>OX422209.1:59409509-60718884 GCA_949130495.1 Sambucus nigra | reverse complement strand
GATATAATTTTGGGTTGAAAATCCATGTTTAAATGATGAATATGTACATGCCTTACGTTAGAAACATCTAGTATATTGTTATAATGTTAGTAGTAGAATTCTGGGACGATTGGAACTTGAAAATATGGATTTGGTGTAAATTTGGAGATGAAACCCGTAACTGCATTTCTGCAGATTTTCGTAGACCTGCTTGATCGATCGATCGAGCCTAGAGCTTCGATCGATCGAAGGTTCGATCGATCGAGCCCCAGACCTCGATCGATCGACCCCTCCTGGCAGACTCCTATTTCCCTTGTTGATTTAGTTAAATTAAATTTATCGCGAAATAATTCTTGGGTATTCTTAATGAAATGTTTTGGGAAATAGGAAAGACCAGTAGGACACATGAATAAGTGTTGGGAACTTTATTATAATACTAGAATTTTGTTTTTGGGATAATTATATAATGAACGATGAAACTACGTAATTCAAGTGAGAGATTACGGCAAATAGCTACGATAGTGAATAGAGGTACACCTACTGAATTTCCTAGTTGGAAGGATAGAGTCCACGAGTTTCACGTTATAAGTGAGAAAACCCTTCGAGTTAAGGTTAGGGATGAAACCATATACGTAATGCTAATAATGTGAAATTTAGGATAAATGTTGTAATTATGGGTGACGAGAAGAACCTATATTAATATGATAAAGTGGTATATTTATATGATTGTGTGTACATATATTATATACATGTGAAAAACATACCGCGCTACTTGCTATCCTTGAGGTTACCGCGCTGGGACAGTCTTATCTCGATGGGACCTTTATGGGGGATATTGACTTGTACCCTAGAAGATAGATATCCTTGGTACATGATATCGAATTGATAGTCCATACGGTCCTAAGAGACGCGAGTATGTGCCATCCTCTTAGAGACTTGGAATCTATGCTTCGCCTCGATATTGATTGTGTATGTGTTAATACAGTTCGAGAGTGATTCCGAACTTGTATTCCCCTTGATATGAGTGGTATGGGGTTTGGATAGTAGAAGTATGCTCGCACCATAGTTTTATTTGGGGTGCTATTATTTTATATATATTATATGAGTAGTTAATATATATATGAGATTTGGAAATTTGAAACTTCCTACTGTGATTTGATAAGTAGGACATGGTTGATGACGCATATAGTAAATACTTGTTTTGTGAAAGTATAATATGACACTGGGAAACTTTATAAATTAATAAAAGCTACAACGAGAGTTGTGCTGCTAATTGGAAATATTCTTTTTAAACAATGATATTGTTCGGTTTTGAAATCTTATGAGTAAGTTAAAATAAGATAAATTATTGGGAAGGTTAGTATGATAAAATGATAAGATGAACCGTTGGGAAGGTTAGTACGATAGGCGTGCACATTAGAAGAGAGGTGAGAATTTCTCAAGAGAGTGTCGCTCTAATATGTTGTTGCATTGGCCTGTATCAATTTAAATACTTGCTAAACGTATTTCAAATCAAACACACTTTCGGGCTCTGACCCGTTTCTTTTTCTCTCTCTCTTGTATATATATGTATATATCTCAGGTGCCCAGTCACATGGGCGCTTAGGATCCCTTGAAAGGAACATGCTGCAGCTTAGGTGGGAGTTGCAGGTCACTTGCATAGACGACTTCCTTTATTGACTCCACTTATAGCATTCTCATTTATTGGGCATGTGTCGCCCTTTCCATTATTTCATTGTTATTGGGACATTTGTACTTCAGTTATTTCCAGTATTGTTACTTTAAGATTTATTCAGTTTGTATTGTGTCACTTTATATTTCGCAATGTTGACATTCGATTTACGAATGTTTTGAATTAATTGGATTGTGTTCCAGGTTTATTTGTGGTGTGATTCTTAATTGTAGAAATGTTGTTTATAAATAAATAAATCTTTTTCTTTAAATAAAATTTGGAAAGTTATGTATGAAAATGGTTTTGACACTTAGCTTAATTATTTAGGGTGTTAAATTGGCAAATTTATTTTTATCGACAGTGATGCTGAGAATGAACCAACTGTTTACCTTGATTTAATTTAATAAAGGAGTGATCGCCCGGTATTTAATTAGGCGGGGTGTCACAGGTGGTATCAGAGCATCAGGTTCTAGTGTCCATAGGATCTGTACGGCTTATTTCGCTTTCAGCTTAACGTTATTGCTATAGAGCCCTATTTTTAGGATTGTTGTATTCTTGCTTTTACGTTTAAGTCTTCAGCTATTTGAGATTTGATAATAACTGTAGACTAATAAACTTGTTCACATTTCAGATGCCTCCGAGACGTGCTCCGAAAGATAGGCGTGCCCAGGCCGAGCAGCCAGCAGCTCCGGTACCAGGCACAATGAATGCAAACAAAGTAGCCGCCATTGTTGCTCAGGCGGTGAATGCCGCGATAGCGGTGATTCAGCAGGCACCACCCCAGGTTCAGGAAGTGGCGCCAGTACCAGCACAGCTTCTATCTGTATGGGAGAGGGTTCGGGATGCTTTTCAGAAAGCGCATCCCCCTGAGTTCTCTGGTAGCTCCGATATTGTCACAGTTAGCCAATGAAAGAAGGACATCCAGCGGCATCTCCGTATGTATGAGTGCACTGAGGTGCAAAAGAAGTTATTGGCTTCCTTTAAGCTGGTGGGAGACGCATTACAGTGGTGGGAGTCTACTACCACTTTGGAGGAGAGGGACACGATCCCTATTCAGTTATTCTCGGAGCTGTTTGACCGCAAGTATTTTCCACCCTCAGTGCAGACTGAGATGAGGCGGAGATTACAGAATCTGAAGCAGGAGAGTCTTACCGTAGCGGAGTATGAGGAGGAGTTCACGAGACTTCTCACCATTGTGCCAGATGAGACACCTACTGAGAGCAAGAAGATTATGCTGCTTGTCGACGGGCTAGCTTGGAGGATCCGTCAGCACCTTATTGGGAATCTATCCCTGAGTACGTTCAGTGATGTACTCAATGCTGCGTTGCTACATTGCCAGGATCACCGCTTCCATCTGCAGGGAAGCAAGAGAGCAGGAGAGTCCAGCCAGCAGGGCAGGACCGGGAGTAATAGTGCCAGTGGGGCACCATCTCATGGACAGACTCGTCAGCACGAGCAGAGTTCCCATCAGGGGGACCCTGCTAAGTGATTCCGTTCAGGTGATTCTAGGCAGGGATATGGGGGCTATAGGCAGGGCCAGCAGGGCCAGCCTAATCATCAGGGCCAGCAGGGCCAACACCGACCGCAGGGACAGCAGCAGGGCCAGCAGGGCCAACAGCATGCACATCAGGGCCAACAGGGCCAGTGGCGTGGAGGTAACGACCAACAGGGCCGTGGATAGCAGGGTCAGAGGGGAGGTAACTTCAAAGGCCGATGTTTTGGGTGCAGTAAACATGGCCATAGGCGTCAGGATTGCCCAGAGGGCGATAGTGCCCCACAGCAGCAGGGAGCCCGTAATGAGCCACAGAGACCACTTTTTCCACCTGCCCTCCCAGCTCCAGCCCAGGTGCCAGCCCTACCAACCATTCCAGCAGCTCCAGTGCAGTAGGGGTAATTACAGTATGGATGTGTCTATAACGTCCACCAGGCAACATCTCCACAGGCACCACCCGCGATTGAGGGTATGTTTCCTATCCATGGTACTACGGGTCGGGTTCTGTTTGATACTGGGGCGACGCACTATTTTATAACTACGCATTTTGCGAAGTCCTTAGGGTTGTTAGCCACAGCAGAGAGCACCGTGACGTGGTTCGACTCACCACTGGGGAGTGGGTCACTTATTTTCTTTATATGCCGGGGAGTGGGGGTAGAGATTGGTAGCTTGATATTACCTGCAGACATGTTAGTCTTAGACATGCACGAGCATGATGTGATTATTGGTATGGATGGGCTCGCAGCTTATAGAGCCATGATTGATTGCTTCGGTGGGAGCATTGTTTTTTCCATTCCGGGGCAAGAGATGTTTGTAGTGGCGATGCCTCGCCCAGAGGGAGGTTCGACCGCTCATTTGTATTACATAGAGGAGGATACCTCTAAGGAGGTTGTGATTCCCTTAGATTCGATCCCAGTCGCCAGGGAGTATTCCGATGTGTTTCAGGAGATACCAAGCCTACCCCCCAGTCGTGAGATAGACTTTGTCATAGATTTATTGCCAGATACGAGACCTATAGCACGCGCATCGTACCGTATGGCTCCGGAAGAGATGCGAGAGTTACGAGATCAGATAGAGCAGCTGTTAGGTCAGGGCTTCATTCGTAGGAGTACCTCACCTTGGGGCGCTCCAGTCTTATTTGTGAAGAAGAGAGATGGTTCACTGAGATTGTGTGTGTACTACCGGGAGCTGAACAAGGTCACGATACGGAATAAGTATCCGTTGCCTCGAATCGATGATCTATTCGACCAATTGAGGGGAGCAACTTTCTTTTCGAAGATAGATCTGAGGTCGGGGTACCATCAGTAGAGAGCAGGATGTTTCAAAGACTGCCTTCTTGTCGAGATATGGGTCCTATGAGTTCAGGGTAATTTCGTTCGGACTCACAAATGCCCCAGCCGTTTTCATGGACTTGATGAACCGAGTATTCAGAGAGTTCTTGGATCAGTTTGCTATCGTCTTCATAGATGACATCTTGATGTATTCACACTCCGAGGAGGAGCATGCCGAGCACTTGAGGCAGGTTCTTCAGACTCTACGAGAGCATCAGTTGTATGCTAAGTACGAGAAGTGTGGATTCTGGTTGCGAGAGGTACAGTTCTTGGGCCATGTTGTTTCTGAGCAGGGGATAGCAGTTGACCCGAGTAAAGTGTCAGCGCTGAGGGAGTGGGGACAACCCACGACACCGACGAAAGTGCGTAGTTTCTTGGGGTTATCCGGTTACTACAGGAGATTCATTCGGGGATTCTCCAAAATAGCGGGTCCATTGACCAATCTGACTCGCAAGGGGGTACCATATGTTTGGGATGATGCTTATCAGTTGGCTTTCGACGAGCTAAAAAACAAGCTTACTTCAGCGCTAGTTCTTGCATTACCGAAGCCGGGTATGGAGTACCTAGTTTACACCGATGCGTCCTTACGGGGACTTGGGGGAGTACTTCAGCAGGAAGAGAAGGCTATAGCTTTTGCCTCCCGCAAGCTTAAGCCGCATGAGAAGAATTACCCCACCCACGACCTGGAGTTAGCAGCGGTCGTCTTTGCATTGAGGATATGGAGGCACTATTTGTTGGGAAAGAAATTTCGTTTGTTCATAGACCACAAGTCATTGCAATACCTGTTCACTCAGCGAGAGCTGAATATGCGTCAGCGCAGATGGATAGAGTTTGTGAAGGACTACCAGTTCGATATACAGTATCATCCGGGAAAGGCCAACGTAGTTGATGATGCTTTGAGTCGTAGACCGGTAGACGAGGTAGCGGATGTCTGGAAAGCAAAGTGGAAGGAGTTGGGTCACCAGGACGCAGTAGCACGTTCTTTCATATCCGCGATGTCAGTTACACCCGAGATTGTTATGAGGGTGATACAGGCACAGACCACAGACCCGTTTTGCCAGGAGCAGATTGTGCAACTTCTAGCCGAGGGTGCTGAGTCCTATTCTGTTAGTTCTGATGGAGGTTTGCGGTTTAATGGGAGATTGGTGGTTCCAGAAGGAGCCGAATTACGTCATGCAGTGATGACTCATTCTCATGGGTCTCGATTTGCAGTACATCCGGGAGGCGATTAGATGTACCAGGATATGAGGCGACAATACTGGTGGAGTGGGATGAAGAAGGACATCGCCGAGTTCGTGTCCAAGTGTTCTACCTGCCAACTGGTAAAGGTGGACCACCAGAAACCGTCAGGATTGCTTCAGCCATTGGAAGTACCCACGTGAAAGTGGGAGAGTATTTCCATGGATTTTATTACAGGGTTGCCTACATCACAGTGGGGCCACGATTCTATCTGGGTGATTGTAGACCATTTGACCAAGGTGGCTCATTTTCTGCCGGTGTGGACAGATTATACCACGGGTAAGTATGCTCAGTTGTTCATTTCCGAGATTGTCAGATTACATGGGGTGCCCCTGAATATTGTGTCAGATAGAGACAAGATTTTCGTGTCACGTTTTTGGGAAAGCTTTCAGGAGGCCATGGGTACTGAGTTGAGGTTGAGTTCAGCTTACCACCCACAGACAGATGGACAGACAGAGCGTACTAATTAGATGTTAGAGAATATGCTACGCATGTGTGTTCTCGATTTTGGAGGAGGTTGGGAGCCACATCTTCCACTGGTAGAGTTTGCTTATAATAACACTTATCAGTTTACGATTGGTATGGCTCCATTTGAGGCTTTGTATGGCAGGCCTTGTCGTTCTCCAACTTGTTGGCTCGAGGTGGGGGATAACAAGTTGCTAGGACCAGAAGTGATTCAGGAGACCTCCGCGAGGATTGAGATAATCAGGAGTCGTATTCGGGTAGCCCAGGACAGGCAGAAGAGCTACGCCGATGCGAAACGGTTCTTCCGATAGTTTAATGTGGGAGACCAAGTGTTATTGCATGTATCTCCTATGAAGGGGGTGATGAGGTTCGGGAAGAAGGGGAAGTTGGGCCCGAGGTACGTGGGACCATTTCCCATCATCGAGAGGATTGGGCCGGTTGCATATAGGTTGGGACTGCCAGAACATTTACATCGTATCTACGATGTATTCCACATCTCGTCGTTGAGACGATATCTTCGAGATGATATGGCCCATACTCACATTGCGATAGATGAGATCGACTTGCAGCCTGATAGCTCTTATGAGGAGAGACCAGTGGCTATCCTAGACAATAGTGAGAGGAGATTGATGTCGAAGATAGTCCCACTTGTGCGGGTCCAGTGGGAGCATCATAATGTGGAGGAATCCACTTGGGAGCGCGAGGCAGATATGCGCGAAAGATATCTAGAGTTATTTTTACCAGGTATGCCTTATTTTCTGAATTTCGGGACGAAATTCCGTTATTAGGGCGGAAGTATGTAATACCTTGTATTTTTATGCTATATTAATTTAGGGATTTATTAAATTTAATGTGAGTGAACTATTTAATAAAAATTCAGAAATTAATTATGTTATAATTATTAACGTGACGAGAGTTAGTAATTATGGGAAATTGGTTGAATATTACTAATGAGCAAAGTAATATATAATATTGGTTATATTGAATGTCATGAGTGAATTAAATGACAATTTCGGAAATTTAAGTCGGGACGTGCCCGTGTCACGTTGGGACTAATTTTGTTAAATAAAAAGTGAATATTTTATAATTTGCCCGTATAGTCATTTTGAGTGCGCCAACGCGTCCGGAAGGGTCGAGATAGTCAGAAAAGTGTACCCGGGGATTTAGTTTGGGTCTCGGGGCATTTTTAGGCCTAATTGGTACCCGGGAGGGCGTTTTGGACATTTCACCTTTTTGGGTAATTAAACCCACGAAAATTCCAAGGGTTATATCAGATATCTGGATGGTCACCTAGGGTTAGAAACTCAAAACACAAGTGACGACCATTGGAGAAGAGATGAGAGATCTCTCAAGGCAACTCAAGGCCAAAAAGCCACCCGTTTGCGCCGCCGTCACCGCCAACGCGTAGATCGCGAGACGAGGAACGCAGCCATACCAAAATCAGCCGTGAATCAGAATACCAAAAATCCCAGGCAAGTATTTCTTGCGTATTTTCGTTGGTGCAATCTTCATATTAGTTTAGGAATGATTTGTGATGAAAACTATGGAAGAAAACCCAATTAGTGTTAGGAGAATCCATGTAGTATTGATTTATATGATGATTCTGGAAACCCTTGTCATGTAGAGTAAATTAACCACGAAATTTTGATGATCATAAGAAAGAAATTCTGGAGAAAGTTTTGTTAGAAAACTGTTTTAAGAAAATTCTAGGGTTCTTGATAATTAAATATAATTTTGGGTTGAAAATCCATGTTTAAATGATGAATATGTACATGCCTTACGTTAGAAACATCTAGTATATTGTTATAATGTTAGTAGTAGAATTCTGGGACGATTGGAACTTGAAAATATGGATTTGGTGTAAATTTGGAGATGAAACCCGTAACTGCATTTCTGCAGATTTTCGTAGACCTGCTTGATCGATCGATCGAGCCTAGAGCTTCGACTGATCGAAGGTTCGATCGATCGAGCCCCAAACCTCGATCGATCGACCCCTCCTGGCAGACTCCTATTTCCCTTGTTTATTTAGTTAAATTAAATTTATCGCGAAATAATTCTTAGGTATTCTTAACGAAATGTTTTGGGAAATTGGAAAGACCAGTAGGACACATGAATAAGTGTTGGGAACTTTATTATAAGACTAGAATTTTGTTTTTGGGATAATTATATAATGAACGATGAAACTACGTAATTCAAGTGAGAGATTACGGCAAATAGCTACGATAGTGAACAGAGGTACACCTACTGAATTTCCTAGTTGGAAGGATAGAGTCCACGAGTGTCACGTTATAAGTGAGAAAACCCTTCGAGTTAAGGTTAGGGATGAAACCTTATACGTAATGCTAATAATGTGAAATTTAGGATAAATGTTGTAATTATGGGCGATGAGAAGAACCTATATTAATATGATAAAGTGGTATATTTATATGATTGTGTGTACATATATTATATACATGTGAAAAACATACCGCGCTACTTGTTATCCTTGAGGTTACCGCGCTGGGACAGTCTTATCTCGATGGGACCTTTATGGGGGATATTGACTTGTACCCTAGAAGATAGATATCCTTGGTACATGCTATCGAATTGATAGTTCAGACGGTCCTAAGAGACGCGAGTATGTGCCATCCTCTTAGAGACTTGGAATCTATGCTTCGCCTCAATATTGATTGTGTATGTGTTAATACAGTTCGAGAGTGATTCCGAACTTGTATTCCCCTTGATATGAGTGGTATGGGGTTTGGATAGTATAAGTATGCTCGCACCATAGTTTTATTTGAGGTGCTGTTATTTTATATATATTATACGAGTAGTTAATATATATATGAGATTTGGAAATTTGAAACTTCCTACTGTGATTTGATAAGTAGGACATGGTTGATGACGCATGTAGTAAATACTTGTTTTGTGAAAGTATAATATGACACTGGGAAACTTTATAAATTAATAAAAGCTACAACGAGAGTTGTGCTGCTAATTGGAAGTATTCTTTTTAAACAATGATATTGTTCGGTTTTGAAATCTTATGAGTAAGTTAAAATAAGATAAATTATTGGGAAGGTTAGTATGATAAAATGATAAGATGAACCGTTGGGAAGGTTAGTACGATAGGCGTGCACATTAGAAGAGAGGTGAGAATTTATTAAGAGAGTGTCGCTCTAATATGTTGTTGTATTGGCCTGTATCAATTTAAATACTTGCTAAACGTATATCAAATCAAACACACTTTCGGGCTCTGACCCGTTTCTTTTTCTCTCTCTCTTGTATATATATGTATATATCTCAGGTGCCCAGCCACAGGGGTGTCTTGCTTAGGATCCCTTGAAAGGAACGTGCTGCAGCTTAGGTGGGAGTTGCAGGTCACTTGCATAGACAGCTTCCTTTATTGACTCCCCTTATAGCATTCTCATTTATTGGGAATGTGTCGCCCTTTCCATTATTTCATTGTTATTCGGACATTTGTACTTCAGATATTTCCAGTATTGTTACTTTGGGATTTATTCAGTTTGTATTGTGTTACTTTATATTTCGCAATGTTGACATTCGATTTACGAATGTTTTGAATTAATTGGATTGTGTTCCAGGTTTATTTGTGGTGTGATTCTTAATTGTAGAAATGTTGTTTATAAATAAATAAATTTTTTTCTTTAAATAAAATTTGGAAAGTTATGTATGAAAATGGTTTTGACACTTAGCTTAATTATTTAGGGCGTTAAATTGGAAAATTTATTTTTATCGACAGTGATGGTGAGAATGAACCAATTGTTTACCTTGATTTAATTTAATAAATGAGTGATCGCCCGATATTTAATTAGGCGGGGTGTCACACTTTGGGATTTTTGCGTGTACTTTGGGATTTTTTCTTTGAGTTTTTTAAAGTACACGCAAAATTCATAAAGTACACGCTCATTGAAATTGAATTTGTTCAATCCAGTATGCATGTACTATTATGTATTGTTGTGTTATTATTTTTATATATTGTTGTGTTATTATTTAGGAATCATACCATCAAGCATGTTCAACTACAAAACTGTTGCTTGCACCTTTGAAGATCTTAACAATACAAAACCTTTCACATTGACAATCAATAGTACTAGTGATGACGAAATTCATTTTCTCCTTCGCGTGAATGATAGAGCTAAAAGGTTACTGATTAGGCATAAATTCTTCACCTTTATCCCCTTAATTTCGGGTATTTCATGCAAATTAGTGCGAAAGAGAATGAAAAACAAAGAAAGAAAGCAAGAAATGGGGAGTTTAAGGGCATTTTTGTAATTTTACAGCCATATTCCGGAGGTGGGGAAAGCTAGAAAGTTTAAGAGTTCTAAATTACAAGAACATTGGAAAAAATAGCACCCCAATCCTAGCTACAGTGAAGAAGCTATGCCCATTTAAAGTTGGAGACACAAAGTCAAAAGTTGAAATTGATTCCGAAAGTTGAAGAGTTTAAACTCTTGAAATTTCTTGTATAAACGTGGAGAGGCATGGGAAAAGCCATATTTGGGTATATAAAAAGCCAAGCTCTAAAGTAATAAAAGGGAGGAAGAGGTGGGAGTTCCTTTTGGCATATAATTTCATATTTTTCTTTCCTTAGGATTTTGAAACCCTAGCTTGTAAGTTGAACAAGAGTTATTCAAGATTCAAGTTTCAAGTTAAAATCTCCTTCTTCCATTCAAGTATTGCTAAGTTCTACTTTCAATTTCTTTCATATTGTAAGTTTAAATTACTCTTGTAGTTTAATTTTGTTTCTCAATTCAAGTTCCTTTTCAATGCATAATAGACCTATGACTTCCTGCACATCTAGAATTTTGTTTTCATTTAATAAAATCATGTTTAGCTAAGTTTTTAAGGGTTGGGATGCATGAACCCATCCCAATGTAAATTACTTATGTAGAAAATAGAATTTAAATTAAAATTTTGAAAGAGTCGTGCGAGATAATTTTACAACCATTGTAGATCTTTTAATCTCTCTTGCCCTAGGTACTTGGGATGTTTAAGAATATGATGTGCGTATAATTATTTAGCACTACTTTATATTTACCTTTTATTTCGTATGGTGAGGGCTTGAACCTCATATATATAATTCTTAGGATCTATAAAGACTGGATTAATTCAAATTTATAATTTACAATTCTAGTATTCTACACGATAAATTACTAGGGTTAGGGGATTGTATTCCAACCTACTTTCTCATTCATCTTCGTTAGTTTTCTCATGCATGCATAGTTAATTTTTTATTTTTACCTTTTCAACCATCATCATCTTTTCACTTTTATTTTAGAAGTAATAAATCAATTAGATTCTATCAAACATTCCCTATGGATTCGATATCCAAACTCGCCACTATAGTCCTTAAGAGTGTAGTTATAAGTTTAGGTTTTTTTGTATTGAGGTTAGAAGCCGATAACAACGACTAGCGTATTACACGGACGCTCGGTTTTCCGACTCGATCAAAATGGCGCCGTTGCCGGGGACTATTTGTTATAGATTATAATTGACTTAATGTTTCGGAAAAAAATACAATATATATATATATATATATATATATATATATATATATATATATATATATATATATATATGTGTGTGTGTGTGTGTGTGTGTGTGTGTGTGTCATGTTTTTGAATTGCCCACTTTGAAATGTCTTATTTTATCTCTTTTGGTGGCTTTAATTGTTATGCTAATAGTGAGGAGGAGAATGAACTCACTATTTATGAACATTGGATCGTTATCACTAAAGATGAGTCTCATAAATACAAGCCCAGTGCTAAGGCCATCCAAATTTATCAAAATGAATTGCTTGAAGAAGAAAGACTTGAAAAAGAATATCGAGAAAAAAACCGTTATTGGGAGCAAGATTTAGATGCATTATTTGAACCCAATGAGGATTTTTCTTTCGATATTTTTGAAGTTGAAGAATGTTTTCAAACAAATGAGGAATCCGAGGTGCTAGAACCAAGGAAGACTACTTTGGAAGAACTCTTGATTATTAGCAAAAATCAATCTGATGACCTTGCTGCTACAAAGTTGAAAATTAGAGCAACTTGCAAGGAGTTTAATGATTATTTGGACAACTTAGAGAAGGTCGAGACTTGCACTTCACCTAACCTTTTTGAGGATGAAATCATTGAGAGTGATCCAAGTTCTTTTGAATGTCAACCTCTTATAAATATTGCAAAATCTACTAAGGTTGAAGATCATTTGTCTCCTTGTGTACCCACTATTATCGAACCATTAAATCCATCATAAGAACTGGATGAATGTCTTGAGGATGTTGATCCGATTCTTGCATGGGAATATTTTTTTGAGATGCTTCATCTTATGAGCCATACACTTAGAAGTGTCACTCCACTAGATCGAGTTGAAAATTTTGAGGGAGAAGATTTTGAGGACAAGGACTCTATGATTGAATTGTTTTCCAAGATGGACTCTTTCTGTTTGTGTGCTCCGCTTCCCATACTACTTGAAAAATCTTTGGAGCGTGATTATATTTTCCTTGGATCCCATTGGTACTTTTTCCCCTGTGCACTCAAATATTCTTCCCGTTTATTGTTTAGATTCATTGATTCGATCACATGTTCTTTCCAAGTGTGTTTTTTTCGAAAATTTCAAAAATTTCAAAAAAAACTAAAAATTTTGAAAAAAATCAAAAATATTTTTTGTTCAAAATAAATAAAAATTGGAATTTAAATTTTTCAAAAATATCACCTTTATTCTATTTAAAGTCTCAAATTGTGTACAATCAAAATGCACTAAGCCAAAATTGACTGAAGATGGAAATTGAAAGAAAATTGACGACTTAACGAATAAGTGTGGAGATTGATCAAACCCGGTGAGATTTCGAGCCTTTCAATTTTTTATGAGTTTTTAAATCAATCCGAGTTTATGATTAACTCAAAGTTCTTTTTAGCATTTTAATAAGTCGTTGATGATCTCAATCCATTGTTTTGATCGGTTATGAAAAATGTGTGAAATGTTATCTCGAAATTTATGCTAAAAATATCTCTAAACTTAATTAATCTCGAGATGCATATGGTAACATGATTAGGAATTTGGACAATGAAGTAGGCACTCGTTTGTTTAACCCAAAAATATTAGCCATAATAAAGTTGTGAAAAAATTATCCCTTTGCAACCCACTTTGAGCCTAATAAAATATTTCCCTTTCGTTTGATAACTCAAAAAACCCAAATAGCCCGAAATTATGAAAAATTAGAAATTCATCAAGTAAGTCCAAAGTGTGTAATAAAAAAAGGGCAAGAAAAGAACAATCGCAAGAAAAAAAGAAGAAAAAAATATATTAAAAGAAAAAGAAAAATGAGCAAATGCCCGAAAAAGCATTAATGGACATCATAAGGACATTTTTCAATTCCGAACATTCCGTCCATTCCCAATTTTACCCTTTACACTTTTTAACCCGAAAAGTCCTAACCGAGTCCAAATGACGAAATTAATTATTGCATGGAGAGCCAAGACATGAAAAAATAATAAAAGAGTTTAAAATGGTTTGATTAAGAGATGATGGTTCCCGTTTTCTAACTGTATTCCGATGATGAGATATTTTCACTATATATTTCCTTCTTTTCAATTTTTTATGCGTGAATTTGTGTCCATTATATTTACTCTTTTTATCATGCATACCGAGAGAAAACAGCAACTATCCGAGTGATTCGTTTGTGAGTGCATCCGTAAGAATTTGAATCAAAATGAATTTCGGAAAGTAACGTAATTCTCAATCGATGGAAATTTGAGGTTTAATTTCTAGCTTTTCACACACACACTATGGTTTGAGACATTTGAATATGAGTTTATGGTGATTATTTTTCAAAAAGTTTAAATTGTACAATTTTTAAGTATTTTGATATTTATTTGAGTCAATAAAGAATTTTGTGGGTGTATTCACTACAAACCCTCACAAGACAAAACTCGTCCTACTAGGGTAACCTAGGGGTTTAAAAGCTTATTGCATATGCTCAATGCAATCGCTTTTCTGCGAAAGTGGAATTTTATTTTAATAAAAGGAATTTCAAAAGTCAACTCATTTCACTTACATTGCTTGGGACGCACAAAGTTCTAAGTTAGGGGGATTTGATTAGGCATAAATTCTTCATATTTATTCCCTTAATTTTTGTATTTTTATGATCCCGTGCATTGTAAATAGCTTGAATTTGTCTTATATTTATGCTACTAACCCTTTTTGTCAACTATTTCGTATTTTTTGTATCTCTTATGTGTTTTACATGTATTTCATGCAAATTAGTGCGAAAGAGAATGCAAAACAGTGAAAGAAAGCAAGAAATGGGAAGTTCAAGGGCATTTTTATAATTTTACAGCCACATTCCGGAGGTGGGTAAAGCTATAAAGTTTAAGATCTCTAAATTACAAGAACATTGGAAAAAATGGTACCCCAATCCGAGCTACAGTGAAGAAGTTATGCCCATTTAAAGTTGGAGACAGAAAGTCAAAAGTTGAAATTAATTCCGGAAGCTGAAGAGTTTAAACTCTTAAAATTTCTTGTATAATTCCTTTTTATTAGTTGTAAAACGTGGAGAGGTATGGGAAACGTCATATTTGTCTATATAAAAATCCAATCCCTAGAGTAATAAAGGGGAGGAAGAGGTGGGAGTTCCTTTTGGCATATAATTTCATATTTTTCTTTCCTTGGGATTTAGAACCCTAGTTAGTAAGTTGAACAAGAGTTATTCAAGATTCAAGTTTAAAGTTCAGATATCCTTCTTCCTTTCAAGTATTGCTAAGTTCTACTTTCAATTTCTTTCATATTGTAAGTTTAAATTACTCTTGTAGTTTAATTTTGTTTCTCAATTCAAGTTTCTTTTGAATGCATAATAGACCTATGACTTCCTTAACATCTAGAATTTTGTTTTCATTTAATAAAATCATGCCTAGCTAAGTTTTTAAGGGTTGGGATGCATAAACCCATCCCAATGTAAATTACTCTTGTAGAAAATAAAATTTAAATTAAAAATTTGAAAGAGTCGTGCGAGACAATTTTACAACCATTGTAGATCTTTTTATCTCTCTTGCCCTAGGTACTTGGGATGTTTAAGAATAAGATGTGCGTATAATTATTTAGCATCGCTTTATATTTACCTTTGATTTTGTATGGTGCGGGCTTGAACCTCATATACGTAATGCTTAGGATCTATAAAGACTGGATTCATTCAAATTTTACAATTTACAATTCTAGTATTCTACACGGTAAATTACTAGGGTTAGGGGATTATATTCCAACCTACTTTCTCACTCATCTTCTTTAGTTTGTTCATGCATGCATAGTTAATTTTTTTTTATTTTTTCCCTTTTCAACCATCATCATCTTTTTCACTTTTATTTTAGAAGTAATAAATCAATTAAATTCTATCAAGCATTTCCTATGAATTCGATACCCAGACTCGTCACTATAGTCCTTAAGAGTGTAGTTACAAGTTTAGGTTTTTTTGTATTGAGGTTGGAAGCCGATAACAATGACTAGTGTATTACACGGACGCTCGGTTTTCCGACTTGATCAGTTACTTAGTTTCTACAACTACTATGAAGACATTAAGTGCACTTTTGATGTGCAACATCTTCAAGTAACTGAATCGAAAGGGAAGGATTTAGCTAAATGAATTGAGCAATATTGCTTAAGGGGTTTTGATAATGTTGGCGCTTTTAGCATGGAGCTATTGTATCACTTATTTTCTGAATATGTTAGTGTGACAACCCATGATCCGAAATAAGGGGTGGTCAGCCCGATACTCCCAAAAGTACGGAATCATGGATGGAAATCATTCTCAGCATCACCACAACAAAAAGTAAGTATACGGGAAAACCACCCAGTAAATCAGAAAACGGGTTGTCAAATTTTAGATTGATTTAATTAAAGGTTAAGGAAAATAAATTAAACAACCTAATTCGATAAGAAAGTGGAATTCCAAAGAAACTTATATTAATACTGAAACAACATACAATAAAAGGATCGAATAATCTGTCGGTCAACAGTTACATTCAACGTATTACAATAGTTCAATAATTTACATAATACATCCATTAAGCAATTACAAAGTTGTGCCACACACGCCCGAATGAAAGACCCGATCATATCTAGAATTAAAAAAAAAAGCGTCTAACAAAATATCCTGTAATAATCCGCAATATCTCACAGCTCCTCGAAAGCATAGGAATATGAATATCACAACGGGCGCCCTTGCGGAGGAGCACCTGAGCGGATACAGTAACATGTATAACATGGAAAAATGAACGGGTCAGGTCCCAGTTTATATATGATTCCCAAATGAACAAGAAGCATGATAGATATGGACAGTTGTGCATGAATGATGTTGATGAAAATCTAACAACCTAATTACAAAACAGGATAAGACAATTTAAATAATTCTAACAATTATTAAATTATGCAAGAAAATAGAGTTTAAACATCATTATTCCATCATATCTTTCCATTTTCCATTCCTTCGCAGGAATATAATTACTATCATATTTTCGTATGGCAATTCACATATATCAAGTCCCACTTGATTTTAGAAAGGTTATATTCTTATACATATAACGATTCTAAGACCGCCCCTCTGAATTTCCCCACTGGGCGCGCCCCTAAATAACTATCATCTTCCAGGGCCTATCTATACAAGACGACCTGGGCACCTAACGCACGTCGGGAAGTGGCCATATACCTGCGAGTGAGTCATAACCACACCCCGAATTACCTCACTAGCGCAGAAATATATATATAAAATCTCGCATATGGCCGAGGACTATAGTCTCCCTGCATTCACTAGTCAGGGGACATCACCTCATGCGCGAGCTTCC
The DNA here is from genome assembly GCA_949130495.1 of Sambucus nigra. Taxonomy (NCBI): domain Eukaryota; kingdom Viridiplantae; phylum Streptophyta; class Magnoliopsida; order Dipsacales; family Adoxaceae; genus Sambucus; species Sambucus nigra. The sequence goes on along the minus strand of OX422209.1, from coordinate 60,701,880 downwards.
CTTATCATAGTATTTAGAAAGGTGTGTTTAAGTAAATTAACATTTACAAAGTTCATCTCATTATCATTTTCATTAATCACGTGTATGTTTAATTTTACTCGAAACCATAATCCTTGAATATTCTCATTAATATTCATCATAATTTTAAGTACCGAGATATTCTCCACATGATCACCAATCTCTTACAAGTTCCACGGTGTTATATACCTCATAGGGCTTCTAAAATCTCTACATATGGGCTTATAATGCATGGTTCCTAATAAATTGCGAAAAGAAAAGTAATGCCTAAACATCACTTTTGGTACCCATGGAATAAACCCCAAGTGAACCCATTCAACTCTAGGGTAATGACCAAACTCAACTAAAACTTTAGGACTCTATATTTACTTCATACAAGAAGGTTCCTAGTCTCTAAATAAAAGAATAAACCTAGGAAACAAAAATAAAGTTTAAGGGTGAAAAACAGGGGACCGGTCGACCGGTCTTGAGACCGCGGTCGTCCACGTCTCAAAGGTTGGCCTACGAATAAAAGCAGAAAGTCCAGGAAAGAGGGGGCCGGTCGACCGGTCACGGATCACGGTCGATCGCGCTCCAAAATTTAGACTTCGGTGGGAAAGCAGTGTACCCTCCCCCGAAGACCCGGTCGACCGGTCCTGGACCCGCAGTCGATCGGTCATAGCAGACCTAAGACTCCTTTCTTCTTCCAAACAACAAAATACCTTATCATTTATTACCACCAACTGATTTTAAATACATCAACCAACCATATCTTACACCAATATCAATCAAAGCAACCTCCAAAGATTTAAAGCCCATAAATCCAACAAAAAGCCCTAATTTTCTTAAACTATGATTAACCAACAACTATCAATACTAATCATACAACTTAAATCACATAATAGAAAGTAGAAAACTTGCCTCAAGGTTGCAAATTCAGAAATTGATGAAGTTGTATGCAAGAACAATCACCAAATCTTAAATCTCTCTTTTTCTCCTTAGGTTTTCTTCTTTTCTCTCTTTCTCTAGGTCACTAATTACACTTAAGAGGAATAAGCGGATTTCAAGACATAAAACGTGCCTTAGTCTATAATTATCAACTTAATTAATAAATACCGCGATAGAATAACACGCAACTACACATTTAAACTAAAACCAGTCAAAAGTGCCCAAAATCTCAAAACACAACATGGCACATAATTCGACTATCTTGCAGCTTTCGGAACTAACTACGCCATCCAAATTATCATTTAAAAATTTTATAACTATTTTAAGTTCCGGTTTCATTTTAAGCCAAAATGTCATTTTAAGTCTTATGACACAATAAAACACATCATGGTGATATTCACCCACACATAAGGTAAATATGCAACATCTCAGTAAATATTAACTTTTCTTCCTTAAATTAATGCTTACCCCACATTCCAACATTTTATATCTACTTACTATACCTGGCAAATAAATATAAAATAGGTTCCCAAAAGTGAGGGTTGTTACAGTTAGGAAGAGAGAATCTTGATTTTTGACTTGTCGAACAACCTCTGTTAGGTATTACCATGAAATGGACGATATATATTACCGCCTTTAGCATGTATTTTGTTGAGACTTGTATGGTGTTTGTGAGAATATTCATGCATTTTGTTGAGACTTGTATGAATTGTTGTCAGAATATTGCATGTACTTTTTTTTTTTGTTAAATATGCTTGTATTTTATTGTTTTAGTCTATGTTTTATTCTAATTTGCATGTATTTTATTTTTTGTACATATCATTATAGTTTAGTAATTTAAATTTTGTTTATAGATCAATAGAATGGGGATGAAGATGAAGGCAAGAAATGGAAAGAACCAAAAAACTAGCAGTTCTGAAGATAGTTATTCATCTAGTTCTAGTTCTAGTACTAGTGCTAGTGTGGTATTGAAACCTACACGTGCTGCAAAGAAGAATGACCAGTATCAGTCAAATATTGTTGGCTTTCTTAATGATTTTGGTCAGATTAAAGAGAAAATAAATAATATGCATATTGAACTTCTTAAGAAGACTCCATTTTGGGAGCTTTTCAATGCCTACTATAGAGGGGAAGTAGTAGAAGTGGACCACAAGAAGACCGATACAAATATTTTATCAATTATTGAGCTGTTTAATAAGGAAACCAAAAGTTTCGATATGAAGAGTAGGATTAAAATAATGCCAATAGATATAAGTGAAATATTTGGCATACCATTGGTTGAGGGGAGAAAATCAATAGAACTGAAAAAGAGATCGACTATGTCTCAAAGACCTGCATTTCTTGTACGATACTTCAAAAAAATAAGAAAGTCAGATATATTGGCGGGTTTGAAGAAATCGGTCGAGTTGGACACAGACGAAGGCATTGCCAATTTTGTAAAACTTGTTTGTCTCCACTTATTGACCATGTTGTTTTTCTCCAACTCAAACTTCACATTGGCAGATTTTTTTATAAAATACATTAACATTATTGATGAAATGAATGACTATGATTTGGCATCTTCTATACAAGAGTTTCTCATCAATTCACTTTACAAAACAACAAGTTCAAAACCGAGCACAGCAAGTGGATGTGTCATTTCTCTACTGGTGAGCAAAACAACATGGCATTAATCCAACATGGCATTTCTCTACTTGCACCCAACTCATTTTTTTCCTTTAGGCAATTCTACTAACTCCCAAACTTTGTTGTCATTCAAAGAAATTATTTATTCATTCATGGCATTAATCCATTTATTAGAATCATCACTATTTACAGATTTTTTATAAGAAACTGGGTCATTAATATTTCCTATGTTAAATTCGACCTCTTGAAGATATACCACATAATCATTCGAAATTTTCGTTCTCGTTTCCCTTTGAGATATTCTTAATGGCACATCCCGTGGTTCTTCAACAGTTTCATCGGCTATAGTCTCGTTATGTGGTTTTTTAGTTGGCTAATCATTCACTTATTGTTCATTATTATTGTTTGGGTCAATGACCGGCTCAACAACTACATTAGGAACAACAGGTATGTTATGAACTCGGGGAATTGGAATTTTTACCATGACTTCTTGAATGATTACCTCTTTTTTTTATACTCCCACTGACTTCCCCATCTTCGATGAATTTAGCATTTACAGTTTCTATATTTCTAGTGGTATGCTTAGGACAGTAGAATCTATATCCCTTCGAATTTTCTGGATACCCAATGAAATGATAAGATAATGTCCTAGGATCCAATTTTCTTTCAAGAGGGTTATAAATTCTAGCTTCCACTGGGTAGCCCCACACACGTAAATACCTTAAATTGGGTTTCCATCGTTTCCAAAGTTCAAAAGGGGTTTTTGAAACTGACTTACTAGGAACCCGATTTAAGATGTGTACAACGATCATTAAGGCATGTGTCCACAAAAATGTAGGCAATTGAGTCATACTTATCATACTTCTAACCATTTCTATAATGGTATGATTACATCTTTCCGTTACACCATTCTGCCAAGGTGATTCTGGTACTGTGTATTGGGCGCATATACCTAATTTTTCAAGGAGTTTGGCAAATGGGCCAGGGCATTGCCCAGACTCATCATATTTACCATAATATTCCCCACCACTATCAGACCTAATAATTTTCACCTTTTTGCCTAGTTGTCTCTCAACCTCATTTATGGATATTTTAACAATATTCATAGACGGAGATTTATCATGCAACAAGTACAATATGCAATAACGTGAAAAATCATTTATAAAAGTGATGAAATATTTTTCTCCACCAATGGATGAAATATCAAAAGATCCACATATACATGTATGTATTATTTCAAGTAGCAGGGTGCTTCTTGTGGCTCATTTCTTGGTATGTTTGGTCTATTTTCCCTTAATACAGTACACACATACATCATAATTTGCCCAATATAGGTTATGGAGTATTCCATCTTTAATATGCCTTTTAATTTATGGCCTGGATATGTGCCCCAATGTTTTATGCCACAAATAAGAAGATTTTTCATCATTAAGTGTACGTTTCGTACCAACATTAGGATGCAGGGTTACAAGGGTTTTAGAAAAATTCTTTTCAAGATTCAATTGATATAAACCATCTAATAAAAATTCAGAACCAACATTAATATAATTTTTAATTAAACAAAAACCATTATCCTTAAATTCAATCGCAAATATGTTTAAAGCATGTTTGGAAACAAAAATTAAATTCCTAAAAACCGAGGGAACATAAAAAGTCTCATGCAAATCTAAAATAAATCCATAACTTAAAATCAAGCGAAAGACTCCAATAGCTTATCTTTTAACTTCGCTTTATTGCCCATGTAGAGAAGTAATCATTTGAATTTTTTTTACGGATCGAAGGGAAGCCCTGCGTCGAATTAGAAACATGACAAATAGAACCAGAATCAATCCACCAAGTTTTAGAAGCAATATTAATAAGTTTTGATTCGAAACAAACATAAATAAAGACTTACCTTTTTTCTTAAACCAGGCCTTTCGTTTATGACAATCCTTCTGGAAATGGCCATTCTTTTTCCAAAAGTGGCACTTGTCGTTCTTTTCCTTCTTCAAATCAGATAAATGTTCAACTTGATGTGACAGCCCGTGACCTTTCTTAATGCCCTTTCCAGTCTTCTTCTTAAAGCCATCTCCTGTGACTGTAAGATTTACCACCTGTCCTTTAGTCACATGGCCATTCTGTTTCTTGAGTCTGCCTACCTACTGTACTAACATGCTTTGCAAATTATTTACATTCCACTTATCTTTAAAAGTGCTGAAATTGATTTGGAAAGGCCCATACTTAGGAGGTAGGGAGTTTAGGACAAATTGAATGAGAAATACTCATCCATTGTCATGACCCATACCCTAAGTCTAGCAGCCAGATTGGTCATCTCTATAATGTGCTCGTTTATGGTTCGAGTACCATCTAACCTCATAGTGGTCAGGTCAGCCATCAATTTCCTAGCAAGGGATTTATCAGCAGTGGGAAAGCGTTCCTTAATGTTGTTCAAATACTCTTTCGCTTTAGTAGTTTTAGGTAGGGAGGTCCTATTGTTAGCAGCAACGCACATTCGCATAAACATAAGGGCCAGCCTATTGTATCGAGACCATGCTTCATGGACATCAATTTCATCCTCACTACTGGTCTCAGTAATAACAGTGAGTTCATCACACAAAATTATCATGTCCAGGTCAAGAACACCTAGGTTGAACTCAATTTGCTCATTCCATTTAGAAAAAATAGTTCCATCAAATTTGGAATATGATTGAGCATATGAATACAGGTTAAGGGGAATTGCAAATTAATAACAATGTTCACAAATTGATTTTTACACAAAAAAAAAAAAAATTGCAAGGGTTGAATACTGAATTGTTAACTAAATAATTTTTTTGGCAAATTTCTTAAATAATTCCAAATATCACGGAATCTGTATTAGTCATCACATAATATTCAGATTATGAAGATATACTACCATTTAATTCATTTATCATTGTCCTATAATTTTGGCATTTGTGTTTGTTGCCTAAACATTTCATACCATGATTAATGGACTTAATGTCAACTATTCAATTTTTACAAAAATAGTTCTAACGTTGTTTAATCTAGATGTTAGCATGTGTTGCGCCTTAATCCAATTTTATAACGAACATTAGAATAAACTTTAATCAATGTAAGTGTAATATTCGTACATACAGTCTTAACCTGTGTTTGGCCTTTGACTTAGCTCCAATGAATATTTTCTTACACTTCTCAACTTAAATATAGTTAATCATGTATTGATTTCAACTACAATATGTAATCTATAAGATACGAACAATAGGTTAAATGACTTCAAAACAGAATTGCCCATGTATAGTAAAATCACATAATACAGGAATTTTGTCAAAAATGGTAAAATTGAGTTTTCACCATAGAATCGAAGTAAAACATGCCAGAAAAGCAAAACTTTTTGTGGAATGTTAAAATCAAATTTCTGTCAAAAGTTATAACCCCTAAGATTATTTCGCAAAATAACAAAAATGTTGGTTTTTAGGGCTTTAACAGACTCGGATTGCCGAAAAACACGTTACATTGTAGCCGAAGGCTGTGAAATTCGATCGTTGGCCAGCTTTCAGTCAACTCACAAAGTTTCAAGTCAATCGGCACTAAAATTTTGCAAAAACACTATTGAGTGCGGCAAAACAAAATCACCAAAAATTGTTTTGCCCTAAATCATAGTTTTGATCCAATTGATATTAAAAACAGATTTGTTGCCTCATCATGATCATTATAAGAGTTTTTCCAGAATACTTAATAGACTTGAAACATATGAATCATTTATGGGACAAATTAGGGTTCTTAACGATACAAGGGGGGGGGGGGGGGGGAGGGGGCACAATTATATGACAGTTTCATAAAAATAAGGACTGTTTTATGCAATTTCGTTCTCAATTTCATACATATATGATGATAAAAAAATTCGAAATACTAATTTATATTAGTTATATAACAGTCCTATACTAGTTTTAAAAATTTCGATAACATAACATTGCAGAATTTCGAGCATCTAATATATCAATACTGTTATAAGAAAATTTTCGTATATGGACAACATGAGATTATAAACTTAAGGCTCTGATACCACATGTTAATCAAGACTCCTTTGTTATCATAAAATCATATATAAACCATAATGTTATATCATGTTCAATATCAGTTTTTTCATGAATGCGTGATGATTTATCTACATGCAATCACAAAATTAAATGTTCTATATAACTATGATCGAAACCAACCTTTGTCCATTGCTATTGATTGGAATTGACTTGAATTCTCCTATTAATTGCTCCTTAGAACCCCCTTGAAGAATAGTTCAGAACCGTCTCCATGTGTGCCCGAATTTTTTATGAGAAAATATGTACAATGAGAATTTCGGATTTTCTCTCCCACCTCAGAAATATTGTCTTATTCGATAACCCTAGATGGTTCCGGGCTCCTCTATTTATAAGGGGAAGAGGGCCGAAAATCCTAGTCAAAGTAGAACTCTATTTCAAGTCTCCCACTAACCATCAAGTGGTTAAAAGATAGGAACAACTCAATCCTGTAATGTTTGAATTTATCACGTGCCTAATTAATTATCTCATATTTATCAAGACCACATAAATGGGAAATTCATAATTTGGAAATTTAATATAATTGAAATTAAAAATCAATTTCGGTCCTTAATTATTAATTTCCATCAAAGGTGTTATATTTTGTAGGATTGTTTTATATAATTGTTGTGCATATGAAGAAGTGGGGTTGAAAATGGCAATGTGGTTCATTTATCATCGCAATGTGGTTAGTTTATCATCACGTTTAAGTTATTCATGCTTACAAAATGTGATGTGAGAAAGCATATTCTTTTACTCATCTCTTGGTTTTGATTAGCTATTATAAAGATAAGTTTTGACTCCTTCAAATTTTAGTCTCCAACGTTATTTAATCTTATAATAATGTTATAAATTTACAACCATATATATATATATATATATATATATATATATATATATATATATATATATGTATGTATGTTAATGAGACGTCAACGTATGAGTGTCTGCATTTTTCTGCAACCTTCTTCTACTTGTGGTGTTTTTTTCTTATCGTTATACTTTTTCATTTTTTTTCCGAAAAATGGAAGCCGAAAATGGCCCAGTATCCCACTACTATTTTATCTTGTTCGTGTATGATATAAGTGGATGACGTAACTTACAAACCATTAATTATTGAGAAATAAATTCACATAACCAATTTTCTAATATTTTGTTATATAAGCTATCCGCTGATTTTTTTTCCCATTGTAATACATAATTAATTTTTCAAATGACTGTTTCTTACTTCGGCATTTGTTGCAAAATATGAAAAAGGCATTTTTCCCTTCTAATTAAATAGAAAAATACCATACCATATATATATTTGTCCATTTTATTTGGTCCATGTGTTTTAATCTCTTTCTTAAAAATAGAAATACATTTTAAAAATAAAATTAGTCGCTAGGAGTTAAGTATATTTTGCATTTAATTCATCTTATTTTTTATTTCGCAAAAAATTCCTTGCTTATTTTTGTTTTTTTGATAGTTTTTTCTTAAAGTTTAGAATAACAGGAAAAAAGTGCCTATGAGTGTTTTATGTAGTAAGGGACTTTTTGAAACAATATAAAAAAAACTTGGAGTAAAGATTAATAATTAGATATCCCTTTAAAGGTTGATAATGTATTTTTTGGGGACTCATATCACTACTTTTATTTGCGGTATAGTACCATGTAACTCTCTAGAAATAATAATTAGATAACCCTTTAAAGGTTGATAAAACATGAATTTTTACTTTTATTTAATAAGTTCCTTGTTTGTTTGTTTTTTGATAATTTTTTTCTGAATAATTAAATAACCCATGATGAAAAATAAGATATGGCTGAAGATTTGAAAAAATATGCAAAAATAAACTCATATTTTTCATCATGGGTTTTAGTTAATACTTCTTCAATGGGTGTTGTTTAGAAGGAATTATTATTCTTATTTTGGGGTTTTCATTTCTTTTGCTGTCTATTGCAAAGAACTTTGAACAAATTGAGGTGGATTTGTTGTTAGAGTGATGTTTTGTTCCTGGAGTGAGGTTATGTTGCTCGAGTAACGTTCAATTGATCTTTATCATTTGTTCATATTTTTTCCTACATAACTTGGTACTCACATGGAACCTCTCCCCATATCTCTCCCTTCCTCTCATACATGTATGGATATATGCAATTTCAAGGTTAAAATTCGTGTTTTTCATTTTTCAACATATTTAACTCATAAGGGAAGGGGCATCCCATGTGTGCTAATCAGATGTTGAACTAAACTACATAAATCTCTATAAAACACCTTTTGTGTTATTTTTGACTTTTGAGTTTTGATTGTTATGTAAATAGTGCACAGTCTCTTCTTTATTTTTCATTTTATCTCTTTTTCTTTCTTTCTTCGTAATGAAATATGTTCATAATAAAAAAATATCCAACCTATTGGTGATTTGTTGTACTACTTATTTAGACATTAAGAATTTAAGATGTCCATCTTTAACTAATGTTAAATAAATGATTGAACCTTTTGAGGCAATTATAGAACTTCGAAGAGAATTTTGATTGCTCAATAAAAATCGATTTCAATGCGTGTAGCTATTTTAAGTGGATTCCTTTCCCATGAATTTTTTCCTTTTTCAAATTTCCTTTCATTGTTAACAAAACATATTTTATCAGTTTAGTTTTATAAAATTTTCTTTCTCTTTTCAACCAATTTAATAATTGTTTAGTATTATTAATTTCATGTCGCGTGTTCATGTTTATTTGCACACGAACATGATTTATCATACTATACTAAACCACACGAATATCACTGCAAGTGTGATATATCTATCGTTAATATTTTTAGAAAATTTGCGTACAGGTGCTATCTACATTCTAAAAGTTTGAGAGATTTAATGTGTTCTAAACATTTCTTAAGATTACATGGATTCATGAACGTCAACTATGGTGGAACTCTATGAAGCGAGTTTTAAAATAAATAGGTTACTTTGTACGCTAAGAGATAATTTCCTTTTATCCTTAAGTTCCAATACTGTTTTTTCTTTTCATTTTTTATATTTACTTATTAATTTTTATTGTGTGCGAGCTACAGTTACCTATTGTGTAGACAATAAATTGTTGATATAGTCCTTGATATGTATAGTCTAAAAAGAATGAAACTGGATCAATATGCTTGAAACTCTAATGTTGGTTTGGTATTTCCTACGTAATATTTTTTTTCTTTTTATATAATATCAATGTCGTAGTATACCTTTTTCATGCAAGCAAGTATGAGCGTTATAGGCATTCTTTCGTGTGCTCAAAATGCGATATGCTCTTTTTCTTGCATAGTTTGGTGAAAATGCGATATTTTATTCCAAGTTTTCAGTAATTTTGTTGGAAAATATAAATCGAACCATGTAAATTCGGAAGGCAAAATCGTTAATCATCATGTGACTGGCATCATTGGTGATTAACGAAAAATAAAAATCATAATTGAATCGACCATTATTGAAAAAATATTAACTTTAGAATTAATGTCCACATCCCCATCAAAATGAGAGTGGCAATTTGTTTTAAGATGATAATGTTATGTTTGTTTAATGTCACTACACCAAAAACACCAATCTGGCACGCTGATACAAGAAAAATCTGGCACAGTTCTAAACCATGCCAAAATCTGGCACGATTTATGCCTCATTTAGCACGCTTTAGAACCGTGCCAAAATCAGGCACGATTTTAAACCGTGCCAAATCGTGACACGCTTCATTAAGTCATGCCAAGTCAAATTTCATTCCCATTTCACAAACCCTATCTACACGTTTTTCTCTCCCCCTGCTCTCTACGAGACCCGATACCCGCCCCCGCCCCCCTCCCTCCTCGATGACTAGCTGCCACCCCACCTCCACGCACCCTCTCTCTCGGCGGTGACACTGCAAGTAAGGGAAGACATATATTATAAACCTTAGACCTATATTATAAACCATCGTCGCCGATCAGTAGCTGTTGCCGACGACGACCATCAAGGTTCTGTCAGTTGTTGCGACTCCAAATAGCAAGGTAATCTTGAAGTATGTAACGTTGGATTTTGGTTCAGAACTGGGTTTTATTTGTTTTTTCAAATCTGAGGTTTTGTAGTTTTGCTTTTGGTTAATCTTGAGGTATGTAAAATGTGTTTATAATATTGTTTGGGTTTTGTTTGCTTCTCATCGTTTACTACAATTTGGTTCAGTGTACTTTTTGGTTAGTCAATAACTTTGTGAAATTCAATTTTTTTTTTACAGTTAATGTGAATTGAGTATGTTGAGTTTTATTTTTTTAGAATGAGTTATGGATTTTATGTAGTTTGGGTTGTGTTAGGCTCTCTTTGTTTTGTTTGTATAATTCTTTTTTTGTTAATAAGTTTGTGCAAGTTTAGGTTTTTTTTGTGATTTGTGTAAATTAGCTATGCAAAATTTTATGTTGTTATTTTTCTCCTCAAGTTTTGGAATGATAATTGGGTTCTAATGTTTGGTTTGCGTTGAATTCTCTTTGTTTTCTCCAATGTGTTTGTGCTTGTTGCTTGGTTAATCAGTGCTATTGGAAGTTTTAAGGTTTTTGGTAATAATGTGAATTGGCTATGCTGAATTTTTTATTTTTATTATTATTTATTCTAAATTTTGGTGTGAATTATATTTTTTTTTATTGTTTATGCTGCAGCCCTTGATGAACTTTCAACTACCACAGCAATGTGATATTTTGATTATTATGGGAGTTGTTGTTAAGATGAGAGCCGAGGTAGCCAAGGTAGGCAATTTATTTCTCGAGTGTTTTCACTTGGTTTTAAATTTCAATTCTTTTGAGTTCATTACAATGTCATTGAACCATCTAGATCAAACCCTTTTGAAACCATTTTTTGATCATCAAGCTTATACACATAATGATAAAGCGACACAGTACATTGAACTATTTTGGGGACAATGACACATATCTTTAATCTATTGGGTGATATTTTAAGCGAAAAAAATATTGAGTGCAATCGTTGCACAATCTGATCGGTTGAACGAGAAGCGTTGGATTAATAACTAAACAGTTTATATTTCACAACATTTAAAAAAAATCCTCGTCCCCTCTTATAGCAATTGTAATCGCAATTAATGCAATGCTTATAATTTAACCATCCAAATCAAACAATAAATACAACTGTTACCCAATATATACTTGTTTTGCTTATAATTTAACCATCTAAATCAAACAATATAGCCAGGACATCGTGCTATAAGGTTTGTTTCTTCCCTAAGGGTGTGTTTTGGAGTCCCGATACCATTAATTGGAACTTGGATATATTCAATTCAAAAATTTCAAATGTTAGACTAAATCATTCCATTTCCCTTTCCAAGCCATGTAACTGGGCTTCCTAAATATTCCCTAGTAGCAGAAGTTAAATGTCACTAAAGTTAATAATATAAAGTTAAAAAATCCAATTTTTAATGTTATGTTCTGATTGATGTTTTGTTATGCTTTACTTCTAGGCAAGTGTTCATTTTTAATGCAGATTGTTTTGAATAAACCGTTTTTATATATTAATATTAATTTTTTTTAAAATTAAACCGTTTTTTTTTAAAATAAAACCGTTTTTAATATTAATAGGACCTTTGAAAATAAGATTGGATAAATGGGATCGGGATCATCTGGAGCGTCAATTTGGGGTGAATATAGGTGGCACAGAACTTTAAAAATATGAGCATATTGGATATATATATATATAGTTTGTAAAAATGTCACAGATATTAAATTTTATTGCATACACCAGAAAATGAAATAGTTTTATATTTGTGACATTTTCACAAACAATAACATTTACTATGATAATATATTTATGACATAGTTTTATATATATAACATTTTCACAAACAGTAACATTTACTGAGTTAATATTACACAATATATATATAATATTTTCACAAACAGTAACATTTACTGAGTTAATATTACATAATATGTATATATATATATACACACACTAGGTATATCCAAACCATTATTTTTTTTTTAAATTATCATATTTTTAAATGTTTACGCTAGCGACATTCAATGCCCACCACTACCCACCCCCATTGTCGGAGCTTCAATGACTTTCATCAGAGCTATGATTTGGGTTGGTAGTAGTGGCATAGGGTGCCCCTGGTGCGGACCTCTGAAATTAAGAAAATATTAGATAAATGGGGTTTGGATCCACCGGAGCTCCGATTTGGGGTGAGTAGGGGTGGCATTGAGTTAGATTTATATCTATAACATTTTCACAAGCATTAACATTTACTGTGTTCATATAACACAGTATATATATATATATATATATATATATCTTTTTTCTGATATTATATTATTTTAACGCTCCGCGCCAGCGACATCCAATCCCCACCACCACCCACCCCCTTTATCGGAGCTCCAACAACCTTCATCAGAGCTCTGATTTGAGGTGGCATGGGATGCCGATGTAACATTTTCACAAACAGTAACATTTATTATTTGTGAAAATATTAGAGATATAAACCTAATCCAATGCTACCCCTACTCACCTCAAACTCGAGCGTCGGTGTATCCAAACCCCATTTATCCAATATTTTCTTATTTCCTAAGGTCTGCGCCAGCGGCACACCATGTCACCCCAAATCAGAACTCTGATGAAGGTTGTTGGAGCTCCGACAATTGGGGTTGATGGTGGTCGGGATTAGATACCGCTAGCGCGGGCGGTTAAAAATAAGACAATATCAGAAAAAGAGGTTTGGATCCACCGTATATATATATATATATATATATATATATATATATATATATATATATATATATATATATATATATATACTGTGTTATAACACAGTAAATGTTAACGTTTGTAAAAATATTATAGATATAAACCTAACCCAATATCACCCCTACTCACCCCAAATCGGAGCGGCAGTGGATCCAAACTCCATTTATCTAATATTCTCTTAATTTCAGAGGTCCGCGCCAGCGGCACCCTATGCCACTACTACCCACCTAAATCATAGCTCTGATGAAAGTCGGTGAAGCTTCAAAAATTGGGGTGGGTAATGGTGGGGATTGAATGTCGCTAGCGTAAACCTTTAAAAATATGGTAATTTAAAAAAAAAAAGGAGGTTTGGATCTACCGTGTATATATATATATATATATATATATATATATATATATATATATATATATATATATATATATATATATATATAGTTTGTAAAAATGTCATAGATATTAAACTTTATTGTATACACCAGAAAATAAAATAGTTTTAATATATTTATGAAATAGTTAAATATCTATGAAATAGTTTAATATATTGTATACACCAGAAAATGAAACGGTAACATTTACTGAGTTAATATATATATATCCAATATGCTCCTATTTTTAAAGTTCCGTGCCACCCCTATTCACCCCAAATTGGCGCTCCAGATGATCCCGATCCCATTTATCGTATCTTATCTTCAAAGGTCCGCGCCAGCTGCACCCCATGATACTTCGGTGGTGTTCAAAACCCATTTATTCAAAAGTCTCTTATTTTCAAAGGTCCGCGCCAGCGGCACCACTTGCCACCCTTACCCACCCCAAATCGGAACTCTGACGAAGGTCGTTGAAGCTCCAATAATGATGGTAAGGAGTGGATACCGCTAGCGCGAGCCTTCATATATAAGGTAATTTTGAAAAAAAAGGGTTTGGATCCACCGGATATATATATATATATATATATATATATATATATATATATATATATATATATATATATATATATATATATATATATATACTGTGTAGTATTAGCACAGTAAATGTTACTGTCTGTTTGTGAAAATGCCACATATATTTAACAATTTCATATTCTAGTGCATACAGTAAAGTTTACTGTTTGTGTAAATTTTTTTCTTTGGAATTTTATAGCGTTCATGGATCTTGTTTGATAGATCTCGTCAAGCAGATTTCAAAAATAGTAATTTTGTGAAAAACGGAATTATAAATAAAAAGTTATGATCATTTGAAGATTAAAAAAAAAAATCAACCTCTTATGTAACTTCCTAAAGGAAGTTACAGATTGTTGGTTTTAAAAGAGTAAAATTGTGAAAAAAAGTTTCAAAAAATTAGGAATATGACTTATATGTAAGGGGAAAACATTATGGGACTAGAATGTATATAAGAAAGTCTAATAGGATCTACACGTAAATGCCCCTAAAACTATTTCATATTCTAGTGCATACAGTAAAGTTTACTGTTTGTGTAAAATTTTTTCTTTGAAATTTTATAGCTTTCATGGATCTTGTTTGATAGATCTCGTCGAGCAGATTTCAAAAATAGTAATTTTGCAAAAAACGGATTTGTGAATCAAAAGTTATGATCATTTAAAGATTAAAAAAAAAGTTCAACCACTTATGTAACTTTCTCAAGGAAGTTACGGATTGTTGGTTTTAAAAGGGTAAAATTGTGAAAAAATTTCCTAAAAAGTTGGAATAGGACCTATGAGATTATTGAAAAGTCAATAGGACTTATAAGCTTGTTGACCCGATAAATGGGACCTAATTAAAATTAGGCCGTATCTTAAATGTTCCACATCACTAAATAATTTTTGGCGATAATGAAAATCGCCGATGAGAGTGAGCTTTACATAGAATATTCTGGCTATAACAGTTTGAGGAAGATGAGTTAATACATGAAAATCTTTAAGATGCATTAATTTCAAATATAATTTTACTCCCTTACTGTAATCCTCTTTCATTCATATGTCATGAGTATATATAGTGTTGGGTATATTGGTATATATATTTATTTTGAATGAACTAAATAAGTTGGGGTAAGTGATTTAGTGGTAAGTTTATGGAGTTTGGTGCTTGAGTTCATAAATTCAATCTCTAGGAGGGACACTAAACATTAATAGGGTTTGATTGGACCTTGGGGGCTTCTCTTGAGTGCTCACAATTTTTATCCTTTTATTAATTCGTTTTTAATTTTTGACTTAGTCTTCTATTCTATGTAAACTACCCGTTAGTGGAGATATTAGTGGATTAGTTGGCTAAAACCTCTACCCACGTTTTTGACAATTTTTTTGATAAAATAAACGCTACAGCTTTGAAAAAGATATACGAAAAAATTCTATCTCTCTCACTTTCTCTGCAAAAATAATTTTGCTATTTTCTACTTTTGGTTATTTTTTGGGAGTGTTGGAGTATCCTGAGAGTTCAAAGATTTAACACAAAGCTGGTGTGTAAATCTGATCGTTGAATCCTGGGAGGTGTATGTTCATGACGCTGACAAATACAAATATCAGCGAGCAATTTCACCTTTAGGACTTTATGTCCAACACAAACCTCGATCGATAAGTCTTTCTAATATTATCTATTTCGAATTTGGATTTTTTTTAATCTGCATATATTATTTCCAACATATAGTACTCCTATAATATTTTTATGCACTTACATGTATATTTTGTTTGAAGAATGAACTGCTGTAATACATTAATCATAAGCAAAATTTTATAATGGTCAATTAGATACTCTCTCATTTCCACTTTAATAGACATCTTTGAAAATCAGATATTGTATGGATATTTTTTACTTCCCAAATTTAGCCTCTAAAAATATTGAATTACTTTTGAGTCCTGCTAGCTGCTATACGAAAATATGCAATTCCAACACAAATTTCAAATATTAACAGGTAATGCATGGAGGAGATATTGCTGTTCCATTTTCATAACTCCTGGACAACGGGATTTATACTGATTGAAATAGTTTCCTTTAAAAAAAAATCTCCAAACATAATTCTCATTTAGGCGTGCTAATTCTATGATATTTTTTGTTTACAACTTCATTTTTTTCCAATATTGTCTACAATTGATATATGCTTTTAATTATTTAACTCATTAGTTGTACTGTACTGTTTACCTTAGTATCATTGTGTCCCCTATTGTTACTTTTGGAGACAGGGAGGACTTTTTCAGTAATAGCTATGTATTTATATTCCATCTACATTTTTGTAAATTCAATTATGGGAGATACTTCAAGGGGACACAAAGCCAATCAAAATTCATATTAGATTTCCATCTACATAATTTTTTCCAAACTTCTGATTCTATAAAATTTACATGCAAAGAAATATTGCCACTCAGTCTCAGTCTCCGTCCAGATACTATCATTATCGACGACACTCACATCAACAAGCAATCAGGGGATTCTCAACAACTCCTCTATCTCCTACAACAAACAAAACTCATCGTTCCATTGACGTTGAAATTGATCAAAATTCTTAGAGGAAGCGTGTCACCAGGTAATGCAACTAAATTATCAACTACATTGTTGTTGAACTCTACACTATAGTTTTCATAATTGTTATTAACATATATTTTCCCTTAATTGCAGGAACATAGATAAGAGGAAAAAAAAGATGCTTTAGATTCACATTCTTGAGTGTAGATCGATCTTCATCTACCGTTGTCTACTAGTGTCATATGTTTCTACATTAACGTTTCTATCTATGTCAAACCATGACAATGCTTACTTCTATTTCTACTCAATTTTTGGTTACCATGATTATGAAGTTTTATTCTATAGCCAATTTTATTTTTTGGTTTCTTCATATTTCCCCTTGCTTCTTTTATTTTTCTTACGATAATGTACAACCAGTGTGATCCAACTAGTTATATAAGATAACATTCTTATGGTACTTAAAAAGAATGTAGTTGGCTCTTATAATATAGTCCGAAAATTAAATCATGCCCAAAACAAAAACTTGAGTCATATAACTTCTAATAATTATACATAAGTGGCTTTGATAATATTCGCCACTTGCTATTTTTGTCTGCTCATTTCATTCGCGAAACATTACCCATTGCACAATAAAGTCCTAGCTAAAAACATAATATTTATACACACCTTACACCAAACATATGCATCAAATTTAAAGGCTAAAGCATGGTTCAATGTCAAGGCCGATACTGCGACAATACGACTGAGTTGACTAGGTATCGGTGCGCACTAATCCAATTCCGAGTTACGGGTTGAGTTTTCAATTATTGATGTGAATCGACCCTATATCGGTAATTTCTCCGTAGTATCGATGATATAGCGGTATAATCAGCCTATATCGACGATATCGCAGTATAATCGGCCCATATCAGCGATATCACGATGAAATCGGCCCATATCGACGATATCACAATAGTATCGATCCATATTGGTGATATATCGGTCGAGATGGTATAAGTTACTAAGCATCAATCTCTCTCTCTCTCTCTCTCTCTCTCTCTCTCTCTCTCTCTAGTTTTATGTTGGTAAGCGTGGTTTTTTGGGGGGTTACGAAATGCTAATTGTTTTTTTAATTTAGTGTGTTGTGCGTGTCAGTTATTTGGTCATCGTGTGAGTTTAATTTAGTGCGTTGTATATGTGTCAGTTTTTTTTAAAGAATGCAAATGATCCAAATGTTATTTGGTATTATTTTTTATAATAATGTTCCCAATGTTATTTTTTAATATGTTATTATTTATAAAAAAAAAAACATAAATGTTATTCTTTTACAAAGAAATATACAACTGTAATTATTGTAAAAATAATATTTGTATCCTCTAAACATTTGTAAAAATAATATTTGCATCCTTTATGTAAAAATAACATTTGCAAGTTGCAACACAAGAAAAAAAAAAATTTGCATCCTCTTTGTAAAAAAATAACATTTCCATCAATTTAAAAAAAAAACATTTGCAACCCAACAAAAAAAAAAAAAACATTTACATTCCTTTTATAAAAAAAAATAACATTTGCATCATTTTTTGTAAGAAAATAACATTTGCATCCTTTTTTTTAAAAACGATTGTAAAAAATGTAGTGTTTTGTCAAAATCACTATTTGTATCATCTTTGTAAAAAAATAACAATACTAAAAACGAAACATTTCTATCATTTTTAGAAAAATATGACATACTTAAAAAACACATTTGTATCCTCTTACTAAAAATAATACTAAGAATATAATAGTTGTATCCTCTTTCTAAAAAAAAAAATTATCCTCTTACTAAAAAAGTAACATTTGTTTTTCTTTGTAAAAACATAATATTTGTATTCGCCGTGAAAAAAAAATATAGATTTATTATGGAACATTGAATCTGGCAAGTTCGCATCACGTCAATATAATCAATTGTACAATGTTATGCATATTAAAGGATAATTTTAAACTTATCTGATTGGTTCACATTGTTAATCGTATTTTTTTAAAATTTTTTAGATTTTTTTGGAATGTTTTGCGCTCTCTAAATAGTGTATCTTTGCGTATCGCTCGATACCGTGACCGATACCGCGACCGAGTTGAAAATCGAGTGACCGATATCGAGACTTTGAACCATGGGCTAAAGGGTTAAAAAAACTCGAACTTGAAATTTTTTACAAATACCACTCTGAACATCCCTAATATTTCTAGGCTTATGCTTTTTGTCACACATACAACTTTTTAGCGACAAATTTAACCATAACCCCGGGGTTTCCTGCAAAAACTAGAAAATTTAGGGGGTAATTTGTAATTTACTGAAATTTAAACCATATTCAAATTAGCCATTCTAGAAGGGCTGAGAAGGCTATAAGGGTCCGTTTGATAGCACAAAAATTTCAAGGCAAATTCCCAAAAGTTGGAAAATTCTGGTATTTTTCAGCTTTTAGGCTGTTTGATAGCTTTAATTTGCCTTGGAATTTGTTTTCTATGTACAACACCCCTTAAGCACAATTTGCCACTCTAGGCCTAGGGTGGAATTCAATTCTTTGGGGGGGGGGGGGGTCAGGTTTTTGTTTGCCACCTTTGGGTGGCAAATCACTTAAAACCAAATTTTTTTTATAACTCTATATATTTCATAAATATATAAATATATATTGTTAATAAATATATAAATATATATATTTCGTATATTTTAATATATATTCGTATATTTTATATATTTTAGCACATATAGGTATATTGCGTATATTTCGTATATTTATATATATTTCATATATTTATATATTTCGTACATTAATATAATTTATATATTTTAATATATATTTATATTTTGTATATTTCATATATTCCTTATATTTAATATATATTATTTACAAAATATATACATATACATAATATATATGTATATTATATTCTGTATAAATACATATATATAATATACATTATTCTGCATATATACATATATATATATATAATATGCATATATATGCAGAATAATGTATATTATATATATGTATATATATACAGAACAGACTGCATATATACATATATATAATATACATATTATATATATGTATATATACACATATAGATAATGTATATTATATATATGTATATATACAGAATAATGTATATTATATATATGTAATATACATATAGATAATATACATATGCAGAATAATGTATATTATATATATGTATATATTCATAAATATGTAATATATATGTATATATTCATATTATATATGTATATATTCTGTAAATAATATATATATATACATATATATATATTACATATATACAGAATATAATATTCTGTATATATGTAAATATATATTCTATATATATGTATATATTCTGTAAATAATATATATTTAGTATATTCAGTATATAATATAATATATATTCATATATTCAGTAAATACTATATTATATTTTCATAGATTTTGTACATTTAATAGATTTTGTACATTTAATAATATAAAAATCTATTCTATTCATTTTAATAATTTAATACATTTAATATAATAGACTTTTATATTATTTTATATAAAAATCTATTATATTTAATAATATAATTTTTATATTATTAAATGTATAAAATCTATGAAAATATAATATATTATTTACGGAATATATTCATATATTAAATATATTATTATATTTAATATATGAATATATGAAAATATATTATATTATTTGCGGAATATATATATTCCGTAAATTATTATTATTTTTCGAAAAAATATACAAAATACATGAATATTCCATAAATTAATAATAATATACGGAATATATATATTCCGCAAATTATATTAATATCCGAAATAAATATATTTCGCAAATAATATAATATATATTCATATATTTTGTATATACGGAATATATATATTCCACAAATAATATAATATATATTCATATATATATATTCCACAAATAATATAATATATATTCATATATTTTGTATATTTAATAATATATATTTATTATATATATATATATATATATATATATATTCCGTAAACAAATTTTCCACATTTATATCTATTTTTCAGCTTTTGCGTTTGATAGAAAATGTGGAAAATTGATGATTTTCCAACTTGTATGAAACAGACACAAGTTGAAAAATATTCATTTGCCTTAGAATTGTTTGCCCTGAAATCAAATGTCCTGAAATCATTTGCATTTTCCCAATTTTCTATCAAACGGACCTTAAGAGCTTTTACTCCTAAAACCCACATCCATGATGATGATCTCATCACAGCCATCCATTTCCACTAACAGTTTCACAAATAATTCAACCTTGCATGGGAGTTCAAGTGGGCCCCCAGTGTTGTAACCATACTCCATCTCAGCTTTTTCAAGCAACACTTTGAATAAAGCGTTGTTCAAATACTCTGTTTTTATCACAAATCTTTGTTTGTGGGGCCCAACATAGACCGAAAAACAACCCGCGGGCACCACGTGTCCCCCGCTACTAAAAGATCGGTATCGTCGCCATGTTTTCGTGATCAACCCTTTTTTCCCCGTTGTCCTTCACCAACTCCATATTTATTACTCCAGAATGTTACAAAACTTTTGTTCTAGTATCAACTTTCTAAAATCTTACTCTATGGCTATCAACCCCTCTAAAATCTTAGACTTTGTCTGCTTTTTGTCGGAAGTATGAATATGAAATCTGAAAAAGCAAATAGATTAATAAAACAACACTTTTTTCTCGTGTCTTATAATACTCGAGAATCACACACGGCAAAGACTTCGATATGTTTTGTGCAAATTTTCTTACAAATCAGCCTCTCTCATAAACCAAATAAAACATTACTTTCATCCTTGGTATCATTGTATTGCTCATGTTCCAGCTTTTGAACAAGAATTGAAACCATGCAATATAGTTTCACCTTAGAAAAAAAGAGAAAACAACAAAGGTGGATATAAAGGGAAGGTTTTAGGAGAACTAAAAGGGAATTTTGAGAGAGAAAATGTTAAAAGAGAAGATGATGGAAAAGAGGAAAAGGGAGATTATTAAGAGGATATGCTCTAACTCTTTTTGTGATGAATGGATGTAGCTCTCTCATTGCATATATAAAGGCCATGAGGAAATAAATTATTGTTAAAAATTGGCCAAAGTTGTCAACGCCGGAGTGGCTTCTTATTTTTTTGCTATTTTATCCTACAATGACATAGAGAGGCCAGTTACCAAGAATTAAGATCAACCCAAGGAAGTGGACCAGCAAATTTTAGTGGTAGACAAATTAAGATTCTCCCATGTGTGTATGAATATACTTTTCCCTGGACTTATAATAGTTCTTTTTGGGCACAAATATAGTCCATTGCGGATAAAACATAACAAACTAGTTACACATGAATATACGTGGATTTGACTAATTTACTTATCTAAGGTATCAATACGATAAATTTTCCGCGGATGATCTTACTGTATTAATTTTATATAGAGTGCTTTTACTGTGACTTAATTTTTGATATAATTTTTTGAAACAAACTGATGTGTCAGTTTTTTATTGGTTGGTTCTTAGGTCCCACTAGCGTAAACCCCAAAAACCAACCAATAACAAACTGTCACATCAATTTGTTCCAAAAAATTATGTCAAAAATTAAGTTACAATAATTTTTTTGTTTTATATATAGTAACAATGAGTGACCAACCTTTGTTTTTAGTAACTGCATATTAGTTGATGATCTTATATCATATTGATAAAAAAATAGGGCTTAAAGGCATTTAGACCTATTTGACAACTTTTATTAGAAAGTAGTCCCAACAAATTTATTTTCAATTAAAAATCCCACTTTTTATAAGAATGCCTCCAAAACTAAAGGCATGTTAACCCACGTCTCCCTACAATCTAGCAATTGTGCTTTGCATGGCATTTTAGTATCTATGGTATTTTTAGTATCCCCACAATCTGGTGTATACAATAAAATTTAATATCTATGACATTTTTACAAATAATAGTATTTACTGTGTTATCAAATTATATATATATATATATATATATATATATATATATATATATATATATATATATATGCTCTTATTTTTAAAGTTCTGCGCTACTGGTACTTAATGTCACCTCTACTCACTCCAAACCGGCGCTCAAGAGGATCCAGATCCCATTTAGCCAATCTTATTTTCAATGGTCCGCGCCAGCGGCACTCCATGACACTCCGGTCGATCCAAAACCCATTTATTCAAAAGTCTCTTATTTTCAAAGGTCCGCACCAGCGGCACCACATGCCACCTTACCCACCCCAAATCGGAGCTCTGACGAAGGTCGTTGAAGCTCCAACAATGGTGGTAAGGATTGGATACCGCTAGCGCAAACCTTTAAATATAAGGTAATTTTTAAAAAAGAGGGTTTGGATCCACCGGTTATATATATATATATATATATATTACCACAGTAAATGTTACTGTCTGTTTGTGAAAATGTCACATATATAAAATTATTTCATATTATAGTGCATACAGTAAAGTTTACTGTTTGTGTAAATTTTTTTCTTTGAAATTTTATAGCCTTCACGGATCTTGTTTGATAGATCTCGTCAAGCAGATTTCAAAAATAGTAATTTTGCGAAAAACGGATTTGTGAATCAAAAGTTATGATCATTTGAAAATTAAAAAAAAAATTCAACCACTTTTGTAACTTCCTCAGGGAAGTTACGGATGGTTGGTTTTAAAAGGGTAAAATTGTGAAAAAAAATTCGAAAAAATTAGGAGTAGGACTTATATGTAAGGAAAAAATATGGTGGGACTAGAATGTCTAAAAGAAAGTCTAATGGAATCTAAATGTGAATGCCCCATGTTTCTATCCAATACCTCACAAACCTTACAATCCTTTGTTATTTATTTTTTTCATAAAATTCTTAAATTAAATACTATGAATATTAAAAATAACTGTACTAGTGGTATCAATCAGACAAGTCTCAAAAGCTTAAACCCTATTTTCAATCCCTGAAACCATCTCCACCACTCCCGTCGGCCTCTAGTGGCATTTGGGGGCATTTAAGTATCTGTAATTTGGTAAAAAGAATTTATAATTAAGTGAGAGTATTCGTTAAAAGTACCCATAAGTTTTTTAAAACTATCTATAATGTGGTTAAAAGTAATAATTATTTGGTCAAAGCATATGTTAATTTAATTAAAATGTCTAATCTTATAAACCTATATGTTGGCTGATAATAAGTAAGCGCCTTAATGAAAAAACTAATTTGAGATAAGGGGTATTATTCTAACTCTAATGGAAAGTGGGTGTGAATGAAATGATATATTGGGTTAATTACATCTAGGCCCCCTGAATTTTACACCACCCCTAACACTTTACCTCCCCAACTTCAACATCAATTTTTCTAAGTTGGGGTGGGTGGGGGGTGGGGGTGAGGTTTAATTATTTGTAGTAAATAGTTCTTTAATCTCATGCCCTTAGCTATACTTTTCTCGACAATATAGTACGTGCTTATTTTGTTTAAATGATAGGGCTTTTCAGTTATTGACCCAGTCAGTCACAACCCACACAACGGCTCCACTACTTGTGTAACCTCATCCTCCACTACTTATGTAACCACCTGCAGATAACTACTACAACTGCTATCTTGTTTCCCTTATATATATTGTACTTTCTTTACTATTGTAAGTGTGGAAAACATTTCTCACCAAATATAAGAGAACCTTTTGTATTGTTATCTACTCTTTACCACTGTCTTATAAACCTATATGTTGGCAGATAATAAATAAGCGCCTTAATGCAAAAAATAATTTGAGATAAGGGGTATTATTTTAATGCTAATGGAAAGTGGGTGTGAATGAAATGATATATTGGGTTAATTACATCTAGGCCCCCTGAATTTTACACCACCCCCAACACTTTACCTCCCCAACTTCAACTTCAACTTCAACATCAATTTTTCCAATTTTTTTTTTGGGGGGGTGTGTGTGTGTGTGTGTGTGTGTGTAATTATTTGTAGTAAATGGTTCTTTAATATCATGCCCCTACCTATACTTTTCTCGACAATATATTGCGTGCTTATTTTGTTTAAATGCTAGGGCCTTTCAGTTTATTGTTCGGTCCAATTTTTTAAACACTAAAGTTTTTTTCTTTTGCGCTGAAACTTTAAAACTAAATATCTTCACAATATAATTCCGTACATAAAATTTATATATTTAGAAAGCTCTCAACAAGATCTATCAAAAGATCTCTATGGAGGATATGTAAATTTAAAGTTTTCGAAGTCTCATTTTCACCCATGCGTTTCCATTTTACAAACTTTGAAATTAATTATCTATCAAAAGACAATTCCGATTTACAGGTTTTTTATTTAAATCTCTTGATGAGATCCATAAAAATATTCAAGAAACATAGGCAATTTTGACGTTGATAAAATTTTTAATTTTACCCCCAATATTTAGCTGTTTAGATGTGTTTCACTGATACCACTACTTTCCACAAAATTTAAATGGAAGCTGCTCATAAGTATTCACCCTTTCTGATAAAGGGTTTTTGAATGTACAAACTTGCAGTCAATTTTTTTTTTCTTAGCCACTGAAAAACATAAACGTGCTTGCTTTAGGGTTCATATAAGTACATATATATTTTGGGTGAACTTAGTTGTTAAAGGATAATTTTTAAGTTGTAAGTTTACAAATAATGAAAGTACAAAGTTTTAAAAAAATGCATTTAAATGAAAACATGGTTATCTTTAGTGAAAGTGCATATTTTTTTCGTGTACTTTACAATGTGGTGTTCTTTATGAAAGTATAGACACATTTGACATGTACTTTATGAACTTACATTCATTTTTACGTGTATCTTAAGTATAGTTTACACCATTTTTTGGGGAAATTTATGAAAATACGTGTTCTCTCTCTCTCTCTCTCTCTCTCTCTCTCACAAACGAACACACACACAAAAAAAAATCAATCCTCCTTACTTATAAGTGCCTTTTATCTTAATAGATAAACGTACTAACAAACTTCCCACTTTATGTTGAAAATCGAATGCGATATTACGTTTTCAAAATCATGAATCGTATACTTTAAATCAAGATTGTTTATATTTGATTCCTTTTTAAAAGGAAATAGGTGATAATAGTATCTTGAATCATGTTTTTTTTATTGTTTGGCATGAAAATCATCGTAAAAGAACATATGTTTTTGTTAAAAAAAAAGTTAGTGTTTTAGAGACTTGTTGTAGTCCAAAAAGATTAGTGACATTTTTAGAGAAAAATGTTATTTTTAGGACTGCAAAATTAGAAATGTGTTATTTGTTTTTCTTTTTTGCACGAGGAATCTAAAAATTTATTTTATTAAGTCATGCATGTTACTGTTAAAAATCTTTTGATGGGAGAGTCAAGCGTTTAAGTCCCTATATTAAATTTTGAGTAACTCTACACTATTCTTGACCGTGACTTATGATAAGGGATGCATATGCGCGTTTCTGCCACCTGTCTGAGGGTACCCCATTCAGTCCGTCTTGAAATACGGACTAAAAAGTCTGACATATAAGCTAGCCAACGGGTGATAAAACTCATAAGGCGCAAGATAGGTGATTAGTGGGATCCCCTGCGGGGTGCATCACTGACCAAACTTTATCTTCTTGGTAAACTATGTACGTTCGGAGCGAGATGCACTCTAATTAAACCATGAATTACAAATGTTAAAGTTTTGCACCATATTAAAAATGTAATGGTTATTAAATGAGGCCTCTTATGTATAATTTTAAAAACTATGAAATATATAATCTTAACATGCATAGTCATTACTTTGAATTCTAGTCAAAAGGTCAGTTTAGAATTCAATCTATAATCATGTAGATAACATTCTAATATTACTTAAAGAAAAATTTAGTTGTTAGTATTAAATAAATATATTCGGTAAACTCAACATAAAACCTTACCTCATCAAAAGGCATAGCACATCGAGCTCCTCTAGTATGGAACCACGCAAGGTCCACAAAAATTAAAAATATTGTTTCCATAACACTATTAACCAACCACCTATCGTATAAATAATCAATAATAGTTTAAAAAAATGTATCCCAACATGCATTAAAAAAGAACCATTAGAACCAGTTAATAGCATGAGATATGTCGCAGTTATGTTAATAATATAATTGTAGGTTAATCCAGAAACCGTCATGGTGTTGGCAAGGTGCTTTGATTATCTCTTATTTTATTTTTGTGAATTTGTGGTTGAGAGTATTTGAGTAAGTCAACCAAATTTCACATAAACAAATTTTATGAATAGTTAAATCAAAATGATTTTAACTTTAATCATTAATAATCATCATAAAAAATGTGTGACGTTTTTATATTCCTTTTGACTTATTTCTCCGTTTGTTGCTTTTTAATTTTTTTTAATGTGATCCATTATAATCGGCCATGGCCGTCTAAACCTCTTAATAATAATTAAGGTCGGTCCTGAAATTTTAGGGTTCTAGCCAAACTCTTGAATTGGAGGTCCTGTGTGTAACAAATGAATTTTTTATTATTTATAAATTGTAGGTTTTTCTTTTACTGAAAAGATGCCGACTTATTTTTCGAAATTGCGACACATTTAAATGCTTCTAGTTTTAGTTTTCAACAAATTGTTTTGGGGACAATTGGAAAATGACGCTATAAATATATATACATATATAAAATTTTGGGAGGCCTAAAATGCGTCGAAAATCGGAGGCCTGAGGCGACCGCCTCTCTCGCCTGCCCTCAAACCCTGATAATCATCATAAAAAAATGTTTGACGTTCACTTCATCGTCGGCTACAACGGTTTCGGTTTATGATTAAGAACATTTTAGGGTTACACATAACCTCTTTCAATTTCTGGATTCAAAATAGAGACTTCGGGTCAAGGGCAGAGCCAGAATACGTAGGAGGGGTGAGATAATTTTATAACAACCTCAGAATAAATTGGTCCTCCTCCTGTTTTGAATGAGAAAATTACATAATTATGTAATTATGAAGTATACACTTATTTGTCATAGATGAATTTTCTTAACCGTTTAAAATAATTTTATAAAGTGTAGACTTCATAGATGAATTTTCTTAACCGTTTTTGTTTAAAATTACGTAATTATGAAGTCTACACTTATTTACAATATCAAACGAACAAATTTTTTTGTATGTTTTATTACAAAGTCGGAAAAATATTTAAGAATACTTCATTTTTCTCAGAAGTTGGAAATTGAGTGAAAAAATATCAAAGTTCATTAATTTTACTTTTAAAGTTTTCCATGAAATAAATTTTGGAGGGTGAAAATGATAAAACCAAGAAGTACTCTAGATATATGTAACTATTGTTTACTAAGAATGTATTTGAAATCTAACACCTAAAAGATAAAAATATAAAGGAAGTAAAATAACTATTTTTAAAGAAAAATAATTAGCGTTAATCAAATGAACAATTAATTTCAAATATGTAAAAATAGCCAAACGAAGCCTTTAGTAAGGGAAAATAGCTTGCCAAATTTTTTGAAATTATAACTTATATACCCATTAAAAAACTTGGTTGCCAAACCAATGAACAACAAAATCAATGCTAAAATCCTAGCCTATTGCCCTTTTTATTTAATACTCATATCTCGAAATTAAGTTTGTTGTTTTGGATTGGGCAAAGGTGTATTGAATCGAGTGCTGAGCTGGGCAAGAAAATGACTAAAAAAAATAATTCTTGTTATATTGTGGTGAACGCTTTGGGTAAAACCATGTTTAATAAATTTGAATTACATTCTCTATTTTCGTACATACATATGTACTTTTCTACTTTTAAAAGTATCAAAACTAAAACATATGGAAGTATTCGTAGTTTTTCTTTTCAACTTAGAGCATTTGAATATTTCTGGTTTTTTTTTTCTGGAAGAAGACTTATAATTGCCTTGTACCTTTCAAAATAAGGCAAGTACAAATATTCAATTAGCAAATTTGTCTAATTTCCTTCATCATATTGAATAAGAATGAATCTCCCCCCCAGGGCTGATTTTGCCTATAGGGAAAGCAGGCGGCTGCCTAGGGCCCACAACCCTCCTAATTTTTTTTAGGTATAAAAAAGTAGATATAAAAAAGTTAGTTATGAAATAAAATAGGTAGAAAAAAATTTGTTGTGGAAAAAAGTTAGAGATACCACTTAAAAGGGGGTCCCCCAAAAAATAAAATTTGTTCCATTTAAAATATGGTCATTTACTATTTGGAGTAAGTTAGTTCTTAATAATTGGGGGTTGGAGTATACTAGTCTGCATTATAGTTGGATTGGTATTGATTTGGATGACATATGTTAGTGACAGTCTATTAGCTGTCCCAAGTTGCTAGATACTCTTGTTACCCCTGGTTATACAAATGACGCATTTGCTCCTCTCACTATCAATTCAAAAAATAATTTGGATTTGGTGGTCTCCGTATTTGTCTTCACTTTCGACTGCCTTTTTAAGCTACAATATTTATAATATCCTCTCATTTTCACTTTCGATAACAATTGGTAAGTTGTTTAACAATTTGTAATTAGCATCAAATGCATGCTTTCTCTTATTTAATTAGGTATTTCTATTGATTAAATTTTTTTCAAGGGTTTTGTAGTTCTTCTTTTGATTCTTATTTATTTATCGATTTATTTAGGGTTTTGTAGTTGTTCTTTTGATAAAAATATGGATGTCTTCTACTTTTGTAATTAGGTGTCTCAGTTCTTTAACATTTTGTCGAGGGTTTTGTAGTTTCTCTTTTGATTTTGCCTCTACACATGAATAAATTATAATTTTATTACTACTTTTGTTGTCTCTATTAGGTGTGATAAATGGCTCTGTGTGGGTGTAAAAGTTTGTTAGTACACTTTAAGGGGAAGTGGAGTAAAAACAGGAAAAAAATATAGGGGGTAAGGAGGGTAGTTATTAAGGACCTTGATGGAGATGAATTACATTTTACAGATTTGGTTAATGACATTGAAAAGTACACTTATTTGAAGGGTATAGATATTAAATGGGTTAAGAATGGAATCTTGTGGACCATTCAAAATAATGCTGAGGTAATTGAGATGTGGGACAACTTGGCAAGGAATGGGGGAGAGTATCATCTTTATTTAGACGACCCAAATGGGAGATCTACATTCATCCTTGCCCTTAATAAAGTGCCAACAACTCCTAAGAGAAAGATTAAATCACCAATAGTTGTAGTAAGAAAGTCTTTAAGACTCAATATTGCTGCAAATTCAAAAGTTCTCTCACCAAATCCTAAGCCAAAAAAACAAACCTTTAATACTTTAGGTCTGAGAAGATCATATAGAATCAAAAAAAATTTGTCCACAAACTTTACAAGCACTCCTAATAATCCATTAACACTTAGTAATGAAGATGCATAATTTTAATTGGAAGAACGTGTTGGAAGTGATTGGTCATTCATCGATTTACTACATAGTAGACTAGATATAGTGGAAGAACTAGTTGATGATAGAGTAGAAAGACCAGTTGAGGATAGAGTGGCAGAACCATTTAAGTATGGAGTGGAAGAACCAGTTGATGAGTGGGCTTTAATAACGTCACGTTATCTCAATGCTGAAGAATGCTCTTCCTCTGATAGTGAGGTTGATAAATGATGGGGTGGGTATTTTAAATCTGCTGGGGTAAGACATGAGCAAACCGAGGATGGGTATATTGATGATGAGGATAATGAGCCAAAAAAATGAAGGTCTAAATGTAGATGGGAGAGATTTTATGAATTTTGTGGCAGAGTTTGATAATTTGTAGAAGGATAAACATTTGGATGGGCGCAATGGACAATGTGGGGATGAATATTTACAAGAGTTATCGGCAAAGATGGAATGGCCAACCATTCTGGATTGTAGAAAATACATGAGATAATTTTCAATATTCAAGAAGTTTGAGTATAGACAGAGTCAGAACAAGAACTTAAAGATTGATTTGATTTATAGGCATCATAATTGAAAGTGGAGGCTAAATCTAAGGAAGTTGCCACATGAACCAACTACTAAAGTTAGAATATCCGAGGGATAACATAATTGCAAATGCAATCCCAAGGGTATGAAGTCAATGGCTAAGGAAAGTTAGGTTGGTAATGAGATTGAATAGATGATTAGGAATCACAAGGAGATGTAACCCTAGAGATGTTCGAGCTAAAATTTGGGAAAAAGATGCAGGTAAAATATCATATCAGACTAGATATTATGCTAAAATCGTTGTCAATGAGATATTAAATGGTAGTTGTAGTGATGCATTTAGGTCGGTACCTGAAATTACAAGGCATATACATATTACAAATTCAGGTAGTATTATTGATTGGACAAGGGATCGAAATGATCAGCGATTTATTTCATTTTGTGTTTCATTCAAGTCCTCTGTAGTTGGATTTCTTAATGGATGTACGCCAGTACTTGGGTTATATAGATTATTTATCAAAGGCAAGTTATTTATTGTGTCATTAGGTGGGAACAATGGTTTATTCCTTATTGCCATATACATTTGTAGAAATGAAAGCTATGACACATGGAATTGATTTTTGAGAATTTTGCAGCCCCTCCTGATAAAACACAAATTACCATTAACATTGATGTCTGGTAGACATAAATATTTTATTGAAGCAGTGGCATAATTGTTCCCTGATAATTATTTTAGGCACATCTATAAAAACTTCAAAAATTAATGTTGGATAATAAATATTCATACACAAGAATATACTTGTTATGAGTTGTAGATAAGTGGCATCCCTTGTGTACATGCTATTGGGGTAATCTTGCCAAGATCAAAGTCATGAAAGAAGTAAGTTTACTACATTATTTGACACTCATTTGCTATTTTGAATTACTAATCTTGACATCTTTGTATCTAATTATAATGGTTTTACAGGTATTGCAGTCCCATGTTTGATGTAGATACATATAGGGCATCTTATTCATATTATGTTCATCCTATGGAATACTCTCAATGGTGACCCAATTTAAGGAAAGTTCATAAACTAATATTTAAGTTATTAATATATCTTACTCCCATTATTTATATCCTTTCAGCCAGAACATGTTGATAAACCTCATATTTTAACTAGAGGTCCTGGGAGGCTAAGGGTCAAGTGGAGGAGAGACCCAAATAAACTAGTGGCACCAAAGAATATGAAGAAAAAAATGTAGCAAGTGTGGTCAGTTAGGCCATAACAAGGCTGATTGCCCGAGTAAATCATTAACAGATGAATCTGGAAGGAGAGGTAAATATCACTCAAACACTTTCCTTTTCTTATAATTTCCA
Source organism: Sambucus nigra (assembly GCA_949130495.1). Taxonomy (NCBI): domain Eukaryota; kingdom Viridiplantae; phylum Streptophyta; class Magnoliopsida; order Dipsacales; family Adoxaceae; genus Sambucus; species Sambucus nigra. The sequence continues at coordinate 60,669,847 of OX422209.1, read as the reverse complement.
TCAAAACAACACTCAAGCATTTACCCTTTTCTTGAAGTGCAATTATATGTCTTTTTTGGTATGAATGAATGGAGTTATATCATTTCATTCTGGGAATGGTTGATGTCTTATATTAGTACTCATATATTATTCAACACATGCCAAGTTCATTTAATAAATAATTTCATTCATTCATTGCAAATTTCAATTGATATACACATCACACATTACAACATTTCACACACTAAAATTCTTTTCAAGCCTATCACAAAGATCACTCAAATTAACTTTTACCTTAAGCCTCACATTCACTTTCCTACTTTCATCAAATTTTCTAATTGCATCTGTTAACTACTCAAAATCCCCACATGTCAAACACTTCAAATATTTTTTCTTATAACTTTTATTTTGTCTTTAATGTCTCTTTTTATGGACAGTTTCTAACCCAATGATCATTTTACCACATTAAAAACACCCTCCACTAGATGATGCCCCTCGATTGGTTTTTGTCTTGGTTATTGCTTGCTCTTTGGAATCCATTACATTATTCATGTTGTCACTTCAAAAGTTTTTGGCCATGTGTTGTCATCAAAAGTAGCAACATGCCATTATATTCACCAGCAATACACCTGTTGTAAACACAGGGACAATCAATATCAGCCATTTTGATCGCACATTTGACAAAGATACTGGGGAAAAAAGGTTTAGCATATGTATTATATAGATTTAGCAAAGAAATCAGAATAGCAACTGTTATATACCATTTTGGATAATTCTCCATGTTGGCTACCGCCCATTTCAATTTAATATCCGCTACGTTGTTAGTGTTGAAGCTGGAAATCAAAAAATAGAGTTGGTAGTATAATATATAATATAGTTGATTGTGTGAAAAATAGAGTTAATATTATAAAAAAAAAGTTACAAAAAGGTACATATAGATGTTGAAACCAATTATTTTTTCCAACAACATTAAATACTAGGGGTAATAAGGGTATTTTGCAAGTGGGGGATAACTATTAGACGACCACTACAGATACCATCCAAATCAACACCTATTTAACTATAATAAAAACTAGTGTACCCCAACCCCTAAATACCAAGAACACATGTACTTTAAATAGTAAATTATCCTTTAAAATAAGTTATGAAATAAAAAGACTAGAGACATATTTATAAGCCCAAGTAAATAAGTCCAAACCCACACACTAAACTCACTAAACTAAACCCATTAAATATAATACCTAACCCACTCACTCACCCACACATTTCTAACCTTAAAGTGTAACACCCTGACCCGGATCTATGGGTTACCCGTGGTTCAACTCAGTTCGACCCGAGTGTTAGGTGTGAAGTGCAATAGAACAACCTATATAATCTTGCTAATCTGGTTTTATTTTAGTTACCATTTTACTTGTTACAATGCGATTCCAGTTTTAAGATAAGCTACGTGAGGTACCCATGGGGAGCAACCCAAAGTCCAAGTAAACAGAGCTACTAATGTAAACACAAATAAAATATTCCTACCTGTATAACACCCTCAAAATAAGAAACTACTCCCAACCTACCATAACAAAGCGAGGTTGTGCGCCTATGCCCAGTGGTATTTATACAGGAAGCACACAAATGAATGGCAGAATGGAATACTCACACGCTAAAACTAAAGGCATGCGAAAATATGTATATATCTTCATACGTATACCTTTGAAAAATACATATTCCAATGCATTAACCGTTTTACTTCTGAAACCTTAGTGGCCCAGATTAATTCACCTTAATATTATTAAAGGCTTTCTTTATTTATACTTAGCCTTCTTGCTTTATTTAACTCACCCGGTTCAACATTTGTAATCATTACATTTATTTTATCCAAACGCATTCCTTTACCAGAATTTAACCATTTTATTCATTTCATACACTTTAGTATTTTCATTGGAAATTACCATTTCAACACACGCACTCACCGTGTTAGAAAATACTTATTTGTCATTCGAAAACCTTTTAAAATTATACTTATTTAATCCTTGAAAATTCCTTTCAACACATTCTTATGTTAAATATGGGTTTAACCATTTAGGTTGCTTAACCACCCATTTATCCACTTCATTTAACCCTTTTTCCTAATATTATGGACATTTGTATATTTATGCATCAACCTGTCGATTTCGCCTTTATCGAAACATTAATTACATCCATTCAAGTTAGGTGGTTTTAATACCCCAAATTTTTAATGACTTCTAAAATGGGATTAATTAGAATTAATTGTGATATAATTGGAAATTAATCCAGATTTAAATATTACTTGAGAATAAAGTAATATATGATTTATGTTGAATATTACTTAGTGATTAAAGTAATATATATGATTATAACTTTACAGTTGATTATGACTTTATTAAATTGTCACGAATTATGTGTACGACAATTATGGTAATTAAGCTGGGACGCGCATTTGAGTCGTGTTACGATTATAATTTAATGAAATAAAAGTAAATTATTATTATGTCATCTGAATGGTCATTTTGACTGTACCAAAGTGTCCGGAAGGGTTCAAATAGTCAAAAAAGTCTACTCGGACGTTTGTATAGGGTCTCGGGGCACTTTGGAGCCAAATAGTCACCCCGCAGGGTAATATGGTCATTTGACTTGGAAGGTGAATACTGTACACGAATTTGGGAGATTATTTATAAGTCAAAAGGGTTTAGATTATTGATTAATTCTACAAACTTAGAGAAAAAGAAATTGAGAGAGAGTGAAGAGTTTCTCTAGGGAAAGGGAAGAGTTATTGTGGGAGAACCAAGATCCCAAAGTCACCACCACTAGAAGTTGACCAGAGAAAGGAGGAACCACCAGCGGACAATCATCCCCAATGGACCAGAACTATGAATTAGAGGCAAGTGATTAATTATTGTAAATTTAGCATGTATATTGTCCATGTTTGGTTGTTTAGAAAATTCTAAATAGATTCTTAATCAAAGATGAATTATGGTGATGTTAATTGAATCTTTGAAAGGATAATGATGTAGGATTAATTTTCATTTGAGTATAGAATTTAACTCACGAAATTTGGGAATTGTTGGTGAATAAAATCTTAGTTTATATGATGTTTTTGGAGAAATAATAAAATATGAGTTTTCTGGAAATTATGAGAAATAATATGTTTGAATCCAAACTTATTGATGATTTTAGGTTGCTTGATTATTAAAGGTAAATTATATATCTTGGTATATCATATGGGATGAATACTAAGGATCTTGGGATTATTTAATAAAGGTATTGATAATTAAAAAGTATGAAACCCGTAAGAAAAACAATGCATAAAATTGGGTACAGTCTCATCGATCGATCGATCGACTCAAGACCGTCGATCGATCGACCTGAATCATCGATCGATCGACTCCCCCTGAAAATGTGAAACGTCTTCCTTTTTAATTGTTGATTAAATCCAAAACTTTGAATAACCTTTGATGATGATTAAATTAACTTAATGGAACTTAGAGAAGGGCAGTACGATATACTTAAGACCCGGAAAATTATTATTTTGGGATTGTGAATGAGGGGAAATTAGGGAGTGATTAATTAAACCCGTTATTTTGGAGAATTATAGTAGTTGGGGTTTAAATCGGATAAATGATAATTTAAGGTTAGTACCAGTAGTAAGAGAGTCATAAATTACCATAAAACCTTAGGTATAATTGGAATTAACCTTAAGAGATGGAATCAAGGGTTAAGAGTGAATTAGGGATTATCGAGGAATAAACCTAATTAAAGTGAATATAATTCTTAGAAATTCAGGAGTCGTGATGACATGGATTTGTAGGACACGATGTTTACCTACTAAATTTATTTGAGGATTAAATAATCACCATCGTGCGGGTAAATAAGTTTGAAAATATATACTTTGAGAATTAAAGTCATAATAAAAAATATATGTAGGATATTCAGGATATAATTATACTATGTATGGGATTTATTATATGGGTTGTGCGTATGCCCTATGGTTATATACATGTATGATGAATACCTATTATTATACATATAGGTGAGATGATTGCCTATTATTATCTTATTGTTGTGTGAATACCTTATTGATGTTATATTTATATATATGGAATGTATACCTATGTTATAGTTTGTTATGTGTATGACATACCTACGCTGCTTGCTATCGGGGTGGAGGTTTCATGTTGTGGACGGTCTTATCCTTGTGCACCCAATTAGGAGGGATTTTATATTCGTACCCTGAGCATAGGACCTTGAACACGTGTTATCGGTGTATATGACAGTTTCGACGGTTGAATGGGAGCGTAGGTATATGAGTGACCTATTTAGCTGGGGAGTATGCTCAGCTCCAATATATTTATGTTATGCTATGACTCGTGAGATACGCCGAATCAATAGTCCTCTATACAGTGACATTATGTATCAGGACATGATAACAGAGTATGCATGCACCGCAGTTGTGACTAAGGAGGTGCCATAGTAGTATATATATAATTAGTGTGATATTATATATATAAATTGTGATGTAATCTACCATGGGACATTGTAGATATAGAGATGTAATCTTCGGTGTTAAATTGTAGATTAAAAATATAAACTATGATTTAATCTACTGTGTAATGTTGTAGATATAAGTAAATAATAAAATCGAAATTGAATTAAGTAAGTGAACACTTAATTCCAAGGTTGTAACAAGAGTAGTTCATATTAAATAGAAATGAATATGAATAATTATATTACGTATGGTATGGGATATACGGGTTTATGTTATGGGTTAGAATTATGTTGTGGAAACTAGTTTGGAGGGAACCTTAACTAGGAAGATAATAAGATACGATAGGTGTGCACTCTAGATGAGAGGTGAGAATTCTCAAGAGAGCCCGAGAAACTAACATGTACATAAGAAATGCTTAATTGTAATTGTTAAGCACTTGCTATTTTTAAAAATCTTTTACAATCGGGCTCTGAACCGTTTTCTTGCATATTCTCTTCTCTACCATATCTTGTACATCAGGTATCCAGCAGCAGAGATGCCTAGCATAGATTATTGATGTTCCGATGGATTATAGCTTCTAGCAAAGATGCGGATTTTATTTAGACACTTCCTTTTTATTGATTCATTCATCTGTAGCGTCTACTTCATTTAGGGCATGTCGCCCAGGGTTCTAGAGGTTGTAATTATGTATGTAAGCATTGTGGATATCAATTTTATTTAGTGTAAATGCTATAATTTAACTGGAGAGTTATTCCAGTCACATTTATTCTTGTTGTCGTTAATTTAGTTGTGATGTGTTGTTGAATATCATTATTTCCGTGTCGTGGAATGGTTTTAATTAAATTAAAAATGAAAAAAGTTTTTGACACTTAGCTTAATCATCTATTAGGTGGTTAATAAAGAAATGGTTTTCGACAGTGATGCTGAGAATGAACCAACTGGATATTCTGATTTAATTAAATGAAGGAATGATCACCCGATGTTTAATTAGGCGGGTTGTTACAGGTGGTATCAGAGCATTAGGTTCTAGTGTCTTTATGATCTGTGCGGCTTACTATGTTTCAGCATAGCATTCTTTGATGTAGATCCCTATTATTAGGATGTTGAATTCTTCTGCGTATTTTGACTTACGTTCTCCTGCCATGAAGTATGTGAGATGTAATGATTATATGAGTTCGGTCGGGCATCATGCACCAAACACATTGGGACGACTGGCAAGAGACGTTAGGAGGACAGTAGGAGGAGGACTCAACTAAAGATATAGAGTATTTTGGAAAATGGTGTTGGAGATAAAAACCATCAAAATTGTTGTTTGGGCCGAGAACATTAAGGAAGTCGCTTGGGAGCTGTAGTTTCCCAAGCACCATCATAGTTCATGATTGTGTTGTTCTTAACTCACCCATCACTATATGTGAAAGGTAAGGGAGTCGAAAGGACTCTTATGAAGGAAGAAATTCAAAGGCAATTGTGAAGGGTGAAGTGTAGTAACACCCGGGATTGGAAAAAATAATTCTAGAACTTTTTTTTAGGAAAAGCAAACTTAAGTGATGAGAGTTAGACATCACTTCTAAAGAACATGTGTGAAGCTATAATAAGAATTTTAGGTATGGTTCGATAGTGAAATCGTTCACTTGATGTTTTAATCAGGATATGAATGGAATTTCGAAACTCCTCTCTTATGAGCAAGAAAGAGAGAAGTAACTTGTTTAACAAAGTCCTTACCCTAAAAAGAATGGGGTACGTAGAAGATAAGTAGAGTTCATATGTGAAAGGATCGTGAGTGAAATACTCTAATGTGAGTGGAAATCTGACAAAGACGACTAGGATTAACTTCACCAAGAAATTTAAAGATGCTTCCAAATGAAGAGGAGCTAGAAGGGTTAGGAAACCTAACCGAAGGGAAATATTAAATTCAATATTGTTAATGAAACATCACCATAAGGTGTACTTAGTAGGGGACCCATTTATAGTGACATGATTAAACCCCTACTTTGCGGCGATGAAATCGGCCAAGACTAGTGTAGTCGAAAATGTATCCCATAGGACCCGTAGAGCCAAAAGAATAACGGGAATAGAAATTGGGAGTTAAGATTGATAGGTCCAAGAGAAGGACATTCAAAATGGTCAGTAACGAGGAAATAGTAAGGGAAATTACCCTATGTGTAGAGAAAGAGACCACTAAGTGTTAAATGTGTCCATATTGAGTAGTGAGATGGATAAATTTTGGGAATATTAAACCATACCAATTAGGCATAACAACTCGAGGAGTGAGACTTCTAGGGGAGTAATTGGGTCAAGAGAATTAGGCCCAGGAAATTTATGACCCAAGAGTGGTAGGTTTAAATATGACCAGTGGAGTCCTCGGTAATTGTAGCATATCGTATTTCAAGGTCGGCGGGTTCCAAGAAGAAAAAGGGAGGTTGGTAAGACCATAATTGAGGCCATGATATGTTGGGCCAATGTATCAATAACGGTTGTGTAAACCATATGAGCGAATAATTTGTCCACGACGGGTGGGTACAGCTATAGGATAAAATCCTAGATGTGTAACGGGTGCAAGTGATCGTGAGTTGTTTTGACCGTGAGAAGTGTATGTAAGGACCTTACATGATCAGGAGAGAGTTACGAAATTTTATTTCGTCCTTGTGAATAAAGGATTAATTCTAGTGACATGGTGCGTCACAACAGACATAAATAAATTGGAAACTCTAAATTCGCGTGCGAGTCGAGGTTAGTGAAAATGATAATTTTAACAGTCTGGTTATAAAAGTATTGCTCGTTGATAGCGGGACTTTTTAGTATCACACGTGAGTGAACTAAGTGGGTCCTAAGAGTATATTTTGTTATTATAAATTGCCATTGCTTTAAGTTAGCATAACAAAACTTATTTTGGAAATATGTAGTGATAAATTACCAAATGTTTAAACGATAGTAGATTGAGTGATAAGACTATCGTGCTGGATACTCCGAGGAGAGTAAATTAATTTTGTTCGGCGCCAACTGAAATAGAGTTGAACCTATATATTTATATACATAAAAATTCATGATATCAAAGACCTTAGTGAAAATGTTGTCTAGTTATATGTGTGAGTAGAAATTTATGTTTTGTTGAACAGCGAGAAATAGCTCATAATATATAGCACCGAGAATTTGGGATAGTGAGAGCAACATGGTTTATGTTATTTTTTGGGGGATATATAAGCATGACCTAGTAGACTTTTATGACAAAATAAATTTTTTTTGGGAAGGTATAAATTGTGAATTGCGGTCCATTTCGAATCTCGACGACCGACTATGTTAAATAGTAGTGTAACGAGGAGGGGGTTCCTTATTTGGATTTCGCTTTGTGAGACATCCCACGCATGAAACTAGCGAACGTAGGGAGTGGGAGAGAAGTTGATAACTCTATTATGACTTAAGAGTCGCCTAGTCCTAGTAACATTTTGAATAAAACTATGATGCCACTGATAGAGTGATTAAGTTATGACTAGTGGGGTGATTGAGTGCACCCCTACCATATCAGTATGAAATTAATTCAAGAAGAGTATATGTTATTTTTGTAACAATGCGAGAAATATAGGGTGCATGGGAACCCTAGGTAATTGAATCTAATATTGTTTCCCATTTTGGAGATGTGGGGTAAGGAAAATAAATATAAAGGTTTAGATGTCGGGAATTGAATGTCCGGTCATTTATAACAACTAGAGATATAGTCGATAGAATAACAAATGTATAAGGATATACATGACTATGGTAATAGGATTTAAATGGAGAGATGTTTGGCTAGATTCCTCTTATAGCGGGCCACCTGTCTGTTGGAATTAGGGTGGACCATTCGAAACCAATAGAGATTTCTCCAACCGTTAGGGATTTCTAAGTAGTATTGAGAGAATATTCATAAGGATTTTATCACGAAGATGGTTACGATCCTATATGGGTGATAGTGGATCAGTTGACTGAAGTAGCTCACATTATGTCAGTTAGGATTGATCATACTACGAGATATTATGCTTTGATCTAAATATAACCGAGATAGTGAGGTTACATAGGGTACCGTTTAATATTGTGTCCAATTAGGACGAGACTTTGTCTCCTGATTTTGGAAGAACTTTCACGAGGCTTGGTTACCGAGTTACGATTGAGTATGATCTATCATCCGCAGAATAATGGGTAGACTAAGAAGACAAATCTAATGTTGGAAGATAAATTCTGTTTGTACCCTTGAATCTTAAGGGAGGACGAGAGACATACGTTCCACTAGTGAAGTTGGTATACTATAACTCTTATAAGTTTACTGTTGGGCATGGTGTTAGTTGAAGTACGGTACGGTAAGTCTTATTGTTTCTCCTACTTGTGTGCTAAAAGTGAGGAACCAGGAACTATTGCGAATATTAGAGATGTTTTGAAACTTATAGTATATATTTTGAGTAGAATATATACTGCACAATTAACCTACATGTGTACGATAATCGCAAGGCAAGATGGTATTTATCTAAAGAATGGCTAATCTATGTAAGTGCATATAGTAGAAGGTTAGATAGTGAGTATCTAGAATAAAGTATAAGTAGTGAAACTTAAACTATAAGGATTGGACAAGATCTTACGTGACAGGGTAACCTAGGGTTAAAATGATCATAAGTGAGGTGTTCATTATTAGGGGTATTCGATAGCGTACTTTATGGGTGGTACAGAGTAGTCTACTAGAGAGCGCAAGTATGTGATGCGCAATACTTATCCAGAATTGTTCTTGCCTGCTATATTTTTGTTTTTCGAATTTTGGGATGAAATTTCGTTATAAGGGGGAAGTATGTAATATCCCGTATTTTTAATGATTTTTAAAATGGGATTAATTAGAATTAATTGTGATATAATTGGAAATTAATCCGAATTTAAATATTACTCGAGAATAAAGTGGTATGTGATTTATGTTGAATATTACTTAGTGATTAAAGTAATGTATATGATTATGACTTTACAATTGATTACGACTTTATAAAATTGTCACGAATTATGTGTACGACAATTATGGTAATTAAGTCGGGACGCGCATTTGAGTCGTGTTGGGATTATAATTTAATGAAATAAAATTGAATTATTATTATGTTATCCGAATGGTTGTTTTGACTGCGCCAAAGTGTCCGGAAGGGTTCAAGTAGTCGAAAAAGTCTACTCGAACGTTTGTATAGGGTCTCGGGGACTTTGGATCCGAATAGTCACTCCGAAGGGGTAATATGGTCATTTGACTTGGAAGGTGAATAGTATGAACGAATTTGGGAGGTTATTTATAAGTCTAAAGGGTTTATATTATTGATTCATTCTACAGACTTAGAGAAAAATAAATTGAGAGAGAGTGAAGAGTCATTGTGGGAGAACCAAGAGCAAAAAGTCACCACCACCAACCATCAGCGGAAGTTGACCGAATAAGGGAGGAACACCAGTGGACAGTCATCCCCAATGGACCAAACCTACGAATTAGAGGCAAGTGATTAATTATTGTAAATTTAGCATGTATATTGTCCATGTTAGGTTGTTTAGAAAATTCTGAAAAGATGCATAATCAAAGATGAATTATGGTGATGTTAATTGAATCTTTGAAAGGACAATGATGTAGGATAAATTATTGATGAAGAAAATCTTAGTTTATATGATGTTCTTGGAGAAATAATAAAATATGAGTTTTCTAAAAATTATGAGAAATAATATGTTTGAATCCAAACTTATTGATGATTTTAGGATGCTTGATTATTAGAGATCAATTATATATCTTGGTATATCATATGGGATGAATATTGGGGAGCTTGGGATTATTTAATAAAGGTTTTGATGATTAAAAAGTATGAAACCCGTAAGAAAAATAATGTAAAAAACTGGGCACTGTCTGATCGATCGACTCAAGACCGTCGATCGATCGATCGACTCCCCCTGGAAATGTGAAATGTCTTCCTTTTTAATTGTTGATTAAATCCCAAACTTTGAGGAACCTTTGATGATGATTAAATTAACTTAATGGGTCTTAGGAAAGGGCAATAGGATATACTTAAGAACCGAAAAAAATATTATTTTGGGATTGTGAATGAGGGGAAATTAAGGAGTGATCAATTAAACGGGTTATTTTGGAGAATTATATTAGTTGGGGTTTAAATCGGATAAACGATAATTTGAGGTTAGGATCAGTAGTAAGAGAGTCATAAATTACCGATATAACCTTAGGTATAATTGGGATTAACCTAAAGAGATGGAATAAAGGGTTAAGATTGAATTAGGGATTATCGAGAAATAAACCTGATTAAAGTGAATTTAATTCGTAGAAATTCGAGAGTCGTGATGACATGGATTTGTAGGACGTGATGTTTACCTGCTGAATTTATTTGAGGATTAAATAGTCACCACTGTGCGGGTAGATAAGTTCAGAAATATATACTTTGAGAATTAAAGTCATAATCGAAAATATCCGTAGGATATTCGGGATGTAATTATACTACCTATGGGATTTATTATATGGGTTGTGCGTATGCCCTATGGTTATATATAAGTACGATGAATACCTATTATTATTATTATTATTATTATTATTATTATTATTATTATTATTATTATTAGTAGTAGTAGTAGTAGTAGTAGTAGTAGTAGTAGTAGTAGTAGTAGTAGTAGTAGTAGTAGTAGTAGTAGTAGTAGTAGTAGTATATAGGTGAGATGATTGCCTATTATTATCTTATGGTTGTGTGAATACCTTATTGATGTTATATTTATATCGGTGGAATGTATACCTATATTATAGTTTGTTATGTGTTTGACATACCTACGCTGCTTGCTATCGGCGTGGAGGTTTCGCGTTGTGGACGGTGTTATCCTTGTGCGCCCAATTAGGAGGGATTTTAGATTCGTAACCTGAGCACAGGACCTTGGACACGTTCTATCGATGTATATGATAGTTTTGACGGTTGAGTGGGAGCGTAGGTATCTGCGTGACCCATTTGTTTGGGGAGTATGCTCACCTCCAATATATTTGTGTTATGATATGATTCGTGAGAGACCCTGAATCAATATTCCTCTATACAGTGACATTATGTATCAGGACATGATAGCAGAGTATGTATGCACCGCAGCTGTGACTAGGGAGGTTCCATAGTAGTATATATATATAATTAGTTTGATATTATATATATATAAATTGTGATGTAATCTAGTGTGTGACATTGTAGATATAGAGATGTAATCTTCTGTGTGAAAATTGTAGATTAAAAATATAAACTGTGATTTAATCTACTGTATAATGTTGTAGATAGAAGTAAATAATGAAATCTGAATTGAATTAAGTAAGTGAACACTTAATTTCAAGGTTGTAACAAGACTAGTTCATATTAAAGAGAAATGAATATGAATAATTATATTATGTATGGCATGGGACATACGAGTTTATGTTATGGGTTAGAATTATGTTGTGGAAACTAGTTAGGAGGGAACCTTCACTAGGCAGATAATAAGATACGATAGGTGTGCACTCTAGATGAGAGGTGAGAATTCTCAAGAGAGAGCACAAGAAACTAACATGTACATAATAAATTCTTAATTGTAATTGTTATAAGCCCTTGTTATTTTTTAAAATATTTGACAATCGGGCTCTGACCCCTTTTCTTGCATATTCTCTTCTCTACTATATCTTATACATTAGGTATCTAGCAGCAGGGATGGCTAGCATAGATTATGGATGTTCCGATGGATTATAGCTACTAGTAAAGATGCGGATTTTGTTTAGACGCCTCCTTTTTATTGATTCATTCATCGGCAGCGTCTACTTCATTTAGGGCATGTCACCCAGCATTCTAGAGGTTCTAATTATGTATGTAAGCATTGTGGATATCAGTTTTATTTAGTGTAAATGTTATAATTTAACTGGAGAGTTATTACAGTCACATTTATTCTTGTTGTAGTTAATTTAGTTGTGATGTGTTGTTGCATATTATTATTTCCGTGTCGTGGAATGGTTTTAGTTATATTAAAAATGGAAAAAGTTTTTGACAATTTAGCTTAATTATCTATTAGGCGATTAATAAAGAAATGGTTTTCGACAGTGATGCTGAGAATGAACCAACTGGATAGCCTGATTTAATTAAATGAAGGACTGATCACCCGATATTTAATTAGGCGGGTTGTTACAGTTGTATTAACACATTTTACCACACAACCCATTTATTGATATGTTCTAAATTTCTTTTGTCTTTTCTTGGAATCTCCCTATACCGCATACTTCCATGGGCTCCACACCACTGGCTATGCGCACCATATGCTCTGGCCAGTGATTTAGGTTTTTTCACCCAAATGGCTCCTGACCCTTATTGATTTATTTCGGTGTTATTCGAGTTTCTTTTAATGTGTTTTAATATTTTACAAATGTCCACATTATTTCCTTTATTCTTTTTACCCGACCGAAGCCAAAACCCGGGACTTTACCGCCCTACTTGTGTTACACTTTGAATATTTCCGATTTCACGTCCTTTAAACTTTAACCTTGATTTTTATTCCAAAAATTATATTCGATTAGGACCACTTTGTGTAACACCCTAAAATCTTCCACTTTAAGTAAAATTACCTTTTTACCCAGTTTTTTTCCAAAATTACCTTTACTCCATTTCACAAGTGTTAATTTTTTGAAAAAAATACCATTAAGTTATTCATAGCAACTTCTTAAGTGTTTTTTTTACCCTTTAGCATCTTTTTACACTTGAATATATTTTATCAACATTTCCCAAGAACACATTTCTTTACTTCTTCATTTAAGAACTACATCCATGCTTAAGACTACTTTTATAAGAAAATTTCCATTTCTTTTTAATTTAACTTGTAGTCTTTTAACCTCATACACATAATATCTTTTAGTCACAATTTCACACACTTTGAAGACTAAAGTTCTAAATTTTATTATTCCATGTTTAAACCCAATAAAATCCTCTTTAAACTTGTTTATACATTCTATGTCAAATGCTACAAGTCTACATGCATTAGAAGATATATTTTAAACCCAATAATCCAACTACATGGTTTGAACATACTTTTCACCAAATATTTATCAAGTAAATCATTATTTTCAAACATTTTATTTCATAAAATGTCTAACACCAATATTTCTACAAATCCATATTTTCATAAAATACTATCTTTAAATATTCCAAAACCTCGAAATATTTACTGATTCTTTAATTTAAACAAAATATCATGTTGCAACAAAATCACATTATTGGCAAACATTTTACTTCATAAAATGTTTTTCATTAATATTACTAAAAAATACATTATTTTCATAAAACATCAACTTTTACCATTTCAAAACCTTTTAAATATTTATCCACTCTTTATTTCCAACAAAATGACATTTTTAGCATTTTTATTCCTTCAAACAACATCAAACTTCAAAAATACATCATTTTCAGAAAATGCAAACTTTAATATTTCAAGCAATGAAATATTTACCCATTCTTTATTTTTAACAAACTCACATTTCCTACATTTTTATTTCATAAAAATGTTGTTATTTCATAAAAATGTTGTTATTTCTTTCACTAGAAATCCATCATCATTTTCATATTAATCCTACTCTTAACATTGAACAATAATAAGACTACAATATAGAGCCTTAAATATAAAGAGAATATTATCCCACCACAAATGAAGATCTAATCAGTGGAAGACATGAAAGATCAAGGAAGATGACAACACCCCACCTCCTAAGGTGGCCTTAAGAGGGATTGTCTAGGTTCACCAAGTTTGCCTCTGAGAAAGTCTTATTAAAACCCTCGACAAACACAATGAAAACTCATATCTACCATCTTCTGCAGAACCCCTAACTAACATCTCCATATATTTCATAGCCTTATCTCAATAATTAGGCACTGAGTGTTTGGTGTGAGTGTATTTATTTAGAACCCTAAATCGGTGGAGGCAGTAAGGGAAAATGGGAAGAGTTGTGAGTTTGTGGAAGTGAAGACAAAGAACATGGAAAATGCTCCACTCCCACCTCTCTCTATTATACCCGTTACAAATCCTAAAGAAAACCCAATTACACTCCATCTGCATAATCCCAATCGTTAGGCTCTAAGAGTTAACGATTGTTTTGAGATCTACGGTTCCAAGTAAGATAACAAAAGTAGCAGGTCGGAAATTTTTCAGATGTCTTTCGAATGACAACGGTCTTCGTTCGAACGACATAAGCCCCTCATTCAAATGACTCTTCTCGCAACATCCATTTGTCGTTCGAACGACATCTCCTTGTCGTTTGAACGACATCTCCTTGTCGTTTGAACGACCCCTTATTTTTCTCCAACTTTTCACCCATAATTCCTCCATAATTATACTCAATATATAATTTAATTAATTTATTAGGGCGGGATATTACAAACTTCCCTCCTTGAGGAATTTCGTCCCCGAAATTCTCGTTCCATTAATCCTCCAACTCACGGGGTCACTAACTTCCATCCTAAGTCCTAGAAATCCTCTAAGACAATTCATCAAGTTCCTTAGTACTGAAGTCGCCAAATGTTTAACATGTAACATGCTCTTATGGTGACCATTTCATCAACCACAACACTACATAATTCACTCTCAGTGTCTACTCGCCTTATCAATACCTATGCTAGTATCTAAGCATTCTTATGAATACCTATGATCAAGTCCAAACCATTCTTATCAATACCTATGCTAGTATCTAAGGCATACCGGTGACTTTATGGGAAAACTGTTCTTGGCAATCAACGCTCACCCAAAGAAAATCATGAGACAACCATCCGTTGTACGTATCACCAAAATCAGTTTTTATCTTAAGACTGCACATCACGTGTCCCACAAATTTCCAGGTTATATCCTAATTATATAACTCGCATGAATTTGCGAATAACCATACCATGTCATTATCTCGCTCTAAGGAGTAATGTTCCCATAAAATCATTACCGTATGTTGATGTAAAAAATTAGATCGTCTCTAATTATTTAATCACAGATAAAATAAATGAGACACAGAAGTTTTAAAGTGGTTCAGCCTTATAAGAATGGCCTACGTCCACTGTTTCCGTTATTGATGATTGTTTGGAAATTCTCGATTACAAGTTCAATCAAGAAATTCCGGTCCCCTTACAATGAGGGTAATACAATGTATTTATAGCCCTGAGGCTGTAATGTGAAAGGGTAATACATTAAATGATGTACATGTGAAAGGGTAATACATCTGAATGATAAGCATTTAATGAACAGTCAAATTGTTGGTTATCTGGCTATTAATGCTTTATTCGAGGTGCCGCCCGTACCGCCTAAGCTGCTCGGTACTCAGAAGTTCCTCGTAGAGTTCTTGTTGGTCGAAGCGTCTGAGTTCCTCGGAGAAGCAGTGTTCCTCATTGTAGTATGGTTCCTCGGAGCGTCTGAGTTCCTCGGAAGTGTTTGTTGTTGCCACATAGATTGTCATGTGTCTTCACTTAATTAAGCCATGTCAGCAGACTAAATTTGGTATCAACAGAAGCCCCCAATGTTTCATAGTTCGAAATTTGAGGAGTGTGGAACATTCTTTCTCGGAATATGGTAGTTTTAAATGGTCCTCCTGATTTTTAGGAGTGTTTCCTTTGTATTTATTTTTCCTTCCAAATTCGTAGAATCAGGATTTTTTGAATTTTTATAACCGCCTCGATCTCCGCGTACTTTTTGTCCTTCTAGCCGCCGGTAGCGTAATCGTTTCTTTTTTGTAATCATTAACTTTACTGTTTCCCAAGATAAGGTATTTAAGCATCACAGACAATCCCATCGTCTTCTACTTTTTCAAATTTGTATCTTCAAGTTTTCCATTGTCTTACTCTCTTGTGCGTTCATCCTTTTCATCGTTCCTTGTCAACAGATCCACTCTTTTTCTGTAAGATCTTCTTCCTTCTTCATTATTTCCTTCTTTCATCATGGTTTATCTTGTAGAATCGATTGATAAATTTCGCTCTGATTTTTCTATTCCCTCCTGGGTTGTTTTGGAAGAGCTTTCTGAGCCTTCAGACTATTTCCGTTTAGCTGAGGGACATTGGTTCCCCAGTCTCTTTGTTGCTGAGTGTGGATTTTCTTTTCCTCCAAACCCTCTATGTTTGGAATTCTGTCAATACTTTGACGTGGTTCCTGCAAGAATATCCCCCAATACATGGAGAATAGTTAATGGGGTTCATAGACTAAATCAAATTCATGGAACTCGCATAGGAATTCCATAAATCATGTTTTGTTATAGATGGGCTGTTGGTGATAACACTTTTTATTTAAAAACTAGATTTTTAAATAGGGCTTTAGTGGTCAATCTCCCGGATGCCAATAGGGACTATTTTGAGCACGGGGTTGTTATAAAAAATTGGCAACATGCTCCTTTATCTGGAGATGAAGTGTATCAGGGTCCTAGATGCCCTCCCTATGGCAATGGTATAGGTTATTTTTATTTAATTTATATATTTTGAAATTATGCTTCATCTATGTTTGATAAAATGTGCCACTGATATTTTAATATTTATTTATCTGCAGTTGACAGTAAAAGAAAGTCCCCAAAAGAGGCAGACGTTAATATAAGGCATTTAAAACTTATCTGGGGTTTGCATCAGACTGTTGCCGACGAGCACATTAGGTCAGCTTCATATTTGCTGCAGTACAAGAGTTACACCTCTTCTTTCACTGCTCATCCGGTGATAAGCGACGCAGAGCCAGTACCAGCTTCTACCAGTTCTTCGCCTGAGTCACACGTTCCTTTAAGTGAAAGGATGAAGAAAATAAGACCTCCTACTATCTTCGAGAAACCTGCCTCTGCTGCTGGAGAGGCAAAAAGAAGTAAACATGATGTCCCAGAAGGGATAAAGAAAATTGATGCACCTCTCTCGGCTGCTCCTGTAAAGGTTGTTGAGAAGCCCCCAGTGGCCCCGAGCAAGGCTGCTCCTCCAGGTAAGGTGATTGTTATATCACCGACCAAGAGTTCCTCCTTGGTCGAAGCTACTCCTGTTCCCCCGAGGAAGCTGAAGAAGGGCTCCTCGGTCAATTTGGCTGAAACCATTTCTCAGCCCCCAACTACTGGAACTGGTGTTCCTACTTTTGTTCCCCCGAGCTCTGCCATGAGCTCGTTAAAGACTTGGATCATTCCCGAGATCCAAGGTATTGAAGAAAACCTTTCTCGGGACATGGTTACCTCATTGGCTGCTCGCCATATTGCTTCTGTAAGTCTTATTGTTTTGAACTTCTCATCTTTCCCTTGTTATATCTGTCTCTGACTTGCTTTCATTTTCTTTTCACAGTTGGTGAGCTGCTTTAATACAATTTTGAAGAAAGATGAAGCTATTAAATGTAAGGACATTTTTGTCCAACATACTTGTATATGTCATTAGCCGTAACACCGTTGTAAAGATTCAAAGCGCATTCATCATCAACGAAATTCGAAGATCAAAAGAAAGGAAGAATTCAGAAATCCAGTCAGTCGGACCGGTCCGCCTGAAATTAAAACGAACCGATCCGCCTCTGACTAACCCGGACCGATCCGCTGAAATAAAAAAGGAACCGATCCGCCAGCGAACCGATCCGCCCAGTCCCGGATCGGTCCACCTTGCAAATTATATCCAGAGAGCACCGAACCGAATGCGAACCGAATCAGCTTCAAATTAAAAGAACCGATCCGCTATCGGACCGATCCGCCTAAGGCCCGGACCGGTCCGCCCTAGATAAACTCTGCCAGATCGTGTAGCAGATTTTTTAGGGTTTTGACTCCTTATTTAAACCACGATCAGTAGTTGGTTTCGATAAGACTTTCCCACGTTTTTCAGAGCATATCAACCCTAAAGTCTTCACCTATTGAGTCCTATGATTCTAGGTTTTTAGATTCACACATCTTCCATATCTATGTGAATCAAGATTGGTAACCCAAGAACACCATTGATGTTGTTCAACCCTTGTGAAGTGGACCGTTTCTTCCTCTTCATTGCAGCCCTACTGGAAAGGCATAATTCCAGCCGCGACTACAGAATCCGATACCTGAGGGTAATTCTTAGTCAAAAACTTGTATTTCAGTGTAATCCGATTGTAAGCCGTTTCTCTTACAAATTATAGTGATATACAAATGGTTTTGCCCCTGTGGGGGATTTTTCCTTAAACTTTGTGTGTTGAATATCTTGTGCATGATTTCATATTGTTTCAATCACACCTAGTTGCATGCTTAGGGTTTATTTGGGTAAATAAGGGGGTTTATTATATTATTTCTTCATTGAACGCAAGCGCCAACTCTTTCAAATTGGTATCAGAGCAGGTTACGCTATTTTATCGCGTATTCCTTTTTTTTCCGCAAAATTTTTCTAAGATATCAAATTTCTGAAAAAATTGATTTTTGAAAAAGTGCGTGTTCAAATGGAGAAGTCATATTATAAAATGCCTATTTTTGACGGGACAAATTATGCTTATTGGAAAGCCCGTATGAGGTCGGCTTTAAAAGCCATTGATGAACGTGTCTGGATTTTGGTTGAACGAGGGTGGACTCCTCCCACCGTGACTGTTGATAATGTGACCAACTTGAAACCTGACATTTCTTGGTCTGATGAAGAAATTAAATGGTCATCTTTTAATTCTAAGGGTCTAAGTGCTATTTCTGGGTCTGTCACACCTGATGAGTTCAAACGCATAATGACGTGTACCACGTCAAAAGAGGCATGGGATGTTTTACAACTCACCCATGAAGGAACTAATGCTGTGAAAGAGTCTAAATTGCAAAACTTGACAACTCAATTTGAAATAATCACCATGCATGATTTTGAATGCTTTGATGAATTTTATGCTAGACTTTCTGACATTGTGAATACTAGTTTTAATCTTGGTGAACAAATTCCGAATGCTAGAGTTGTTAAAAAGATTCTTCGTTCTTTGCCTAAGCGTTTTATCCCTAAAGTCACAGTGCTAAATTCTATGGGAAATTTAAATACGCTAAAATTGGAAGAACTTGTAGGAGATTTGCAAACTTATGAAATTGATATGTTTCCTAAAAATGTTAAATCTAAAGATAAGGGAATTGCACTTAAAGCCCAAGAGAGAAGGAGTGAGGGGTCAGCTAGAAAGAGGGTAGAGTCATCTAGAAAGAGAGAGACTGACACGTCAGATTCTGAGTGCGATTTTGACTTAGATGATTTGGCTCTTTTCACAAAAAATTTCAAGAGGATTCTCAAATTTAAGAAAAATGGCAATTTTAAAGATAAAAAGAAATTTGAGAAAAATAAGTTTGAAAAGAAAAATGAAAAAGATTCCAAAAATCCTCCTCTGAAAGAAAGTGAGAGATGTTTTGAGTGCGACGGTAAGGGACACAGAGCGTTTGAGTGTGCCACTCGTCTGAATAGGGAAAAGGGTAAAGCTGTCCTAAATGCTACCCTTAGTGACGACAGTGAGGTCGAGTCGGTGGACTCGGGAGATGAGTCACCGCATGAGCGTAACTTCACCGCGTTCATGGCTAGTCATGTGAGTACTCCTAGTGCATCTCACGACGCTGAGGATGCTATTTCACAGGGACACCTCGACACCGAGAGCAAAGAGAGTGAGGGAGAGGAGAAAGGTAGTGAGGACGAGAGTAACCTTCAACACGCCTACGCTGAGTTATATAATGAGTCTTTCAAAACTAAAAAACGTAATAAGGCGTTAGTTCTTAGGATCACCGCGTTAGAAGAAGAGTTAGAAGAGACGAGAGAGAGAGAGTCCTCCACCTGCACCTCCATGAGAGAGAGAGAGTCTGCCTGGGTTAGTAAAGAGAATTTGCTTAGAAAGAGAGAGAGCAGTTTTGAGAAAGAGAAAGCGGACTTGACTAAACAAATGGCTAGTCTTACTAGTGAGCTTCATTCCTCCATGGAGACTCGGAAGAAACTTGAAGCCCTTGTTGCTCAGCTTACTCATGACCTTGAGAGAGCTAGGAAAGTCAAGGTACAAATCAAGGACAGATCTGGGAAGATGGGAAAGATGCTCCTCGGTCCCGCTTTAGGTTTTGGTGACAGGCAAGGAATAGGTTTTGATGGTGCCTCCACGTCCCAAATTGCACCCGGACCAATTCCTGAGTTTACTACGACTCCTTATGGCCGTCATCAAAAACCCAGAAGGAGAGTTCGACCAAGAAAAGCAAACCAAGGTCCTCCTAATACTATGCCCTTTTGCTCCCATTGCAAAAGAAATGGACACCTTAGGGAGTTTTGCTATAGATTTGGTCGGACACGACGTACTTTTGCTCCTCCATGTCATACTGATGAGTTTGATAGTCTGAGAGAGCAAGTTGAGTTTCTAGCCGCCACATCACAGAGTTTGATGGAGGAATTCCGACGAATGTCCTCACCGTCTATGAAAGCTTCCCGCATTCCGTCTAAAACCAACAACAACAACGGTAAACAAAAGGTTACCTATTCTTGGGTTCCTAAGAAAGAGAAAAAGGCCCTTGTTGTTCATGTTGCTCTCAAAGCACATAATACCTCTCAGTGGTATTTTGACAGTGGATGCTCCAGACACATGACAGGTGATGTCTCCCTTTTTACTCAGATTGAGGATTGTGATGATGGGAGAGTTACTTTTGGAGATGGGAGTAAATCTAGCATTGTAGGACGAGGTACTGTAGAGTTACCAGAACTTCCTAAGCTAGAAAATGTCTTGTACGTCAAAGGTTTAAAAGTAAACCTTCTCAGCATCAGCCAGCTGTGCGACGATGACTTTGCAGTGAAGTTTGACCGGAAAACTTGTAAGGTCTATAATCAAGCCGGTAAACTTTTAGTCCAAGGGGTGAGGACAGAGGATAACTGCTATGGGACTGAGCCCACATCCTCACTTGTTTGCAACAGCGCCACGATCACTCCTATGGATCTGTGGCACCAACGTCTAGGTCATGTGAACGTTAGAGACTTATCTCGTTTAGTCAAAAAGGACCTAGTACGTGGCTTACCATCTCTTGGAAAGCCAACTTCCATGATTTGTGGACCCTGTCAGTTGGGAAAGAAAATTCGTAGTCCGCATAGGAAGTTGCATTCCATTACCACCTCTCGTGTTCTGGAGTTGATTCACATGGATCTTATGGGTCCCACTCGTACTGAGAGTCTAGGTGGTAAGTGGTACATCCTCGTGATGGTAGATGATTTCTCCAGGTACTCCATTGTAGGTTTTCTGAGAGAGAAATCCGATGCTGTAGACTTCTTAACGACCAAGTGCCGTGTCCTGCAAAATCAACACGGTGTCACTATTAACAGAATACGTAGTGACAACGGCACTGAATTTAAGGAAGCAAAGGTAGATTTGTACTGTGATAGCCTTGGGATCAAACATGAGTTTTCTGCTGTGATAACTCCTCAGCAAAATGGGATTGTTGAGAGAAAGAATAGAACGATCCAAGAGATGGCTAGATCTATGCTTCTAGGTCGTAAAATTTCTAGGAGATTTTGGGCAGAGGCAGTGTCTACTGCATGCCACACGGTGAATAGGGTGTATCTGCGTCCACACACACTTCACACTCCTTATGAGTTGTGGACTGGCAAGAAGCCCAACCTAGCATATTTCCGTGTTTTTGGAAGTAAATGCTACATCCTACGGGATAGGGAGCAATTAGGAAAGTTCGACTCCCGGAGCGACGACGGAATATTTCTAGGATATTCATCGAATAGTAGAGCATACCGGGTTTTTAACCTGAAGAGATCTAGGATTATGGAATCAATAAACTTTACCGTGCAAGATGACGAACCTTCGACAATTATTGATCCTAACCTTCAGTGTGAGGATGAGGACTGTTCTGACAGTGATTTACATGTTCCTCTCTCACACTCTGTGGACCCTACTCCTGTGTTAGGGGACACACCTGCTTGGGTTCGCAAGAGTCATGACCCATCTGCCATTGTTGGTGATCCCACTCTAGGTGTCAAGACTCGTGCTCAGCTAGAGAACGTTGTTAGCCATCTTTGCTACACGTCAAAAGTCGAGCCCAAGAACCATAAAGAAGCAATCAAGGATGAACACTGGATATCTGCTATGCAGGATGAGTTGCTTCAGTTTAAAAATAATGATGTCTGGGAACTTGTCCCCCGACCTAGTGAGATTAATGTGATAGGTACCCGGTGGATTTTTAAGAATAAAATGGATGAAAATGGTACCATAATCCGAAATAAGGCTAGGTTGGTCGCTCAAGGCTACACGCAAATAGAGGGTGTAGACTTTGGGGAGACATTTGCTCCTGTTGCGAGGCTTGAGTCCGTCCGTCTTCTGCTCGCCATTGCATGTCATTTGCGCTTCAAGGTGTATCAGATGGATGTCAAGAGTGACTTTTTGAATGGCATTCTACAGGTGGAGGTTTATGTGGAACAACCAAAAGGGTTTGAAGACCCTCAGCACCCTGAGCACGTCTACTATCTGAGGAAAGCCTTGTATGGTTTGAAGCAAGCACCCCGTGCTTGGTACGAGAGGCTTACTTCCTATCTCTTAGCTCGTGGCTTCAAGAGAGGGGGAGTAGATATGACGTTGTTCATCAGGAGAGATGACGGTGCTATTTTGGATGACCAGGTCTATGTGGACGACATAGTCTTTGGATCCACATGCTCCCAGCATGCTCACCACTTTGAGGAGGAGATGAAAAGTGAGTTTGAGATGAGCATGGTTGGTGAGCTTACATTCTTCCTTGGTCTCCAGGTTCGTCAGCTAGAGGATGGGATGTTCATCTCCCAATCCAAGTATGCTAGAGACCTTGTGAAGAAATTTGGTTTAGACTCTGCTAAGCATGCACGTACACCTATGAGTACTTCTACCAAGCTTAGTAAGGACACTTCAGGCAAGGACATTGAGCAAACCTTATATCGGAGTATGATAGGCAGTCTTCTCTACTTGACTGCTAGTCGTCCCGACATAGCCTATAGTGTTGGAGTCTGTGCGCGATATCAGGCATCCCCAAAAGAGTCTCATTTACTTGTTCTAAAACGTATTATTAAATACGTGAGTGGGACTCTCTCATACGGTATTTGGTATTCCTTTGATACCGATGACCGTTTGTCCACCTATTCGGATGCCGATTGGGCCGGGGATGTAGATGGATGTAGGAGCACTTCTGGTGGGTGTTTCTATTTTGGTTCTTCTCTTGTCTCGTGGCTGAGCAAGAAGAAAAATTCCATCTCTTTGTCCACTGCGGAGGCTGAGTACATCGCCGCCGGGAGTTATTGCACACAACTCTTGTGGATGAAGCAAATACTGGAGGATTATGGGATATCACAGGACACCATGACCATTTCCTGTGATAACACGAGCGTGATACACATATCCCGCAATCCAGTTCAGCATTTGCGCACAAAACACATCAGGATACGTGAGCACTTTATACGTCAGTTAGTTGAAGAGAAAGTCGTATCCCTGAGTTTTGTTCCTACCGACCGTCAGTTAGCCGATATTTTCACAAAACCTTTAGATGCCCTTCGATTTGAGAGTCTTAGGAAATCTTTAGGGATTTGCACAGTTGACTGAGGGGTTGGTCTATGTCTAGAATATGATGCTTCTTCATGTTCATATCATATGCTTCCTATTGCTAGTCTGTTTATATGTACCATTGCTTAGTTGTACAGTTTTGTTTTATTCTTGTTGCTTTTTATATTTCTTTTGAAAAATACAAAAAGATTTTCCTTTAAGAAAAATTTTGAGAAAAAGCACAAAAAGATTTTATTTTATTAATATTTTTTGAAAAAGACCAAAAAGATTTTTCTATTTTTGCACCTTTTATGGATGAGCATTTAAGATAGCCAAGTCACAACTTCATTTCATATATCCATGTGACTGTTTGGTAGAGATTTGAGACGCTACATCATTTCATCCATGTGCTTAACATTGATTGGAGTCCTTGAGATGTAATTAGTGATATCTTCCTACATGTTTGACTCCTATATCCTTTAATGCACACATGCACGGCTATTTGATTATTGCACTTGTCTATCACATATTGGCTTCAGTGTTTCTATCTCAATTTTGTCTATACAATGTACAATATGCGATAAAACTTGACAAGATTGGATTGCATGTAAAAACCGTTTTGGTGAGACTGTGTGATATTTTGCATAACGGGGAGGGGCTGAGAAAGTTGATTCTTATCCTTTGCGCAAAAGCCACCGTTACAATGGACCTCAAAAATAGAGGAATTTTAATATCCGAGGTCCTTAGAGGTTAAAAGAGCCCGAAAAAATTGAAAAGGAAATAAAAAGCAATTCATGCCAAATATGGGCCATTTAGGTTTCACCCAATTCTCCAAAGTTTGAGAATTTAGTATTCCTCTATTCAAAATATAAATCTGAGGGAGTTTGGTTGGAAATTGAAAAACGGGTTTGCACTTCCTTGAATGTCGTGAAAAAGCATGAAAATCATTTTGGACGTTATTGGTGTAGAAATAACTTTGAGCTTTGATTTGTAGATTTGATATAGTCAATGTCTTAAATTTCCAATCTTTTACACCAAAGGAAGCATTTGAGTTTATTCTTAGGAATATCCAATATTCATCGTGCACATATGTCATGTTTGTATGCTTTGATTTTCCTATCGAATTTTGATCACACCTCTTCGTTTACGCTATCATCGACTTAGTTGTTTTATGTTCATTCATGATGTGATTTTATGCCTTGTGTCACCCCGGTACTTGATTGCTTGATTTATTTCTCTCATTTGTCTATTTGGGGACATCATAAAAAGGGGGAGAATGAATTATCTGATTATGGGGGAGTTTTGAAATTCTGAGAATATCATCTTAAATTGATATATATGCTTATGTGTATCTCATTTCAAACTCGATACGTCACTTGGTATTTGCTTTGCCTCATGTGTGTAGGTACATCTCTTGATAATCCCATGTTGCACACCCTGATGAGAAAAGCGGTGAGATTTCTGGAGATTCGAAGAACAAACGATGCAGCCTTAGTCATTTGTATCTCTTTCAGTTTTGGGTTCATGGAAGGGTAGATTTGTATAGGCATTGTTCATACTTGATAATTTGGATTTTTTATGTTTGTTCCGGCATAGACATAGGGGGAGATTTGTAAGGACATTTTTGTCCAACATACTTGTATATGTCATTAGCCGTAACACCGTTGCAAAGATTCAAAGCGCATTCATCATCAACGGAATCCGAAGATCAAAAGAAAGGAAGAATTCAAAAATCCAGTCAGCCGGACCGGTCCGCCTGAAATTAAAACGAGCCGATCCGCCTCTGACTACCCCGGACCGATCCGCTGAAATAAAAAAGGAACCGATCCGCCAGCGAACCGATCCGCTCAGTCCCGGACCGGTCCGCCTTGCAAATTATATCCAGAGAGCACCGAACCGAATGCGAACCGAATCAGCTTCAAATTAAAAGAACCGGTCCACTATCGGACCGATCCGCCTAAGGCCCGGACCGGTCCGCCCTGGATAAACTCTGCCAGATCGTGTAGAAGATTTTTTAGGGTTTTGACTCCTTATTTAAACCACGATCAGTAGTTGGTTTCGATAAGACTTTCCCACGTTTTTCAGAGCATATCAACCCTAAAGTCTTCACCTATTGAGTCCTATGATTCTAGGTTTTTAGATTCACACATCTTCCATATCTATGTGAATCAAGATTGGTAACCCAAGAACACCATTGATGTTGTTCAACCCTTGTGAAGTGGACCGTCTCTTCCTCTTCATTGCAGCCCTACTGGAAAGGGATAATTCCAGCCGCGACTACAGAATCCGATGCCTGAGGGTAATTCTTAGTCAAAAACTTGTATTTCAGTGTAATCCGATTGTAAGCCGTTTCTCTTACAAATTATAGTGATATACAAATGGTTTTGCCCCTGTGGGGGATTTTTCCTTAAACTTTGTGTGTTGAATATCTTGTGCATGATTTCATATTGTTTCAATCACACCTAGTTGCATGCTTAGGGTTTATTTGGGTAAATAAGGGGGTTTATTATATTATTTCTTCATTGAATGCAAGCGCCAACTCTTTCATTAAAGCTTCAAGCTCTTCATCTGGTGTGGAGTAAGCTCTGATGGGTCTGACACGGTCTTTGGAAGATTCTCGTCAGCAGCATGATGCTGACAAGGATTCTTGGGAGAAGAAACTTACCTCAACCGAGCAGGAGAAGGCTCAAGTTATTGAAATCTCCAAGGGGTTGTAGAAAAAAATAAATGATTTGGAGAAGAAGAATAAAGAGCTCGAAGGGAAGCTCAAAAATGCTGGGGAGCTTGAAGATAAGCTCAAGGTTATTGAGGAAGAGTTGGGTCAGCTTCGGGAAGTAAGTCGGCAGAAGGAGGAGGTTGAGAGTAAACTGAAGGCTGCTGACAATCTTCTGTCCGAGAAGCTTTTCTCGGAGAAGTTAAAGAGGAAATTGGTTGTGAAGAAATCCTTCAGTGCTGGTTGGGATAAAGGGTGGAACAAAGGCTTGGCTGCCATGATGTCGCAAGTAGAATATGGAAGCCTCAAATAATTTAGAGATGGGTGGGTCGCTGCTCTAAAAGAGATGAAAGTTAATGAAACTTCTGAACTATTTCAGCGGCACATCCCTGGTCCCCCTCCAACTCCTGAAGACGAAGAAGAGGACGAAGCTGCCTCTGAGGAGTCTTCCATGGTGGTGGGAGATCAAGTTTCTCATCCCCCAGCCATCCATCCTACTAACTAGGAACTTCAGCAACTCGTTACTTCATCCGAGCAACTGCCAGCGCTCCCGGAGCAACTTTTTGTTCCATCCGAGCAACCTACCTCCTCGTCCCAGCCTCCCGAGAAAGTTTTGGGAGACAATGAAGAGGTGTAGAGTTGTTCGGGTTTCTCTCTATTTTATTTTTCTTTATCAAATGTAACCCTGAACATGTAACTCTGAACTTTGTGATATAATAAAATTTGAACTTTTATTTATGCACACTGTTGTTTCTCCTCTTCATGCTCTATTTGTACTCTTATTGATTATTGCTTTTTCTTCCTCTACTAGTTTCTGGCCAGGATGGAATTATTGTCTGCTCATGATACAAAGTTGTTACGGCAATGCAATGAATACTTTAAGGCTGGTCACACAGATCTGAGTGTAGCACAAATCGTCGACATCCTCGGCCAAGATGCTTCGAAGCTGGCAGTTGAAGCTTACCAATATTTGAAGTGTCTGCTTGATCGTGCGGTGGCAAATGATGTAGCTTATTATGATATGATTGAGGATCTCCAAGGCACTCTTGAAGACCTTCAGCAACAATATATGGAATCCACTACCCTCTTGCACGAGGGGTACGAGAAGAAGTATCAGCAAATCATTGCCGACAAGGGATACGAGAAGCGTTTTGCTGCTTACGACGTGCGGGAAAGAACTTTGAAAGCCGAGGTCGAGGAACACAGGCAAATAGCCGAGTTGTTGGAGCAAGAAAATAACAACTTCCAAAGAGAAGTATCTCGATTAAAATCTGTTGCCTCCACCTCAAATGCTTTGGTCCCAGTGACTGACGAGGGATTCTCGTTCTTGGAGGTCGAAAACGCCAACCTGAGGGACGAATTGGAGACCTTGAAAAGAGCTGGCCCTTCTACATCTTCTCAGGGATGAGCAAGAGCTCCTCGTGGATGAGCAAGAGCTGCTCGGGTTCCTGTCGAGGAACAGAGGACTCAATCTACTTTAGAGAACCAAGCCTTCCAACTAATGGCGAAGAACCAGGCGTTGGCTGAGATGTCTAAGAAGATCAGGGGTCTGAAAGAGCATCTTTCTGTGCAGAAATCTATCTTGGAGAATAAAGAACTCTTCATCAAAAATCTCCATGAACAGCTGGAAAGATTGGCATATCAATTCCACAAGCAGCCCCGGGAGTTCGGGATGGCTGGCTACAACGAGGCTCTCTACCACTTGGACGATCGCATCCAAAATGCAAATAATGAGGGCTACAAGCAGGGATGGTTGAATACCTTAGGTGTGCTACAACTGGAATAAGATCATTACCTGTGGGATTACCATAATCCTGGGCTGCTCGACCTACCAGTGCCACCATTCAAGCTTGATATGAGTTGGATCCCTGCTCGGGCCATCCCCCGATGTATGATTTCCAAATATCTCGGCGATTATAATCTCCATTCAAATGTCGAGATATCTCATCCCGAGCACCTCCTAGATCGACCATCCGTGATGAATCTCAGGATGCTAAAAGATCTTAGCTTCATAAATTCTCCTCTCGCTTTAAATGATCCACCTGCTGGCGAGGAACCTGTTTCAAAAGCAGAGGGAAAAAAACCAATAGAATAGGAATATTGATGTAATAAATTTTTATTTCATTTCTGATGTATTTTGTTCTATATTTAATGAAATAATTTTATTTGCAAATCTTGATTGCTATTGGTTTGTAACACTTTACATCTGTGCATGTGTATCTGTTAAAAAGATAACAATATTGTGTTATTTGTCGACCAACTTATTGTCGAGTAGTTTGAATTTGTGGTAGTCACTTGGTAAAAATGATGTTTTGTTTCTCGACCAACTTAGTAGTAATTTAAAAAGTTACGAGTATCAAAAATTTTGCTCGATCACTTTCTTGTATCCATAAAATGTTTTCGACCAACCAAGGTCGGTAAATTTTCCTTTTCGATCAACTACAGTTAGTGGATTTTTCCTCTACGAGCAACTTTGGCACTTTCTCGAATAATTTTACCTCCCGAACAACTTTAGTTGGCATTTTCGAGAATCCATTTACTTCCTAACCAACATAAGTTGGCATTTTTAGGAATAGTTTTACTTCCTGTAGGAATACATTTACTTCCTAACCAACATAAGTTGGCATTTTTAGGAATACATAGTTTTACTTCCCGTAGGAATACATTTACTTCCTAACCAACATAAGTTGGCATTTTTAGGAATACATAGTTTTACTTCCCGTAGGAATACATTTACTTCCTAACCAACATAAGTTGGCATTTTTAGGAATACATAGTTTTACTTTCCGTAGGAATACATTTACTTCCTAACCAACATAAGTTGGCATTTTTAGGAATACATAGTTTTACTTCCCGTAGGAATACATTTGTTTCTCGACCAACCTTAGTTGGCATTTTCGAGAATAACTTTGAGTAGTCTGAGTTTTGTCGAGTAGTGTGTAGCACTAGTATTCCCCGAAAAACTTTCAATAAAAGGAGAGAATTTGGCAGAATATCTTCATTTTATTCATACTGACGGAAATGCGTTACATGAGAATATACATCACTGATAATACTTGCGCAGGTGCTCTGCATTCCATGCATTCTTAAACTCCTCTCCCTCTAAAGTTGCTATTCCGTAAGTTTCTGGTCGAACAACTTCTGTAACTCGGTTTGGTCCATGCCAATTTTCCTCCAGTTTGTTGTGCTTTTGAATTACTTTCTTTAGCACATAGTCTCCTTCTTTCAAGTCATTCTTTTTCATTCTTTTGTTGTAGAACAAAGCTGTTCGCTGCTGGTAAGCAGCATTTCTAATGGCTGCTTCTTCTCTAACTTCCTCGAGCATGTTTAAATCTAATCTTCTCATTAAGTCGTTGACAGGGGAATTAAAATTCAGTACCCTGTGTGTTGGGAGGCCCAACTCGGCAGGTATAACAGCTTCACTTCCAAACACAAGCATATATGGTGATTCTCCAGTTGCTACTCGGGGAGTAGTTCGGTAAGCCCACAGTACTGACTGTAACTCGTTGATCCAATTTGCCTTTGCATCATCCAGTCTTTTCTTTAAGCCATTCAGCAACGTTCTGTTTGTCACTTCAGTTTGTCCATTGCTTTGAGGATGGCCTGGTGCTGAGTGGATCTTCAAAATATTTGACTGATAATAATAATCAGCGAATTCGTCGTTGTCAAATTGTGTTCCATGGTCTGTGATGAAGGCATGAGGAAGACCATATCGACAAATGATGTTCTTACAAATAAATTGGTACACCTTGTCGTACGCCATATCAATGAGAGGATCAGCTTCAACCTATTTAGTAAAATAATCCACAGCGACCACGAGATACTTAAACCTTCCCCTAGTCGTCGGCAGTGGCCCAACCAAATCTATTCCCCATATGGAAAATGGCCAAGGGGAAGTAATGGGTGTCAATAATGCTTGGGGAGTTCTTCGTATGGAGGAGAAGCGCTGGCACTTGTCACATTTCTTGGCACAGGCTATACAATCAGCCCTCATCGTTGGCCAGTAGTATCCCTGCGTCATCACCCTTTGCAAAAGCGTCCATCCTGCTACATGGGCTCCACAGGACCCTTCATGAATCTCTTCAATCAATTCTTTCACCTCGGAGGGATGTACACATCTTTGCAAACCTTCCATAATTCCTCGTCTATATAGAATACCGTTAGTTAATACATACCGAGCAGCTTTAAACTTCAATTTCTTGGCTGCGAGCTTGTCAATTGGTAATTCTCCCTCCTCAATATATGCCCTGATGGGATCCATCCAAGATGGTCCTAAATCAAGGGTAATAAAATTCATCGTCAGATCTTCATCTATACTCCGACCACCTAAAACTTCAATTGGGATTGTTCTTCGTAGCTCGGTACGAGTAGCTGATGCTAATCGAGCTAAGGCGTCTGCTCTCGCATTCTCCATTCTTGGTATTCTTACCAGCTGAATAGCAGCAAATTCCGACACCAGCTCCTTTGCCTTTTCATGATATCTGATCATTAATTCTCCTCTGACTGCATATACTCCCATTATTTGGTTTACGATCAATTGTGAGTCACTGAAGATAATAACCTGTTCTGCCCCCATGGTTTTTGCCAAACTAAGACCTGCAATCATGGCTTCATATTCAGCCTCATTATTCGACGCTTTGAATTGGAAACGTAGGGCGTATTCCATGTCGACCTCGTCCGGACTGTTCAAAACTATCCCCGCGCCACATCCTGTAGTGCAAGATGAACCATCCATGTACAGACTCTATATAGGTAACTCGTCTTCAAATTTATGATCTGATAGAGTTCCTCAGTGGAAAATTTGTTGCTTCCTTTCACCATCTCCTGATATTTCTTGCTGTTCGTCGATCATCTTTTCTTTTTCTTTTACCAATCTAAGCTGGTTTGGGCTTGAATTTGATGATCCTGTAACATCCACAGGTTAATCAGCGAGCAACTTTTGTTCCTAAGGGGTATCAGGATAGGTGGACTCTGCTATAAAATCTGCTACCACTTGTCCTTTTAGCGATGATCTGGGTTCATAGACTATATCATATTCACCGAGTTCTATTTCCCAGCACATCAATCTCCCTGATTTTTCTGGTTTATGAAGGGCTTGCCTCAATGGAATATCAGTATATACTACTATGGTATGAGCTTGAAAGTATGGCTTCATTCTTCTACTTGCCTCGATCAATGCCAGTGCCAATTTTTCCAGCCTTGGATATCTGATCTCTGCTCCTCGGAAGGCCTTACTTGTATAGTAGATTAGTTTTTGTACTCCATTTTCCACTCTTATCAATGCCGAACTAACTGCATTCTCGAACACTGCCAGATACAAGTATAATTTTTCTCCCATCACTGGCCTGGATAGTAGTGGAGGTGCTCCGAGGTATTTCTTCAAGTCTTGAAAAGCCTTCTCACATTCATCATTCCACTCAAAAGTCTTTCGGAGTGTCTTGAAGAATGGGAGACATCGATCAGTTGCTCGTGATACAAATCTGTTGAGTGCTGCTACTCGTCCTGTAAGACTTTGCACCTCTTTCTTCGTCGTTAGAGATCGCAGCCCTAGCAGAGCTTTGATCTTTTCAGGGTTAGCTTCAATGCCTCGCTGATTGACAATGTATCTGAGAAACATGCCTTCTCGTACTCCAAATGTGCACTTCGTCGGGTTCAACTTCATTTGATATTTATCTAGTTGATCAAAGGTCTGGTTTAAGTCAACTAGATGATCAGCAGCTTTCTTGCTCTTTGTCAGCATATCGTCAACATAGACTTCCATATTGCAACTGATTTGTTCAGCAAAGACTTTGTTCATCAGCCGCTGATATGTCGCACCTGCATTTTTCAAACCAAAAGGCATAACATTATAACAATAAGTTCCCCTAGGGGTAGTGAAAGAAGTAATCTCCCTGTCTTCAGGTTTCATTTTAATCTGGTTGTAACCAGAATAAGCATCCATGAAGCTCAACAGCTCATGTCCCGAGGTAGCATCCACCAGTTGATCAATTTGGGGTAGTGAAAAGTGATCTTTTGGGAATGCTTTGTTGAGGTCGGTGAAGTCTACACACATCCTCCATTTGTTGTTCTTCTTTTTCACCATCACCACGTTTGCTAACCAGTATGGATATTTAACATCTTCAATAAAACAAGCCTTCTGGAGCTTCTCGACTTCCTCCTGTATAGCTTGATTCTTCTCGGGACTGAATACTCTTCTTCTCTGCTTCACAGGGTTGATCTCCTTATTCACATTGAGCTCGTGACATAAGAAATTTGGGTCTATCCCAGGCATATCTTCATGACTCCACGCAAAAGTTTGCTTTATGCTTCTAAGGAAAGTTATCAATTCCTATTTTAGTGAGGCTTCCAATGATGAACCTACTTGAGTAGTTCGTTCAGGGTGCTCGTCGTCTAGAATGATGTTTTCAGTAGCTTCCACCACTTGACCCTTCACGAGTTGCGACTCATCTCTAGGATCCAATGTTTCAATTTCTGCCCCTTCATCCACTTGATAAGTAGTAGTCTTTTTCCTTGATTCCTCCAGTTCCTCTTGCTCGGCGGATGAATAATAGCATTCCCGAGTTACTTTCTGATCACCTTTCACAACTCCTACTCCAAAATTTGTTGGAAATTTTAGGCATTGATGTACCGTAGATGGTACAGCCTCGAACTTCTTCAATCCTACTCTTCCCATGATGATATTGTATGATGATTGAACATTCTTATCCATGACGAAGAAGCGTATTCTTTCTGTTCGACAAGCAGGCCACGTACCAATGAATATATCCAATTTGATCGTCCCAAGTGGAAATACTTTCTCGCCAGCAAAACCGAGGAGGGGTCTGTGATAAGGCTCCAGTTGAGATAGCTTTAGATTTAAACTATCCAAGCACGAGTAGAACATGATGTTTGCCGAGCTACCATTGTCGACCAATACTCTTGAAATCATAACCTCCTTCATCCTCATTTTGATCACCAATGGGTCATCATGAGGATATAGAACACCTGCGAGGTCATTCTTTGAGAAACCAATGACCAATTTCTCTTTATTTACCTTTCTCGGGCGATCCTCCTCAGCTAGATTTATTCGTTGAATGTATGAGCAAGCTTGAGCCTCACAGAGGTAAGCTTTTCTTTCTGCAGTAAGGTCTCCTCCTCCTGCATCTCCACTTGTGATAACATTACAGTCAAATTGCCCAAAGCGTATTGAAAATACCTCACGTTCTGGCTGCCTTGGTCTCTTGGGAAGATCGGGGTCATCTTCTGGATCAACTTCATGGTTTCTTTTCTTGTTCTCCTCTACTCGACGAGGAGATCTAGACCTCTCCCTTGTTCGGTCATTATTTCTTCTTTCGCTTCCTCGATCAACATACTTTGCCAGTTTTCCTCGTCTGATGAGTGTTTCAATCTCATTTTGAAGAGCTATGCAATTTTTGGTCATATGGCCACGATCTTTGTGAAACTCGCAATATTTTGCTTTATTCCTCCTGTCAGGGTCTGCCTTCATTTTCTCTGGCCAATTTAATTCCCCGTTGTTCTTAATTTCTTCTAGAACATGGTTGATGTCCTTCTTCAAAGGAGTATAATTATCAAATTTCTTCATTATTTCCCATGTCGACCTAGTTTTTGAGTGTTTGTCATTACCATTATTCTTATGCTCTTTCTTCTTAGCTTTATCACCTTCCACCTTGGTTTCTTTGGCATCCATATTCTTCTTCACAGCCATAGCCTCCTCGGCATTCATAATCTTGGACGCTTTTCCCATCAAATCTGACATGGTTCTAGGTGGATCTTTGGCCAAAGTGTAGTACAACTTGTTGGCCAGTAGTCCACTCATCAAAGCGGTAATCACTGTCTTCTCCTCATAACCAATGACTTCAAGTTTCTCGTTATTAAAACGAGTTATATAATCTCTGGTACTTTCACCAGTTTTTTGTCTAACAATTAACAAATGTGCTACTCATTTAACTGGCTTTGCCCCAAAATAGAAATTCCTAATGAATAACTCGGCCAGTTGAAGAAAAGTTGAGATCTTACCCTGAAGAAGATTATTATACCATATTTGAGCAGATCCGGTAAGAGTTCCCGAGAATGCTCTGCATCTCATCTCATCTGGAACAACATAGATGTCGGCTGCAGCTTGGTATTATTTTATATGAAGGACAGGGTTGGTCTTTCCATCATATTTGGGGGTCACAACAGGTGCTTTGAACTTTGATGGTGTTGGAAAATCTACAATGACCTGGACAAAAGGTGTTCCTCGAACAAAAGTTCTTTATAGAGGGTTCTTGGTTTTAGCCATTTCCCCTAATCTATCCTCCAGCCTCTGAATAGAGCCTTTCCATGCATCATTTCCTTCCTCGGGCCTGTTGGTTCGAGCAACTGATCGAGTTAATGTGGCATCCTGGGATCTATCTTGACGAGCAACTGGTCGCGACTGAGCAGATCCTTCCCTTAAATCTGATGGTCGTCAAAAACTCCTCGATGCAGCTCTAGGAGGACTTCTACTCCTTCTAGGTCCTAATCGATCAAAAGGTGATACCCTGCTTAATCTTTCTAGTGCACTGGTCCTTTTTGGGGAGAGAGTGACACGTTGTTCAGTATATGTGGCTCGCACTGATGAAGTTCGTCCAGGTTGATAAGAAAAATCTTCATATTCCTCAGTACGATATGACTCAGTACGCCTAGTACGCGAAGAAGGTAAACGGGTATTTCTTTGAATACTTCGCAATTCTGAATGGGTTGGTGCATCGCCATGGAGGGTTCGTATGAGTTGTCGCATAGTTTCTTGCATGACTGTCTGGCCCTGGGCCAGATTTGTCATTATTCCAACCAGATCTGGAATATTAGGCGGAGCAGATGGATTTGGAGGACTTCCAGCATTTCGATTGCTGGGTTCTGGAATATCAGCCATTGGTGATGAATTGTTTTTGATGAAAAACGATATTACTAGTCGTTTCCCACAGACGGCGCCAATCTGTTGATGTAAAAAATTAGATCATATCTAATTATTTAATCACAGATAAAATAAATGAGACACATAAGTTTTAAAGTGGTTCAGCCTTATAAGAATGGCCTACGTCCACTGTTTCTATTATTGATGATTGTTTGGGAATTCTCGATTACAAGTTCAATCAAGAAATTCCGATCCCCTTACAATGAGGGTAATACAATGTATTTATATCCCTGAGGCTGTAATGTGAAAAGGTAATACATTAAATGCTGTACATATGAAAGGGTAATACATCTGAATGATAAGCATTTAATGAACAGTCAAACTGTTGGTTATCTGGCTATTAATGCTTTGTTCGAGGTGCAGCTCGGACCGCCTAAGCTGCTCGGTACTCAGAAGTTCCTCGTAGAGTTATTGTTGGTCGGAGCGTCTGAGTTCCTCGGAGAAGCAGTGTTCCTCGTTGTAGTATGGTTCCTCGGAGTGTCTGAGTTCCTCGGAAGTGTTTGTTTTTGCCACGTAGATTGTCACATGTCTTCACTTAATTGAGCCATGTCAGCAGATTAAATTTGGTATCAACACCGTATATCCGTTTTACACCTTCACTGTGTCACTCTGATGAAGCTAGCACTGCCTTAGGTGTCTCATCCTTGAGTACTCACCAAGCTCTCTCTTTAATCCACTCACTGTGGCAAAGAAACATCGGATGATAATTTTTTTTATTTACAACACTATGTCGTAACCTCAAGCTATCATCCCCCTTTTCATAATCAAGCCACTGAATGCAGAGCCGGTCAGTCTAGAGTTCACAAATCTAAAGGGAGATTGGTACTAAGAATAAACAAAATGTTCGAAAGTGTAGCCAACCATACGCAAAATTTTAAGCAATAGTAAGAATAACTCAGATGAGCACACCCAGTTACCAAGTTGCATTGACCAAACCCAGTCCACCTCATTCTCCTGGGTCCAACCACCTCGTACCATGATATGACACCGATCTGAGTCACCACATAGGTAAGAATATCTATTCCCAATTACCAAAATTTAAAGGAACACACTTGAGTCAGAGGGACAATCAACCGTACCGAGGAATTTCTCCCATAGTCATTCATTTCTGACTTATGGAAGCAAACCTATACCGTATACTATAAGTCATACCACTCATTCACAAAACTCTCACGGAGTACTACTTCTAGCCATATACCTTGGTTTGGGTCATTAGCCGTGACGAATTGAATATTGACTATTCATTCTCATAATTCGATCGCAGTTTACGAATCAGTAGTCCTTGAGGAAGTCGATGCCCAACTTACCTCCTTAGGATCAAGGCCCTAC
The DNA here is from genome assembly GCA_949130495.1 of Sambucus nigra. Classification (NCBI taxonomy): domain Eukaryota; kingdom Viridiplantae; phylum Streptophyta; class Magnoliopsida; order Dipsacales; family Adoxaceae; genus Sambucus; species Sambucus nigra. The sequence goes on along the minus strand of OX422209.1, from coordinate 60,632,974 downwards.
CTTTCACACCCTTGGTGTAAATGAATAATTCTGATTGGAGGATACCTCATGCCTTGTATGCATCGACCTTATCCAATAACTAGTAACGACGTCACCAACCTATTACACCTAGGTTATTGCATGCTTAACATATAGGGATCGAGATCCTAAACCCCCATATTCATTAATTAGTCAAGCAAGGCCCTCAGTTAACCATGTCCTATTGACCACAAGGTTGTCACACCCTAAGGGAAATTAATATCACACTGGGCTACATCTGCTACTTGCACCATCTTGACAAGACGTGCCAATAACTAATCATTGCATTGCTAAGGCTACTCTAGCATACACTGTCGACACCCGACATAACAATCATGTGTCAATGCTACCCCACCTTAGTCTCCATTTTCAAGTCTCCACATGGCGTCATCACTCTATGTCTCAAATGCATTTCCTAGTATATCCTGAAACCGAGTATTACCATACCCATACTAATCATTCCATGACATCTGAGAACCACTCATAAAAGGATGCAACTATTACCCTACCTTAGGGGTTACACCACCCATATGTGTCGATTGGAAAGCTATACCCAGCACGTACACTATGCGACTGTTAATCAGGGGCCATCACCTGACCCTCAATACAGTCGTTAATAGACTGCTATTGTCTCCCTTACCTGACTTAATTGGTATCCTAAGAACACCAAGAACATTTTATTCATAAGTCCTAAGACTCGACATCGTCTATACTTTTATTGTCGTAGGTGCAGTCCACAAAGTTTTCAATACCCACGTCGATATCACTTAGTGCTCGCAAAGACACTAGTCTACGGGCTTCTGGATATAGTTCACCTTAATCCTCAAACACCTCAAGGCTTTGTAACATTCAATATTTATCCCCAATGATGCCATACATAATTTTTCTTATGGGTACCTCAACGTGCCTATGAACTACTCACACATTAGGATTTCCTCGCACCTAGCCATTACCTCGGTGACTGAAAAGAATTTCAACACTCAGATACTAATCTTACTTCTTTTTTTAACGGGTGTGACTATAATCCATGTAAAAACTATAACTAATGCTATAACGGGTCATGGAAAGATATAGTACGTCGCCTGCAGCATATAAACCTCAAGGTATGCCTCATCCAATTCTCAATGACCATTATACAACTAAAATTGCCTCACTGTGATAATTTCCTATCAAGTTCCAACCTACAAGTTAACACGACTATATAATCTTGGTAGGATGTTGAATGTCTGGTATTGCCTACAAATACCAAGGTCCACACCACGGACTCCGCACGAGATCCTATTCCTAAATACCACATTATAACCCAAAATACATTAAAACTGAGTCTCAACTAAAGGTACTAACACGTTCTCATCACAGACTCAGTATTTATGAATGCTATTCATTTATCTAATTACCATACATGGGATACATGACTTTTATACTCATTGTTTCCACTATAAGTCTACCCTCATCATCAAAGTCATTTCTAAATGCATCTCACATGAAAGACGACTTCATGTGTTCTCTGAATTACCATCAATTGCGATATCAGCCCAAAGATTGAATTTGCCTAATTACATCACCGGCGTTAACTACCCATAAACACCTTACCCAAGGGTTATATATTCCTTTTAGTCCCCACTCATTAGTGTCTAGTTAAGACACCCTAATCATCAACCTTTACCGTTGACCATATGCAACTCTTGCTACTTGCCCATTTGGCATCATTTAGTTTTACCGACACCTCAATTGATTCTATGTCACCAAAATTTTAAAGTAATTACCTAACACTAACAACCATGGTGTCATCACTATCGACTTTTATTGACACCTGGAAATTACTACAATTTTCATAAAAAATGCGGAAGTAATTAATAACTATCAATCTAATTGTGTGCCACTTGGCACTAGTTTAACTTGTCAAGCTTACCTCTTACACTATACCTTCGAAGACGTGAGCTAAACCGTCATCAAACTAGCATGACCGACCCAAACCGCAATGACGCCAAAAGATCTAATACGGACTTCACCATGTCACAGCCGAAAGGAACCTTGAAAGAGTGTGTCGGTGCGATATCGATTTAAATAAATTTGAAAATTCCAACTATAAACTTATTTAATTGGCGTCAATTTTAAACCAAATTAAATCAGCCCCTAAACATGCAACTACGCGTGTTTATGTGTGTGTGTGCAAACCATTACAAATAAAATTGCTAAGTCGCAGATTTCAGGAAAAAAACCCTTTCAGATAAACCTTTTTTATTTCACTATGTAAAATAAATCGCAACTTACATACAAAATGAAATCTGCAATGACCACTTAATAGAATAGTCACATAAACCGAACCCTAGAGTCAGCCACAATCGCAGCTCCAATTCAGCCTAGGAATGTCCACAAGCAACCCTATCGACACACAGTTGTCTTTAGCCTAGTACTCCCCTCAAGACCAATATCAGTAGGGTCGAATTATTTGTGAAGGTGTTAAGGGAAATGGACGGCTGTGATGAGATCATTCATCATGGATATGGGTTTCACAGGAGTAAAAGCTCTTATAGCCTTCTCATCCCTTCTAGAATGGCTAGTTTGAATATGGTTTAAATTTGGGCAAATTACAAATTACCCTTTGAATTTTCTAGTTTTTGCAGGAAACCCCAGGATTATGGTTAAATTTCTCGCTAAAAAGTCTATGTGTTACAAAAAGCATGAGCCTGGAAATTTTAGGGATGTTTAGAGGGGTATTTGTAGAAAATTGTAAGTTCGAGTTTTTTTAGCCCTTTAGCCTTTGAATTTGATGCATATGTTTGCCGTAAGGTGTGTATAAATATTCTTTTTTTGTCAAGGACTTTATTGTGTAGTTGGTTGTGTTTCGCGAATGATATGAGCAGAAAAAAATAGCAAGTGGCGAATATTATCAAAGCCACTGATGTATAATCATTAGAAGTTATATGACTCAGGTTTTTGTTTTGGGCATGATTTAATTTTTGGACTATATTATAAGAGACAACTAAATTCTTTTTAAGTACCATAAGAACATTATCTTATATAACTAGTTTGTTCGCGCGGGTTGTACATTATCATAAGAAAAATAAATGAAGCAAGTGGAAATATGAAGAAACCAAAAAATAAAATTGGTAATAGAATAAAACTTCATAATCTTGGTAACCAAAAATTGAGTAGAAATAGAAGTAAGCATTGTCATTGTTCGACATAGATAGAAACATTAATGTAGAAACATATGATAGTAGCAGACAATGACAGGTGAAGATCGATCTAACAGTCAAGAATGTGAATCTAAAGCATCTTTTTTTTCCTCTCATCTATGTTCATGCAATTAAGGGAAAATATATGTTAATAACAATTATGAAAACTATAGTGTAGAGTTCAATAATAATGTAGTTGATAATTTAGTTGCATTACCTGGTGACACGCTTGCTCTTAGAATTTTGATCAATTTCAACGTCAATGGAACGACGCTTTTTATTTTTCGTAGGAGATAGAGGAGTTGTTGGGGGAATCCCCTGATTGCTTGTTGATGTGAGTGTTGTCGATAATGATAGTATCTGGACCGAGACTGAGTGGCAGTATTTCTTTGCATGTAAATTTTATAGAATCAAAAGTTTGGAAAAAAAATATCTAGAAGGAAATCTAATATGAATTTTGATTGGATTTGTGTCCCCTTGAAGTATCTCTCATACTAGAATTGACAAAAATGTAGATGGAATAGAAATACATAGCTATTACTAAAAAAATCCTCCCTGTCTCCAAAAGTAATGACAGGGGACACAACGATACTAATGTAAACATTACAACACAACTAATGAGTTAAATAATTAAAATCATATATCAATTGTAGACAATATATTGGAAAAAATTAAAGTCATAAACCAAAAATATCATAGAATTAGCACGCATAAATGAGAATTATGTTTGTAGAATTTTTTTAAAGGAAACTATTTCAATCAGTATAAATCCCGTTGTCCAGGAGTTAAGAAAATGGAACAACAATATCACCTCCATGCATTACCTGTTATTATTTGAAATTTGTGTTGGAATTGTATATTTTCATATAGCAGCTAGTAGGACTCAAAAGTGATTTAATATTTTCAGATGCTAAACTTGGGAAGTAAAAAATATCCATACAATATTTGATTTTCAAAGATGTCTATTAAAGTGGGAAGGAGAGAGTATCTAATTGACCATTATAAAATTTTGTTTATTATTAATGTATTGCAGCAGTTCATTCTTCAAACAATATATACATGTAAGTGCATAGAAATATCAAAGGAGTACTATAAACACTCATGAAATGTGAATGAAAGAGGATTATAGTAAGGGAGTAAAATTATAATTGGAATCAATGCATCTTAAAGATTTTCATGTATCAACTCAACGACTTCAAAGTGTTATAGCCAGAATATTCTATGTAAAGCTCACTCTCATCGATGATTTTCATTACCGCCAAAAATTATTTAGTGATGTGGAACATTTAAGATACTCAGAAAATAGTTGATGATGTATTATCCTTTTTATACATAGTGGTGCCCATGTTTTCATATTTTTGTGACTATTTTGAATGGACCACCGTTCGATGAAGATGTTTATGCACTTGCTAAAATTAGATGAAGAAATCAATGTCTATATGCTATTCTATCTAGTTATTGATGTTCTATTAAACGTTGTTGTTAAGAAGTGAAACAGATTGCTGCTATGGCAATCCTAATGTGGCTCAACAACTCATTGTAGGCCAATCAGATTTAACCGAATTTTTTAGCTAATTAGGTATCTAGAAGAAGTAGCCTATAAGAGAGGTTGTTAGAAGAGATTAAATATATCTTGAAATCTTGTACGAGAAAGAGAACCAACTGTATAGTGTTTTTTTGTTAACAATCGAAAGTCTTCTTCAAGCCATTTCTTTTCTTTACTACTACATTTTGTCTTTATATGTGATCAATTCTTTGCCATTCATAACAAACTGGTATCAGAGCCATCAATGGCATCTACGAAGTTTGACATCGAGAAATTCACGGGGAAGAATGACTTTAGTCTGTGGTGGTTAAAGATGAGGGCTTTGCTTGTACAGTAAGGTTTGGAGGAGGCGTTGGAAGGTGAATCAAGTTTGCCAAAGACGTTGTATGAAAAAGAGAAGAGGGATGTTCTCAATAAGGCTCAAAGCATGATCATCTTGAGCCTGGGAGACAAGGTTTTGCGTGAAGTCTCGAAGGATAAATCAGTAGGGGGAATCTTTTTGAAACTCGAACAACTATATATGACGAAGTCATTGGCTAACAGATTGTTCTTGAAGAAGAAATTATATGCCTTTTCCATGGGAGGTTCAAAATCTCTGGAAGATCATATTGATGTGTTCAATAAGATTATTCTGGATTTAGAGAACATAGAGGTTAAGGTAGATGATGAAGATCAAGAAATTATTTTGATTAATTCTCTGCCAGATTCGTATGAAAATTTTGTAGATACCATAATGTATGGAAGGGATGCTTTGAGTTTTGATGAAGTGAAATCTGCTCTTTACTTAAAGGAATTAAAAAAAAATCAGTGATCAAAGAAGAAGCTGCAGAGGGGCTCATGGCAAGAGGAAGAACATAGAAGAGAGATTTCAAGCCCAAGAACAAGTCAAGATCCAAGTCAAAGTCCAAAAATCGAAAATGTTTCATCTGTCACCAAAAAGGACACTTTAAGAAAGACTGTTCGGAGAGAAAAAGAAGGATTTTAGATAGGCAGAAGGACTATGGTGATGCAGACGTGGCATCAGATGGTTATGAAAGTGATGAGGTGTTAGCAGTATCTGATACTGACGTACAAAAGCAATGGGTTCTTGACTCAGGGTGTTCATTTCACATAACACCAAATCAATCTTGGTTCAGTTCTTATACCAAGATTGATGGAGGGAAAGGTTTTACTTGGAAATAATAAAGAATGCCCTATAATTGGCATTAAAGAAGTGAAATTGAAACTAACAAATGGTACTGTAATGATTCTGTAAGAAGTAAGACATGTTCCTGAATTAAAAAGGAACTTAATCTTAGTGGGAATATTGGATGCCAAAGGTTATTTTATCAAAGTTGAGGCATGTGAAATTAAGGTCTTGAAAGTATCAATGGTAGTAATGAGAGGTGATAGGCAAAATGGCCTATATATATATTGCAAGGAAAAATTATAGTCGGAGAAGTCTCAACAGTACTATCACAAGAAGCAAAAATGGCACAACTTTAGCACAGGAGACTAGGCCACGTGAGTGAAAGAGGCTTGCAAGAACTTTACAAGCAAGGACTGCTAATGGGAGAGAAACTACCAAAGTTACAATTCTGTGAACACTGTGTATTTGGCGAAGCTCACAGGGTCAAGTTCATTACTGGGATTCACAGGACAAAAGGAACTCATGACTACATTCACTCTGATCTCTAGGGGCCTTCAAGAGTAGACTCAATTGGTGGAGCTAGGTATTTCTTAACTTTCTTGGATGATTACTCTAGACGTGTGTGGGTTTATATACTAAAAAATAAAAATGATTCTCTTGAGTATTTCAAGAAATGGAAGGTGTTAATGGAGACTCGGAATAGAAAGAAGATTAAGAGGTTAAAAACTGACACTAGCCTTGAATTTTGTGGTAGTATCTTTAATGAATTCTGCAAGGACTGTGGAATTACTAGACATCATACTCTTACTGACACCCCTCAACAAAATAGCCTAGATAAGAGAATAAACAGGACCATTATGGATAAAGTCAGGTGTATGTTGTCAGAATCTAGTATTCCAAAGATTTTTTGGGCAGAAGCAGTTATCACTGCTGCTTATTTGATCAGTAGGAGTCCGATGAAGACTCTTATGGAAATGTGGTCTGGTGAGCCTCCTAGCTATGAAAACCTAAAGACTTTTGGATGTGTGGCCTATGCACATATCAAATAAGGAAAAATTGAGCCTCAAGCTAAGAAGTGTATCTTCCTTGGATACCCTGAAGCAGTAAAGGGGTACAGGCTATGGTCCTATAAAGATGGGAAACCAAATATCATTATAAGTAGAGGTGTTATTTTCAATAAAAAAGTACTGTACAAGCAATTTTGAAGGAGCCAGATGTAGTTAATACTGAATCAAGGCAAGAACTTAAGTTTGAGGTGGAGCAAGGTCAAACCATAGTGGAAGAAGGTGGAGCTGATGGAACGCAGGTTCAGTCTCAAGTTTATGAAAGTCATCCACTACAGGACTATCATCTCACTAGAGACCGACCTAGAAGAGAAACAAGACAACCAACAAGATTTAGTCATGCTGATCTGATATCTTATGCACTCTCTACTATAGTGATCCTAGAGGATGGTGAGACAAAGGACTACAAGGAAGTTGTTGGTTCAAATGAGGCACATAAATGGATAGAGGCTATGAATGAGGAGATTGAGTCACTTGAAAGAAACAAGACTTGGGAGCTTGTTGTTAAACCTGAAAATCAGAAAGTAATTGGATGTAAGTTGGTATATAAGAAGAAATAGGGGATTCTAGGAGTGGAAAATTCTAGGTACAAGGCCAGGTTGGTGGCTAAAGGGTACACACAGAGAGAGGGTATAGATTTCACTGAAGTTTTCTCACCAGTGGTTAAGTATAGCTCTATAAGGATTCTCCTCGCCTTGACAGCTCAGTTCAGTCTTGAACTAGAGTAGTTAGATGTCAAGCCAACTTTTCTCCATAGAAAATTAGAAGAAAGGATTTATATGGATCAACCTCAAGGATATGAGGAGTAAGAAGAAAAGAGTCTGGTATGTTTGCTTAAGAAATCACTATATGGATTAAAGAAATAACCTAGGCAATAGAATAAGAGATTTGATCTCTTTATAATAGGAAATGGCTTTATAAGAAGAAAATATGATAGATGTGTTTATTTAAAAAAAAATGCAGAAAACAGGTACATCTATTTGTTATTATATATAAATGATATGCTTCTGGGATTTCATGATATGGAGGAGGTTAAGAAAGTGAAGGCAATGCTAAAATATGAATTATAAATGAAAGAGTTGGGCTCTGCTCAAAAGATACTTGGTATGGAAATCCATAGATACAGGAGTCAAGGAAAGTTACTTTTTACTCAGAAGGGTTATGTGAAGAGAGTGCTTGAAAGGTGTGGTATGTCTAATGCTAAATCGGTCTCTACACTATTAGCTCAACATTTCAAATTATCATCACAAGATTCTCCTAAAATTGAAGAAGAAGAACAAGCTATGAGCACAATACCTTATGCTAGTGTTAGGAGTTTGATGTACTCAATGGTATGCACTAGACCAGACTTGGCTCATGTTATGAGCATTGTGAGCAGTTCTTAGCAAGACCAGGGAAGAGACATTGGGAAGCAGCTAAATGGATTCTCAGATACCTCAAGGGAACATTAGATTCTGGCTTGTGCTATGAAGTTAAGAGAGGAAGTGAAAGTTATGTAGTAGGATTTGTTGACTCAGATTATGCAGGGGATATTGACTCAAGAAGGTCAACAACAGGATATATGTTTCAAGTGTGTGATTGCACAGTTAGTTGGAAGTCAACACTACAACATGTTGTATCTTTGTCAACAACTGAAGCGGAGTATATGACAATCACTAAAGTTTTTAAGGAGGCGTTATGGTTGTCTCGACTAATAAAGGAGTTAGGACTGAAACCAGGTTCAACTACTATGTTGTGTGATAGCTAAAGTGCTATACATTTGACTAAGAATCAAATGTATCATGAACGCTCCAAGCACATTGACATGAGGATGAATTTTGTGAGGGGAATAGTCTCAGAAGGTTATGTTATTATTGAGAAGGTTTCCATTAATGAAAATCCTGCAGATATGCTTACAAAGTCACTTCCTAGTACCAAGTTTGATTACTTTGTAAGTTTGGTACAGTTAGAAGAAAACTAAGGGCTGCAACAAAGGAACTAGGAGACAAGAATACTGAAGAAGATCAGCAATCTGTCTCAAGGTGGAGATTGTTAAGAAGTGAAACAGAGTGCTGATGTGGCAATCCTGATGTGGCTCAAGAACTCATTGTAGGCCAATCACATGTAACCGAATTTGTTAGCTAATTAGGTCTCTAGAATAAGTAACCTATAAGAGAGGTTGTTAGAATAGATTAAATAGATCTTGAAATCTTGTACGAGAGAGAGAACCAACTGTATAGTGTTTTTTTGTTAACAATCGGAAGCCTTCTTCAAGCAATTTCTTTTCTTTACTACTGCATCTTGTCTTTATATCTGATCAATTATTTGCTCATTCATAACAGTTGTTTTTCTTAAAGATTACAGGGTGAAAATTTTGAATGATAAGTGGTATGTCCTTGCACAGTAAAATGAATTTGAATAATTCTACTTCAGACTATTATTTGCAATCAGATGTAGGTAATATAAAAAAAGTTTAAAAAAATATCAACCAAAAAAACAAAGGCCTTTCTCAAAGTAACATAATATAGATATATGAACTGCATATCTAATAGGGCTGCCTATTGGGTGTGCATTAATAACCTAGCCTCATTTTTGCTTTGACCCCTGCTAGCCTTACGACTTTATTGTCCTTTGTATATTTTTTTTATCTTGTGACCTGTGGCAATGTCTTTTTCCCAAAAAAAAAATCTTATATGCGTACCTCAAAACAAAAGTTTATATATGTTTCTTTTCGTTGCTGAAGTAGTCTTGGCAAAAAAATTCCCAAAAACTAGGTATATTATGTTTTTAGTTATTGGGCACAAATCTAACCTCTATATGACAATTATACCAACAACACAACCAACCAATGATTTAGGAGTAGATCTAAGACTATATCTAGTCACCACTGAAAAATTTGATCGATAAAATTGGCTTTTTAGTGAAACACATTTAAAATGAAAGATAATGAAGAGAAAAGGTAAACTATAAGATGAAAAATTAGAAAAGGCAATAGAGACATAAGCACTAAACTCCATTTCACATTTTTAGATAATCATCAGCAAGAACAAAGATAGTTTATAACACTATCAAATGATAATCCCTAGTGAGCTTTCCATTAAGAACGTTGAAAAAGTCTATTACAACATTCCAACGGATCCGAAAGCAAAATATGCCCGCTGTAAAAAAAATACAAAGAATATATGGATGTTTAAACGTTAAGTTGCTGGCGAAGTTAGAGAAAAAAACTTTTTGCGCACAATAAAGATGTTCCAACGGCTTGAAAGTATGAAAAATGTGTGGCATAATAGCAGCATGTGTATGTTTGCGGTGTAAAAGACATATCGTGTTGGTAGAAAATATAGATGCATGAACAGTGCCACCAGGACTTCGTGATGTTCTACCCAACTTTTCAAATGATGCTTACAAATTATCTTCATAGATGCACCAAGACTTTTTAAGCTTTCTTTTGTGATGTTGTTTCCATCCTTATTTTATATAATATGCAACCCACATATTCTAGTACTTCGAGTAAAATTTGAAATGCAATAACTATATGTTTATGCCATTTAGAGAATTGTTGTCGTATATTTATTGACCAATATATTTATGTTATCAACCAAACACAATATATGCAAAGATAGGCAATCGAATAAAAATAACTCCACGTGCTGGACATTTTGGTTATGCATGAATGATAGTGGGAGGATTTGTATCTTACAAGAGGTGTTTAGAGCAATCTCGTGATCACAAAATTCTGAACTTCAGCTATGTCGCCACCAAAATCGGCCACCACCTATGATTGAAAAATAAAAAAAATAGTCCCCTTTGAGGCCCAAAAAAATTAGGTACCCGATTGCAATTCTAAATTCCCAAAAATGACAACAGTTAGTGTGCATATATATTATATATTATATACATCTGAAGCATGAATTCAATTCAAGAGAATAAGGGTGGCAAGAATGATGCCTTTAATGCCACTTTCGTCGACGATGAAACCAATGTGTTGTACTCCATACCAAGGGAAACTAACAAATAAAAAACAAAATTCGTCTTCTTTAAATAGGTAAATTGGATTTATACAATATATATATAAATGTACGAAATATATAAATATATTAAATAGATACATATATGAAATATACGCAATATACGAAATATACATATATACTAAAATATACGAAATATATATTGAATAATATATATTTATGAAAATTATAGAGTCGTAAAAAAATTGAGTGATTTCCCACCCAAAGGTGACAAATAAAAACTTCCCCCCCCCCCCCCTCCCCCCCCCAAAAAAAGAAAAAAAGAATTGGTTTCCGCCCACAAGTGACAAATTGTGCTTTAGGGTATTGACATGGAAAACAAATTCCAAGGGAAATTAAGGCTATCAAACACCCTAAAAGTTGGAAATTTTCAAAAATTTCCAACTTTTCTTAATTTGCCTTCGAATTGTAAGGCTATCAAACGGACTCTTAATGGGAAATGAGGAAGTACCGTTTTGAGGAAGATGTAAAGGGGAGAGAGAAATGTGATATTCAGTTGCCACATGGTACTCTAAATGAGAAGAAAAGTTTAATTTTGTTTAGCGTTTTATAAGAGTACTAGGTTTCAACCCCGCACAATGGGCGGGCATTTTGTAATTCTCATAATAAATAATATGCGTGGTATAGATGGATCATTTCTTTTCTTCTAAATCACATTCACAGTATCATGTGCTAACATTATACATAATGGGTACACAATTAAAATTTGTTAATGCCTAACAATGTTAATATATATATATATATATATATAGATATATATATGCGCGCGCGTGTGTGCGTGTGTGTGTGTGTGTTAGTTCCAAGAAAAAACATATTTAAGATAAACATAAGGCATTATCACAAGCATTTTACTTATTTCAAAAGGAACATGGCACTCCTTTATTAAAAGATAAACTCCATACATGGTTTTAAAAATAAAACCCCAACAATCCCCCTCTTAAAGTTAAAACCATTGGCCTATGCATCTCACATATATTCCCTTTAATGATAATAAAAAGTCTAGTTGGTAATCTCTTTGGAAAAGGATCCTCCAGGTTGTCCATCAAGTTTCATTTTATGCTGGAGTGTTTTTCCATTTTGAGTTATACACATTTTGTAATGATTTTGAGTGAGTCCAAATATTTTCTACACCACCAAAAACTAGCATATCCTCATATAATTTATGTATTAGTCCTTGACTATTAGTGGTTCCATTATCATTGGAGAAAAGTTTTCTTCAAACATTAGAAGAAGATATGTGGAAAGGTTGGAACACAAAAGTTTAACACGTTGCAATGCGATGACTGGTTGGATGCAATTTCTTTTTATTATTGCTAATACAAGGTGAAACATGTTGGATGTGGAGGTTGTATATCATCGAGTCTAGGATAGGTTCAGTTTTGTATATCATTTTTTCTTTTTTGTAATACTTTTCTTATATTAGTGTAAGGTGTCGGTTTGGCCCAAAGGTTTTCCTCGTATAAAACGTGTTTTAAAGTGTATGAGTTATTTTTTGCATTTTAGTTCCTTTATATGCTTTATGAACATATGATAAAAAAAGAATTATTTTTTTAAATCTCGTTTTGTCACTTAGATGTTATGATAAGTGTTTTTTTGAATTTGGATTAAAGGAATTTTTTGTAAATAAAATGATTTTAATTTAGAAGTTATCTTCGAGATATACACACTCTCAACTGGTAAGAGAGTGGGACCTCTTTTTAGGTTTATTACCTATGGTAGATCTTTTTGTGTGTGCAATGGGTGTAAGTTCTTCGAACGACCACAATTTTTCAATGGTAGTAACTATTCTCATCAAAAATCTAGAATAATGACTTATTTTCATTATATGGATGAAGGAATGTAGAATAGTGTGGAAGTAGGTTGAGAATATCCAAATGTTATTTTTGATGGAGTTCAAAAGAAAAACATTATACTTACTTGGGACTACAATGATAATAAAAAAAAGTGGGTGGAATACTGAAGGTATAAATACCATTCTTGGATCCGTTAGTATCAGTGAGTTTAAACGTATAATAAATTGTATAACGTCTGACCAAGCGTGAGACTTTGGAGGTCACCCATGAAGACACCACGACTATAAAGTACGTTAAGCTTCACTAATTGACCACATCGTTTTAAGTTTTGATGACGAACGAAATATATTTTTTTATGAGTTCTATGCACGTTTGAGTGATATAGTGAACTATTCCTTTGTCTTGGGAAAAGATATAAGAGCATATAAGAACATGATGATAATCTCAATTCATACTTTAAGTCTCCAAATCATAAGGATTTTCCTTCAATTTCTAGTTATTTATTTCCATCAAACCTTGATAGAACTAATTAATTTATTTTCACATATAACTAAATCACTCACTTTTTTAATATCAAAATCACAACTAATTTACAATATCTATCATACAACATTTCATATTACTAATTTATGAAAAATATAACATAAAACTTGAAAAATGATGATTTGTCCTCATTGTTTTAGTTTTTACACATCTAATTTTTTTGAAAATGTGAAATCCTTAACGACAAAAAATATGATTTTCATAACCGCGGTTAGAAACATTCCAAATCACTAAATATGTATATGTATATATACATATATACACACAAAAATATATATACACATACATATAATGCTATATAAATATATATACACATATAAATACACTGGTATATACATATACATACACAAACATTTATATGCATACACAAGTATTTTGCAAATAGAGAAAGAGTGACTTGAGTATTTTGCACAAAAAAAGAGTAGACGGTGGTGAATGTGGTGTCCTTATCTGGTGGTGGTAATGGATAGAGAAAGTGAAAGGCGATTTTCGCAGAGAGAGAGAGAGAGAGAGTGTGTGTGTGTGAGGGAAATGAGAAAGTAAACCCCTAATGTATTTTATTTATACCTGAAAGGGAGTTTTGTTCTGGACCATGACCATGTTTGTGACCATTTTGAATAAAAATAGTTTGTCACGATCAATCATGATGGTCAATGTCCATGATCGTGACCCCAAATTTAGTCAATGAAGGTAGTAATGTTCCAGAACCCTGACCCGGCTGGTGTAACCATTTTACAATTCAGTATTGTCACGAATGGGGGTCTCTGTTCAGTCCCGTGACCATATTACACCAATTATTGGCACGTTCCTCATTTTTTGGTCACAATTTTCGATCGTGACCAATAACGTGATCATATTGACACCATTTTCCCGTGTAAAGGGCCACAGTGAGGTCCAGGTCCAGGTCCAGGTCCAGGTCCATGACCGTGTCTAGTGTTTGATGTATATCACCCTTGGAAGAGTTCACGACTTGAGTCACAGTCAATATTCATTGGTCACAGTTTTGGACAGTGGCCATTTTCTATTTTTGGCACAATAATGCCCAGGGATGAGGGTAGTTCTCCCATCGAGTTTATTCAGTATCTTCCTAGAAAGAGATTAAAAATAGTTGGTACATCGAGTAATTGGAATTAGACGTCGCATTTGATAGGGCTGACGATGACGATGATGGTGATGAACCTTAAGACTTCTAACTGAATGTTTTCATAGGCTCTAATGGTGGTGGTGTGGATGGTTCAAAATCTGTGACAATATACCCCAAGCCAATAGTTGTGTAGAGCGGGATATGTTGTTGGTGGACCCATTATCTATCAACACTAGTGACACAATATTATGTAATCTTAGGTGCTTATGTTCAATGGGAAAATTTGATTGCGTCCTTGCATGGGGAGGTCTTCTTTGGAGAAGATGATGTATTGCTACATGGTGATGAACCTGATGGTGGCGGCCATTTTCGTTGGCGACAAAAATCCAAAGGTACCGAGGACAAAGATGATTGTTATATGAGGGCAACTCGATGTTCTCAGGATATGGCTAGCAGTGCCCAAATTGAGATATAATCCAAGGTTTTGCAAAGTTTCTCCGGAACCTTAGTGCTCTCCTATGGGACGCTAATGATGGTTCCTTTGGCTGACCATTTTCTTTGTCGCTAGGATTTTGAGGGTGGAGTGTCGTCCTAATCGGATGAGGAATTCAAAAAATCAGTTTTTAGAAAAATAAACACACTTTAGTGAAAAAAATAGTCTTAACAAAAAATCAGTTTTAAACAAGGTTCTAAAAAACGCGGGGCGTGATTGAGGCGTGGAGGCCAAGCCTTAAGCCTTAGAAGCCTAGGCGGGCCTAGGCGTAAAAAGGCATGAAAAGGCGTTTAGGCCTTCTTAATATAATTTAATATTTTTGAACCATAACAAGGCTATTAAAATACAAAAATTGCACATATCATAAAAATATGTCTGAATATATGCAAATTAAAATACTATTTGATTATTTTGGATGAGATAATAGTCCGATTTATAAGCAAATTCTTTAAAAGGCGACACCGTTTCACTAAAGCATTGTTGTTTTTAAAAAAAAGTGCGTCTTAAGGGTTTTACCAAGAATAAGGCGTGAAAAGCGTAAGGCGAGGCGTTTCTCCCAAGCCTTAAGCCTAGGCGGGATTTTTAGAACAGTGGTTTTAAAAGAATAAAAATAGTTTTTCGAAAACCTTTTTTAACAAAATAAAAATCACAATTAGTACTAAAAAAAATCGTGGAAAACTATTAATATTGTTTTTACTTTGTTAAAAACTATTTTTTCCACTAAAGTGTTTTTATTTTTCTAAAAACTATTTTTTAAAAGCTTTTTTTTAAAGATATTGTTTCTCTTGTTATAAAATGTTTTACTTTGTTGAAAAACTCTTTTGTTTTGTTAGAAAAAAAATTTCACTGTATTTTTTTTATAAACTGTTTTTATTTTGAGAAAAAAAATTCGTTAAAATTGTTTTTATTTTTTTAAAAACTGTTTTATTTTCCAAAAACTATTTTTTGTCTTAAAAAACCATTTTTTCACTATAGGCTTTTTTTTGTGTTAAAAACTATTTAAATGTCACCAAATATCACTTTTCGGGGAGAAAGTTTCATATTAGCAACAAAAAATATAGCAAAATCTATTAAATTAATAAAAATTTACTATACTCTAATTAAAAAAATGTAACGCGTTACAGTCAAAAATCAAAATAATAACAACAACAACAACAATAATAATAATAATAATAATAATAATAATAATAATAAAATCCTATTTTATCTTAAAGTGTAATTTTATCTTACCTAAAATGATGTTATGTTTTAAAATCATGTTATATTTTAAAAGAAGAGGAGATGGTATTTTTGTCATTGTATTTTAGATA
The DNA here is from genome assembly GCA_949130495.1 of Sambucus nigra. Taxonomy (NCBI): domain Eukaryota; kingdom Viridiplantae; phylum Streptophyta; class Magnoliopsida; order Dipsacales; family Adoxaceae; genus Sambucus; species Sambucus nigra. The sequence goes on along the minus strand of OX422209.1, from coordinate 60,616,805 downwards.
TATGAAAAGAGAGTGGGGGAGGAAGTTAAGGGTTTCATAAGAGCCACACCCTATAATTATGTTATATTTAATAAGAGAAAAAAATATTGAATTATTAGTATGTTTTGTTGAATTGAACTAATATTTGGATTCCTCAAAATAAATAAATAAATATAAAATTAAAAATAAATAAACATTCATAATAAACATAACAATTTATGCTACTGTCTTATTGTTATGAACCCATTAATACATTCACATGACCACTCACTCATAATGTGTTACTAAGGGCTTGTTTGATTAAAAAAATTAGTAAATGGAGCGTTGACAAATTTTTCATGGCAAATTCGATAATTTTTCAGGTAGGATTGTTTGATAGCAAAAAATTTTCTTGTGACATCTTATTTTTTTACGAAAAAAATATGATATAAAAGGCTGATCTAAAGAAGAATATGATATAAAAAATATGATGTACAAAAATCGTATTTAAAGAAGAATCTGATATTAGTGAAATATTATTAAAAAATCTAACATAAAAAAATCACATATAATACAAAATTGGATGAGGAAAAAACTAAAATAAGAATAATCTGAAATTAAAAAATATGATAAAAAAAGGTTACGTAAAAAACAAACCATTGATTTTAAGAGAATACAAAAAATGATATAAAATAAATTTTGATATAAAAAAGTAATATAAACAAGAACATGATATTAAAAGAGTATGATATAAAAATATTTGATATAAAGAAGAATATGATATTAGTAAAATATGCTAAAAAAATCTTATATATAGAAAAAGAGCAGATGAAAAAATAGCTAAATTAAAAAGCAATATGATATAAAAAAATTGGATGAAAAATAAAACTTGCAATAAAAAAATCTTATATAAAAAAAGAATATGATATAAAAGCAAACCATTGATTTTAACAAAACAAAAGTGGACAAATATTGAGTGGCAAAATTTTCTTTGGGTATACCCAAGGCAAAATTTTCAAATAAAATGGAAAGTCATGAGAACTGACATGTTGGATGAAAGAAATTTCCATGATAAATATTGAGTATAAGTACGCATAAAAATAGACAAAAATCTCATTTGCCACCTTTTCGCCCATTTGCCATGATAAATTGAGCCTATCAAATATACCCTAATTAAGTATGGAACATATACTTAAAAGTATCAAAGCATTTCCTTATGTAAATGGACTATCAGGTAGAGGAAGTAGAGTGAACATAATGATAGTTAGTTGCGTGAAATATTAACACTCAAAATAACTAATAATTATGATGTCGTTGTTTTTGATAATTTTGAAGTATGGTATAACTAATTAAATGTAGTTTTGATTATAAAAGCCATTGTGCATCGCGAGCTAATAAGAATAAGGGGAACTTAACAAAGAAGTCTTATTTAAATAATTTATTTCCAAATTGACCTTATCATAACAATTTTTTCTCAACAGGTCATATTTATATATGTAATGACTATTCACCAATGGTGTGTTTGATTGATTTGAAAAAAAAAATCATGAAAAATAGTTATTTTGATTCATATTTTTTCTTAGAGTACCTTGATTGCAACCACTTTATACAATAACAATCACCATTCAAGTAGCAAGTGTTCCATTTCAAACCTCATTTTTATTGAAAAATATTTCTTCTTCACTCACCAAAGAATTGATTTCCATGAAAAATAGAAAAAGTAAGACTAAAAACTCATATCTTTTTCTGGTCATTTTCCAACTTTTCATTAAGACTAAATTTTATTTTCAAAACAGTTATAAAAAAGTTGTTTTTAATAACTTTTATTTTTAAAATAGTTACAAGAAGTTTTTTTTAAACAAAGTTATTTTTTATTTTAGTTATTGAAAATAAAAAAAATGTTCAAAATAGTTAGTTTTATTTAAAAATAATTATTTTTAAAACAGTTATAAAACCCTTTTGATTTTATAAAAATAAAGTTAATAAAAAAAGAAAATAATTTTTTTTTCATTTTATAAAACTTTTAGATTTTATAAAAAACATTTCATAAAAAAAGTTTTTTTTTATCAAAAACAATTAGAAATAATGTAGAATTTATTTTTTTATAAACTAATATATCATTATACCAATTTGTATGAATGTATTAAGGGGTAAAAGAGTCTTTTTGGTTGAAAAAGTAAGTTATCGGATGGTCAAATCGGTCAACTAACGATTTTCGTCGATTTTGAATCCCAATCAACTATAATGCAAACTAGTGTACCCAAACCCCAATTATTATGAGAAAACGTATCCCAAAGAGTAGATGACCCATTAGAAAATGTCTTGGATAAATAAGATTTATTTGATACTCAAAAAGTGACACACAACATGATTTGAATTTAAACTTGAATTTTATTGGCTCTAAGGCATTTTCAAACAATTGTTTCTAGAGTTGTTTTTACCAATTAGTCTCGTTTACTAATGAGGTAATTACATAGGTCATACTATTTGTTTTGGCGTCAACAAGTCCCATGAAAAAATATTTTTGCTTCAATAGATCATATTTGTAAATATGTAGTGAATATTCACTTCATGTACAAATAGGACATATAGATAAAATTTTGTTTTGATAGGACAAATTAGAAAATGTCTTCTGTAATTAAGATTTATTTTTCAAGCTTTATGTTTCTTGCAGAGAACTTTCATTCCTAGAAAAGAGGAAAGGGTGAATCTTCTCCAACAGCAGTTTCCATGTACCCATAAATCCTACGTGGGTGATGAGTATTTGGAATTTTTGCATCACCATTTACACACGTAGAAAGGGAAATGGATATACAGTTGGACAATCTGACGTTGGACTAATTCTATTACTAAAAATCCACCCATGTTCCTCTTTGGAATAGCAAATCAATTAATAATATAGGTCGACTCATGATTGTGACACACAGTTGTGCAACAGAATGACGTGTTGTTTTTGTCTTGGTCTGTGTCTGAGCTCCACTACTGTTGGACCCAGACATGAGCCAATATAGGTGTGATACGCTAGTGTGTCACACTAAATTTGTTGAAATCATGAGTCGGTGTAGAATGACTCAAAATCAAGAAAAATTATTCGGTAGAAAGACAATTGGAGATATATATGTTCCACCAAATACGGTAATATGCCAAGTAAATTAGTGACATCTTTCAACTGTTAGATAGAATGGGGTTTAGAAACTAAACATGGGAGATGGCCGAAAGATAAGGAGGTTGTAGATAAACCCTAATATTTTGGCTATGCTATTATCCAATGTAATCCCTAGTATGTAGAAAATTAGGTTGTACAAGTATTATATGTATACACAGTCAAATGCAATAGAGAGTGATCAGGTTCATCCACCAAAAAAACTCTTTGTTTTCTTTGTTTCAGTTTCTTCATGGTATCAAGCAGTTCAAATGACTATATTATTTCCCCCCCTTTATTTTCTCTCCATCCCTTTTTTATTTTATTGTTTCATTATGCGTAATCTAGCATTATGGAAAGAGTTACATTTTAAAAAATTCAATTCTAGAAATCTCGACATGTGATGCGTTTCCACCAAGAAAACCAGTCATTCCAACATCTATATAAAAAACATGAATTTAATAGGCAACACGCGTACAATTTATAGACAAAACCCCCTAACCTTAGATTATTGTTTACCCACTTGCAATGATTATTACAATTACGTTCAGGTAAATCATGCCTTGAATTGCAAGCCAACAAAATCTAAATAAACAAGAAAACAAAGAAGTTGAAACCCTATTTACTAAGCCAAGTGTCCACAAAATTATGTTGCCATAAAAAATACAATTTCTCCCCGAAACTGCCTTTAGTAACTGTTGCATTTGTTGTCAACCAGGTGTCCCGTGCAATTATGCATGCTTGAACATTGCATTCCAAATTACATTTATCCTTAAAAATTCTCGATAAAATTGTTCCCACATGTTTATAAAATAAAAAATCAACTACTAATGTTCACCAACAATGTTTTCCACATTTTTGGACATTGTCCAAAATCTCATATAACCTACTTCTCTTATAAATGTAGTCCACGCTACTCGTGGGTGTGACTCGTGATGATTTCTTGATCACATCCTAAAAACCCAAGCACCACCAAGCTCACAATCGGTCATTCATGCCCATAAGGAAGCCAATGCCTAAGATCACCCTCGAACTTCAGCTTGTTCTATCTCAGGAGGACGGCCTCCCCATAATACCTCTTAAAGTAAAATCCCGAGTGGTTGGTTCCAATAGACATCAACTGCCATAATTTGATAGGCAACCCACACCCAAAGCTTTCAACAAACTTACAATACACCATGCTACAAACTCGTCAAGGTGATTATAAGACTTGGGTGTTGTCATGTACATAACTTAGTGTGTGTTGGGGTGTGGCCAACCTTTCCCTACTTGAATCGATGACCTCCTCAATATGAGTGAATACAAATACGGGTGAATCGTAGTCTCAAATTGCCAAAACTGCTTGTATTTATCCTACATATCTTCCTTCGATACCTTCCACTTGAACTTGACAGGGTAAAAAAACTTGTATGATTTTGATTTTTCCTCCAGTCTGGTGGTCCTTGGATTTGATCAGTAACCTCCGAGTACTATTTTCTAATTTTAGGAGGTGTCATATTCTAACATACACGACTAGGATCCAACCGGTGTTCATTAACTTTTTTCAAAAACCTCAGAAGAAATACCAGGTGCAACTTCAGTTGAGATGGAAACTCTAACTAATATTTTAACCTTATTATTTTCCTTATAATCTTGTTTCTCTCCCTTTATTTATGTTGATGCTCAATATTTTGTGTTAATTTTAGAGCTATTGTTTGTGAGTGTAAACTTTAGGGTTGATGTTCAGATTAATTTTAAGGATTGTTGGTTTAATTTATAAATTGTTTTTTTTATTTCTGCTATAAAATATTTAATCAATCAATGGTTGTTTCTCTTTTTATCAGATTAAATAAATTACGTTATTTTTGGTAAATACTAAAAAATAAAAAATAAATCTCGAGAAAACCCCTGAAAATCACGTTTAATTAGCCCTCGCTATCAAGAATTAATGGTTCCATCCCTGTTTGTCTGTAAATTGTGTTATTATCCTACTATCACTAACCGTAACTCTCATTACCCTAATACTCACTTAATGAAATGACAGTTTGTTGATGTAATAGTTATCGGACATCGACAACTGAATTGATGTTATTAAATTTATTTGAGCATGATTTTAATTTTAACTTTTCAAGAATATATGTATTCTTCAACATTTTTATCAAATAAGTATATTTAGTAAATTGTCTAAGAAACACAATATGTAATAGTAATCATTTTAGGATAATTGTTTTTATTCTTTTTTACCTTTCTATAATGTACAACCAATGTTGTATGGTGCAAGGTAGGCTTCCTTCCTTCGTTCATAGTTACTTGATCTTCCTTTGAGAGCCAGGTTTAAGTCTAAAGCGATGTGGGTTTCGGTCCTTGAGATGGTTAAAAAGAGATTAGCTAGATAGAAGAAGTGTTATCTCTTAAAATAAAGGAGGTTAGCCGTGATAAAAAGCACATTGTCGAGTCCTCCGACCTACTTCATGTCGATTTTTCCATTACTATTTTTTTCAGTACAATATTGAAAAAGATGATGTGGAATTGCTGTGGAGAGGTAATGAAGATAAATTCAAATATTTTCTTGTGAGTTGGGATAATGTTTCTAACCTGTTAAAGTTGGGGCGCAAGTGTGAAGAGTTTAGAGCATGTCAATAAGGCTTTGCTAGGAAAATGGTTGTGGAGGTTTTCTCGATACGAGAATATATTGTGGAGAAAAGCAGTAATGGCTAGGGGTGGGATCTCTTGCTATAGGTGTGGATCAGGAGTGGGGCGCTTTTCTCATGAGATGGGGTTATGGAAGAACATATCGAAGGGATGGGGGGACATCTCACGATACATGACATTCCACCTAGGAAGTGGAATATAATTATGGCCTGTTTGGTTGTCCCCAAAATTGTAAATTAGCCCATTTAAAATTAACTCATTGATGAATTGCATTATTATTAGTGTTTGGTTACAAGAATGAACAAATTCAAAAATGAACCAATTCATGTTGATTCACAAAAACCTAAATTAATTCATTTCACCAAAAGCTTGAAATTACACAATTTATAATTACAACATGAATCTTAAATGCACCATTCCCATAGAGTACCTCTCACCATACTACTCTCTCTCTCTCTCTCTCTCTCTCTACACACACACACACACATCAAAAGTAAATAACTCCATTTTTCTTTTCCAAACACACTAAAAATTAGATTTAAACCCATTTAAAATTAATACATCGACAATCTATTCATTTCAAATTGATCAATTTATAAAATTAAATAATTTACGCAACCAAACAGGCCCCTAGATTATGGAAAGATATATGGGGGATGGAAGGCACCATGGAAGATCTTTTGCTGGAGATTTTCCACATTAGAGAAGAGAATGAGGGTTAGTGGTATATCATATGATGATGGTTGGTGATCGGGTGGTTTGGAACACAAAATTTAGAAGGAGGCTTCGAGATTGGGAAGTAGAAGAGGTGTAGGCATTTTTTGACTGGCTAGAAATGCCACCGATCCTAACGGGAGGGGAGGATGGATTGAAATGGGCTAGAGGTAAGGATGGTGTGTTCACGGTTAATTAATACTACACAGTTTTGAGGGGGATGGGTAGTTATTATTTATGGTGAAAAAAGGTTTGGAGATTTAAAGCACCATCTAAAGTCACTTTCTTTATGTGGGTCGTAACTAAACATGTTATATTGACGTCAGGTTTTTTTAAAAATAGGGGTAGAAAATGGTCAATCGGTGAAGAGACGACTAAGCATTTAGTTTTGCAACGTTAGGTGACAAGGGGACTTTGGGATGTATTTCTATCCTTTTTCTGGGTTCAATGGGTGATGTTCGAGATAGTGTGAAATATTTTGGCAGCATGTAGATACTTAAAGTTTGGAAGGGGAAAGGAATGTTTAGAGTTTGTTCACACATTGCATGTTTTGGACATGTGGCGAGAGAGAATTATGTTTCGAAGGAAAGGAATTAATTTCATCTGAACTTCGTTACATGTTTTTGAGAATGCTTCTCATTTTGTATGAGAAGGAGCATATCTCGTTTTTTTTTTTTGGGGGGGGGGGGGGGGGGATTTTATGGAAGAGTTGCATATAGTTGAGAAGTTTTTTTTGGCTTTAAAGATGGGCGTTCTTGGCTTGGCTTAATTTTATTGGGTATACTTCTTGTATATGGGTTTCTGCCCCCTTGAGCGGGTCTGTTAATATGATATTCTTACTTATAAAAAAATCTTATGGTATTTGTGAGTTAAATTTAACTGTCAAGAAAAATAGAAATATCATAAAAAGAGTGTATTAACTTCGATATTTTTCTAATTATCGTTTAGGCCTAAGAAATTTTAAAGGCTTTTTAAAATGTATAATAAAAACTAAAAATAAAATAATAAAAAAATATTTTATAGTACAAATTAAGCAATTAAAAAATAGAAGGAAATTGTTTGAAAATCAATAGTCTAAAATGAAAAAATTAAAATAAAATAAAAATAAATAAAAAATAACTAAGAACAAATATATAAGCAAAAATGTTGGTGTCTAAATTTGGTTTGTTGATTTTGATTAGTCTTAGCTTAATTAAACTAATAATTATAACCGTAGATAAAATAAGAAAGAAATAATCTAGAGAGGGAGATGAAAAATAAGGAAAAAGACATAAGGGTTTACACGGTTCAGTCCTGATGAGGTACCTACATCCATGGGACAATGTCACTATGCTCTTAGGGTTTGGTACAATCCTCTCAAAAACTCTTTAGGGTTTTGTTAAACTATTATCATTTACCCTTAGCTGAGAGGTGTAGTGAGCTATTTGTAGTAGTAGGAAGATGAGGAGATGAAATACCTTTATACATTAGGTATTTACATCTTTACATTATAATTAGTAGATGAATATTATTCACCAACATGTGCATAGTGACTGTTGAGACTCCCACATGTGTCTGCTTACATTACTATTTGTTCATATTCTTAAGTATGGTCAACTAGCATGATGACCAACGAGATAATGGAGCCGACCACATTTGTTTGCTATTTTTGGGCCCACTAAGTACGATGATAGGTCTCGCCTTTTATTAGTCTAGCTGGCTGTATTATTTTAGGTTACAAAAAAATCTCCAAATACTTCATTTTTTAGAGAGTGGCTTAGTGATTAAAAGTATGCAGTATTATTTGTTAGGAGCTGCTCGACTAGCAGGAGGTATCAGGTCAGCTGCCGACCTCTAGGACTTGTAACATGTGACATTTTTTAAATAGTAGAAAAAATATTGAATCGTTATTTGGGGGTACGCTGGTCATTTTGATTTTTGGGGAACTGAGACGCCATCAAAACACGAAGCAGTGGTACACTTAATCATTTAAAATTTTGTAGCTTAGGGGACGTCACAGTTCCTATAAAGTGTCATTTTCCTCACCTTGAGTTTCAAAATCATCTCTTCATTCTCATGCTTTCACTCTGCCATTTGTGAGAGAATTGTTGTTGTGTCTTATTTTCACTGTGAGAACTCTTTCTTCCATGTCTTTCATTTCTCCATTATCACAACGGTGTATACTATAGATGAGAGTTCCTTGAAAACCTTTAGAACGAAGTATAGGATTCCTGACCAGATAAAATAGAATTGGTGACAGGTTCTTGTGGCCTTTGTTCATTGGAAGACGATCATTGGATACTACTATATTTTTTGCAGAATGTGGAGTTACTTTTTGTCCCAATTGTTTCCTCAAGTTTTGTTAATATTTTGAGGTGGTCCCAGCCTAACTGGCTCTCATTATATGGAGGGTAGTAAACGGGGTTAATTATTTTAATGAGCATTTTGGAACCCATATAGGAATAACAAAATTGATTTATTGCTATAGTTGGGGGTCACAACGATCAAAATTTACTATTTAAAGACCAAACACTCAAATAGATCTTTGGTAGTAAGTTTGCTTCAATCTAATAAAGATTATTGGGATTATGGATTGATAGCTAAGGACTTGCAATTTTCCCCTCTTCCTGAGAACGAGGACTACAATGGGACCCATTGTCCTCAAGAAGGACATGACATTGGTCGACATCTATTTATTCTTGTACATTTTTCTCTGTTTGTCCTTTTAGCTAATTATGTTACCAACAACACTTTTGTCTCTTAATTTTGTAGAGAAAAGAAAGAAAGATATCCCACGTTCGTTCGAAGTTAATTTTGCTGACTAAAAAACTATTTGGTATATTCAATAGAGAATAGGGGTAGATCACCCTCGTTTCGCATCCATTCTGATTGATTAATAGTGTTTCGTCACATCTTTCATTTCTCGGCCCACAAAAGATATCCCCTCAGCACGCAATTATTTAGAGGAGCTAACCTCGTCCTTTTCAAATGATGACTGGAATTCCTTCCTCAACTGGAAGAAGATTTTTCATCTAGATGTACATTTTCCTCATTTGAGTATCTAGACCATACTTTTGTGTCGACCACAAATCCATCCTCAGTAATGGTGAAGAAGAAGATCACAAACCTTCTCATTTTATCCAAATTTCATCCTCCTATCGAGAAGGGTAAGGATGATGTTAGGGTGTTTCAAAGGTCCCATGGTTATTGAACATTTTACAATGAAGACCCAGGAGCATCAGTTCAAAAGTTTAAAGAAACGGTTTGTTGCTCACTTGGAGTTATCAGGGAAATATAGGGTCGACCAGGACCATGGTTAATTATGATCAACTGTTAAGAAAATTTTTGGACCTAAAGGCTAAGTCAAAGAAGGACAAGGATTATTCCTACACTCGGGGTATGATAAGGATTTCTACACAACAGCTATGAAGGTGGAGTATTTTAAGAACTCCTCCTTCAAAAAAGGATGGAATACTGCCCAGATCCAGGTCGACACTACTTTGGACTGTGATTTCTTTCTTTGGCTTAACCTAGGCAATCCCCGAGAGAATGAAGAGGTGGATAATCATGGGGAATGGATGTCCAAAACTTCAGTGCCTCAAGAATATGCTTTGGTTGTCGATCACCCTGAGGAGGAGGTCACTCAGGATAAAGAGAAGGTGTAGATGATTAGGGTCATTTTTGTTTTGCCTTATGTTTTGGTTTCTGCCATTCGGACAATTCTCTATTTGTAACCCGCATCTACAGTTTTATTGAAGTAGATTTTTTTCCTGAGGACTCTTTTTATTTCCAATAATGAAGTAGTTTTTTTTTCAGAGCACTCTTTTTGTTTTCCATACTTAGGCAATGTTATATTCCTTTTATTTTAATTCCAGGAAGGTTGTCCTGGCTACTGCTGAGACTGAACTCTTTAAGAGAAGTGCTCAACTATTCGGGTGGTTTATGAGAAGATTAATGATGAAGAACTGAAGGAGGTGCTCGACTTAAATATCTTCAATCAAGCTAAATAAGCATACCTCCATATGCACAGGTTATTTCATCAAGCTATGGATACCAATTCATGTTATTATCAAATGATATCCCAACTCCAACAAGATCACCAAAAGGCGGTTGTTAGCTTATCGACTGATTATGAGAATAAATTCACCTTTTTCCGGAGTGACAATGCATTTGACAAGAAATTATAAGTTTTATCCTTGGAGTTTTCCAAAAAGGAATATGTTCTGCAATCCGAGGTAAAAAGTACTCGAAAAGTATTAGTTCTTTTGGAACAAGAAAATAATAAGCTGCGAAATGAACTTGAGGGATTAAAGAGGTTTTTTGTCACCGATCAAAATAAGGACGTGTCACTTCTAAAGTAAGGAAATGCTCGACTGATGGATGAGCTGGAGAGAATGAAAAATCTAAGGGGAGTCAATCATTTGGGCAAGCTATTGTTGCCCATCTGTTTGTTGAAGAAGAGATAATAAAAAAGGCTTTGGCTAATTAAGCAAGTGTAATAAAGAACCAGTCGGCAACCATTATAAGACTGAATGAGAAGGTTGATAGTCTCACTTATCACTTTCATCAGCATCCCCACACTATCAGGATTAACGAGTATGATGAAGCTTTATAACACCAGGACGAGGAACTGTAACAAGTTCTAAATGAAGGCAATAAGTGGGGATGGCTCAATGCTATCACTATCATGAAAGTGCTGAAGAAAACACTTTATAGTATTGGCATGATCATGGATGCTTAGACCATCCTACTCCTCCCTTTAAGAAGGATATCACATGGATTCCTACAGATGCAATCCCCATCATCCTGGTCAAAAAAATACTTAGGGGATTATGTTCTGAATGGGGATGATGTGATTGGTCGTCCCTTACATTTGGAGGACAACCCCACTTCTATTATCCAATCTAGACTCAAAGAATTGAGATCAATTGTTGTTACTATGACATTAGATGTTCTTCCTGCTAAGAAGGATAAGGGACTTAAAAAATGCCCAACATAATGAACAACTTTTACTATTTTCTTCTAATAGAGTTTCACTGAACCTTGTCTCGTATACTGAAATATTTGAATAAAAACTTTTCCTTGAATAAAACTTAAATTGCTCAATTATATGATTGTGGCGTAACAATAGTTTAGTCTTATGATTAGGTGGTCGACATTAAGCCGACTAATCGGGCTAACTGATTACCAGTATGGACGAACAAAAGTTATCCTTCCTTAGGTTCTACTAACATATTTATGGTCTCTTAAACGGATCTTTTCATATTGGCCAAGTATTTACGTTAATGACCATTGGCGACCAATTATTTTAGGATTATTCCTTAATTAGGTCTGGTAAAACTTCTTGTTCTTGATGCTAAGGATCCATACATGAAGTTTTATGTTTGGAACTTCTCGTTCATGGCTTACTGAAGATGAAGTCATATGTGAACTTTGAAGTTTTTGACTTTGTTATTTAAGACTAGTAAGTAGTTAATTATTAGCCTTTTTTTCTTTATTATTTGGGATTGCACTTCTCCCATTCCTGAAAAAAAAGAAAAAAAATATGGAAAGTAAATCAAGTTTTGATGACTGGTTGTTCTTTATTGAAGCTAGAAAAATGTGTTATAGAAATATTGAAAGGTTACATTTCAAATGATAACTAATAGTATTTCCTCAAATTATCGACATTCCATAAGTTCTTGAATTGTTTAATTTCCAGGGTTTCTAGGCGATAAGTACCATTTCATATAATTCCAAAATATGGTACGGATGATGATAATTTACCTCTAGTTTGTTTCCTTTCTGGAGAAATTTCTTTAACACATAGTCCCCCTCCTTAAGGTTGCTCAACTTGACCCCTCCTGTTATAGAATCGAGAAGTTCGTTGTTGGTACACGACACGCATAATGCTGTATTTTCTCTGAATTCTTCAATCAATTTTAAGTCCAATATTCGCATGAGGTCTCTTTTGGTGGAGTTAAAGTTGAGTACTCTATGGCTAGGCATACCAATCTCAGTTAGGACCACAACCCCTGCCTAAATGCCAACATGTAAGGGGTTTCACCGGTAGCCATCTGCAACGTGGTCCTATAGGCCCAGAGTACACTTTATAATTCGTTAATCTAGTTTCCTTTGGTATCATTCATCCTTTTATTCAGTCCATCGCGCAGAGTTTTGTTAGTCACCTTCGTTTGTCCATTGTACTAAGGTTGTCCAGGAGCAGAATGAAACTTTTGGATTTTGGACTGAATACAATAATCTTCGAATTACTGGTTGTCAAACTATGTGCAATGGTTAGTGATAAAGGCATATGGAATACCATACTGGCATATGATGCTCTTCCATATAAATTGGAAGAATTTTTCATAAGGCATATCTACAAGAGGCTCAACTTCCACCCACTTGGTGAAATATTCTATGGTAACGACTAAATATTTGAAACTTCCTCTCGTTTTCGGTATTGGGCCAACCAAGTCGATTCCCCCCCATGGAAAAAGGCCACAGGGATGTGATTGGCATAAGCGTAAGGTGTCCTATGAATTATTGCAAACCTCTGGCATTTGTCACACCATCTTACGTAAGAAGCACAATCTGCTTTCATAGTTGTCCAGTAATATCCTTGTGTGGCCATTCGCTTGACCAATGATCTTTCGGCTGAATGGGACCAACAAGATCCTTCATGTATTTCTTCTTGTATAGGATTCCTCCTTCCACAATATAACTAGATGATTTATACCTTAATTTCCTCACTTCCTTTTCATCGGCCGATAGAGGGCCCTTTTTAATATACTCCTTGATCTATCCATAAGGGACCCAAATTTAGTGTGATCAAGTTGATGCTTTCTTTGTTAATGCTTCTGTGCTTGAGGACTTCTATCGAAATGGTCCTCCATAATTCAGTTCTTGTTTGAGAGACTAATTGAGCAAGTGCATGTGCTCGAGCATTGTCAATCCTTGGAATTCTGACCATCTTAACCATCTGTAACTTGGATATTCTATATTTCACTTTGACCATGTACGTTATCATAAATTCTCCCTTGAATCCATATACCCCTAACACTTTATTGATAATCAGCTTGGAGTCATTGTGAGCCATTACCTGCTCGGTGCCCTGATAGAGTGCCAATTCGAACCCCGCGATTAATGCCTCATACTTTGCTTCATTATTGGAAGCTTTGAACTAGAACCTGAGTGCATATTCCGCATCTATACCATCTGTGGTGTTGAGTATCGGCCCAACACTGCTGCTAGTGGTGTATAATGACTCATCCACATACATCTTCCAAACAAGTGGTTCTTCTTCGAAATCTCCTTCAATCAGGGATTCATAATGGTATATCTTTTAATCCTGCACCTGGTATCATGTAAAAATTTCTCTCTTGGTGGATGTTTCTAGTCTGTCTTCCTCGTGCTGGGTTATATCAACCATGGAGCCTTCTTTTGGAGAAGTTTACTTGGGCATTTGAGTTTTTTATCTCTCTTCCTGAGAAACATGCTCGACTGGATCTACTGCTGAGTTCTCTCACGTAAGAGTCTGCTCGATGAGTTTTTCTTTATAAGTAAACTCCACTACGAATTTTTCTATTACCCAACCTTTCGTTATTATTTTGGGATCATAGTGTATATCATATTCTCCAATCTCCAAAACCCAAGCCATTAATCTCCTTGACTTCTCTGGTTTATGAACGACCTGGCGCAAGACTAAATCAGTGTAAACGATAATATTGTAGGCTTAGAAATATGGATTTATTCTTCGTGAGGCTTCAATAAGAGCTATGGCGTGCTTTTATAAACGTGGATAAAGAATGTATACTCCTCATAGCACCATGTTAGTGTAGTTGACTAGTTTTTATACCCTATTCTTATGTCGAATGAGTGCCGAGCTAATTGTCATCTCAAATACTATTAAATATACGTATAGTTTCTCTCCCATGAGTGGTTAGGAGATCAATGGTTAAGATCCTAAATATTTCTTTAACTCGAAGAAGACATTCTCACATTCTTCATTCCGATTTCATATTGATTTGGTTGTACCCTGAGTAATCATCCATAAAACTGAGCAATTAATGCCCGACATTGGCATTGACCGGTTGATCAATCCTAGGTGGGGAAATGATCCTTTAGACAAGACTTGTTGAAATCCGTGAAATCAACACACATGTGCCATTTTTTGTTCTTTTTTTTTACCATAAAAACATTGGCTAACTAATCAGGACATTTGACATCTTCAATAAAGCTTGACTTTTGCAATTTTACCACATCTTCCAGGATAGCCATATTCTTCTCGAGACTGAATACAGTTCGTTTATATTTGATCGGCTTGGCATCCTCGTTGATGTTTAATTAATGGCATATGATCCCTTGGTCAGTCCCTTGCATATCTCCGTGGCTCTAAGCGAACACATTCTTATTTTATTTGAGAAAGTTTATCAACTCTAGTTTGATGAACGAATCCATGAATGAGACAATATGTGTTGTCCTTTTCGGGAACTTGTCATCATGGAATATAGCCTCCACTGCCTTTACAACTTGTTCCTTTACCAAGTAAGCCTCCTCATACGGATAAATGATATTTATCTGGTAAGTGGTGGTGAGTTTATTTACTTCTTCATGTTTGGCTAAAAGTGTAATAGCATTCCCTCGCTTCAATCTAGTTTTTAGTAATAGCACCGACCCCATAATGTATGGGGAAATTTAGGCACTGGTGTATAGTGGATGGTACAACTTCAAACTTTTTCAGTCTAACCCTGTTGAAGATAATGTTGTAAGTTGAATGGACGTTCTTGTTTAAGAAAAAAAGGGAATCCTCTCAGTTCGATAGATCAGCCAAGCTCCAATTGTGACTTCTAAATTGACGGTTCCTAAAGGATATACTTTTTCTCTATAGAAACTTATGAGGTGTCTTTAATAGGTCTCTAATTTATTGTCTCGTAGTCCTAGTCCTTTGAGGAACTCATAGAATAAGACGTTAGTTGAGTTGCCATTGTCCACCAATATTCTCCTAACTTTTTATTTATGAGTTACTATTAACATCACCAGATAAATTAATTTGTCGAATTTAAGAGCACTCCTTGGCTTCATTCAGGTATGCCTTTATCTTGTCTTTTTCGCCGTCACCACCTGTAATGAAATGACAACCAAAATAAATCATTTTCACCTCATGTACGGGCTCTCTGGGTTTCTTAGGCAGATTTGGATCTTCCTCAACATCATCATCTCTGCCTCTTTTCTTATCGTCTTCTGCATTGCAGTGAGATTCTGATCATCTTTGAGCTCCTCTCTCTTCTGATCTGCCTTCTTAATTAACGAATTTGGAGAGTTTTCCCCCATCAGATCAAAATTTCTATCTCATCTTTCAAGTCTATTCAATTGTTTATGATATGCCCCTGATCTTTGTGGAATTCATAATACTTGGATTTATCTTTCCGATTTGGAAGATAATTTAGCTTTCCAAACCATTTCAGATATTTATTTCCTCAAATTTCCTCCAGGATGTGGTGCACACCAACAGTGAGAGGATTATACTCATCATACTTCTTGGGATTCTCCGCCTTTTTGTCATTCTGCTCTCTTTTCTTGGAGCTTTTCTTGTTGTTAGTTTTGGTGTCGTGAGATTGTTTCATGACCATGGATTCCTCGACATTCATAATTTTGCTTCCTTTGGCCATCAATTTGATCATTATTTTAGGGGAATCATTGTCTAGGTAATAATATAACTTCTCAGGTAGTAGACCGCTCTTCAGTGAAGTGACCACACTTTTTTCCTCTTAATCAATAAATTCCAATTTTTCACTATTGAAAGGAGTGATATATTCGTGCATGGTTTCTCCTGGTCACTGGAAAACACTCAACAAGTGAGATACCCTCTTAATGGGTTTGACTCTAAAGTATAATTTACTTATAAATAGCTCGGTGAGATGTTATAATCTAGATATCTGTCCACGTGGTAAATTATAACACCAAATCCGCATTGACCCAGTAATAGTGCTAGAGAATGCCCTGCAACACATCTCGTCTAGAAATGAGTAGATGTCGAAAACCGCTTGATATTGTTCCACATTAATTACAATATAAATTTTTCCATCATACTTAGGAGTGGACATAGGTGGCTTAAACTTGGCAGGTGTATGGGATCTCATAATTGCTAGGATAAAAGGTGATCCCGTGACAAAACTCTTGTCCAAGTGGTTTTTGGATTGGCCATTTCTCCCAAATGATCTTCCAACCACTGAATAGAAGCTTTCCATGAATTCTCTTCTAGAATTATTTATTCAAAGAAGCCTTAAATGCCCGGTCGTGGTTTTGTGCTAAGATCTCTTCTTGAGAAGTCTTCTCGGCACTCACGGATCCTCGCACGTTGCTTCTTGTCCTAGAAGATCCTTCTCGACGATCTAATGATCTGAACGGATCTCTTTGATTGTGGCGCCTAGTAGATTCGGGACCCAAATGATCAAAGGTGGATCCCTTTCTTAGCCTGTGGAGGGCTCTCGATCGTTCTTCAATGAGTGAATGTTCGTCTTAATAATCAGTATGTCTGATTGATGAGGTCACACCAGAGCGGTAAGATTTATCATTGGTGGATCTAGAATATCTATATCTTCTCGTCTCCTATCTAGGTTGCTTGTTCTTAGGGGGTGCTAAAGGTAACACCTCTCCTCTGTTTAATACCCCATGATTTTATTGATCTTTATATTGGGAATTATTTAGGATTAATTAAATTATATTTGGAAAATTAACCCGGTAAAATAAATATTAATTAGCGAGACAAGACAAGGGTTAATATTTATTTATATTTAACATTACTTAGTGAATGAGTGTTAATAATGATAAGAAAATATATGACTGTTGTGAGGGGGAAATACGACAGTTACGATAAATTTTGTCGGGACGTGCGTGTCAGTCGTGTCGGGTCTAAATTTGAGAAATAAATTGTAATTTCACCTTTGGTATTTCATATGGTAATTATGAGTATGTCAGTGTGTCCTTAAGGGTCGAAATAGTAAAAAAAGCCTACCCGGGGGTTTAGTTTGGGTCTCGGGGCACTTATAGGCCAAATCGGCACCCCCATAGTGGTATTTTAGACTTTTGAAATTTCGGGGAAAAGTGACAAACGAAATTTAAGAAACTATATCAGCCATAACATATGGGACATTAGAGTTTATAGTTCCCAAATTAGTGAGAAATCACAGGAGGGGGAAGGAGAGACTTCTGAGGAATTCTAAGGCCAAAACTCATTACCTTGCAACAAAACTACCACCAAACTGTTGATTGGGGAGAGAGGATCACATCCATACCAATCTTCTTCAACGGATCATACCTACAATTTTAGGCAAGTGTTTATCTCGCTAAATAATGTGCATATGTTATCCATGTTAGAATAGATTTGAGGAAATACCCACGATCTTATGAATTTTGATGTTGAAATTAAATACGAAATCAAGTCTTTGGGTAAGAATTTCAAGTAGTTTAAGTAATCATCCCCAGAGCATATGAAATATGAGATTTATGTATTACACTCACAAAATTAAAATCTGGGTCCTACGAATTTTAATAGTGAATATGTATACATGGAGTTTTTGAGGATTTAAATGATTTAATCCATTCTTACATGAGAATTATAGAGTTTTGATGTTAAAAGTACAATAGAAACCATCATATTACTTGGGGATTTGATTTAGGACTCTTGGTTTTGAGTATTGGGAAATTTCATGAGTTTTGGGTGAACAAAAATGTGTGAAATCCGTAAGTGTATAAGAAAGGAAGAGATAACAGGTCCGCCGGACTAGTTCGCTGGTCCAACCGGACCGATCCGGTCTTCCGTTACTTACAATTTAGTCTCATTTTGTTTAAATTGTCTTCGGAATTTGTGTTGTTAATTTATTTAAGATAATTGAGTTTTGGAACTCTAGGGTAGATTTGGATGTAATTCGACCTCATAAGAATTTAGTGGGTTACGTAGAATGTAAGTTAACGACGGGAATTATTTAATGTTAAATAGTATTGCGGATATTTGAATGAACATGAAGGCTACGAGTAAACCTAAGATCGGACCAGAGGTAGAGGGACAATTTACCTACTGAAATAGTTTGAGGATTAGTTTGAACATGTCTATTAGCGAGGGATACTCGGGGATGTACGGTGAGAAGTACAATTGAAATTAATTAATACGTAGAATATTCAGGGGATAATGATATACTACGTATGGTAGTTTTATGATAGGTTGCATGTATACCTATACTAATGATATAAATATGTAAATTGTATGAATACCTATTGCATGATTTATTATTTGTATAATATAACTACGTTGCTTACTATCGGGGGGGGGGGGGGGGGAGGTTTCGTGTCGTGGACGGACTTATCCTGATGAGCCTATTGGGGGGATTTTAGACTTGTACCCAGAACATAGGACCTTGAATACATGCTATCAGAAAATACGAATGTTTTGACGGTTGAATGGGTGAGATACAGAACCAATAGTCATTTATACAGTGTGTGACGAACCAGGAAATGATAGCAAAGTATGCATGCACCAGGAGGTCTCAGCCTAAAGGTGTAGTATTGATATGTATATAGTGTTGATAATAAGTGTATATATATATATATATATATATTGATGACTTATTCTACTGTGTGTGCCTAGTAAAAGAGAAAGATAATGATAGCAGAGTATGCTTGCACTAGGAGGTCTCAGTCTAAGGGTGTAGTATTGTTACACACACACACACACACACACACACACACACACACACATATATATATATATATATATATATATATAGTGTTGAAAAGTACATATATTGATGACTTATCTCACTGTTTGTGGCAAGTCGGACAGAAAGATGAAGATATTTAAGATAACACTAGGATGTGAGTAATTAACTATAAAATAAGAAATTTATAATTTTCGCATGGATAGGAAGAATGCAATAACATATTGTACGGGCGATACAGGCGAATACTACGAGTCGGTTGTGTGGTAGTAGATTTGCTTTGGACTAGTTAGGCGGGATAACATGAGTAGGACGGGTTGTACCTACATATTAAGTGTGCACATTAGATGAGAGGTGAGCATCTCAAGTGAGATCAAGCAAGCCTAACGTGAATAAAATATTTGCTAATTTTGCATTTAAACACTTGCTAAATTTTTAAAAAAATTTACCCGGGCTCTGACCCATTTTCTCCAAATCTCTATTCATTTTGTAAAACATTTTAGGTGCCGAGCCAAAGGGACACCGCGCTTCGCAGGTTATATCTTTTGGCATGCTGCAGGAGCTGTGGAAGTTGCAAGTCCTTGACATCAGACGCCTCATTCGGTTCTTCGCCATGGGTATTTATTTCAGTCGGACATGTTGTCCATTTTCATTATATTGTCATTTAGAGACTTCGGAGTTTATTATGATGTATTAGACTGTGGAGTTAGTTTCATTTTGGATTACTGTATGGATATTTGAATCTAGATTGTATGACTCAGACATATTTACGATTCTATCATTATTCATTAGGTGCTTGATACTTAAATGGTGGAATGCGATATAAATTGTTATTTGGTTTTTTGTTAATTAAACAGATAAAATTTTGACATCAGCTTTTCAAGTGGTTAGTACATAAATAAAAGTTTTCGACAATGATGTTAATAATGGACCAACTGTATATTTTTTTTAATTTAATAATGGAATAGTCACCCGGTATTTAATTAAGAGGGGTGTCACACTCTGGTGGGTGAACCCGACATGGGCCTGGTTTGGAGTGTCTGAGTTAGCTGTCCAATTGTATCTTGCATAGCCTCTTAACCCTTGGCCATGTCAAGAAGAATTCCTTGTAGATACCCTATACCAAGAGGGGAAGAGGGAATGAAGGCATTTCCAGCAGCGTGACTACCCTCTCGGTTGTTTGCCCTTTTTTGGTATTTAATGGCAAGCGACATATTATTTCTTGATGGGAAATGGGTAGGAAACAATCAATGGCTTATCGTTCCCGAAAACGATGCCAATTTGTTGGTGTCTAAATTCTTTTTGCTAATCTGGAATAGTCTTAGATTAAGTAAACCAAAACGTATAACCACGAATAAAATAAGAAAGAAATAGGCTATAGATATATGGGAGACGACGAAAAAGACACAAGGGTTTACGTGGTTCGGTCCTAATGAGGTTCTTACATCTACGAGGACAATGCCAGTATGCTTTTAGGGTTTATTACAATCCTCTCAAGAACTCTCTAGGGTTTTGTTAAATTGTTATCAGTTGCCCTTAGCTGAGAGGGGTAGTGAACTATTTACAATAATATAAAGATGAAGAGACGGAATACCTTTATACATTTGGTATTTATATCTTTACATTATAATTAGTATCTGCATATTCTTCACGTGCATGTGCATATTGACCGTTGTGAGTCTCACGTGTGTCTGTTCACGTTACTATTTGTTCATATTCTTGAGGGTGGATGGTTAGCATGTTGACTAGTGAGATAATGGAGCCGACCACATTTCTATGCTATTTATAGGCCCACTGAGTACGATGACAGTTGCCACCTGGTTGTTGGTCTACTTGACCGTATTAGTTTAGGTTACAATAAAATAGTAATTTAAAAGAAAAATAAATACAAAAAAAATAATAATAAACAAAATATTGAGGAAAATATAGTTTATGCATATGCACACAGATTTATAAATATGTGAGTAAATATACATAATAGGTATGTTGAGTGGATTCAATAGAAATTCAATCAAACCAACTTGTGTACATGGTTATTTGCAATTTTTTTAGTTCAAATTTGTTAACCCACTTTAAAAATGGGTTATGGTGACCATTTCACCTGATTAGTTGTAACATTAAAAACAGTAGAACTCAGTGCAACTGCTTATTTATGTTTTTATATTTAAACCAATCATGTGATGGGGTCATTATGATCCACTTTTAAAGTGGGTCCACAAATTTGAAATCCAATTTCCCCCTCTTGATTGTGTTTATTTTCAACATCCCAAATAACAATATGGTTGCAACAAATCTATCTCTCCCCTTTTTTTGGTCCTCTTTTTTTTGTTCTTTTTGTTTTAAAGGAAAAGTCAATTGAAACAATAAATTTTGAGGTGCATTCTAATTTATCCCTCCATTTTTATATAGTTGGAATGCGTCTCTCCGTTTATAGTAGACATTTATGATTTTTATAGAAAAATAATTTTGGGACGCGTTTTGGGGAGAGATTGAGACTCAGTTTAGTGTCTTAAATATTTAAAAGTGGTCCCGGGTCATAGGTATATAAGTTGGGGAGCTTTTGGACTAATTAGGTCATGGTTTCGGGCTTATTTGGTGGTCCAAAAGTTGGGCTTAGAGCCCATATCTAGATTAATACTAGTTAAGTGGTTAAGTGGGGGAAACCACTCCCCCCACTATCATTCCAAAAAACCTAGATTAGCAGCCACGGGAGAAAAAGGAGAGAAATACCGAATAAGAGAAAAAGGGCAAAAACAAGGGGGGAACCAAGGAAGGAATCGAAGGGCACCTCTTCCACCATTCTAATCGAAGAATTTTCTTGTTTAATCTATGATGTCAATTTATTTCTGGATGCATATTAGTATCTCCTTATAGTTCTAGGATTTTATTGAGTATGGTTAATATGATGATGATTAAACCATGTAGATGATTAATTGATGTGTAGAGATTATCCTCGAAATTGGGTACCAGACATTATGAAATTTGGGATAGATTTTATGAGATCCAAATAGTTAAATTTGTGATATGTGGTTAATAAAGATAAGGAAATTTCGTTGTTATTGTTCATGAATCTGCAGCTTTACAAATCCCTTGATTTATAGTTATATGAAAATATATTCTTGAGTATGCCCCAAGAATTATAAGCATGAGTTTTAGATTTGTAATACATGAAACCATGAATTGAATTATGAGTTAAGGTCATCGGTTTTGTACGTGTATATGAATTTTGGGTTCGCAGCTGTTAAGGGTTAGAATGAATCTGCGAAAAATACTAAGAAGGACTAGTGTTGGGGGGGGGGGGGGGGGGGGGGGAGACATTGTTCAAACGATGTAACATGTCGTTCAAACGACACGTTAGGCCGCTTGAATGACCAACACGTTCGTTCGAGCGACGTTCGGGGCTGTTGACTTTCTTCATTCTCTTTCTTCCTTAGGCCTGGGATAGGAATATCACCTACATTACTGGGTTTGCGCTTGAATGACTGAATAGAATTAGTGGAAAAGTCATTATTTTGGGGAATAAGATTAATAATTCTTATGACGATAAATTATCACTTAATGGAATATTATGGAAATTAGTTAGACGCTTATTGTAATTATGGGATTATTGAGGAATATCGATATTTACTAGGGTATTGGGCCTGGGATTCTAGTTGTGAGTATTTTTATGAGACCATGCAAGTGAGTAGGATCGGGTTTGGGAAAATAATGAATTTATAAAAATCCAGATGTGATCACATTAAATAGGAAAAATTACATTTAACTAGTTAGTTAAATAAATTTCATGTGATGGGTTAATAATTTATTAGACGGTCAATTATTAGTAAAATGGAAAATGCTATGGATTTTGGATTGGAGCTTTATGGTAATTATGGAGTAATTACCCTTACATATTATATGGGGTAATAATAAGTACTGTTATATATTTGTGTGTGTACATATTGGTGGACCGTCCTATCCGCTTGGGGGTTTGTGCATTCGGGCCGTAGACTACACGTCGGCACAGACGGGTTTGACGATGCGTATGCCATATAGGTACTACGTAGAGGCTCCACCCTCAAGGAGTAGGTGTGGCATTGACCCTTCCTGTATCATCGTTGGGTATGGACCGTATACATGTTTCCTACGTAGGGACCACCCCGAACTTATGTGTGTTTTGTGGTGTCTACTTGGATGTAAGGATTCTTTCGGACTGTCCGCTTAGGATGTAGGGATTCCTCCGGACATACCGATAGAGCATGAATTTGATACTAACGGTAGATGCCCTTTTGTGTCACATATATGGAAGGACATATATTATAAATACCCCGGATACTATGGAAATAAATTAATTGTCTAAGGATGTGGATATAAATTAAAATTGTGATCTTTTATCACCTAGTGAATATTTATGCTCTTATGTGGAAATTATGAGACTAGGAAATTATGGAAATTTATAAATTTAATATCGTTGGCACATTTATATCATTTAATCATTGTATTAATTTGACACGTAATCGTAGTTATTATTTGGGTACTTTTGGGATACACGACATGTCACACTTAGATGAGGGGTGAGGTGTTACATGCATGGGAGTGATGGAAGGGGGATAATTATTGTGCGTTGACTGTATTATTGTATAATAAATTAAATTAGTTCATTCTTTTACACGTCGAGCTCTGACCCAAATTATAATTTTTTACCCCACGTTATTTCTAGACAGGGATAGCAAGACTGTTACTGTACCAGCCTTGCGATTCCTCAGTGCTTAATAGATTTCTAGATTCTTACCTCTAGCCTAGGTGTTTTTCTGTCATAGTTCAGATATTTTATTCAAAAAATTTTGTATGGGCATAAGCCCAAGATTTCTTCATTTATTTACATTATGCTGGAGTTGTAGTAGTTACTTCTTGCTAGATTTATTATTTTAGTTGGATTAACTGAGTTTAAATTACTGACAGTGAGATATTTATGAAGCTTTAAAGTATCGGCCTTTAAATTATCATTATTTATTTTACCTTGTACTAATAATGGTATTAATTGATTGACAAGCCCCATCTTCGGCGTATCGTGCCTGGCCCGCCTTTACGTGATAAAATGGGAGTTGTTACAATATTCGTCAACTTCATCTTTCCAAATAATTTCGTCAATATGGTCATCCTGTGAACAATATAATAAAATCATATTATAGTACAAAATTCGTATAATATAGAGGTACTCTATAATTTGTATTGAGAATAAATAGCATCGATCTAGAAATTAGTTAAACAGTTGTGAAATTAAGCTGGAATTATGTTTACAAAATATATGGTATTGAATAATTATAAATGTATTCTTGGGTTTCAATCATTGATATGTACATTTGATACTACATGTCGACTAACGTACTGACCTCGAAAGGAAAAATGAACTTACCATCGAAAATGAGTATATTATTGGAATGGAAATGTAATACGTAGATAATGTTTCTTTCATAGTGATCCAATGTAGTTCAAATTATTCTAGTCATATTTTTTTGATGAAAAGTAACAATGCCTATAGGAGAAGCAACGTGTATGAACAAAATTGAAGGCCGAAACCGTAATAAACCAACTCGTGGACACTTGCATAAATATATCGCACCAACATGGTTGAACATTTAAAACAACCAAAAGGTTCAGAAAACCTATGTGATAAATAGTTAATTTGAAAAGACATTGAAGGTTGTCCTGTTCGACATTGAAAGAAGAAAAATAATTGTGCGAATGTTGATGAGTATTTATCGGATGAAATTCAAAATTTTCATAGTTTATTACAATATAATATAACTCACTTAAATCAGACCGGTGAAATTTCAATGTAAAAAATTCTGTTCAAAATGAAGATGCAGTACGGTAGTTTTGATCTTGTAGATAAATATGATGTATACTACAAATTTGGCAGAAATTTTTTTGGAAGTAACAATCTGATACATTCGTGCTCAGTAGCAGCATGCCCATTATTTTGCAAAAACATTTGTTGATACGATCACAAAAAGTCTATTAAATGAACACAATTTCCGCCTATCTCCTAATTTGATGATAAACAAATTAAAAGCACGGTTTATTAAAGATTAATTTCTCAGGAACATTCATATCTTAAATGAAACAGTGCTCGATCAAATAGTTTGTGAAGCCTGCCTTTCGTTGGAACAACAGGATGTGGGATTTGTTAATTCCGTTCATTTACCCCCTTGTACATTTAATGGGTTTTTTCCTAATTATTGTGATATGTCAGTTGGGAAAATTCTCTAAGATTTTCACTCACATTTAAAAGTTTATGAAGTGTGTACCAATCAGTTATACTGTTATCATATTTTTTTTTAAACATAGAAAGGTTATGTAATGGAAAGTACCCAAAAGTGTTTAATTTATTCCCCGAATATGTGCATTCCAGTCGCTCGGTCTTACTAAAATTGGCATTATGCCCATATTTATCTATATTGCATGTTAATCGGCGGTCATAATATCAAGTTGTGTTAAATCAACGTAGTTACAACAAAGTAGCGGTTAAAAGCATTCAATGAAGAAAATGAAAGCGAGTGTGAATACTAAAGTCCCCTTTCGAGCTTGTCCCGATTAGTTTTGGTTCCCTAAATCCAGTTCTGTACCAAAACTAAGCCTAAAATGAGTCCAATCCATTACCCGACTCTCGTGTGTATTTAGTTTGTATTTTTGTTATTTTTTTAGATTTTTATTTGAGTCGTATATATTTTTAAGATTTATTTTTATATTTTATTTGTGTGCGTATAGTTGTATATACTAGGGTTTGTGTATCATGCGTCCAGTATATTTTTATTATTATATATAACATAGGTGTACGTTTTATTAGATTTTTATTTATTTTTCTTTATTTGTTTTTAATTTTGGGGGCTTTTACGATCTAGTCCTTGAACTAAAAATTTTGGACAAGAAAACTAGCCCCAATAAATTTTAAACGATTAGGTCCAACATATAAATACCGTGAAATTAAAACAAACACGCACTTTTTCGAAATCGAAGCACAAAAACACTGTATTCTCTCTTGAATCAAAACCTTAATCGTATAATTTCTTCGATCAAAACTCCAAAACGAATCTCATTCTCAATCAAATTTTGGACAACAAAAACATATAAATACTCCTAATCGAAGCGTCAAAAATTCTCTTCGATCAGAAATCTAACTCTCTTCGATCAAAACCCTAACTCTTTTCGATCAAACCCTAATCGTTGAAGTTCTACCGAACAATTTACATTCTCAATCAAATTCTTCCAAACACCACTAATAAGTATGTATACATTCTCTTATCACCTGTTTGTCCTTATGTATTTTGTGTTCTCATATGTATAAATTTGTAGACACATGGACTGATGAAATAACATTCTTCTTCTTCATGATATAAAAAAAAATATTTGTTTCCCACATTTTAATTGCAAAATACACTTTTTGCATGTTAGATATATGTATCTCATCATTGTATTTTTCCTCCTTTATACATCATTCATTGAGGATTTATCGAGGACTAGGAATATATACATGATTGCAATATGTACATGTACAAGCCCTGTTTTATTGCATGTACTCTGTGTATTTTGTGTGTACTTTCAAAAAGTACACGCAAAATACATAGCGTACACGCTCATTGAAATTGAATTTCTCAATCCAATATGCGTGTACTTTTATGTTTTATACGTGTACTCTATAAAATGTATATTTCAAATCCATATTTGATCAATCCTATGTTACTTTGGTCCGCGCCAGCGGCATTTGAAGGATATTCCATGAGTTTGTAATAAGTATTATTAGTGTGTTATTATTTAGAAGTTATTTGGTCTGCGCCAACGACATCTGAATGATATTTTATTAGTTTGTAAGTAGTATTACTGCGTGTACTTTTTCATTTTTTCATGTACTTTGTTGAAAGTATACGAAAAACTCATAAAGTACACGCACATTGAAATTCAATTTGTTCAATCCAATATGCGTGTACTAATGTGTATTATGAGTATACTATTTTATATTGTTGTGTTAAGGTTTAGGAATCATACGATCAAGCATGTTCAACTACAAAACTGTTGCTTTTACCTTTGAAAATCTTAACAATACAAAACCTTTCACATTGATAGTCAATAGTACTAATGATGACCAAATTCATTTTATCCTTCGCATCAATGATAGAGCTAAAAATTTACTTGGTTTCTACTACTACTATGAAGACATTTACTACACTTTAGATGTGCAACAGCTTCAAGTAACTGAATCGAAAGCAAAGGATTTAGCTAAACGAATTGAGGAGTATTGCTTAAGGTCTTTTCATAATGTTGGAGCTTTAGCATGCAGCTATTATGTCACTTCTTTACTGATTATGTTAGGAATAAAGAATCTTGGTTTTTGACTTATTGAACAACCTCTGTTAGGTTTTACCATGAAACCGATGATATATATTACCCCCTTTAGCATGTATTTTGTTGAGAATTGTATGAATGGTTTGTGAGAATATTGCATGTACTTTTGTTAAGTACGCTTGTATTTTATTGTTTTAGTCTATGTTTTATTCTAATTCACATGTATTTTATTTTTTGTACATATCATTATAGGTTCGTAATTTAAATTTTGTTTATAGATCAATAAAATGGGGATGAAGATGAAGGCCAAAAGAGGAAAGAACCAAAAAAAGAGCAGTTCTGATGATAGTCCTTCATCCAGTTCCAGTTCCAGTTTTAGTTCTAGTGTGGAATTGAAATCTAAACGTCCTGTAAAAAAGAATGACCAATATCAATAAAATATTGTTAGCTTTCTTCATGATTTGCGTCAGATTAAAAAGAAAATAAACAATAGGCATATTGAACTTCTTAAGAAGACTCCATTTTGGGAGCTTTTCAATGCCTACTATAGTGGAAAAGTAGTAGAAGTGGACCACAAGAAGACCGATAAAAATATTTTTTCAATTATCCAATTGTACAATACGAAAACCAAAAGTTTCCAAATGAAGAGTAGGATTGAAATAATGCCAATAGATATAAGTGAAATATTTGGCATACCACTGGTTGAGGGTTTAAAATCAATAGAACTGAAAAAGGGATAGAATACTGCTCAAAAACCTGGATTACATGCACGATACTTCGCAAAAAGAATAGGAAAGCAGAAATATTAAATAGTTTGAAGAAATCAGTCAAATTGGAGACAGATGAAGGCATTGACGATTTTGTAAAAATTGTGTGTCTCCACTTCTTGAACATGTTGTTTTTATCCAACTCAAACTTCACCCATGTAGAAATTTTTTCAAACTACATCGACAATATTGAGGAAATGAATAAGTATGATTGGGCATCTGTTGTGAATGAGTTTCACATACATTCACTTGATAAATCAACAAGTTCAAAACCTAGCATAGTTACTGGATGTGTCATTTCCCTAGTGGTGAGCAAAAAAACATCCTGATATTTCCAAATATACATACCAATACTCACGTGTACTTTGTAAAAATCACGTGTATTTTGAAAACAAGCGTGATATTTTCACGTGTATTTTGTAAATACACGTGACATTTTCACGTGTTTTTTGAAAATACACGTGATATTTTCACGTGTATTTTGAAAACACACGTGTTATATCACGTCTATTTTCAAAATATACGTGACATTTTCACGTGTATTTTGAAAACACACGTCTTATACCACGTGTATTTTGAAAGTACACTTGTATTTTACAAAGTACACGCGTATTATATTTTGTAAATATAACTAGTGTACTTTCAAAATATACTTGTTATATTTTTTGTTAATATTATAAGTGTACTTTAGATAGTACACGTGAATTTATATTGACAAAGTACACGTTCACTTCGTTAAAATCACATGTACTTTCAAAATACACTTGTAAAATTTACGAAGTACACGTTTAATTTTGCGTGTATTTTGAACAAATCACTTGTACTTTCCATTATGAATACCTAGGTAATACAATTATTAATATCATTTTGTTTTTTGTATGATCAGAGTATTGGGCATGTGAGAAATTTGAAATTATTTCTCCTGTTGAAGAATTTGAAGTTAAGACGCCAAAATTCCTGAGGTGGAAATTATCTTCTTTGAGATAATGGTTTGTGAAGAATGACATCGCAACAGCAAATTTGAAGTAGGCTACAAATAAACCAGCTTGTAAGGACAGTTCTGTACAAAAGGAATCTCAGTTTGAAGGGCCAAGTTACTCTTTGAACATTTCTACAGAAAGACTTATACATGCTGATTCATCATCAGAAAAAATTGCTGAAAATATTAATGACATTTAGTTTTCATATGGTTGGAATATTTCCCTCAAAAACATTGTGACTCCAACGAAAAAGAAGGGAAATCATTAACCAAAGGTTAATTTGGAGGAACAAATTGCTATTTTTAAAAGGGAATTGTTGGAAAAAAATAAACAACTATCTAAAGCAGCTGAAGAACTTAATGGTGCACTAGAGAAGGTGACCTCTTTGGAGGTGGAGAGTGCAAGCCTTGCCATTTTGAATGTACAGTTGCAGGTAGATAATGATTCACTTTTGGAAGCCCAAGAGGAAATGAAGAAGTTAAAGGTGTAGAATTCCAACCTTTTGAAGGAAAAAGATTTACTAAATAATTTGGAGGTGAAAATGACCAACTAGTTGAGTTAAACAAATTTTAAAATAAAAGCTTAATCAAGTCACAATGAGTGACTCGGATAGAATTAAAGAATTGGATGAATCATTGAAAAAATAGGCAGAATCATCACGAATTTTGGAACAAAAAAATGGATATCTGTCTTTGAGTAATGAAGATCTAAAAAAAAGTATGATGATACATTGCAAAAATGGAGAGATGCTACAATAGAAATGATGACATTGAGGAATAATCTTGAGGACTCAGAATTGAAAATAACTCAACATGTACTTTTGATTATAAATAATGCGGAGTACACGCATTTTTCCTAAAGTACACGCAGTTTTATTTGATATTATTTTTAATGTAGTTTTATTTGATATTAGAAATAATGCAGAGTACACGCATTATTTTATTAGAAATAATGCAGTTTTAAACAAGTATTTCTTATAATCTAACATTCTTTTTATATAACAGGAAAGCAATAATAAAATCCTTAATGACGAAATTTCAGAGTTGAAGAAAATGCTTGATGAATCAGCAGTGAAAAAAACTGATCAGGTATCTATAAAGTACAATAGATATAAAGTACACGCGTGTACTTTCTAAAGTAAACGCAAATTATGATGAAAGTACACGTGTATTTTATAAATTTTATAAACTACATGTATTTTATAAATTTTATAAAGTACACGCATGTATTTTATAATATACACATAAATTTGGATGAAAAACATAAATTTTATCAAAATACACGCGAGAGAAATTAAATCATTGTTTAAAAGAAAGCTTACAATCCAACATTCCTTGTTTAAATATATCAGAAAAACACTAATAAACAACTCATGGACGAAATTTTGAGCTTGAAGATTAACCTAGTCTCAATGTATAAGAGAATGCAATTAAAAAATATAGAAGAAAAGACAGTTCAGGGCACCCCCCGAAATACCCAAAATAAAAGGGCATGTTAGTAGAGGAAAGAAGAAAAGAAAATATGGCAGAGGAACCGAGAAGCATGAACCAATTTAAAAACAAAAAGAGGCAAAGTTGAGAAAAGGCCTTCTAACAATAGCTCAACAAATGAAAGAAAATTACTTCAATCTTGAAGCAGACAAAGCACACAAATATCTCGATAAAGGTGCGAACAAAAAAATTTAAGAGTTTATTCAAAAGGCCGAGCTAGGGTAAAGTGTATTGTTTTATGATTTATCACTTCGCTAATTTATATTTCTTTTGGTGCAAAATAATAAGGTTATTATTATTATACAATTCTTATTGCTTATATAAAATGCAAGGACTTTATTTTCAAAGGGCTGATTTCGTATGTCCCGTGGAAAGATTTTGTTGAAGTCCTCAAGAATCAAGAAATTTCAAGACAAGTATGTAGTCCAAATATTATACATTCATTAAATTTCAACATTATTATTTCCACTCCATTTTATATTGTGTGAAATAGATAATACTTGCTTTTAGTGATGTATTGAGGTTAAAATTGTCAAAGGAAGGGCTCTCCCACTCACACTTTTTCTGATTATTGTTGGGCAAGTACAATTAAACCAAAAGCTTTGTGAAATAAAATTTCAGTTTTTTTCATTAACACAATATCTATAATTTTTATTCAGATAAAAGCTTGTAGAAAAAATGAAGTCAATAAGAAGGGGGAGTTATACAGAAATTTATTTGAATACTTAGGCACTTGTAATAATTTGTTCATTGTACTAAGACATAACATATGACATTTCACATTACTTGCGATATACAAAAAATAAAAGAAAGTCATCCACATGGATTCCCTTTAACCGGACGACAAGGAAACAAACACAATATACTTCGATGATGCGAAAAAAATGGTAGTGCCTAAACTTAATTAGTAATGTTACTTGTACTTATATGATACACGTGTATTTTATCATATAATGCGTGTACTTTGTATTAGTTGCACATAATCACCGAGATTATCAAAGTACACGCATTATATTTTAAAATACACGTGAAATGAACAAATACAAATTGCGTGTACTTTAATATTATGCGTGTACTTTTCACTCTTTAGGCAAAGTACACACATCATATTTTAAAATACACGTGAAATGGACAAATAAAATGAACGTGTACTTTAATAATATGCGTGTACTTCTCACTCTTTAATCTTCATATAATCTTTTATTTGTATACACTAAATATTTATCTTCTTAACAGTTTTTGGTCTTCTAAAAAACAATGTACCTATTGAAGACTGAAGCAGAAACAATGAAAAAAAAATGGTTTCAAAACTCAGAGAAAGTTTGATGAATGTACATCAAATGAGTTTACATTGGATGATGATCCATTTACAGAGCAAGAAAAAAGGACAGTAAATTTCTTGCTGGAAATTGATCTCAAATTTGACTTAATAAGAGATCATGAATGCCCTAGCAATATAATGCGTAAGCAAAAACTTCATTTCTAAAAATTACTAATTTGTATATTTTCAAAAAAAATCATTCACATCATACTAATTTGTATATATTTTTTCTTTTAATTTTAGGATTGACTGTGGGGTGTTCTGCACTTACTACATTGAACAAATTAGCAAAAACAAGGAAATGCAAAATTATTTTAAGACCCTGACATGCTAAAACATAGAGCATATGTACTAGGAGAAATTCTTCTATCAAAATATTTCTTCCCCCAAAAGGAGAAAAAACTTATATAAATTGATTCAAATACACACCATATTTGTAATTTTTTTGTGTTATATTGGTTATGTTTACAATATTTATTTCACCAAAATGGTTTATTTCCATTGGCGCGGACCACAATCCATGTAAGGTATAGACAAACAATGCACCTGAGTGTTATGAAACAATGTACATGCATTTTAACCAAAACTACAAGTGATAATTACTACATACACACATGAATTCTTCAAAGTACACGCAATATAAACAATCTACACGCACTCGTTAATGTAATAATTTTTTATTTTTAATTCAAAACTATGTTATATATTTATTCAGAAGGACACAATAACCAAAATCAATTTATTAATATTAACTACTCACTTCCCAACTACTTTTAGTTAAAGAAATAAATAGCTTTAACTTTTCCTATAAAAGAGTAATATTTGTTCATTTCTTAACCATTACCTCTCAGGTAAAGAGTACATAATGACTATTTAAGTAGAAAAATAGAGAGCTACTCTCGAGAGAGATGAAAAAAAGGGAAATTGGGGAAAAACTTTCCTCATATGAAACTGACTTTGAGCAGTTTCAAACATATGTGAGGGAAGGTCGCTCTGGACTTCCACCCAATCCCATAGACTCATTTGATGTGGATGAGGACCCTCCGCAAACACATGAAGACCTCATGTCTTTATATACTCAAGAATTTCCAATGAAAATTGCCAAGCAGAAGGAGAAGAAGGCGCACCATGAAGACCTTGTGGCTGTCATTGAAGATGAAATTCAAGTATACACAAATTTAATTGACTCTCTTTCTGACACCATAGATGCCTTTAATAGCTTTCCATGGTAGAAGCCTTCCTTATTTTTTTCACCTTTTGTTTTGTGAAAAAATTGTACTTTCTTTTTCAGTTTTAATAAAAACTTTATTTCCTTCATGCATGTCTTGTGAGTTATCTCATACACTAAAAGCTACATAATATATCATTATATCGAACCATGACTCATACATAGTGTAAAAAACTGAAGTACACACAAATTTAGTAAAGTATACGTGAACATTTGAAAATATGATGACGTTTAGTTCTTTTCTGTAAAAAAGAACTAACCAGTAAACATTAATATTATATTCATTTATTAAATTAAAACAAGAGACTAAAAACAAAACACTAAAATTACATTAATTTTATTAAAAACAATTGAATAAAATGAAGAAAGTAAATCTAAACTAAATGTAATAAATAAAGTACACGCATGCTTTTATATAGTACACGCAGATTGAACTGACCAAATCCATTTTTAAATGCATGTACTTTATATATTATGCGTGTACTTCATAAAGTACATGCATATTTCATCAAGTACACGCTTATTATATTTATATTATGCGTTTACATCATAAAGTACACGCATATTTCATCACGTAAATCTAAACTAACTGTAATAAATAAAGTACACGCATGCTTTTATATAGTACACGTACATTGAACTGACCAAATCCTTTTTGAAATGCGTGTACTTTATATAGTATGCGTGTACTTCATAAAGTACAAGCATTTTTCATCAATTACATGCATATTATATTTATATTATGCATGTACTTCATGCGTGTATATCATAAAGTACACGCATATTTCATCAAGTAAATCTAAACTAAATGTAATAAATAAAGTACACGCATGTTTTTATATAGTACACGCAGATTGAACTGACCAAATCCATTTTTAAATGCGTGTACTTTATATATTATGCGTGTACTTCATAAAGTACACGCATATTTCATCAAGTAGAGGCATTGATAAAATGGCTTTGGTCATCACAATGTGCGTGTACTATACATAACATGCATATACAAATGTAAAGTACCCGTGAACATCAGAAAATATAATCACGTGTATTTTATGAAAAATACGTGTACAGCTACTAAAAAAAAAACTAAAAAATGAGACCGGAAACTAAAATTACATTAATTTATGTGAAACAAATGGTTTATTAATTAATTTATTCAATCAAATGGTTAAAATGAATGAATTCAACATTTTTAAACGTAATCAAATGGGTTCCTTACAAGTAAACCTGTAATGACCCGTTTTACTACACCTCGAGCAAGTAACTTCCCTTACTGTGATCTCACTAGAAGACTTTATTTTATTAATTCTTAGTCTGCCTGTCAGTTTCTTAGTCATTGGTGGAAGGACAAATCGATTTTCAGGTATAGTAATATTTAAGGAAATCAAATCTGGAAGAAGAATTATAGGTATCGACTATTATTTTCTGTAGAAAGATACCTTATAGTACTCCTCAATATAATCATAAATACTGGTCCCTTTCCTCCGAACAACACAAACAGCATGAGAACATGGAAAACAACTAATCTGCCAACTCTTACAAGAACAAGTCTTTTCTCGTAAGTCAATTGCTGCTCGCACTTCTGAATGAACTTCAAATACATTTTGACTTGAGTGACTAATAGTCCAATGTTGGCTTTTATTCCAATTTTCATTCAGTAACTTTTGAAAAAAAGGACATAACTCATTTGTCCAAGTGTCAGACTCAACAAATTTGTTTGCATTGAAATTCATAATCTTCACTCTCAATTTATCAAGCATATTCATTACTGGTAAATTCCTTTCCTCTAATATCCATGAATTTAATGACTCCGCAACACTAGATGCCATGTCACCATACCATTTACCAGGGAAATATGCACAGGACTAATTCTCGGGAAGCAAACTATCAATGAAGTCAACAATAGCAACTCCTCCTTCCTTCTTCAATGCTTCAATATTCTTATGAAATTCATCTACTGAGACAGCATATGCACAAGACAAAAAATCTTTAACAATTTTCTTTTGAAATCAACCACAATTCCCACGAATTTTCTTTTTTATATTCCCTTATAAATGATGTATACAGTAGGAATGTGCAGAATTTGGGAAGACCCTCAAAATAGCTTCAAGTAATCCATTGTGTCGATCTGATATAAATGTTGTGTTTCGATATTGATCAACTACTGCACTATGCAAATTGACAAGAAACCATATCCAGTTATCTTCGGTTTCAGAATCAACAACATCATATGCAACAGGAAAAAAACCTGAAATATAAAATATATCAAAATTAAAATAAATAACATATCCATGTAGAACACATCGTAAATTGATGATGCTCGCGCAGACCTTTAAACACATGGGAAATATATATATATATATGTGTTTAATTTAAATTGTTTGTAAATAACAAGACAAAACATAAAAATGTACAGTACACGTGAAAAAGATAAAAAGACATTCACGTTTACATTCCAATCTTTTGCTTGTAATTTGAATTAGTTTCAAATAAAAACACTAGCATCAACGTACACGCATAAAAATGTAAAGTACACGTGAACTAAACAAAGACATTCAAAGGTATAACGTGTACTTGGCTTTATTATTTCTAAATAACAACACATTTCAACAAAGTACACGCATAAAAATGAAAAGTACGCATGAAATTAACAGAAACATTCACGTGTACTTGACATTTACTATGCGTGTACTTTAGTTTGAATTCAACATAACAACATCATCAAAGTACACGCATAAAAATGAAAAGTACACATCAAATTAACAGAAACATTCACGTGTACTTGACATGTACTATGCGTGTACTTTAGTTTGTATTCAACATAACAACATCATCATCAAAGTACACGCATAAAAATGAAAAGTACACGCGAAATTAACAAAAACGTTCACGCGTACTTGACATGTACTATGCGTGTACTTTAGTTAGTATTCAACATAATAAGACATATCATCAAAATACACACATAGAAATAAAAAGTACACGTGAACTAAAACAAAGACATTCAAAGGTACTTTATATTTTTATGCTTGTATTTTGATGATCTGGAATGGAACAAACAAAATGTCAATGCAATACACACAAAAAAATATTTAGAATTAATTTTCCATTGTTCCCATTCCTTGCAGTTGCTGACAATATTGTTTCACGGTAACGGCTCTTCAAAAAGGCATCGTCAAGAACTAAAACAGGTCTGCAATATTAAAATCCATAAATACATCCTCTAAACATTACAAATATTCTCTTGATTTTTTAACTCTCACGTTGCACGTCAAGGATGCAATGCGACCTAGGATTATACTGTAATAGAAGGCACGATAATTATTCATTAATGTATAAGAAACCATTTCATCACCATATATATCAACAACAACCATCTCTTTCACACGCCATGCATGTTGATAAGCTATATCAAGACCATAATTCTTATTCATATCTCTAACTACATCAATTGGTCTCAATAGCGGGTTATCTCTAAGATCATCGGCTACCAATGTTGAAACTAACTTGGAGGCTATCATTTTGGTTGACCGACTACGAAAGACACCTCTACATGTATGCTAATTATTCAAACTTCGTATGTAAAAGTATCCATTTATTGTATGTAATGAAGCACGAATTCTCCAAATGCAATTCTCAGTAGTCTTTTTAGAGAATTCATCCGTCACTCGAGTTTTATCATTCTTCAAATACACATACTTGAACCCAGCCTCAACGACATACTTTCGCAATATATCCCGGAATTCCACTACACCTCCTTCAAAACATTGTTGCTCATGACTTATATATGTCTTCTAATCATTCGAAAGATAGACTTTCAACTTACTTGGCTCCACACCTCCAAGATAAAAGTCATTTTCAATGCAACTATTAAAATCATACGCAGTGCCTGATGATAAAGACTCTAACCTCTGTATATTTGTATCACCACTGTCAACCCTCTCGGAACTTGTATTATTGCAATCAACCCCTTCAAAAATTCGATTAGAGCATTCAACCCGTTCACGACATGTATTACTTGGCAATACTAGTGAATCAATGACATATATCTAAATGAAATCAGCTTTCACGATC
This sequence comes from Sambucus nigra, assembly GCA_949130495.1. Lineage (NCBI taxonomy): Eukaryota > Viridiplantae > Streptophyta > Magnoliopsida > Dipsacales > Adoxaceae > Sambucus > Sambucus nigra. The sequence continues at coordinate 60,579,504 of OX422209.1, read as the reverse complement.
AATTGGGACCGCAACATACAACAAACATCGTTGTCACAAACCAACATGAACTGACATTCATCACCAAATGAATACCTCAATGAAAAACTCCCACTTCTCACTTTAGTAAACCTAATACACAACTCATTGCATATCAAATCTAATGATCTATGTTTAAATATTTCAATAAAAGCCATATTATCCAAATAACAACACCTTGCTATCATACTACTTACCATAATGTCCTGCAGTAAAAGAGAGACAAAAAACATTTACTTCAAGGTCAACAATTCTAAAAATGTGTGCAATAATTTAATGCATGAAATATCAAAATGTTTATATACAATTAATATAAAATTACATCCATTGTTTAAAAACCTATACATGAAGAAATAAAGTAGACGCATATTTTCAAAAAAATAATCACGTCTACTTTATAAACACTGCGTGTACTTTGAAAACTGATGTCGAATTGGTTAGTTCCGCTGGCGCGGACCTACATCAATATGTGATTCAATGCCAACTCAAAATCAAGTACTCTTAAAATTAGAATGAAACATCAATAATATACATTCAGCACATTCGACTAATAATTTCAAATATTGATAAATACAATCTTATATATGAAGAATCCAAACATAAATGCATAAAAAACACAAGATCAATACATATACATATAAAACATATAAAAAGTTATTCAATCACATGAATTACGAACTTACAATGAGTTCATTGAATCAAAACAGAGTATATTGACCTATTGTAATCGATCAAAAATAGAAAAACCAACTGCTGATAAAGATAAACTTACAAATGATAGAGCCAAGTGATACAGGTAGAATCGATTAAGAACACTGTAATCGATTATTGGACAGACAAAAAAAGCATCAAGATTGCTGTTATTTTCGATTTCGGAGAATAGTGTTTAGTTGCAGAGAAACCTCTAATAGCCGATTAGGTTTATGATTTTTTCAGATTGGCAATATTTATATGTTGGACCTAATCGTTTAAAATTTGTTTCATCGGCTTTTTTTGTCCAAAATGTTTTTCAAAGGACTAGACCGTAAAAACCTATTAATTTTTCTTTATTATTATTATTTTATTTTATCTTATTTGTTTGAAATTTTATTACGTTAGTTTTATTTTTATATTTTTTATTTGAGTCTTTTAGTTATAGATTAGGATTTTTATTTTTATTTCAAGTAGACTTTATTTAGTTGTATTAATATTATAGTTCTTAAGTTTTAAGTGTTAGGTAATTTTATTTTCATTTTTATACAATCTAAACACACTCACACCTTAACCATAATACACACACACCCATCCTAACACTCCTTAGACCTCATCATCTTCCTTCACCAGCTAACCTCCAAATCTAGCCATCCATGGAAACTCCGATGACAGCTCACTAATGCAGCCAAAGTCACCCTTATACCACCATCCACTACACCCACCTACTTCCTTATACACCGGACCTCCGTGAACCATACCCTTGTCGAACTGAACTCCAATCCGCCCCATACCCGACCCCAACTTCCCCATTTACCTCAAAACATCGACGATCGACGACCCAACAGTGCGAACCTCCACCCAGCTGCCCAAATTCCGACTATGAAACTGACCTACTACTTATTAACCCAACCATCCTCCAACCCGAACCCATCCTAACCATACTCGATTCCTCTAACCCGATTCCAAACTCCGAACGTCCTTACCCCATCTGTCCAACCACAACCATATCTGACCCATATATCCGCAAGACCCAAAACCCACCAGTCATCCCTTTATATTAGGAACTCCATATCCTCTACCAAAAGTCACGTGCAAGAAAGAATAAAACCTCTAATATTTTTAATGCATGTCAAGATGCATTTCAAGAACCGGATTCGATGGAAAAATTTGTGTATCGTATTTCTTTTCCTCATTTATGTGACACTCTGTTTATTAAATTCCGTTTGATTATGCCTTTATCAAATTAAATCAGGTTCATTCTTAGCATCATTTTCGCAACATTATTAATTACTAACCACCTAATCTTTAATTAAGTCGATGCCCAATTTTATCGTATGACTTAATCCAAAACCATCAAGTGTAATAAGAATTCAAAACAACTAAGACAATATAAGAGAATAAAATCATGCGAAAAATATATAATAAGAGTGCTACCCGAATAACATCAACTATACAAATAAACCAACAAAATTCCCAAGTATGTAAAATGTAGCTAATAAATGACAAACCAAAAGTATCGAGTACAAGCGAGTTGCAACATGCCCAAAATACAACTAGAACATCCCTATCTAGAAGAGAATGAGGTAGGCGTCTAAAGTAATATCCTGCAGCACCCACATGTACCTCAGCTACGTACCCTGCATGAAGATCAGGCTTGGCGCCCCAGTGGTACACCTAAAAGGTTATCAAAAGATTTTATAGAAAGGGTTAGAACCCAAAACATTTGAAAATATTTAGCAAGTGAATTTAAATGTAGTAAATTAAAATGCATGAATGGTCTTCACATTTAAGCTAGTTTCGTACACTCTGTTGAGGACACCTCACCCCTCGACTAATGAGCACGCCTAACGTACCTATATATGACCCATTTAGCTATCTACCATGTAACTAGTCTTGTCATATATATCCCACTATTTCCACTACTTTATCCCGAGTGAGTTTAGTATACCTTTTATAAGTTATTAGTCACACTAACTTATTTAAGTAATTTATCATTTGATATCATATAACAATCTCTCAAGTTATATAATTATACATTTCACATCACGTATTCCCCCGTATATAAATCTGCACCATAAATACGTATCATCATATTACAACATTAACACACATGTCATATATATATAATTATCCACCCGAGTTTTCACTCATCGGGTATTCTCTAAATGTTGTTATAACCGTATCGAGAATTATACTATTTGTGTAGAAAAATGTGGAAAATTTGGTGAAAGTGTGATAAAAGTGAGATAACCTCAAACATGGGAAGTACAGTATAAACCTTCTTTTTTGTTTATATTTTTTGGTTTTTTAAATTAATTTTGAAGCTATGTATAATAAAAATGTAAGATTAGTGCTAAGAGAAAAAAAAATTCAACTAAGGATGTGCTAGAAATGACAAAGTACGCAAAATAGTAACTAATTGGCAAAAATGGTATGAAATGGATTTAAACCTTCAGAGCAACTTAAATTCTATTTGCGGGGACTTTTGAAGTATGATTTTGAGGTGTATGTAGTGGTGGTGGAATGGCGGATAATGGTGAGGCCAAGGTGATATAAGAGCATGTAAAGAGAATGTTCTAAAAGTGATGTAATAAAAACTATTGCACTGATTTCGAGGCAGAAGATCATGAATAGTGAGGTCATAGTTCCCTTAAATAAGAAACCCTAAATGATAAAAAACACCTAGATGCCCCCAGGGAGACGGAATATGAGTTGCCCTACCTAATGGTAGGGTGGTAAAACTTGGTGGCCAAGAAAGACACCACCTTCCTACAGGCACGTAAGGCTTCATGTCCAAAGGGAGACATAATCAGTTTTTTATCAATAAAATTCAAATAGTAGGTCTAATTCGTGCACAACTAGGATTGTTGGAGAGAGGATTTATAAAATTTTGTAGAGATACTCTCTAGTCCGAGAGTTTACCAAAGTCAAATGAATTTAGAAAAAATGTGAAATTATTCTTTGATTAGGGTTTGAAGGAGGATCGAAGGTCCTGGACTTGAAGGGAATTTATTTGGACCCTATGGAGAGTGTGGTTGGTGTTATAATGGGGTTTCTAAAGGTAGAGCTGTGGAGCATCAACTTTATAATTTATATGTTAATTAAATTGTTTAATTTTTCTATTCGCATACTAGTAGATGGGGGTCCTCTATATATGGCGTGCGCTAGTAAAAATGTTTTTGTACAGGCCAATTATATCCTATTGATTTTCAATTGAAAGTTATTATTACCATGACTCATTTTTTCCTGAGAAGATATATAAAAAGAGGGGTGTGAACATGACCGGTGAATAAGAAGATGGAAATTCTGTAAAAAGATTTTTACATGTCGGACAACATACAAACACTATGATTAAAGCCTCTAAATAATTATAAAATTACAATGAATCCAAGAAGTAATTAATGTTTTCCAAATAATCAATGAAACACAAGAAGTTCAATTTTGTGTCAATTTTAGTTTAATTAATACTAGAATTAATTTGTATTCAACCAAACATCAACCACTTAAGGAACATGTAAACAAAATGGCCATAAGAGCTAACCAAGAAGATATATGTAGTAATAAGAAATAAAATAATATATGAACTATCAATAAAATGAAGGGTCATCCTTCAATTGAAGATATATTTCATACGTACAATATCAACATGAAGTAATTAATATTTTCTAATCAATCAATCATGGATATTAGTTCAATTATAGTTCAATTTTAATTTAATTAATCATATAATTACTACGCGTACACCAATGACAAAGCCCTTCCACCAATTTACGTTCACCAAAACATCAACAAGTTAAGTAAGGGTGAACACCGCCACAACAGTCAACCAAGAACTTATAAATATATACAAGTCTATTTATTAAAAAGAAAATATTTGTGAAATTATCTGAATAAATAAAGCAGCTAGAATTAGGCAAGTGAAAAGGCGATGCCCCCAATTTTTAAAATCTTAATAAAAAAAGATAATTTCAATTTCCTTTTAAAAGATATGCGGAAGCGAGATGGTTCAATTAAACACACACAAACATCAAATTTTAATTTCTTTCAAATTAAAATTAAACAAATTCAAAGTGAAATTAAATAAGTCAACTAATACATATTTTCACTTAAACCAATTTAACCCAAGTCCTAGAAACTTGCCTAAGTCATATTTTCAATATTAACAAGTTAGGACAAACCAATTTTAACAAATTAAATGATGACTTGAAGCAAATTAACATTTACCCAAATTATTAGGTAACACCAAATTAAAGAAGTAGTGATTTAAACCAATTTTACTTTTTTAACTAAGCATGCATTCTAGGTGATTTTGCAAAAGATAAAATAAATAAATAATCACTACGCGGCGATGTACGAGGAAAAACCCACAACGGAAAAAAACTTCGGATGTCCCTAGCCTTAAGTCCACTAATTATGGTTTTACAATTACAAGATACATTACTTACTTCCTCGACTCGAACCCTTTCAAGCCTTGACGCGTCTTCTTGTAAACACCTCCGCTAGTCGAAAACTCGAAAGTCCACCGGAACCTTGGACTTCTCCAATGAGACTTTAGGAACACCGTCAACCACACAAGGTGCCTTTCACTATGTGAGAATGCTGTACCAAAAAAATGAGACTTATTCTTTGAGGGATGTAGAAGTAAACCCAAACTTCTCTTCTTCAAGGTGTAGAGATAAATCGGTGCCAGACACTCAAAGCAAGATATTTATATGGAAACTTGGAATAAACAAACTATGGGTGTAAACAAAATTCTTTAAGGATTTTTTCTTGAAAAACCAACACTCAAAACATGAACTTTTTCTTTTGAGAATTTTTCTCTCAAACTCTCTCTTGGAGATTGTAGGATGTGAAAAAGTTAGTTCAAAATAGTTGGTTCCCGCACTACATAAGTCAGTCAAAAGTTAGAGGGGAAAAGTAGTGGGAAAATTGTCAAAAACTGCAATTTTAATTACCCGTCTGAAATCTCGTTCCAACGAGATTTTTCGTTCGAACTAAGTCATGTTCGAACGACCCTTCTAACGTTGTTCCAGTGGCCTGATGGGAAATCTCGTTGCCCAACTCGTTCGAACGACATTCTCGTTTGAATAAACCAACTCGTTCGAACGACAATATCGAATGAAGTTCCAGAGGTAATTCATTGGAAAACCTCGTTCGAATGATATTCTCACTCGAACGAAAAACTCATTCGAACGACAATATCGAACGAAAATCCAGAAAGCCTAAAAATTCGATTTTAGCCCAGAAACTTTATTTTAAAGTTTTAAAGTAACTTTCTGAAAATAAACAACAGTTTAAACAAAAACTTACACCCAATACTAAATGTTCCAATCTCCTATATAAATATGTAATGCATTCATACCTTAGGAGTAAACAGAACAAATGTTGTTGACGTAGAAACGAGGCAAAATAAACTCGGCATTTGATGAAGCTTTATACTCTTGGTCTCTACGTCTTCAACTTTAGTATGTCATAGGCTTGAAGGATGGTCAATAACTCTATCCTATGGCTCAAACGTTTTTGTCCGAAATTGAGCCAAAACTACAAAGGACTCAATTGAAAATTTGTGTCCTTACAAATCTCCCCCTTTGGCTATTCCAGGACAAAAACCAACAAAAATCCTAAAGGGTCGTCAAGCTCTACTAGACTGATAAAAATGTCCCACCCAAAATAAAAATTGCTTAACTCAAACAACCCAAGGATCAATATCTTTGCCGACGATGAAATTTGCCATTCAGAAGAATTTCTGCACACTTAAGCAAACTAACAAATGCATAGGAAATATAAGGAATATTAAATACATAAAATAAATACTCCCTCTAAATTAATTCTCCCCTTTATCAACTATTATCAACGTAAGAAGATAGCACTCTCCCCCTAAATTAAATGTCCTAAACTTAGATACGATTATAATAGGATTAGATTCCATGTCTCCCCCTTTTTGTTCAGGAATAGACAAAGGCTAAAGAATCAAAACATAAATTATCTCCCCTAATTAAAGCATATACTCCCCCTTAAACTAAACAATGCATGAAAAGAATGGGTTAACAAGCTAAACGTGCAATTGTGCAAAAAGTGATAAGAACATTAAAGCATATGGGCAACAAAATCGTAACTAATCCAACAAATAATAACGAATACCAACTAAGATGCAAGAAAATGATACCAATATGATACATAAAGTATTAAGTTTGTGATATCAACAAAGAATGAAACAAGATAGATACCAATTATGAATTAAAGCATAGATGGACTAGAAAGCAAGGCAAAGACAAAATAATATCATATATATACATAGTCTAAATATACAAATAATGCACATGCACGTATATATAGATATAAACACACAAATGACACAAAATAAAATAAGATTTTCACACTCTTATGGAAAAAATGTGTCATATGGAAACTGAAGTGTTGGGGTGTGAACTAGTAACAATTAAATTTAGACCCAATCACTTAAAACATGTTCACGGAGTTCTCAATTGATTGCAAACTTCATCACATTTGAATATATCCTCATGTGATAATATAGATTGAACTCAATGAACAAACATATACAATGCATACAAGCCTAGCACGTTGATGATTCTACAAACCAATAGAGTCATGACATTGAAAGTACAACTAGGATAAATCGACATTGTGCAAACCGTTGATATAAGATCCAATCTCCCTCAATAAGGATATATTATTCTTTTGAATGAATAAATCAACTAAACAAGGCCTTGGATATAATTTTTCTATGTAATGCCATATTTTATTTTTAAGGCCTTTGGACCATGTATTTCTTTTAGATCCATTCCAAATAGTGGCTTACTATTCTTAAAGGATAATAATTCCTTTCGGAGCCCTTACCCTTGCACGTTTATATAGATCTTTTTATGACTCAAAAATCTCACGTGCAATGGATTTTGACATGCACTAGTCCTCCTAGGTCACAAATATGTAGATGACAAGATTGGTAGGAGAATACCTCACAAATCTTAAATATAACATGTGCCGATTAATTTTTAAAAGAGCTCGTGCATGTGTGAATTGAGGCATATAAAAATAGAATCCATTACATCAACACAAAATCCAACTACTCCGTGTAAGCATAATAAAGAAAATAATAAGGATTGACAATATAAACCATAAGGTTTAGCCACATGGAAGCGAAAAAGAAGGGATTCAAACATAATTATATGCCACATAGAGTGTGTCAAACTAAAATACACACAAAAAAAATCTTTTTGAGTTTTGGCAATTTTTTAACCAAAAGTAAAAAAATGCACTCAAAAGACAAACAAAATCATTTGTATTTTTCATAAAGCCTAAATTACTAAACAAATAAAAACAAAAATGATAAACAAAAATCTTTTTGTATTTTTCATTTAATGCAAACTAAAATGAAAGAAGTAAAATACAAAAGATAAACAAAAATCATAATTCTGGCGTGTGATTAAGCATGGAGCATAGACTAGAACATGATTAAAAAAATGAGCATACATTTAGCATGATAATATAGCATGTTGTACAAAAGATAAAGTATGCAAATAAAACTAACACATTCAACCTTTAGATTTTGCAAGGTAGGAAGCATGTGAAAGCAAATGAGAATAAAAAACCTTATCTTGTAAAGCTACCAAGTCGGATCTCCTAACCCAAACTAATGACGAATGACTATCTCGGGGTGTAGGAATCTTGGCTACCTCGGTTGCCTTACGTTGAGATTTTCTAGGACCTCGTTTAAGATCAAAACCAAATCTCCTAAGATGACCTTTTTGACCACAATGTGAGCATCTAAAGACTTGGCGAAAATACTTACCTAAGGAATGATCTTCAAAGGCTTTCCTAGGAGATTCTCCTAAAATGTTGGTTTTGGCTTTCTGAGTTGATTGATTACAAGTATCAAAGACTAAACCACAAGTGTCATTTTTTATTTGGATCGTGCCTAAGATTTTATTTAGTTTTTCGAACCTACACTCCAAATCAAATTTGACTTTACTAGAGTCTTTTAATTTATTTTCTAAATCTAAAATGTTAGACTCTAATAAAACATTTCTCTCTTCGAACTCAAGAAGCTCCTTTTTCAAGGATTCCATTCAACCTTTAAGGCTATCTCTCTCACCTTCTACATACTCAAGATTCTCTCGAAGAGCTCTCTCTAGTGTCCTAAGGTCTTCAACTAACACACTATCATTAATGACCTTGACACGCTCTCTTAAACTCGCTTCTAACTTCAAATTTTATCTTTTTAATTTAATAGATTCTTCATAGAGTTCTTCAAAATCATTTTGAAGTTCACTCACATCAACCTCTTTTTCATTTTCACTCTATCTTTCTTCTCCATTCTCATTACCATAAAACATAAGGAAATCATAAACTTTGACCTTGGAAGTGTCACGTGTTGAAATTTCGTTAATTGAAGAGTGCTCACTATCACTCACATGACTAGACATAAAAGCCACAATGTTGGGATCAGTGGGGGAATCGGGTCCCTTTTCATTATCACTATCACTAAGGGTTGCATTAAAAGAAATTGGTTGCTTACCCTCTGTCCTTAGTTTAGTGGGACACTCTTTTGCCCTATGGCCATACCCTTCACAACCAAAACACCTATTTGACTCGTCCCTATATAAATTTTCATTAATAGTTTTAGGGATCTTCTCGGCTTGGCCATGCGTAGATTTATCAAATTTCTTAAAATCATTTTTAAATTTATCTTTGTTAAATTTAAGAAATTTTTGAAACTTTCTAGCAAACATAGCCATATTTTTCGAGTCACTATCACTTTTAGTCTCTACTACTTATTTTTACTCCATTTAGGCTTTTAAAGCAACACCCTTATCTATTTTCTTTTCAATTTTAGAGGGAAACATGTCTAGTTCATAGGTTTGTAAATCACCTACGAGCTTTTCTAATTTAATAGAGGCTAAAGTGGGTAAAGAATTTAACACGGTCACCTTAGGAATAAATCTATCGGGTAAGGAGCTTAAAATTCTCTTTACAACTCGTTTATCGGGTATTTCCTCTCCAAAATTAAAAGATGAATTAACTATATCATAAAGTCTAGCATAAAATTCATCAAATGTTTCTTTTTAGTTCATTTTGATGGTTTCAAATTGAGTGGTGAGGTTTTAAAGTTTCGAAGCCTTAACAACACTAGTTCCTTCATGAGTGAGTTGTAATGCGACGGAATTCATCCGGTGTGATCGCGATAAACAAGGCATTTAAACCTCGGGAACTAAAATAGAAAGTTTAAATTCATTTTCACTCCATCTATCGGCGAGTTTGGGAACACGCTCATTGTCTACTAAATGTGTAGGTGGGGACCACCCGTTAACGACAGACAACCAAACTCTCTAGTCGATAGATTTTAGTGCCTATTTCATCCGCGCTTTCCAATACGTGTAATTAGAACCATCGAAAATAGGAAATTTTAAAAATTGGAAAACTTCCATTTTTGCCAAAAATATTTAAAGGATCTTAAACACAATAATTTAGCGATCCGACTCTGATACCAATTTGAAAAGGCAATGCCCCCAATTTTTAAAATTTTAATACAAAAAGATAATTTCAATTTCCTTTCAAAAGATATGCGGAAGCGAGTTGGTTCAATTAAACACACACAAACATCAAATTTTAATTTCTTTCAAATTAAAATTAAACAAGTTCAAAGTGAAATTAAATAAGTAACCTAATACATATTTTCACTTAAACCAATTTAACCCAAGTCCTAGAATTTTGCCTTAGTCATATTTTCAATATTACCAAGTTAGGCCAAACCAATTTTAACAAATTAAATGATGACTTGAATCAAATTAATATTTATCCAAATTATTAGGTAACACCAAATTAAAGAAGTAGTGATTTAAACCAATTTTATCCCTTTACCTAAGCATGCATTCTAGGTGATTTTTCAAAAGTAAAATAAACAAACAATCATTACGCCGCGATGTACGAGGAAAAACACACAACGAGAAAAAACCTCGGACGACCCTAGCCTTAAGTCCACTAAGTATGGTTTTATAATTACAAGACAGATGACTTACTTCCTCGAATCCACCCCTTTCTAGCGTTGACGCATCTTCTTGTAAACGCCTCCTCCTAGTCGATAATCCAGAAAATCCACCGAAACCTTGAACTTCTCAAATGAGAGTTTAGGAACACCGTCAACCACACAAGGTGCTTTTGACCATGTGAGAATGCCTCGGCAAAACAACGAGACTTCTTCTTTGAGTCATGTAGAAGTAAACCCAAACTTCTCTTCTTTAAGGTTTAGAGATAAACCGGTGCCAAACACTCCAAGAAATATATTTATATGGAAACTTGGAATAAACAAACTATGGGTGTAAACAAAAGTGATTTATGATTTTTCTTGAAAAACCAACACTCAAAACATGAACTTTTTCTTTTTAGAATTTTTCTCTCAAACACTCTCTTGGAGATTGTAGGATGTGAAAAAGTTAGTTCAAAATAGTTGGTTCCCGCACTACATAAGTCAATCAAAAGTTAGTGGGCAAAAGTGGGGGGAAACTGTCAAAAACTGCTCAAAACTGCCATTTTTAATTTCCCACCGGAAATCTCGTTCGAATGAGATTTTCATTTGAACGACCCTTCTAACGAAGTTCCAGTGGCCTGATGGGAAATCTCGTTGTCAATCTCGTTCGAACGACATTCTCGTTTGAACAAACCAACTCGTTCGAACGACAATATCGAACGAAGTTCCAGAGTCAATTCATTGGCAAACCTCGTTTGAAAGATATTCTCGTTCGAACGAAAAACTCGTTCGAACGATAATATCGAACGAAAATCCATAATGGCTAAAAATTCGATTTTAGCCCAAAAACTTTATTTTAAGGTTTTAAATTAACTTTCTGAAAATAAACAACAGTTTAAAAAAAAACTTACACCCAATACTAAATGTTCCAAACTCCTATATAAATATGTAATGCATTTATACCTTAGGAGTAAACGGAAAAAATGTTATTGACGTAGAAACGAGGCAAAATAAACTCGGCATTTGATGAAGCTTTATACTCTTGGCCGCTACGTCTTCAACTTTAGTATGTCATAAGCTTGAAGGATGGTCAATAACTCTATCCTATGACTCAAACGTTTTTGTCCGAAATTGAGCCAAAACTACAAAGGACTCAATTGGAAATTTGTGTCCTTACAAATCTCCCCCTTTGGCTATTTGGGGATAAGAAACTAACAAAAATCCTAAAAGGCCGTCAAGCTCTACTAGAGTAATAAAAATGTCCCACCCAAAATAAAAATTGCTTGACTCAAACAACCCAAGGATCAATATCTTTGCCGACGATGAAAGTTCCCATTTAAAATAATTTCTGCACACTTAAGCAAACTATCAAACGCATTCGGAATATTAGGAATATTACATGCATAAAATAAATACTCCCCCTAAATTAATTCTCCCCTTTATCAACTATGATCAACCTAAGAAGATAGCGCTCTCCACCTAAATTAAATCTCATAAACTTAGATACGATTATAATTGGATTAGATACCTTGTCTCCCCCTTTTTGTTCAGGAATAGACAAAGGCTAAAAAATCAAAACATAACTTATCTCCCCAAATTAAAGCATATACTCCCCCTTAAACTAAACAATGGATGAAAAGAATGGGATGACAATCTAAACGTGCAATTGTGCACAAATTGATAAGAACATTAAAGTACTTGGGCAACAAAAGCATAACTAATCCAACAAATAATAACGAATACCAACTAAGATGCAAGAAAATGATACCAATATGATACATAAAGTATTAAGTTTGTGATAACAACAAAGAATGCAACAAGATAGATACCAATTATGAATTAAAGCGTAGATGGACTAGAAAGCAAGGCAAAGACAACATAATATCATATATATACATAGACTAAATATACCAATAACGCATATGCACGTATATATAGATATAAACACACAAATGACACAAAATAAGATAAGCTTTTCACACTCTTATGGCAAAAATGTGTCATATGTAAACTGAAGTGTTGGGGTGTGAACTAGTAACAATTAAATTTAGACCCAATCACTTAAAACATATTCGCGGAGTTGTCAATTGATTGCAAACTTCATCACATTTGAATATATCCTCATGTGATAATATAGATTGAACTCAATGAAAAAAAAACAATGCATACAAGCCTAGCATGTTGATGATTCTACAAACCAATAGAGTCATGACATTGAAAGTACAACTAGGATAAACGGACATTGTGCAAACCGTTGATATACCATCCAATCTCCCTCAATAAGCTTATATTATTCTTTTGAATGAATAAATCAACTAAACAAGGCCTTGGCAATAATTTTTCTATGCCATGCCATATTTTATTTGTAGGCCTTTGGACCACGTATTTCTTTTAGATCCATTCCAAACGGTGGCTTACTATTCGTAAAGGATAATAATTCCTTTCGGAGCCCTTCCCCGGGCACATTTATATAGATCTTTTTATGACTCAAAATCTCACGTGCAACAGATTGTGACATGCACTAGTCCTCCTAGGTCACAAATATGTAGATGAAAAGATTGGTTGGAGAACACTTCACAAAGCTCAAATATAACATGTGACGATTAATTTTCAGAAAAGCTCGTGCATGTGTGAATTGAGGCATATAAAAATAGAATCCATTATATCAACACAAAATTCAACTACTCCATGTAAGCATGATAAATAACATAATAAGGATTGACAATATAAACCAAAAGTTCTAACCACATGGAAGAGAAAAAGAAGGGATTCAAACAGAAGTATATGCCACATAGAGTGTGTCAAACTAAAATACACACAAACAAAATCTTTTTGAGTTTTGGAAATTTTTTAACCAAAAGTAAAAATATGTACTCAAAAGACAAACAAAATCATTTGTATTTTTCATAAAGCCTAAATTACTAAACAAATAAAAACAAAAATCTTTTTGTATTTTTCTTTTAATGCAAACTAAAATGAAAGAAGTAAAATATAAAAGATAAACAAAAATCATAATTCTGGCGCGTGATTAAGCATGGACCATAGACTAGAACATGAATAAAAAAATAAGCATACATTTAGCATGATAATATAGCATTTTGTACAAAAGCTAAAGTATGCAAATAAAACTAACACATTCAACCTTTAGATTTTGCAAGGTAGGAAGCATGTGAAAGCAAATGATAATAAAAAACCTTATCTTGTAAAGCTACCAAGTCGGATCTCCTAACCCAAACTAATGAGGAATGACTATCTCGGGGTGTAGGAATCTTCATTACCTCGGTCGCCTTACGTTGGGATTTTTTAGGACCTCGTTTAAGATCAGAACAAAATTTCCTAAGATGACCTTTTTTACCACAATGTGAGCACCTAAAGACTTGACGAAAATACTTACCTAAGGAATGATCTTTAAAGTCTTTCCTAGGCGATTCTCCTAAAATATTGGTTTTGGATTTATGAGTTGATTCATTACAAGCATCGAAGCCTATACCACAAGTGCCATTTTTTATTTGGACAGTGCCTACGATTTTATCTAGTTTTTCGGACCTACACTCCAAATCAAATTTGACTTTACTAGAGTCTTTTAATTTATTTCCTAAATTTAAAATATTAGATTCTACTAAAACATTTCTCTCTTCAAACTCAAGAAGCTCCTTTTTCAAGGATTCCATTAAACCTTTAAGGCTATCTCTCTCGCCTTCTACATACTCAAGCTTCTCTCGAACAGCTCTCTCACGTGTCCTAAGGTCTTCAACCAACACACTATCATCAACGACTTGACACGCTCTCTTAAACTCACTTCTAACTTCAAATTTGCTCTTTTTATTTTAATAGATTCTTCATAGAGTTCTTGAAAATCATTTTGAAGTTCACTCACATCAACCTCTTCTTCATTTTCACTCTATCTTTCTTCTCCACTCTCACTACCATAAAAAAAGGGAATCATAAACTTTGACCTTGGAATTGTCATGTGTTAAAATTTCATTAATTGAAGAGTGCTCACTATCACTCACATGACTATCCATAAAAGCCACAAAGTTGGGCTCAGTGGGGTAATTGGGTCCCTCTTCATTATCACTATCACTAAGGGTTGCATTAAAAGAAATTGGTTGCTTATCCTCTCTCCTTAGTTTAGTGGGACACTCTTTTGCCCTATGGTTATACCCTTCACAATCAAAACACCTATTTGACTCGTCCCTATTTAAATTTTCATTAATAGTTTTAGGGATCTTCTCGATTTTGCCATGCGTAGATTTTTCAAATTTTTTAAAATCATTTTTAAATTTATCTTTGTTAAATTTAAGAAAATTTTGAAACTTTCTAGCTAACTTAGCCATATTTTCCGAGTCACTATCACTTTCACTCTCTACTACTTATTTTTCCTCTTTTTGGGCTTTCATAGCAACGCCATTATCTATTTTCTTTTCAGTTTTATAGGGAAACATGTCTAGTTCATAGGTTTGTAAATCACCTATGAGCTCTTCTAATTTCGTAGAGGCTAAAGTGGGTAAATGATTTGTTGTCAAGTTTTATTTGTTATAAAACTACCGCAAGTGCACGGGCTATTGAAATATAGCGGGTGTAAGTACGGGTCGAACCCACAGAGATTTCGTCAATTTTTATAAAGTATTGATTGTCCAACTAGACATATGAGTATATAAGAGTGATTAAGTTTCTAAAATAAAAATAAAAAAATAAAAAATAAACGAACAAGTACAATAGATAATATTAAATGTGGAAGAATCTAGGACGTCGGTTCTGTTTGTCAATTCTAATTAAATTAACACATCAATTTAATTTCATAATTCCGAATTTATAACACAAAATATACCGACTCTCGTCGCGTACATTTCGGAGAATAAAACAATACATGCGCTCAAAATATTTTAAGGTCTCTTAAATTAGACACCATAAATCCCTATTCCCTCGAAAATATCACGTTCTAAATTCTTAATGTGTATTTAAGCATGGGATATCAAAACATCTAAGTGCAAGCATAACCCATCAAAAATGACAAATCTAAATTTTTAAAGCATGAATTTATAATTAATTCTTGAGGTTTAAAAATACACTCTCGTGTATTTTTAAGCGAATACCGAATTTTTTTATTTCAAATTAAAACATGTCGGAATATGTACGAAATTAAATTAACATGCGTGGTTTAATTAGTCATGACAAACATCACCTAAGTCCTAGTAAATAAACTACTCACACAACATATTTGACACACAAATATTGCAAGATGAAAAAATAATTTTCATTAATAAATATCAACTTACAAAATTTTGGGGCCAAGACTTGAATTACAATACACAATATGCTCCTCCAAAGTGTGTCTCAAAAATACTCTTTACACAGATTTTTTTTATCTCTCAAAGTGTGTCTTTTTTTTTTCTATCCAAAAGTAAAGTGTTTTTAAAGTCTCTACATTGCCCATAATTTATACTAACAAAAGAAACCAACAAAATAGGATAAAGTGGGGGTTAAACAGGTATGGGGGAAAGGCATTTTCGGATGGATCAAAACATGGGTTGGTGGAGTTTTGGTAATGGGCATGTGGGGGTGGTGGGTTTAGTTAGTGGGCAAATGGGTTTGGGTTTAATGATTTTCGCCAAAAAGAATAATGGGACAGGCAGGGGTCGAACCCCTGACCTCGCGCAAGTCTCTCCCTTCTGCCAACCAGCTTACCCAACAGCTCTTTCTATTATAAACATACACCCAATTATATTTAACAACATATTAAAACCCAAATTTCATAATTTGCACAATAGCTCAAATCACCATAACTTCTTCATTTGGAGTCCGATTGACTTTTCGTTTGAACCGACGTGAACCTCATTTCGGTGCCAACAATATTTCAGTAGTGTCCAGGTCTCGGGATTGACTTTGGGCGTTGACCCAAGGCTTTGACTTTGACTTTCTTTTGAATTCGAACTTTGCACGGCCATAACTTCTTTATTTCAACTCCGATTGATACG
Source organism: Sambucus nigra (assembly GCA_949130495.1). NCBI lineage: Eukaryota > Viridiplantae > Streptophyta > Magnoliopsida > Dipsacales > Adoxaceae > Sambucus > Sambucus nigra. The sequence continues at coordinate 60,562,830 of OX422209.1, read as the reverse complement.
CCGTTTGAGCCCAGGCGTCCCTTGATTCAAGGCCTTCAATTTCCATGGTTGGTCCGAGTCCGAAATCAGCCATTTGAATTTACAATTTTGCCCCTGAAGGTGCGTAAGTGACCTTTTCATGCTCAATTTGCGTCCGGACTTCACCGCTTTCTTTTTAAACCTGTCAATACTAAAAAAAACAATTTGAACAAGAGATTAGCAATGAATATAAGATGTGAGCTTGAAGTTCCCAAAATTGCATTATTAACCCCATTTATTCTTAAATTTGTATTTTTCTCTAAAATAATAAAAATATCTATAAAAGCTCTTTATTTATGATAAAATGGGAATAACAACACTTAGATTTGAGTGTAAATAATACAAAATAATGCACTCATCATAATTTAACACGATCACCTTAGGAATAAATCTATCTGGTAATGACCTTAAAATTTTCTTTACAACTCGGTTGTCGGGTATTTTCTCTCTCAAATTAAAAGATGAATTAACTATATCGAAAAGTCTATCATAAAATTGATCAAATGTTTCTTTTTAGTTCATTTTGATGGTTTCAAATTGAGTGGTGAGGTTTAAAAGTTTCGAAGCCTTAATAATACTAGTTCCTTCATGAGTGAGTTGTAAAATATCCCAAGCTTCTTTAGCGGTTTCACACGTCATAATGCGACGAAATTCATCCGGTGTGCCCCCCGATAAACAAGGCATTTAAACCTCGGGAATTAAAATTAGAAAGTTTAAATTCATTTTCACTCCATCTATCGGTGGTTTTGGGAACACGCTCATTGTCTACTAAATGTGTAGGTGGGCACCTCCCGTTAACGACAGACAAACAAATTCTCTCATCGATAGATTTTAGTGCCGATTTCATCCGTTCTTTCCAATACGCGTAATTAGAACCATCGAAAATAGGAAATTTTGAAAATGGGGAAAATTCCATTTTTGCCAAAAATATTTAAAGGATCTTAAACGCAATAATTTAGCGATCCCGCTCTGATACCAATTTGAAAAGGCGATGCCCCCAATTTTTAAAATCTTAATACAAAAAGATAATTTCAATTTCCTTTTAAAAGATATGCGGAAGCGAGATGGTTCAATTAAACACACACAAACATCAAATTTTAATTTCTTTCAAATTAAAATTAGACAAGTTCAAAGTGAAATTAAATAAGTCAACTAATACATATTTTCACTTAAACCAATTTAACCCAATTCCTAGAAATTTGCCTAAATCATATTTTCAATATTACCAAGTTAGGCCAAACCAATTTTAACAAATTAAATGATGAATCAAATTAACAATTAACCAAATTATTAGGTAACACCAAATTAAAGAAGTAGTGATTTAAACCAATTTTATCTTTTTACCTAAGCATGCGTTCTAGGTGATTTTTCAAAAGATAAAATAAACAAATAATAACTACGTCGCAATGTACGAGGAAACACCCAGAACGGGAAACAACCTCGGACGACCCTAACCTTAAGTCCATTAAATATGATTTTACAATTACAAGATAGATGACTTACTTCCTTGACTCAACCCTTTCAAGCCTTAACGCCTCTTCTTGTAAACACCTCCGCCTAGTCGACAACCCCGAAACTCCACCGGAACCTTAGACTTCTCTAATGAGACTTTGGGAATACCGTCAACCACACGAGGTGCTTTTCACCATGTGAGAATGCCGCAGCACAACAAAGAGACTTCTTCTCTGAGGAATGTAGAAGTACACCCAAACTTCTCTTCTTCAAGGTGTAGAGATAAATCGGTGTCAAACACTCCAAGCAAGATATTTATATGGAAACTTGAAATAAACAAACTATGGGTGTAAACAAAAGTGATTAATGATTTATCTTGAAAAACCAACACTCAAAACATAAACTTTTTATTTTTAGAATTTTGCTCTCAAACTCTCTCTTGGAGATTGTAGGATGTGAAAAACTTAGTTCAAAATAGTTGGTTCCTGCACTACATAAGTCAGTCAAAAGTGAGTGGGAAAAAGTAACGGGAAAACTGTCAAAAACTTCCCCAAACTTCCATTTTAATTTCCCGCCGAAAATCTCCTTCGAATGAGATTTTCATCCTTCTAACGAAGTTCCAGTGGCCTGATGGGAAATCTCGTTGCCAAACTCGTTCGAACGACATTCTCGTTTGAACAAACCAACTCCTTCGAACGATAATATTGAACGAAGTTTCAGAGGCAATTCGTTGGCAAACCTCGTTCGAACAATATTCTCGTTCGAACGAAAAACTCATTTGAACGAAAATATCGAACTAAAATCCAGAAAGCCTAAAAATTCAATTTTAGCCCATAAACTTTTTTTTAAAGTTTTAAAGTAACTTTTTAAAAATAAACAACAGTTTAAACAAAAACTTACATCCAATACTAAATGTTACAAGCTCCTATATAAATATGTAATGCATTCATACCATAGGAGTAAACGAAACAAATGTTGTTGACGTAGAAACGAGGCACAATAAACTCAGCATTTGATGAAGCTTTGTACTCTTGGACACTACGTCTTCAACTTTAGTATGCCATAGGCTTGAAGTATGGTCAATAACTCTATCCTATGAGCCAAAATTACAAAGGACTCAATTGGTAATTTGTGTCCTTACAACAAGCTTCAATAATTGAACGCCAATTATATGTGCACATGGAACGAGAAGAAATAGTGTTAACAAAAGCGCAATTACAATAAGAAAAACGGTTAACAAGAACATATGAATTCATAAAAGAGTGTATAAGAATATGTTTATAGTCTCAATTCAGACTTTATGTCTCCAAATCATAAAGGTTTTCCATCAATTTGTAGATATTTTTTCCATCAAACCTTGTTAGAAGTAATTAATTTATTTTTACATATATCTAAATCACTCACTTTCTTAAAATCAAAATCACAACTACTTTACAATATCTATCATACAACATTTCATGTTACAAATTTATGAAAAATGTAACATAAAACTTGAAAAATAATAATTTTTCCTCATTGTTTTAGTTTTTACACATCAATTTTTCATGAAATTGTGAAATCCTCAACGACAACAAATCTAGTTTTCATAACCGCGGTTAGAAACATTCCAAATTACTATGTGTGTGTGTATAGATATATGAAGGTTCTCAAAAACTCGGGGCATGATTTAGACATGGAGGCCAAGCCTTAAGCCTTAGAAGCCTAGGCGTGCCTTAGGCGTAAAAGGCGTGAAAAGGCGTTTAGGCCTTCTTAATATATTTTAATATTTTTGAAGCATAACAAGGCTATTAAAATACTAAAATTGTACATATCATAAAAATATATCTGAATATTTACAAATTAAAATACTATTTGATTATTTTGGATGAGATAATGGCTCGGTTTGTAAAAAAAAATCTTTAAAAGGCGATATCGTTTCACTAAAGCATTGTTGTTTTTAGAAAAAAAGTGTGCCTTAAGGTTTTTACCAAGAATAAGGCATAACAAATTTAAGATGGGGTGTTTCTCCCAAGCCTCAAGCCTAGATGGGTTTTTTAGAACAGTGATAAATATATATACGTAAACATACATTCATAAAGATATATATACATACACACACACACACACACACACACACATATATATATAGACGTATAAATACACTGGTATATACATATACATACATAAGAATTTTGCAGAGAGAGAAAGAGTGACTTGAGTATTTTGCACAGAACGAGACTAGACGATGGTGAATGTGGTATCCCTAGCCGGTGGTGGTAATAGAGAGAGAACGTGAAAGGAAGTTTTCACAGAGAGAGAGAGAGATGAGAAATTAAACCCTAATGGATTTTATTTATACCTGAAAGGGAGTTATGGTTCAGGACCACAATTTTGTTCGTGACAATTTTGAATTTAAATAGTTTTTCACGATCCGTCATAATGGTCATCGTCCAAGACCATGACCCCAAGTTTAGTTAATGAAGGTGGTCATGGTCCAGAACCGTGACCCGACTGGTGTGACCATTTTACAATTCAGTATTATCACAAATGGGGGTCACAGTTCAGGCTCGTGACCATATTACACCCATTATTGGCACGGTCCTTATTTAATGGTCAAAGTTTTTTACCGTGACCATATTGGCACCATTTTTTTTTTGCATAGAGGGCCACAGTGAAGTCCAGGTGACCGTGTCCAGTTTTTTTATGTATATCACCCTTGGAATAGTTCACAACCTGAGTCACAGTTAATATTCGTTGGTTACAATTTTGGACCGTGACCATTTTCAATTTTTGGCGCAGGGATGTGTAGTGATGAGGGCAGTGCTCCCATTGGGTTTATTCAGGCTCTTCCTAGAAAGAGATTCATAATAGTCATTATCTTGAGTACTTGGAACTGTACATCACATTTGATAAGGTTGGTGATGACGATGAGGGAGATGTCCCCTAGGACTTCTAAGTGAATGTTATCATAGACTCTAATAGTGGTAGTGGATGGTGCCAAATCTGCGATAGTATACCCCAAGCCAGTGGTTGTGCAGAGGGGGGATATGTTGGTGGTGGACCCATTATCTATCAACAGTAGTGGCACAATATTATGTAAACTTTAGTGCTTACGTTCAATACAAAAATTTGATTGCGTCCTTGCATCGAGAGGTCTTCTTCGGAGAGGATGATGTATTGCTTCAAGATGATGGACCCGATGGTGGTGGATATTTTTGCTAGTGACAAATCACAAGGTACTGAGGACTGAGACGATTGTTGTATGGGGGAAACTCGATGTTTTCGAGATATGGCTAGTAGTGCCCAGATTGAGATATAATCTGAGGTTTTGCAATGTTTCTCTAGTTACTTAGTGCTCTCCTATGGGAGGTTAATACCGGTTCCTTTGGCTGACTATTTTCTTTGTTGGTAGGATTTTGGGTGTGGAGTGTCGTCCTAATCGGATGAGGAATTCGAAAAATTAGTTTTTAGAAAAATAAAAAAAGTTTTAATGAGAAAAATAGTTTTAATAAAAAAATCAGTTTTAAAAGATTAAATATAGTTTTTCAAAAAAAAAATTTAACAAAATAGAAAACACCATTAGTACTATTCAATTTTTGTGGACACTATTTGTTGATGTAAAAAATTAGATCACTCTAATAATTCAATCACAGATAAATAAATGAGACAAAGAAATTTTAAAGTGGTTCAGCCTTATAAGAATGGCCTATGTCCACTGTTATTTTATTACTGAGTGTTTGGGAATTCTCGATTACAAGTTATCTCAAGAAATTCTGGTCTGGGGGTCTCTTTACAATGAGGATTGTACAATGTATTTATAGCCCTGAGGTTGTAATGTGAAAGGGTACTACATTAAATTATATACATATGAAAGGGTAATACATTTAATGCCCTCTTTGCATGCGTGTCCAAATGATAAGCATTTAATGAGCATTTAAACTGTTGGTATCCTGTTCGAGGTGCAGCTCGGACCGCCATGAGTTGCTCGGACCGCCTAAGCTTCTCGGTATTTAAGAGTTCCTCGGAGAGGCATTGTTCCTCGGAGCTTGTGATTTCCTCGGGGAACTAGTCTTCCTCGTTGTAGCCTTGTTCCTCGGAGCGAGTGGGTTCCTCGGAACTGTTTGTTGTTTCCATGTAGATAGCCACGTGTCTTCATATGATTGGTCCATATCAGCAGATTAATTTTGGTATCAATAGAATCCCCCAATGTTTCATAGTTAGAAATTTGAGGAGTATGGAACATTGTTTCTCGGATTATGGTAGCTTTAAATGGTCTTCCTGATTTTTAGGAGCATTTCCTTTGTATTTATTTCTCATTCCCAACTCGTAGAATCATGCTTTTTTTGACTTTTTTGCGTGCTTCGATTCCCGCGTTACTTTTCATCTTCTTAGCCGCTGTTGTTCGCTTTGATTCCCGTGTCACTTTTCTTTTTTTGTCAAATGTAATCCGGAACTTGTAACTCTGAATTGTATGATCTAATAAAACTTGAATTTTCTTGCATATTTTTGTTTATCTTTCATTCATACTCTGCTCATTCTTCTTATTGATGATTGCTTTTCTTTCTCTGCTAGTTTCTGGCCAGGATGGATCTGCTATCTGCCCATGATACAAAGTTGCTTCAATAGTGCAATGAGTACTTTAAGGCTGGTCACACAGACTTGAGTGCTGCACAAGTTGCCGACATCCTTGGTCATGATGCTTCGGAACAGGCAGTTGAAGCATATCAGTACCTGAAGTGTCTACTTGACTGAGTTGTGGCCAATAATGTGGCTTATTATGAAATGATCGAGGATCTCCAGTGTACCCTCGAAGACCTTCAGAATCAGTACAAGGAATCAACTGCCCTGTTGCATGAGGGGTACGAAAAGAAGTATAAGCTGATCATGGCTGACAAGGGCTACGAGAAGCTTTTTGCTGGGTATGATCTGAGGGAGAGAACTTTGAAGGGTGAGGTCGAGGAATGTAGACAGATTGCTAAGTTACTGGAAAAGGAAAACAACAATTTGCCGAAAGAGCTATCACAGTTGAAGTCTGCAGCCTCTTCTTCAACAGCCCTAATCCCGGTGATTGACAAGGGATTTTCATTCTTAAAAGTTGAGAATGCCAAGTTGAGCAAAGAATTGGACGCCTTGAAGAGGTCGGGCCCTTCCACATATTCTCGCGGTCGAGCAAGAGCTCCTCGAGGATGAGGAAGAGCAGCTCGGGTCCTTGTCGAGGAACAGAGAATTCAGTCTGCGTTAGAGAACCAAGCTTTCCAATTAATGGCGAAGAACCAGGCTTTGTCTGACATGTCAAAGAAGATTAGGGACTTGGAAAAACATCTCTGTCCGCAGAAGTCCGTCTTGGAGAATAAGGAGATTTTCATCAAGAGTCTCCACGAGCAGCTAGAGAGGCTAACATATAAATTCCACAAACATCCCAGGGAGTTCTGGATGGCTGGATACAACGAATCACTATTCCACCTAGACGATCGTATCCAGAATGCCAACAATGAGGGCTACAAGCAAGGTTGGCTGAATGCCTTAGGTGTGTTGAAGCTCGAACAAGGCCATTATCTGTGGGACTACCATGATCCCGGGTTGCTCGACTTACCTGTGCCACCATACAATTTGGAGATGAATTGGATCCCTGCTCGGGCCATTCCTCGGAGCTTAATTTCAAAGTACCTCGGTGACTACAATGTTCACTCTCAAGTCGAGGTATCTCGTCTCGAGCATCTTTTAGATCGACCATCCGTGATGAAATCAAGGATGTTGAAAGATCTTAATTTCATCAATTATCCTCTGTCTTTAAATGATCCGCCTGCTGGCGAGGAACCTGTGTCAAAAGCAGAGGGGAAGAGACCAGTAGAATAGGAATTTTTTGATGTAATAGTTAGTATACATTTCAATATCAATGTACTTGTAATTTATTTTGAATTCAATGAAAGATTTTCATTTTTGTTTGCGAATCTTGATTGCTACTGTCTTGTAATTATCAAACATTTTATATTTATGCATATCTGTTAAAAAGATAGCAATATTGTGTTGTTTGTCGACCAACTCATTAACAATTAAAAAGTTATAAGTATCAATAATGTTGCTCGATCACTTAATAATAAAGTAATGAGTATAAAAATGTTTATTAGAATTTTTCCAACCAACGAAGGTTGTTAAATTATGCTTATCGACCAACTACAGTTAGTGGGTTTTTATCCCCGACCAGCCATACTTGGTAGATTTTTCTCTTAAATGTTTCCGATCAACCAGGGTCGGTAAATGTTTATTGTCGACCAACTACGATTAGTGGGTTTTTATCCCCGACTAGCCATACTTGGTAGATTTTTAACTTTTTCATAAAATGCGTCCGACCAACCAAGGTCGATAAATTCTACTTGTCGACCAACTACAGTTAGTGAGTTTTTATCCCCGACCAACCATAGTTAGCAACTTTTGCATTTTCTGGAATAATCTTACCTCCCGACCAACATAAGTTGGCATTTTCGAGATTGTACGTACCTTTCGACCAACACAAGTTGGCATTTGCGAGCATATTTTGTTTCCTAGCCAAACAGGTTGGCATTTTTAGGAATATTTCGTTTCCTATCCAAACAGGTTGGCATTTTTAGGAATATTTTGTTTCCTAACCAACCGAGGTTGGCATTTTTAGGAATATTTTTTTCCTAACCAACCGAAGTTGGCATTTTTAGGAATATTTTGTTTCCTAACCAACCGAAGTTGGCATTTTTAGGAATATCTTGTTTCCTAACCAACCGAAGTTGGCATTTTAAGGAATATCTTGTTTCCTAACCAACCGAAGTTGGCATTTTTAGGAATATCTTGCTGAGCAGCCTGAGCTTTGCCGAGTAGTGTGTAGCACTAGCATTCCCCGAAAAATTCTCAATAAAAAGGAGAGACTTTGGTAGAATATCTTCTTTTTATTCATACTGATGGAACTGTGTTACATATACATCATTGATAATACTTGCGCAGGTGCTCTGCGTTCCATGCATTCTTAAACTCCTCGCCTTCTAAAGTTTCTATTCGATAAGTTCCCGGTCGAACAACTTCTGTAACTCGGTATGGTCCATGCCAGTTTGCTTCCAGCTTATTGTGTTTTTGAATTACTTTCTTCAGCACATAGTCTCCTTCTTTCAGGTCACACTTCTTCACCCTCTTGTTGTAGAACAAAGTTGTTCGCTGCTGGTAAGCAGCATTTCTAATGGCTGCTTCTTCTCTAACCTCCTCGAGCATGTTTAAATCCAGTCTTCTCATTAAGTCGCTGACAGGGGAATTGAAATTCAGTACCCTGTGTGTTGGGAGGCCCAACTCGGCAGGTATGACGACTTCACTTCCAAATGCCAGCATGTATGGTGATTCTCCAGTTGCTACTCTGGGAGTTGTTCGGTAAGCCCAAAGTACTGATTGTAGCTCGTTGATCCAGTTTGCTTTTGCATCGTCCAATCATTTCTTCAACCCGTTCAACAGCGTTCTGTTTGTCACTTCAGTTTGTCCATTGCTTTGAGGATGTCCTGGTGCTGAATGAACCTTCAAAATGTTTAACTGATGACAATAGGCGGAAAACTCCTCGTTATCAAATTGTGTTCCATGGTCTGTGATGAAGGCATGAGGGAGACCATATCGGCAAATGATGTTCTTCCAAACAAATTGGTACACCTTCTCGTACGTCATGTCAATGAGTGGCTCAGCTTCTACCCATTTAGTAAAATAATCCACTGCGACAACGAGATAATTGAACCTTCCTCGGGTCGTTGGTAGTGGCCCAACTAAATCAATTCCCCACATGGCAAATGGCTAAGGGGAAGTTATGGGTGTTAACAATGCTTATGGAGTTCTTCGGATGGAGGAAAAGCGCTAGCACTTATCACATTTCTTGACGTAGGCTATGGAATCAGCCCTCATCGTCGGCCAGTAGTATCCTTGCGTCATCACCCTTTGTAAAAGCGTCCGACCTACTACATGTGCTCCACAAGACCCTTCATGGATCTCTTCAATTAATTCTTTCACCTCGGAGGGGTGTACACATCTCTGCAAACCTGCCATAATTCCTCGTCTATATAAAACACCATTAGTTAGTACATACCGAGCAGCTTTAAACTTTAACTTTTTGGCAGCGAGCTTGTCAATTGGCAATTCTCCCTTCTCGATATACGCCCTGATGGAATCCATCCAAGATGGTCCTAAATTAAGGGTGATAAAGTTCATCGTCAGATCTTCATCTATGCTCCGACCAGCTAACACTTCAATTGGGATTGTTCGTCATAGCTCGGTGCGAGTAGGTGATGCTAGTCGAGCTAGGGCGTCTGCTCTCGCATTCTCCATTCTTGGTATCCTGATCAGCTGAATAGCGGAAAATTCTGATACCAGCTCCTTTGCCTTTGCGTGATATCTGATCATTAATTCTCCTCTAACTGCATATACTCCCATCATTTGATTTATGATCAATTGAGAATCACTGAAAACAATGACATGTTGCGCCTCCATACTTTTCGCTAAACCAAGTCCTATAATCATGGCCTCATACTCAGCCTTATTGTTGGAAGCTTTGAATTGGAAACGCAAGGCGTATTCCATATCGACCTCATTCGGAGTGCTCAAAACTATCCCCGCGTCGCATCCTATAATGCAAGATGAGCCATCTACATATAGTTTCCATATAGGTAACTCGTCTTCAAATTTATGATCAGTTAGAGTTCCTCGGGGAAATATTTGTTCCTTCCTTTCCTCCTCGGATTTTTCTTGCTCTTCGTCGATCATTTCTTCTTGCCCTTTTACCAACCGGAGTTGGTCTGAGCCCGAAGTCAATGATCTTGTAACATCCACTTACCCTTTTACCAACCGGAGTTGGTCTGAGCCAGTGTCTATTGATCCTGTAACATCCACAGGTTGATCAGCGAGCAACTTTTATTTCTCATCCGGAGTCCTCACAACTTTCTCTGCATCGCATCCTGTAACATCCACACACCCTTTTACCAATCGGAATTGGTCTGAGCCTGTGTTTGTTGATCTTGTAACATCCACAGGTTGATCAGCGAGCAACTTTTATTCCTCGGAGATATCAGGATAGGTGAACTCTGCTATAAAATCTGCTACAGCCTGTCCTTTAAGCGATGATCTGGGTTCATAGACTATATCATATTCACCGAGTTCTATTTCCCAGTACATCAATCTTCCTGATTTTTTTGGCTTATGAAGGGCTTGCCTCAATGGCATACTACTATGGTATGAGCCTAGAAATATGGCCTCATTCTCCTACTCGCCTCAATCAGCGCCAGTGCCAATTTCTCCAGCCTTGGATATCTGATCTCTGCTCCTCGGAAGGCCTTACTTGTGTAGTAAATTAGTTTTTGTACTCCATTCTCCACTCTGATTAACACTGAGCTAACTGCATTTTCGGACACTTCAAGGTACAAGTATAATTTTTCTCCCATCACTGGCCTGGACAACAATGGGGGTGCTCCCAAGTATCTCTTCAAGTCTTGAAAAGCCTTCTCGCATTCATCATTCCACTCAAAAGTCTTTCTAAGTGTCTTGAAGAATGGGAGACATCTATCAGTTGCTCGTGACACAAATCTGTTGAGTGCCGCTACTCATCCTGTGAGACTATGTACTTCCTTCTTCGTCGTTGGAGATCGCAGCCCTAATAGAGCTTTGATCTTTTCAGGATTTGCTTCAATGCCTCATTGATTGACAATGTACCCGAGAAACATGCCTTCTCGTACTCCAAAGATGCACTTCGTCGGGTTCAGCTTCATTTGATATTTATCTAGTTGATCAAAAGTCTGGCTTAAGTCAACTAAATGATCTGCAACTTTCTTGCTTTTTGTCAGCATATCGTCAACATTGACTTCCATGTTGTCACTGATTTGTTCAGCAAAGACCTTGTTCATCAGCCTCTGATATATTGCACCTGCATTTTTCAAAACCAAAAGGCATAACATTATAACAATAAGTTACCCTAGGGGTAATAAAAGAAGTACTTTCCCTGTCTTCAGGTTTCATTTTAATTTGATTGTAGCCAGAATAAGCATCCATGAAGCTCAGCAACTCGTGTCCCGAGATAGCATCCACCAGTTGATCAATTCGGGGCAATGGGAAATGATCCTTTGGGCATGCTTTGTTGAGGTCGGTGAAGTCCACGCACATCCTCCACTTCTTGTTTTTCTTCTTTACCATCACCACATTAGCTAACCAATCTGGATATTTAACATCTTCAATGAAACAAGCTTTCTGGAGCTTCTCGACTTCCTCCTGTATAGCTTGATTCTTCTCGGGACTGAATACTCTTCTTCTCTGCTTCACAGGCTTGATCTCCTTATTCACATTGAGCTCGTGATATAAGAAGTTTGGGTCTATCCCAGGCATATCTTCATGACTCCATGCAAAAGTTTGTCTTCTGCTTCTAAGGAAAGTTATCAATTCCTGTTTTAATGAGGCCTCCAACGATGAACCTATTTGAGTAGTTCGCTCAGGGTGCTCGTCATCCAGAATGATATTTTCAGTAGCTTCCACCACTTGACCCTTTACGAGTTGTGACTCATCTCGGGGATCCAATGTTTCAATTTCTGCACCTTCATCCACTTGATAAGTAGTGGTCTTTTTCTTTGATTCTTCCAGTACTTCTTGCTCGGTGGATGAATAATAGCATTCCCGAGCTACTTTCTGATCACCTTTTATAACTCCTACTCCAAAGTTTGTTAGAAATTTTAGGCACTGATGCACTATAGATGGCACAGCTTCGAACTTCTTCAATCCTACTCTTCCCATGATGATATTGTATGATGACTGGACATTCTTATCCATCACGAGGAAACGTATTCTTTCTGTCCGACAAGCAGGCCACGTACCAATGAATATATCCAACTTGATCGTCCCAAGTGGAAATACTTTCTCGCCAGCAAAACCGATGAGGGGTTTGTGGTAAGGCTCCAGTTGAGATAGCTTTAGATTCAAACTATCGAAACACGAGTAGAACATGATGTCTGCCGAGCTACAATTGTCGACCAGCACTCTTGAAATCATGACTTTCTTCATTCTCATTTTGATCACCAGCGGGTCATCATGAGGATATAAAACACCTGCAAGGTCATTTTTTGAAAAACCGATAACCAATTTCTCCTTGTTTACCTTTCTCGGGCGATCTTCCTCAGCTAGATTTATTCGCTGAATGTACGAGCAAGCTTGAGACTCACCGAGGTAAGCTTTTCTTTCTGCAGTAAGGTCTCCTCCTCCTGCATCTCCTCCTGTAATAACATTACAATCAAATGACCCAAAGCGTATTGAAAATACCTCTCGTTCTGGCTTCCTTGGCTTCTTGGGAAGATCGGGGTCATCTTCTGGATCAACTTCATAGTTTCTCTTCTTGTTCTCCTCTGCTCGACGAGGAGATCTAGACCTCTCTCTAGTTCGGTCATTATTTCTTCTTTCGCCTCCCCGATCAACATACTTTGCTAGCTTTCCTCGTCGGATGAGTGTTTTAATCTCATTCTGAAGAGCTATGCAATTTTTGGTCATATGGCCATGATCCTTGTGGAATCCGCAATATTTTTCCCTATTCCTCGTGTTAGGGTCTGCCTTTATTTTCTTTGGCCAGTTTAACTCCTCGCTGTTCTTGATTTCTTCCAGGACGTGGTTGATATTTACCTTCAAAGGTGTGTAATTATCAAATTTCCTCAAGACCTCCCATGACGACCTATTTTTGGATTGCTTGTCACCACCATTGTTCTTATGTTCTTTCTTCTTAGCTTTATAACCTTCCACCTTGGTTTCTTTGGCGTCCATATTCTTCTTCGCAGACATAGCCTCCTCGGCATTCATAATCTTGGACGCTTTTCCCATCAGGTCCGACATGGTTCGAGGTGGATCTTTGGCCAAAGTGTAGTATAACTTATTTGGCAGCAGTCCACTCATCAAAGCGGTAATTACTGTCTTTTCCTCATAATCAATGACTTCGAGTTTCTCGTTATTAAAACGAGTTATATAATCTCTGGTACTCTCACCAGCTTTTTGTCTAACACTTAACAAATGTGCTACTCTTTTAACTGGCTTTGCCCTAAAGCAGAAATTCCCAATGAATAGCTCGGCAAGTTGAAGAAAAGTTGAAATCTTACCCCGAGGAAGGCTATTATACCATATTTGAGCAGATTCGGTAAGTGTTCCCGAGAATGCTCTGCATATCATCTCATCTGGGACATCATAGATGTCGGCTGCAGCTTGGTATTGTTCTATATGAAGGACAGGGTCAGTCTTTCCATCATACTTGGGAGTCACAACAGGTGCTTTGAACTTTGATGGTGTTGGAAAATCAATAATGTCCTGGACAAAAGGTGTTCCTCGAACAAAGGTTCGTTGTAGAGGATTCTTGGACTTATCCATTTCCCCTAATCTATCCTCCAGCCTTTGAATAGATCCTTTCCATGCATCATTTCTTTCCTCGGGCCTATTGGTTCGAGCAACTGATCGCGTTGAACTAGCTTCCTGGGATTTATCCTGACGAGAAGCTGGTCGGTCATAGGATCTATCTTGACGAGCAGCTGGTTGCGACTGGCCAGATCCTTCCCTTAAATCTGATGGTCATCGAAAGCTCCTCGATGCTGCATTAAGAGGACATTTGTTCCTCCTAGGGCCTAATCGGTCGAAAGGAGAAACCCTACTTAATCTTTCCAACGCGCTGATCCTTTCTGTGGAGAGGGTGACACGTTGTTCAGTATCCGTGGCTCGCACAGACGAAGTTCGCCCAAGTTGATAAGAGAAATCATCAGATTCCTCATTGCGATGTGAGTTAGTACGCCTAGTACGCGAAGAAGGCGCACGGGTATTTCTTTGAATGCTTCGTGGTCCGGAATGGGCTGATGCACCGCCATGGAGGGTTTGGATGAGTTGTCGCATTGTTTCTTGCATGACGGTCTGGCCTTGAGCCAGATTTACCATTATTCCAGTCAGATCTGGAACAATTGGTGGAGCGGATGGATTTGGAGGGGTTCCAGCGTTTCGATCGCTGGATTCTGGAATATCCGCCATTGGTAATGGATTATTTTTTATGAAAAACGATATTATCAATCGTTTCCCACAGACGGCGCCAATCTGTTGATATAAAAAATTAGATCACTCTAATAATTCAATCACAGATAAATAAATGAGACAAAGAAATTTTAAAGTGGTTCAGCCTTATAAGAATGGCCTACGTCCACTGTTATTTTATTGCTGAGTGTTTGAGAATTCTCGATTACAAGTTATCTCAAGAAATTCCGGTCTGGGGGTCTCTTTACAATGAGGATTGTACAATGTATTTATAGCCCTGAGGCTGTAATGTGAAAGGGTACTACATTAAATGATATACATATGAAAGGGTAATACATGTTGATGTAAAAAACTAGATCACTCTAATTCTTCAATCACAGATAAATAAATAAGACAAAGATTTTTAAAGTGGTTCGGCTAGGAATAAAGCCTACATCCACTGTTATGTTATTGCTGAGTGTTTGTGGAATTCTTGCTTACAAGTTCTCTCAAGAAATTCCGGTCCCTTTGAATGGGATCGATACAAGGTATTTATAGCCTCAAGGCTGTACATGAAAGGTTCAATACATTAAATGATATACATATGAATGGGTAATACATTTAATGCAGCGTGTGCGTCAAGAATCTAATGAATAGTTGAACAGTTGTCCGTCTGATAATTGATGACACGGCCGAGGTGCAGTTCGGACCGCCTTAGTTGCTCGTTGATCAAGAGTTCCTCGGAGTGATTAGAGTATCTCGGGATGATATAGTTCCTCGGATGGAGTTCCTCGGCATGATAGAGTTCCTCGGTGTATTCTCGTTGCTCGGTATCAACCACGGTTATTCAGTAAATGATCTTCCTCGCTGTTATTGTGCCACGTAGATCGACACGTGTCTTCATACTATTCGTCCACGTCAGCATATTAATTTTGGTATCAACAGAAGCCCCCAATGTTTCATATTTCGAACTTTGAGGAGTATGGGACATTCTTTCTCGTTATATGGTAATATTAAATGACCTTCCTGGGTTTTAGGAGCATTGTATTCAAATTTCCTTCTCATTTCGCAGTTTCCGCCTTTTTATAAGCGCTTCGATCTTCGTGCAACTTTTGTCTTTTTAGCCGCCGGAAGTTCAGTAGTTTCTTTTTAGTAATCATTTCTTTCGCCGTTTCCCAATGCAAAGTATTTAAACTCCTTTGGTAACCATACCGTCGTCTACACTTTCCATTTTTCTGCATTCAAGTTTTCTATTCTCTTCCTCTCTCTTGTGTGTTCATCATTGTTTCCGTTCGTTGTCAACATATCTCTTTTCTTTCTGTAAGCTCTTCTTCCTTTCTTCTGCATCTCTTTTATTCAATATGGTTTATATTGTTGAATCTGCTGAGAAATTTCGTTCTGACTTTTCCATTCCTTCTTGGGTAACTCTAGAGGTTCTTTCTGAGCCTTTAGATTACTTTCGATTGGCTGAGGGACATTGGTTCCCCAGTCTTTTCATTGCTGAATGTGGTTTTTCTTTTCCCCCAAATCCATTATGTCTTGAGTTTTGTCAATATTTTGACCTTGTTCCTGCAAAAATAGCCCCCAATTCATGGAGAATAATTAACGGGGTGCACAAGTTAAATCTAACTCATGGGACTCGTATAGGGATCCCAGAAATCATGTACTGCTATAAATGGGCCACTTTAGATAATATTTATTATTTAAAAACTAGGTTTTTAAATAGAGCCCTTGTAGTTAACCTCCCTGATTCAAATAGAGATTATTTTGAGCATGGGTTGGTCATAAAAAATTGGCAACACGCGCCTTTATCTGGGAATGAAGTATACAACGGTCCCAGATGCCCCCCATACGGCAATGGGATAGGTTTATTTTTCATTTTTATTTTACTTATGAAATTGCGTATTCATCATGTTTGACAAAATGTGTGACTGAGATTTATGTATTTATTTGCAGTTGATAGTAAAAGAAAAACTCCAAAAGAGTCGGAAGTGAATATCAAGCATTTAAAACTTATCTGGAATTTGCATAAGACGATTGCAGACGAGCACATTAGATCTGCATCATATTTGCTGCAGTATAAGAGCTACACAACCTCTTATACTGCTCGCCCTGTTGAACCAGCCTCAACACCAGAAAGTTCATCTTCAGATTCTCATATTCCCCTATCTCAGAGAATGGGCAAGAAAAGAGCTCCTCCTGCTCTATTTGGTGAAATTTCTTCTGCTGTTGAAGCAAAGAAAAGTAAAATTGATGTCCCAGAGGGGACTAAAAAAGTAGATGCCAGTTCCTCCAAATTTGCCGAAAAGCCCCCAGTGGCCCCGAGCAAGAAAAGTGTTAATGCTGATGTAATTACAATATCTCCGACCAAGACTTCTTCCTTGGTTGATGCTGCTAACCCTCCTTTGAAGAGATCGAGGAAATCATCCTCGGTTAATCTTGCTGGAACTGCATCTTCTCTACCCGCTGGTGGTAGTAGTATTTCAAAAATCATTCTTCCGAGCTCTTCAACGAGCTCAGTTATACCCGAGGTTCTCGGGGTTGATGAAAAGATTCCTAGGGATACACTGACATCCCTTGCTGCTCGCCATCTTTCTTCAGTAAATTTCTCATACCTTTAGTCTTTCTTTTCTTTTTCCTGAAATCTTGTATTTGTGTTGACTCTATTGTTTTTCTTATCTTTCAGCTGGTGAATTGTTTCAATACCATCGTGAAGAAAGATCAAGCTATTAAAGCTTCTAGTTCCTCGTCCGATGTTGACGATGCCCTCTTGGGTTTAGCCCAATCTGTGAAAGAATCTCGCCAGCAGTACGTCGAGGAGAAAACTGTCTGGGAGAAAAAATTGGCTGCAGCTGAGGCTGATAAGATGAAGATGGCTGAAACCTCCAGGAATTTGGAGGAGAAGGTGAAAATCTTAGAGGTCAATCAGCAAAAGCGCGATGACCAAATGAAGAAGGCAGAAGAAGAACTGTCTATCCTGCGAGACATCAAAATCCAGAAAGAACAATTGGATGTCAAACTCTCCTCGGAGAAGTTGAAAAGAAAAGTTGCAGTTAGGAAACATTTCAGTGCTGGTTGGGAAAAAGGATGGGATAAAGGGATTGCAGCTATGACATCTCAAGTCAAATATGGAGAGTTGAAATACTTCTATGACGGTTGGGTAGCTGCTCTACAAGAGCTAAAAACCCAAGACGATTCTGAGCTATTCCAAAGGCATCTCCCTGGTCCTCCTCCACCAATTGAGGAAGAAGAAGAAGATGAACCTGCATCAGATGAATCTTCCATAGCTGTGGATGTCCCAATCTCTGCTTCTCAACCCTCTGTCATTGAGGACATTTCTTCTATGCCTCCTCCTGCTGAGAGGATTTCTGTCGACCAAGCTGTTGTTATCACCGAGCAACCGAGCTCCTCGTCCCAGCCTCCCGAGAAAGTCTTGGGAGACAAGGAAAAGGTGTGAAGTTGTTCGGTATCATTCTTATCTTTTATTATTTGTAATCGAACACTGTAATCCTTTTATGATCTAATAAAATACTTCTTTACTCATCGCCGTTATTGATGATTCTTTGTTGATTGTTATCTTTTTCTTGTCTTTAGTTTGTTGCTAGAATGGAACTAATCTCTTCTCATGATACCGAGCTGATGCAGCAATGTCACCAATACTATAGGGCTGGTCATACAGACCTTAGTTCTTCTGAAATTGCTGACATTCTTGGTCATGATGCTTCAGAGCAGGCGACTGAGGCTTATCGGTATTTGAAAAGTTTACTCGACCGAGCTGTAGCTAACAATATCGCTTATTATGAATTGATTGAAGAGCTGCATTGTTCCTTAAAGGATCTCCAAGGCCAGCACAATAGATCGATGGCTTCATTACACGAGGAATATGAAAATAGATATCAACAACTTTCCTCTGATACAGGTCATAAAAAGATCATTGCTGCATATGACATTAGGGAAAGGACCCTAAAAGGTGAAGTTGAAGGCTGCCGACAAATTGCCGAGATCCTGGAACAAGAAAATAATAGTCTGCAGAAAAGATTGGCTCAATACGAATCCGTTGCCTCCTCTTCCAATGCATTAGTACCAGTTACTGATGAAGGTTTTTCGTTTCTAGAGGTTGAAAACGCCAAACTAAGGCAAGAGTTGGATGACTTGAAAAAGTCTATTATTCCTGTGACTGCTCGGGGACGAGGAAGGAGTTCTCGGGGACGAGGAAGAATCGTCGAGGAGCAAATTTCTCCAGTTGCTTCTCGGAGCCGATCAAGAGTTCTTGGCCGTAGTGTTGAAGAATCTCGCACCCAATCTACTCTGGAAACTCAAGCATTCCAACTGAATGTTAAGGATCGTGCTCTGTCTGATTTATCTAAGAAAAATTTATCTTTAGAGGATCAATTGGCTGCGATGAAGTCTGATCTGAATAATAAAGATGCTCTTATCAAGAACTTTCTCGAGCAAGTAGATAGATTAACTTTCTAATTCCATAAACAGCCTCGGGAGTTCTGGAATGCAGGCTATAATGAAGCTCTTTACCATTTGGATGATCGCCTTGAAAATGCTAACAACGAAGGTTATAAGCAGGGATGGTTGAACGCCCTGGGTGTATTAAAATTGGAACAAGGTCATTATTTATGGGATTATCATGCTCCTGGATTGCTAGACTTGCCTATTCCTCCCTATAAATTGGATATGGCATGGATTCCTGCTCGCTCCATTCCTCGGAGTTTGATCTCTAAATATCTTGGTGATTATAACCTTCATTCTCAAGTCGAAGTATCTCGTCCCGAGCACCTGTTGGACACTCCTACAATAATGAATGTCAGAATGCTGAAGGACATGAACTTTATTAATTCTCCTCTTTGTCTAGAGGATCCTCCTGCTGGCGAAGAAGCTGTCTCAAAGGACAAAGGAAAAAAACCAATAGAGTAGGAATCTTTAATGTAATAGTTAGCACATTCATGTAACATGTAATACATTTTTATCTTAATGAAAGAGTTTCATTTTCTGTTTTGCCAATAGCTATTTTTCTGTTTGCAAATTATATGGTTCATCAACCAAATTAGAATTTATAATAAGCATAAATTGTTCAAAATTGTTTCCAACCAACCAAGGTGGATAAATAATGTTTGTCGACCAACCACAGTTGATGGGTTTCTATCCCTGACCAACCATACTTGGTTCAATTTTCAAATATAAACATGTGTCCGACCAACTAAGGTCAATACTTTTATCCTCGTCGACCAACTACAGTTAGTGGGTTTTTATCCCCGACCAACCATACTTGGTACAGTTTGGAATATTTTGTTCTTTAAAGAACTTTTTGTAATAATGTTACCTCCCGACAAACATAAGCTGTAATGCGAGAGTATATAAAGTCTTACCAACCGTAGTTGATCATGCTGGTCTACACCTCCTAATCAAAGGAGTAGTAGGGTTCTTTCGAACTTTTTGGCTCCTTGGAGCATGTCCTCCTAACCAAAGGAGGTTGGCTACTTATAGCACTTTTGCTCCGTAGAGCGCTCCGGAGAGCTTATCCTCCTAACCAAAGGAGGTTGGCTACTTATAGCACTTTTGCTCCGTAGAGCGCTCCGGAGAGCTTATCCTCCTAACCAAAGGAGGGCGCCAATCTGTTGATGTAAAAAACTAGATCGCTCTAATTATTCAATCACAGATAAATAAATAAGACAAAGATTTTTAAAGTGGTTCGGCTAGGAATAAAGCCTACGTCCACTGTTATGTTATTGCTGAGTGTTTGTGGAATTCTTGATTACAAGTTCTTTCAAGAAATTCCGGTCCCCTTGAATGAGGATGATACAAGGTATTTATAGCCCTTAGGCTGTACATGAAAGGTCCGATACATTAAATGAAATACATATGAAAGGGTAATACATTTAATGCAGCGTGTGCGTCAAGAATATAAACATTCAATGAACAGTTGAACAGTTGTCCGTTTAATGATACGGCCGAGATGCAGCTCGGACCGCCTTAGTTGCTCGTCATTCAGGAGTTCATCGGAGCGCTGGAGTTCCTCGGAGTGTTGTAGTTCCTCGGGGTATCCTTGTTGCTCGGAGCGAACATGACTTGGTCGGGGGAAATAAACTTCCTCGTTGTTATTGTGCCATGTAGATTGACACGTGTCTTCTTATTATTAGTCCACGTCAGTAGATTAAATTTGGTATCAACAGAAGCCCCCAATGCTTCATGCTTGATGGGTTACTTGAAAGGATGGAGTATTTATTCTGCAATGTTGCTCGGTGCTCGTGAAATTCTTGATCTACCTTCTTGATTTGTTCAACATAAAGTTCATTATCTCCTGGACGAAGTATGATGCAGGATGATCGATGGTTGCTAATCTTTCTTTAGAGGAACTCCGTGTGCTATGTATCACCCCTGGGAATTTGGATGCAGCCATGCCATAGTATGAAACTTGTAGCTTGTCATAATCTTCAAGTATGTTGATTGGTTTGCCATCCGACCAACTGCTTCATGTGTCGAGCAACTGAGTGCTAACTTCACGTGCTTGATTTTTCTGATTTATGCTCCTCTGAATACTTTGTCGAGTAACATATTAGCTTTTGAACCCAACTCTTCAATCTGATTAGTACCAAGCTAGTGGTGGACTTCGAAACATTTTCATACCACTTCTTCTTCATTATTGGTCGAGACAGTATTAGCAAAGATCTCAGTGCTGTAGATGCTGATTTTGACTTCTACCTCTGCTCGGGGACGAGCAAGAGGTTCTCGGGGACTAACAAGTGATTCTCAGGGACGAGCAAGAGCTTCTCGGGAATGAGCTAGTGCTTCTCGGACAGATCATCTGTGATGAATATCAGAATGTTGAAAGATCTTAACTTCATAAACTCCCCTTATATTTTAGATGATCCTCTTGCTGACGAGGAACCTGTTTCAAAAGTAGAAGGAAAAGAAACCAATAGAATAGGAATCTCAATGTAATAGTTAGTATACATTTTCATTCTCAATGTATTTTGTTTTTTATTTTAATGAAAGACTTTCATTTTTATTCGCAATCTTAATTGCTATTGTCTTGTAAAATACTTTACATGTGTGCATATGTATAACAATATTGTGTTGTTCATCGAACAACTTAGTAATAAAGAAGTTACAAGTATTAGTAACGTTGCTCGATCACTTAATAATAAAGTAATGAGTATAAAAATGTTTAAAATTTTTCCAACCAACCAAGGTTGATAAATAATGTTTGTCGACCAACTACAGTTGATGGAAATTTATCTCCGACCAGCCATACTTGGTTTAATTTCAAATATTTTCATAAAATGTGCCCGACCAACTAAGGTCAATAATTTGTCCTCGTCGACCAACTACAATTAGTGGGTTTTTATCCCCGACCAACCATACTTGGTTCAGTTTGAAATATTTTGTTCTTCGAGGAACTTTTTGTAATAATCTTACCTCCCGACCAACATAAGTTGTAATATGAGAGTATATGTTTATCTTACCAACCGTAATTGATCATGCTGGTGTACACCTCTTAACCAAAGGAGTAGTAGTTTTTTGGCTCCTTAGAGCTTTTAGCTCCTTAGAGCGCCTCCTAACCAAAGGAGTATTTTTTGGCTCCTTAGAGCTTTTGGCTCGTTAGAGCACTTTTTGGCTCCTTAGAGCTTTTGGCTCCTTAGAGCACTTTTGGCTCCTTAGAGCACTTTTTTGGCTCCTTAGAGCACTTTTTGGCTCCTTAGAGCACTTTTTGGCTCCTTAGAGCTTTTGGCTCCTTAGAGCACTTTTTGGCTCCTTAGAGCTTTTGGCTCCTTAGAGCACTTTTTGGCTCCTTAGAGCACTTTTTGTCTCCTTAGAGCTTTTGGCTCCTTAGAGCACTTTTTGGCTCCTTAGAGCTTTTGGCTCCTTAGAGCACTTTTTGGCTCCTTAGAGCTTTTGGTCCATTAGCTCTGAGGATATCCTGGCGCTGAATGAACCTTTAAAATGTTTGACTGATGATAATAGGCAGCAAACTCCTCGTTTTTAAATTATGTTCCATGGTCTGTGATGAAGGCATGAGGGAGACCATATCGGCATATGATGTTCTTCCAAACAAATTGGTACACCTTCCTTCTCGTATGTCATGTCAATAAGTGGCTCAGCTTCTATCCACTAAGTAAAATAATCTACTGCGATGACGAGGTATTTGAATCTTCCTCGAGTCGTCGGCAATGGTCCAACCAAATCAATCCCCACATGGAAAATGGCCAAGGATAAATGATGGGTGTCAACAATGTTTGTGAAGTTCTTCGGATGGAGGAAAAGCGTTGGTACTTGTCACATTTCTTGGCATAAGCTATACAATCAGCTCTCATCGTCGGCCAGTAGTATCCCTGCGTCATCACCTTTTGCAAAAGTGTTCGACCTGCTACATGGGCTCCACAGGACCCTTCATGGATCTCTTTAATCAATTCACCTCGGAGGGATGTACACATCTTTGCAAACCTGCCATAATTCCTCGTCTATACAAAATACCATTAATTAGTACATACCGAGCAGCTTTAAACTTCCATTTCTTGGCAGCGAACTTATCCTCCGAATACCATTAATTAGTACATACCGAGCAGCTTTAAACTTCCATTTCTTGGCAGCGAGCTTATCCTCCGGTAATTGTTCCTCCTTAATATATGCTCTGATAGAATCCATCCAAGATGTTCCTAAATCAAGGGTAATAATATTCATCGTCAGGTCTTCATCTATGCTCCGACTTTCTAATACTTCAATTGGTATCGTTCTTCGTAGCTCAGTACGAGTAGCTGATGCTAATCGGGCTAAGGCGTATGCTCACATTCTCCATTCTTGATATTCTTACCAGTTGAACAGCAACAAACTCTGATACCAGGGTATGTGAACTCTGCTATAAAATCTGCTACAGCCTGCCCCTTCAATGATGATCTGGGCTCATACACAATATCATATTCACCAAGTTCTACTGCCCAGTACATCAGTCTCCCTGATTTTTCTGGCTTATGGAGGGCTTGTTTCAATGGCATATCAGTATAAACAATGATGGTATGGGCTTGGAAATATGGCCTCATTCTTCTGCTTGCTTCAATTAGTGCCAATGCCAATTTTTCTAGCTTTGGGTACCTGATTTCTGCACCTCGGAAAGCCTTACTTGTGTAATAAATTGGCTTCTGGACTCCATTCTCCAATCTGATCAACGCTGAACTGACTGCGTTCTCTGATACTGCCAAATACAAATACAACTTTTCTCCTGTTATTGGTCTGGACAACAGTGGAGGTGTTCCCAAATATTTCTTCAAGTCTTGAAAAGCTTTTTCACATTCCTCATTCCATTCAAAGGTTTTTCGAAGTGTTTTGAAGAATGGTATGCATTTATCAGTTGCTCGAGATACAAATCTGTTGAGCGCTGCAACTCGTCCGGTAAGACTCTGCACTTCTTTCTTCGTCGTCGGAGATCGCAGCCCTAGAAGAGCTTTGATCTTATCTGGATTTGCCAACTCGTCCGGTAAGACTCTGCACTTCTTTCTTCGTCGTCGGAGATCGCAGCCCTAGAAGAGCTTTGATCTTATCTGGATTTGCCTCAATACCTCGCTGATTGACGATGTATCCGAGGAACATTCCTTCTCGTACTCCAAAGGTGCACTTCGTTGGGTTAAGCTTCATTTGGTATTTATCCAATTGATCAAAAGTTTGACTCAAGTCAACCAAATGATCAGCAGCTTTCTTGATTTTAGTGAGCATGTCATCGACATAGACCTCCATGTTGCGGCTGATTTGTTCGGTAAAAACCTTGTTCATCAACCGCTGATATGTTGCACCTGCATTTTTTAAACCAAAAGGCATAACATTATAACAATAAGTTCCCCTAGGGGTAATAAAAGAAGTACTTTCCCTGTCTTCAGGTTTCATTTTGATCTGGTTGTAGCCAGAATAAGCATCCATGAAGCTGAGTAGCTCGTGTCCCGAGGTAGCATCCACTAGTTGATCAATTCTGGGCAATGGAAAATGATCCTTGGGGCATGCCTTATTGAGATCGGTGAAATCGACACACATTCTCCATTTGTTGTTTTTCTTCTTTACCATCACCACATTAGCCAACCAATCTGGATATTTTACATCTTCAATGAATTGGGCTTTCTGGAGTTTCTCGACTTCCTCTTGTATGGCTTGATTCTTCTCGGGACTAAACACCCTTCTTCTCTGCTTTACAGGTTTAATCTCCTTATTCACATTGAGTTCATGACATAAGAAATTTGGATCTATTCCTGGCATGTCTTCATGACTCCAAGCAAAAGTATTTTTCCTATTCTTCAAGAAAGTTATCAACTCCTCTTTTATTGACATATCCAACGATGAACCTATCTGGGTTATTCGTTCAGGATGTTCGTCGTCCAAAATAACATTTTCTGTAGATTCCATCACCTGTCCTTTTACAAGTTGAGATTCATCCCTGGGATCAAGAGTTTCAATTTCTGTACCTTCCTCCACCTGGTAAGTAGTAGTCTTTTTCATCGATCCTTCTAGTTCTTCTTGCTCGGCCGACGAATAATAGCATTCCCGAGCTACTTTTTGATCACCTTTCACCACTCCAACTCCAAAATTTGTTGGGAATTTCAAACATTAGTGTACTGTAGAAGGAACGGCTTCGAACTTCTTCAATCCAACTCTTCCCATGATGATGTTGTAGGCCGACTGCACATTCTTATCCATCACAAAGAATCGTATTCTTTCTGTTCGACAAACAGGCCAGGTTCCAATGAATATATCCAACTTGATCGTCCCAAGTGGAAAAACTTTCTCGCCAGCAAAACCCAGAAGGGGTCTGTGATAAGGTTCTAATTGGGATAATTTCAAATTCAAGCTATCAAAGCATGAATAGTACATGATGTCTGCCGAACTACCATTATCTACCAACACCCTTGAAATGATCACGTCCTTCATTCTCATTTTGATCACCAAAGGATCATCATGAGGGTAAAGAACACCTGCCAGGTCATTTTTTGAAAAACCAATTACTAGCTTCTCTTTGTTTACCTTCCTCGGACGATCATCCTCGGCCAGGTTTATTCGCTGAATATATGAGCAAGCTTGAGCCTCTCCGAGATAAGCTTTTCTTTCTGCAGTAAGGTCTTCTCCTCCTGCATCTCCCCCTGTAATAACGTTACAATGAAATGATCCAAAACGTATGGAAAATACCTCTCGTTCAGGTTTTCTTGGCTTCTTGGGAAGATCGGGGTCATCATCTGGATCCTCTTCATGGTCCCTCCTCTTTTTCTCCTCTGCACGACGAGGAGATCTAGATCTCTTTCTAATTCTGTCCTCATTTGTCCTCTCACCTCTGCGATCTACATACTTTGATAATTTTCCTCTTCGAATGAGTGTTTCAATCTCGTTCTGAAGGGCTATACAATTTTTGGTCATATGGCCATGATCTTTGTGAAACTCGCAATATTTGTTCTTATTCCGCATGTCTGGATCTGTCTTCAGTTTCTCTGGCCATTTGATTTCCTCGTTATTCCTGATTTCTTCTAAAACATGATTAATACCCATTTTCAATGGAGTATAATTATCATACTTCTTTAGGGCTTCCAACTTTATCCTGTTATTCCTAGAATATTTGTCACCACCATTATCTTTCTGATCTTTCTTTTTAGAGTTGTCGACCTCCACTTTAACTTCTTTATCCATATTCTTCTTCGCAGTCATAGCCTCCTCGGCATTCATGATTTTGGCCGCTTTTGCCATCAATTCCGACATATTTTTAGGCGGATCTTTGGCCAGAGTATAGTATAGCTTGTTAGGCAACAAACCACTCATCAAAGCAGTGATTGCTGTCTTTTCTTCATAATCTATGACTTCCAACTTCTCGTTATTGAAACGAGTTATGTAATCTCTAGTACTTTCTCCTGATTTTTGTCTAACACTTAATAAGTGCGCTACTCGCTTTACTGGTTTTGCTCCAAAACAAAAATTACCAATAAACAGCTCGGCTAACTGAACAAAAGTTGAAATCTTACCCCGAGGAAGATTATTGTACCATATCTGTGCAGATCCGGTAAGAGTTCCCGAGAATGCTCTACATCTCATCTCGTCGGGGACAGCATAGATATCTGCAGCAGCTTGGTACTGTTCTATATGAAGTACGGGATCTGTCTTTCCATCGTACTTGGGGGTCACTACAGGTGCTTTGAATTTCGACGGTGTGGGGAATTCCACAATGGCCTGCACAAAAGGTGTCCCTTGAACAAAAGTTCTCTGTAAGGGGTTCCTCGCCTTAGCCATTTCTCCCAGTCTATCCTCCAATCGTTGAATGGAACCTTTCCATGCTTCATTCCCTTCCTCGGGCCGTTTAGTCCGAGCAACTGAATGCTCTGACGTAGCTTCCTGAGATTTATCTCGACGAGTAATTGGTCGTGATTGTGCAGATCTTTCTCTCGAACCTGGTGGTGGTCGAAAACTTCCTGATGGAGCCCTAGGTGGACTCATGTTCCTCCTTGGTCCTAACCGACTGAAAGGAGACACCCTGCTTAATCTTTCTAAAGCGCTAGTTCTCTCAGGAGAAAGAGAGATATGTTGATCTGTATCCGTAGCCCGTATTGATGAAGTTCGCCCAGGTTGATAAGAAGAATCATTGGATTCCCCATTGCGATATGATCCAATACGTCTGGATCGTGATTGCCCATGATCAGTCCTTTGCCCTGAATAAGTTGGTACACCGCCTTGAAGAGTTTGAAGGAGTTGCCTCATAGATTCTTGCATGGCGGTTTGTCCTTGAGCCAGATTCGTCATAATTCCGGCCAGATCTGGAGATGCAGATGGATTTGGAAGATTTCCAGTATTTCCAGCATTTCGATTACTGGATTCTGGATTATCTGCCATTGGTGACAAATGATTTTTATGAAAAACGATAACAACAGTCGTTTCCCACAGACGGCGCCAATCTGTTGATGTAAAAAACTAGATCACTCTAATTCTTCAATCACAGATAAATAAATAAGACAAAGATTTTTAAAGTGGTTCGGCTAGGAATAAAGCCTACATCCACTGTTATGTTATTGCTGAGTGTTTGTGGAATTCTTGCTTACAAGTTCTCTCAAGAAATTCCGGTCCCTTTGAATGGGATCGATACAAGGTATTTATAGCCTCAAGGCTGTACATGAAAGGTCCAATACATTAAATGATATACATATGAATGGGTAATACATTTAATGCAGCGTGTGCGTCAAGAATCTAATGAATAGTTGAACAGTTGTCCGTCTGATAATTGATGACACGGCCGAGGTGCAGTTCGGACCGCCTTAGTTGCTCGTTGATCAAGAGTTCCTCGGAGTGATTAGAGTATCTCGGGATGATATAGTTCCTCGGATGGAGTTCCTCGGCATGATAGAGTTCCTCGGTGTATTCTCGTTGCTCGGTATCAACCACGGTTATTCAGTAAATGATCTTCCTCGCTGTTATTGTGCCACGTAGATCGACACGTGTCTTCATACTATTCGTCCACGTCAGCATATTAATTTTGGTATCAACAATACATTTAATGCCCTCTTTGCGTTTGCGTCCAAATGATAAGCATTTAATGAGCATTTAAACTGTTGGTATCCTGCTTCGAGGTGCAGCTCAGACCGCCATGAGTTGCTTGGACCGCCTAAGCTTCTCGGTATTTAAGAGTTCCTCTGAGAGGCATTGTTCCTCGGAGCTTGTGAGTTCCTCGGGGAACTAGTCTTCCTCGTTGTAGTCTTGTTCCTCGGAGCGAGTGGGTTCCTCGGAAGTGTTTGCTGTTTCCATGTAGATAGCCACGTGTCTTCATATGATTGGTCCATGTCAGCAGATTAATTTTGGTATCAACACTATTAATATTGCTTTTACTTTGTTAAAAACTATTCTTTTTCACTAAAGTGTTTATATTTTTCTAAAAACTATTTTTTATAAATATTTTATTCTTTAATAGCAGTTTTTTAAAAGATATTGTTTGTTTGTAATAAATTGTTCTATTTTGTTAAAAAAAAATCGTTTTGTTAGAAATTATTTTTTTAACTGTTTTTTGTTATAAATTAATTTTATTTTGATAAAAAAAAATTCAAAATTGTTTTTGTTTTGTTAAATACTATTTTATTTTCAAAAAAAAAATTCTTAAAAAAACTATTTATTTTCATTATAAGGTTTTTTTGCATCAAAAACTATTTAAATGCCACCAAATATCACTTTTTATGGAGAAAGTTTCATATTTAGCGGTGAAAAATGTAGCAAAATCTGATAAATTCATAAAAATATACAATAGTTTAATTAAATAAAATTGTAATGTGTTAAAGTCAAAAATCAAAATAACAAGAACAATAATAATAATAATAATAATAATAATAATAATAATAATAATAATAATAATAATAATAATAATAATAATAATAATAATATATTTTAAAGTGTAATTTTATCATAACTAAAATGATGTTATGTTTTAAAATCATATTATATTTTAAAAGAAGGGGAGAGGGTATTTTTGTCATTGTTTTTTTTTATATATGAAACGGGAGTGGGGGAGGAAGTTAAGGGTTTCGTAAGTGTCACGCCCTATAGTTTTGTTATAACTAATAAGAGAACAACAATGTTGAATTATTAGTATGTTTTGTTGAATTGAACTCATATTTGAATTCCTCAAAATAAATAAATAGATCAAAATTAAAAACAAATAATCATTCATAATAAACATAACAATATATAAACCTGTGTTATTGTTAATATGAACCCATGAATACATTCAGATCACCACTTACTCACAAAGTGTTACTAAGGGCTTGTTCGATAAAAAAAATGAATAAATGGAGCGGTGACAAATTTTCATTGAGAAATTTTTCATGGAAAATCAGATAATTTTTCAGGTAGGGTTTTTTGATAGA
Organism: Sambucus nigra; assembly: GCA_949130495.1. Taxonomy (NCBI): domain Eukaryota; kingdom Viridiplantae; phylum Streptophyta; class Magnoliopsida; order Dipsacales; family Adoxaceae; genus Sambucus; species Sambucus nigra. Next base: position 60,533,512 of record OX422209.1, on the reverse strand, counting down.
ATAAATTTTTCAGGTGACATCTTATTTTTTTGACCAAAAAAATGATATAAAAGGCTGAGATGAAGAAGAATATGATATAAAAAATCTCATGTAAAAAATTGAATATAAAGAAGAATATGATATTAGTGAAATGTTATTAAAAAATCAAATGTAAAAAAATCATATACAATGAAAAAGTCGGATGAGGAAAAAACTTAAATAAGAAAAATATGAACCTAAAAAATATAATAAAAAAAGTTAGATAAAAAACAAACCATTGTTTTTAACAGAGTTAGAAAAAATGATATAAAATTAATTCTGATATAAAAAAGTGATATAAAGAAGAACAATATATTAAAAGAGTATGATATAAAAAATATTTAATATACAGAAGAATATGATATTAGTAAAATATGCTAAAAAATCTTATATAATAAAAAAAGCCAAATAAATAAAGCTGAATTAAAAAACAATATGATATAAAAAATTGGATGAAAAATAAAAGTTGCAATAAAAAAATCTTATATAAAAAAGAATATGATATGAAAGCAAACCATTGATTTTGACAAAAAAAATCATTTATCAAAAACAAAAGTGAACAAATCTTGGATGGAAAAGTTTTCAAATAAAATGGAAAATCATGACAATTGTCATACTTGCTGGAAGATATTTTCATGATCAATATTGACTATAAGCGCACATAAAAGTAGACAAAAGTCTCATTTGCCACCTTTTAGTAGATTTGCTATTATAAATTGTCCCTATCAAATATGCCATAATTAAGTATGGCACATATACTTAAAGTCTGTAAACATTGCATGAAATTTTAACACTCAAAACAATTAATAATTACGATGTCGTTGTTTTTGGTAATTTTGAAGTATGGTATAACTAATTAAATTGTAGTTTTAATTATAAAAGAAATTGTGCATCGCAAGCTAATAAGAATAAAGGGAGCTTGACAAATAAGTATTGTTTATATAAGATATTTCCAAATTGGTCATGTCATAACGAATTTTTCTTTATAGGTCATATTTATACGTGTAACAATTATTCACTAAATATTTATAAATAGAACTTATTGAAGCAGAGATATTTTTTATGAGACTTGTTTGAAAAAAAAGAGATATCAGGACCTATTGAACTTGTAAACGGGACTAAAAAAATCTAAGAATGAAAAACAAAGAGCCCTTCGACTATCACAAAAAATTTAGAAATTGCATAAAGACCATGCTTTTTATTATAAACCTGATGGATTATTCGAGTGACTTGCACACATTAAGCTTCATAAAGTCGCTAAGAGTAGTAAGCAAAAAAGGGAATAACAAGCATTACCCAACTGCGAGGCAAAATTGAGGATGCATTTCGAAACATTGGATATGGAACATAAAGTTAGTTCATTGGTTCTTCAAATAGAATTTGGGGAAAGAACCCGTGGCTGCTCTGGAGTACCAGAGGTCACTGATATGTGACGCATCCATGAGAGCTTGCAGGGACAGAGCCAGAATTTTTCTAGAGTGGGGGATAATTTAATAACTCTTGAACCGAATTTTTGTGTATTTACCAAAAATTACTTAAATAATTACTTGATCTAATGGAAAAATAAATAAAAATTTCAAACCCCAAAAAAGGATGTAGAAATAAAAATTTCAACTGGTAATTTAAACTAATAATCACTAAAATTAATCCTAACACCAATCTTAAAATTAACATTTACAAATATTAGACAAAAAATTAATCCCAAAGTTAGCATCAATTTAAATAAGGGGCTTTCTAATATAGGTCCTATTAGACATTTTTTTATACATTCTAGTCCCACTTGATTTTTCTCCTATATATAGGTCCTTCTCCAAAAATTTTGCAACCTTTTTTCACAATGTTACCCTTTTAAAACCAAATACCCATAACTTCTTGGGGAAGTTACATAAGCGGTTGGACTTTTTTTCATTATATTTTTAATCTTCAAATGATCATAACTTTTGATTGACAAATTCATTTTTTGCAAAATTACTATTTTTGAAAACTGCTCGTTGAGATCTATCAAGCAAGATCAATAATCCTATCTAATTTCAAAGAAAAAAAATTACACAGACAATAAACTTACTCTATGCACGAGAAAATCAAATAGTTTTATATTTACGACATTTTCACAAACAATGACATTTTTTGTGTTGAAATAGTTTTATATTTGTGACATTTTCACAAACGGTAACATTTACTGTGTTAATATATATATATATATATATATATATATATATATATATATTGTAAAAAAGACACATTTTTTAGTTTAACCCATTTAGTCCCCCAAACACTCATTTATCCAATATTCTCTTATTTTTGAAGGTCCACGCCAGTGGCACTACATGCTACCCCTACTCACCCCAAATGGGAGCTCCGGTGGATCCAAACCACTTTTTTCTAACATTCTCTTATTTTTTAAAGTCTGCGCTAGCGGCATTCAATCCCCACCATCACTCACCCCTATTGTCGGAGCTCCAACGACCTTCATAAGTGTTTCAGTTTGGAGTGGGTAGGGGTGACATGAGTGTCGTAGGTGCGTACCTTTAAAGATAAGAGAATATTGGATAAATGGGGTTTGAATCCACCAGAGCTCCGGTTTGAGTTGAGTAGGAGTGACATTGGGTGCCGCTAGTGCTGAACTTTAAAAATAAGATAATAATGGATAAATGGGTGTTTGAGCGACTAAATGGGTTAAACTAAAAATAGGTGTGTTTTTACAATATATATATATATATATATATATATATATATATATATATATATATATATATATATATTATTTGACCCATTTATTTAACCAATCTGTTTGTATTATTGTTTAATAATAATAACAAATGTGACAACCTAGTTAATATGTATTAATATATGTAATTACTATTTCGATTTTTTTTTAATTAAATCATGTTGACTATTCAATCATTATTTAATTCTATTTTAAAGGTGTGCACAGTAAATATTACTGTCTATGTAATTTTTTTCAATTAAATATTATGTACATCGTGGATCTTGTTTGATAAATATATGGGTAAAATCTTCTTAAGAACACAGTAAGTTTTACTGTCTGTGTAATATTAAAACAATAAATGTCAGTGTTTGTGATAATGTCTCAGATATAAAACAATTTTATTTTTTGGTGCATACTGTAAAATTTACTATGTTCATAAGAAAATGTGACATTTTCACAAGAATTTGTGAAAATGTCATAGATATAAAACTATTTCATTTTTCGATTTGTATTAGGTAAGGCTGGCTTGGGTTGCCGCTAGTGCGGACTTAAAAATAAGATATTGTAAAAAAAAAAGTGGTTTGGATCCACCGAAGCTCCCATTTGGGGTGAGTAGGGGTCGCATGGTGTGTCGTTGGCACGGACCTTCATAAGGGAATATTGGATAAATGAGTGTTTGGGCGACTAAATGGGTCAAAACTAAACATATCTGTCTTTTTGACAATATATATATATCAACATAGTAAATGTTACTGTTTGTGAAAATGTGACAAATTTAAGATTATTTCAACACAAAAAATGTCACTGTTTGTGCAAATGTCCTAGATATAAAACTATTTCATTTTATGGTGCACACAATAAAGTTTAATATATGTGTAATTTTTTTTCTTTGAAATGTTTTAGGCTTCATGGATCTTGTTTGATAGATCTCGGCGAGGAGATTTCAAAAATAGTAATTTTTCGAAAAACGGATTTGTCAATCAAAAGTTATGATCATTTGAAAATTAAAAATAAAGTTCAACCACTTATGTAACTTTTCCGAGGAAGTTACAGATGGTTGGTTTTAAAACGGGTGTTGATGTAAAAAACTAGATCGCTTCTAATTATTTAATCACAGATAAATATAAACGAGACAAAGAATTTTAAAGTGGTTCAGCCTTATAAGAATGGCCTACGTCCACTGTTTCTGTTATTGCCAAGTGTTTTTGGAGTTCTCGATATGTAGTTCTATCAAGAAATTCCGGTCCCTTTGAATGAGGGTAATACAATGTATTTATAGCCTTGAAGCTATAATCTGAAAGAGTGATACATTAAATGATGTACATATGAAAGGGTAATTCATATAATGCTCTTCAAGCGTGTGCGTCAAGATGATAAGCATTCAATGAATAGTTGAACTGTTGATTATCTGGCAATCAATGCTGTGGTCGAGATGCAGCTCGAACCGCCTTAGTTACTCGTCGTTTAAGAGTTCCTCGGAGCGCTGGAGTTCCTCGGAGGACTGGTGTTCCTCGGAGTACACCTGTTGCTCGGAGTGAGTATGACTAGGTCGGGGGAATGAACTTCCTCGTCGCTATTGTGCCACGTAGATTGACACGTGTCTTCTTATTATTCGTCCACATCAGCATACTAATTTTGGTATTAACAGAATCCCCCAATATTTCATATTTCGAACTTTGAGGAGTATGGAACATTCTTTCTTGGTATATGGAAATATTAAATGACCTTCCTGGGTTTTAGGAGACTTTTCTTCGTATTTGAATTTCCTTCCAAATTCGCAGAATCCGCCTTTTTGCATTTTTATAAGCGCTTCGATCTTCGTGCGCTTTTTGTCCTTTTAGCCGCCGGTAGCGTAATAGTTTCCTTTTTGTAATCATTTCTTTCGCCATTTTCCAAGGCAAAGTATTTAAACTTCATAGACAATATCACCGTCTTCTACCTTTTTCCAATTTCTGCTTTCGAGTTTTCCATAGTCTTTCTTTCTCTTGTGCGTTCATCCTTGTTTTCGTTCATCGTCAACATATCTCCCTTTTTCCTGTAAGATCTTCTTCCTTCTTCTTTATTTCTTTTATTCACCATGGTTTATATTATTGAATCTCTTGAGAAACTCCGTTCTGATTTCTCTATTCAATCTTGGGTAACTTTGGAGGATCTTTCTGAGCCTTCAAATTATTTTAATTTGGCTGAGGGACATTGGTTCCCCAGTCTCTTTATTGCTGAATGTGGATTTTCTTTTCCACCAAACCCTCTGTGCTTAGAGTTCTGTCAGTATTTCGATCTTGTTCCTGCAAAAATAGCCCCCAACACATGGAGAATAGTTAATGGGGTGCATAGGTTAAATCAAACTCATGGAACTCGTATAGGAATTCCTAAGATTATGTACTGTTATAGATGGGTTGTACTAGACAATGTTTATTATTTAAAAACTAGATTTTTGAATAGAGCTTTAGTAGTCAATCTCCCTGATGCTAATAGGGATTATTTTGAACATGGGGTAGTTATCAAGAATTGGCAACATGCCCCTTTGGTTGGAGACGAAGTATATGAAGGTCCCAAATGCCCTCCATATGGCAATGGGATAGGTTATTTTCATCTTATTTTATTTTTGAAATTATGATTTCATTATGTTTGATAAAATGTATGACTGATATTTCACAATGTATTTGTTTGCAGTTGACAGTAAGAGAAAAACTCCAAAAGAATCAAAAGTTAATATCAAGCATTTAAAACATATCTGGAGTTTGCATCAGAAAGTTGCAGACGAGCACGTCAGGTCTGCTTCATACTTGTTGCAGTACAGGAGCTATACATCATCCTTTACTGCTCGTCCTGTGGTCAGCATTAGTGAACCATTGCCAGCTTCTGAGGATTCTTCACTAGAATCTCACATTCCTCTAAGTCAGAAAATGGGCAAAAGAAGAGTTCCTGCTATCTTCGAGGAGACTTTCTCTGCTGGAGATGGAAAAAGAAACAAGGCTGATGTCCCAAAGGGGACAAAGAAAGTAGATGTTGCCCCTTCTGTTGCTCCTCAGAAGGCTGCCGAGAAGCCCCCAGTGGCTCCGAGCAAGAAAAATGCTTATGTGGAAGTGGTCACCATCTCCGCCACCAATAGTTCTTTGGTTGAAACTGTTGAAGTGCCACTGAGGATATTGAAGAAATCCTCCTCGGTCAGTTTTTCTGAAACCATTCCCCAGCTCCAAGCTAGTGGAGTTGGTGTTCCAACCATTATTCCTCCGAGTTCTGCAATGAGCTCGGTAAAGACTTGGACTATTCCTGAAGTCCAAGGAATTGAAGAAAACATGTCTAGGGATATGCTGACATCCCTAGCTACTCGTCACATCGCTTCAGTAAGTTTCTCTTATCCTGAATTTTTCTTTCTTTCAGTCAATATATGTATCTCGGCACTGACTTATCATTACCTTCTTTTTCAGCTGGTGAGTTATTTTAACACCATAGTGAAGAAAGATGAAGCACTCAAGGCTTCTAGCTCCTCTTCTGGAGTGGAGGATGCTTTTCTGGGTTTGGCCCAGTCTTTGAAGGATTCCCGTAAAAAATATGACGAGGATAGGGGTGAATGGGAGAAGAAGTCGGCTGCATCTGAGGCAGAGAAGGTGCAGTTGGGAAACAAAATAAAAGACTTGGAGAGAGAGAATAAGAAATATGCCGAGAAGCTCACAAACTTTGGGGAGCTTAAAAATAAGTTGAAATCGGCTGAGGAAGAGCTAACCCTTCTGCGAGAAGTAAATCGCCAGAAGGAGGAGGTGGAGGCCAAGTTGAAAGCCTCCGAGGATCTTCTATCCGAGAAGCTCTCCTCGGAGAAAATGAAGAGAAAAGTGGCTGTGAAAAAATCTTTTCGTACTGGTTGGGATAAAGGATGGGACAGGGGGGTAGCAGAAATGATGACCCAGATGCAGTATGGGAGTTTGAAATACTTCCGAGATGGTTGGGTTACTGCCCTGCAAGAATTGAAAGTTAATAAGGACTCAAAACTGTTTCAACAACATCTTCCTGGTCCTCCCCCAGCTATTGAGGATGAAGAAGAGGATGAAGCTGCCTCCGAAGAATCTTCAATGGTAGTGGGTGATCTCATCCTTACCCAGCCTGCTGACGAGGAGCTTTCATCTCGACCTGCTCCTCCTGAACAAGTTCCAGTTCCTGCCGACCAACTCGTTGTTCCCACCGAGCAACCGATCTCCTCATCCCAGCCTCCCGAGAAAGTCTTGGGAGACAAGGAAAAGGTGTGAAGTTATTCAGTATTCTCTTTCTATTTTTCTTCTTTTTCAAGTGTAACCCAGATCTTTGTAACTCTGCACTATGATCTAATAAAATTTGAGTTCTTTTCTTCCATATGATTGCCTCTTTTCTCTTCTGTACTCTGTCTTGATATTCTTTTTGATGGTTACTTTTTCTTTCTCTGTTAGTTTCTGGCCAGGATGAATATGCTATCTGCTAATGATACAAAGCTGATGCAGCAATGTCATGAATATTATAAGGTTGGTCACACAAACCTAAGTGCATCAGAAGTTGCCGACATCCTTGGTCATGATGCTTCAGAGCAGGCAGTCGAAGCTTATCAGTACCTGAAGGACTTACTTGATCGAGCTATGGCCAATAACGTGGCTTACTATGAAATGATCGAGGAGCTTCAATATACTTTAGAAGATCTTCAGACTCAGTACAAGGAATCAACTGCCCTTTTGCACGAGGGGTATAAAAAGAGGTATCAACAGCTTTCTGCCGAGACAGGCCACAAAAAGATCCTTGTTGGGTACGATGTCAGGGAGAGAACCCTAAGGGGTGAAGTTGAAGCATGTAGACAGATTGCCGAGCTGCTGGAGCAAGAGAATAACAATTTGCAGAAAGAGCTAGCACAGTATAAGTCTGCATCTTCTTCTTCAACAGCTGTAATCCCAGTGACTGACGAGGGATTTTCATTTTTAGAGGTTGAGAATGCCAAATTAAGGCAAGAGCTGGATACCTGGAGAAGATCGGGTGCCTCTACTGCTACTCGGGGCGAGGAAGAGGTTCTCGTGGACGAGGAAGAGTTGCTCAGAATGTTGTCGAGGAACCAAGTTCTCGACTTGCTCGGGGAGGATCAAGGGCTCTTAGTCGTAATGTTGAAGAAGCTCCTACTCGATCGACGTTGGAAAATCAAGCATTCCAATTAATGGCTAAGAACCAAGCCTTGTCTGAGTTGTCCAAGAAAGTTAGAGAATTGGAACAACAACTCTCTTCAAAGGAATCAGTTTTGAAGACTAACAAACTTTTCATCCAGAGTCTTAACGAGAAGATTGCAAGGTTAACATTTCAGTTTAATAAACAGCCCAGGGAGTTTTGGATGGTTGGATACAACGAAGCTTTATTCCATTTAGATGATCGTATCCAGAATGCCAATAATGAGGGCCACAAGCAAGGTTGGCTGAATACCTTGGGCGTGCTGAAGCTCGAACAAGGGCACTACCTGTGGGACTATTATGATCCTGGGGTATTAGACTTGCCTGTGCCACCTTATAAATTGGACATGGAATGGATCCTAGCTCGTGCCATTCCTCGGAACTTAATTGCAAAATACCTCGGTGACTACAATCTTCATTCTCAAATCGAGGTATCTCGTCCCGAGCATCTACTGGACACACCTTCAATAATGAACGTCATAATGCTTCGAGATATTAACTTCATTAATTCTCCCCTTTGCTTGGAAGATCCTCCTGCTGGCGAGGAGCCTATATCGAAAGCTGAAGGAAAAAAGCCAATAGAATAGGAAATTCTGATGTAATAATTAGTACACAAATTGATATCAATGTAATAAACTTGTGTAATTCATTTTGACTTTAATGAAAGAATTTCATTTTTGTTTGAAAATTTGCATTGCTCTTGTATTTGTCAAACACTTTATATTTGTGCTTTCATAACTATATTGTGTGGCTCATCGACCAACTTAGCAATAAAAAGTTACAAGTATCAGAAATGTTGCTCGATCACTTAATAATAAAGTAATGAGTATAAAAATGTTGAAAATTATTCCAACCAACCAAGGTTGTTAAATTGTGCTTGTCGACCAATTATAGTTAATGGGTTTTTATCCCCGACCATCTATACTTGGTATTGTTTAAAATATTTTCTCCTCGTCGACCAACTACAGTTAGTGGATTTTTATCTCCGACCAACCATACTTGATTCAGTTTGGAATATTTTGTTCTTCGAGGAACTTTTATGTAATAAACTTACTTCCCGACCAACATAAGTAGACATTTGAGATAATCTTACTTCCCGACCAACATAAGTTGGCATTTGAGAGCATATCTTGTTTCCAAACCAACCGAGATTGGCCTTTCGTCGATCATCTCGTGTTCTCGCTCTTTTACCAACTGGAGTTGGTCTGAGTTCGAACTATCATATCCACTAACTCTTTTACCAACCGGAGTTGGTCTGAGCTAATGTACGCCTCCTAACCAAAGGAGTATGGGGTGTTCTCGCCCTTTTACCAACTGGAGTTGGTCTGGGTTCGAACTATCATGTCCACTAACTCTTTTACCAACCGGAGTTGGTCTGAGCTAATGTACGCCTCCTAACCAAAGGAGTATGGGGTGTTCTCGCCCTTTTACCAACCGGAGTTGGTCTGGGTTCGAACTATCGTGTTCTCGCTCTTTTACCAACCGGAGTTGGTCTGAGTTCGAACTATCATGTCCACTAACTCTTTTACCAACCGGAGTTGGTCTGAGCTAATGTACGCCTCCTAACCAAAGGAGTATGGGGTGTTCTCGCCCTTTTACCAACCGGAGTTGGTCTGGGTTCGAACTATCGTGTTCTAGCTCTTTTACCAACCGGAGTTGGTCTGAGTTCGAACTATCATGACCACTAACTCTTTTACCAACCGGAGTTGGTCTGAGCTAATGTACGTCTCCTAACCAAAGGAGTACGGGGTGTTCTCGCCCTTTTACCAGTCGGAGTTGGTCTGGGTTCGAACTATCTTCTTCTTTTTACTGCAGAGCAGCGTAGTGTGCCGAGCAGCGTAGTGTTAAACACTAGTATTCCCCGAAAAACTTTCAATAAAAGGAGAGAAGATTGTGAAATATCATCGTTTTATTCATATTGATGGAACTGCTTTATATTTTACATCACTGATAATACTTGCGTAGGTGTTCAACATTCCATGCATTCTTAAATTCCTCTCCTTCTAGAGTTGCTATTCGGTAAGTTCCTGGTCGGACAACTGCAGTAACTCAGTAAGGTCCATGACAGTTTGCTTCCAACTTATTGTGCTTCTGAATGACCTTCTTTAGCACGTAATCTCCTTCCTTTAAGTCGCATTTTTCACACTCTTGTTGTAGAACAGGGCTGTTCGCTGTTGATAAGCAGCATTCCTAATGGCTGCCTCTTCTCTAACTTCCTCGAGCATGTCTAAATCTAATCTCCTCATCAAGTCGCTGACTGGGGAATTGAAATTCAGCACTCTGTGTGTTGGAAGACCCAACTCGGCAGGTATTACAGCCTCACTTCCAAATGCCAGCATATATGGTGATTCTCCAGTTGCTGCTCGGGGAGTTTTTCGATAAGCCCACAATACTGACTGTAGCTCATTAATCCAATTAGCTTTAGCCTCACTTAGCCTCTTCTTCTAACCATTTAGTATTGTTCTGTTCGTCACTTCAGTCTGTCCATTGCTTTGAGGATGGCCTAGTGCTGAATGAACCTTTAAAATGTTTGACTGATGACAATAGGCAGCAAACTCCTCGTTATCAAATTGTGTTCCATGGTCTGTGATGAAGGCATGAGGGAGACCATATCAGCAGATGATGTTCTTCCAAACGAATTGGTACACTTTCTCGTATGTCATATCAATCAGAGGCTCAGCTTCTACCCACTTAGTAAAATAATCCACTGCGACGACGAGGTACTTGAATCTTCCTCGGGTCGTTGGCAGTGGTCCAACCAAATCCATTCCCCACATGGCGAAAGGCCAAGGGGAAGTTATGGGTGTCAACAATGCTTGTGGAGTTCGTCGGATGGAGGAAAAACGTTGGCATTTATCACATCTCTTAGCATAAGCTATACAATCAGCCCTCATCGTTGGCCAGTAGTATCCCTGCGTCATCACTCTTTGCAAAAGTGTCCGACTTGCTACATGGGCTCCACAGGACCCTTCATGGATCTCTTCAATCAATTCCTTCACCTCGGAGGGATGTACACATCTTTGCAAACCTGCCATAATTCCTCGCCTATACAAAACACCATTAGTTAGTACATATCGAGCAGCTTTAAACTTCAATTTCTTGGCAACGATCTTATCCTCCGGTAATTCTCCTTCCTCAACATATGCCCTGATGGGATCCATCCAAGATGGTCCTAAATCAAGAGTAATAATATTCATCGTCAGGTCTTCATCTATGCTTTGACTTTCTAACACCTCAATTGGTATCGTTCTTCGCAGCTCGGTACGAGTAGCTGATGTTAGTCGGGCCAGTGCGTCTGCTTGTGCATTCTCCATTCTTGGTATTCTGATCAACTGAATGGCATCAAATTCTGCCAACAACTCCATCGCCTTTGCATGATACTTGACCATTAATTCTCCTTTAACTGCATATGTTCCCATCATCTGATTCACAATTAATTGAGAATCACTGAATACCATCACTTGTTGCGCTTCCATAATCTTTGTTAAATTAAGACCTGCTATCAAGGCTTCATACTCAGCCTCATTATTGGAAGCTTTGAATTGGAATCGCAAGGCATATTCCACGTCAATCTCGTCTGGGGTGTTCAAAACAATCCCTGCTCCACAACCCGTTGTGCAAGATGACCCATCTACATATAATCTCCATGTAGGTAACTCGCCTTCAAATTTCTTATCTGGCAGAGTTCCTCGGTGAAATATCTGTTGTTTTCTATCATCCTTCCCTGATATTTCTTGCTCCTCGTCGATCATCTCTTCTCGCTCTTTTACCAACCGGAGTTGGTCTGAGCTCGAATTTGATGATCCTTCCACATCCACAAGCCCTTTTACCAACCGGAGTTGGTCTGAGCTTATGTCTGTTGATCGTGTAACATCCACAGGTTGATCAATGAGCAACTTTTATTCCTCGGGGGTATCAGGATATGTAAATTCTGCTATAAAATCTGCTACAGCCTGCCCTTTTAGTGATGATCTGGGTTCATACATGATATCATATTCACCGAGCTCTATTGCCCAATACATCAGTCTCCCTGATTTTTCTGGCTTATGAAGGGCTTGTCTCAATGGCATGTCGGTATACACGACGATGGTATGGGCCTGGAAATATGGCCTCATTCTTCTACTTTCCTCAATTAATGCCAATGCCAATTTTTCCATCTTTGGGTACCTCATCTCTGCACCTCGGAAAGCCTTACTTGTGTAATAAATTGGCTTCCAGACACCATTCTCCATTCTGATCAATGCCGAGCTGACTGCATTCTCTGATACTGCCAAGTACAAGTACAACTTTTCTCCCATTACTGGCCTGGACAACATTGGAGGCGCTCCCAGATATTTCTTCAAGTCTTGAAAGACTTTTTCACATTCATCATTCCACTCGAAAGTTTTCCGAAGTGTTTTAAAGAATGGGAGGCATCTATCAGTTGCTCGGGATACAAATCTGTTGAGCGCTACAACTCGTCCTGTAAGACTCTGCACCTCTTTCTTTGTCGTTGGAGATCGTAACCCTAAAAGAGCTTTGATCTTTACTGGATTTGCCTCAATGCCTCGCTGGTTAACGATGTACCCGAGGAACATTCCTTCTCGTACTCCAAAGGTGCACTTCGTCGGGTTGAGCTTCATTTGGTATTTATCCAGTTGATCAAAGGTCTGACCTAAGTCAACTAGATGATCAGTAACTTTCTTGCTCTTTGTCAGCATATCATCGACATAGACTTCCATATTGCAACTGATTTGTTCGGTGAAAACCTTGTTCATCAGTCGCTGGTATGCCGCTCCTGCATTTTTCAAACCAAAAGGCATAACATTATAACAATAAGTTCCCCTAAGGGTAATAAAAGAAGTGCTTTCCATGTCTTCAGGTTTCATTTTGATTTGGTTGTATCCAGAGTAAGCATCCATGAAGCTGAGCAGCTCGTGTCCCGAGGTAGCATCCACTAGTTGGTCAATTCTGGGCAATGGAAAGTGATCCTTTGGGCAGGCCTTGTTGAGATCAGTGAAATCAACACACATTCTCCATTTATTGTTTTTCTTCTTTACCATCACCACATTTGCTAACTAGTCTGGATATTTCACATCTTCAATGAATTGGGCTTTCTGGAGCTTCTCGACCTCCTCTTGTATGGCTTGATTCTTCTCGGGACTAAACACTCTTCTTCTCTGCTTTATAGGCTTGATCTCCTTATTCGCATTGAGTTCATAGCATAAGAAGTTTGGATCTATTCCTGGCATGTCTTCATGACTCCATGCAAAAGTTTTCTTTCTGTTTCTCAAGAAAGTTATCAACTCTTGTTTTATTGAAGCATCCAACGTCGAACCTATCTGGGTTATTCGTTCAGGGTGCTCGTCGTCCACAATAACATTTTCTGTAGATTCCACCACCTGTCCTTTTACAAGTTGAGATTCATCTCTGGGATCCAGTGTTTCAATTTCTGTAACTTCATCCACCTGGTAGGTAGTAGTCTTTTTCCTTGACTCTTCAAGCTCCTCTTGCTCGGCAGACGAATAATAGCATTCCCGAGCTACTTTCTGATCACCTTTCACAACTCCTACTCCAAAATTTGTAGGGAATTTCAAACACTGATGTACTGTAGATGGAACTGCTTCGAACTTCTTCAACCAACTGTTCCCATGATGATGTTGTAAGCTTATTGCACATTTTTATCCATCACAAAGAAGCGTATTCCTTCTGTTCGACAAGCAGGCCAAGTTCCAATAAATATATCCAACTTGATCGTCCCAAGTGGAAAAACCTTCTCGCCGGCAAAACCCAGGAGAGGTCTGTGATAAGGCTCCAATTGAGATAACTTTAAATTTAAACTGTCAAAGCATGAGTAGAACATGATGTCTGCCGAACTACCATTATCTACCAGAACCCTTGAAATCACTACTTCTTTCATCCTCATTTTGATCACCAAAGGGTCGTCGTGAGGGTAAAGAACACCTGCAAGGTCGTTTTTTGAAAAATCGATGACAAGCTTCTCTTTGTTTACCTTCCTCGGGCGATCCTCTTCAGCCAAATTTATCCGTTGAATGTATGAGCAAGCCTGAGCCTCACCTAGGTAAGCTTTTCTTTCTGCAGTAAGGTCTCCTCCTCCTGAATCTCCTCCTGTAATGACATTACAATCAAATAACCCAAAGCGTATTGAAAATACCTCTCGTTCTGGCTGCCTTAGTTTCTTGGGAAGATCGGGGTCATCATCTGGATCGTCTTCATGGTTTCTCTTCTTTTTCTCCTCTGCTCGACGAGGAGATCTAGACCTTTCTCTAGTTCGGTCATTATTTCTTCTTTCGCCTCCCCGATCAACATACTTTGCTAGCTTCCCTCTTCGGATGAGTGTTTCAATCTCGTTCTGAAGAGTTATGCAATTTTTGGTCATATGGCCGTGATCCTTATGGAACTCGTAATATTTCTCCCTATTCCTCATGTCAGGGTCTGACCTCAGTTTCTTTGGCCACTTTACTTCCTCGTTATTCTTGATTTCTTCCAAGACATGATTAATACCCATTTTCAAAGGAGTATAATTATCGAATTTCTTCAGGACTTCCCATGATGATTTATTATTCTTGGAATGCTTGTCACCGCCATTGCCCTTATGCTCTTTCTTCTTGGATTTGTCATCTTCCACCTTGGTTTCTTTATCCATATTCTTCTTCGCAGTCATAGCCTCCTCGGCATTCATGATTTTGGCCGCTTTTTCCATCAACTCTGACATAGTTGTAGGTGGATCTTTGGCCAAAGTGTAATACAACTTGTTAGGCAATAACCCACTCATCAAGGCGGTGATTGCTGTCTTTTCTTCATAATCTATGACTTCCAGCTTCTCGTTATTGAAACGAGTTATGTAATATCTAGTACTCTCACCAGATTTTTGTCTAACACTTAACAAGTGTGCTACTCTTTTTACTGGCTTTGCTCCAAAACAGAAATTGTCGATGAACAACTCGGCCAACTGAAAGAAAGTTGAAATATTACCCCGAGGAAGATTGTTGTACCATATCTGGGCAGATCCAGTAAGAGTTCCCGAGAATGCTCTGCATCTCATCTCGTCGGGGACAGCATAGATGTCGGCGGCATCTTGATATTGCTCTATGTGTAGAACAGGATCTGTCTTTCCATCATATTTGGGGGTCACCACAGGTGCTTTAAACTTTGACGGGGTAGGAAAACCCACAATGGCCTGGACAAAAGGTGTCCCTTGAACAAAAGTTTATTGTAAGGGATTCTTCGCCTTAGCCATTTCTCCCAATCTATCCTCCAACCGCTGAATGGAACCTTTCCACGCATCATTTCTCTCCTCGGGCTTGTTAGTTCGAGCAATTGATTGCTCTGAAGTGGCCTCCTAAGATCTATCTTGACGAGCAACTGGTCGTGATTGTGCTGATCCTTCTCTGAGATCTGATGGTTGTCGAAAACTCCTCGACATGGTCTTAGGTGGACTCCTATTCCTCCTAGGGCCTAATCGACTGAAAGGAGACACCCTACTCAGTCTTTCCAAGGCACTGGTTCTTTTTGTAGAGAGAGTGATACGTTGATCAGTATCTGTAGCCCTTATTGACGAAGTACGCCCAGGTTGATAAGAGAAATCATCAGATTCCTCATTACGATATGACTCAGTACGCCTGGATCGTGAAGAAAGTAAATAGGTTTGCCTCTGACCACTTCGCTGTCCCGAACATGTAGGTGCACCGCCATGAAGGGTCTGTATGAGTTGCCGCATTGTTTCTTGCATGGCGGTTTGTCCTTGAGCCAGATTCGTCATAATTCCAGCCAAATCTGGAGGTGCAGAGGGATTTGAAGGATTTCCAGCATTTCGATTGCTGGATTCCGGATTATCTGCCATTGATGATGAATGATTTTTGGTGAAAAAAGATAACAACAGTCGTTCCCACAGACGGCGCCAATCTGTTGATGTAAAAAACTAGATCGCTTCTAATTATTTAATCACAGATAAATATAAATGAGACAAAGAATTTTAAAGTGGTTCAGCCTTATAAGAATGGCCTACGTCCACTATTTCTGTTATTGCCAAGTGTTTTTGGAGTTCTCGATATGTAGTTCTATCAAGAAATTCCGGTCCCTTTGAATGAGGGTAATACAATGTATTTATAGCCTTGAGTCTATAATCTGAAAGAGTGATACATTAAATGATGTACATATGAAAGGGTAATTCATTTAATGCTCTTCAAGCGTGTGCGTCAAGATGATAAGCATTCAATGAATAGTTGAACTGTTGATTATCTGGCAATCAATGCTGTGGTCGAGATGCAGCTCGAACCGCCTTAGTTGCTCGTCGTTTAAGAGTTCCTGGGAGCTCTAGAGTTCCTCGGAGGACTGGTGTTCCTCGGAGTACACCTGTTGCTCGGAGTGAGTATGACTAGGTAGGGGGAATGAACTTCCTCGTTGCTATTGTGCCACGTAGATTGACACGTGTCTTCTTATTATTCGTCCACATCAGCATACTAATTTTGGTATTAACAACGGGTATAATTGTAAAAAAAAGTCCCAAAAATTATAAATATGACCTATTTAATGGTTGAAATGTTAATGGAACTTAATTAGGGAAACTTTGTTCATATGTGATCTGTATATAATAAACCCTAAATATAAAGAGGGGGAAATAAAACTTAATTGTTTTCACCCAAAATACAACCAAGCAAACAAGCATCTATCTTATTTATCAATTATTCTAAAAACTTTGTGGGGCCTTCAGCCCCTACTCAGCGTAAAACCACTATCCACATTTTTGACCAAATTATATATATAAAACAAAGGCTACAGCTTTGAGAAAGACACAGAAAAATTCAATGTCTCTCACTTTCGCTGCAAAAATAATTTTGCTATTTTCTACTACAGACTTATGTTCGTTATTCTTTTAGCAGTGCTGGAGTATCCTGAGAGTTCAAAGATTTAACATAAACCTGGTGTTTAAATCTTAGCGTTGAGTCCTGAGAGTTGTATGTTCACGCGACTGAAAGCTACACCTTTAGAACTTAGTGTCAAACTCAAACCTCGATCGATAAGTCCTTCCAATTTTATCTATTTCGTATTTGGGTTTTTTCATATATTCTTCATTTATTATATCCAACAATCTAAAGTTGAAATTATGTTTTTATTCTATAATTTGCTATGAAAAATCCTAATGCAAAATACTCTGAAAAACCTTAACTTTTTAGTGGAAAGAATTTTAAGCGATAGCAAATGAAACTGCAATTTTACCTAACAACTCTAAAGGTTGTTGACTTGATTGAATTTGATAGACCTTCTGTACCTGAAGAACTAGTTGTTTGGAAATATAGAGATTATATGTGTATGAATTATATTATGAATTGTCTCGGCCTTGAACTGTGTGATGTTTATTGGCCAGGTCCAACTGCTAAAGAATTATGGAACACACTGGATAAAAAAATGTGCAACTTAAGATGCTGGGTATAAGAAATTTATGGTTGGAAATTTTTTGGCTTTCAAAATGGAAGAAAATAAATATGTTGTGTCACAACTTGAAGAACTACAAATTATTATTCATAAAATTATGGCCGAGGGTTATAGTACATGTGAGGAATTTCAAGTGTCGTCTATAAATCTGGGTCTAAACGTTAATGGTTCTACTCGTAAATTTAAGGCAAGATTGGTAGCGAAAAGATATAGGCAAAATGAAGGAATTGATTTCTTTGACACTAACTTTCATGTTAATAGAATTACATCTATTAGGCTATTAATTGCTATAGATTGATTATATAATCTGATAATTCATCAAGTGGATGTTAAAACGGCTTTTTTGAATGGAGATCTTGAAGAAGAAATTTATATGGATCAACCTGAGGGGTTTGTAGTCTAAGGCCAAGATAAAAAAAAGTGTAGACTTAAAAAACCTTTATATGGACTAAAACAAGCTCCTAAATAGTGGCATGAAAAATTTGAACAAGTAATGATCTCTAATGGTTTTAACATTAATGAAGCGGATAAATGTATTTATAGAAAATTCAAGGATAATTCTGGTGTGATTATTTGCTTATATGTGGATTATATGCTTATTTTTTTAACTGATATGAGCGCAGTTATTAAAACTAAAATCTTCCTTAATAAGCAATTTGATATGAAAGATTTGGGTGTCGCTGATGTCACATTTGGAATCAAAATCATTAAAAATTCTGAAGGAATTGTTTTAACCCAATCTCATTATGTAGAGAAAGTTCTTTGAAAATTTGAACAATTTAATTAAATTCTTGCTAAGACACCTTATGACCCTAGTTGTCACTAAAAGAAACATTCTGGTCTTGGTGTATCAGCATTAGAATATTCTAGAGTTATTGGTAGTCTAATGTATCTTATGAACTGTACTAGACCTGATATTGCATATGCTATGGGTAGACTTAGCAGATATACTTGTAATCCTAATAATGAACATTGGGATTCTTTGATTAGAGTTTTGAGATATAAAAAATACACAATAAATTATGGCATTCATTATGTTAGATATCCTGTTGTAATAGAAGGATTTTGTGATGGTAATTGGATTTCAGATAATGATGAATGTAAGTCTACGAGTGGCTATGTTTTTACCTTAGCAGGAGGCGCTATATCTTGGAAATCTACCAAGCAAACGTGCATAGCTAGATCAACTATGGAATACGAGTTCATAGCATTAGATAAAGCAAGCGAAGAGGCTGAATGGTTAAGGAACTTCATATTAGATATTCATTTGTGGACTAAACCAGTTCTTGCATTGTCCATTCACTATGACAGTCAAGCAGCGATCATAAGAGAACATAATAAATCCTACAATGGAAAGTCTAGACATATCAGGACGAGACACAACACATTAAGACAAGTACTGAAAGATTGAGTTATATCAGTTGACTATGTTAAGTAAAAGAAAAACCTGGCAGATCCATTGACTAAAGGTCTAGCTAGAGAGCTAGTTTATCAAACATCAAGGGGAACGGGCCTAAATCCTATTAATATCTAAATCACCTATAATGAAAACCCAACCCATATGGCTGGAGGTCCCAAGATCTGGGTTCAATGGGATAACAAAGTTATATGAGTCATTTGTGGGGGTACTATCTTCAGTTTTACTTAAAACCCATTCCTATAATGTAGTACCACTGTATCAATGGAGGATGAGATTTAATCTCTTAATGCTTTCTATAGCTGTTATTCAGTGGGGTGTGAGATAAATTCTTGATAGAAGCAACTACATGAGTTTGGTAGTGGGGACGCTTCCTATGAGAATTTAAGCTGATTCTCTAGAGCACTCAAGAAACATGGGCATCCTCAAGGCCGAAACGAGAACAACCGTGGGAACTTGATAATGATTTTTGGGAGTCACGCGTGTGTTCTATTGACATAAGTTTACAACAACGGTGAAATAGTTCAAGACATTAGTTCACTAGCAACCGGTAAACTCAGTAAATCAACACAAAGTAAAGGTTCAAGTCGAATGACACCTTTGCGTTATACGTCACTCCTTATAATACTCCAGAGCGCCTTTTTATATATTTATTTCATTCATATGGGAGGCTGTTGGGTATAATATTAGTATATATATTTATTTTGAATGATGTAAATAATATAGTGGAAGTGGCCAAGTGGTAAGTTAGTGGGGGTGTGTGCATGAGGTCTTGGGTTCAATACCTAGGAGGCACACTAATTATTAAGGGTAAAATATTAGGCTTGAGGCCTAGGTCTCTTGGGATATCTAATGTGTATTAAATCTTTTCAAACTCGTTTAAATTTTTAATTAATTCGTTTTTAAGACTTTGATGGTTTCTTCCATATGCTAAAATATAGTTGTTAGTGGAGAGGTTAGTGAGTTAGTTGCCTAAAACCACTACCCACATTTGTGACAATTTTTTATATATAAAACAAAGGCTACACCTTTGAGAAAAACATAGAAAAATTCAATCTCTCTCACTTTCTCAGCAAAAATAATTTTGCTATTTTCTACTATACAATTATGATCGTTATTCTTTTTGGAGTGCTGGAGTATCCTGAGAGTTCAAAGATTTAACATAAAGATGGTGTTTAAATCTGATCGTTGAATCGTGGGAGGTGTATGTTCACGAGGCTGACAGCTACAAATATCAGCGAGCAATTTCACCTTTAGGACTTTGTGTCAAACACAAACATCGATCGATAAGTCCTTCCAATTTTATCTATTTCGTATTTGGGTTTTTTCATATATTCTGCATTTATTATATCCATCAATCTAAAGGTGGAATTTTGTTGTTATTCTACAATCTGGTATGGAAAATCCTAATGCAAAATACTTTGAAAAACCTGAACTGTTTGATGGAAAGAATTTTAAGCGATGGCAAATGAAACTGCAATTTTACCTAACAACTCTTAAGGTCGTTGACTTGATTGCATCTGATAGACCTTATGTACTTGAAGAACTAGTTGTTTGGAAATAGAGAGATTATATGTGTAGGAATTATATTCTAAATTGTCTCTTGCTTGAACTGTATGTTGTTTATTGGCCATGTCCTACTGCTAAAGAATTATGGAACACACTTGATAAAAAATATGCAACATAAGATGGTGGGTCTAAAAAAATTGTAATTGGAAAATTTTTGGATTTTAAAATGGAAGATAATAAATCTGTTGTGTCACAACTTGAAGAACTACAAATTATTATTCATGAAATTATGGCCGAGGGTTATAGTATATGTGAGGGATTTCAAGTGTCGTCTATGATCGAAAAACTTCCTCTGTTTTGTAAAGATTACAAAAATGATCTTAAACATAGTAAAAAAGAGATGACATTAGAAGATTTGATAGTTCGTTTGAGAATTGAGGAAGACAATGGGAATGCAGAACTTAAGGAGAAAAATTATGAATTCACTTCTAAGGTTAATGTGGCCGAGGGGAAATCAAATGGAAACCAAAAATAGAACCAGTTTAAGCCTAATCATTGAAACTAGAAAAGTGGTCACCACAAACCAAAGAAGAATTCGAGGTCCAACCATAAATTCAAACCTAATGATCAGAATAAAAATTCTAAACCTCAGTTTATATCTAAACCTGCAGGTCAATGCTTTGTGTGTGGAAAATCAGGTCATTACGCTAAAGATTGCATGTTTAGGAAGAGTCAGAATGTGAAGCCTCAAGCAAATTTAACCGAGGAGGGTAACTTTTCTGTTGTGGTGACAGAGGCAAACATTATGAGTAGCATGACATACTGGTGGCTTGATTCTGGCGCTACCAAACATATGTGCGGCGCGAAATGTGCCTTCACGACCTTCACTGCTGTGGGTGAGGGTGAACGTCTGTACATAGGAAACTCCTATTCGTCTAAGGTTGAGGGGAAGGGAACCATTGTTTTAAAGTTCACTTCAAGAAATGTTCTTACCTTGAAAGATGTTTTGTATGTCCCTGAGGTTAGGAAGAATCTGGTGTCTGGTTTTATCTTAGTTAAGAAGGGTTTTTAAATTGTTCTAGAGAGTGATAAGGTAGTTGTGACTAAGGGAGGTGCTTTTGTGGGGAAAGGTTATGTTCAAGATGGTCTTTTCAAACTAAATGTAACCGTGGCTGATAATAATAAAACATATACTTCTTTTGCTTAGTTGATTGACTCTTGTGATATGTGGCATTTTAGACTTGGTCATGTAAAGAAGGCATCCATTAAAAAATTAATGTTTGTGGGAAACATACCAAAATCTGATATTTCTACCAACTCTAAATGTGAAATATGTGTTGAATCAAAATATGCTAAAAAACCTTTTCCAAGTGTCAAAAGAAGTTCAACTGTTTTAAGTTTAATACATTATGATCTTTGTGATTTAAAAGGTTATGTGACACGTGGTGGAAATAAACATTTTGTTACTTTTATTTATGATTACTCTCGTTATTGTTATATTTATCTCCATACGAGTAAACATGAGAGTTTCTCAAAATTTATTTCTTATAAATTAGAAGTTGAAAAATAATTGGAAAAATCCATTAAAACATTAAGATCTGATAGGGGAGGAGAATACACCGGTGATCTTGATAAATATTGTAAAGAAAATGGGATAATTCATCAAGTAAATCCTCCTTATTCACCCCAATCTAATGGTGTGGCTAAAAGAAAAAATATAACTCTTAAGGATATGATAAATTCTATGTTAAGCACTTCGGATTTACCTTATAATATGTGGGGTCAGGCACTTCTTACTGCTTGTTATATTCTTAATAAAATACCTTTTAAGAAAAATGATAAAACTCCTTATGAAATGTGGAAAAATAGAAAACCTTCATATGAACACCTTAAAGTGTGGGGGTGTCTTTCTAAGGTTTCAATACCTATACCAAAGAGAACAAAACTTGGCCCAAAGACTGTTGATTATGTTTTTATAGGTTATGCTAACAACAGTAATTCATATAGGTTTCTTCTAATTGATTCTAAAAATCAATATATGGATAAAAATAATATTTTTGAATTAAGAGATGCTGAATTCTATGAGGGCAAATTTCCTTTCAAAGTGAGAAGTGAGGCAACTAGTAGCTCTGTTCCTGTGGGTCCTAGTGTTAGAAATGAATCTTTGGATTTAGCATAAATCGAAATTAGAAAAAGTAAAAGAACTAGGATAGCTACTTCTTTTGGTCCTGAATTTTTAACATACTTAATGGAAAATGACCCCGTCACTTTTAGTGAGGCAATGTCCTCACCCGATTCTATTTTTTGGAAAGAAGCTATTAATAGTTAATATTATTCTATTATTTCTAACAACACGTGGGAGTTAGTTGACTTGCCTAGAGGATGTAAAACTATTGGATGAAAATGGATATTTAAAAAGAAATTAAAAGATTGACTAAAAAAAACATTGGCTATTTCTCCAACATTTTTAATAATAAATAAGACATTGCCTCAAAAAAAAAGAAAAAAAAATTAAAAGCTGATAGTTCTACTAATAAATTTAAGGCAAGATTGGTAGCTAAAGGCTATAGGCAAAAGAAAGGAATTGATTTCTTTGACACTGACTCCCCTGTCACTAGAATTACATCTATTAGGATATTAATTGTTATTGCTTCATTATATAATCTGATAATTCATCAAGTGGATGTTAAAACGGATTTTTTGAATGGAGATCTTGAAGAAGAAATTTATATGGATCAACTCGAGGGATTTGTAGTCCAAGGCCTACATTAAAAAGTGTGTAAACTTAAAAACCCTTTATATGGACAAAAACAAACTCCTAAACAATGGCATGAAAAATTTGATAAAGTAATGGTCTATAATGGTTTTAACATTAATGAAGCGGATAAATGTATTTATAGCAAATTCAAGGATAATTCTGGTGTGATTATTTGCTTATATGTGGATGATATGCTTATTTTGGAAATGATATGGACGTAGTTAATAAAACTAAAATCTTCCTTAATAAGAAGTTTGATATGAAAGATTTGGGTGTCTCTAATGTCATACTTGGAATTAAAATCATTAAAAATTCGGAAGGAATTACTTTAACCCAGACTCATTATGTAGAGAAAGTTTCTTTGAAAATTTGAGCAATTTAATTGTATTCCTGCTAAGACACCTTATGACCCTAGTTGTCACTTAAGGAAATATTCTAGTCTTGTGTATCATCATTAGAATATTCTAGAGTTATTGGTAGTCTAATGTATCTTATGAACTGTACTAGACCTGATATTGCATATGATGTGGGTAGACTTAGCAATTATACTTGTAATCCTAATAATGAACATTGGGATGAATTGATTAGAGTTTTGAGATATCTAAAATACACAATAAATTATGGCATTCATTATGTTAGATATCCTGCTGTAATAGAAGATTTTTCTGATGCTAATTGGATTTCAGATAATGATGAATGTAAGTCCACGAGTGGATATGTTTTTACCTTGGCAGGATGCGCTATATCTTGAAAATCTACCACGCAAACGTGCATAAGTAGATCCACTATGGAATCAAAGTTCATAGCATTGGATAAAGCAAGCGAAGAGGCTAAATGGTTAAGGAACTTCATATTAGATATTCATTTGTGATTTGTGGCCTAAACTAGTTCTAGCCTTGTCCATTCACTATGACAGTCAAGCAGTGATTGGAAGAGAACATAATAACTCCTACAATGGAAAGTCTAGACATATCAGGAGGAGACACAACATAGTCAAATAACTACTGAAAGATGAAGTTATAGCAGTTTACAATGTCAAGTCAAAGGAAAACCTGGCAACTCCATTGACCAAAGGTCTAGCTAGAGAGCTAGTTTATCAAACATTGAGGGGAATGGGCCTAAAGCTTATTAATATCTAAATCACCTATAATGGAAACCCAACCCATATGACTGGAGTTCCCAAGATATAGGTTCAATGGGATAGAAAAGTTATATGAGTGATTTATGGGGTTACTAACTTAAGTTTTACTTAAAACCCATTCCTATGATGTAGTACCACTGTATCAATGGAGGATGATATTTAATCTCTTAATGCTTTCTACAGTTGTTATTCAGTGGGGTGTGAGATACAATACACTCTTGATAAAAGCCCCTACATGAGTGTGGTAGTGGAGCCGCTTCCTATGAGAATTTATGCTGATTATCTAGAGCACTCAAGAAACCTGGGCATGCTCAAGGCCAAAATGAGCACAACTGTGGGAACTCGATGATGATTTTTGGCAGTCACGTGTGTGTTCTACTGACTTATGTTTACAACAATGGTGAAATAGTTCAAGACATTTGTTCATTAGCAACCGGTAAACTTAGTAGATAAACACAAATTAAAGGTTCAAGTCAAATGATACATTTGCCTTATACGTCACTCCTTATGATACTCCAGAGCGTCTTTTATTTATTTCGTTCATGTGGGGGAGTGTTGGGTATAATATTAGTATATATATTTATTTTGAATGAATTAAATAAGTTAGTTGAAGTTGTCAAGTGATAGGTTAGTGGGGGTGTGCATGAGGTTTTGGGTTCAATCCCTATGAGGCACACTAATTATTAAGGGTCAAAGATTGGGCCTTGTGCCTTGGGGCCTCGAGCTCTTGGGGATTTCTAATGTGCATTAAATCTTTTCGAAGTCGTTTTAATTTTTAATTAACCCGTTTTAAGACTTTGATTGTTTATTCCATCTGTTGAAATATAGTGTTTAGTGGAGAGGTTAGTGGGTTAGTTACCTAAAACCACTACCCAATTTTTTTACCATTTTTTATATATAAAACAAAGGCTACATATTTGAGGAACACACATAAAAATTTAATCTCTCTCACTTTTTCTACAAAAATAATTTTTTTATTCTCTACTATACACTTATGTTCGTTACTCTTTTGGAAGTGTTGGATTATCCTGAGAGATCAATGATTTAACATAAAGTTGGTATCTAAATCTGATCGTTGAATCCTGGGAGGTGTTTGTTCACGAGACTGACAGCTACAAATATCAGCGAGCAATTTCACCTTTAGGACTTTTTGTAAAACACAAACCTCGATCTATAAGTACTTCCAATTTTATCTATTTCATATTTGGGTTTTTCATATATTCTGCATTTATTATATCCAGTACTATCATCCATAACGAGGTTATGTCACTAAGTTCCTTGGTAAAAGCACCATCATATAGACTGCATTTCATAACACTTAACCTCAGTAAAGAGAAAGGCAGATGAAGTGGTGGGGGTTTTCTTGGTTTACACACCAATGACTAGATAAATGCCCACCATGATGTTCGCTCTTTAGTGGTGGACACTAAGGAATTGGAAGAATCTCCATCAGCAACAAATACTTTTAAAGACTTCATTTTTCTCAAGTCAGTTGGAAACTCATCAAGATTTGAGCAACCGGAGATATTTAATTCTTCAAGAGTTTTCAGCATGGCAATTTCTCTTGGAAGCTTTCTTATCTTTTGCAATCAGTTATATCCAATAACACAAGTTTTATCTGTAGGTTCCAAATAGATTCGTGAATCTCCACCAAATTTACACATTCTATAAGAATCAACTTCTCAAGGCTGGGGAGCCCTGAGAAGTCGGGGGTTCTTTCAAGGTCATGCGAGTGACTAGGGTTAAGGAATTTAAGAAGTGGGAGAAACTGTAATGAGAAAAAAAATGATTACTTATTACACTCTTATAACTACTTAACTAATATTATAAGATGAATTTAAAATAATAGAAAAAAGAGTGCCATACCTTAGGTACATTCCATACTTGTTTCAAGTAGCTAATGCACATGTCAAGGGCAACTAGTATTTCCAATAGACAGTCAATTGGCATATATTTCAAAGGAAATCCACTCCAACACAACCATCTTAACTTTGAAGGAAAATCTTGGTAGTCTCCTATAGGTTAATAACCATTGATTTTAAGAATTCTTCGTTCGCGCATCTTAGTAAATGCTCTAGTTTTCAAGCCATCTCCATTGGAATGGCCAAAGGAACTATTTACCACATGTGAGGAGAAGAAGTTGAAGCAAAAGCAAAAAAGGTTGGTGATTCAACGAATTACCTTACCCTGGTAGCAATGGATTGTTGATAAATTCTCCAGTCGCTTATTGCTTCACACCACTAATACCCAATTCATTCCTATTGATCTTTAACACGGGCTTGTCGAGTACGAGACCTTCAATTGCTTCAGTGCCCTAATAAATATTAACAATGAATATTCATGAAGCATTCCGTACAAAAACAACATACAAAGTGACAAACATAAAAAATAGTATTTCCTTGCATTATTTTCTTTCAGAACATCAAAAGAATCCGTATGCTTCCACAACCGACCACGCCTTTTAGGTTCCTTGGGTGAATCCATTCTAATAATTTCTCTCCCCATGTCTTTAATCAACTGATGAATCATTAACTTGTTATGTTCAACATTTAAAAGGCATCTATCCACGAAATTATGAATTCCAATTTTTCTGTAAAAACCACATTCATCCAGTATTGCAACTACATGATTTCTTTCTTTTCCCACAAAGAACCAAACAATATCTTGGAGTAAATTTCTGTCATGGTCATCTTGTAAAGAATCATAACTTAATTTGAGTTGTTTTACAATTCCATTATTAGGAATCGCCTCCAATTTGTCTACTACACTTTTCCATAAATCAAGCGTTAACCCATTTATAAAAGATCCCAGAACTTTCAGAGCGAGAGGTCGCCCTCCACAATGATCTGCAGCCCTTTTCGAGTGTTCTATGAAAGCCTTAGGAGGATAATCATGTCCGAAGGCATGCCAATTAAAGAGCTCAAATGCCTCATTACCAGCCAATTTTTTAACTTAATGGATCTTATAACCTTCTTCATTTGGAATCAATCGCATGTGCCTGGTTGTGACAATGATTTTACTTCCCGGATAAAACTAATCTCTCATTCCAATTATTGCTTCCAATTGGGACAATTTATCCACATCATCAAAAATGATAAGAACTCTTCTACGACATATATCAGCCTTTATCTTAATAATTCCTTCATCCAGACTGGATATCTTTTCTTTTTTACCATAAAGAATGTCGGAAATAAGACGCCTTTGTAAATGAATTAAACCATCAGAGTCTTTTGAAATCTCATTGATATCAAATAAAAAGCTTCTACGGTCAAACCTTTCAAAATTTGAATTAAAAACATACTTAGCCATCGTTGTCTTTCCTATTCCTCCCATTTCACATATTTCCATGATGCCAACCTTAATTGATCCATCAAGTAGCCACAAATTTATTGTTCTAACTCGAGAAGCAATCCCAATTAAGTAGGGGGTACGTTTAATATCGTGCGGGTCACTTAATCCACAATCACCTTAACAATTTTTTGGATAATTAGAGCCTCATCCCTACATGTTGCAGTAAAAATGAAACATAAATCACAATAAGCCAAGTCAACACTAAAAAAAATCTAGATAATCTTATTAATTTTTAAGGTTTATTCCCATTTCAATACATTTAGTTACATGGAGACAACAAACAAAACGACTAAGATGGTATAGTCTCGTCCATGTCATAGAAATGAAAACGAGTTCATTGTGGAATATAAGTTAACGGATAATAAAATAAAATTAAGGGTTCTAAGTGATTTTTAGAAAGAGGACATCTTAACTTGATACTCAAAAAGTGATAGACAACATGGTTTGAATTTAAACTTGAATTTTACTGGGTTTGAGGCATTCTCAAATAATTGTTTCTTAAGGTATTTTTTACCAATTAGTCTCGTTTACTAATGAGGTAATTAAATACGTCATACGATTTGTTTTTCTTCAATAAGTCACATGAAAAAATATTTTTGTTCCAATAGATCATATTTGTAAATAGGTTGTGAATATTCATTTCATGTATGAATAGGACCTATAGAGAAAATTTTGTTTCGATAAGACCAATTAGAAAATGGTCATTTACTATTTGGAGTACATTTCTTCATAATAATTGGGACTTGGGGTACACTAGTCTGCGTTATAGTTGGTTGGTTGGAGTTCAAAATCGACGGAAACCATTAGTTGATTGGTTTGACCGTTAGTTGACTTAATTTGTCAACCAAAAAGACTCTTTTACCCCTTAATACATTAATACACATTAGTATCAATATATATTAGTGTATTAAAAATAAATTCTACATTACTTCTAATTATATATATTTTTATTAAAATCAAAAAATTTTATAAAATGTTTTATAAAATCAAAAAGTTTTATAAAATGAAAAAAAAATTATATATATTTTTATTAACTGTTTTTTATAAAATCAAAAGGTTTTTACAACTGCTTTAAAAATAACTATTTTTAAATAAAACTAAGTGTTTTAAAAATTTTACTAAATTTTTAATAACTATTATTAAAAATAACTGTTTTAAAAATAACTTTATTTCAAAAATAACTTCTAGTAATTATTTTAAAAATTAAAGTTATTAAAAATAACTTTTTTATAACTGTTTTGAAAATAAAAATATTAACTGTAAAAAAAATTATTTTTAAACTTGTTTTAAAAATGTTTTTTTTAATTAAAAAGAAGTGTTATAAAATTATTTTTTAAAAAGATTTATTTTTCTAAAAACAGTTATAAAAATAATAACATTTTTAGAAAATAACATTAATAGTTACACTCTACAATTTATATTTTATATTGGATTTGTCTTTTGTTGCATCAACAGTTATGGCAAATAATTAAGCAATAGCTACTGCTACTACACATAGTCCAGTGCCAACATTTACTGACGATGCTAATGAGGGTGTTCAGAATGATGAGGATCAAGAAAAATAAGAAAATCATGTTAAAAAAGGACATAAAAAAGAAAGTCTAAAGTTTGGGATGACATCAAGAAGGAAAAATTTAATTACTATTAGTTAAAGATGATTTCAGAGGTGGTTTGGGTGGTACAATAACAAATTAGAAGTATGATAAAGAAAATTCTATAGAATGTTTAGCAAACATGGTTGTTGTTCATAAGTATTCATTTAGAATGATGGACGTGCATTTTTCATATTGTTTTTAAAAAAATAACTTTTAATTTTTTTTTTTAATACTTAGGGACCTAGATTCAATTAATTTTTTCCTAGGCATTAAAGTTGAAAGATCCTCTAAAGGCATATGCATATCTTAGAGAAAGTATAAAGAAGAAGTCCTTATTCATATGAACATGCTCAAGCCAAACCTGCTCAATTTCCCATGGATGCAAATTGTAGCCTCTCTTAGAGCATCCGTACTGGTGGAGAGTCACGAATGGAAAAGTTGGCTCCTCATTTAAGCAGTTACTTTTCGCCAGCTAGGGTGGTTTGCAGTTGTGGAATTCATACGAACTTCATTTGTTCGTAAGAAGTTCCAATGAATAAAAGAAGTTCGTTGGAACTTACTACGAACAAATGAAGTTCGTAGGAAGGTAACGGCTAGAAAACGGCTAGTTCCTCTTCTGTTATATATATTCAATCTTCCTTTCAGTTCAGACATCCTCAGTTCAGACAGTATCAAATATAATCTTCTTCACCTTCTTCTATTTATAAACACCATAGCTCACTGTCAAATATAATTTTCTTATCCTCCTCTCAATTTCATCATCTTCCCAATTCATTATATAGTTCAATTATTTTCAAACTCTCAGTTGCAAAATATTTCAAATCATCCCAAATTTCATAATAAACAGTCCAATTATTTTATTTTAATTTATCCATTTTATTCATTATGGAAGGTAGAAAATGGAAAAAAATATTTCAATATCGGGAAATCCAAAAAATTCGGGTCGACTTCAACATCAATTCCCGCTCCTTCCGCACCGATTGAACCGTAGAACCCCGTTTACGGTAACTATTCTCATATTTACGACGTAGTAACACACGCGTCGAATGGGGAAACTTCGATTATAAATAGAAATAAATTCGAACTCCGTGGGAATTGGGTTGGCCCAATGAAATTGTACAAATTGATCGGAGAGAAAAAACCGACGATCAAATCAATTATCAACAGTGCCGGTTATATGTGGAACATATTTTTTATGGTGATTCCCAATTCCGATCAATGTATTGTGACGGCAGTGATCGAACGTTGGTGGGATACGACGCATACCTTCCAACTACCATATGTCGAGCTTGCCTTCACTCCGGTCGACTTCGTAATGCTTTTCGGTAATTATATATATATTATTGAGTTGTACTTATATTCATAATTATTTCAATATATTTGTTGTATTTTATTGTATTTATATTCATAATTATTTAAATATATGATAATAATTTTAAATTTCGTACAGGCATTTCGATTGGACATGGGAGACCCATTATAAATCTGCCCAATGAAAAATATACCAATTTTTCAAATACCATAAATCAATTTTTCCTCGATATTCATATCCAAAGATTTACCAGTGCGGGGATTGCAGTTTCCAACCTTAAAAAATATATAGAAAATTTTGTCAAGGCTGGAGATATACCAGATTATATGTGCCTAATCATAGCCCGGGCATTTTGGTTTTATATTACTGGGAGTGTATTTTTCCAACTGCCAACTCCACTTTCGACATCGGCTTTTTACATTATTGGGAGGATATTACTTCCGTTGACACATATGACTCGGGTTCGACTATTTATGCCCGGATTATATGGTCTTTGGATAAAGCGAGTCGTCGATCGTTAACTAGCGTTGAATGAATGTGGAAATTACTCGAGGTATATTTTCATTTAATCTTATTTAACCGCATATCTGAATTAATTTTCATTAAAATAATAGTCAACTTATTCTAATGAATAAAATGTATTGACATTTTTTGCAGTGTTTACATCACGAGTACATGGCCACGTCATGTCCAATACTAGTCAATTTGTCCAACGATATGTGGCCCCGCATATTCTGTTTGTCGAGGGGGAACCGAAAGAATGTCAAGGGGCCCAGCGGTTTAATATCTCAAGCAGTCAACATCAACTTGAGATGCGATCACCCGAGTCCATTATATGGCAGCCATATGAGACTTCTGCCTACCGTGACACCGATGTCATCCTTTATGCTTATCATCCTATCGGGTTTACGGATGATATTTTGGGATCCCTTATTTAAGGGTTTTTGGTACTTCGGAGACCGAGTCATCTAATAATTGACTGGGCAAATATGTATAGTAGACAACCCACCTACGAGTTTGTGTTATGTCTCCGTACATGAATTTTAAGCAGCAGCTGGCCAAAATTGCCCTGTCGCAAATCTATTCATTAAAGATGTATCCCAAGAAGAGTACAATGCCTACTAGAAGGCAGTAGCACTCGAGCCTATACTATCGCCGATTGCGAGATATGTAAATGTTGATTTGATTGGAGTTGGTTCAGTGGCACCTTCAATGTTGCGAATCCTACGAGCACTAGCACTGACAAATGAACCGCATGTAGATGAGACAGTTTTTGGTGGGTGGTTCCAAGCACGTCCAACCATCGAGACAGAATTGAACGGTGGATGTCGGCCTACCGGAGGTGGCTTCATATACGGTTGATGTCCCGCGACCCAATTTTCCCACCAAAACAAATCATGGACTCCTCCAGTTCTAACGACGAGGGCCAAAATCTCATGCTACAATATTCCCAATTTAATAAAGGTGGATCATCTGATGATTCAAATAAGGAGATGATAATTATGATGGAGATTACCCGGTGATGTGCTGAAAAAAATATAATTCGTGATGGGAAAGAGCTCGAAATCAGACGTTGACTTAATCGTAGGAGAGAAAGGGGTCATGCAACACTATGGGAAGATTACTTTGGTGAAGATTACTTTGGTCGTAAAGGTTTAAGCTCCCATTAGAAAGTGTTGGGTGAAATTCGACTATTAGCTAACGAGGGTTCCCATGATGTGTGGTTTGAGAAGTACGCCATGAGCTAAACCACTCTATTAGAAACATTTATTAGATTCACATAGTCAATTGTTAGGATTTTTGGTCCCCAGTACGGCAGAAATCCGACCGAAGGCGACACCACAAGGTTACTAGAACAAAATGCTAGTAGAGGTTTTCCAGGATTGCTAGGCAGCATAGATTGCATGCACTGGCGTTGGAAAAATTACCCAACAGCATGGCACGCTCAATATAGTGGTCGTAAAGAGTCACCTACTATAATCCTTGAAGTTATTGACACATACGATCTTTGGATTTGTAAATCATTCTTTGGGGTGCCTGGTTCTTGCAATGATTTGAATGTCTTGCACCGATCTAACGTCTTTCAGGAATTACGCAATGGGGCGGCAGCTCATGTTAATTACAATGTTAACGGAAATTATTAGGATACGGGTTACTACATTGGAGATGGCATTTATCCTCCATACTCTTCAATAGTAAAAACATTTTGGAACCAAAATGGTATTACACAAAAACATAAATTATTTTGCAAGTACCAAGAAGCGTGCAGAAAAGATGTTGAACGTACGTTTGGTGTATTACAAGCACGATTCGCTTTTGTTTGGGAACCTTGTAAATTATGGAATAGGGCGTCACTGTCAACCATTATGAAATCTTGCATTATAATGCACAATATGATTATTGACGATGAACGTAAAGACTACCCATGGCAAAATGAGTACGAACACAATGATGAAACACCTGTAATTATAAGGGTCAAACTAATTTCTACGACTACCTCATACGGGAGGATAAGATAAGAGACGTAACTAAACATCAACATTTATGAAATGATTTGGTAAAGCACATTTGGAACACCCACAGTGATTAAATGGTCGGTTGAAGAATTTATGATATTTTTTATTTTAACCGTGGTTAAATGTTTTGTTTGTTCCATTTTCAATTTGTAATTGTAGGATTGTCGTAGTGATCATATAAATGTTATTCTATATAAAATAATGGTTTAACTAACAATATTATATAAGCGGAAAATTAATAAACAATACTCACATTTCATCTATTTAAAGGGAGGCATTTTATTTATTAATATGGATAGTGAATCACTCTCCATATACCGAAATAAAAAAAATGAAATACAATTACAAGGGTTCAATACATCTATTAAAAACATGACTGGTCATTAATTGAACCGCTTGGACCAGACGACCAAGCAGAGTTCGACTGCAACTCAGATATTGTAGCTTCGGCCGAACCAACCATCGTTCTTAGGTCGTTAAACCTTTTAAAATGAAACTTCTTTTGTATTTCATTCATATGGTTCATATCCAGCTCCATGATATACGATTGTTCTTATCCTAGGCGCACGAGTTGATCTTGTATCTTGGTGAGTTGATGAGCTCGCTTCATCTGAATGAACTCATCCATTTGTGAGTCAAATTTATTGGATCAACACGGTTATTCTTCCACTCCTGCTTGCTTATAAACATTGCATTGAATTTTTCAGAATGCTTAAGTACCGCGTTGTTACAATCCAAGTTGTTAGAACGCACTCGTTGACGTGCACGTTGTTTCTCACCCTTCCTGCCTGGGTGTCTATCCGGTACGTCTCGTACCCCCGAAATGTTATCTTTGCCTACGGGTCTAGGGCTTTCATCATTTCCCGCTGTATTTTGTAAGTCAAATTTCGATATATCTTTCAAAATTTGAAAGCAGTTATCGTACATAAAATGTTTTTTCGTTTCAACGCGGTACGCTTCTCGTTCATCCGTAACCGCTTGGAGCTCATTCGTCCCGCTTCCCATAGTATTTAGTTGGTGAGAAAGCTTCGCAACATATATCATTATGAGATGGTATATATGATTGTAACGTGTGGACAACATGGATCTCGTACGAGAAATTGTAATTCCATTTGCGACGTTATACTCATTCATTATGATATCCCAAAATGTGCCCGACGACATCGAGTTTCCTTTAATACTTCGGGCGGTATATTTAGCATTAACGGTACATAAGACTTCATCTTCAAACATAGTCATATTGGATTGTTGAACACTACTCGAAGCAATTGGTTGAGAAGACGACATAATTTCGGTATAAATATAAATTTTTTCGAATGGGATTAAGAAAATACAAAGGGAAAGAATTTCACGCTAAAAAAAGGGGCGAGAATGATAAATTGATAACCTGTTTGGGCTGTATTTATAATGAAACAGCCGTTAAGTTACATGCAATAAAACTATTCCAATGAACTTGTATTATTCGTAGCAACTTGCTACGAACTTCTTTTTTTCGTAGGAAGTTCCTACGAACTTCTAATAATCGTAAGAACTTCCTACGAACAAAAAAAGTTCATAGGAAGTTGCTACGAACAATACAAGTTCATTGGAATATTTACTGATTCATTACCCCTTCAGTAAATTTGCTAAACACTTAACGTTTCTTCTACCCTATTTGGCATTTGCCTCTCACCATTGCAACCCTCGCGATTGCCAACTTTACAAAATTTGTTGGATTTACTCCCCACAATTGTGGATGCTCGAAGTATGAAGGAGACAAATTCAGTGATCCAGCAATTTACAGAAGGTTGACAGGACGTCTATTGTATCTATAGATCACCAGGCTCGATATAACCTTTTAGTTAATCTACTTAGTCAGTTTATGATTAAACTAAGGCTTCCCCATTTAGATTATGCAGTTAAAGTTATGAGATACTTAAAAGAATACTCCTGGGCAAGGTATTATCCTTCCTGTAGATACTTCATTACAATTACAGGTTAACTGCATCTACTTGTTCTGAAATCATTTGGTTACGTTCTTTATTGAAAGACATTAGAGTTGTTTTCTCTAAACCTAGAGTCCTATATTGTGACAATCAAGATGCTTTTCATATTGCTTCAAACTCGATCTTCCATAAGCGAACAAAGCATATAGAGATCGACTATCATTTTATTAGAGATAAGATTCAGCTTGGGATCATGAGTAATTCTCATGTTTCTTCATCTAATCAACTTGTAGATGTTTTTACAAAGCCATTAAGGAAACATCAGTTCCTTACTCTGGATGGCAAGTTGAGCGTTCTAATATCCACGCCTCAACTTGATAGGGGAGTGAAGAGTTTTGATATACCAAGATTCTCAAAGAGCAATGCTAGACTATCCAGGACTTCACCCCGGGTTAGTACAGGGAGGGGATTTTTTTTTTCTTTTCTTGGTTTCTCATGACATGAATGAGTTTTTTTTAGGGTTATTGGCTTTTTTGTTATATTTAAAAAAAGTTGTTTTATTAGAAAAAAATATTTTTAAGATTTAAACAATGTATTGCTAAAAAACACTATTTTAATATATTAATTTTATTTTTTTTGAAAAAAAATGTTTTAAAAAATAAAAGTTAGTTTAATATAAATAAATAAAGTTTTTTTAATATTTTAATCTGTTTTAAATAACTACTAATATAAATAATTTTTTTTTCAAATAACTGTTAAACAATTGTAAATATAAATAACTATTAAACAGTTTTGGAATTTTTAATATTAATATAAATAAAAAAAACGTTTTTTTACATTTTAAACAGTTTTAAGAAATAAAAAAAATGCTATAAATGTTGTAAAATAAAAAAAAACTAGTTTAAAAATAAGTGGTGCTGATAGCGCGGATCTTTAAAAATAAGAGAACATTTGGAAATGAGTGTTTGAGGAACTAAATGAGTTAAGAATAATAACAAAACAATAATTTCTTATTAGAATATTTTTTTAACGGGGACATTTAAACCGTTTTAAGAAATAAATTTTTTTCTTTAAATGTTGTAAAATAAAATAAAAAAGTTTAAAAATAAGAGGTGCCGTTGTCGCGAACCTTTAAAAATGAAAGAATATTGGGTAATTAGGTGTTTGAGGGACTAAATGAGTTAAAAATAAAAAAGAAAAAAATAATTTCTTATTAGAATAGTTTTTTTATCGCGAACATTTAAGCAGTTTTAAGAAATACAAAAATTATTTTAAATGTTGTAAAATAAAAAAAAAAGTTTAAAAATAAAGGGTGTCACTAGCGCGGACCTTTAAAAATAAGAAAATACTGGGTAAATGGGTGTTTGAGGAACTAAACGAATTAAAAATAATTTTAAAAAAATACTAATTAAAAAAAACTATTCTAATAAGAAATTGTTTTTGCAAATTATTTTTAGGATCAAATACGAAGAAGTCCCTCAAATATTTTTTAATACACATTTAGTCGAAGCTTTTTTATTTTGTTCAAAAACATCCCTCAAACACTCATCTAACCAATATTATGTTATTTTTAAAATCTACGCTAGCGGTATGTTGACGGACATTTTGAAACAAATAAAAAAATGAAAGTTTGAAAGCCCCCAAATTTTAAATTCAAATATAATGAAATTGTTCAAATTTTAAGTTTTCAAAAGTTATTTAAAATTTTCTTTTCTTGAAGACAACAAACCAACTTATGAAAAAAATAAAACTAAACTAAAAGTGAAATTAAAACCACACACACAATTTTCATTTCGACTTAAACACACATTAATCCAATTTAAGTTAAACTTGCATGTTATCTAGATAAAGTAATTTTGCACTTGAATTAAATTGAACATACCCAAACATTAAATTTGCACCAAACTAAATAGATTGTGATTTTGAACTAATTTTATCTTTTAGTCCTAAGCATGCATCTAGGTGATATAGCAAGATAAAATTAAACAATATCACACGACGCGCCGATGTCCGAGGAAAACCCAAATGGGAAAAACCTCGGACGGCCCTAGCCACGAATTTACTAAGTATGGTAGTTTTTACAAAGATTCGACAAAAGAGGACTTACACAAACTGACTTGAGTCCATCCAAGCCTTGACGCGCTCCTTCGGTCTTCAACCTCCGCTTAGTGAATAACCGTGGACTCCTCCACAGTCTCGGACTCCACCGATGGGGATATGGTCACCGTCAATCCGCACACGAAACCTTTCTTCGAGTGAGAACACCGCAACAAACTTTTCTCCTTTTTGGGGTAGAGAAGAACCCAAACTCTCTTCTTGTTGGTGTAGAGAAAACCAAGTGCCAAAACTCTCCAAGAAATGATATATCAATAGGTACTTGGAATAAACTAAACAAATTGGTGTGTATGTATTTTTTTGGTGAATTTAATCCACAAAAATCAAACACAAAATATGGAACTTTTTCTTAAAAGTTTTGCTCTCAAAAGACTCTTAGAATGAGAAAAAGTTGTCTAAAAAAAGTTAGCTCCCGCACTTAAGAAGAATGTCAAAAAGGAAGTGGGGCAAAGTAGTGGAAAAGTGGAAAAAAACTGGCTTAAAACTGTTCCCGCTATTTTTTTTGTTAGAAATCTCGTTCGAACGAGACTTCTAACGAAGAGACGGAACGAAAAAAAAGTCTCATTTGAAAACTGGTTCGAACGACATCTCGTTCGAACGAGGTCGTTCCAACAACCTATCTAACGAGTTCTCAGACCATGTTCTAGATAATTTCGATACGAATGCGTGGCCGCCAGTTTCGTATTTTTCTAATTTTTTTTGGATTTGATATGATTTTTCTACTGAAAGGTGTCCGAGAACAAAATATTTAGAACTATGAATTCAAAAAAAGTTTAACAAAAAAATACTAACACCCAAAATAAATTTCTAAAATACACCCAATAAATAATGTTCCAAGCTCCTATATATATATATATATATATATATATATATTAAAATGCATTCATACCTTAGGAGCAATGAAACCATGTTGATGACGTAGAAACAAGGCACAACACACATGACATTTGATGAAGCTTTAATATATTGGCCGCTACGTTTTCAACAAACACGTCATAGGCTTGAATGGATAAACTTGAACTCTATCCTATGACTTAAATGTTTTTGTCCGAAATTGAGCCAAAACTACAAAGGACTCAATTGTAAATTTGTGTCCTTACAAATCTCCCCCTTTGGCTATTCCGGGACAAAAACTAAACAAAAATCCTAAAGGGCCGTCAAGCTCACTAGACTCAAAAACAATGTCCCACCCAAAATAAAAATACAATGCTTGACTCAAACAACCCAAGGATAAATATCTTTGCCGATGTTGAATGTTGCCATTTTGAAGTATTCCTGCACACTTAAGCAAACTATCAAACGCATAGGGAATATCAAAATATTAAATGCAATTAAATAATTACTCACCCTAAATTAATTCTCCCCTTTATCAAACAAATGACCTACTTAGAAAGACGTCTCCACCTAAGATAAATCTCCCCCAAACTAAGATACGATAATAATAGGATTAGATATCATTTCTCCCCCTATCATTCTCCTCCTTTTTGTTCAGGAATAGACAAAGGCTACAGAATCAAAACAGTAACTTATCTCCCCCAAATAAAGCATATACACCCTCTAAACTAAGCAAGGGATAAAAAGAATGGGATAACAAGCTAAAACATGTAATTGTGCATATAGTGATGAGAACGTTAAATCATATGGGCAACAAAAGTTGAACTAATCCAAACAATAACATCGATACCAACAAGGATGCAATAAAATGATACCAATATGATATATAAATTATTAAGCATGTGATATCAACAAAGAATGCAATAAGATGGATACCAAGTATGAATTAAAGCATATATGGATTAGAAATCAAAGCAAAGACTAAACAAAAATATCAAATATATGTATACATAATATATATCAAAGAGACTCAAGTACACATATATAGATATAAACACACAAATGACACACACAAAATATAATAGGAGTCTTTCACACTCGTATGGAAAAAATATGTCATATGGAAACGGAAGTGTTGGGGTGTGAACTAGTAACGATTAAATTTAGACCTAATCACTTAAAACATGTTCACGGAGTTCTCAATTGATTGAAAACTTCATCACATTTGAATATAACCTCATGTGACAATATAAATTGAACTCAATGAACAATCATACATAATGCATACATGCCTAGCATATTGATGATTCTACAAACCAATCGAGTCATGACATTGAAAGCGCAACTAGGATAAACGAACATTGTGCAAACCATTGATATACCATCCAATCTCCCTCAATAAGCGTATATTATTTTTGAATGAATATATCAATCAAACATAGGCCTTAGCAAATATTTTATTTTTAATGCCATAATTTTATTTTTAGGCCTTTGAACCACGTATTTCTTTTAGGTCCGAACAAACGGTGGCTTACTATTCGCAAAGGATAATAAATCCTTTAGGAACCCTTCCCCGTGTACATTAATATTTATCATTTTTTATTTTTCACACAAATCTCACGTACAACGAATTTTGACATGCACTAGTCCTCCTAGATCACAAATATGTAGATGACAAGATTGGTAGGAGAACACCTCACAAAGCTCAAATATACATATGAAGTTAAAATTTCAAATGAGCTCGTGCATGTGTGAATTGAGGCATATAAAAATAGAATCCATTTAAGCAACACAACATCCAACTACTCCATGTAGGCATGGTAAAGAACATAATAAGGATTGACAATCTAAACCAAAAGTTCTAGCCACGTGGGAGCGAAAAAGATGGGATTCTAACACAAGAGTATGGCACATAAAATGTGTCAAACTAAATTACACACAAAATAAAATCTGTTTGAGTTTTTTTTAAATTTTTAACCAAAAATAAAAATATATACTCAAAAGACAAAAAAAAATCATTTATATTTTTCATTAAGCCTAAATCACTTAAAGGTAAAACACAAATGATAAACAAAAATCTTTTTGTATTTTTCATTTAAAGCAAACAAAAATGAGGGAAATATAATTAAAAAAGATAAACAAGTCATGATTTCTAGCATGAGATATGAAATAAAGCAATGACTAGAAAATGACTAAACAAGCATACCATTAGCACTGGTTCTATAACATGAAGTACAAAGCTAAAGTAAACAAAGCTAACACATTCAACCTTTAGATTTTGTAAGGGAGGAAGCATGTGAAAGTAAATGAGAATCAAATACCCTATCTTGTAAAGCTACCAAGTCGGATCTCCTAACCCAAACTAATGACGAATGACTATCTCGGGGCATAGGAATCTTGGCTACCTTGGTTGCCTTACGTTGGATTTTTCTAGGACCTCCTTTAAGATCAAAACAAAATTTCCTAAGATGACCTTTTCGACCACAATGTGCACAAGTAAAAACACGTCAAAAATTGTTACCTAAGGATTGATCTCTAAAGGTTTTCCTAGGTGATTCTCTTAAAACATTGATTTTGGATTTATGAGAAGATTCATTACAACTATCGAAGCCTAAACCACAAGTGTCATTTTTAATTTGGACCGTTTCTAAAATTTTATCTAGTTTCTCCGAACGACACTCCAAATCAAATTTGACATTCCTAGAGTCTTTTAATTTATTTTGTAATTCTAAAATGTTTGACACTAATAAAACATTTCTCTCTTCAAACTCGAGAAGCTCCTTTTTCATTGACTCCATTAAACCTCTAAGGCTATCTCTCTCGCCTTCTACATATTCAAGCTTGTCTCGAAGAGTTCTCTCTCGTGTCCTAAGGTCTTCCACTAACGCACTATCATCAACGACCTTGACACACTCTCTTAGACTCGCTTCTAACTTCAAATTAGCTCTTTTTAATTTAATAGATTCTTTATAAAGTTCTTGAAAAGAATTTTGAAGTTCACTCACATCAACCTCTTCTTCACTTTCACTTTCTTTTTCTTCTCCACTCTCACTACCATAAAAAATAAGGGAATCATAAACTTTGACCTTGGAAGTGTCATGTGTTAAAATTCCATCAATAGAAGAATACTCACTATCACTCACATGACTAGCCATAAAAGCCACAATTTTGGGCTTAGAGGAGGAATCGGGACCCGCTTCATTATCACTATCACTAAGGGTTGCATTAAAAGACTTTGGTTGCTTATCCTCTCTCCTTAGTTTAGTGGGGCACTCAAAAGCCCTATGGCCACACCCTTCACAACCAAAACACCTATTTGACTCGTCCCCATTTAAATTTTTATTAATAGTTTTAGGGATCTTCTCGGCTTTGTCATGC
This sequence comes from Sambucus nigra, assembly GCA_949130495.1. Taxonomy (NCBI): domain Eukaryota; kingdom Viridiplantae; phylum Streptophyta; class Magnoliopsida; order Dipsacales; family Adoxaceae; genus Sambucus; species Sambucus nigra. The sequence goes on along the minus strand of OX422209.1, from coordinate 60,492,324 downwards.
GTAGATTTTCCAAATTTCTTAAAATCATTTTTAAATTTATCCATGTTCAATTTAAGAATTTTTTGAAACTTTCTAGTAAACAAGGCTATATCTTCCGAGTCACTATCACTCTCGCTCTTTACTACTTGTTTTTCCTCTTTCCGGGCTTTTAAAGCAATGACATTTTCAATTTTCTTTTCGATTTTAGAGGGAAACATGTCCAGTTCATAGGTTTGTAAATCACCTACGAGCTCTTCTAATTTCGTAGAGGCTAAAGTTGGTGAAGAATTTAAAACGGTCACTTTTGGAATAAATCTATTGGGTAGGGACCTTAAAGTTTTCTTTACTACTCGGTTGTCGGGTATTTTCTCTCCCAAATTAAAAGATGAATTAATAATAACGGAAAGTCTAGCATAAAATTCATCAAAAGTTTCTTTATCGTTCATTTTGATGGTTTCAAATTGAGTGGTGAGGTTTTGGAGTTTTGAAGCTTTAATGACACTAGTACCTTCATGAGTGAGTTGTAAAATATCCCAAGCTTCTTTAGCGGTTTCACACGTCAAAATGTGTCGGAATTCATCCGGTGTGATCGCGCTAAACAAGGCATTTAAACCACGGGAATTAAAATTTGAAAGTTTAAATTCATTCTCACTCCATCTATCGGCGGGTTTCGGAACACGTTCATTGTCTTTTAAATGTGTAGGTGGGGACCAGCCATTAACGACAGAAAACCAAACTCTCTCGTCGATAGATTTTAGTGCCGATTTAATTCGCGCTTTCCAATACGCGTGGTTAGAACCATCGAAAATAGGAAATTTAGAAAATGGGGAAAATTCCATTTTAGCCAAAATATATTTAAAGGATCTTAACGAAGTAATTTATCATTTTTGGCTCTGATACCAATTTGAAAGTTTGAAAGCCCCCAAATTTTAAATTCAAATATAATGAAATGGTTCAAATTTTAATTTTTCACAAGTTATTTAAAATGTTCTTTTCTTAAAGACAACAAACCAACTTATGAAAAAAATAAAACTAAACTAAAAGTGAAATTAAAACTGCACACACAATTTTCATTTCGACTTAAACACACATTAATCCAATTCAAGTTAAACTTACATGTTATCTAGATAAAGTAATTTTGCACTTGAATTAAATTGAACATACCCAAACATTAAATTTGCACCAAATTAAACATATTGTGATTTTGAACTAATTTTATCTTTTAGTCCTAAGCATGCATCTATGTGATATAGCAAGATAAAATAATATAATATCATACGACGCGCCGATGTACGAGAAAAACCCAAATGGGAAAAACCTCGGACGGCCCTAGCCACGAATTCACTAAGTATGGTAGTTTTTACAAAGACTCGACATAAGAGGACTTACACAAACTGACTTGAGTCCATCCAAGCCTTGACGTGATCCTTCGGTCTTCAACCTCCGCTTAGTGCATAATCGTGGACTCCTCCATAGTCTCGAACTTCACCGATGGGGCTATGGTCACCGTCAATCCATACGCGAAGCCTTTCTTCGAGTGAGAACACCGCAACAAACTTTTCTCCTTTTTGGGGTAGAGAAGAACCCAAACTCTCTTCTTGTTGGTGTATAGAAAACCAGGCGCCAAAACTCTCCAAGCAATGATATATCAATAGGTACTTGGAATAAACTAAACAAATGGGTGTGTATGTGTTTTTTTGGTGAATTTAATCCATAAAAACCGAACAAAAAACGTGAAACTTTTTCTTTAAAGTTTTGCTCTCAAAAGACTCTTAGAATGTGAAAAAAGTTGTCTACAAAAAGTTAGTTCCCGCACTTAAGAAGTATGTCAAAAAGAAAGTGGGGCAAAGTAGTGGAAAAGTTGAAAAACCTGGCTTAAAACTGTTCCCGCTATTTTTTCGTTAGAAATCTTGTTCGAACGAGACTTCTAACTAAGAGACAGAACGAAAAAAAAAATCTCGTTTGAAAACTGGTTCGAACGGCATCTCTTTCGAACGAGGTCGTTCCAATGACCTATCTAACGAGTTCTTAAGCCATGTTCTAGATAATTTCGATACGAATGCGTGCCGCCAATTTCGTATTTTTCTGATTTTTTTTGGATTTGATATGATTTTTCTACTGAAAGGTGTCCATGAACAAAATATTTAGAACTATGAATTTAAAAAAAGTTTAACAAAAAAATACTATCACCCAAAATAAATTTCTAAAATACACCCAATAAATAATGTTCCAAGCTCCTATATATATATATTAAAATGAATTCATACCTTAGGAGCAATGGAACCATGTTGATGACGTAGAAACGAGGCACAACACACACGACATTTGATGAAGCTTTAATATCTTGGTCGCTACGTCTTCAACAAACACGTCATAGGCTTGAATGGATAAACTTGAACTCTATCCTATGACTTAAATATTTTTGTCCGGAATTGAGCCAAAATTACAAAGGACTCAATTGAAAATTTGTTTCCTTATAAAAAATTTGACTAAATGTATACTAAAAAATATTCAAGGGACTTTTTTAGATATGCCATTTATTTTTAACTCATTTAACATGAAAAATCAATGGGGGGGGGGGGGGGGGGGGGGGGGGAAGGGTACTCGGTACTACCCCCAGTGTTTACAACTGGATAGTGTAGACTTTTTCTTATTTTTAACTCATTTAAAATGAGAAATCAATAGGAAAAAAAAGGGTACCCGGTACTATCCCGGTGTTGACAACCGGGTAGTGTAGACTTATAAATTCGAAAAAAATAATTGTGATTGTATAGTTTGAAATCTTGTTGTGAGTGACAAAAGTCAATCTGTAGAGTCAAATATTTAGTTTCAACCTCTATATAAATATAGGATTATAACTTACGATCAGTTTCCCGTAAGTTACATACATGTACTTACCATCATTAAGAAAAATTATTACGAGAATTATGTTTCTGTTCAATTAATGACGTGAAAACCGGTGTTGGCATGACATTCTCACATCTACTTTCCAATTTTAACAATTGCTTTTATTAAATATATGAGTAAAGTTACATATTAAAATAATATGATATAATTAGCTTAGCCACGCTATTGATCAAATAAATCGTTGTTATCAACTCTAGAAGAAAGGATCAATATTTGTTCTTGGGATAAGAATTATAAACTGAGAGGTTTTGGGTTCAAAATTTGTTAGCCTTTTGGCATTAACCGAAAGTGGAGGTTGGGTTCCACTTAAATTCCTAAGTTTTAGCGTAAATGGTTTCCTTTTTACTGGGTCGGAGAGATCTTACTTTCATTCACGGGTCGAGTCAAGATTTCACGTCTGGGCGGACTATATTAACGGGTGATTTTCGGGGGAGTTGAATTTTTTTAAGGTTATTTTTTTAGTATTCACCAAATAATTACTTTAAAATAATTAAATATTTTTTTAATTAACAATGATATAAATACCTAACAACTAATATTATAAACTTTTAAATACCTAACAATAAATATAAATTAGTTAATACTTAAAGAGTAACATAAGGCAGTGGGCTCCTTTTAAATCTTAAAAAAACGTTTAACTCTTTTTTATTTTTCCGCTTGGGGGGATAGTCCCCCCCCCCCCCCCCCAAGCTTCCAATTGGCTCCGCCCATGGTTTCGGTGAGCAAAAACTAACTTGACGATACCCCTTACCGCATAACTAAGATAAAAAAAAATTTATCATATTTTATTTCAATTAAGCCTGTGTTTCGGTCGAGTCAAATCATAAAATGCTTCTTTAAATTTTTATTTTTGTATTTTTTCATAAATAAAATAATTATTTCAATTTTTGATCCGATTTTTTCGTAAAATAAAAAAAATCCGAATTTGGAAAATAAAAAAATCAGTAAAAAAAGGAAAAAATCAAAAATTCACATAATATACTTAAAATCCGGAAATTTGGGAAAATTCGTGATTTAAAAAAAATAGGATTTTTGATTACTCGAAATTCACATTTTAACGAAACAAAGAAAAAGATTTAGCCCAAAATGTAAATACATGAGGATTTGACTCATTTTTCATTTGTATATATGTTAGAGGGACAATATACTTTTATAGAGCACTACTTTGGAACCCTCGTCATCTCCCAATTGACGAGGGATGTGAGAAAATCTCAAAAAATCAGGAAAAAATTTGAAAAAATAAAAAATAATTCAGAAAAATCAGATCGGCATTGTTTCGGAAAAATCAGATAAAAAAATAGGGAAATTCAAAATTAAGAATTATTTTCGATTTCGGATTGGCAAACTAAAATTTCATTCCAAATTCGGAATAAATCAAATTAAAAATTAGAAAAATTGAAAGTTCGGAAAAAAAAAAAGCACAACCCAATTTCAATTAATGCAATATATTGTCTTGTGCGTCTTTTATATTTTATATAATGCATACTATATTTTAATTATAATAAAATTTATATTTTATTTAATGTATACTATACTTTTATTATAATAAATTTAAGTGGCATACATTTTGAAACATATATACATGATTATTTTTCAAACATATAATTAAACATTGCATGATGAGAACTCCATTAAGTCATGTATGTTAAAGCAACCTCTAAAGTCCCAAAGGTATTATACACAAAGGGTGATTATTTTCTCTACATAAATCATTGTGTAGTTATACATCTAAGGAAAATGATCATGAATGGTCATGATGATTCGTTATACAAATCATAGTGAGCCCAAACACATCTAACGAAAATGGTCATGATTCGTTATACAAATGTTTGAATGATGAACTATTTTTTAAGGTGAACCCTAAGCTCCATCTTAGTAATTTTCTCTCTCTATGAGGGCTAACCCTAAGCGCTGTCTTAGCCTTCCCTCTCTTCATTCTCTTTTTCCCTTACGTCTAACCTTATAACCTTTACACATACCCATAGCCCTCTCTAACCCGCTAATCCTTAACTCATACCCATCGCCCTCTGTGTGTAACCGTGCTACCCATCGCTGCTATTTCCTCTCATTTGAGACAACCGTGAACGAATAGTATGGAGTATATTACCTTACTATTCCAACCATTGGCACCATTTTTTACCTAGAAGATAATGTATCCCATGCTTTGGAGAGTTCTAACGTAGCTTTAGAATGACGTATCACTACTCACAAGTCCCTCAACAAAATTGGAGTGAGTAACATTATTAATAGGGCTTGAAAAACCAAGAAAGGGTTCTCCATTACAAGTTGGGGTACATACTTCTTTCTTTTCAGGTTTAATGATATTGAAGATATGCAGAGGATACTCAAGAAATGCACATGGTCAATGTTGATACCAAAATTTACCACCCTCTGTGAACCAATTACAAGCCAGTACGTGTCATCCAATGTGGCACAAGTCCAAGACAGCATGATGGAAAATCTCGACCAACAAGGAAGCCCGACTAACATTGTTACCTGACCAACTGGGAAGCCCGATCAACAACCGAAAATCCAGTCTGTACAGCCAACCAAGCACCAACGGTCTTACAACTTGTATTGCCTATGAAGTGACAAGGTTTATATAATTATATGTCATTATGTATTGATGAAAATGCCTAACTAATGAAGGCATTCCATCCTTTCACATGACAACTATCAAGACCCCTCTTGGGATATAAATACATTGTATCACCCTCATTGCAAGGGATTGAAAAATAACTCAAGGCAGTCAATACATAATAATGGATGTAGGCCATTCCATTGAGCCCAACCACTTTAAAATTTCTTGTGTCTTATTTGTTTTACTTACTTTAATCGGTGATCAATTAATTAGGCATAATCTAGTTTTTTGCATCAACAGATTGACGACGTCTGTTGGAACGTATTGCTAAACATTTTCACTCGTTCATCATCCATGGCTGAAATTCCATAATCAAGTGCTAGAAATGAGGGAATTTTGCCTAATCCCTCTGCCCCGTCCTAACAATAATGATTTAACTGGAATTTTGTCTATGTTGGACAAGGGTCAAGAGGCCATGCAGGATACAATGCGATAGTTGGATCAAACTCTGCAATCTGGAGTTCCTGTAAAATTCACCCAGAGGAGTATGCCACCACTGCCAATAAGGCATATGGAACACAGTCATTCCATAACTTCAAGGGATCCCTTGTATCATCCTAGAGCAACTTCTTCTATCAGGATTAGTAATTCCTCTGATGGACAGTCCCTGATCCCATTGAGTGGTTTAGAAAGGCTAAGTAAGACTTCTCATTTCGATCGTTTGGGACCTCAAGGAAATGCCTTTAGGATTGCGTCAAGAAATACTCGATGACCAAGTGATCTAAGGGAAGGATCAGTATAATATATAATGAATACCCGACGAACTAATAGATGCAATCAGAAAGAAGGTTCGCAAGAAGAAAGCTCATCACTATCAGTAGGTCGATATAGTAAAGCCGCCACCCATAGATCTGGTACTAGCCACGATGCTTGGAAGGGATCCATTCATCATTTAGAAGATAGATTGGGAGAAATGGATAAGGCCAAAAATCCTCTCCAGAGAAGTTTTGTTAAGGTATATCCTTTTGTGTAAACTATTGTCTATTTCCGTACGTCGACCAAGTTTAAAGCTCCCGTGGTCACTCCCAAATATAATGGGAAGACTGGTCCAGTTCTTCATATAGAATAATATCAAGGAGCAGTTGATATTTATGTCACTCCTGATGAAATGAGGTGTAGGGAATTTTCACGAATAATCACTGGATCTGCTCAAATCTGGTACAATAGTCTTCCTCAGGGATAAATTTCTTGCTGCCAACAACTCGCCGAGCTATTCATTGGTAATTTTTGATTTGGAGCAAAACCAATGAAGGAAGTAGCTCACTTACTTAATGTGAGGCAAAAGGTGGGAGAAAGTACCAGGGATTACATAAATCATTTCAATAATAAGAAATTGGAAGTCATTGGTTATGAAGAGAAGACTGCAATTACTTCCCTCATGCGTTGATTATTTCTCGACAAACTGTATTATACGTTGGCAAAATATCCCCCGAAGACGATGACATAATTGATGGCTAAAGTAGTGAAGATTATGAGCGTTGAGGAAGCTATGGCTGCCAAAAAGAATTCAGATGCAAAGGCGGAAGAAAAGGTAGAGGGGAAGTCAGATAAGAATAAGCACAAGAATCACAACGAGCGCATGAGTTCAAAAGTAAAAGAAAGCCTATATATTCTTAGAAAATTCACTAATTACACTCCCTTAACGGTGGACATACATCACATGTTGGAACAAATCAAGCACAACAATGATTTGAGTTGGCCTGAAAAGTTAAGGTCACCCGCTGATAAGAGGGATAAGTCTAAGTATTATGAGTTTCACAAAGATCATGGTCATACTACCAAGCACTGTATTTCTCTCCAAAATGATATAGAAGAACTCATTCTAAGAGGAAAATTGGACAAATTTTTTGATAGGCAGAATGGTGGAAGAACTGGAGGTAGAGGTCGATAGAGATCTAAATCGCCAGTTAAGCCCAGGGAAGAGAAGAAGAGGAACCACGAGGATGATCTAGAAGATGATCCCGATCTTCCCAAGAAGCCCAAACAACCTGAACGCGAGGTATTCACACTCAATTTTGGATCTTGTTATTGCCACATGATCACAAATGGAGATGCAAGAGGATGAGATCATACAGATGAAAGGAAATCTTACCTCATTGACTCAAGTTTGTTCCTATATCAAGCAGATCAACCTCGTCGAGGAAGACCGACCAAGAAAAGTTAACAAGGATAAGCTGGTAATTAGATTTTCCAAAAATGATCTATCTGGAGTGTTGTATCCTCGTGATGATCCTTTAGTAATCAGAGTCGAGATGAAAGAAGTTTTGGTATCAAGAACATTAATGGATAACGGTAGTTCGATGGACATCATGTTATATCCATATTTCGATAGTTTCGGTTTAAAACTAAATCAACTCGAGCCTTATCATAGGCCACTTATTGGATTCTCTAGCGAGAAAGTGTTTCCATTGGGGACTATCAAGTTAGATGTGTTGATCGGGACATGGCCGGCGAGCATGACAGAGAAAGTAAGATTCTTTATAATGGACAAAATGTTCATTCTGCCTATAAAATGATTATGGAAAGAGTTGGTCTGAAGAAATTCGAAGCTGTACCCTTTACTATTCATCAATGCCTGAAGTTCCCGACCAACTTTGGAGTTAGAATAGTGAAACGAGATCAGAAAGTAGCTCGGGAGTGCTACTATTGCTCTACCGAGGAAGAAGATATGTTGGAGATAAAGAGGAAAAAAAACACTTATCAAGTGGATATATCTGAAACCGAACAGCGAGTCTGAGGTTGACACCTTAGACCCATGAGAAGAATCTGGGCTTGTAAAAGGCCAAAAAATGGAGGCAACATAAAGCATTGTTCGGGACGATAATGAACCAGAATGAACAACTCAAATAGGAGCGTCATTGGAACTAATTCTTAAACAGGAGTTGGTGACTTTCTTGAGACAAAGGAAACTTGTGTTCGCGTGGAGTCATAAAGATATGCCAAGCATATACCCAAATTTCCTATGCCAAGAGCTTAATGTGAATAATGAGGTTAAACTCGTGAAGCAGCGAAGAAGAGTTTTTATCCCGGAGAAGAACCAAGCTATATAGGAAGAAGTGGAGGAGCTCCAAAAAGATTCCTTTATTGAAGATGTGAAGTACCCAAATTGGTTGGCCAACGTAGTTATGGTCAAGGAAAAGAACAATATGTGGAGGATGGATGTGGATTTTACTGACTTGAACAAATCATGTCCACATGATCATTCACTTTGCCACAAACTGATCAACTGGTGGAAGTTATTTCGTGACACCAACTACTAAGTTTCATGGATGCTTATTCTGGTTATAACCAGATCAAAATGAAGCCAGAAGATAAAGAAAGTACTTCCTTTATTACCCCCTACGGAACTTATAGTTATAATGTTATGCCATTTGATCTAAAAAATGCAGATGCTACTTATCAAAGACTGGTGAATAAAGCATTTGAGGAGAAGATAGGCAAAAACATGGAGGTGTATATTGATGATATGCTAACTAAGAGAAAAAAAGCTGCTGATCATATTACCGACCTCAGCCAGATGTTTGATCAATTAAAAAAGAACCAAATGAAGTTAAACCCCACCAAATGCGTATTCAGAGTTCAGGAAGGAATGTTCCTTGGGTATATAGTAAATCAAAGGGGGATCGAAGCTAATACAGATAAGATTAAAGCCTTAATTGAAATGCAATCTTCGACCTGTAAAAAGGATGTTCAAAGGCTAATCGGGCGCATAGCAGCACTCAATAGGTTTGTGTCCCTAGCAACGGATAAGTGTTTGCCATTCTTCAAGGTACTCATAAAAACCTTTGAATGGAACGATGAATGTGAAAATATTTCCTGGAAATAAAGAAGTACCTGGGAACACCATCACTACTCTCCCGACCACTGTTGGGATAAAAAATGTATTTATATTTAGCAGTATTTGAGTCAGTAGTTAGCTCTACCTTGATCAGGGAGGAGAATGGAGTTTAAAAGCCAGTTTATTACACCAATAAAGCTTTTCGGGGAGCAGAAGTAAGATATCCCAAACTGGAGAAATTAGCACTGGCCTTAATTGAGGCTAGTAGATGAATGAAGCCATATTTTCAAGCCTATACCATACTAGTATACACTGATATGCCAATAAGCAGGCTTTACATAAGCCGGAGAAATTTGGAAGACTGATGTGTTAGGCTGTGGAGTTGGGGGAATATAACCTTGTATACGAACCAAGGGCTCTTTTAAAAGGCCAAGTTGTAGATAATTTTATTGCAGAATTCACTTACCTAGAGGTCCCCGAGCAACAAGGGACTCTAGCCGAGCAACATGCAGGAGTCAGCAGACCTACTGAAGATATGCCCGACCAACTCCAAACAGGGAAAACTATAGAAAAAGACCAACCAGAGCTGTCTAGTGGAGTACAGGAAATGAAGAGAAAATATGAGGAGGTGAAGGATAAAATCTTCCATCAAGGGATTCTGACAGACCAAGCGTTTGACACCGATATCCCCAAATGGAGTTTGTATATTGATGGGTCATCTTGTACAATCGGATCTGCAGCTGGAATCATTATCAATACTCCAGACGAGTTAGACATAGAGTACGCTCTACTATTCTAATTTCAAGCCTCCAATAATGAGGCTAAGTATAAAGCTATGATTGTTGGTTTAAATCTTAGCTAAATCACTTTATGCCGAGAAAGTTGTTATATACAGTGATTTGCAGTTAGTTGTAAACCAGGTGTTGAACTTATATGAAGATGAAGGATAACTCATGAACAGATACTTAGCCAAAGCGATTGAGATAATTTCCACCTTGCTAGCTGTCCAAATAATCAGAATTCTAATATTGGAAAATACCCAAGCAGATGACCTTGATCGGTTAGCTTCAGTAACCAGAATGGAGATACGAAGAACTATTCCTATTGAGCTACTTGCTAATAGGAGCATTGGTTAAGATCTGATGGTTAACTTTATTATAGTTGATATGGTTCCATCTTTGATGGATCCCATAAGAGCATATATTGAATGAGGGATTCTTCAGTCGATCTACATGAAGCTAAGAGGCTGAAATACAAAGCTGTAAGATATGTGCTAAATGGTGGTATATTATATAGAAGATGATTAGCTGCTGGTTTACAATAAAGGGTACTACTGGCCAACCATGCGAGAAGATTGTGCAGATTTTTTCAAGAAGTGTGATAAGTGCCAAATGTTTTCCAGTATACATAAGGCTCCACAAGCTCTCCAAACACTAATCACTTCACCCTGGCCCTTTATTATATGGGGAATTGACTTGGTCGGGCCCCTACCAACCACCCGAGGAAGGTTCAAGAACCTGGTTGTAGTTGTTGATTACTTTATAAAGTGGGTGGAAGCTGAACCATTGATCGATATGTCCTATGAAAAGGTTTATCAGTTTATTTGGAAGAGTGTCATATGCAGGTATGGCTTACCCCATGCCTTTATCACTGATCATGGCACACAGTTTGACAACGATTAATTTGCCACTTATTGTGCCCTGCCCAACATCCAAAAAATACACTATGCTCTTGGCTATCCTCAGAGCAATGGCCAAACAGAGGTAACTAATAGGACTTTAGTGAATGGGCTGAAGAAAAGGTTGGAAATTGCCAAAGGGAATTGGATCAATGAACTGCATTCTGTCCTATGGGCTTACTGGACAACTTTCAGAACAGCCACTAGAGAAACTCCCAACCTATTGGCGTTTGGCACTAAAGCTGTAATTTCTATCGAGCTAGGTTTACCTATGCATAGAGTTCTTAACTTCAATACCCCAGTCAGTGATTTAATGAGAAGGCTGGATTTAGACATGTTGGAAGAAGTCCGTGAAGTTACAACTTTAAGGAATGTAGCCTATCAACAAAGGACTACATATTTCTACAATAAGAGGGTCATGTTGATCAACTTAAAAGAGGGGTGATTATGTTTTGAAGAAAGTGATTTAAAAGAGCAATAAGCTGGAAGTCAATTGGCATGGGCCTTATCGTATTAATGCAGTTATCCGACCAGGCACTATTTTATTAAGACCTTGGAAGGAGAAGAAGTCAAGAACCCATGGAATGCATAACACCTGAAGAAGTATTATCAGTAAATATAGTTATGTTGTAATCAGTTCACTTCAAATTTAATGAGAACATGACTTTCCCAAAATTATTATTTTTTATTTTCTTTTTCGGAGTACTAGTGCTATGCACTTGTAAACACAATGAAGAGCACCAACAAAGTTGGTTGGTATTAACAAAGGCCACCAACAAAGTTGGTTGGCATCAATAAAACCACCAATAAAGTTGGTTGGTGTCAACAAAGGCCACCAACTAAGTTGGTCGGCATCAATAAAATCACCAACAAGGTTGGTCGACATCAATAAAGCCACCAACAAAGTTGGTTGTCAGACATATAAAAAAACACTCAAGGCAAAATTGTAAGACCCAAATTCTTGGTTAATGAAGACTCGGATGAATAATTTTCATCTAAACTGGGCTCAAAGATTGACAAACGTTCCCCTCACGCCTGGGAACCAAGGTAACTAATGCAATTACCTAAAAACTTTAGGTACATTAGTATAAGCATGGTGATAAATTGGTAATTGTTATAATACATAGGATAAGGCTAAGGATATCAATAGAACCGGTGAAAAACTAGAGATTAACTAAAATTTAATCCATTCATAGTCAAAGACTAAGAAAACATTCAAAGATTAAATAAAAGTTGATCCATTCGAAAAATAAGCTTTTCATTAAAATTAAATGATTACATATTGTGGCTTAAATATGAAAAAATAGAATATAAAGCGTTATTCTACAGGACGCTTTCCTTCAGCCTTAGGGACAAGATTCATGCCAGTCGGAGGATCATCCAAAGCAAAAGGAGAGTTGAAGAAGTTAAAATATTAAAGAATCCTGGTATTGTTGCTACTAGGATAGTCAAGCCGATGAGGAGGACGGACAATCTCTAGTGCATCATGAAGCTCGTAATCTCCCAAGTACATGGAAATCAAGCATTGGGGTATACAAAGAATTGGAATCCAGTTAACATCTAACTTAAATGGAGGATTATTCAAGATGTAGCAAACTTGGGTCATATCAATCCCACAATCTATTATTCTTATCCACCTTCATCACTATCAAAGCGTTCATCCAACCCTATTTGTAGGATTCGTTCTGGGCAAGTCTATCGTCAAAATGTCCCAAAGCTTCATTACACCCATCCATCCAAACTTCTCTTGGATTCTTGTGGAATTGAAATGTTAATTTATCAACTTTTGATTATAACTTCTTCAGTACCCCATCATTAACCTCTACTTAGGAAGATTGAGTTGATAGTTGTTCAGATAAGGTCAGCAGCTTTTGGGACATCTCAGCAATAGCTCGGTCTTTTGCTTTTAATTGTGCATCTTCGTTGGTAAGGGCCTATTGGGTCCTAGCTTCGTTTGTGGTTCCTCGTCCAAATCTATTTCTAGCTCGGGAGGAAGAAGAAATCTTAATGTTTTTCAAGGCCTTTAATTCATCTCTCAATGTGGCATTATTAGCTTCTAAAAAGGAGTAACGTTCATCAGCAGTAGTAACAACAGCTCCAGAGGAAGACTTCAAAAGATTCACTGCATCCCTCAAATTATTATTCTCCTCTTCCTGGAGTTTGGAAACAGTCCTGGTCTCTTCAATTTCAAGCTTAAGTAAAGCTTCCCTTTTATTATAAACAGAGGCAAATTTATCAAAGCCTCCACCTACACTCAAACTTTGATACTTCTGCTCATAGCTCTGATGCAACAACACAGTGGATTCTTTATATTGTTCTTAAAGTTCTTCTATTATTTCATAATAGGCAACATTATTTGTTATCGCCCGATCAAGTAAGTACTTCAAATACTTGTAGGATTCTTTAACCTTCTCTGAGGCATCATCACCAAGAAACTGAGTGATTTCTTCTTCGAAAAATTCCATATGGCCATCTTTGAAAAAAGCATTGCATTTCCTCAGTAGCTTGGTATCACGGGAAGACAGTTTTTCCATCTTCATAATAAACTAGAAATAAGAAATAACCAACAATAAATAATAAGGATGGAGAACAGGTATAACCAATAGGAGACAAAAAGGAACAACAAAAGGTTCTTTTATTGATAACAAAGAGTTCAAGTACAATCAAAACAAAGAAAAAATAAATAATAAAAATAAAAGGGAAAATGCCGAGCAACTTTACACCTTCTCCGTATCATTTTCAACCTTCTTGTTCTGCTCAGAAGAAGGGTCTACATGCTAAAGTTGCTCAGTTTGCTCGACTATAAGAATAGAAGACTCAAGGACTTCAGGTTGTTTTGCAGCAGACTCAACCACAAATGAAGATTCTTCAGAAGTAGCTTTAGCTTCAACCTCATCCTCTATTACTGGAGAAGGACCATGAATATACCTCTAAAAAAGTTCAAAGTCTTTAGTTGTATTCAACTCTTAAAGGGCAGCAACCCAACCATCTCTGAAACATTTTTTCCTCACATACTCAATATGAGCTAAGAAGCAGCATAAATGGCTTTGTTCCAGCCCTTGTCTCGACCAGCACTGAACAAGGCCTTCACAGTAAACTTTTTCTTAGCTCTAGTAGAGGATACAATCTCTTGAGTAGCCTTTGCCCTACACTCAGCTTCCTCTGCCCTCCGCTCAGCTTCCTCTTTCTTGCACTCAGTTTCCTCTTTCTGGCGCCCAGCCTCATTTTCCCTGAGCTCCGCTTCAAGGGATTTTGTATCAGATGTTTGATGAGCAGCTTCAGCTGTCTTTAGTTTCTCTACCCCAGTTCTCTTCTCAGTCTCCAAGGAATGCTGAGATTCAAGCAGAGACTTATTCAAACCAGATAAAGCTTCCTCTACCTTATTTGAAGAAGAAGAAGCCTTGATTGCATCATCCTTCTCCAATATATTATTAAAGTGTACCAAGAACTGTAAAAGATGACGATCAAAATAAGTATATGAGAGATATAAAAGACAACCAAACTAAGAAAATGGAAATTACTTAATGATGCAAGGTTCTGAGCAACCAATTCAGAAACCCTCGTTCTAGGGAGCATGACATCCACCACATGTGGTCTGGAAGAGTACCAGAATTGATCAACCTCCTAGCCAAACCAGGAGTAATAGTTGTTGGAGGAATAACATCAGAATAAGGTAAATCAACCAAGGATAGTTTATCGATCACTTGGTCAACTTGTTTCACTATAAGCCCTCTCCTAAGTCTCCTCAGAGGAACTTCAACCTCTTTGGGAGCTACATCCCTAGGAGCTAGGACTTTGGGGGTTGAATTTTTATAGAGTGGACCCTTGGGGGCTAAGGGCTTCATAACATCCCATGTTTACTTCTTAACTCCTTCAACAGATGATTGAGAGACAGAAGCACTACCGCTGTAAAGGTTAGGAAACTTCCTCTTCTGCATAATTTTAGATAGAGGAGTATCAGAATCAACTGCAACCTCTTGGTCAAGATCAATTCTTAAAGAAGGAGAGGAAGCAGGTCTGGCAATAAAAGAAAAAATAGTGTTTCTATACTCAAATTACAAAACAAAAGTCAGTATGACATTTTATCAAATATAAACAAGGCAAAAAATTTTAAACATAAAACGACCTATTCCGTTGCCAAAGAGCGAACATCTGGGACCTTGATATTCAGCACCTCCAACTAAAGGGGTATGTTGCTAATTTTTTACAACGACCCCATGATCAAAATAATCCCTATTAGAATCAGGGAGATTAACTACTAAAGCTTTACTAACTGCCCTAGTTTTCAAATAATAAGTGGTATCACTAGTTACCCATTTATAACGGAACATTTTTTATGGAATTCCTTAATCGGTTCCATAGATTTGATTTAACCTATAAACTCCATTAACAACTCTTCATGTGTTAGGAGCCACACTTGCAGGTACAATGTCAAAATATTGACAAAACTCCAGACACATGGTATTGGGAGGAAATGTTAAACCACATTCAGAAATAAATATGGAAGGTAATTAATGACCCTCGGCAAGAGAGAAAAAGTCAGAAGGAAAAGTGGGATGTTCTAATACAACCCAAGATGGAATATTAAAATCGGTTCTGAACTTATTAAGTGATTATATAGAATAAACCATAATGAAGAAAATAAAGAAGAAGAGAAGAAAAATTCTTACAAAGATTTAAGGATTTTACAAGAACTGAAGATAAAAAAGAAAATGATCGCATGAAAGCAAAGAACAAAGAAGTAGAACAGCAGTAAGAGGTAAAAGATGATTGAAGTTTTACCGCCCTTTTTATAAGACGCATCGAAAACTGGGCAAAGTAATGATTAAAGAGAACGATGGTTGGATTTACGGTGGTTGACAAAGGAAAAGAAGAAGATACCCCAAAAATATTAGCTAAAATTTAAAATGTATACAAAATTTTCATTTGCGCTTAAAAACTGTCAATTAAGTCGGTAAATTTCACAAGTCTGAAAGTTGTGCAGTCAACCAAACAGCCCGAGCTACTGCCAAAGCATAATATTCCACACTTTCGCATCAACTCCAAGTATGAAACATTAGGGGCTTCTGTTGATACCAAAATTTACCACCCTACGTGGACCAATTACAAGCCAGCACATATCATCCAATGTGGCACAAGTCCAAGTCAGCATGATGGAAAAGCCCGACCAACAAGGAAGCCTGACCAATATTGTTACCCGACCAATTGGGAAGCCTAACCAACAACTAAAAATCCATTATGTACATCCAACCAAGCACCAGTGGTCTTACAGCCTATATTGTCGATGAAGCGACAACGTTCATATAATTAATTCTCATTATGTATTGATATAAATGCCTAACGAATAAAGACATTCCATCCTTTCACATGACAACTATCAAGACCCCTCTTGGGCTATAAATACATTGTATCACCCTCATTGTAAGGGACCGAAAAACAACTCAAGGAAGTCAATAGATAATAGTGGACGTATCATATTCCATTGAGCCAAACCACTTTAAAATTTCTTGTGTCTTGTTTTTTTTACTTACTTTATCTGTGATCAATTAATTAGGCATGGTCTAGTTTTTTGCATCAACAGTCGGTAATGGGCCATCTCCTCATCCTCCAACCATACACTCTTAAAGTCAGTTTGGAGTTTTTAAGCTTCGAAGACAATCCCTTCTATATTCAAATTCGCCATTTGCAAGGAAAGAAGAGAACAATGAGCAAGTTGAAACGTATTGCTAAAACAGCGGGTAGATGGGCCCAATAAGAGGAACTGAGTGAAGATAAATTAGTGTATATCAAGTTTTTAGGGGTGAAAGTGGAAGTTAATGTTACTCAACCTCTCAAACGTGGTGTTTATGTGAAAAATGAGGACCTCTCACTACAGTGGCGACCTTTCAAATACGAGAGACTTTCCATTTTCTTCTATGATTGTGGGAGGATCGGACATAAAAAAAGAGGAGTGTTGCTACGAGAAGGAAGACATTGAAGGAGGCATGAACTATGTTCCCTTACTTAGATTTAGTAATGAGAGGACTGATACCTTTCGTAGAAGCTTTACAGAAACCCAACGACCTAAGCATGGTAGCCACATAAGCAAACCCACTGAGCGAGGGAATAAGAGCGGGCACCAACCTATTTGCGTTAAGCAAGGCCCTGGTACGTCCAATACTATTGATAAGATGAACAAACCATAGTCTCGAAGGAATAGTTTTAGAGATAATAGTGGAGGGACGACCCTAGCTCCTGTAGCTGCTAAAATGGGTCCCTCTTGGCCAAAAAACAATGTTAACTCAGATTGCTGTCAATGGCCCACCCAAGAAACTTCAGTTATTATTCTCCCCATAAATAAACGTAGTTTACCAACACCAATACCCTAAAACAAACCTGACCTTTCTTACTTCATAACAGAACCCCCTGAAAATAATGATGTCCATGATAATCTCTACAACCCTAATGGTTAAAACATCTATGTTCCATACTACCCACCCAATGAAAACCCCTATGGGTCTAGTAATAAAGTGATCGCTAAATATAATAGCTCATTACCGAATATTAAACCTAAAAAATCCCTAATGCCACCCCAAATTAATCCTATCACCACTTCTAGCTACACAAATTACGACCCATACTTCCCTTCCATCCAACCAAGCGAACTGCTCAAACTATACCCCGTTCAAAACACACCCAGATCTATGGTTGACGGAGGTAGTGAGTTGCTGAACCTTGAATTAGTATTGAACTAGAAGATAACGAATGATCTTGCTGCAGTATCCCTTAAAAGAGCTAATGAGGGACTGTCTGATGAAGAAAATACTATCAAAAAGTTTAAAGGAGAACTTTCTATTGTGGAGGTAAAGGACGGGGTCTATAGAATTGGCCCACGTGGGATCTCTTCTCCCATCTCTTCATGAAGTCGTGTTTCAAAACAAAGGGGGTTTATTCCAATGGTTTCTAAAAGAGGTATGAAATCCCTATCCAAAATCCATGAATTCTATTTGGTGGATATTCATATACAGATGGATAATGAAGTTTTATGTGGGAAAAGGAATGGAGATATTACTAGCTCTAAAAGGGTGATGGTGGCTTACCCAAAACAACCATAAGACCAAGGTTAATTATCTCCTAGAACTGTTAGGGAGTGTGATGACCCTGGACAGTTCGTATTTTAAAGAAGATAACACCTCTTATCGTCCATCCATCGTGTTCTTGATGGAAACCAAAAATAAACAATAAAAACTTGAACAGATGAGAAGGAGTTTTAGATTTCAAACTAAATGGTATGTAAATCCCATTGGCATAGCTAGGGGGGATGGCTCTCCGGTGCCATTGACATCTAGGTTCTTTTTTCACACCAAAATATCACTAATACCCTGTGTGTTACGAACAATGATAAAAAAAATGGAGTGCTTATTTTGTTCACGCTGATTTTAATGACGAAAGGAGATGTAGAGTGTGGTCTAGTTATGCCCTAGACACTCCTTGGATGGTTATCAACGATTTGAACATTGTGGGGGATAGTTGGGAGAAGGATGGAGGCAATAACGATATTAGAAGGAAAGTGAGGGACTGTTACCTTCTGGATATCGGCTTTAATGGGCCAAGTTTCACGCGAAGAAACGAGAGAGATGAGAATTCGTTTATTAGAGAATTGATTGATCATGTTCTTACTAATTCAAATTTGATGGAATATTTCCTGAATGTTGGACTTACCCGTGAATCTATTAGAATGTTTTGATCATTGCCCCCATCATTTTCCAACTTACCCCTTCGGGCAGGAAAAATTGGGGTAACTTCAAATTCGAGTCTATGTGGGTCGGGTCCCATTTATGTGAAGAAACTTTCAAGAAAGGTTGGAAAATTGAATTTAGGGGGTCAAATATGTTTTCCCTTTCATGCAGGCTCCACAAGGTGGCTAAGGATTTAATGGTTTGGAAAAAATCGCATTTTGGAAACAACAAAGAGAAACTTAACAACTTCAATTCCAAGTTGAATTATAAGCAATCTCTCCCTTTTTTTAGGAACATCAATCTATGGAAGAATCTATTCTAACAGAGATGGATATTGTGTTAAGAAAGGAAGAGTTGTATTGTCACCAGAGATCCAAAGTGAACTCGTTGAGGTATGGGGACCAGAATACAAAAAAATTTCACTATACCACTATTATCCGGTGCTAAAACACAACTTATAAAGGCTTTTGTCATCAGATGGAATATGGCTAAAGGAAGAAGAAGAGATTTATGACCATTTCTCTTATATTTTGAAAAGCCAGGGATTTAGAGATTTTGGCTTTATGTTGGAAATTATGGAGCACGTGGTTTCTCCGGACATGAATGCGTCATTTTACAAAACCATTATTGATGAGGAAGTCTTAAAAGCGATTAAACAATTAGGGGCTGTCAAATCCCCTGGTCCTAATGGGTTCCCGGGACTATTTTTTTAGAAGTATTGGGAAATTGTTGGTCCTAACACATGCAATGCAGTTAGAGGTTTCTTTAATGGAAATTCCATCCTCAAATAAATGAATAAAATTAACCTGGTTTTGATTCCTAAAATCCCTAACCCTCAGAGCTTGAACCAATTTATCCCCTTAGCTTATGTAACTTCAATATAAAATCATTTCCAAGACCCTTGCCAATAAACTCAAACCTTTCCTCAATCGCATTCTTTCCCCTAAAGAGGTGGCATTCGTAACTAAAAGGCTTATTCAGAATAGTATAATCATGGCCCAAGAAATGTTTCACTATCTCAAAAAGAAGAAGAGGGACAAGAAGGAGGAAAGTGCTCTAAATTTGAATCTTAACAAAGCATATGATAGAGTGTAATGGGATTTTATTTATGCAACAATGAGGAAGATGGGTTTTAATGAGAAATTGATTCACTTAATTTCACAATGTGTTTCTACAGTTACCTTATCTATTGTGGTGAGTGGAAACAAAGTGTGCAGCATCAAACCTAGTTGAGGTCTCCGCCAATATAACCCTCTTTATCCCTACCTTTTTTCTTTTAGTCAATGAGGAGAAAAGAAGTTTCAGGCATCAACGTCACTAAGTCCTTCCCCCTCTCACCCATTTATTATTTGCCGACGACTCGATTTTATTTTTTAAGGTTAATAGGAGAAAATGTACTAAAGTGATGGGTATTTTATATCAATATCCCGTGCTTCGAGTCAACTTATTAATTTACACAAATCAGGATTTCAATGCTAGTGTAATACTTGCACTACAACCCTAGGTCTTATTGAGGTACTCTTGTATGTCAAACCGCTTGACCCTAAATTGAAATATCTGGGATTTCCTTCCTTATGGGGTCGATCCAGAAGGGAAACCTTCTTTTTCGTATTAGACAGAGTCCAAGAAACGTTACAAGGGTGGAAACAAGATTTATTATCTCCTAAAGGTAGAGAGATCTTAATAAAGTTTGTCATCCAAGCCATTCCCAGTTATGTTATGTCATGCATCCTCCTTCCTAGTAACATTTGCTCGAAATTGGATGCGATAATTAGGAAATTTTGGTGGGGAGGTGATGTGGATAAAAATAAGATATGTTGGAAGAAATGATAGTCTATATGTGTCCCCAAGATGGAGAGGGAATTGGCTTCCTAAATTTTAAGAGCTTTAATTTATCTCTTTTGGTTAAACAAGAATGGCATCTTCTAAAGAATCCTGATTCGTTATGGGAAAAAATGCTAAAAACTATATACTTCTTGAATAAAGATTTCATGAATGCTCATAAGGGTGTGACACCCCGCCTAATTAAATATCGGGCGATCACTCCTTTATTAAATTAAAATCAAGGTGAACAGTTGGTTCATTCTTAGCATCACTGTCGTAAAAATAACTTTTCCAATTTAAACACCCTAATTAATTAAGCTAAGTGTCAAAACCATTTTTAGACATTACTTTCCAAATTTTATTTTATAAACCAAGATTTAAATCTTTACAACACTTCAATATTAAATAATCACACCACAATTATCCTGGAACATATAATCCAAATAATTTAAACATTCAACAACTAGATCCCAACATTTAAAACATAAAGTAAAACATCCAGACAGTAATAAATCCCAAAGTGACACTACTAGAAATAAGTGAATCACAATGTACAAATAAACAACTGCATAATGGAAAGGGATACACATGCCCAACTAAATGAATATGCTAGGAATGGAGTCAAATAAATGAAGTCCTCTAAGCAAGAGGCCTGCAACTCCCACCTAAGCTGCAGCGCATTCCTTCCAAAGGATCCTATGCAAGACGCCCCTGTGGATGGGCACCTGTAATATATACATATATATACAAGAGAAAAAAAAATAGAAACGGGTCAAAGCCCGATAGTGTAGATGATTTAAAATTTGTTTAGCAAGTATTTAAAATGTTTACAGGCCAATGCAACAACATATTAGTGCGGCGCTCTCTTGAGAAATTCTCACCTCTCTTATAATGTGCACACCTATCGCACTAATCTCCCCAACGGGTTATCTCATCTTATATCGCACTAAACTTCCCAATAGTTTAACTTATCTTAGGTTACTCGTAAGATTTAAAACTAAACAATATAATGGTTTAAAAGGAAATTTCATTTAGTAACAAAGCTCTCATTTTAACTTTATTTATTAATAAAGTTTCCCAATGTCATATTATACTTTTCAAAACAAGTATTTCCAATTTGAAGTCCAGATTCATTTCTTACTTACCATAACACAGTAGGCAGTTCCAAATTTCATAATTTCATATATATATTAAATACTCGTATAATATATATATTCTAACTGCACCCCACATAAAAATTATGGTGCGTGCATACTCTGCTATCCAATCCCCGTATCTCTCGTGCTAAGGGAAATACAAGTTTGGAATCACTCTCGAACTGTATTAACACATACACAAACAATATTGAGGCCAAGCATAGATTCCAAGTCTCTAAGAGGATAGCACATGCCCCCACGTCTCTTAGGACCGTCTGAACTATCGATTCGATAGCCTGTACCAAGGATTTCTATCTTCTAGGGTACGAGTCAATATCCCCCATAAAGGTCCCATCGAGATAAGACTGTCCCAGCGCGGTAACCTCAGGGATAGCAAGTAGCGCAGGCACAATTTTCACACATAGATAGTATATACATAACCACAATCATATAACTATACTAATATTACCATATCAATTTAGGTACATCTCAAATTCCATAATTACGACATTTGTCCTCATATCATTATTTAGTTCTCACGTATAACCGTTCATTTCTTACTTTGAATTGAGGGATCGTTTCAACTTATTACGTAACATTCATAGACTTTATCCTCCCAAGTGTAGAATTCAGTAGGTACTCATCTAATTTCCAACGCAACTATCTTACGTGTCTCTCCCCTTAATACACAATTTCATCGTCCCTTATATGTAAATATCCCAAAAATACAACTCTCGTCTTACATTAAAGGTCCCATAGTTATTTATAAGTCCTACTGGTCTTCTTCATCTCCCAAAATATTTTACTAAGGGTGTCCAAGAATTATTTCTCATTAAATTGAATTCAACTAATTTAAAAAGGAGAAATATGAGTCTGCCAGAAGGGGTCGATCGATCGAGGTCTGGGGCTCGATCGATCGAAGCTCTTGGCTCGATCGATCGATCAAGCAGGTATGGCGAATTCTGCAGTTGAACAGTTACGGGTTCTATCACATAAACTCATCCAAATCCAAACTTTTCATTCCCAATCGCCCAGAAATTTGTACTACTAACATTATAATCTCATTTTATGTATCTTCTACATAAAGCATGTAAATTTCCGTCATTAATCATGGATTTATAGGCAAAAACTTCATAAGAATCTCAAGAACCCTAGAATTCCTTAAACATGGTTCTAATCAATCTTTTCCAGAATTTTCTTCTTCTAAAACATCATAATTTCGTGGTTTAATCCTCTACATGTGAAGGGGTTTCCAGAATAACATTCAAATCATTACTACATGCGGTTTCCTATCTCAAATTTGGGTTTTTCTTCCATAAAACTCATCATAATCATCCCTAGACTAACATGAGTGATGCATTAACGAAAATAAGCAAGATAAACACTTACCTGGGATTTTCAGCGTTCTGATTTGCGGACGATTTTGGTGTGGTTGCGTTCCCCATCGCGCGATCTACGCGTTGGTGGTGGTGGCGGTGCAAACGGATGGATTTTGGGCCTTGGATTGCTTTGGAAGCTCTCTCCTTCCCTCTCTTATGTCCGTCACTTGTCTTTGGTTGTTTTAACCCTAGAAGGCAACCTTAAACATCTGATATATCCCTTGAAATTTCATGGGTTTAATTACCCAAAAAATGCGAAATGTCCAAAATGCCATCCCGGGGTACTAATTAAGCCTAAAAACGCTTCGAGACCCAAACTAAACCCCGGGTACACTTTTCTGACTATCTCGACCCTTCCGGACACTTTGGCGCACTCAAAACGACCATACGAGCGACTTATAATATATTCACTTTTATTCATCAATATTTAGTTCAGACGCGACACGGGGGCGTCCCGACTCAAATTTCCAAAATTGTCATTTTATTCACTCGTGACATTTAATATAACTAATATTATATATTACTTTGTTCATTAGTAATATTCAACAAATTTCCCATAATTACTAACTCTCATCACGTTAATAATTATAAAGTGATTAATTTCCGGATTTATATTAAATTAATAACTCACATTAAATTTAATAAATCCCCAAATTAATATAGCATAAAAATACGGGGTATTACAAAGGGTCGCTGCCCTTCGCCTATTTGGTCTAGTCTGGTGGAGAGTAGGAGAATTTTAGATGAAGGTTTGAGATGGAATGTTGCCAAAGGGTTGAAGGCTTAAATTTGGGAAAGTAAATGGATCCTATGACTTGTTGGTGGATTTCCCCTCACCTCAAAACCCCCAGATACCACTTAGAGGTTAGTAGCTGATTTAATCTCTCCTCATTAGAAGTGTTGGATATCCTCTAAGCTCCACTCCCTTTTTTCACAAGCTGAAGTTGATGTGATTCAATGAATTATAATTAGTGTTGGGTAGAGGGAAGATGAGTTAGTGTGGAACTTCAATAATAGTGGAAAGTATACAGTTAGATCAGGCTACCGTGTAACTGAAAAAATTAGAGTCGATAAAAAATAGTGAAATACCTTATTCCTCTTATAATGTTGACAACAAGCTTTGGAAATCTATTTGGAAGATAAATTCCCCTCCCAAGATCAAACACTTCATGTGGAAAGTTTGTAATAATGCTTTGGCCAAAAATGATAATCTCTTCTTAAGGAAATACGGAGACTCTCCATTATGCTCCATTTATGGTAAAGAGAAGGAGAGTGTGAAACATATTATGCTCAGATGCACAGAATCAAAAGTTATGTGGATTGGGTGCAATAACTTGAATTTATGGGACGAGGCTAATGGGCATTCAACTTTGAAGTGGATGAACGAGATGGTGTCTAACTCCCTAGACAATAACATATTACAAAAGCTTAGCTCTATTGCTCTCATATGTTTGCATCTTTCGAATAGAAGAAACAACTTTTTTTAATAGGAGTTGGACTCTTACTGAAAGAGCGAATTTTAACAAGCTTAAGGATATGGAGGACTATAAGTCTATTCTGTCTGATTTATCTAGGACAACGGATGTGGCCCCACAACGAGATTTGGTCTAGTGGTCCCCTCCCTCTTTTGGCCATTTGAAAATTAATATTGGGGGAGCATTTCAGAAGTTTGGTTCTATTTCTTCCATTGGTGGGATTTTCAGGGATCATAAAGGACAATTACAACATGGTGTTAGGCGCAAAATTTGGGCCGAATCAGCATTGGCATGTGAAACTTTTTCCATTCTTAAGGGTTGCAGAATGCTCAGCTCCTTCGAGCTTAGACATGCTACAATTGAGAGTGATAACTCTTTGGTGATTGAGTGCAGTATGGGTACTGTTGATCCTCCTTGTACGATCAAAGATATTATAAAGGGCATCCAACAGTTGGTTTCATCGTGGATCATTAATATCCCTTGGACCAGACGCTCTGCTAATAGAGTTTCTCAGTGGTTGGCTTCTCTTCACAGCTACTCTATAGCTGGTGACATTTGGACAGCTTTTACTGCCAAGGAATTCTATGATCTTTGGAGGTCTGAAATATCAACGGGCTAAGGCCCTTTTTGCTGATTAAAAAAAGAACTATTTTTTGGGTTTAAAACTAGACTTCGATATCTTTATTTTGGTAACACATCTTATAATCCAATGAACATAGATAACAAAAAGCTTAAGACAACAACAAAAATAGCTGGAATGATATTTATATATTTATAGACTCACTATGAAACTGGCCTTTTTGGTGATTATTTCTTCTTTTTAGGTTCATTATTAATTATAGTATATGTATTTAAGAATTTTCATAAAGAACGAGTATTGTTATTTTTGGCGGTCTATCTCTTTGGTGGATCCTATTAAGACCATCCCAAAGGCTTCTATGTAAATTTTCATCTTCAAAATATGAAAATGCATTTTTACTTCCCAATAATGAAATTTTCAAAATTTACTCCAAGGCAATGAGTAAATGAGGCCTTCCCGTGACATACTAATTGTCGCGGCATCCAAGATCACACAATGGTTGGAATGTCGTGGCAACATGTAATATATTTAACCTTCTTTTGAGTTTAGAATTGTAAATACAAAAAAAAGTGGTGGCTTCCCACGCCATTCTAGTTATCGTGCATGACCTTGTCACGACATCTAGTATGTTGTGCCAACCATACATTCCTCTACTCCAAGGAAGCAAAATGAGTAGCATCTTGTTATTGGTAAAGATTTTACCCATAGGACATATATATAAGTTTGTCCCTTGCTCTTGATAATCAAAATCACAAAATGGGGAAGTAAAAATAGCAATTTGCAAATTTGTTGATTGTATTGGAGATAGTCTAAGTGTGAGTATATTATCCAAAGTATCTATTTTCCTTTTCCCCTCCATCTTACATTAAATTGTTTCATGTCACTAACATTTTCAATCTCGAAAGACAGATCCATAAATAGAGAAAGTATAAAATATTGGGGAAAAAATGAAAATATGAAAATTATCTTTACTTTAATCCAATATTTTCACACCGATTTCATAAAAAATTTAACAATTAATAACAAACAGAAAATTTAAAATGTTAACAATACAAGATCTAAAAAGAATGATGAATCAAAAATTAAAAATTATATTATATCATTTATTGTTTAATTATCCAACATTGCCATATAGAAATAGTAACTCTCTATTAAGAATTAAGAATTAAAAATATAGAAATTTCGTGTTAAGAACCCTAAAGAATTTGTCGACTTGGTAAAAATTCTATGCTTTTATAACTATAGTGTGTGGTCCCTCCTTTTGTGAAGATATGGTGAATAGTCCTTTTTCAATAACAATGCATGAGCTTAAATAATAATGTGAAAATATTGTAATTACAGTACAAATATTGAAATAACAATGCAAATATATATATATATATATATGTGTGTGTGTGTGTGTGTGTGTGTGTGTGTGTGTGTGTGTGTGTGTTATTTATAATTTTTCTATATGTTTTATTTCTTATAATTTCTTTTTTGTTGGTACCATCATTGGTGCCATCAGTCAAATAAAATAGATCATTCCTCTAGAGGATACACAGATAGAGTACATAATATACTTCGTTCTTATATATATATATATATATATATATATATATATATATATAAACATCCCTTATAAATAAATTACTTCCAAAATTCATTGATGATTGTTAGTTCCTAAATCCGTAATTCGCCACCATTATTGTCCCTACTTAACCTCTTGGGCTAGAAGAATAAGAGCTCCAAACTCTGAAAGCAAGTGCACGATCAAACGATCGAAGGACAACACACCCGTTTTCTTATCGTCCTTAGTATGAGCAAAGATTGAGTCCAAAATGAAGCGATACAAACACATAATAACACCAGAATCAATAGCAAACAATAATTCTGCATATTTAAAAGAAATTTCGTGGGGGTGATATGTGGGTAAAACACAAGAGAACAAAACCATATTAAGAATATTAAAATCCTCAACAAGAAATCCTCGAGGAAATTCTTCCCAATCCAAGGTTGACAATGATTGTCACTCAAAAATGTGATCACCTCCCGATGAGATGGTCCACTAGTCAACGTGTAATTTACCAATTAAATTAACATGCCCATTTTACCAATTAAATTTATTATTTCAAAATCATGGGGTATTATATTTATTTTAGTTTACTGAGTCTTAAGTAGTAAGAAACACCTAAAGGAGTTCATTAGCTACTCGTACTAAAAACACCTTTAAAATATCTAGAAATGATAAAGAAATATTTTAAAATTTTGAAATTACGAAAAATATATATACAGAAATTTCAAAAATTATTGAGAAAAACATTTGAGGAAATTAGCAGGAAAAGCTAATAAATCTGCATTTCCAGTCTAGAGAACAAGGGAAAATTTAAAGTGCAAAAATCTAGATATGCAACCTCAATAAAAAAATTCTACCTCAATTATACATATCCAAAAAAAATACCTATTTAAAAGAAATCGATTTTCTGAACCTTAACATTTTCCAACCTCAACCAAAAAAATTGAAAAACTCAACCCATAAATAAGAGAGAAAAAAATTGGGAGAAAAATGGTGTTCTTTCGGCATTATGTTTCTCTCTCTCCGCAACTCATCCCCAAAAAAATATCAACATGACATTACTGATTTCTTCCACTATCGATTCAACCTCAATAATACCATAAAAAAAACCTCTCAAACCTCCCTACCCCCACCTTTAACCATGTAACACCTCTTTGTTCATCCCCCAATTTCTCAATCAACAACCCAACCGACAAAATCGATAAAATAAACAAATCTGGTATATGTGTTCTTTTGTGTGCGCGTGTAGATTTTTTCCTTATGCATGTGTGTGCACGCGTAGACGTATGCATGTGTTCTAATTTTGGTGTGTGTGTGTGTGTGTGTGTGCGTGTGTTCAAATTAGGGGTGTGTGTTTGTGTTCATAGGTGTTTGAGAGGGAAAGGACTGTGAAGAGAAATGAGAGGGGGGCGGGATTATAGAGTTTTGTTATATAGAAGTTAGAAGACAAGAATACCCTTTTAAAAAGACGTGTGGGAGCCACGTGCCTATCTTCGTCCAAATATTTAATGCCATCAACGCATTTTGGAGTTACTTATAGTTGTCGTGAAAGTTCAGAGGATTAAGTCCAAAAAATAAAAGTACAGGTGGTGAAGTGAAAATAAAAATAAAATTCAGGGGAAAGTTTATAGAAAATAATCCAACATAAAACACAACTATTTAAACAAATAAAAAGTCCAATATGGTCTTTGTAAATACTATAGTGACTTTAGTACGATATTTGGATGACTGATGCGATAAGCACTACACCAAAATGGGAGATTTGTGAGTGTTGCTAGCAGTCACAAATGACCTTTATAACTGCTATTTACCATCATAATTTAGGGGGTGACAAAAGAAAAATTGTAACTCCTAACAACAGTCATAAATTTTTGTAACTCCTACGGGGTTATGACTAGTGACCTCAATTCGTAACTGCTATTTGTAACTGCTGACAACAGTTACGAATCTTATATTTGTGACTGCTATTAGCAGTTACAAAATTGATAGTAGTGAAAAATTTGTACAAAATTGAATTTATTAAATGTGATAAGAGCTATTCAAAATTTCTTCAGATTTTCACAAAATGATGAAATAATGAAAGTAAAATAAGTAGCATGATAACAAGTCAAAAGATTTTGACAACATTTTATTTATATTTCTGATATTCTAAATATCGAGTACACATAAAACTTGTTTAAACTTAATTTAACATCAAATAACCCCTTTGTGGGCGCCAAGTAGAAATTGAACATAGAATAAAAAATAAACTAAAAAAATAACGACACAACACTTCCATGACATGAAATGTCATGAATATATAACAAATCATTCTAAATCTAGACCAGGAGTCACCACGCAGTGGATACACATCGTGAAGTCTAGGTATATCAGCCGTGGGGGGTATTGATGAGGTGACATCCTCCCGCATGTACTCAGAGTACGCCTGTTGAGCAAGTTAAATGGACTCAAATTTTGTGAATACGACACCTCGATATCCATTGATTTGTGCTTGTGTTGCTTGCCACGAAGTGTAAACACCTGGATTTAGGCCTTTGAATACTACGTATACCGGGTATGCCATGTGTATGCCTGCAAACAATAAAATGTAACTATGTTAGTTACAATAAAGAATGTGGGGCACAATATCAAAACAAAATATCAAAACAGATTAGTGATTATATACAAAAAGAATGTGGGACAATTTAACCCATGCTCACATGTTCTATACAAAATCATACTTTATGAAAATCGCCACACCCACCACGCACCCACACATGTGCTACATAGACTTGAGAAGGGCATCAATCATGATGGACAACCAATTTTTAGATATGCATCTCCAAACAAAGCCAGTCGATATTTCCCAAATCCAAAACTTTTAAGAATTTTGATTAGAAAACTTCTAAGAATTTTTTCAACCAATAAATTCAGTACTATAAAAGTCCCGTCAAAAATTCAGTACTATAAAATTTAGATACTAAGGTGTAACTCAAATTCCAAATATTCCCAGAATTCTAGATGACTAAAACAATGATATGGAATGTTAGGGGGATTTCTAAAAATGGGGCAATGAGAAGACTTTGTAGACTTAGTAAAATTCATAGTTCGCAAGTGTTAGTAGTCCTGGAGCCTAAGTAAGAGATAGATAAAATAAGGAGATTTATGCTTAATTGCAGCAGTATTCCAAATATTCCCACAAATGTAATTAGTATTTGATTTAAAAATGATGTTATAATATGGTTAATTTTAATTGCAGCAGGAGGGTGCAAAATAGTGAGTGTGGGACACCAACATTTTGAGAAATAAACTAGTCTTTTGCTGGACACTGAAATCAAATAAATGTATGGGAAGTACCAATACAATTATTTCATTAACGTCATATAAATAAGTCGCGAAAACTAAAAAGGGATGATGTGTTCATGTGCGATGTACATTAATTTATCAAATTTTGAGAAATAAACTAGAGTCCTTGCTTGGCAAATAAAAAAATAATCATCATAATAGGATTCGGTAGCACAAAAATATATCAGATTAAATTCGTGGGTAATGCAAAGAGTGATTGGACAATAGTTCCGTTATACCTCATGTCATTCCTTTGAATCCAAATGAACCAACAAATGATAATTGGGATTATAGTCTGGAACTTACCTAAGACTGAGTTATTGGCATTTAACCACCATCGAATGAGCCTACATCTGTTATTAGTTCTAGTTAGAGGAATCCCTACTACACTACTGAAGTGTTTCCAAATATCTGAAGCCAACTAACTATCTATAAACAAATGATTAAAAGTTTCACCCTTCGATTTAGTGCGGCAGTTACATTTTGATGGACCTTTCCACCCAATGCTATATAATTTCTCATCAATAGGAAGCAATCCTTCCATAAAATTCCACATTAAAACTGTAATCTTCATTGGCAGGTCTTCATTCCACATGAATGGAGTTGCATAGGAGAAAAACTCTTGATTACCTAAGAACTTGTCAAGTATACTCCAGATTCTAGCATTCCCTTCTCTCTTATTAAACCAAGTATAAGCAGAGCCTGAGTATCCTAAGTCCTCAAGGCCATTACATCCCTTAAACTCCAAAAATTCCATTGTAGACCCCAAGTCAATCTCATTTCCACCTGCCTTTTCACAAGAATAAGCTATAGTGCTAAAGTCACCACCAACCACCCATAGATGATCAGAATCCATAGAAGTAAAATGTTGCCAAAGATCCATTCTTTCAATCTTTGAGCACTTAGCATATATAAAAACTACAGTTGATCCTCCCACCAAACTGTTGATTAAGGACTGTCACAATGAGGCATTGTTCCATATCCTCTTTCAACTGAGTATTTATCCCATCTTTAATAAATAACCAAATCTTGATGTTACAGTTGGATTGTGCATATCTAAATCCCAGCTTTATTCTATACTACTAAATATCCTCCTTTTGCATTTTTGGTTCTAAAATTGCAAGGATGATAACTTTATAACTTCTAATAAGCCTTTTCAATCTTCTAATACTACCCTTTTTAGATATCCCCTTATATTCCAAATAAGACAGTTTATCATTGGGATAATGCATCAAGAGAATTTTTTGTATTTGATCTTAACACCATCTTGTTTCCAGTTTTAACTCTGGTGGGCGACACAGATACAGATCTCTGTAGAATTTTCACAGGAGGTTGATCCCTCAAGGATGAATTATCTCTCCCAATTTTGTTTTCTCTCTTTCTTCTCGACCTGCTAATGACCTCCTCGAATTTATCTTCCAAAAGAGCCTCATTTTCAATGCCAACATTATCCACTTCTTCATTAATTTCCCCCTCTCTAACATTACATCTGCTGAGTATTAATTTCCCCTTAAGGATGCATTATCTTTCCCAACATGAAGTAGCAGTTCACCTATTGCAACCATTCCCTTCAGTAATTCGATTTCATTATTTCATTCGATTTTGCTAACGGTCCTGGAGTTATCGTTGGACTGGATTGTTATTTCATTTCCATATTCATAGCTTAAAAGAAACACCAATGTAACACCAATGTAAACAGTAATCAAGTGAACACTAATAAACACAATCAGTAATCAGAACACTAATAAACAACATTCAAGTGAACATTAATTAATTAATCAAGTAATCAGTAATCTCTCTTTGTCAGTTATGTGCAAGATCAAGTGAAAACTAATAACAACAACAACACCAATGTAAATAGTAATGAAAACACTAACAATAATAGTAACATAGATATAACGACGGGACCATAAAACTAATTAAAGAATTAAATATAAAAAGAAAGGACCTTTAGTTAGATTAGTTTCCTATGTGATATGTCCACCCTTTGCTCTTATGGCTCCAGTAAGTTTGTAAACCTGTAAATATAGAGAGATAAGTAACCATGATTTACACTAAGAGTGCACTGCATTCACCAACACTCATTCACCAACACACATTCTTCACTAACACACATTCTTAACACTGCATTCACAAATATGGTGCATTAGAAAATTATATTCATGATTAAACAAACTTGTTCAAAACAGATTACTAATTGATTCAAAACAGATTACTAATATTCAAAATAGAGTTCAAACACTATTAATTGTTCATTTTGACAATTTGTTCAAATTTCTCAAGGCAAATTATTCTGGATCACTTAAGGGAAAGACAAAGCAACGACCAAACCACCTAAGATTTCTCGACATCCTTAATAGTGTCCACCCCATGACTTCGACGATACAACGGATGATTCTCTTCTCCTGGCTCAACACTACTAACGTAAACCTTACGTTCAAATATCAGTAGTTGATGACCATGCACCACCGTTCCACTAGAAGCTGAAGTAACAACTTGTCCACTTGCAATCTTCCTTTGATTTAAAAAATCTAATAAATAGTCATATGGATCATGTGGAGGATAAGTTAAATCTCCAAAGTCTGGATCAGTTGAATATCCAAAATTTGGCTCAGTTGATGGGGGGTAGGAGTGTAATCATGGGGACTTAGATACGGGACTAGAGTATAATTGCGAGGACCTGGATGTTGGACATGAGTATAATTGAGAGAACTTGGGTGCGGTACATGAGTGCAACTACGAGAACTTGGATTTGGTATTTTGAGTCTATTCGATTCAAAAGCACTTAAAAGCATGGTAACGAATGATTTGAGAAATGCCATATCCTCATCATGTTTTTCTTCTCGTGTCTTTGCTCTAATCAACTATAATACTATAGGAGCAATTGCCTTAAGTTTACTTTTGGACACGGGTCCAACAGCACGAGTCGCCCCTAGTGTCTATTCCTCTAAAGGCAGTCAATGCATCTGTATCAATAATGTTTTGGCTTGAAGAACCTTGACTACTCTAACACCTTCTTAGGTATTCGCATATCTACTTTCAACAAACGTTTATTATGTAATATCATCTTTTGTTCATATCTAGGTTCCTTACATACAGGATAAGCCCGTTTGTCCTTGTGCTCCCTATAGTATAAAACGCAGTCATACTTGCAGCAATAAATTGATTTGTATTTCATACCCAAACCTTTCAAATTACCCTTCATGATCGGATAATTCACTGGCAGTGTATTTTCTTTGGGGAGCATATATTTTGCCCAAATGAGTATTGTTGTCGCACTTTTTTCCGACAAGCCAAATTTGCTCTTTAAGTTGTGCAACCCAACCATGGCATATAACATTGTGTGGTCGGGGTTGGAGTTATGGTATAATGGTGTTGCGACTGCTGCTTTTAACCGTATATAATCCCTATCTTGGTCAGTATCGTTGCCAACATGATCCTCACAGCCTAAATCATTTCCTCTACTATCTTACTTTTCTTGTGATGCGTGCACTTCATACGTATCATTTATGAGATCGTTTAACCTAGCATGTACTAATGGGTCACCATCTGTGTGAACTGTTTCATTAACAAGTATTTATTCTGGAATATACTTAAATTCCCTCTCCCCGTGGAAATGTCAAAACGTGTAGTCAGCTTGCATACCCCAATGAAACAAATGTACTTTTACATCTACCTCTTTCAAACGTTTACTATTTTTACAATGATTGCACGGGGGGATAATATCAGTTTCGAGATTCTTCGTTGCATAATTCACAAAGTCTTTAATCCCATTAACGTATACTTTCCCCACTCTACAACTTTCACCCATCCAGTCCTTATATTGTGGAAACCCCATTAATTCTACAATACAAACAAATAGAAACTCAGTAAATTATAAAACTAAATGGAGTTTATGTTAGTTGTATTGATGGAGAATGAAATAATTTATTTTGTTATGACTTATGATGATTTTTTTTGTATTATAAAAATTTATCAATATATGACCTAAACTGTATCATGAAATAAACTAAACGGTTTCATTTAACTCATATACTCATCAATATTATTGTCAGACTTCCTATTTATTCATTTAACTCATAATTTGACAGTTATTTCATATATTGTGTATGCTAAAAATTACATTAATAGGTGATGTATCATTAAATACCCATAAAAACATTTCTAAACATTTCAACAATATATGAAATAATTGTTCCATCATTTTATTAAGTTCGGTTTACATATCTAAACATTTCTTGTTCCAGCATTTACATATCTAAACATTTAAGTTCGGTTTCGATGGATGGATCTGATGGGAGCCACTAACTATCAAAATCTCAACAAACACATAAAAATTTCAGCACATAAATATGCAGATATCATACCCGAGATATAAACAACAAACACATAAAAATTTCAGCACATAAATATGCAGATATCATACCTGGGATATAAACAACAAACACGAAAAAAATTCAACACATAAATATGAATCTAAAAAAGATTTGCTCTTGTTATGCTTAGGGTTTATATATTGGCACATAAATATGTATACATATATATATATATATATATATATATATATATACACGCTCAACATTTCAGCACATAAATATGAATCTAAAAAATATTTGCACACAATTTGGATATCATACCTGACCGAGAACAAAGATTTGTAGAAAACTTCACCGACCGAGAACAAAGATTTGTAGAAAACTAGCGACAAATAAATGAAGGAGAGAGGGGCGGGAGTGTGAAGAGAGAGAGAGGAGAGAAAAGGGAAATAAAAGTTAGGTAAAAAAATTTGTGACAGCCAATAGCGGTTACAAACCAAATATTAGGCCAAAATTTGTGACTGCTAGAAGCGATTACAAATTTATGACTGCCATTGACACTCACAAAATTAGTATTAGACCAAAATTTGTAACTCTTCTTAGCAGTTATAATTTTGTGACTGCTCGTAAGAGTCATAACTTAGCCTTATTGATAAATTTGTGACTGCTTGTGACAGTTATAAATTTGTGACTGCTTATAGGAGTCACAAATTAATTATATGGTAACATTTGTGACTCCTATTAGCGGTGACAAACTAATTGACTCAA
Source organism: Sambucus nigra (assembly GCA_949130495.1). Lineage (NCBI taxonomy): Eukaryota > Viridiplantae > Streptophyta > Magnoliopsida > Dipsacales > Adoxaceae > Sambucus > Sambucus nigra. Next base: position 60,457,269 of record OX422209.1, on the reverse strand, counting down.
TTTTTTTATTAACCATTGATTTTATCACCCCTAATGGGAGTTACAAATAATTTTGTGACTGCTCCCAGGAGGGACAAGTTTGTCACCCCCATGGGGAGTCACAAAAAGGCAGTCACAAAATTAGCATTTTGGTGTAGTGAAGCTAAATTATTACATGTGTTGACTTGGCATCACAGAGTTAGTGCCGCATCATCATATTCTTGACGAGACATTTGAAAATTGTTGATGGCCATTGTCACCTTGAGAGATTCTAGATGAATCGCCTAATAGCCCCTTTGGGGATTGCATTTTGTCTTTTTTCTTTTTTTCTAGTTTTTTAGTCTTTTGTTGATATAAAAACAATTTTTTATATAAAAAAATAGTTTATATATATATAAAAAAAGTTTTCCTATTAATATAAAAAAAAAATTTATTAAAATTAAACATCTTTTAATTAAAATAAAAAAAAATATTTTTTCATAAATAAAAAAACTATGTTTATCAATAAAAAAAGTCTATAAAATAGTTTTTTTAATTATTCAAAAAGTATCACGATTAATTAGTGTCGTTGGCGCGGACCCATTCCCGGAGCCACATCAATTGTTATATGTGGGTCCGCGCCAGCGGCACTAATTAATCGAGATATTTTTTCAATAAAATATTGCGATTAATTAGTGCGGGTGGCGCAGTCCCACATTCAACAAATGATGTGGATCCGAAAATATGGGTCAGTGCCAGCGGCAGTAATTAATCGCGATATTTTTTATTGAAAAAATATCGCGATTAATTAGGACCGCTGGGCCGAACCCACATTCAACAAATGTTGTGGGTCCTGGAATGTGGGTCCCCGCCAACGGAACTAATCAATCACGATATTTTTTATTGAAAAAATATCGCGATTAATTAGTGTCGCTGGTGCGGACCCACATTCAACAAATGATGTGGGACCTGGAATGTGAGTTTACGCCAGCGACACTAATTAATCGTGATATTTTTTAATGAAAAAATATCGCGATTAATTAGTGTCGAAAAAAATATCGCGATTAATTAGTGCTGATGGCGTGGACCCACATTCAACAAATGATGTGGGACCTGGAATGCGGGGTCGCGCTAGCCACAATAATAAATCACGATATCACCATGCCAATAAACATAGTTTATTCTTATTTATGATTTTTTTTTAATAAAAAACTGTTAAGTTTAAATTAAAAAAAAAATATTTTTTTATTTAATAGAAAAACTATTTCTTTTTAATTAAAAAAACTTTTTTCTTTATAATAATAGGAAAACTATTTTATATATATATAAAAACTGTTTCTATATAAAAACAAAAGTATAAGAAACTTAAAAAAAAAAAAAGAGGATGCGGTCCCAAGGCGGTTCAAATTTGCAGTTCATTTAGAATTAGTCTTGTCACCTTATAGTGGTGTTGGCATGGCAACTAATGAAGATGTGACACCGTCATACGTATAATTGATACTTAATTTCTTCAATATACAGACTAAATATTATTCTATAATTAATGCTGGACTAAAAATTAATTTCAAGAAAAAAAAACATGAACTTGTTACTAATAAATCTCCACCCAATGCCTTTTTCTATTTCGTTGATGCGCACCTACGTTATATGTGTAACCGATGTTTGAAGTTACACATAGGTTTGGTAACCTTAAATTACACTTTTAAAAAAAAAAGTCAAAATTGAAGGTCAAGTTACTTATAGTGGATTTATGCATTCCCTCTAGAGTTCTAATTATACAATCATCTTAAAACACCCGTATCAATGTACATGTGGTGGGAAATAGCCTTTTTTTATTAGTATACATACACGGATTGGTTTTAATTATAAAACTTTGTAACATGCCATGTATATGAATGCTTTGCATAAGTTGTACCATCCAAACAAACATTGCATAGCGTTAACATGAATGTTTTGTAAACTAATGAAAATTTCCACGACCTTAATGGTTTGTCAATCATAATATCAACGGTTAAGAACACCACTACTAAAATTGTAATTAAACACGATGAAATAAGGTCAAACTATAATTCAATTAAAACATTTTATAATAAAAAGTGGCAAAATACAATTGTTAATTACCTAAGAATTCCCTATAATAATAAAACATAGTACGATATAATCGTCGATATTATTTGTAAACACGAAATGTCAAATAATTTTAACGATGGTAAGATATAAATTTACTCTATCCCGTGCAAGATATATGACCATTAGTTGTTGCTTCCATACCCGGTGACAGAGGATTCCACATGTATTCCCAAAACTTGAATAATTTTCTTTTATGTGAAAGAAATAAACAACAGAGATAAAACAATGAAAATTTTTTGCCAACACAAAATTGCGACACAATTAATGTATCACACCCTCATTCCTTCATGTCTAGACCCCACTAAGAGTATAGCCTTGTGAAGTCCGAACATGAGCGAACAAGGATGCGACATGTCAATTATATCGCACTTTTGTGTCGCGATTGTGTGTTAACAAATAAGTAATAATAGAATAAAACAATGAATGAAGAAATTCAAAAGGATAGATGCAAACAAAAGAAGTGGTAAGAGATAAGAACATTCACTATATAAGTGCAACCTTTTTCTCTTCAAGTTTGTTGTGTCCAAACAAATACAGTTGTTCTTGAACTATGTCACTGCTCCAAACATATCCTGTACATTTAAGATGCTAATAAACGTCTTTTAAAGGTACATTACCGAAATTCCAATTTCAACATGAAGATATAGAGATTAATGGATTGATACAAATCTCACCTCCTCTTAGTTTATCATCCTTTTATTCCCATTTCTTTCTTTAATCCTTAAAGATTATTTTACCAATATTTCATCTTTGAATTCAAACAAAATTGTTCTTTGTGAAATTTATTTGTGAGTTTACATTAAAATTTGTCAAACAATTTGGAAATCAGGCAACTCCATATGCATCATTGAAGTTAGTGATTTATACTATTCTAACTAAATACACCATATTTGTTTCCTAAATATTTCGCTCATCTATTTAATTTGTGAAAAGAGTAAGAAATTGTATTTGAAAGGACTCTAGATTGTTTGGTTATATTCTCTTAACATAAAAGGGGAAGCAGGGTCACCTTTAAAGTTTTAGGAACCTTAGTTGAATAATCAATTGAGGTCCCTTTATATAAAAAAAACCAAATTAAAGAAAATATTTTCTTCTCGCATTTTTCCGTATAAAACTATAAAATAATTCATCAAATTTTATTGTTGTTAACAAAACTTGTTCAATTGATAGCATATCTAATCCATTTAATATTTCTTGTGACATGGTAGAGTGAAGATAAGATTTTATTAACTTTAATTTTAAAAAACTTCTTTCTTCCTAGGTAATCATAACGGGTATTGTCAAAAAATTTCTATAGGCAATCCAAGCATTTGATAATATACAATTCATTCTTTTCATACAATCTAACACTTCAATTTATTTTTTAATTTCTTTAGGCAAAGACATCTTTTAAATTTTCAATTCACAAAACAGTTGATTTCCATCAATATCACAACTATTCCACATGTTAAATAATTTTCAAGCTTAATACAAAAACTATTTAAAATATCGTCATCTAAAGTTTTTAACTTATTCAAATCAAACAAAAAAAACAGAAGTCTCTTCATATTTTTTAAATTATTAAAATCTAGTTCTAAGTGACATAAGCGTTTGATCTATTATACGTAAGAAGTAATTATCTCTAAACGATTCTTCCGATGATTGTCTAATAGAGTCACTAGAATTCTCATCAAAATATTTATAAACATTACTTTTTTCCCAAAATACGACTTCAATTATCATTTCTTTAGCAATATCTCTAGCTTCGATCTTTGCAGATTCAAATCCGTTCTCTCTTTCATGTTCAAAATAAGAAACAACTCATTTTGAAGGATTCAAAGTAACATCAATATTCATGTCATATGTTTGTAAAAATTTGCTAACTTTGTTGACCGCATTCAATACATTGTACCGAACAACCATACTAAAAATAAAATCAAAAATACCATAAGCATTAGTTAATAAGCTATCATAATTTTTTTTAATTTCCTCGCACTGGGGTCTAGTCGCTAAGTCAATTAATGCATCTCAAATTTGTGGCATTTGAATCTAAATGTTTTAAAACTTTCAATGTGACTTTCCCAACGTGTTTGAGATGATGGTTTAAGTGTGAGTCATTTTTCAATAAAATTTTGGAAACTTGTCACCATTTTGTAGAAGATGAAAATACATTATATAAATTTTTACATGGTCAAAAAATTCTTTACCTTGACTTGAAGAAATAACTATATCAACAAGTGAAAGATTAATATTGTGACAACCACATGGTCACTAAAATGCCGTAGACATATTAACCACATGGTTTGTAATATCCCTTCCAAATAATTAAATTAAATTAATTAAATTATGGGTGAAAAGTTCGAAAAAAAGAAAAAGAAAAAGAAGGGATCGTTCAAACGACAAGGAGATGTTGTTCGAACGACAAATGGATGTCGCGAGAAGAGTCCTTTGAACGAGGGGCTTATGTCGTTCGAACGATGACAATTGTCGTTCAAACCACGTCTGACAAATTTCAAACCTGCTACTTTTGCTGCCGTATTTGGAACCGTAGATCTCAAAACAATCGTCAACTCTCGGAGCCTCACAGTTGGGATCATGCAGATGGAGTGTAATTGGGTTTTCTTTAGGATTTGGAACGTGTATAATAGAGAAATATGGGAGTGGATCATTTACCATTTTCTTTCTCTTCACTTCCACAAACTCACATCCCTTCACCATTTCCCTTTTTACCTACTCTGATTTAGGGTTCTAAGCAAATACACTCATACCAAATACTCACTGCCCAATTGTTGAGATAAGAGCTTCTAAATATATGGAGATGTTAGTTAGGGTTTTTGTACAAGATAGTAGATATGAGTGTTCATGGAGTTTGTAGAGGGTTTTAATGGGGCTTTCTCAGAGGCAAACATGGTGGATATAGACAACCCATCTTAAGGCCACCTTAGGAGGTACGGGGTTATTATCTTCCTTAATCTTTCTTGTCTTTCACTGATTAGAGCTTCATTTGAGGTGGGGTAATCTACTCTTTATATTTAAGACTACATTTGGTGTATATTTTAGTCTTGTTATTATTGAATGCTAAGAGTATGATTAATATGAAAATGATGATGGGTTTATAGTGAAAGAAATAACAAACATTTTTATGAAATAAGAATGTAGGAAATGTGAGTTTGCTACAAATAAAGAACGGATAAATATTTCTTGGCTTGAAATATTAAAGTCTTCATCTTCTGAAAATGATGTATTTTTTAAGTTTGATGTTGAGTATTTTATGGAATAAAAATGCTAAAAAAGTCATTTTGTTGGAAATAAAGAGTGGATAAATATTTCAAGGTTTTGAAATGGTAAAAGTTTATTTTATGAAAATAGTGTGTTTTCTAGTAATGTTGATGAAAAATATTTTATGAAACAAAATGTTTGCAAATAATGCGATTTGTTGGAGAATGATATTTTGTTGAAATTAAAGAATAAGTAAATATTTCAAGGATTTGGAATATTGAAAGATAGTATTTTATGAAAATGGTCATTTGTAGAAATATTGGTGTTAAACATTTTATGCAATAAAATACTTGAAAGTAATGATTTACTTGTTAAATATTTGGTGAAAAGTATGTTTAAACCATGTAGCAGGATTATTGGGATAAAAGTCCATCTTCTAATGCATATAGACTTGTAGCATTTGACATAGAATGTATAAAGAAGTTTAAAAAAGATTTTGTTGGGTTTAAACATGAAATAATAAAAGTTAGAACGTTATTCTTTAAATAGTGTGAAATTGGGACTAAAAGATATTATGTGTATGAGGTTAAAAGACTACAAGTTAAATTAAAAAGAAATGCAATTTTCTTATAAAATTAGTCTTAAGCGTGAGTGTAGTTCTTGAATGAAGAAGTAAAGAAATGTGTGTTAGGAAATGTTTATAAAAGATATTCACTAGGTGTTAATGGGTAAACATATAATGGTTAGTGAGTGTAACTTACTACTGTTGTGAAATATTAACACTTATGGAGTTAGAAAGGGATTAAATTTGTAAAAGTATTTCCAATAAAGTAAAAGATTACTCCAAGTGAAAAAAGGTGTTAATGCATTAAAAACACTTAAGAAGTTGGTATGAATAACTTAACGGTGTTTTTGAAAAAATTAACACCTGTGAAATGGAGTAAAAGGTGATTTTGAAAACAAATGGGTAAAATGGTAATTTTACTTAAAGTGGAACATTTTTTTGATATAAAAATGTTGAAAAGGGTGTTACATAAAGTGGTTCGAAATGAATATGATTTTTGTAATAAAATCAAGGTTAAAGTGTAAAGGACCTAAAATGGTAAATATTGAAAGTCTAACACAAGTGGGACAGCAAAGTCTCGGGTTTTGTCTTTGGTCGGGTAAAAAGGATAACTGGAATAATGTGAACATTTGTAAAATATTAAAATACATTAAAAGAAACACGGATGACACAGGGATAAATTAAGAAGGTCCCGGAGCCCCTTGGGTGAAAAATCCTAAGTCATTGGCCAGAGCATATGGTACGCATAGCCGACGGTGTGGAGCCCGTGGAAGTATTTGGCATAGTAATATTTCGAGAAAAGATAAAGAAAATTTGGAACATGTCAAGAAATGAGTTGTGTGCTAAAATGTGTTAATACAACCTAACTTGAATTAATGTAATAAATGTTCCTGTAAAGGTGAAATGGACAAGTTAAAGCGTAAATCTACCAATTTACATAATATCATGAAAAAGGGTTAAAGGAAGTGGATAAATGGTGGTTAAGCAACCTAAATGGTTAAATCCATATTTAACACAAGAATGTGTTGTAAGGGATTTTAAAGGATTAAATAAGCATTGTTTGAAAAGGTTTTCGAATGAAAAATAAGTATTTTCTATCACGATGATTGCATGTGTTAAAATGGTGATTTTGAATGAAAATACGAACGTGTGGGAAAATGAATAAAATGGTTATGTTTCGGTAAAGGAATGCAATTGGATAAAATAAACGTAATGATTCCAAATGTCGAACTAGGTGAGTTCAATAAAGCAAGAAGGATAAGTATAAATAAAGAAAGCCTTTAATAAGGTTAAGGTACATTAATCTGGGAAACTAAGGTTTCGAAAGTAAAATGGATAATGCATTGGAATATGTATTTTTTTAAACGTACATGTATGTAGATATATACATATTTTTGCAATCATGCGGTTGTAGCATGTGAGTATTCTACCATTCGTTTTTATACTGCTTGTATAAATACCACTCGACATAGACTTACAGTCTCGCTTTGTTACGACAGGTTGGGAGCAGTTTCATATTTTGAGGGCTTTATACAAGTAAGTATGTTTTATTTATGTTTACGTTCGTAGATCTGTTTACTTTTTCTTTGGGGTGCTCCCCATGGTCCCCTCACGTAGTTTATCTTGAAACTAGAATAGCATACTAATAAGTGAAATGGTAACTAAAATAAAACTGGATTAGCAACATTATATAGGTTGTTCCATTGCACTTCACACCTAACGCTCGGGTTGGACCGGGTTGACCCACGGGTAACCCATAGATCCGGGTTGGGGAATTACAAATGGTATCAGAGCTCTAGGTCCAAGGTTTGTAAGGACATCATTTTGTAAATATCCGTTGACAATTGAGTATGTTGTATACCACTACAATCGTCGAAGAATGTTCAAGATCATATATGCAACAGGACGGATTCGAATATAAAGTTTATTCAACATTCAAGCCTCCGCAAGTTTAACTTTGGTAAGGTGGTGTTTTAAGTCCTTAATGGTTCACTCAGAATATTGGGATAACTTTTATGAAAATGTTTCTAAGTGTGAGAGCGGAGTTTTTAGTCAAAAAAATATTTTCGAAGTGTTGAGGCGGACCTGATTAAATTATTATATTTCGCTTCTCTCGTTAGAGCGACATACAGGGGTCGTTCAAGCAAAATCCCCTGTCGCGCAAAGTATCATTCAAACGACACGTATTCTCATTTGAGCGACGCTGATTTTTCGTTCAAGCGAGCTAACGCCTTAGATTTTTTATAAATTGGTTTTTTCAATTTTTTTTGAAGACCTCAGATTACTGTTTTATGAAAACGGCTACTGTAGAAACATTTGTCTTCTCTTTTAGGACTTTAATCCCTTTTGTTTTTAAATTCACAAGATCCAAATCGTTTGTGTGAATTGTTTTGGAAACCAAGAACACATCTTTGTGTCAGGTTTCTCTTGTAAAGAATATCTCTACTGCTGATATAGATCTTGAGGGATATAATATGCCAAAGATGACTGCATGTCGATAGGAGTGCTCGTGGGCGTTCCTGTGCTGAATTGGAGTTGCGGTTCTGACTGACTCTAGGGTTATGTGATTGTTCTACGGAGTGGTCATTGCATATTTCATTGTGTATGTAAGTTGATATTTATTTTACATAGTTAAATAAAAAGGCTTTACCCGAGAGGTTTTTTTTCCTGAAATCTGCGAGTTATCAATTTTATTTGGGGTGGTTTGACACACACACACACATACACGTACTTGCATGTTTAGGGGATGATTTAATTTGGTTTAAAATTGACTCCAATTAAATAAGTTTATAGTTGGAATTTACAAAATTATTTAAATCGATATCACATTGGCACACTCTTTCAAATTGGTATCAGAGAGGGTTTCTCTAAGTTGTCGACTGAATTTTGTTTTCTGCAAAATTACGTGATATTGATTTTTTTTCCAAAAATTTATTTTGTGAAAAATCGCAATTTTTCCGATGGCGCACTCATGTAATTGGATGACCCCCTTTGATGTCACGGGTTAGAGGTTTGATGATTTAAATAGTTTGAATTTGACATTTGCTAAAAGAATTGATTTTTTGAAAAAAGAAAATTGTCATTTTAAATTCGCGATGGATCTTTTGCAAACAGTTTAAAATCAAAGAGATTTTTATCGTAAGAAATTTATTTCTTTGGACCGTGAATTTAATGCTTTAAAATTTTCCAAAAAGGAGAGTGATGATAGAGTCCTAGTTTTAGAAAAAGATTTGGAGGGCCTTAAAAATTCTAGGATTTGTGTTTGTGCCGAAGTGGATAAAAATATTTTACTCGATGAGTTTGTGGCATGTGAGGATAATTTTAGGCATGAGTGTGCGTATTTTAAGGGAGAACGTAATAATCTTCTACGAATAATTTAAAATTTAGAGAAGGAGTCCCAAAAATTAGAAGAGTCTAATTCTTTGCTTGAGTAAAAAATTTTGGAGATAAAAAATGATTTCACAGGCTCGAGTAGTGTTGGTAGCAATGGTAGTGGATCATCATGTTCTCATGTTTCGAGTGTTTAAGACAAGACCATTATTTGTTTTAGAGGGTCAATAAATCCCAAGGACGTTAGAAAAGGTCAACCCATAGGTGTCGTCCCACCAGTTTACACATATTCATATTGTGGTAGGAAAGGTGACCTTAGGCGCTTTGGTTTCGATCTTTTAAAAAGTCCTAGGAAGTTGAAGTCTAGTGTACCCTTTGTTTCCAAAACCCCCATGCGTAATTGCACACCTATTTGGGTTAGAAAATCACTTTTAGAGGCACTAGATGTTAGACTAGTTGATTCTCGGTTGCTTGCACATGATTCTTCTCTTGCTATATCATATAGATGATTGTGTTCGCCTGTTTGTCATACTCTAGTTGTGATTCATGATATATTCTTGCTAGTGTTATGATTTGTGTACTTTTTGTATTAGTTTTCATTTTTGAGAAAACTTTTAAAAAATACAAAAAGATTTTATATTGATAAAATTTTTGAAAAAAGACAAAAAGAGTTTTGTATTTTGTTTTACACCGTTTATGAATGGACATTTAGGATGACCGAGTCACAATTTCATTTCACATCCATGTGATGATTTGATAGTGTTTTGATATGCGTCATCATTTTATTTATGTGCTTTACAATGTTTGAAGTCTTTGAGATATGATTAGTTGTTACTACCTACATGTTTGACTCATAACTTCCTTTAATGCAAACTTGCACGGACTTGTTTGATTATTGTACTTGTTTATCACATATTGGTCAGAGTGTTTTCATCTCAATTCGGTCTTTAGAACGAATCATATGCGATAAAACTTGACAATGGAAGTAGTGCATGCAAAAAAAAATTATCGTAAGGAATTTAATTCCAACAAAATATGATGAGTGAATCACGAAAAAAGGCTGCGAGAGTAAACTCGTCTTGAAAGCCACCATTTAAAAGAGTCCGGAAAAATTTAAAGGCAATAAAAAGATAAATATGCCAAAAAGGGGCCACCTCAAAAGAAAAATATAATAATTTTTATTTTTGAGGGAGTTTGGATGGAAAGAAATAAAAAATGGGTTTGCATGTCCTGACAGCGTCATGAAAAAACATTCCTAGTTTTAGACATTATTGGTGTGGGAATCATTCTTGACTTTGATGTGTTGATGGATTGAGTCGATGTCATTAAAATTCAACACTTTAAACACCTAAGGACGATTTTGAGATTCATTCTATAGGAGTACACATATTCATCGTGCACATATGTTATGTTTGATTGCTTTCATTTGCCTATCGAATATGTTCACACCCATTCATTCTGTTTCTATGATTTGATTGTCTTATTGTAAATTCATGTTGTGTGATTTTGGTAAAATTATTTTTGCATTTTTTGTATGATAAATTGAAAAATCAATTTTTGTCTTGACAACTCCATGTTTATTTTGTTTATTCGTTTCCTTGTCTATTTCGGTCAAATAAAAGGGGAGAACGAATTATGGGGGATTTTTTGCATTATGGGGGTGATTTGATTATATTGATTTATTCTTATTTTATTTCAAACTTGATGTGTCACGAAGGTATTTTCTTTGTCTCATGTGTGTAGGTACAAAAATTGAAGATCATGATTTTGCACACTCTTATGAGAAAAACTTAAGTTTTGAAGTTGAAGGTTTTGAAAAAAAAAATTTAGACCTACATGTTTAGTACCTTTTCAGTTTTGGGTTCATGGGACGGTATTAGTTTTGTATAAGCATTTTGGTTTGATAATTCAAATGTTTTTATTTTGTACCGACATAGACATAGGGGGAGATTTGTAAGGACCTGATTTTATAAATGTCCGTTCATAATTGAGTATGTCGTATACCGCTACAGTGGTCGAAGAATGTTCAAGATCACATATGTAACAACACGGATCCGAATATCAAGTTTTCTTCAACATTCAAGCCTCCGCAAGTTTAACTTTAGTAAGGTTGTGTTTAAGTCCTTAATGGTTCATTTAGAATATTGGGATAACTTTTATGAAATTTTTTCTAAGTGTTAGGGCGGAGTTTTTTGTCAAAACATATTTTCTAAGAGTTGAGGCAGAACATATTAAAACATTATATTTCGCTTCTCTCGTTTGAGCGACATACATGGGTCGTTCAAACTATATCCCCTGTTGCGCGAAGTGTCATTTAAACGACACATGTTCTCGTTCGAGCGATGCTGATTTTTCGTTCGAGGGAGCTGCCACCTTAGATTTTCTATAAATTGGTTTTTCCAGTTTTGTTTTTTATAAGAAGACCTGAGATTACTGTTTTACGAAAACTGCTTGTACATAAATGTTTGTCTTCTTTTTTGGGGTGTTAATTTCTTTTGTTTTTCAATTCACAAGATCTCAATAGTTTGTGTAAGTTCTTTTGGAACCCGAGAACACATCTTTGTATAAAGTTTCTCTTGTAAAGAAGATATCTACTGCATGGGAGTTCAAGCGGGCCCCCTATGTCGTAACCATACTCCATATCAGCTTCTTCAAGCAACACCTTGAATAAAGGGTGGTTCAAATATTCTGTTTTTATCGTAAATCTTTATTTGTGGGGCCCAACATAGACCAAAAAACAACCCGCGGGAGCCACCTATCCCCCACTAATAAAAGATCGGCATCGTCGCCATGTTTTGGTGATCAACCCTTTTTTCCCCTTGCCCTTCACCAACTCCATATTTATTACTCAAGAATGTTACAAAACTTGTGTTCTAATATAAACTTTCTAAAATCTTACACTGTGACTATCAACCCCTCTAAAATCTTAGACTTTGTCAACTTTTTGTCAATCAGAAATCTGAAAAAGCAAACAGATTAATAAAACAACACTTTTTACGCGTGTCTTATAATACTCGAGAATCACACACGGAAAAGACTGCGATATGTTATCTGCAAATTTTCTTACAAATCAGCCTCTGTCATAAACCAAGTAAAGCATGACTTTCATCCTTGGTATCATTGTATTGCTCATGCTCCAACTTTTGAACAAGAAATGAAACCATGCAAAATAATTTCACCTTATAAAAAGAGATAAAACAACAAAGATGGATATAAAGGGAAGGTTTTAGGAGAACTAAAAGGGAATTTTAAGAGAGAATAGATGATGAAAAATAAGAAAATGGAGATTATTAAGAGGATATGCTCCAACTCTTTTTGTGATGAATGGATGTAGCTCTCTAGTTGCATATATAAAGGCCATGAGGAGTTATATTATTGTTAAAACTTACTCCCATTAGTGTCTTCTATCACATATATGCTCTCATTTTGTGTATTAAACCCTATCATGCAAACTACACATAAAAACCCCATCATTAACCCATTTAACTACCCTAAATTGAATCCTAATATTAACACTGGTAATACATTGCAAAAAACGTTATAAAAATAAGTTAGGGTTTTAAAATCGAAAAAATATGCGTAGTCTACAAATATGGCAGCTAGTTGCTGAAGGTGACACAATTTCACGGTCTCTTCTCACCGTGATATCACCCATACGACCAATTGCCATCGTATTGGTGTTGTCACAGCCATATCCCACCGTATTGTTTTTTTTCACGGCCTCTTCCAATCGTGGTGGGTTTTTCACGGTCACTACCCACCATATGTAGCAACATATTTCATGTATAAATGAATAATTAATAACATATGTTACTAATTGTTCATTTACATATATATGAAATAGGAAATATGTTATCAATTGTTCATTTACATGTTCATAATATATTACTAATTGTTCATTTACATATATATGAAATATGCTATCAAATCTTCATTTATATATATATATACTAGCAGAATGCCCGTGCCTGAAGGCACGGAGGAAAATTTTGAAAATATTGAATAATGTATAATTCAAGTAAAAAAGTTTATTTCATAACAGAGATAAGTGTAAACGATCTAGAAAACTTGGACAAAATTTCCTTTATTTATAGCCTATTCACCTTGTTCTAGACGTAAAAAAAATACTACAACAATACTTATAATCGAACCAAAAGTACACAAATATAATCCACATCAACAAAACTTTCACGTTGATCATCCAAAACCAAATACAAAACTCAAACATCAATTTAAGAACTATAAAACAAAATCTCATATATAATAGACGACATAATAAGAGTACACAATGTGCCCAAGGCACAGTGATGTAAAACATAAGCTTGCAATACGATTCTAACATAGGTAATCATAACAAAATACTAAGAAATGAAATCTATAAGATAGTAAAAGTGGCGAGACGTTCAATTTTTGCTTAAAAAATAAAATTCAGTTAGTGTACAACATAAGTAGTTTAAAATTATTAACACCCATCAAAGATGTCAACTGAATGTCTATGAAGGTCCGTATATTCACCGGATTTACTGGAGTAGTCAGCTACAATAATCATAGGACATTTAGACAGCTCACCATGCATTCCATTTCTCTAACAAAAAACATACAATCATTCGTTACTTCATTGCATTCCACTCCCAATTTTCTTGACAACACTCGTGCATTGGAGCTTCTTTTTTTCGTGCTTGCAAATGTCTTTTCGTCCACATCCCCTAGGTGTAAGTTTTCGATGCCTTTTTTACATTTTTAACAGAGAACGGTTGAAAGAGCTGTTGGATCTCTAAAAACCTCGTCAAACCTATTATCACTTCAATTTAAATAGACCATACAAAGAAGTGGTTAGATTTTTTAAGAAATGTGCAGTTCAATAGAAAATCAGTAGTATTATCCATAGAAGAAGTTGGTTGTTGTTGACAGAGAAGCTCCAACTGCTGCTATGACTTGAAATAGGTATTGGATGCCTAAAAACAAAAATGTACCAACTGTTACACAACTGTTACTAATCACATGTACCTAATAGATGCCAATAAAATAAAGATTAGTTCTAAAATGTAATTAGCCCTTTATAAATAATAATCATAAAATATAAATAACAATATGCATTGTATCAACCTTTATTCCAATTTCCTACTCCATTACACTAACATCTGTTACAAAATTTCCTACTTCATTGATTACAGATTGCATTTTGGAGATTATCGGGATGAGCAAATAGGTAGACATTTAATACTAATTTGTATGCCTACCTATGGCACTATTTGTGCTGAAAGAATACCGGTTATCGAGGTTGTAAACCACAATTACATATACCATAACTATTGCCTAAACATAGATGAGTCAAAATGTCGAATGAAAATACAATCATATACTTATTGTTATATTCAACACTATGTCCTATATGTGTGCATTACATCGCAAATCATAAAGGAAGTCACAAATGAATAAAGCCGCAAATCATAAAGGAAAGGAATATTATGTAATTGTAATGTCACTGGCAATTACATGAAATTTACACAGACCATTTAAAGAATATATCTCGAATAAGGAAACATCAGAATAACATGATAAAATGTCAAGAAAACGAAAAAAAATAAAATAAAAGAATATATATAGAAAAATAATTGAAATAAATTGCAGATTTGACGTTCACACTTCATCCCCATGACATTGGGAGCACTATCCTCCACCTTCTTGGACCCCGCATCTTTCCAATTTATTAATAGCACTGCTCCATTTGACTCCACAAAATATTTGTTCTTGGTTCTTCTCATGTCATCGTATCTTTTAAAAACACCTAATGTCCCGAAGTAATAATAGATTAGAACAAATTCAATTAGATGAATTAATTGATCCTAATCAAGACTATCAAAAATTTTCCAATAGAGGCATTGGTATATTAGACCCTAAAGTTTTATATAAGATTTGCCAATGGATGTTAAGAACATGTTTATTTAAACATAGTAGAGAAGTTGCACTCCAGTGCATAGGAAATGAAGTAAAGTTTTAGACCTTATTAACTCAGAATCTACAAATGAGCTATTTAAAAATGAATATAGATTTATGGATATAGGATTAATTGTAATTGGTATAAAAGGACTTGCTAGAAATAACTTAGAACGTCACCTATTTGGGCTGATCTCCGCTGAAAATGGTGGGAAGTGGATATGTGCCAACTGCTGAAAAATGAAAACCCCAACCATGGGAGACTCTCGAGTTTCTTGAAACCAGATAGATGATGAGGACCTGATTAGTTGATTAGATGAAATCAAATAGATGATGAGTATCGATAATATTTAATAAAATAATCGTAACTCAGATACTACCCGATCAACTGGTCATCTGCCAAATAGATACTACCTGATCAGTTGCCAAACAAAAAATATCGATCAATTGGAAAATATATTAATCAATAAAAGAAAGATAGGTAAACTTTTGGTGATAGAAAAAAAAATTGAACATGTCTAAGGATGTTAAAATGGAATAAGCCATTCTTTGAGTATGATCAGATAGAGGGTGGTCCAGTAGCACTTGTTAAGTGGATGAGGTCTAGTTAGTGTGCTCGAGGATCTAACTTAGATCCACATATGCCGTTATGGTTCTTTAGGTCCTCTAATTAAAATTAAGTAAATGAAAAAAAGGATGATGACAATAACACACTAAATTCGGTCTGCAAACTTAGCTTAGCTTGATCTACTATAGAGACAACCATATGTATAACTAATAGATTCCACTGTCTTGAAAAAGACGGGACTTAAAAATCTCATAAATATATTTCAAACTGTCATATCCACTCTACCTAAAGTTTGCAACTTGAACAAAGAAAAAAAATAATCTTTACCAACAAAATATGGAGTATTTTAATGCAACATGGATTAATTAAATACCCCCAAAGTTGAGAATTTATATAACAAATTCATAAAATATATGTTCAAAACTTTATATCTGATGCAAAAAAAAAATGTAAAAAGAAACATACAATATTTTTTCACCTTGACCACTTCCAAGTGCCAAATGTAGTGCAAGAGTCCAATATAAATCCATATGACCATTGAAATTCCCTCCAGATCCTTCAATATTTTTTTTGGGGGTGGGGGGGGGGGGGGGGGGAGGGAGATAATATATTTAAAACAAGCTAGTGAGGAATAGCCCCTCACCTGTGGCTTACATCAAAGACTAGAAATATATGCTCCAATTTTATGGAAAGAATCTAAAATCTCTAAGCAATAGGAGTTTCTAGGAACACAAAGGGGTTTAATCTTAAATGCTAGTCTTATCTCACCACTACACAAAAACAAGCTTTTAGTAATAGACCAATTTTTTGTTTACTAACTGTAATTTACCGTTACTAATTATAACAATAAATTTATGTTACTAATTTAATTTAAGTGTTACTAATTTAAGTCTATAAATTAAAAAAAAAAGTTAAATTGTGGATAATGTATTTTTAACACTTTCCACGAGGAAAGAGAAGCCTACACTTTTCATTCAGCCCTTTTTCCCTCCCAAACAAATCCTAACCCTCTCGTCCATTCTTCTTTTTCCCTCCAATAGTAATCAATTGCTATTTCTCCAAATCGAAAACCGAAGTCTTGGTGAACTGATTTCCCCAAATCACTCACGATTTCTCTTGCAACTCACTCGATTAGTTTGTAGGCTTCGATGAAGGTAAATTTTATCTGTATCTATCATATATTTTTGATTTATAGGGTTTATTAATGTCTGATATTGGTAAATTTTATCTGCATCTCTTTATTTCTTTTACAATGTTCTTCATTGCTCTTCTAAAAGGTAACAAACTGGATCTTTACTATACACAGTTTGAGGAATAACAATATTTCTAGTTCTATTCCATCCAATATTAGATAATACCAAAATTTGACTTAGCTGTAAGTTATTCCAGCTCTCCAATATTATCAAGATTTGTTATTCGTTTTAATATCTTTGATTAGTACATATTGATTTATTCATTGTACAACCTTGATGTTAATTTAATTTTTCAGGGATTTAAGGTTCAACAATTTGTCTGGATAGATTCCAGATTTGCTATTCAATTTGAGTTCACTCTCTTATTTGTAATGAACATATCTTGCTACTTTTTTATGTAAATTTCATGAAATGAAAGATCAATCAAATAATTTTATTCTATCGAACAATTTATCCAAATTAATGTGTCCATTAGATTGTACTTCCCAAGATATACTTATCATTGTATTAAAGCATGTCATGTTTTCTCCATCATCAGGTTTCTTGGAAACAGTAGGTTAACTGGTACCTTGCCTCAATACAAGAGTCTGTCTCTGAGAAATATGTGAGTACATCTTATGTAATTGTTGCAGCTTATCAGAGAGTTTAGAAGTATCTTTTTCATATTTATCTTCATCATTTAAGAAGTTCACTCTATATAAGACTTCTCAAATTTTGTCGTGCCGTTATATATTTTCAAGGCATGATCTTTGGATAGTAATTTTGATGTGACGTAATCATGTCTTTAGATATTAATGTTCTTGTAATAATCCACTTTTCTGGCACATAATAATTTCTGTAAATGTTGTTTGTATTGTGCCTGCAGTGATTTGTCATACAACACATTATCTGGGACATTTCCTTCTTGGATCAATGAACAAAACTTACAAACGTAACTTATATTTTTTCTCCTTGATTGTCTTTTGAATTTTCCAGTTTATAGTTCCCCCTGCCATTTGTTGAATAAAAAATCTTGTTTCTTTCAATATGTAAAAATTGGTTTCTTTAATATGCATATGTTCTGAAAAGATTGAATAAGTTTAAAACTAACATTGAGATCTTATGCGGCGTAATGTGCAGTAATTTAGTTTCCAACAACTTCACGATAGGAAGCTCAAATAGCAGGTATTCCTATAAATCCTCTTATTCATCATCATACTTGCATTCCCTACTGTATTGGTTTTGTATTGGTGAATGTGCTATGGTCCTTAGACTTCAATAAACATGCGCAGTGGGGATGCTACAAGTAATAGTTGAGCCTTTGAGGGACTGATATGTCTCCTTGATTATGGCTAAATAAGCACATATCTATAATCTAAAATATACACAGCCGAAACTCTTTATCCATACTATTTCTGACAAGACCAACAACACCTTGACAATAGTTGACAGTGGTGTTGGCATGAAAAAGGCTGGTGAGTAATTGATTCAATTTTTTATAGTTGATTCTTTCAATTGATATGCTTATTAGGAGTTGTAGTAGTCTCTGTTCACTTATAATAGTTGATTGATCTTCCTTGAATTCTAGCTCTTTCTCCCTATTTATTGTTTTGGCAGAACAAATGGTACTATATATTATAGATTCAATAAGGAAAAAGGATGAAATATTCATATATATCCCGATCAAGACAAGTTGGAGTGGCAGGGAAGCCACGTGAAAAGATATTAGCGCCACTTTGCTATAGGTATATTAGTAACATATAAAATTGGTATGGATGCATCTATATGTACAGTAGCTCCAATCAGTTGTAACAGAGGTAGGTAGGTGATTACCCTAGTTTAATCCGTGTTAATTAAATATATCTTTTAGATTGTCAAGTACATTTATATTTTCACAGATCTGAATATCAGGAGTGGTGACTGTTTTCTTTTGGTTCATCTCCAACACTTTCAGGAACACAATATAACGCAAAATACTTTTTGGGATCATATATGTTTTTGTCTCTTGTAGGAAATTCTTATTCATTTCTACATGGATCATTAGTTGAACACCTTAACCTAACACATTCTCTACCAATTATAACAGAATAGTGCACATTAAAACAAAACATTTTTTTTGGATGTTGAAGTTGAATTCCTCTCTTCACAAAAGTTACCCAAAAACTTGTCAGATGACCAATCAGAAATGCACTTTCACCCTCCAAGTCACTATGAATGCATCCAAAAAAAACTTGTCCAGAATTCAAGGAAGATCAATCAGCTTAATGAAGATTTTTATAAAACTCATCTTATTATACTTCCTGCTAATCATGTCCACTTCTAATAGTTGCTAATGTTTTTTTAAATGTTGTGATCTTTATTGAGCCCTGCTAAAAAGTAATAAAGAACCATTGAACTTAGAGGGACTATATCAGTCAAAACAAGATAAATGTATAATGAACTTTGATCTTGTTATATGTGAAAATGTGTGTGCTGCGGCTTTGGAACTTCTCTACTAGTAATTTTCTAAAGAGTTACATTGGCCATGTGAATTCAAAGTACTGCATTTCGTCCACATTTTTAGTAACGAACGGGAAGTAACGAATGGCTTTGGAACAAGAGGAAGGATATTAAGTTTATTCCTTTGTTTGTGAATTCAATAGAGTTTTATGCGGGCTTATGCTTTTATATTTAATACGAACTGAATTTTTATTAGATTTGATTTCAAGATAATTTGGATTTCAACTCAACTGCTCGCTTTTGATTATGTTGATATTGATTATAGTTGTTTGATAGCAGGAGCATACTTTGGAATCTGGTTCATTTCCAGTACCCCCATCGCAATACAATCCACTGGATGATACAAGTCGACCGGGTCTTCATCTCAAAAAGAGCCCATCCCTTTTGGATTTGATCCAAATGAAGCTTTCCCAGGGAGATTCTTCTAAGCTTGGAAAGAAAGACCATAGGGGTGCTTCTGCGTCTTGCACCATGGATAATCTCAAGGCCTCAAACTTTCCTGCTCCCATTCTCAGGATTGGGAGCTGGGAGGTATAAAATAATTCCAATTGCTTTTCGAATAAATTGTAATTCAACCATACTCTTTCTCTGCTTTCAATTGACATTAATTCGGTTTTTTAGTATAAATCGAGATACGAAGGCGACTTGGTGGCTAAGTGTTACTTTGCAAAGCATAAGCTTGTGTGTGAAGTTATTAATGGTGTTCTTAAGAATAAGGTTGAAATTCAGTGGTCCGACATTGTCCCATTGAAGCAACTTACCCTGAAGATGGACCCAGAACATTGGATGTAGTGGTACTCTCCTTCTTTCTGCTCTAATTCGCATCCCTTTCCATTACTTATATAAAATTATCATTCGCAAATTAGTAATCGTACTATAAATACAATGAGTAATGTTGTTATTATAATTACTTTCTTGATGTAGCTGGGAAGACAACCTCTTTTCATTAGGGAGACTAACCCCCAATCCAGTAAGCATACCTTATAGAAGGCAACATCAGATTTTCTGGTGGACATGTAAGTGTAGACAGGTAATATATATAAGCTTCTAATAATCGGTGGAGGAGTTATAATTTTCTTATGTACTTACTCATTATACTTTCACTTCAATTAGTTTCAAATAATAATCGGTTGATTTTCTTTACAGGATGTGACTAGTGTTCAATCGAGACATAAATGGTGTGGTCTTGGGTTGCCTCAATTCCATTTCACGTGAGCTTTTTATTAGTATATAACTATTTAATGTAAATGGTGTGGTCTACTAATTCTGAATCACAAAGAAATCATTAGAATTGGGTGGTGTTTGGCAGTCATTAGACTTGATTGTGACAACTCACATGTTTTGTATTGAGTCATGTTAACATCATGTCTAGTATTAGTCACCTTTAACCCAATCCATTTTATGATTGCATAAAATGAATTTAAACTAATCCGACTTGAATTTGTCACACTAATACACCTTCAATTGATATATGGCCTTAACCTCTGTTCTATTTTTGTAGGATGTTTTCATGAACATCTTGATGTGGTGGGAAGATTTTGATGGATAAATACCGGGACTAACAATTTTGAAGCCTAGACGCCTATGGACGAGAAAACAAGTGTTAAATCTTATTGTACCAAAAGAGATTAATCTCATGAGAACATTAGCTTGGCATGCAGATACTGAAAGTGGAAATATAACACCGGGAGACACCCAAGTTCAGCTATAGAAAGGAGAAGTTATTACTGGTACTCTTTGCAAAAAAACATTGCGTACATCGACGAAAAGTCTTATCCATGTCATCTGGTATGCTTTTAAGAATACATAAAATAGAGCATTATACTTGGGTGGTTATTCCTTTTAATTTTGACTTCATAGTAAAGTACATCGGCTATATTATATGTTTGTATGTACAAGGAGGAGGTTCGTTCAGATGCTGCTCGTAATTTTTTAGGACATACCGAGTGGCTGGTTGACTATTGGCTTTTGCAATAGGTTTTAGCATTGGTATTGGAGATAAAATTACAAATGCTTCAATTATGGAAAAAAATTAATGATACTATATCTAAAGCAAAGAATGAATAGGTACAAGTGCTATTGGAGGAATCGTGCAAGTTCATTTAATGGATTTCTTCGCCATCTATGGGGAATGCATCACGTGCAATAATAGTTACAAGTGCTATTGGAGGAATCGTACCACCATCCAATGCTTTGTATCTGGTAAACCCATAAATCCATTATTATATTTAATTTCAGCGCCTCTCTTTAATTCTCACATCTGTACTATGACGCTGATGTCTGTATTTGGTGTAAATGGAGCTCAATTCGGAATCAAGTAGGGGTCGAATTGAAATGTTAAGAATTGGCATTTTTTTGTCTTATTTCACCCTTTTTTGAGAGTGTTGTGATATTTTTAATTTGTACGCTAAATGTTGATATTATAACTAATATGATAATTTTACTTTGTTTCACAAAATGTCATTTATGGATCCTCATCAAGTTTCCAGCGTTGCGGGTTGAGGCATTGATGACGATGATAATAGAACGAAGGTTTATAGTCAACAGCAACAGACTTATTTTTTATATTTCATTTGATTGGTTATAATATAAAAATATCTCATTTGGTGATGATTGTATTAGGATGTTACATTGGATGCTTTTCTTAAAATAATGTAACTTTCGGGGTGATTGTATTATGATGTTTCATTTGTTTGGTTTAAGTTTCTTTTGTAAATAAAGAGTGGAGGCTTATATAAATGTAAATATTGAATATAATGCCCTTGTTTTTATGAACTAATTTTGTATATCTTGTAAGGATTTAAATAATGTGATAAGAATAATTGAATTTGTTTAAATTCAGGATATTGGATCTTGAATAATATTTTTTTAAAAATATGTATTAATATTAGTAATAGAACTCTACCGTTACTATTAGTAACAGAACTTTATCGTTACTAATTCTGAATTTATCGTTACTATTAGTAACATAATTTTCCGTTACTAATTCTGAATTTTACCGTCACTATTAGTAACAGAATTTTACCGTTACAAATTCTTATTTTTCCGTTACTACTAGTAACAGAATTTATCGTTACTAATTCTATTTTTTTCCTTTACTATTAGTAACCGAATTTTACCGTTACTAGCTTCGTGCCCTACGCCTTTTTTTAGCAAAAAAAATTGTGTTACTCATATATTTAGTAATGGTAAATTGTGTTACTAATGGCGTGTTTTGGTGTAGTGCACCAGAAATTTGGTTAAAAATAAAAGACTCTTTCATAGGAACATCCTCAAAGTTGCACTTGTTCAGGGCACACTATAAATGCCAACAAATAAAAGGGGGAATAATGCGACATAAAATGGCTATAATTTTCTCACCTTTCGAGTGGATCCACCATGACATTAAATTACTCTTGAAAGTGGTATCCGTTGTCTTGAAACCAAGTAGAGTGCTGAATCGATTCCAAATAGATTTAGCCAATGGGATTTTAATAAAAAGGTGGTCTCTATCTTCCTCACTCACTATTGTGCAACATCGACATTTGGAAGCAATCGAAATTTTGATATCTTTGAGATACTCATCAATGGGGACCCCCTCCTTAAGTAAACGCCACAAAAAGATTGAGATATTTAGAGCTATCCTCACATCCCAAATTAATGAAAAGGATCGTTGAACACATCTGTTGATGTAAAAAATTAGATCACTCTAATTATTCAATCACAGATAAATAAATGAGACAAAGAATTTTAAAGTGGTTCAGCCTTATAAGAATGGCCTACGTCCACTGTTGTTTTATTGTTGAGTGTTTGGGAATTCTCGGTTACAAGTTCTATCAAGAAATTCCTCTCTCGATTCTCGGGTTTGGATTCGAGGTCCAGGTCCCCTTTACAATGAGGATTGTACAATGTATTTATAGCCCTGAGGCTGTAATGTGAAAGGGTAATACATTTAATGCCTTCTTTGCGTGTGCGTCTGAATGATAAGCATTTAATGAATCAGTTGAACTGTTGGTTATCCAACTATTAATGCTTTGTTCGAGATGCAGCTCGGACCGCCTGAGTTGCCCGGAAGGCCTATGCTTCTCGGTACTCAAGAGTTCCTCGGAGAGGCATTGTTCCTTGGAGTGCGTGAGTTCCTCGGGGAACCAGTCTTCCTCGTTGTAGTTTTATTCCTCGGAGCGCGTGGGTTCCTCGGAAGTGTTGGTTGTTTCCACGTAGATAGCCACGTGTCTTCATATGATTGGTCCATGTCAGCAGATTAAATTTGGTATCAACAGAAGCCCCCAATGTTTCATAGTTCAAAATTTGAGGAGTATGGAACATTCTTTCTCGGAATATGGTAGCTTTAAATAGTCTTCCTGATTTTTAGGAGCGTTTTCCTTGTATTTATTTCTCCTTCCCAATTCATAGAATCATGCTTTTTTGGACTTTTCTGCGTGCTTTGATTCCTGCATCACTTTTCCTCTTTTAGCCGCTGTTGTCTGCTTTGATTCCCGCGCCACTTTTCATCTTTTTAGCCGCTGTTGTCCGCTTTGATTCCCGCGCCACTTTTCATCTTTTTAGCCGCCGATAATGTAATCATCCTTTTTTGTAATCATTACTTGACCATTTCTCAAGGCAAGGTATTTAAACTTTACAGACACTCCCATCGTCTTCTACCTTTTCAAATTTTTATCTTCGAGTTTTACGTCGTCTCTTCCTACTCTCTTGTGCGTTCATCTTTTCCGTCGTTTGTTGTCAGCAGATCCATTTTTTTCCTGTAAGATCTTCTTCCTTCTTCATTTCTTTATTCACCATGGTTTACCCTGTTGAGTCTCTTGAGAAGTTTCGTTCTGATTTCTCCATTCCTTCATGGGTTGTTTTGGAAGAGCTTTCTGAGCCTTCTAATTACTTCTATTTGGATGAGGGACATTGGTTCCCCAATCTCTTTTTTGCTGAGTGTGGATTTTCTTTTCCACCAAATCCCTTGTGTCTGGAATTTTGTCAGTACTTTGACGTTGTTACTGCATGAATAGCCCCCAACACATGGAGGATAGTTAATGGGGTGCATATATTAAATCAAGTGCATGGAACTCGTATAGGAATTTCAGAAATCATGTACTGCTATAGATGGGCAGTTAATGATAATATTTTTTTATTTAAAAACTAAATTTTTAAATAGAGCCTTAGTAGTCAATCTCCCTGATGCCAATAGGGATTATTTTGAACACGGGGTTGTCATAAAAAATTGGCAACACTCTCCATTAACTGGAGATGAGGTTTACCAGGGTCCCAGATGCCCTCCTTATGGCAATGGGATAGGTTATTTTTATTTCATTTATTTTGAAATCATGTTTCTTTTGTGTTTGATAAAATGTGCCATTGATAACAATGTTTATTTATTTGCAGTTGATAGCAAAAGAAAGTGCCCAAAGGAAGAAGATGTTAATATAAGACATCTGAAACTTATCTGGAGTCTGCATCAGAGTGTTGCCGATGAGCATATTAGGTTGGCTTCGTATCTGCTCCAGTACAATAGCTACACCACTTCTTTCACTGCTCATCCAGTGATAAGTGAATCAGAGCCAGTACCAGCTTCCACCAGCTCATCGCCTGAATCCCATATTCCTTTAAGTGAAAGGATGAAGAAGAGAAGACCTCCTACCCTATTTGAGAAAACTGCCTCTGGTTCTGGGGAGGTAAAAAGGAGTAGGATTGATGTCCCAAGGGAGGGGACGAAGAATAATGATGCACCTTCCTCAGCTGCTACAGTTGTGAAGGTTGTTGAGAAGCCCGCAGTGGCTCCGAGCAGGTCTGCTGCTCCTGGAGAGGTGATTGTGATATCACCGACCAAGGGTTCTTCCTTGGTTGAATCCGTTCATGTTCCCCTGAGGAGGCTGAAGAAAAGCTCCTCGATCAATTTGGCTGATACCATCACTCAGCCCCCAGTTGCTGGAACTGGGGTTCTAACTTTTGTTCCTCCGAGCTCTGCCATGGGCTCGGTAAAATCATGGATCATTCCCGAGGTCCAAGGTACTGAAGAAAACCTTACTCGGGATATGGTCACCTCCCTAGCTGCTCGTCACCTTGCTTCTGTAAGTCTCTTTACTTTGAATTTTTCATATTTCCTTTGTCATTTCTGTTTCTAACTTGCTTTCTTTTTCTGTTCACAGTTGACGAGCTGCTTCAATATAATCCTGAAGAAGGATGAAGCGATTAAGGCTTCTTGCTCCTCGTCCAGTGTGGAGGGAGCTCTGGAAGAAGCTACCAAGTATCTGGCAGATTCTCGCCAAAAATATGCTGATGACAAAGCTGTCTGGGAGAAGAAGCTTGCCTCCTCCGAGTAAGAAAAAGCTCGGGCTGTTGATGCCTCCAAGAAGTTGGAGAAGAGAATAAATGCCTTGGAGAAGACCAAGAGGAAGATGACTGTGAAGAAGTCCTTCAGCTCTGGCTGGGACAAGGGGTGGAACAAGGGGTTAGCTGCCATGGTGTCGCAAGTGGACTATGGCAGTCTCAAATACTTTAGGGATGGATGGGTTGCTGCCCTTCAGGAGATGAAGGTCGATGAGTCTTCCGATCTCTTCCAGAGACATATCCCTGGTCCACCTCCAACTCCAGAAGAGTTAGAAGAGGACGAAGCTACCTCCGAAGAATCTTCGATGGTGATGGGAGATCATGCCCTAGCCATCCAGCCTACTGTCGAGGAAAATCAACAAATCCTTTCTTCCTCCGAGCAACTACCTATTCTCCCCGAGCAACTATCCCTTCCCTCCGAGCAACCTACCTCTTCATCCCAACCTCCCGAGAAGGTTTTGGGAGATAAGGAAAAGGTGTAGTGTTGTTCGGGTTTCTTTTTATTTTGTTTCTCTTTATCAAATGTAACCCAGAAGATGTAACTCTGAACTATGATCTAATAAAACTTGAACTTTTTTGCATACTGTTGTCTATCTTTCATTCATACTCTGCTTATTCTTCTTATTGATGATTTCTTTTCTTTCTCTGCTAGTTTCTGGCCAGGATGGAACTGCTATCTGCCCATGATACAAAGTTATTGCGACAATGTAATGAATACTTCAAGGCTGGTCACACAGACCTGAGTGCTGCACAAGTTGTCGACATCCTCGGCCAGGACGCTTCAGAACAGGCAGTGGAAGCATATCAATATCTGAAGTTTCTGCTTGATCGGGCTGTAGCCAATAACTTTGCCTATTATGAAATGATCGAGGATCTTCAAAGAACCCTCGAGGACCTTCAGCTTCAATACAAAAAATCCACTGCTTTGTTGCATGAGGGGTACGAGAAGAAGTACCAGCAAATCATTGCCGACAAGGCCTACGAGAAGCTTTTTGCTGGGTACGATGTAAGAGAGAGAACCTTGAGAGGTGAGGTCGAAGAATGTAGACAGATTACTGAGTTGCTGGAAAAGGAAAACAACAACCTGCAAAAGGAGCTGTCACAATTGAAGTCTGCAGCTTCCACTTCTAGTGCCTTGATCCCAGTGACCGATGAGGGATTTTCCTTCTTAGAGGTTGAGAACGCCAAGTTAAGGGAAGAGTTGGACACCTTGAAGAGGTCGGGCCCTTCCACATCTTCTCGGGGATGAGCAAGAGCTCCTCGGGGACGAGCAAGAGCAGCTCGGGTTCTTGTCGAGGAATAGAGGACTCAGTTTTCCTTAAAGAACCAGGCTTTCCAATTAATGGCAAAGAACCAGGCGTTGTCTGATATGTCAAAGAAGATTAGGGACCTGGAAAAACAGTTTTCTGCGCAGAAGTCGGTCTTGGAGAATAAGGAGCTTTTCATCAAGAATCTCCACGAGCTGCTAGAAAGGCTAACATATCAATTCCACAAACAGCCCAGGGAGTTCTGGATGGATGGATACAATGAAGCGCTATACCACTTGGACGATCGTATCCAGAATGCCAACAATGAGGGCTATAAGCAAGGCTGGCTGAATGCCTTAGGTGTGTTGAAGCTCGAACAAGGTCATTATCTGTGGGACTACCATGATCCCGGGTTGCTCGACTTGCCTGTGCCACCATACAATTTGGACATGGATTGGATCCCTGCTCGGGCCATTCCTCGAAGCTTAATTTCAAAGTACCTCGGTGACTATAATTTACATTCTCAAATCGAGGTATCTCGTCCCGAGCATCTCTTAGATTGACCATCCATGATGAATATCAGGATGTTGAAGGATCTCAACTTCATCAATTATCCTCTGTCTTTAAATGATCCGCCTGCTGGCGAGGAACCTGTGTCAAAAGCAGAGGGGAAGAGACCAGTAGAATAAGAATTTTTGATGTAATAGTTAGTATACATGTCAATGTAACTGTAATTTCATTATCAATGTAATTTATTTTGAATTCAATGAAAGACTTTCATTTTTGTTTGCAAATCTTGATTGCTATTGTCTTGTAATTATTAAACACTTTATATTTATGCATATCCGTTAAAAAAATAACAATATTGTGTTGTTTGTCGACCAACTCAGTAATAATTAAAAAGTTTCAAGTTTCAATAATATTGCTCGATCAATTAATAATAAAGTCACGAGTATAAAAAATGTTTAAAATTTTTCCAACCAACCAAGGTCGTTAAATTATGCTTGTCGACCAACTACAGTTAATGGGTTTTTATCCCCGATCAGCCATAGTTGGTAGACTTTTCTCTTAAATGTTTCCGACCAACCAAGGTCGGTAAATTTTCTTTCTCGACCAACTACAGTTGGTGGGTTTTTATCCCCGACTAGCCATAGTTAGCAACTTTTGCACTTTCTGGAATAATCTTACCTCAAGACCAACATAAGTTGGCATTTGCGAGAATATTTTGTTTCCTAGCCAAACAGGTTGGCATTTTTAGGAATATTTTGTTTCCTAGCCAAACAGGTTGGCATTTTTAGGAATATTTTGTTTCCTAACCAAACAGGTTGGCATTTTTAGGAATATTTCGTTTCCAAGCCAAACAGGTTGGCATTTTTAGGAATATTTCGTTTCCTAGCCAAACAGGTTGGCATTTTTAGGAATATTTTGTTTCCTAACCAACCGAAGTTGGCATTTTTAGGAATATTTTGTTTCCTAACCAACCGAGGTTGGCATTTTTAGGTCGCATTTCTTCACCCTCTTGTTGTAAAACAAAGTTGTTCGCTGTTGGTATGCCGCATTTCTGATGGCTGCTTCTTCTCTAACTTCCTCGAGCATGTCTAAATCTAGTCTTCTCATTAAGTCGCTGACAGGGGAATTGAAATTTAGTACCTTGTGTGTTGCAAGGCCCAACTCGGCAGGTATGACAGCTTCAGTTCCAAACACCAGCATATATGGTGTTTCTCCAGTTGCTACTCGGGGAGTAGTTCGGTAAGCCCAGAGTACTGTTTGTAACTCGTTGATCCAGTTTGCTTTTGCATCATCCAATCTTTTCTTCAAGCCATTTAGCAGCGTTCTGTTTGTCACCTCAGTTTATCCATTTCTTTGAGGATGGCCTGATGCTGAGTGGACCTTCAAAATATTTGATTGATGACAATAGGTGGCAAACTCCTCGTTATCAAATTGTGTTCCATGGTCTGTGATGAAGGCATGAGGTAGACTATATCGACAAATGATGTTCTTCCAAACAAATTGGTACACCTTCTCGTACGTCATGTCAATGAGTGGCTCAGCTTCTACCCATTTAGTAAAATAATCCACCGCGACGACAAGGTACTTGAACCTTCCTCGGGTCGTTGGCAGTGGACCAACCAAGTCAATTCCCCACATGGTAAATGGCCAAGGGGAAGTTATGGGTGTCAACAATGCTTGTGGAGTTCTTAGGATGGAGGAAAAGTTCTAGCACTTGTCACACTTCTTGGCGTAGGCTATACAATCAGCCCTCATCGTCGGCCAGTAGTACCCTTGCGTCATTACCCTTTGTAAAAGCGTCCGACGTGCTATATGTGCTCCATAAGACCCTTCGTGGATCTCTTTAATTAATTCTTTCATCTCGGAGGGGTGTACACATCTCTGCAAACCTGCCATAATTCCTCGTCTATATAAAACACCATTAGTTAATACATACCGAGCAGCTTTAAACTTCAATTTTTTGGCAGCGAGCTTGTCAATTGGCAATTCTCCCTCCTCGATATACGCCCGGATGGAATCCATCCAAGATGGTCCTAAATCAAGGGTGATAAAGTTCATCGTCAGATCTTCATCTATGCTCTGACCAGTTAACACTTCAATTGGAATTGTTCGTCGTAACTCGGTGCGAGTAGCTGATGCTAGTCGAGCTAGGGCGTCTGCTCTTGCATTCTCCATTCTTGGTAATCTAACCAGCTGAATAGCGGCAAATTCTGACACCAGCTCCTTTGCCTTTGCATGATATCTGATCATTAATTCTCCTCTAACTGCATATACTCCCAACATTTAATTTACGATCAATTGAGAATCACTTAAGACAATAATCTGCTGCGCCTCCATAATTTTTGCTAAACCAAGTCATGCAATCATGGCCTCATACTCAGCCTCATTGTTGGAAGCTTTGAATTGGAAACGCAAGGCATATTCCATATCGACCTCATCCGGAGTGCTCAAAACTATCCCCGCGCCGCATCCTGCAGTGCAAAATGAGCCATCTACATATAGTCTCCATATAGGTAACTCGTCTTCAAATTTCTGATCAGTTAGAGTTCCTCGGTGAAATATTTGTTGCTTCATTTCCTCCTCGGATTCTTCTTGCTCTTCGTCGATCATTTCTTCTTACCCTTTTACCAACCGGAGTTGGTCTGAGCCTGAATTCAATGATCTTGTAACATCCACTTGCCCTTTTACCAATCGGAGTTGGTCTGAGCTAGTGTTTATTGATCCTGTAACATCCACAGGTTGATCAGCGAGCAACTCTTGTTTCTCGTCCGGAGTCTTCACAACTCTCTCTGCGTCACATCCTGTAACATCCACATGCCCTTTTACCAATCGGAATTGGTCTGAGCCTGTGTTTGTTGATCCTGTAACATCCACGGGTTGATCAGCGAGCAACTTTTGCTCCTCGGCGCTATCAGGATAGGTGAACTCTGCTATAAAATCTGCTACAGCCTGCCCTTTAAGCGATGATCTGGGTTCATAGATTATATCATATTCACCGAGCTCTATTGCCCAGTACATCAATCTTCTCGATTTTTCTGGCTTATGCAGGGCTTGCCTCAATGGCATATCAGTATATACTACTATATTATGAGCCTGGAAGTATGGCCTCATTCTCCTACTCGCCTCAATCAGTGCCAGTGACAATTTCTCCACCCTTGGATATCTGATCTCTGCTCCTCGGAAGGCCTTTCTTGTGTAGTAAATTGGCTTTTGTACTCCATTCTCCACTCTGATCAACGCCGAGCTAACTGCATTCTCGGACACTGCAAGGTACAAATACAATTTTTCTCCCATCATCGGCCTGGACAACAGTGGAGGTGCTCCCAAGTATTTCTTCAAGTCTTGAAAAGCCTTCTCACATTCATCATTCCACTCAAAAGTTTTTCTGAGTGTCTTGAAGAATGGGAGACATCTATCAGTTGCTCGTGACACAAATCTGTTGAGTCCCGCTACTCGTCCTGTGAGACTCTGTACTTCCTTCTTCGTCGTTGGAGATCGCAGCCCTAATAGAGCTTTGATCTTTTCAGGATTTGCTTTAATGCCTCGTTGATTGACAATATACCCGAGAAACATGCCTTCTCATACTCCAAAGATGCACTTCGTCGGGTTCAGCTTCATTTGATATTTATCTAGTTGATCAAAAGTCTGACTTAAGTCAACTAGATGATCAGCAGCTTTCTTGCTTTTCGTCAGCATATCGTCAACATAAACTTCCATATTGTCACTGATTTGTTCAGAAAAGACTTTGTTCATCAGCCGCTGATATGTCGCACCTGCATTTTTCAAACCAAAAGGCATAACATTATAACAATAAGTTCCCCGAGGGGTAATGAAAGAAGTACTCTCCCTGTCTTCAGGTTTCATTTTAATTTGATTGTAGCCAGAATAAGCATCCATGAAGCTCAACAACTCGTGTCTCGAGGTGGCATCCACCAGTTGATCAATTAGGGGCAGTGGAAAGTGATCTTTTGGGCATGCTTTGTTGAGGTCGGTGAAGTCTACACACATCCTCCACTTGTTGTTCTTCTTCTTCTTTACCATCATCACATTAGCTAACTAATCTGGATATTTAACATCTTCAATGAAACAAGCTTTCTGGAGCTTCTCGACTTCCTCCTGTATAGCTTGATTCTTCTCGGGACTGAATACTCTTCTTCTCTGCTTCACAGGCTTGATCTCCTTATTCACATTGAGCTCGTGACACAAGAAGTTTGGGTCTATCCCAGGCATATCTTCATGACTCCACGCGAAAGTTTGTCTTCTGCTTCTAAGGAAAGTTATCAATTCCTGTTTTAATGAGGCTTCCAACGATGAACCTATTTGAGTAGTTCGCTCAGGGTGCTCGTCGTCCAGAATGATGTTTTCAGTAGCTTCCACCACTTGACCCTTCACGAGTTGCGACTCATCTCGAGGATCCAGTGTTTCAATTTCTGCACTTTCATCCACTTGATAAGTAATGGTCTTTTTTTTTTATTCTTGTAGTTCTTCTTGCTCGGCGGATGAATAATAGCATTCTCGAGCTACTTTCTGATCACCTTTCACAACTCCCACTCCAAAGTTTGTTGGAAATTTTAGGCACTGATGCACTGTAGATGGTACATCCTCGAATTTCTTCAATCCTACTCTTCCCATGATGATATTGTACGATGATTGGACATTCTTATCCATCACGAAGAAACGTATTCTTTCTGTCCGACAAGCAGGCCACGTACCAATGAATATATCCAACTTGATCGTCCCAAGTGGAAATACTTTCTCGCCAGCAAAACCAATGAGGGGTCTGTGGTAAGGCTCCAGTTGAGATAGCTTTAGATTTAAACTATCGAAGCACGAGTAGAACATGATGTATGCCGAGCTACCATTGTCGACAAGTACTCTTGAAATCATGACCTCCTCCATTTTCATTTTGATCACCAGCGGGTCATCATGAGGATATAAAACACCTGCAAGGTCATTTTTTGAAAAATCGATAACCAATTTCTCCTTATTCACCTTTCTCGGGCGATCTTCCTCAGCTAGATTCCTCACCGAGGTAAGCTTTTCTATCTGCAGTAAGCTCTCCTCCTCCTCCATCTCCTCTTGTAATAATATTACAATAAAATGACCCAAAGCGTATTGAAAATACCTCTCATTCTGGCTGCCTTGGTTTCTTGGGAAGATCGGGGTCATCCTCTGGATCAACTTTATGGTTTCTCTTCTTGTTCTCCTCTTCTCGACGAGGAGATCTAGACCTCTCTCTAGTTCGGTCGCTGTTTCTTCTTTCGCCTCCCCAATCAACATACTTTGCTAGACTTCCCATGACGACCTATTTTTGGATTGTTTGTCACCACCATTGTTCTTATGTTATTTCTTCTTAACTTTATCAGTTTCCACCTTGGTTTCTTTGGCGTCCATATTCTTCTTCGCAGACATAGCTTCCTCGGCATTCATAATCTTGGACGCTTTTCCCATCAGGTCCGACATGGTTTGAGGTGGATCTTTGGCCAAAGTGTAGTACAACTTGTTTGGCAGTAGTCCACTCATCAAAGCGGTAATCGCTGTCTTCTCCTCATAATCAATGACTTCGAGTTTCTCGTTATTAAAACGAGTTATATAATCTCTGGTACTCTCACCAGCTTTTTATCTAACACTTAACAAATGTGCTACTCGTTTAACTGGCTTTGCTCCAAAGCATAAATTCCCAATGAATAGCTCGGCCAGTTGCAGAAAAGTTGAAATCTTACCCCGAGGAAGACTATTATACCATATTTGAGC
Source organism: Sambucus nigra (assembly GCA_949130495.1). Lineage (NCBI taxonomy): Eukaryota > Viridiplantae > Streptophyta > Magnoliopsida > Dipsacales > Adoxaceae > Sambucus > Sambucus nigra. The sequence continues at coordinate 60,424,086 of OX422209.1, read as the reverse complement.
AGATCTGGTAAGTGTTCCCGAGAATGCTCTGCATCTCATCTCATCTGGGACAGCATAGATGTCGGCTGCAGCTTGGTATTGTTCTATATGAAGGACAGGGTCAGTCTTTCCATCATACTTGGGAGTCACAACAGGTGCTTTGAACTTTGATGGTGTTGGAAAATCAACAATGTCCTGGACAAAAGGTGTTCCTCGAACAAAGGTTCGTTGTAAAGGGTTCTTGGCCTTAGCCATTTCCCCTAATCTATTCTCCAGCCTCTGAATAGATCCTTTCCATGCATCATTTCCTTTCTCGGGCCTATTGGTTCGAGCAACTGATCGCGTTGAAGTGGCCTCCTGGGATTTATCTTGACGAGCAGCTGGTCGGTTATAGGATCCATCTTGACGAGCAGCTGGTCGCGACTAAGCAGATCCTTCCCTTAAATCTGATGATCGTCGAAAAGTCCTCGACGTTGCATTAAGAGGACTTTTGTTCCTCCTAGGGCCTAATCGGTCAAAAGGAGAAACCCTACTTAATCTTTCCAATGCACTGGTCCTTTCTGGGGAGAGGGTGACACGTTGTTCAGTATCTGTGGCCCCCACTGACGAAGTTCGTCCAGGTTGATAAGAAAAATCTTCAGACTCCTCATTGCGATATGAATTAGTATGCCTAGTACGTGAAGAAGGCGCACGGGTATTTCTTTGAATGCTTCGTGGTCCGAAATGGGTTGATGCACCGCCATGGAGGGTTTGGATGAGTTGTCGCATTGTTTCTAGCAAGACGGTCTGGCCCTGAGCCAGATTTTCCATTATTCCAGTCAGATCTGGAATAATTGGTGGAGCAGATGGATTTGGAGGGGTTCCATCATTTCGATTGCTGGATTCAGGAATATCATCCATTGGTAATGGATTATTTTTGATGAAAAACGATATTATTAGTCGTTTCCCACAGACGGTGCCAATCTATTGATGTAAAAAATTAGATCACTCTAATTATTCAATCACAGATAAATAAATGAGACAAAGAATTTTAAAGTGGTTCAGCCTTATAAGAATGGCCTACGTCCACTGTTGTTTTATTGTTGAGTGTTTGGGAATTCTTGGTTACAAGTTCTATCAAGAAATTCCTCTCTCGATTCCCGGGTTTGGATTCGAGGTCCAGGTCCCCTTTACAATGAGGATTGTACAATGTATTTATAGCCCTGAGGCTGTAATGTGAAAGGGTAATACATTAAATGATATACATATGAAAGGGTAATACATTTAATGCCCTCTTTGCGTGTGCGTCTGAATGATAAGCATTTAATGAATCAGTTGAACTGTTGGTTATCCAGCTATTAATGCTTTGTTCGAGATGCAGCTCGGACCGCCTAAGCTTCTCGGTACTCAATAGTTCCTCGGAGCGCGTGAGTTCCTCGGGGAACTAGTCTTCCTCGTTGTAGTCTTGTTCCTCGGAGCGCGTGGGTTCCTCAGAAGTGTTGGTTATTGCCACGTAGATAGACACAGGTCTTCATATGATTGTTCCATGTCAGCAGATTAAATTTGGTATCAACAACATCCTTTTTGCCTTGTGAAATGCCATGTGGATTTAACACTAAACTCACCATTTTTGTCCAACAACCACTTTCCATTGTTAAAATTTTCCGCAAAGTCATATCCTACCATTTTCATTCTTCTCCAAACTTGATATGAACTTGTCGTGTAACCCCGATAACTTTGGTCCTCCAAGTTTTTGTATTTACTATGCATGTATCTTGACCATAAAGAGGTAGCATTGAAAAATTTCCACCAAAGATTATGAGCATATGTTAAAGATAGATCGATCATGCAACGTAAATTCAAACCTCCTTCTTTTTTTGGCTTCCAAATGTCGGACCAATTGACCCAATGATATTTCGATATTTCCTCCCTTTTACCCCATAAAAAATGAGCAAACAAATTGTTAATATGGTCAAGAATAGATTTTGGGGGGTTTACAGCTGCAAGAAGATGAAGATGCATCGCCTCACCCACCGATTTAATAAGAGTGACTCTCCCTGTTGAGATATAGAATGATGATTCCACATATTAAGTTTCTTCACTAACTTATCGATGTACGGAGCAAAGTATTCTTTTTTTTTCTTCCCGCGAATAAAGGTATCCCCAAATAAAGAATTGAGAATTTTTTTAATTTTAAACCGGTGTCATTTTCCACGATTTGGTTTCTACCATAAGTTTCATTCCCGGGTAAATAAAAAGAGATTTTTTCACAATTCACCATTTGGCCGGAAGAAATTTCATAAGATCTCAAGAAAGTGATAAAATTTTGAAGAGATCTTTTTTCGCCATTAGCAAAAATGAGGGTGTCATCTGCAAAAGAAGGACAAGAAATAATTGGGCAAGCCCTTATTAGTAAAAAACTTTTGATTTTACCCTCCTCCACTAATTTTTGAATTCCTCGGTTAAGGACTTTCGAAGCGATTACAAATAATGACGGAGATAACGGATCACCTTGTCGCACCCCCCTTTTTTATTTGAAGAAACCGCAAGCTTTCCCATTGATCTCGATCGAATACTAACAATTCGAAATTAGTCTCCACACGAAGTCAATAACTGTCTCAGAGAAACCAAATTGTCTTAGAGTTATATTCGATCATAGGCTTTTGACATATCGATCTTCATAACAATATTCAAACCTCAGACTTTTCTTTTAAAAGACGACATGAGTTCTTGGTCGATAAGAACATTATCTAGAATGGACCTGCCCTTAATAAAGTCTTCTTGGGTTGGCGAGATAATTTTTGGTAAGATCAAACCCATTCGATTTGCCAAAATTTTAGAAATTATTTTCGGAGAAAAATTACAAAAGCTAATCGGTCGAAAGTCTCCACACGTATTGGGGCACTCATTTTCGGAATCAACACAATGTTTATCGAAGTCCAGCTAACTGGCAGCTCATCCCCGAAAAAACAAAGTAGAACTACATAGTATAAGTCTTCCTTAATAATTGTCCAGCATGTTTTGAAAAATAGTCTACTAAAATCGTCTAATCCAGCCACCCCTTCGCTATTCAGACCCCATATAGCGTCATGAAACTCATCCAAATCTGGATTGTCACTCAGTAGCGAATTATCGTCATCACAAACCATGGATGGAATTGCTTGGCCTATCATGTCGTCACCTGCAATTGTGTTGTCCGTGGACAGCGAGATGAAGTAGCCCAACAGTGTTGCTTTAATGGTCGAGGGTTGATCAAAGTTGCTTCCATTTTCATCCCGAATTTTATTTATGCGAAGTTTTTCATGTTTTTTCTTCGTGATTCCATGAAAAAATCCAGTGCTCAAGTCCCCTTCTTTTGCCCACTTAATCCTCGCTTTTTGTTTCCAATATTCTTCTTCTACCTCGAGTGTTGTAAGATAATTCGCTTGAGCCTTGTGAAATTAGAGACGGTTAATATTGGACGGATCTTCATCAAAATCCATTTCTCGTTTTAACATATCATCCTCCACTCTCCGGGCTTCTTTAAAAATGTCTCCAAAAGTTAATTTCGACCAAATTTTAAGAAAGGATTTTACCCATTTCAGCTTCTCCGCAAAGATGACCATAGGTTTCCCCAAAATTTCAAATGACCACGCTTCGTTCACCACTTTAAAAAATTCCTCATTCTTGGTCAAAAAAGAAAGAAATTTAAATTGATGACTTGATTGATTACTTTGCTCTATAATTTTGAGCAGGAGAGGATAATGATCCGACTTGGCCCGATTTAGATGCTCAACGGAGCTAATAAACGGTCCATCAAGCCAATTTGAATCACCCACAACACGATCCAACCTAGCCCAAATCCTTGAATTTCCTTCTCAGTTATTACACCATGTGAATTTGGATCCGTTAAAAGGAATTTCTTGAAGATCGGCGTTAATAAGAGCAAGATTAAAATCCATCACACCTTCCCAATTTACACTGTTACCTCTAATTTTCTCGTCACAATTCGCCACTATATTGAAGTCACCACCTACAATCCATTTTTTGACACTAATTGAAGAAATAGCATTGAGTTCCTCCCAAAGATGTAACCTCTCCTACTTCGTACACTTTGCATAAATCGCTGTAAAAAGGATTGGATCTTGAAATACCCCATTCCTCATCCACAATGATAATGACTGTTCCCCATTTTTTGCCAACTCAATTCTCCAATTGTTCTTCCGTAGCACCCAAATTTTATTGGTAGCAATGGCCATACCACCCTCGAATTTTAATTTTGTGCACAAATTTTCAATATTATTCTCATCAATTTTTGGTTCCATAATGGCCAAAACCTCAATTGAATGAATACGAATAAGTCTCTTCAATATACGAACCGAGGGTCCATTACCAACCCCCCTTATGTTCCAGAATAAAAATTGCATCATAAATCAACAATAAGATTAATAGCTTTAGGAAAGTTACCACTAGATCCTCTTTGTATATTAGACGATTTGATTGCCAAATAGTCCTTATGGGGCTTCCTCTTTTTGATCATTGTGAATTCATCTTCATTTTTCTCCATCTTCTTATCAAGTTGGGGGAACTTCTTTGAGAGGGCTACAGAAAAAGTCGTCCAGTCGTCATTTAATTACCTCACCAAAGACGTTTTAAAATCTGACAAGTAAAGGTGGCACCAATCTTACATGAGGTTATTTTTTATGGTGAGTCTTTTGGGCCGAGGAGACAATGAATGCGAATTGATAAGTAAGATATTTATGTTAACTTTCCTGAGCTTTGGGACGTTATTCATATCAAAATCCCATCTAGCTTTGTTTATAGTATCCTGAAGTGTCGTCCGACATGGTGATAACCCATGTAAAACCACCTCCTTCCCCTTCAAAATATTCACGTTGTTATCCAGCAAGTCCTCAGCGATCTCACCTTCTTCCATCTCATTTTCTTCCGCAGCAAGGCTATCAAATTGATTAACAGTAGTAACTAGGTAGGAAACATCTACTGTATTTGCTTTGATACCAACAGTACCATTGCCAGCTTGTTTGTTGTTTGTGATTTCAACAACTTTTGGTTGTGTATCATTCTTTGGATTGGTCAAAATCTGGACTATAGCTGCTTTCGACGTTCCTCCCACTTGTGGTGCTACACTTTTGTTCGTACGTTGCCACCTAGCCTTCGTCTGCGGGGGAACCTTTTCTTTGCCTTTGTCTCTAGTGATAATTATATGAGAACCATATTCGTCCGTTTTACAATCTGTTCCATCGTGTCTAATTTTTTAGCAAAGATGGCAATATGATGGTACGTTCTCATATTTAATAGGCTTCCAAAACCCATTCTCCGGTGTGCCCAACCAAATACTCTTAGGCATATTTTTCAGGAGATTCACCTCCACACAAACCCTCGCCAATATGGGTCTCGTGAGGTTGGCTGTATCTTCATATAGTTTAATCGGATTACCTATCCCATTTGCTATTGGAAATAGGGAAGTTTTGGAGAAGAAATGTATAGGGAGGTATGGAAGGTTCACCCAAATAGGAATTAGAGGGCTGTCAATGTTGGCCTTAAACTCGGTAGACCATTTAATCACCTTCATGGGAAATTTATGAATAAACCATTGTTCACGTAACCACATTCTATGGAAATCTTCCTCACAATTCAGGCGGATTAAAATATGCGAATTATCCATTAATCCTATTGAGAATTCTTATTTTAATGATAATGTTAAGAAGACCTTACGAATACTTTCCAATGATGGATGATCGTGCCGGAATTGGCCAATCAGTGCAAACCTGAATGGGGCAGCCATGGAGGAGATATCATCATCTAAAAAGAAAACAACGATCTCACCCTTATAACTGCTAGCAGTTTTGATTTGTGACCCATGATCAGTTGAGTGTTTGGAGGATAGGACGGAAGCAAAGGACTTGATGGTGTTGCGATCAGGAGGTTTAGGTTCTGGAATCAGCGTTGATTATTTGAGGGCTTCTGTGTTCAGCGCCATCATGGCGGCTGATCAAGGAACTGTAGGTTAGTGCAGATCAAAAGAGGAGAGAGAATATTCAAGATTATCAAAAGTCAGTTTCTCTAAACGATGTGTTTTTCCAGATCCTTCAATATGATAGCACTTGTTAAATTCCAAAGGCCCTGTAACAAACACCACAAATAGTAAAAGAATGGGAAGGACATTCACCTGTCACCAATCCAAAATTGGAATTTCTTTTTTGGTGCTTTAGAGCTTGATTTGTTCTTGAGAACATCTCATAATTTTTCAAAGATAACCCCTGCATATAAAAATAAAAATTAGAGAACACTGTACAAAACACTTGCAAACAACATAGACACCAACATAATCAAGATGTCTCATATCTCAAACATTTTCCTAGGAGAGGCTGTGATGGATCTGCTTGCATATGAACATCGTTCCACTTCTCAAATGCTTCCGAAGCATGGGCATTTAGCTGCCTAAACTCCAAATCTTGACCACTCACTCTATTATGATTATCACCTGCATAAAACTTCTCAATTGGATCCATATCTGGAAGAGGATCCAAAGCTTGACCACTCACTCTTAACAGTTCATGTGCTCCCACCACCAGTAGTTCGCACACATTTCCCAACCTTTAAAAATGCCATCCGTTTACTCCATCAAGATTAGTAGTGATTAAAAAAATACATGAAATGTGTAAGCGATGTGTAGACGATATTTCCTAATTGCAGGGATACAGCTGCATCTAAGTCTGAAAAAAATGTCTGTATCAGTGAGGAGCACAACTTCATTGGTGGTTCATTAAGTGATGCGATTCAGATTTCAAAAAATAGGCTAATTGACAAATTTATTATTATTATGTAAATTGGTGAAATAAATAGGAAGTGTCGTACTCATACTACTGACAATAATGACATAAGTTGTTCCCCTTTGAATACCAATGGTGGTATTAAATATAAACAAAGCTAAAGTTCCTCCAATAACAAAGTAATCCATCATATTAAATAGAGGCAGGATGATGTTAGTGATAATCAATCTGAGACTTCAAGTTCAACCATTCTTAGAGACCCTTTGATTCTCAATAGTTAAGCCATTGACCAGTTCAATCTCTCCCCAAGAGATCCCAAGGACAGAGGCTGATGCAGATCATGCCAACCAAGCTTAGACAAAATAGTGCTCAGAGTGGCTGCAAATATCACTAAGCCGACCACCTATGAAGATGACGATAGGTTCAATCAACTCCTTATTCCTAGTGATATGTGTTCTCATGATCCAAATGATGATGTAGTAGTATATTCCAGACCTGTAAGTCTCACAACTAAACTGCAGAGAATCTTAAAGGTCACAACAGATGAAGGAGTTTCTCATTTATTACTAAAAAAAATTCAAAAATAAGGCATCCCTAGCCCCAGTTTCTGCTAAGTCCCAAGCTAAGAGGCTGACCAGGTCCCTATTCAAAGATCCCAGCCCCTCAACCCCTTAATGATAAAGTGCCTTATCTAAAATATGAGAGGAATTTGGAATTCACCTACTATTAGAAGACTTAAAAAACATTGTAGAATAAACAAAATTAATTTCTTGAATGTTATGGAACCTATGATATCAAACGATCAAGCTACAACCATAAAAAGAAAACTTAATTTTACTGAAGTGGAAGTCAATGTATGTCAGAAACTCGGGTGCTTTTGGAAGGACGAAATTAATGTCAAATGTAATGTTAACCAAGCTTACAAAATTACACACATCATGTTTTAACGCTCTCATCTCCAAAGATACACTTCAATCAACATCTAGAATTTAATTTTAAAAAATTACTTTTTTTACTAAGTTCATTACATACATCATATTCTGACAGTAATCTGCTTATCTTGAAAACCATCACTTTCTAAGTTCATTACATAAATCCAAAGCGAACATTAAAGTAATAGAGTTAAAAGAAACCCCTCACTTTCTCATAGCTTGAAAAATCAATTTCAAGTTCGTTGTTGTTTTCGAGTTCCAAATAACCATTCAACTTGTTCAATCATATACATAAACACAAAAACTTTTATAATAAATTTTATAAATTGACAAAAAATGTTTCCAAAATTTAAACAAAGTTCAATGCATCTCCAATGCTTTTTCCAGCCAAGGATAAACCCAACTTGAGATTTCCTAAAATGACTCGATCACCGATGGAATATGAGATTTCCTAAGGGATCAAAATCGAACTTGAGAATATGTTTCGAATAAAAATAAGATTAAAGAACTGACATTAATTTAGCAACAAAAAAATAAAAATAAAGATTGGAATAGAAGAATAAAACGCTCTGTTATCACTTATGAGAGTGGAAAAACTAAATTAAATATTTTTCTAGCAACACAACTCAATATAATTTTATCGAAGTTGCCAACCAACAGTCTTGAGCTATGATACCAATCTATCGTTTGCCTGTCTCAATGCTCAAGTGATCATCAACTAATTAGTATCTACTAAAACAATCCAAATTATTAACTACAAATAGTTTACGTTCGAAATCATTAATAAATTTTTTTTACCTGCAAACTAGTTATTACCTACATCCATACTTGGTACATATGATCTAGAAGTTATTACCTATAAATAAACTAATTATTACCTACAAACTATTGGCACATATCTCATGGACAACCCTAACATTGGTATATATGATCTAGAAGTTTGCAAGGAACATATCTCATGGACAACCCTAACATTGGTCTGAGATAGTGAAAGATTCACGATCAGGACAATTAGGGAGCAACGAATGGATACCACCCGAGGATAGAATGAAGTGGAAGAATTTAACTAAAAATTACCTCATCTTCTATAACATATAAAATTAAAATTAATGCATGTTTTCTTATTTACTAATTGAGGTTTAGAGTTCAAGTAGATATAAAGCAATAATAAAAAATAAATCAAAAGCCACTATAAAGTTCGAACCCACCTATCATGTTAATTTAACATACGAAAAAAACAACATGTCAGAGAAATACATATAAATGAAAAGAGAGAACAAAGAAATACCATGTGGGTTTCAAAATCAAAGCCAGATATCCATATGAATATTTTCTCAAACATTTGGTAGACATTCATTCTTGAACATACTATATTTATATTAGTCTTAGAAATTACGGTACTTACTTGAAAGTTAAAATCAAACGAAGATTTATATTAGTCTAGTAGGTCAAAATCTGAAACAAAAAATAAAATGAGAGTTTAGACAAACATCTTCAAAGAACCTAGATATACAAAATATTTACTTCAAAGAATTTTAAATGTAATAAAAAATCCCACAAATTTCCAATAAGATCTGGAAAAGTTAGATATGGAAAAAATTAGATCCGTATGAAGTTTGGGTTTAAGAAAAAAGAATGCACCTGACATTAAGCATAAGATAAAAGTATGAAAAGCTAAGAGAATATTAACGTTAAGAATAAGATGAATTGATATACCTAAAATGGTGAAGGGCCTTGCATTTCTAACTTCTACATAAAGGTGGATAAACAACAAAAGTTAGAGCTATAAAGTTTTACTAATATCAAAATCCATAGGAACTATAAAAATCATACCCATTTGTGTGGTTTGACAGAGGGTGCGGTAAAAATGGTGGAGGTTAAAGAGGTAGCTAAAGAAAAAGAGAAAGAAGGAGAAAAATCAATGGAGGAATTAAGAGAGGAAGAAGAATATGAGCTAAGAGATGAAGAAGAGGAAGAGGAAGAAGGAGAGGAAAAAAAAAGGAAGAAAGAGATGATGAAGAAAGAGAAGTAGACGACGAGGGAGAAGGAGAGAAAGAAGGAGAGATCCCAAAGATTATACGGACAAGTCTTCTTCATCGGAAGATGAAATTCAACCATCCACATCTAAAGTGATCAAGAAGAAAAAAAAAATAAGCCACTCATATTCACAACTGCTTAAAGGGTGCATGCTAAATAACCCCGAGTTGTTAAAAAAAATTCATAACGATATCGCTTATTCGATATGGAACCGAGATGAGGAGAAGGGCATAATGAATTGCGTGTACCACTACAAAAAATTTACCGAGTGGGACATAGATAAGGAAGATGTGTGGGTTATTGAGTTAGTGAAGAACTCGGGACTTTGTGGTCTGATTAAACACTCCTATCGGTACATAGACTACGTATCGGTGTTGGCATTCATCAAACGGTGTCAATCGGAGATGAATTTATTTCATATGTCTTTCAGTGAGATGACCATCACGCGTAACAATGTGTACCATCTCCTTAAAATATCTATAGTTGGTAAACCCATGTACGATACTGTTTTTAGGAAAGCTGAGGAGAAGGCTACCTAAATCAAATAGCTTACCAAATATATCGATTGTACCGAGGAGGAGGCTTTCGAGGAATATAAGTCTGTTTATGATGTATATTTTGACTGGATAATGAATATGTGCAAGTGGAGGGTTAAGAAGCTGGGAGGGATGTCACGAAGAAACAGATTAAGCAGGCCACTAGGGGGTACTTGATATTTATGGTCAGATAATTGTTGTTCCCTAACAAATCAGGTAACTGAGTCTCAGTGTACTACTTTCAGTCATTGCAAAAATATTCTTGGGGGATGGGCATATTGGCGCATTTATATCGCCAACTGGGGATTGCGTCATGGGTAGACATTAGGCAGGTGGCCGGATATCTCCCATTTCTTATGGTAAATATTTTAAATTCAACACGTGCTTTTAATTTTATTTTATTCTATATAAATTTACCAATTAATGTGGAAATTTTATTTTAGACATGGATATACGACTACGTGGAGAGGCGTGTTAGAAATACGGAGTTTCAGCATAGCGAGTCGCATCTATGAAAATGGAGGGCGCTAACGGTGTCCGACGATGCCTTTGCATCGATACTAGAGCTAAGGGAAACCTTGGACAGTTTAAAAGCTTCAGATGTAAGTATTATTTGTTTTAAACCCAACATTTTAACATTTGTTCCTTTTCTTTTATATTAACATTTAGAATTACTTTTAGGTTGTATGGGATCCATACTCTATAAACCGTGAGGCCTACCCATTTCAGGAGGTCTCGTGGTACAACGGTCTCCTTATTTGCTATGATGTCGGTGAACGCTATTACCGGAGAGGGTCCCACACCAGACTGGACGTGTTCAAACAATCCCTAGACCGCCAATGCGCCTTATATTGGAGGAGAGGGGAAATACCCAAGCTCACTAAAAAGTTAAGTTTGATACCTAGAAATGGTATCAATTTAATTGCGTGGACCATGTTCTTTCCGATGCCAGACGCTCGACTACGGTGAGGACCATGCATTGGGAATGTGTGGATGGGTATGTCTTGATACGTAGAAAGATCCCATCCATACATTCAAAATATCGAGCATCGTATCCACAAGTCGGAGTTAAAGCACTCCGATAAAATAATAAATGATTTGAAATTTCCTAAATTGGTTTCTTTTCTTCAAGTATTTTCCTAACACATTTGATGGTAATATGTATATAGGCATAGGGGATAAACATAGGCATTAGCCTGCTCTAGGAGGATATTGAAGCCGGCTCGGACCAAGAGGTTTAGGATGTCTTTAAATTATCATGTGCAGCGCTTGACGCCCTACTTGAGGCCAAGGGAAAGCAAGTTCAAAAAAATGAGAAAGGCTCTAACGCGTTAAGAAACTTGAACCAAGGTACGTCATGATCCAGCCCCCAAGAAAAACTCCCCCTCGAAGAAGTGTTTAAATAGAAAATAGACAGAATCTATTGGAAGAATTTCATTGTAACTGTATTTTAAAACAATTTGATTGTAAAGTATGCACAATTTTGAATTATCACATATTGGAATGATTTTGAAACCGGTAGCATGTATGAATAATACTGTGTTATGTGTTTGAATGTAAACTTGTGTTTAAATTTTTAATGTAAGGGAATGCACGAACTATATTATAAATGTAGTTCTTATTTGTAACCCTTTAATTTTCTTGTATCTTTGATTCATTTTGTTTGGGTGATAGCATGATTCATTTTAAATACATGGTTCATTATAAATACATTATAAATTACATAAAAGCCATGGTGGGATCCAATCATGGTTGGGTATTATACGGTGTGGTGTTACCGTATGTGTGCCATTTACGATGTGGTGTCACCATAAGAGAAATAACTACATTCTCAGGTGACCATGGTTGTTATGTTAAAAAATTCTTCAACTTTATGTATAAAAGACACGGTCACAGGCAACCGTGTGTAGGCCATATACGGCGTGGTGTCACCATGTGTATAATGCCCACGGTGTGGTGTCGCTACCAAATTAAAACATACGATCTCCAGTGACCATGGTATTTGGGTTAAAAATTCTTTCAACTTTCAGCATAACATATACGGTGAGATCTAACCGCGGTTAACTCACATACGGATAGAAGCAACCGTCATCTTGTAACATATGGTCTCAAGTGACCGCAGTATTTGGGTTAAAAAATTCTGCATAACATAGACGGAGGGATCCAACCATAGTTGTGTCACATACGGCTAAAAGCAACAGCTATGTTATAATATACGACCTCAAGTGACCATGGTGTTTGGGTTAAAAAATTCTTCAACTTTCTGCATAACATACATGGTGGGATCCAACCGTGGTTAAGTCACATCCGGCTTGAAGAAACTGCCCAATTATAATACACGATCTCAACTGACCGTGGTATATGGGTTAAGAAATCCTTCAACTTTCTGCATAACACACACTGTGGGATCCAACTGTGGTGGTGTCACATACGACTAAAAGAAATCGTTATCTTATAACATAGTCTCAAGTGACCGTGGTGTTTGGGTTAAAAAATTCTTCAACTTTTTGCATAGCATACTCGGTGGGATCCAATTGTGGTTGGGTTAGATACGGCTAGAAGCAACCACCATCTTATATTATACGATCTCACGTGATCGTGCATTTTGGATTAAAAATTCTTCAACTTTATTCATAACATACACGGTGGGATCCAATTATGGTTGGGCCAAATACGGCTAGAAGCAGCTATCAACTTATAATATACGGTATGATCCAACTATTTATTTATGATCTACTGTTAGAAGAGACCGTATGATAGTTTGTTATAATGTCCATCTTAATTTTATGTATATGTGATTTAAAGATAATAAATCTTGCTTTATCCAATTTAAATGAAATAATTGCTTTATCGAGTCATAACCAATTGGTGGACTCAATTTACATATTACCAATTTCAATCAATCTACATATAACCAATAATTCCTATAAACAATTTACTATAACAAAATTGGAAACCAATAATTGCATATAGCCAATAATTGTTATGACCACTTTACATATAATCAGTATTTACACAAAAAGTTACAATCATCCATATGATTTTTATTAATAACCAATTTACATATAACTAATATTTGCACAAAAAGTTATAAAAAGTTACAATCATCCGTAAGACTTTCACCAATTTAAGGCACCGTCAGGTCCTCATCTTCATTCGACGATATCAGGCATGGTTCATCTTTCATCGCGATATCTTTGGGACATATATTCTAAAATATTTGTAAGCAAGATTTGAACATATTAGGCTACTCTACGACATCTTCACAGCCCCTCGATCTCCAGTGAGAGGCAATTGGTGGTATGGGACAAAATCGTGTGCGTTTTAAATTCATCCAATGAGTATTAGATACGTTGAGGATAACGTTGATGCGATTCTCTTCCATCGTAGATTTTGTCCCAACGTCAAATGGAACAAAAGTTAAGCATTGTAATTTGGATATCATTATAACCATTATCTTAAGTGAATTAGCCGCAAGATAGCCAAACTCTGGCATGATAAACCAATGCTCTCTTGTGCATGAGTGTCTGAAATAGTCCAATCTCCTCTCATAATCCTCAATATCATAGGAGTTCATAATGGTAGCCCAGAACGACTTGTACATACGTAACTCGGATAATAGTGCACTACGAATATTATGAGAATGTTCCATTCCATCCCCAACACTAGCTCCATTGAAAATGGCTGTATATCCACAGTTCCCATCCGATTTGACATCATATATATCTTCCACAAATGATTGGAAGATCTCGAGAATGTGCTTGATATACATCTTCTTCTCCCTAGATTATGTCTCTGGTTTCATGGCTATCAACGGGGTCTTGTTTGCAAAGATTTTTTTAAGATTAACTATGGAAGGTACATCTTGCTCCCAATCACAAGGGGTTATTTTAGTAGATATATCAGCAAACTTCTTCCCCTTAGGTAACCTACCCTTTCGAAGAATTTTTACATTCTCAATCAAGGGCGTGCAAGAGGGACCAGTAATTTTTAATAACTTATTTAACATCATCTTTCTAATGGGTTCACTTACCTCAGTTCACTATTTAAAAATATTATCTCGGGAGTATATTTAAGCTCACTGTATCGAGGGATGTCCAGGAAAATGGCAAGTTTCTTCCAATCATCATATATGGGCGCCACTGCGAAATTTCTTAGCACAACTTCTCCCATTGGGATAACACGTGGAGACATGGTAATCCGTAGATGGTACGAATTATGTGTGAGCATCGTATCTCCGTATATTGGGTGTTAACGGTAAATTTGATCAACACTGATCTCATGTAATCGATCTCCACAACAATTAGGTTTAAGATGCCCTTTCATGGATCTCACACAACAATGCGTCATTTGGGCCATGCTTGGTTGATTATAGTGATTGCTAATACTCCATTTGTATTTGAGTGACTTGGTGACCAAGTAATGAGCTCATAACCTTCCAAATAATCACAAACGAATCAGTGCTATATGTTAAGTGTTTTTCAATTAGGCATGAGCACCCTCTGCTCTGTTAGTTATGCGGTTGCCACGGTGGGGTGACCGATTAGTCCACGCATGTGCGAACTAAAAATGTAAAGGCATCCAATTCTTCTATATGTACGCAATTATGTTGGGGTAGTTTTTCTAGTTTTGATGAAAATCCACCCATGCATTCTCAAATTCGATCGGATTCTCAGAGTCCATAACCCCAATCCAACCCTGGATAAATAGCTTTTTGTCCTGGTCTTTGATGTTATGTTTCAAACATGCACCTTTTATGTTTTTTTTTACATTTAATAAACATAATATAAGGGTTGTAAGTGGAAACAACTTTGGCACCACTTTTAGACAAGATAGTTATTTGTGAGAGACAATAACTTACGACAAAGCTTCTAGCTCGTATAGTGATCGCAAATGTTGCAATGCCCAGATAAAATTCTTGTCTTTCTCATTCTTCAGAAAAAAATGGAATGCAAAATGATTACCCGGTGAACGTGACTCTAGTCATCTCAAATAATGGAATATTGTACCAATTGGTCTTGTCAGTGCAATTGATCATCAGTACAGTGAGGAAGCATTTCACCAACAAACAAGAGATAGGATGTGCGAAAAATAAATCCTCCACCACATCAGTTTGCTCATTACTTATATGCTAGTGAATATAACTCTTCTCCGTTAGAAAATGCATCAAGTGTTGCATGGCGGTGCGCACTTACATCTCAAGATTTTTCATTTTTCTTTTCTCTTTATAAATTGTTCTAATAGATGAACAATTGTATTTTGATCTCTATTTCAATGTGTGGAGTTCTTCTTTCGAGCCCACACCATTGTTGATCATCTCACTACCAATGTTCCACTCATCTTGTGAAAGTCTACCGAATAAGGTTGTCAAATATGTATTTTAGACACCGCGTGGTTGTGTAACTCACAAACAACTTCTACCCCCAATAGCCATCACCGTACGAAATGCCTTTCAATCGAAAGGGACAATCACACTTTCGTGTTCCAGAACACCGCTTCCTCTCCTTTTTCATCCCCTCGACTTGTTTTACTTCTATGAAGCTCGCTTCGCTCACAACCATGTACAACCCTTACCTTTCTGACTAAACTGGCCTTGTCGGATTTCAAAATGATCACGACTGCATGAAGCTTGTGACCAACTAGTTGACACCAATTAATCATCTTATCATATCTATAAAAAATCTGCACAAGACGAACATTGTTAGTTGAAAGGATAGTTTATGTGAAAATTTCAACTATAAATGAAAAATCATGTTGATTACAATATAAATAAACTAAATTTGTCTCCTCAGTGGTGAATTTGACTGTATAGTCTTGCGTAAATGCCTTATCATTCAATCCTTCTTCTACTGTTGCATCTTGCCAATGCATATAATCAAATGTAGTATCATCCAATGATGTCATACATTGAAAATCTCAAATTGTTGAAATTAAACTATGTGATATTTTTTTTACCACAGACAAGGTGAGATTTGGAAACAAATCGGGCAAAAATTTGGGCAAGGTTGATGTCGTTGCTTATTCACGCATATTCAGTTGCTCGGGGGAAACACGTTGAGTAGATACACTCGGTACAATAACATTATCTATATCTTGTAAAAATATGTAATCAAGTACCGATTCATCTGACTGAAATGATAATATAATGATGGGTACAATACGAATTGAGAATATAATAACAAAAATCCATAAAAATACATTCACCGTTTAATAATTAAACTTTAATTTCAAAATGGAACACACGACTAAATGTAATATCTAAGGGATACACACGATGTCAAGTGACCGTGAATAGGAAAGCCACATCCTCTTCCAACTGTTGAAGACTAACCATGGTTATAAGTCACCGTAGAGTATGGTTTGATGGCCTCATTTGGACGTGGTTTAATTATTGACAAACACTGACACATGGTCAAAGAAAAATGTGGTTTAAGATTATATGGTTACAATTAATCGAAAGTATCCTTCACTTACGGCGACGGGTGGCCGTAAGTGCAGTCAACCCGATTTTTTTTTAACTTTTCATCATTTTAAAAATTGTTTTACACATTATATACTATGTAGAGGTGTTTTAATACCTCAAAATATTCAAGAGAGCTTTGGATGTTTTATGTTTGGAAAGCTTGAAGATCGACTTTCTTTTCCTCAGCTATTGCAATGTAGCCCCTTTAACCTTAGTTTTTGTATATAAACAACACAAAAAACACCATAGCAACACAACAAACCCACGAAAATGGAGCTTTGGGACCAAATTAACAGGATGACTTCAACTAGGTTCAACCATAGGTATGTCTGTTTCGGTGGGAGTGGAAGAGTTTTAATTTTTTGTTTATTATGCTATTTTAGAGTATGTAGTGTTATAGTTTATGTGCAATTTTTTGTTTAGTTTGGAGTATATTAGACATTTTAAAAGAAAAAAAGGTACAAACTTTTGGGTATTGTTTGTAAAATGTGTATTTATTTTTTAAGTGTCGTTTTATAGAAATATTTCCGATGGAAATCTCAGACCCTTCCCATAAAAGGTTTTAGAATGTACCAACTCGCTGTCAATTTTTTTTTCTTGGTCATTGTGAGAATTTCACAAACGTGCTTGCTCTAGGATTCATACAAGTGAATATATTTTTTGGGTGCACTTTGTTGTTAAAGGAAAGTGTTTATGTTGTAATTTTACAAATAATGAATGTACAAAGTTTATTTTAAAGAAAATAATTGCATTTAAATGAAAACACAGTTATTTAAAATGAAAGTGCACATTTTTTATGTGTGCTTTACGATGTTGCATTCTTTATGAAAGTATAAACACATTTGACTTGTATTTAATGAACTTACACGCATTTTTATGTGTACCTTACATATAGTTAATTTTTTTTTTGAAAATTTATGAAAATACGTGGCCTCTCTCTCTCTCTCTCATACACACACACACACACACACACACACACACACACATAAATCCTCCTTACTTTTTTTTTCAAAAGAGGATTATACCCCACATATTATAAACTAAGAGAAAAACAACCTTTCTCTAGTGGCTTACAATGAAGTACAAGAAATAGAAAAGTCTACAATAAAGGAAGATAGGAACCTATTTAATGGACCTTTGTAAGGTCTAGCTTTAAAAGTAAGATAAATATCAGCATGGATCTCATAAATGATAGACTTTTAACTAAATTGTTGATACGTGCCTTTTATCTAAATATATACATGTACTAATAGACTTTTAACTTTATATTGGCAATCGAATGTGATATTCATCATCATCATCATCATCCCTGTCTTAATTTCATCATATGGGATCGGCCACATGGATTCTCCTTTTCCAATCTACTCTATTATATGCATTATTATCATTTAAGTTTAATTCCTTAAGGTCTCTCCTAATAATTTTCTCTCACGATAGCTTAGGCGACCACTTTTTATTTTACCCTCTATTTCCAACAATCTTTCTCTTGTTATACGGGCATCTACTGGTCAATGTAACACATGATCGTACCACCTAAGTCTACTTTTTCTTAATTTATCGCTAATGGGTGCTACTCCTAACTTTTCTCTCACGTATTGGTTTTTAATTTTGTCATTTCCAAAAATTCCTATCATCTACCGGAGCATCCTCATCTCACTAACATAGGGACTTTGTTTCTGTTTGTTCTTTAACTCCCAACACTCCGCTCCATACAGGATCACTGGCCTAACAACTTCTCTATAAAATTTTCATTTCAATTTATTAGTTATCCTCTTATCACATAACACCTCACTCATTTGTCTCAATTTCATCCAACCAGTTAATATTCTACTCGTAATATCCTCATTAATATCCCCATTACTTTGTAACATTGAACCTAGATAATGAAATTTATTATTTTGGTTTATCACTTTTTCTTCAATCATTAACTCGAGATTGCTGATATTTGATTAGTTTCTAAAAGGAAATGGGTGATAATGGTAGCTTGAATCATGTTTTATTATTTGGCGTGAAAATCATCGTAAAAGAACATATGTTTTTGTTAAAAAAGGAAGTTAGGGTTTTAGAGACTTGTAGTCCAAATTAAAATATGAGTGACATTATAGAAAAAAATGTTATTTATAGGATTTGGAAATTAGAAATGTGGTGTTTGTTTGGTTTTTGCATGACAAATCTAAATATTTATTTTATTAAGTCATGGACGTGATAGTTAAAAATCTTTTGACAGGAGAGTAAAGCATTTATGTCACTATATTAAATTTTGAGTAATTATACACTACTTGATCATGACTTAAGATAGGGGACGCATTTGCGCCCTCCTGACATCGATCTGCGGACATCCCAATCTGTCCGTCTTGAAACACGGATCAATGAGTCTAACATGTGTACCACCGAATGACCTTGATCTTGTGAGAAGGGTTTGAGTGTGAGCATACCTATTGGGACCCAAAAGACACTAAACTATGCCTGCTTGAATGAAAATGAAGTCTAATTAAACCAGGAATTAAAAATGTCTAGAAAATTTTTGCACCATATTAAAAGTGTAATGGTTATTATCTGAGGCCTGTTATCTATTGTTTTAAAATCTATGAAATATATAATCTTAACATGCATAGTCATTACTTTGAATTCTAGTAAAAAGGTCGGTTTAGAATTCAATCTATAATTATGTAGATAACGTTCTAATATTACATAAAGACATTTGTAGTTGTTAGTATTAAAGAAATTAACACAAATATATACTGTAAACTCAACATTAAACCTTACCACATCAAAATGCATAGCACATCTAGTTCCTCTAGTATGAAACCACGTAAGGTCCACAAATATTTAAATATTGCTTCCATATCACTATTAACCAACCACCTACCGTAAAAATAATCAATAATAATTTTAAAAAATGTATCCCAACATGCATTAGAAAAGAACCATTAGAACCGATTAATAAATATGTCCCTGTTATGTTAATTCTATATTTATAGGTTAATCCATAATCGTCATGGGGTTGGTAAGGTCTTTGATTATCTCTTATTTTAGTTTTGTGAATTTGTGGTTGAGAGTATTTGAATTAGTCAGCCAAATTTCATGTAACAAATTTTATGAATACTTAAATCAAAATGATTGTAACTTTAACTATTAATAATCATCATAAAAAAATGTTTGACATTTCAGTGATGCATCTGGAGCTGCCCGATTTTCCAAGTTATTTGACAAATTTCTGATGTGAACTGACAAATATATTTCACAAAGAACAATTTTTCTTGAATTCAAAGATAAAATATTGGTTAAATAATTTGTAATGATTAAAGAAAGAAATGGGAACAAAAAAATGGACAATAAACTAAGAGGAGATGAGATTTTCATCAAGGCATTCATCTCTATATCTTCACGTTGAAATTAGAATTTCTGATATGTACCCTTAGAAGAAGTTTTAAGCATCTTAAATGTAGAAGATACGGTTTGAGCAGTGACATAGTTGAAGAACAGTTGTATTTGTTTGGACACAACAAAATTGAAGAGGAAAAGGTTGCATACACATAATTTATATAGTGTAAATTCTTCGCTCTTACCACTTCTTTTGTTTTCCTCTATCGTTTTGAGTTTCTTCACTCATTGTTTTATTTTATCTATGTTGTTTCTTTCTATCACAGCAAAGAAAAGTATCAAAGTTTTGGGAATGAATAATTCTACATGGATTCTCAAATGATACCCATCAAATAGATCCGTTTGTACTATTAATAATACATTGGTTGGTGTGTACGGTACACATGGAGTCCATTTAAAGTACTAACCAATGTATTGTCCATTTAAAGTACTAACCAATGTATTGTTGATAACTTAGCAAATTTATTTGGTAAGAATCATTTGAGGGTCCATGTAGAATTACTCTTTGAGAATACATGTGGAATCCTCTGTCACAGGGTATGGAAACAGCAACTATAGTCTATAATGGTAATTTCTCATGCACGGGATAGAGTAAATTTCTATCTTACCGTTGTTCAAATTATTTGACATTTCATATTTACGGATAATATCGACGATTGTACCGCGCCATGTCTTATTATTATAGGGAGTTTAGGGAATTAACAACTGTATTTTGTCACTCTTCATTATACAGTGTTTTAATTGAATTACGCTTTGACCTCATTATAACGTGTTTAATTGTAATCTCAATAGTCATGTTGTTAACAGTTGATATCATGATTGATAAACCATTAAGGTTGTGGAAATTTTTGTTAGTTCACAAAACATTAGTATTAATGTTATGCAATGTTTGGTTGATTGAGAGAATTGTAGAACTTATGCAAAACATTCATATCCATGGGATGTTACAAAGCTTCATAATTAAAAATAGGCCATGTATGTATTAGGGGTGGCCATAGGCCCGCCAAGACCGCCTAAAAAAAGAAGGCTTGGGTAAGGTAAATAGGCCCGCGAAGCGGGCTTGGCAAAATTTTATAGGCACGACATTTTTCCCGGGCGGGCTTGGGTATGTATTCTTATGCCCGCTTAAGCCTGACCCAACTCGAGGCTCGAAAATTAGATATAATATAATATATATATATATATATATATATATATATATATATATATATATATATATATATATATATATATATATATATATATATATATATATATATATATTAGTAGTTTAGTTTTTATTCCTTTAATGTTAAAATCTACAAAAAATTATAAATCGGGAACATTTAAAAATATCAACTTTAGGCTTTATTTACTCTTAATCTTAAGAGTACATTTAAAATAAATTTGATAAACAATAAAATATGTCATAAATTTTCTAAAACATAAAATATAGGTAAAAATATATTTGTGTCCGGGCCTGGATAAAAAGATTTCGGATTTGGACAGGCTTGGGATACCTTAAATTTTTAATGACTCGGCCCGAGCCCGGCCAGGCCCAGCCCATGGCCACCCCTAGTATGTATACTAATTAATAATTGTTGTTTTACACTGCATGTACATTGATGCTATGTTTTAAGATGCTTGTATAATTGGAACTCTAGGGGGAATACATAAATCCACTACAAGTAACTTGACCTTCAATATTGATTTTTTTAAAAAACTGAAATTTAAGGTTACCAAACCAATTGGTTGTTGGAGTATTTCGTTTTTAAATAGCTAATTAAAGGAAAAATGCATTTTAATTTTCCTATTAATGCGGTCTATAATAAGCGTGACTAAATACATTTAACAGGTGACAAAACTTGTGGACTCATATGTCTTTTTACCTCGATGGAAGGTGAAAGGTCAGGTAAACGAAAGGTCAATTTCGGCACTATCTCACCTATATAATGAGACCATCTACTCCATCTAGATTACCCCATAACACAACATATATTAGGAGAGAGAGATAAATCTGAAATTGAGAATTCCCACACTTTTGGAGAATTCGATTAAGGATCAAGAAGATTCAACTCGGTGATTGAAGAGTTCCATAATCAACGCAAACTGGTCAATATCTTTTTCGAAATGGAGAAAGGTACGATTCTGACTATGTGATAGTATTAAGAAGAATTTCTTGGGAATTCATGTTCATTGCTTTAGATTATATCAAAGGTCAATTTTAATCTAAAATCAAATTAGGATTATATGTGGTATCAGAGCTATAATTTATATTCTAATACTATTTCATAATTGAATCGTGTAGTGCAGTAATGTGTTTGTTTAGGATCTAAATATTATAAATTTTGAAAATTCATTTTTTAAAAATTTTAGAATTATGTAATTGTTTTTACGAAATCTGAAATTTTAGACTTTTGAAATTTTGGTTTTTTGGACCTTAGGAATTCTGAAATTTTAGACCTTGGGAATTTTGAAATTTTGGACCTTTGAAGTTCTAAGTTTTTTTTATCTTTCTAAAATTATAATACACTATTTATGTTTTACAGGATTCCAATATTTTGGTGATTGTTGATGTATATTACATGATCGTTTATATACGTTCGACAAATTTATTTTTTCATTCGGAACCGAGCGGTTTGTAAGAACTGCTTTAAAGATGGTGGAATTAAATAATAAAGTTGTGGGTAGTTTTTTTTATAGAAATAAATTACCCATTATGTCTATGCCATTTATATCATATTTTTCATGTCAATCGGATTTTCTGAAAACCATTAATGATTAATAACAGTATTTGATCCTAAAATTTTGAAAATTGTCGATTATGAAACTAAATAGTGTTTTTGGACAAATATATATATATATATATATATATATATATATATATATATATAAAGAGAGAGAGAGAGAGAGAGAGAGTCAGGCTCTCTAACACACCTCATTAAACATACCTATTTTTTAAAATAGTAAAAAAAATAATTTTGAGTTGATATTTTTTTTATATGTGTTCATGATATTTCAATGTACCACTGTAAAAATATTCAACTCAAAAACAGATTTTTTGTTATTTTAAAAAATAGGTAAAAAATATGACAGATTTATAGGGTAAAAACAGTCAGTTTTTTTACCTATTTTTTAAAATTAATAAAAAATATAATTTTCAGCTGATTTTTTTTACATGGGCACATTCAAATATCATGAACCCAGATAAAAAATATGATCTCAAAATTATTTTTTTTACTATTTTAAAAAATGGGTATGTTACTAGGTATATTGTTAGGAGGTATGTTGGAGAGCCTCTCTCTCTCTCTCTCTCTCTCTCTCTATCTATCTATATATATATATATATATATATATATATATATATATATATATATATATATATATATTATGAAAAGTGTTTTCAAAATTTTGGATGTCCGATTTACTTGAAACTTTGTAGTTTGATCAGAAAATGTCCAACGATCAATTTTCACGACCTTCGGTCGTCAAGTAACGTGTTTTTTGGCGATCCACGATAATTGAAGGTCTCAAAAATCCATTTTTATCATTTTTGAAAATAATCTAAAGGCCTATTGCTCCTAAATGAAAATTTATATTAAAGTTTCGCCAAAAGATTTGGATTTTTGGGATATTCTTCTTACGGGCTATGGTGTTAACTCAGTTTTTTCCATTTTGGCAAATTTTTCAAAAATTATACTATTTTATATGAGTTTAATAACCATTGAGCTATTTTATAGGGTGTCTTTTAATATTCATCGTGGTTCTTGTAAATTATAAAACAACGAATATACTCAACATTGTTGGATATTAAAGGCATTAAAAATTATAGACTTATAGATATGTATCCTTAAGTTTAATCGAAAGGTAAAACACAAGCTAAGATTGTGTGTGTAGATATCATACTTATAGTCATTATGAACTATCTACTTGTTTGTTATAAGATTGAATTGAAGCATAGCGGATGTTGATATTTGAATCAAACAAACATTGAATTTTGTGAATATTGTATAAATTGACATCATATTATGAAAATTTTAGGCAACAAATATAGATGCCAGAATTTGTAGGTCCATGACTATATGAAGGGCTAGAATCACTTAGTAATGTTAATATTATGTGATAATTAACACAAATTCCATAGTGTTAACATTATTTAAAGTAATCTATCAAATCATTTAAGTCAATAAATCAAATATTCTACCCTTGCAAATTATTGTTATGTGTTGTCAATAAAGTGAACATGTTTATTTACTTAACGTTCTCTTCGATATAATAATATTGTGCATTAATATAACATGAAGGGGTTTGGGATCCATTTTTTATTTTTCTCCTCATACATAAATTTTGACATTATGCATGATGAGGTGAAAATAAATTATTGATCTCTCACTAATTTATTATTATTCACCCAATGTCTTAAGCAAGTCCATTCTCTATTTGATTTTCACATTACACAAATTAAAATATTTCGTGAATTTCAAATTAAGTAATAGATAATAATATAATTTATTCATGTATTATGGGTATTATGCACATGTATGCGTATCTCTAATATTTATATAATATAAGGTTTGCAGTTCATTAAAGTGCTCCATTGCAGAAGAGATATATATTGGACTAATGCGTTCATATCACGCATATTTTGGTTTCCTACAGGTCCGTGTAATTGAATGTTAGGATGTTGATACTTTATGATGTTGCATACATATTACTGTTTATTCAATTGTTATGATTCAGTAGCCTACACGTCCAATTACAATAATTGAGCAAAAAGAAAGTGGTGATATGTATTTTGGGAAGGTAATAATGGCCATCAAATGCAGATGCCATGGTTTCTTTCATTATGATATCACCAATTAAGTTTATGAAAAAATATAAATATGAATAATTTAGTTCATTGCTCATGCGATATTTAATGAACATAAGTGAATTTTTTTTTACTTACGAACGTAAGTCTTTACTTAATGTAATATTCATATTATGAAATGTTTGGTAGTCACCACAATGACCCAACTAGAATGTCATTGAATATTAAATGTAAAGAAGATGGTAGTAGTAACTCATGATGCTTATAATTATAAAGATATTAATGGGGGTATATTGAGTGATTGAATGAACATCAAAGATCACACACAATATCATAGTGTAATACCCCTTATTTCTAAGTATTTCTATTTAATTAAATTGGAGAATTAAATGAGAAAAATACAGTTTAAATTTAAATTACGCAAGATAAGTAATTTAATGAGATTTATTAATAATTATGATTTATGGAGTATTAATCGAGAGATAGATACTGGTTAATATTGCCTCATTCTATTTACTTAGTGCGAGTAGTAAATAGTTACTTAGCACGTGTAGACCATTTTTGGGTGAGAACGAGTAATATATTTTTAAGTGACTCAAATGATAATTTAGAGGTCACAGATAAGTCCGGAAGGGTCGAATTAGTCAAAATAGTATACCCAGGGGTACTAGTTGAGTCTCGGGGTAATTTTGGACTAAACTGAGACCGTTCGGGGGCGTTTTGGTCTTTTAACATTTGAGGGTATAGAGACCTACGAATTTGAGAGTCTTTTATCAGCTGAATAAAAGAGGGGTTAGGGTTAGAAAACCCATAAAACACTAAGACCATTAGGGAGAAGGAGAAAATCATTCTCAAGGCTTAGAAGATGCTTTTGAAGAGGTTGGGTTTGGATCTTGCATCCTAGGAGACAAAGGAGGAAGGATTAAAGAAGAGAAGCAACAATCCATCATCAACACCACAGATTCAGAACCCCTCAGTCAAGCCAAGTTGTTTATTGCAAAAATTATAAAGTTATAATACCCATGTGTAGGGTTTTTCAATAGTTTTGTTAAATCAATATCTTGATAAGAAAAAAATGGTATTTATGCATGTTGGGATATGAATCGCGTGTAGAATGATTTAAAATATGTAGAGGAATAATATTCAGAGTTGACTTGATAATTATTTTGGAATAAGATATGGGTTTTGAATGAATATGGGAACAACACTATAACTAGGGTTTTTAAGAAACTCTGGGTTTAATCCATTATTTCTTTAAATGAATTTAAGTTTTGATGTATTTGAAATGTTAAAAAATGTCCTAGTATATGTGAGAACATGTTAGGATAATTGGGTCGAAGTTTGGTGGACTATAATGGAGTTTGGAGATTTGTTAATAGAAGAAGAAATTAACGAAGAAGACGAACGACTGCTGTCCCTGTTCGATCGATCGATTGACCTTTAATGCCGATCGATCGACTAGGTCGATCAATCGAGCCCATGACTCGATCGATTGACTTAAGTTGTTTTTCTCAAATCCTTCCTTGTTTAAGGTTTCTTTGATTTTCGAGAATGAATGGGAATCGTAGGACTTATATTATACTCATATGGGAATGAGAATAAGATCAGTAGGTATATTGTTGAGGTCCGGTAAGGCCATTGGGTATAGGACTTGGATTGGACCGACGAGAATAAACCGATTGAGTAGAGCATAGGGGGATTTGGAATTGAGTTACGAGGCGAGGTAAAGTCAACTCAAGTGATATACCAGTAGGGTAAGTAATAACTACTGAAATTATATGTGAGGGGTAACTAGGGCCCTTAGAGTTGTGTGAATACTCAAATAAATGCGATTAATGAGATAAATCGTAAAACGAACATTGTATGGTAAATATAAGAGAATAAAATATTACGTACAAACATGATTGATAGGTCGGGTGTGTACCTACTAAATTGTATGAACTTTTAGGTTAAGAGAAGAATACCTAAATTACCTATGTTAGGGTCGATGATATATTCCGAACTAACATAGGATTATTATATGTTTGGGGTCAATGTAAAATGCCGAACCAAACCTTAGAAATGGTTCGTGATGAAAGAGTTCCGAAACAGAATATGTGTATATTATTAGTTGGGGTCGATGTATCATTCCGAACCAATTTTCTTCTTGGGGTCGATGAATCATTGTGAACCAAGAGTCCTTTAATATAGAGTTATAGTATAGTTGGGGTCGATGTATTATTACAAACCAACTCTTACTTGGGGTCGATGAAATATTCCGAACCAAGAGTCATTTACGTGTGTCAAAAGAACATAATACTAATGACTGATATTTAACATATATTGTGTGTGAAATATATACTTAACGATATTCTACTTCTGTGTAATAGTAGATTAATATATGATGTATTTAGAGATACATATCAAATTTATAAGTTAAGTAGTAAAACTTAATTATAAAAGTGGGAAGATAACAATTGTGAGAATTGTAGTAATTTAGTAATGAAACTAAATGAGAAGTTTTGAAAAATAACATAGGTGAAATGTTACTTGAGAATTAATTAACAAACGCGAGATGTTAATGAAATGGATGTACTGTATGGGCGGTACGAGAACTTAGGTACATATATGTTCAGATGATTACTTTAGTTCTAGTTAGCTTGGGAGATTTGGCTAGGTAGACTTGGTGTAGAACGTTAGGCGTACAAAATAGATTAGGGGTGAGTAAACTCAAGAGAGTGTACGAGAACCTAACATGTGTAATCAATAACCGCATTTTATATTATGATAAACGCTTTCTAAATATTTTCAAAATATTTTGAGTACTAACTCTTGCTATAAAATATTTTTAAAACCTTTTAGGTGTACAGCAACAGGGACGCCATGTATGATGATTTTATTCTAGGGACTCGAAGCTATAGCACAGTGGATGGTTATAGGATTTTGATTAGACAATATCTCTCATTCAGATCTAGTGCAAGATCTCACACTATTCTATGTATGGACTTGTGGTCAGGTATCAGTCTCAGATGTTTAGTTCAGACTAGTGGGTGTTCTATTATTGTTTTGAGATTTTTAGCCAATGGCTTATTCGGTAATACTCTTGTTCTTTTATACTTATACTTTGTTGATTGGGTTATATTACATGATTATTGTTATACTTTGTTCCGCATGGTTTATTTATCAATTTTAAGAAAGATAAAAATTTTCCCCGGTCTAATTTTCACTTAGGTGATTAGTAATTCAAAGGTTTTCGACAGTGATGTTAAGAATGAACCTTTATAGAAACCTGTTTTAATTTAATAAAGTCCTGATCACCCGATGTTTAATTAGGCGAGGTGTCACAGATGGTATCAGAGCATCAGGTTCTAGTGTCCATAGGATCTGTACGTCTTACTACGTTTTCAGCGTATCGTTTGAACTATATAGAGCCCTATCTTAGGATTTTTGTACTCCTATAAGTACGTGGTTTACGTTCTCCTGCTATTTAGTAGATTACGTGATATATATACGAATTCGATTGGGTATGGTACGCTGAACATGGCGGTAGGACCAATGGAGGCGTTGGAAGAACTGCAGGAGGAAGGGGCTTGGCATGAGGCATGGAGTGTTCGAGGATGGTAATCGTGGAAGAGATGAACATTATCGAGGTCACTCCAAGTGTGAAATGGAAGTAGATGCTGCAAGGACTGTTGAGGCATAGCAGGTATTTTCCAAGTGCCGCGACGGCAAAGGGTGATGTTAATCTAGACCCGCCCAATGCAGTGATAATGGGAGGAGGTCTGAAGGATCTTTGAAGAGAACGACCCGTGAAAAATTTGATAAAACGACGACTGTGCATGTAAACCAATGGAAGTGGAATGTCCAGAGGTTTTGGATGTGAGGATAGAGTAGAAATACTCAAAAGTGAAAATTTGGGTAAATTTTTTTTAATAGAGGCAACGTGGTGGGGATACCAGTCACCACATCCGGACCGAGGGTCAGTATACAAATAAAGGGATCTTAGGTATAGTTTAACTGCAAATTCCTCCAATGATGGTTCAGAAGCGAAGTAAATGGAAAATTCTGAACCCATCATGTGAAAGCCTAGTAGAGGGCAATTGTGAGAAAGAAATTTATCCGTTAAAGTAAATTTGCACCCGATGAGACAAGTACAAGGGAAAAAGAGCCTTGAGATAATGGACTCACAAGTTGTTGTCACCCATAATTTTGGGAAAACTTTACTTGGATGACTTATGTGTATGATGGCAGTATGGTGCCTCTTACAAGGTTGATGTAAATGCTCCAAGCTGAGCAGAGCTAAAAGAGTTTAAGGATTTAGTCAAAGAGTAAGACTGAATGTAAAGGGGCTAGTTCAAGCCATAAGTGGAAACCCACTAGGGGATTCATTGATTTGATTCTAAGTTGGCACTGTTAAGTCCAATAGTGCGTTCCTATTGGTCAGCGAAACTAAGGGAACCATGATGATAGTGTTCAGAATTGAGACTGCCAAATAAGAGAGGAGGAATACCCTAAATCGGTTAGTGTGGCCTGAAATAAGGGGATTTATGAAAAGATGTCTTATGTGGGACGTAAAACCACGCATTTTAATTTTTCTTGAAGTTATTTAGGGGAATAATAACTCCAATAAGTTTTACATTCTGGGAAGGACAAGCGTGTTATGTTCAGGAACCATTTGAACCACTAGTGTGGTGGGAAAGGAAGTATATGAGTTTTAGCCTCGAGTGAATGGGGTATATGACGATGCCTCACGTGAAAGAGGGTCGAGCTGTCATTATTCATCAATATGTTAGAGACTTCAAAGACTATGGATATCTCATAGTGATTGATCCCAATGTGTAGGGACCTTAATGATGTGAATCAAGGTATATTGTATGACCGTTGAGCGGAGAGATCGAGCTCATTGTTGTGATTAGTGCTAAGGACTTAGTGATAGTATAAGCGCAATGCCACTTGACTCCTTTAGAGATGTTGGAGTATGGTCGTACATAATGTCGGGGGATGGAATTTTGGTATCTCTACTATGTGTTGTTCTGACAATGCTCAGTAAGACTGCATTGGAATAAGTCCCTTGTTTAAGTTCGGTTGTGAAAGAGGATACGACTGAATTTTTATACACGTCGGGAGAAGAGACGTTGTTATATGCTAGGGCATCAGTGGAGCCGGTAGTGTTATGGGAAAACACTGAAAAGATTATCTCACCACAAAGGTATGAGTGGGACTTTGTGGGCAAGAATTTGATTTTTAGTCTATAGGGGATTGAGAATACCCGCGAGATTATAGTCACGCCGTGAAAATAAGGCGAGAGTTGAGGAAATTCTTATTATGAGTACGACGGTTGCAATGGTTTTACAAAGGTGCACGGAGAAAAGAGTGTATGGGCACCCTAGTCAATTGGCTTTCTTAGTCATCCGAGATAGAGGGATGTGGAAAAAAATTATATTTTATAAGTACGCCGGTGGGGAAGTTATGAGGCAAGTCGTATTGATGAAATGGATTGAACGTCATGGGAGATAGACTATAATCCAAGATTATATGTGCCGAGAGAGCCAGCACACCCTATGTGATAAAAGTCGGTAGGAAGCCGTTCAAAAGTTATCTCTTGATATGAGAGACCTAACTATTATGAAGAAGTAACGCAAGGTGCTACTTGACTGAGTATTGAGAGTGACTTACGCGTTACTAAAATGCTGATTCTTATAAGGTAACCAACCATAAAAGTGCGCCAAATATGAAGAGCGCACGTATTATAAAGTATAATATTCCCGGAGAGAAAGGGGAATAGAGTACCACTTGAGGAAAGATGACGTAAGTGGGAAGCGGTGTTGAGGAAGAGACATAGTGAGATTGTATCCACCACTAGTTGATAGAGAAAGATAGGCTCAAAATGAGCAACCGGAATTTGGTAGTGAACCTACGTTTCCAGTGATGGAATGAGTAGGTAGACTTATAATTTATGGATGGGTTGTGAGCATCGTAACTAAGTCAACATTCTGTTGAGGTTGCGGAATTGGTTGACCGGGATGGATTAGTATGTCGTTGGAAAAGGAAGAGTTCACAAGTGAAAGGTGTCGCTCTATATTGTGGTGAATCAGGATGAAATCCTAAAATCCCACCCTGTGAGAGATGGTCAGGGAGGAATGAAGATGAAGTTTTATTTTGGGTATGTTGTGTCGCCTATGACTCAATGAGTGTGAGAAAGCAAGATATTACGCCCTAATGATTGGGCATAAATATTGTATTTTTATTCCCCTAATTTCGGTATATTTGTGAACCCAAGTGATGCAACCGATACGGATTTAACTCACATTTATGCTACTAACCTTCGTTGGCAAGTATTTTGTGTTTCGTGTCTCTCCTATTTGTTTTATAGGTTAATTATGCAAGCGGTGCAAAAGAGAAAGTGAAACGATGAAAGAAAGGCTAGGAAGGCAAGTTCAAGGGAATTTTGGTAATTTTGCAGCCAGATCATGGAGGAGGAGTCAATTGGAAAATTGAAAAGCTTGAAACAACGAGAACACTGAAAGAAATATCACCCAAATTCGAGCTACGGTTGATGAGTTATGACCAATTGAAGTTGAAGAAAAATCCATGGAAGAAAGGAAGAAAACAAGAAAAAATTCTAAGTGTTAGAATGAAAGAAAAAGGCACCCAAGCCAGTGAAATTTCCCATACCCAATGTCGAACCGGTTTGGGAGGCGAACCGGTTTGGGGAACATGCGAACCGATTCGGGGGTCCTGAAGCGCGAATTTACTCCTTTATTCTGATTGGTCCAAAGAATCCCATGAAGTTAAAAATCCTTCTAAAACAGTTTTGGACGTACTTAGTGACCTAGGAACAACAGTTCTGGAGAGTTTTTTTTAGTTTTGGTAGAGAGAAAAGGAGAAGAACATCTAGGAACATAAGTTGAATTAATTGCTGCAAGATTGATACAATTTTGGGTTTGTTTTCAAGTTGTAATCCAAGTTTCATTCTTATGATTATTGTTCTTGTATGGTAATTTTTCTTGCGTGATTTGAATCAATTTCTACGTTCATAATACTTAGTTATGTATTTCAATCTAGTTTTATCATGAGTTATTTCGCATGCAACGTTACTATTCCATGCATCCTTCAGTTTAATATGTCCGTTAGGTTTAAAAGGCCGGGATTCATGAACCTAGCCTGATGTGTTAATTGCATGTGTATAAAATTAGTCCTCTTAATTTAGTGATTGATTACGACCGTATTGCGTAGGAACACAACAATTGTACATCTTTATATCTCATTTGCCTCTGGGTAACCGAGATGATTTATAATGCAATTCGAGTGTAACTATCGCGGTAACGATTTACTCGTCCTCAGATTAAGTATGACGCGGGCTTGAACCTCGTATACGTAATGCTTGGGAGTACTAAATTCCGGGTCAAATTAATCAGTTAAATTTACGATTAGTATTATAACTGCAATACACTAGGGTTGGGGGATTGTATTTCCGTCCTGTTTTTCTCATCACTTAGATAAAAAAATTCAAATCATTTTTTTAGTCATATTTTAGGTAGTTTAGTGTATTTGCATCTCTTCATAATTTCATAATTGCATTTAGTTATCGTCATCCCAAAACCAAAACATTTTTTCTTTCTTTTTTTTTAGTCAAAGTTAGGATTCCTTCGTCTTTTACCGTCGTCACAACTTCGTTGTCCTTTTTTCCTGAGGATCGATACCCGACTTGTCGGATTATTACTTGAGCGACAGGCTTGCACTTGAGCCTAGAGAGTACGCATTTCTGAGACACATTTTCAGTCGCGTCAAGTTTTTGGCGTCGTTGCTGGGAAATTAGGTAGACTTGGGATTAGATCGAGTCAATCCAAAGCTTTGACCAAAAATCTTCAAAAATCCAAAAACATATAAAAAAAATTCAAAAAGCACAAAAAGATTCACCATCATCTCTCATAAGCCATTAATGCAAATTCTGAACTCACTCCTACACCCCATAATACTCCATCCAGCATTCACGAAAATCCAATCGTTGAGTATAACCCCGATATCCCTCACACTCCAAATGCCCCACAGTTCTGGATCCCACCTCCCACACCGTCACACTCAATCTCAAACAACACTTCATTTTCCTTCTTAGGACACACCCCAGAGTACACCTCGAGCACACTAAGTGAGAGCATCGAGTCATTAAGAGAGAGGGAGATGTCGCAACACAGTAGTGCAGTTTCCGGTGAGGAAGAGCCCCAATACCGTCTGTTGAGAGAATTTTTATATCCCGAGTGCACTGTCACTCCGGGATGCATTATACTCCCGTATAATGCCGGGCAATTTCGCTTTAAAAACGGGATGATACAGATGTTACCACATTACCATGGTATGGATTCTTAAAAGCCATATCTCCATATCAGGGAATTTGAGGATGTGTGTGATACCCTAAATTATCAAACTTGCACACAAGAGGTGATCCACCTCAAACTCTTCCCCTTCTCGCTAAAAGATAAAGTTAAGACCTGGCTATGGTCTTTACCTCCAAGCTCGATTCCATCTTGGAACGAGTTACAATCGAGGTTTCTCAAGAAATTCTTCCCACCACATCGAACAATCTCCATAAAGGCTCAAATTCAAGAGTTCAGACAACCTGAAAATGAGCCATTTCATCGATGTTATGAGTGTTTCAATGAGTTAGTTACTTCATGCCCCCATCATGGATTTGATGCAGCGCAAATCATCTCTTTTCTTTATAATGGGATGAACCTTAACTCCAAACAACTCGTTGAAACCATGGGGAGGGGTCCGTTTGTCGATTTAGATGCCCATGATGCTGAGCTTCACTTGAGGTATGCCGCTGAGACTAACCAATCCTGGGATACATATGACCCTAATGCTCAAAATCGAAATCGTCAAATGACCACCACTCCATCGGCGTCCAGCCTATTTCATATAGAAAAGAGTTGTATAGAGGACAGTCGGATCGATATACTTGAGAAGGAAGTGCGAGACCTACGTGGGATATGTGGAATAGGACCAACTGGATCCATACCAAACCCCATTGAAAAGGTGTGTGCAATTTGTGAGGCGGTTCATTCAACTGAGGAATGCCCGGCTATACCCGCCTACAAAGTGATGCTTCAAGAGCAAGTTAGTGGTATAGGAGGTTTTAAGGTTAATTTTGGTGCACCGCACGGGAATTCTTACAACCCTTCATGGAAAAACCATCCTGGTTTTAGCTATGGGAAACAACATGCTGCGATGAACCCTACTTCACATGTTGCCCCTCCTCCACCATAACACTTTCAACAAGCTCCACACATGCAAGGACATGTGCAAGAACCACCACCTCAAGGAGCATATATCCCACCACCGCGGAGAACTCTCGAGGATACTATGAATCAAATTATCACTAGCCAAACTACAACCAATTCTAGATATGATTGTCTGATTAGCGACATAAATGCAAGTCTGTCAAAGATACAATCCTCGTTGAGTGTTCAAGAGAAGGGCAAGTTTCCTGCCCAAGGACAAAGACGTCTCTAAGGTCAAACTAGTGTCAGCTCGACACCCCATGACCTTCCTGAGCAATGTAGCGCAATTACCACTCTACGTAGTGGGAGAGTAGTTGACTTGTCACCTCCCCCACAAGACGTACCTAAAGACAAGGAGATTTCGCCCAGCACGAAAGAGGCCGAAGATGTCCCCCTGAATGAGAGTGATAAAGACGACACTAGTGAGCCCGAGGTAGTAGTGAAACCACCCACCACGGCACCGTTTCCTCAAAGGTTGATTCCTTCCCATAAAGTAAACCCACGTGAAGACGTGTTAGAAGTGCTAAAATAAGTTAAGCTGAATTTACCTTTCATTGATGCCATTAAGCAAATTCCAGCTTATGGAAAAGTCATTAAAGACTTGTTAACGGTAAAGAGAAATATGAAGGTAAAGAAGAATGTCTTTCTAGCCCAGAACGTGAGCTCCATTCTACTAAATGATCTCCCGCCTAAATTCAAAGATCCCGGTGCACCCACCATTTCGTGCATCATTGGAGAAAACAAAATCGAGAAGGCCTTACTTGACTTAGGAGCAAGTGTCAATATCCTCCCTTACTCCATCTATAGGCAACTTAACTTGGGCCACCTCAAGCCCACGAAGGTCACTCTCTAATTGGCGGATTGAACTGTGAAGATCCCAAGAGGCATAGTCGAGGACGTGATCGTCCAAGTTGACACGTTCTACTTCCCGATAGATTTTGTCATTTGGGACACAGAGCCCTCCTTTAACTCGAGCAATCAAGTTCCTATCATCCTTGGGCGCCCATTCTTAGCTATGGCTAACGCAATCATCAATACTCGGAATGGGAGAATGCAACTCACCTTTGGGAACATGACCTTAGAGACTAACATCTTCCATATAGCCCAATATACGGGGGAAGAAGATGATATTCAAGCGGTGAGCCTAATTGATGAGATCGTAGACGAGCACA
Organism: Sambucus nigra; assembly: GCA_949130495.1. NCBI lineage: Eukaryota > Viridiplantae > Streptophyta > Magnoliopsida > Dipsacales > Adoxaceae > Sambucus > Sambucus nigra. The sequence continues at coordinate 60,388,782 of OX422209.1, read as the reverse complement.
TTGAGGAAAATTTATGTGGATATGCCTTAGAATCTTGCTTAGTGTCTAGTCATGAGAGCGAGGGAACTTATACCGCAATGGAAAGAGAGAGAGAAGGGTTAGAAGAGAGAAAAATGGTGGAGTTAGAGATCGAGCAAGTAAGAGAGGACGTAGGCACTACTCGAGAGAGAGAGAGCTAGGGGACATGAGCATGGAAGAATTTGAAAAAGAATTCGGTCCGATGGATGAGAGACTTAACGAGGAAGTCCAAACTCCATTGGATTCATGTATTCACCTAGAGGAAAGAGAATGGAAAGATAAAATAGATTAATTCCTTTGTTGTGACCATCTACCCATACCACTAGAGGTCCCGAAGGCAAGTGAGGAGAAAAGTTGTGGTTCATTCGACTTAGAGCCCGACCCATGCATCTTAAAAATTAAAAGAAACCTAGGTGTTCCCTCCGATTCAGCGCACGCAGACCACGCTTTGAGTTAGCATCACGAGGATCCCTTTCTAATTAGTCAGGATGAGTCTCCCGGTCTTTCCTTTATTTATGGTCAACGGCCGAACTTATTCCGGTTGTTGGTATATGACAGAAATACGGGAGTGACAAGGAGAGCATCGAACCTCGTGAGTGGGGTCGGGTGAGTTTGTGGAAAGATGAGAGGTCGTCTCACCCCCAACGCGTATGGGGTGATTGTTAGTGTATATTTTAGTCATGCATGAGTGTCATATAGTGTCTTATTGCATTTTAATATTTGTTTGTTTTATTTTTCCACACTTTTCATTCGCTTTGAGCTGGATTTTAGTCCTTTTTGCTTGAGGACAATGCAAAAGTCTAAGTTAGGGGGGGGGGGGGTCACAAGTGTGTATTTTTAAAACTTCACAAATTTTCAAAATGCCTAAAAATCTCAAAAAAAATCATAAAACTTTGAAAAATCCAAAAATATTTTTCTTCAAAATAAATAAAATTTGGAACTCAAATTTTTCAAAAATATCATTAAGAGTCGGTTTAAAGTCTCAAGTTGTAAAAATTCAACATACACCAAGCCGAAATTGACTAAAGATGGAAATTGAGCGAAAATTGATGACTTAACGAATAAGTGTGGAGATTAACAAACCCGGTGAGATTCGAGCCTATCACTTTTTGCGAGTTTTTAAATCAATCCGAGTTAATTGTTAACTCAAAGTTCTTGTCAGTGCCTAAAAAGTCGTCGAGGATCTCAATCCTTTTATTTTGATCGGTTATGAAAAATGTGTGTGATTTTACTTTGAAAAACGTGCCAAAAGTGATCTCTAAACTTAAATTCATCTCGAAACACATATGGTAACGCAATTGGCATTTTGGACAATGAAGGGTTGTCACCCAAAAATATTGGCCAGAAAAGTAGCGAAAAATCACATCTTTTGCAACCCAAATTGAGCCGAATAGATCTTCCCTTTCGTTTGACAACCCGAAAAACCTAAATAGCCCGGGATTGGGAAAAATGGAAAAAAATTCAGAATTTCAGTCCGAAAAGTGCATAAAAAGGGGCAAGAAAAATAGATATACTCAACAAAAATAGCAAGAAAAGAAAAGAAGTGAAAAATAGAAAAATAGAGAAAAAGAAGAAAAATGAGCAAAAGCCCGGAAAAAGCACAAATGGACATCACTAATAATTTTTTCAATTCCAACCTCCTTACAATTGTCATTTTACCCAATATACCTTAAAATCCGAAAAAGTCCTAATCGAGTCTAAATTGCGAAATTGGTTACCGCGTGGAGAGCTAATACACCAAAAGATAATAAAAGAGATTAAATGCGCGAAACAGAGGCAATGTTCCTGTTTTTGAAACCGTAATCCGTTGATGAGATCCTATTACCATAAAATTTCCGTCTTTCTACTTGTATGCGTAATTTTGTGTCCATTATATTTACTCTTTATATCACGCATATCGAGAGAATAGCCACATTCCGAGTGATTCGTTTGAGAGAGCATTCTGTGAGAATTTGAAATCAAAATGAATTTTCGGGTAAGTAACATAATGATCAATCGGTAGAAATCTGCAGTTAAATTTCCGGCTTCGCACACACACACTACGGTTTGAGACTCGTACATATGACTTAATGATTACTATTTTGTGGAAAAGTTAGAATTGTACAATTTTTTTGTATTTTGAATTTTCTTTGAGTCAAATTTTGTGGGTATATTCTCTACAAACCCTCACGAGACACCACTCGTCCTACTAGGGTAACCTAGGGGTTTAAAGGCTTGTTGCATGCTCTAAATGCAATTGCTTGCCCGCGAAAAAGGTATTCTATCCCCAAAAATTGTTTAGAGGAGTCGTGATTTTATTCTTTCTCTTTTACATTGCTCGGGACGGGCAAAGTTCTAAGTTAGGGGGGTTTGATTGGGCATGTATATTGTATTTTTATTCCCCTAATTTCGGTACATTTGTGAACCCGAGTGATGCAACCGATATGGATTTAATGAACATTTATGCTACCAACCTTCGTTGGCAAGTATTTCGTGTTTCGTGTTTCTCCAATTTGTTTTACAGGTTAATTATGCAAGTGGTGCAAAAGAGAAAGAAAAATGATGAAAGAAAGGCTAGGAAGGCAAGTTCAAGGGCATTTTGGTAATTCTTCATCCAGATCCCAAAGGAGAAGTCAACTGGAAAGTTGAAAAGCTTGGAACAATGAAAATACTGAAAGAAACGGCACTTAAATCCGAGCTACGGTTGATGAGTTATGACCAATTAAAGTTGAAGAAAAATCTTAGGAAGAAAGGAAGATAACAAGAAAAAATTCTAAGTGTTAAAATGAAAGAAAAAGGCATCCAAGCCAGTGAAATTTCCCAAACCCAATGTCGAACCGGTTCGGGGAACATGCGAACCGGTTCGGGGGTCCTGAAGCGCGAATTTACTCCGTTATTCTGATTGGTCCAAAGAATCCCATGAAGTTAAAACTCCTTCTAAAACAGTTTTGGATGTACTTAGTGACCTAGGAATAGCAGTTCTGGAGAGTTTTTTTAGTTTTGGTAGAGAAAAAAGGAGAAGAACATCTAAGAACATAAGTTGAATTAATTGCTGCAAGATTGATACAATTTCGAGTTTGTTTTCAAGTTGTAATCCAAGTTTCATTCTTATGGTTATTGTTCTTGCATGGTAATTTTTCTTGCGTGATTTGAATCAATTTCTGCGTTCATAATACTTAGTTACGTATTTCAATCTAGTTTTATCATGAGTTCTTTCGCATGCAACGTTACTATTCCATGCATCCTTCAGTTTAATATGTCCGGTTAGGTTTAAGAGGTCGGGATACATGAACCCAACCTGATGTGTTAATTGCATGTGTATAAAATTAGTCCTCTTAATTTAGTGATTGATTACGACCGTATTGCATAGGAACACAACAATTGTAGATCTTTATATCTCGTTTGCCTCTGGGTAACCAGTATGATTTAGAATGCAATTCGAGTGTAACTATCGCGGTACCGATTTACTCATCCTCAGATTAAGTATGACGCGGGCTTGAACCTCGTATACGTAATGCTTGGGAGTACTAAATTCCAGGTCAAATTAATCAGTTAAATTTATGATTAGTATTATAACTGCAATACACTAGGGTTGGGGGATTGTATTCCCGTCCTGTTTTTCTCATCACTTAGATAAAAAAATTCAAATCATTTTTTCAATCATATTTTAGGTAGTTTAGTGTATTTGCATCTCTTCATAATTTCATAATTGCATTTAGTTGTCGTCATCCCAAAACCAAAACATTTTTTCTTTCTTTTTTTTAGTCAAAGTTAGGATTCCTTCGTCTTTTACCGTCGTCACAACTTCATTGTCCTTTTTCCCTGAGGATCGATACCCGGCTTGTCAGATTATTACTTGAGCGACAGGCTTGCACTTGAGCCTAGAGAGTACGCATTTCTGAGACACATTTTCAGTCGCGTCACCTAACGATAGTGAAATTTTGGAAGAACCCACTGATCAATTCGTAGGTTGAATGTATACCTATATAAGCATATTTGTAGGTAGTGTGAGTTTGCCTATATGGACTGTACATAAGAATTAGGTTTGTGGGTACCTATTATGAACTTATATGTACTTTGAGGGGAGTTTCGAGGAGACATTACGAAATCTTAGCCCTTAACGCGTGATATGCAGATGTTCTATTAGAGTATGACATTTTTGGAATATATGAAGTGTGAAACATATGGCTCATAAATTGTCTACTCATGTGCGATGAGATATATACATATATTGGTGCTCGAGGTGTGATTCCGAGACAATATAACCAATCACTATTGGTGATCGAGGTGGGATTATGAGCCAATAACCCTAAAAGTGTTTTAGAAGGGGGGATGATTATAAATAAGTGTTGATAGTATATGTTATGGGTAAGAAATATATACCTTATGATTTTCCTACTTATGTGCGATAATAAGTATACTTAATTCTGTATTGGGGTCGATGATGTTCCGAACCAATACATGAAGGATCGATTTGGGGTCGATGATTTTTCGAACCAAATCGATGATGAATGATAAACATTGGTATCGACGGAAGGTCTGAACCAACTTATGCATTACATGTACCTTGGGGTCGAGGGATTTCTGGACCAACGTAAATGATAGGATGATTGGGGCAGATGATTTTATCGGACCAATTTTCCTTATAGTATATATTGTGTGTGAAATATATACCTTATAATATTCTACTTATGAGTGATAGTAGACACATAGATGTTATATATAGAGATATACATCAAAAAGGGTAAATTAAGTAGGGAGAAACTTAATTTCAAGATTTAACATTAGATTGGGAAAAATCTATGGAGAAATTAAATAGCGAGACTTAATTATAATATGTGAGGCATGGATAACATGCGATAAGGGTTTATAATGAGCAAGGCATGTACTTGGGACGACCCTTAGGAGGATATGAATTGATTTTGTGGTATTATAGGATATATTGATGTTTAAGATCCTAAGTCTTAATACCAGTTTTATCCTAGTTTCGAGGACGGAATTCCTTTGTAAAGGGTGGAAGTATGTAATACCCCATATTTCTAAGTATTTCTATTTAATTAAATTGGAGAATTAAATGAGAAAAATACAGTTTAAATTTAAATTATGCAAGAGAAGTAATTTAATGAGATTTATTAATAATTGTGATTTATGGAGTATTAATCGAGAGATAGATACTGGCTAATATTGCCTCATTCTATTTACTTAGTGCGAGTAGTAAATAGTTACTTAGCACGTGTAGACCATTTTGGGGTGAGAACGAGTAATATATTTTTAAGTGACTCAAAAATGATAATTTAGAGGTCACAGACAAGTCCGGAAGGGTCGAATTAGTCAAAATAGTATACCCTGGAGTACTAATTGAGTCTCTGGGTAATTTTGGACTAAACTGAGACCGTTCGGGGGCGTTTTGATCTTTTAACATTTGAGGGTATAGAGACCTATGAATTTGAAAGTCTTTTATAAGTTGAATAAAAGAGGGGTTAGGGTTAGAAAACCCACAAAAACACCAAGAGCATTAGGGAGAAGGAGAAAATCATTCTCATGGCATAGAAGATGCTTTTAAAGAGGTTGGGTTTGGATCTTGCATCCTAGGAGCCAAAGGAGGAAGGATTAAAGAAGAGAAGTAACAATCCATCATCAACACCACGGATTCAGAACCCCTCTGTTAAGGCAAGTTGTTTATTGCAAAAATTCTAAAGTTATAATACCCATGTGTAGGGTTTTGCAATAGTTTTGTTAAATCAATATCTTGATAAGAAAAGAATGGTATTTATGCATGTTGGGATAGGAGTCACGTGTAAAATGATTTAACATATGTAGAGGAATAATATTCAGAGTTGACTTGATAATTATTTCGGAATAAAATCTAAATTTTGAATGAATATGGAAAGAACACCATAACTAGGGTTTTTAAGAAACTCGGGGTTTAATCCACTATTTCTTTAAATGAATTTAGGTTTTGATGTATTTGAAACGTAAGAAATTGTCCTAGTATATGTGAGAACATGTTAGGATAATTGGGTCAAAGTTTGGTGGACTATAATGAAGTTTGGAGATTTGTTAATGGAAGAAGAAATTAACGAAGAAGATGAACTGTTGATGTCCCTGTTCGATCGATCGCTCTACCTTTAATGTCGATCGATCGAACTCTGGAGTCGATCGATCGACTTAAGCTGTTTTTATCAAATCCTTCCATGTTTAAGGTTTCTTTGATTTTCGAGAATGAATGGGAATCCTAGGATTTATATTATACTCATATGGGAATGAGAATAAGACTACTAGGTATATTGTTGAGGTCCAGTAAGGCCATTGGGTGTAGGATTTGGATTATGGACTTACGAGAATAAACCGATTGAGTAGAACATCGCGGGATTTGGAATTCAGTTACAGGGTGAGGTAAAGTCAACTCAAGTGATAGACGAGTAGGGTAAGTAATAACTACTGAAATTATATGTGAGGGGTAACTAGGGCCGTTAGAGTTGTGTGAATACTTAAATAAATGTGGTTAATGAGATAAATCGTAAAACGAATATTGTACAGTAAATATAAGAGAATAAAATATTACGTACAAACATGATTGATAGGTCAGGTGTGTACCTACTGAATTGTGTAAAATTTTAGGTTAAGAGAAGCATATGAGAGATTCCGAACTAACATAGGATTATTATATGTTTGGGGTCGATGTAAAATGCCGAACCAAATCTTAGAACTAGTATCGTGATGAAAGAGTTCTGAACCTGAATATGTGTATATTAATAGTTGGGGTCGATGTATAATTCCGAACCAAGAGTCCTTTAATATAGAGTTATAGTATAGTTGGGGTCGATATATCATTCCGAACCAACTCTTACTTGGGGCCGATGAATCATTCCGAACCAAGAGTCCTTTACGTGTGTCAAAAGAACATAATATTGATGACTGATATTTAGCATATATTGTGTGTGAAATATATACTTAACGATGTTCTACTTCTGTGTAATAATAGAATAATATATGATGTATGTAAAGATACATATCAAATTTATAAGTTAAGTAGTGAAACTTAATTATAAAAGTGGGAAGATAACAATTGTGAGAATTGTAGTAATTTAGTAATGAAACTAAATGAGAAGTTTTGAAAAATAACATAGGTGAAATGTTACTTGAGAATTAATTAACAAACGGGAGATGTTAATGAAACGGATATACTGTATGGGTGGTACGAGAACTTAGGTGCAGATAAGTTCAGATGATTACTTTAGTTCTAGTTAGCTTGGGAGATTTGGCTAGGTAGACTTGGTGTAGAACGTTAGGTGTACATAATAGATAAGGGGTGAGTAAGCTCAAGAGAGTGTACGAGAACCTAACATGTGTAATCAATAACCGCATTTTATATTGTGATAAACGCTTGCTAAATATTTTCAAAATATTTTGATTACTAACTCTTGCTATAAAATATTTTCAAAACCTTTTAGGTGTCGAGCCACAGGGACGCCATGTATGATGATTTCATTCGAGGGACTCGAAGATGTAGCACAGTGGATGCTTACAGGATTTTGATTAGACGATATCTCTCATTCATATCTAGTGCAATATCTCACACTATTCTATGTATGGACTTGTGGTCCGGTGTCAGTCTCAAATGTTTAGTTCAGACTAGTGGGTGTTGATGATGCTTGAATCAGCACCACCAGGTAAGGTGTTTGCAAGCTCAAACTAGTATATAACAATGGTAGCACAGGACTATATCAAATATAAGAGAGTGAGGTGAGGTGAAGAGGATGACCACCAGTATATAAGTGGTTCAACCAATCTTGCCTACGTCCATAATGCAAGTGAGTGAGTAATATTACTGAAATAAGGCACTAATAGCCATGGATACAATCTCTCAAGCTTTCTTCTCTTTACTGTGCAAAATGACAGAGTTTAAGCTTGGGTTGTAATTTCGGATCCCTTTACAAGGTAGAGGATGACCTCTATATATAGTGGTTAGGGGGTGTAATATACCCCTCAAACATGCAATGTGCATGTGCATGAAGATCTAACCAGTGTAAGGGTGACACGTGACTGATCTCAACTAAGTAATTATGACCTCAATATTACTTCACATGGAGGGAATGATTCAGTTATAATAGACTTTTCCACGTGTTCCAAGGCAGTTATGTGTGTAAATGCTCGGCTGTATTTACTTGGCACCAACCTCGGCCTGGGTGAGTACGAGGTTGGTGGAGTATGACCCCTGTATTGTCTGAGATTAATATTCGATGAACACCTCAGCTAGGATAATCGGCCAAGGCTGGGTATGAGATATAACGTCGGCCAAGGCCAATGGTGATATGATGATTGTTGGTGAGCCTAGGAGGCTATAGCTAGTTCTGGAGTGATACTTGTAACGTCATATACAGCCGACCCCATGAATAGCTGATCCCATGTGACATGTAGGCATCAGCAGAGCCCCAATTGAGGTGGTACTGGTAACATCGGTTGTGGCCGACCTGATGAAAGTTGAACTCCTAGGTCCTTGCTGACCTCGACTTATTCCAAGATGAGATGATGTTTGTGGTTGATGGAGTGTCGACTGTAGCTGACCTGATGTAGGACGATGTCGCTAATGGGTATTTTTGAACTTTTGTTACCTCGGTCGTTGTATAGGCCGAGGCTGAGGTCTCTGAATTGGTAGGTACACTTTGGGCATATCAATCACCCCGTAACCCTTAGTTACCTATGTGAATGGGTGACTATAGGATATGCAACTCTGAGGTTGTGCTTCCTTGCATGCCAACATTTCTTTGACAGGTGTCAACTACTGAAGTGGGTAACATGCCTGTTTGCACTTTCTTGTGACTGTTTGAGTTTTTCGGTGGCTCTTATTCTGGACTGTTCTTGGTTGTTCTTATTCAAAATCCCAGTTTGATCCTTAGTTAGGTTGAGTCAAATTGTTTGTTCTTAGTTTAGAGTCCCAAGTGTAAGGTCATCCTCCTATGCTCAGACCTCTTTATCAGCTCTTAGAAGATTTCCCTTCTCTTAAAGAGAAGACTTTAGAAATAATTAAGCAAATAGAGCGATCCCAAGAGGAAGCTCGTAGGGATGATGCCTTCCCCTCAGACCTATCTTTCCACCCCCTCTGAAGATGATACACCCTGAGCCAGCAGGGGTCCCATTAGAACCCACTTCAATGTCTGAGTCTAAGTCATCCACCTCAGACCCTATGTCTGTAGACTCCTTCCAAGAGGATATGGACTTCTCTATTAGGCAAGATCAGGCCCCTGATTAAGCCAAGGTTTTGAGTCGTGTCTTATCCCATAATGAGTCTAGTACCTCGCGAACTTCTTCAGATGTTGAAGTTGTCGGGCCAAGCGTTGCCTTTCCACCACATATTAATGGTATCCCTCTGTCGTCCGCCATAGGGGCTGAGTTCGCTCAGAGATTCCCTGATGGTGTTCCTACACCTGCCCAGGGCGATGTTGCCGGGGATGAGGATGATGGTCATGAAAGTGACGTCGACACCTCGGAGGCAGCCGAGATAGAGAGTACTGTAACTGAGTACGACCTCCTAGTCTTTAGGCACCTCTATTCCATAGGTCCTTCCGTCAAACTTAGGAGACCTCAGAGAGATGAGAGGGCCTTTGGTGGCCAAGATGGGGAGATCTGTCAGTATGAGAAAATGTTTAAGTTAGGATTCTGTCTCCTCGTCCATCCAATAATTAGGGCCATCATATCCCACATCAACCTGGCCCCTTTGCAGTTATCCCTTAATGCTTGGAGGGTGATGATTGGGGCTATTGTCCTCTGGAAGGTAGTCCATCACTCAGACCTTCTAGTTAGGGTCTTCATTGGATGCTATATCCCGTCCTCTGCGATAAACCACCCTAGCTATTACCACTTCCTAGCTAGGAAGTCTGACAAGAAGATGTTGCTGGTTAGACAGACCTCAAACCACAACTGGAAGCCACGATACTTCTTTGCCTCATGGGCATGGGAATTTGGGGCATATGCCTCCTCATCCTCATCTGATCTGAGGACACCCCTAAGGTGGGGAAAAGTGTCACTTGCTGCCAAGGCCGACCCTGGGCTGAGCCAGGACAACTTACAAAAGGTTAAAGACCTTCAAAAACAGGGGGCCCATGGTTGGTTGGTAAAATACTAGCATTTGATGACCCTATATTACCTCTTTGAGACTGGCCTTGGGGGGAGTCCTCTGACCGAGCTTCGTAAGTGTTTATTTTGCAAAGTTGTACCTCTGATTTTTTAATGTCTATAATTTTTTAACTCAGACCTTTCTTTTTATAGAACCCCCAGAAGGCATCTCTGATGATATCTGGGAGATGTCGACCCCAAGTCTCATAAAGTTGGTGAAAAAATAAGGCCCAAATGAACCTCCACCCTCCCCCCACCAAAGCATCGGCACATCAAAATTCAATGCTACAAAGAGGAGGAAATCCACCGCTGCTGCCACGGAGGATCAGAGGCATATCAAAGCCTCTAAGGGAGATCGCGCCATCCCTATCTCGTCCGATGCTGCGCTGGCTGCTCGTTTGGAGCAGATAAAGATCAGTGACAGCCTAATAGCCCATAGTATGAAGGCTCTGGATACCATCGACTCTGCGATGACCGATGCTGACAAACGTTTCTGCCGTTACTTTGATATTCCTCTATTGGCCGAGTTTAGCCTTCACATGTCTATTCAGGTAAAAATTTTTACTTTTATGTTCCAAGTTTAACCTCGGATTTGAATTTGATTAATGCCTAAACTTATATATCTGATTCTATTTTGTAGGGTATCCTGTCCATGCACCAATTTATTGATTGGACTCTGAGGAAGCTGCCCCTTATCGAGAAGGGGAAGGAGGCCCGGAAGGTGCAAGCCTCTTTGAACGCTGAGGTTGAACGTCTGAAGACTACCTTTGATGGGTCTGAAAATAAGGTTAAGCAAATGGAGAGGGAAGTTGCCAAGCTCAAGAAGGATCACACCTCTACACTGAAGGCCCAGGCCGACGTTCTTTAACAAAAGGTTGATGCCGCAGTAAAAGCTGCCCTTGAGAACGCCTCTGAGAAGATCCTGGCCGACTACAAGGTCTCTGACCAATTTATCAACTTCGTCTTTGAGTATCTCGAAAGGGGTGTTAAGGCTACTGGTGAATGGCCGGCCATGAAAGAAAAAGAGTCAGGGACCTTGGCAGCCTCGAACTTCATAGGACTCGGCTTTCATAACCCTCAGTTCGCTCAAGCCTTGTAAGAGGTTGAGGAGGAAGGAGAAGGTGCTGCACCTGTAGGGACTTCACCACTAGAAGCTACAGAGACTGAGGAAGTCAACCCTCAGGATGATGGGGCCGAGGTTACAACCATCGGCCAAGGGGATACCCCTGCGACTGCAGACCCCTAGATTTTATTTTATGAAGCTTTTGCACTTTTACCTTTTGTTTCAATTTGTAAACTCTGAGAACATACTTCAAGACCATATTTTGACTTGTAATTCTGACCCCTTTATGTTATATCATCCTCCTCAAAGGATTTTGCCTCTTTTGATAAATGCTCTTTCTTGAATGATGTCTTACAAATCATGCAATGGCATTTGTATTAATGTCTGAAGTCACAAATCATGCAATGACCTCAAATTTCGCAATTATGATGTTCACTTCATACATTTCACCAAATTAATGATGTTCAAGGTCTCAGGTCATCAAATTATGATATTAACCCTTATACACTTCACCAAATTAATGATGTTTAAGGTCTGAGGTCATCAAATTATGATGTTACCCTCACAAATTTCACCAACTAAATGATGCTTAAGGTCAAAGGTCATCAAATTATGATGCTACCCTCATAAATTTCACCAACTTAATGATGTTTAAGGTCCGAGGCCATCAAATTATGATGTTGCCCTCATATTTTTCACCAAATTAATGATGTTTAAGGTCTGAGGCCACCAGATTATGATGTTTACCTCATAAATTTCACCAACTTAATGATGTTTAAGGTTTGAGGTCATCAAATTATGATGTTACCCTCACAAATTTCACCAACTTATTGATGTTTAAGGTCTGAGGTTATCAAATTATGATGTTCACACTCATATTTTTTACCAAATTAATGATGTTCAAGGTCTGAGGTCATCAAACTATGATGTTCACCCTCAGACCTTTCACCAAATTAATGATGTTTAAGGTCTGAGGTCATCAAATTATGATGTTATCCTCATATTTTTCACCAAATTAATGATGTTTAAGGTCTGAGGTCACCATAATATAATGTTTCACCTCACACCTTTCACCAAGTTAATGATGTTTAAGGTCTGAGATCATCAAACTATGATGTTCACCCTCATATTTTTTACCAAATTAATGATGATTAAGGTCTGAGGTCATCAAACTATGATGTTACCCTCACAAATTTCACCAACTTAATGATGTTTAAGGTTTGAGGTCATCAAATTATGATGTTACCCTCATATTTTTTACCAAATTAATGATGTTTAAGGTCTGAGGTCATCAAACTATGATGTTCACCCTCAGACCTTTCACCAAATTAATGATGTTTAAGGTCTAAGGTCATTAAATTATGATGTTCACCCTCATATTTTTTACCAAATTAATGATGTTTAAGGTCCGAGGTCATCAAACTATGATGTTCACCCTCAAACCTTTCACCAAATTAATGATGTTTAAGGTATGAGGTCATCAAACTATGATGTTCACCCTCAGACCTTTCACCAAATTAATGATGTTTAAGGTCTGAGGTCATCAAATTATGATGTTACCCTCATATTTTTCACCAAATTAATGATGTTTAAGGTCTGAGGTCACCATAATATGATGTTTCACCTCATACCTTTCACCAAGTTAATGATGTTTAAGGTCCGAGGTCATCAAACTATGATGTTCACCCTCATATTTTTCACCATATTAATGATGTTTAAGGTCTGAGGTCATCAAACTATGATGTTCACCCTCAGACCTTTCACCAAATTAATGATGTTTAAGGTCTGAGGTCATCAAATTATGATGTTCACCCTCATATTTTTCACCAAATTATTGATGTTTAAGGTCTGAGGTCATCAAACTATGATGTTCACCCTCAGACCTTTCACCAAATTAATGATTTTTAAGGTATGAGGTCATCAAATTATGATGTTACCCTCATATTTTTTTACCAAATTAATGATGTTTAAGGTCTGAGGTCATCAAACTATGATGTTCACCTTCATATGTTTCACCAAATTAATGATGTTTAAGGTGTGAGGTCATCAAACTATGATGTTCACTCTCAGACCTTTCACCAAATTAATGATGTTTAAGGTCTGAGGTCACCATAATATGATGTTTCACCTCATACCTTTCACCAAGTTAATGATATTTATAGTCTGAGGTCACCATATAATGATGTTTCACCTTATTATTTGTCACTGAAGCATAATAAAACATAGTATTGACACAGGAATTGCTATTCTCATTAATATCCTCTTCATAAGATGATACATGTATTATAAAGAAAACTGCAACATCATATGTAATATTTCTTCAAGTGGTCCGCATTCCAAGGGTTGGAAAAAGGTTCCCCTTTGAGATTTTCTAGCCGGTAAGTACCGGGCACAACCTCATCGACCACTTTGTAGGGACTATGCCAGTTCAGGTGGAGCTTATTTATCTTCTGTAACATCTTCTTCAGCACCAAGTCTCCTACAGCTATAGGTCTTGACCTTACCCTCTGATTATAGAACTTTGTTGTTCTCTGCTGGTATGCTTCCTGTCTGACCTCAGCATCTTCTCTTCTTTCTTCGATCAGATCTAGATAAAGTCTTATCTCTTCCCCATTCTTCTCAGGGTCACATGTCTGAACCCTGTGAGTGGGAAGTCCTACTTCTACAGGGATGACGGCTTCTGAGCCATGGGCCAACATAAATGGAGTCTCCCCTGTTGGTGTCCTTACCGTTATTTTGTAGGCCCATAATACTGCATAAACCTCTTCTATCCATCTCCCCTTAGCCTCATCCAGCCTCTTCTTAATCCCATCGAGGATTGTTCGATTTGTGACTTTGGTCTGACCATTTGCCTGGGGTTGGCCAAGAGAAGAGAAGAATTGCTTGATCCCAACCCTCTCGCAGTATTTCTCCAAAGAAGAATTCTTAAACTGGGTTCCGGTGTCTGAGATGAGGGTGTTCGGAAGGCCATATTTGCATATGATGTTCTTTCAGATGAGCTGGAAGGTCTTATGCTCTGTAATCGTGATCATCGGCTCAGCCTCTACCCATTTGGAGAAGTAGTTAATGGAAACTATAAAAAATTTGTAGTTATTGGCCACTCTCGGTAATGGTCCTACTAGATCAATCCCCTATACAACGAATAGCCAAAGAGAACTGATTGACATCATAGGTTGATGAGGTTAGTGAGTAATAGTAGAAAATCTTTGGCATTTGTAACAGCTCTTCACGTAGGCAGCTGCATCTTTGGCCAAGGTCGGACACCATTATCCTTGTGTTATTATCCTCTTAGCTAAATTTTTTCCTCCTATGTGACTGGAGCAAGAACCCTCATATACGTCCTGCAGGATGTGGGGGACCTATGAGTAATGGACACATCTGAGGAGAGTTAGTAGGAATCCTTTTTTATACAGGACATCTCCTATTATTGAGAACTTGGTTGCTATATACCTCAACTTCCTCCTTTCTAACTTCGACTCTGGCAGTTTTCCCAATCTGATATATCTGATAAGAGGGTCCATCCATGAGTTCCCTAGGTTCAAATTGAGGCAAGGTTTGACCATCTCTTCTTCCTCAATGGTTGGTTTGAGCAGGATCTCGACCGACACTGTTCTTCTGATGGTTGTCCTTATTGCTGAAGCCAACCTTGCTAGTGAATCTACGCGACTATTGTCTTGCCTAGGTACCCTCTTCATCTTCACCTCTTTTAAGCCTTCTAACTTCGTCCTTACCCTCTTCAGGTATTTGGCCATTCGTTCATCCTTGGCCTCATATGCTCCCAGTACTTGGTTGACAACTAACCTCGAGTCACGGTGCAGTAGGAGTCGAACAAGTCTAAGGGCTTTTGCTAAGGAGTGCCCTGCTATAATTTCCTCATACCCGGACTCGTTATTTAAATCCTTGAAGTTGAACCTTAGTGCATATTCAACTTCGGTACCATCCAGAGCTGACAGTATCATCTTTGCACCGCTTACACTTTCACGGGATGACCCGTCAACGAAGAGGTTCCAAACGTCTTCCTTTGAAGAGAAGTTTCCCTCTGATAGGGTCCCTTACTTGAAGAGGTGCCGTTCTTCCTCATTCTCAACTATTCCATTTCTGGCCTTGCTAATTACAACCCCTTCCTGATTTTGGAAGACGTTACTATCTGGCTCATCTGTAACCTCTTGGCTAACCTCAATCTCAGCCTCTTCCTAGGTGAATTCTGCTACAAAGTCTGAAAGGGCCTGCCCTTTGATGGCAACCCTGGGTTGATAAACTATATCATACTCTCCCAACTCAATGGCCCGGGTCATCAGCCTGCCTAACTTCTCAGGTTTATGGAGGACCAGTCTGAGAGGGGAATCAGTGAGGATGACTATAGAATGTGCTTGAAAGTATGGCTTCATCTTCCTGGAAGCGTGTATCAGTTCATATGATAACTTTATCATTCGAGGGTAGTTCTGTTCGGACCCTTGAAGAGCTTTACTATTGAAGTATAGGGGCCTCTGTACCCCATCGTCTTCTCTTACTATGGCAGCACTAATAGCCGACTCTGAAACTGCTGGATAAACATACAACTTCTCCTCCAGAGTGGGTCGAGATAGGAGTAGGGGAGACCCGAGGTAGGACTTAAGCTCCTTGAAAGCCTTGTCACACTCATTACCCCATTCAAAGGCCTTTCTGAGCACCTTGAAAAATGGAAGACACTTGTCGGTGGCTCGGGAGACAAATCTGTTGAGTGCAGTAACTCTTTTTATTAATCTTTAAACTTCTTTTATCGTCCTTGGTGTCTTCATTTCAAGCAAAGTTTTAATTTTCTCAGGGTTGGCCTCTATTCCCCTCTAATTGACGATGAAACCAATGAATTTTCCAGCTCCTACTTCGAAGACACATTTGGCAGGGTTAAGCTTCATTCTGTACAAATCCATGGTGTAAAAAGTCCTTTCCAGGTCGGCTATGTGAGTGTCGGCCTTCAAGCTCTTCGTTAGCATGTCATCCACGTACACCTCCATGGTTTTACCAATTTGATCCTCAAACATCTTATTTACAAGACGCTGATAAGTGGTTCCTGCATTCTTTAAGCCGAAGGGCATGACCTTGTA
The DNA here is from genome assembly GCA_949130495.1 of Sambucus nigra. Taxonomy (NCBI): domain Eukaryota; kingdom Viridiplantae; phylum Streptophyta; class Magnoliopsida; order Dipsacales; family Adoxaceae; genus Sambucus; species Sambucus nigra. The sequence continues at coordinate 60,372,522 of OX422209.1, read as the reverse complement.
ACAATATGTCCCCTTATCGGTTATAAATGCTGTCTTCTCTGAGTCTTAATCATCCATAAAGATCTGATTGTACCCCGAATATTCATCCATGAAGCTCATCAGTTCATGTCCCACTGTGGCATCCACCATCTGATCAATTCGAGGTAAGGGGAAGCTGTATTTTGGGTAAGACTTGTTCAGACCGGTGAAGTCTACGCACATCCTCCATTTCCCGTTAGCTTGTGGCACTATGACGGCGTTGGATAACCACTCAGGGTATATGACCTCTCTGATGAACTTAGCCTCTTCCAACTTTCTTACCTCTTCCCTGATGACATCATACTTCTCCCGGGAGTAAACTCGTCGTCTTTTCTTGATTGGCTTAGCATCTTCTGCCACATTGAGTTTATGCACATAACCTTAGTGTCGATGCCAGGCATGTTTGTATGGATCCAAGCAAAGACACTCTACCTCTTCTTCAAAAGCTTTACCATCTCTTCCTTGATTTTTGGTCTTAGGTTTTTTGCCAATTTGGATGGTTTTTTTTACTCGTCCTCATCGAGGACGATGGATTCTACCTCTTCTATGTCTTCTCCCGTCTTCATCTTTATCTTATCCCTAGGATCAAGTGTATCAATGTTATATGTTGTTGTTGCCCTCTTATGGCCTTCTCTCTCTTCCGCGGAGTTGAAGTAGCATTCTCACGTCGAGGTCTGGTCACCTTGCACTCCCCCTACACCATAGGGGGTCGAGAATTTTAGCATTTGGTGGACCGTCGAAGGCACGACCTCAAATTCCTTAAGGGTCACTCGTCCGATGATGAGGTTATAGGCGGAGAAGACGTTTTCATCTAAAACATAAAAATTTATTTTTCTAGTCAGCCTCTTAGGCCACTCGTCTCCCATTCGTACATCCATCTCATACATGCCTAACGTATGGACTTTCTCTCCACTAAATCCCATCAACGGATGATGATATAGTATAAGCCTAACTCTGCTGAGGCCTAAGCTCTTGAAGTAGGGCCAGAACATGACAGCCGCAGAGCTTTCGCCATCGATAAGGATTCTTTGAACCTCATACCCATGCACCCTTGTGGTGATTACTAGAGGGTCATGGTGTGGATCTAGGATACCTTTAAAATCGAGTCTTGAGAAACCCACGATGAGGGTATCCATGTATACCTTCTTTATCTTCTCTCGTTTAACCTCTAAAGACGTCAGATTCACTACCTCAGTTTTGGTTACAGACTTGGCCTCTACCGCATGGGCTTTTCAGTCCGCGACCTCTGAACCTCCTCCTACCAAGCCCCCACAGATGGTGCTAACACCAAAAGAGATCATGCCTACCCTCTTCACTGGGGCATTGTCATCCTTTGGAGGGAGGTCCGGATCATTGTCAGCATCATCATTTGAGTCCTTATCTCTTCTTGTCGGGGCATCTTCCTGACATCTACCGTTTCTCTTTTTCTTAGGGTCATATCTTCCCCCTTTGGAAGCTCTTGCATCCAAATACCTTCGGAGTTTCCCAGACTTTAACATCTTTTCGTTCTCATCCTTCAGAGCGAAGCACTTATCGGTCACATGGTCGTGATCTTGGTAGAACTCACACCATAGGTTCTTATTCCTCTTATGTGGAGGAGCTTTCAGCTTTTGGGCCATCTTAGAGACCTGTCGTTCTTCATCTCGTTGAGGATATGTTCGCAACTCACAGTCAGAGGAGTATAATGTACGAACTTGTCGTCCATAGACCTCTTATTTCCATCTTTCTTTTTCTCAAATTTCCCACTGTTGCTTCCATTTTCATCCTCGTATTTTGCAGCCATTGCCTCTTCGGCATTCATAACCCTACCAGCTGTTCTAACAGTTCGACCATAGATTTTGGAGGGTCTTCGGTGAGCTTCCATAGCAGCTTCTCTTTCTGAAGTCCTCCAATGAGGATTGTCATAACTGTATTCTCTTCGTAGTCTTCCACCTCCAGTTTCTCCTTATTAAACCTTGTTATGTAGTCTCTTAGTCTCTCATTTCTTCCCTGCTTGATGTACAGCAGATGAGTGGTCTTCTTCTGAGGTCCTACCCCAAAATAGAAATTGTGAATAAAAATTTCAGCCAAGCCCTTGAAGTTCTCTCTAGAGCTCTTCGGAAGAGAGGTAAACCAAATATGTGTATCTCCCGTTAAAGTCCTCGAGAATGCCCGACACTTCATCTAATCTAGGATTGAGTAAATGTCTGCTACAGAGGGAATCAAGTTTGTAATTTGATTTGATTGCAACATTCATTGTTTTAAGCCATCTCCAATTGTGAGTCCGAAGTCAGTTTTCATGCAGTGTAGTGGAGATATTTAAACAATGTGAATGGAGGCCCAATCTCATTCACCTCACGTTGATCCCAAATCCACAGACATACATAAAGTTTGGGATCGTTCCTTTGCATCTATTGTTGTTGAATCCTCATCCATCAATCACGATTTAAGCCTTAAGTCTCCTACATCATTCAAAGGTGAACCAGCAGTTTTTTTTACCCAGGAAGATATTGAGACTCTTGCGAAGCCCTTCAAACATTCTTTGGTGGGGAAGTTTTCCCATGGCAGACCATTTATGGAAGCTATTAGACGGGTCTTCCAAATATTTTCCCTAAAAACTGCAGTTAATATTGGCCTTTTAGATCACAAACACAGTTTTATTAGGTTGCACTCTAAAGAAGATTACTCTAGAATGTGGATGCGAGATACTTGGTATGTTGACAAGTATCCTATGAGAATATTCAAATGAACCCCAGAATTTAAACCGGATAAGAAAAGTAGTCTAGCTCCGATCTGGATTTCTTTCCCTAACCTACCTATCCATTTTTCTCCAAATCTTCATTATATTCCATCACATAACTCATAGGTAATCCTTTGAAGATGGATGCTTCCACAGTGGAGATGAATAGACCTAGTATTGCTAGAGTGTGCATGGAGATGGATCTCCTCAAACATGTCCCAAAGAGGGTCTGGATTGGATGTGGTACTTCAGGCTTCTGGCAAGAGGTATTAGTGGAAGACAAACCCAAGTATTGCAAGAATTTCTCCAAAAAAGGTCACAATGAAGACGCTTGTATGTTTTTGTTACCAATAGAGAAGCAAAAGACAAGACAAGAATTTATTCCAAAGAAAATCTTACACAGAGAGGTCCAGGTGAAGGCACCAGAATTTCATGAGCAACCAATTATGAAGGTTAACCACAAAGATGGTGAAGATCAAATTCAAGAAATGAAAAACATAGAGAAGGTAATAACAAAAGAAGTTCAAGATTGTATAGCTGATAATGAGGATTTGGTTGACGTTGGTGGTACTGTATGTATAGAGGTGTCAACTGATGATTTTTAAGTCAATACACATGAGTGTAAGTCTGCAAAAAAGGGACATGTCCCATCTACAATTCTACATGACATATGCAGTGATACTTTTCCAACAGCTAGCCCACCTACTGAGATGGAACTGCTCAATATTCCTACTAATCTACCAGCTCGCCTAGTCTCATCTACATCGCCATCTAGTAGTGGTTCTCATCGTTTACCTGCTTCCCGCATTAATTTTTTAAAAAAGAATGGCTTTTTAGCTTTGATGGAAACCGGAGGATTATCAGGTGATAACTCCGGTGATGAAAGATCTCTGGAGAATCTTGAACAAACCGTGGCTATCTCCGACTCTAGTGGAGAGAAAAAATCTAATGCAGATATTTCGGTTCAAAGAGAACACGTGATTAGTGATATGGCTAAATCCCCCATAAAGCAAAATAAGAAAAATCTAAGTGATATTAATTCGGTTAGTGGAATGTTGGAGAATAAAAAGCATAGCTCTATCCATCACATAATTCAACACGATTCCATCGTTTTAATAGGTGAAAAACTTATTTTGCGCAATGATCTATTTGAGACATCAAGTGAAGAAGATAAAACTCCTTTAACAACTGACGAGTTATCCTCAGTTAATCCTGTTAGCGTACAAATTCACGACGATCGCGGCATTAATTTATTCATGGATCTCCTGAAACTTGATTCTGCATCTGCGGTGGATTCCGATCTTATTTCGAATTGTGTAAATTCTACTGCGAAAAATAACAATTGGAACGTAGTTCGCAAACGATCACAGTTTAGAAATCGTAGGACCTAAATATTTATTAAGTTGTCTTTTGATTTTTATTTTTTAATTTTTTTTTTGCTAGAGTTTGGCTTTATCGCTTGTAAGTGCCCTTGGAGAGGATTTTTCTCCATCTATTAATAAAAAATAAATTATTTAAAAAAAAATGTCTGCTACAGACTGGTACATCTCAATGTGATGCACAGGGTTGGTACTACCATCATACTTGGGAGACACTTTAGGTGGTTTGAACTTGGCAGGTGTTGGGAAGTTCACTATTCGTGCCACAAATGGAGAACCTTATGAGAACCCTCTTTGCAGTGGGTCTCGAATTTTGATGAGGTTACCTATCTTCTCTTCAAGACATTGAATGGAGTCGTTCCAAGGCTTTGCAACATCGGCCTGGCCGAGGTTATCCCCTCAGCCACCTCCAAGGGATGGACTAAGGGCTCCCCAGCCGCAGCACAACGTCGGCTATTGACCTCTTCTAGGTCCCTTCCTCATCTTGGTTGGGATCGGCCTTGATGAGGTCGATGTTCCCCCTCTTCCCTTTGTGAGTCGACTGCACTTCTTGACCTGGAAAACCTATGCCTAAGGTCATTAACCGGGCCGAGCCTTTCAAAGGCCGACCCTCTGCTCAAGCGATCAAAAACTGATCCTCTTTGTTGGGTACCACCATCTCTTCTGCCCCCACAACCTCGGCTCTGCTGGATAGGACGTATAGTGTTGTTGGAAACCTCATACGGTTCCAAACAGTCTTCTGGAGCATCTTCTGCCTCTAAATCATCATACCTATCCTCCGGGTAAGGTTTTCCTTGCCTCCCCAAACGTAGACGTCTAGGGTCAGCATCATCCCTCCTCCGTTGAGGAGTAGGTTGGTCTTTTCGCAGTGCCTGGGGTTGTCCACTGGCTTCAGGATGAGGTTGAATAGCTGCTGGAGTAATCATCTCTGGTGAGACTCCAGGTGGCCTCATTATATTTGACTGAGTTGTGCAAATTGGCCCTTCATTGCTTGCTGTGTCGCAGCCAAGGACCTCAAGGATACTGCCACCTCAGCCATTTCGGACTGGGGTGGTGCCTGGATGGAACTAGGCCCTCCAGCACCAGATGGTGGAGGAGGTGGTGGTAACTCCGGTGCCATAAGTTAAGATAGATGAGCTTGTGAAGAAGATGAGCTTAATACCTTAAAGGACCTCTTTCAATGGTGAAATAGCTCCACACAAGGGTGGTTCCTGGTTCACCACTAGAGTCTCCGGTGAGGTTAAGCTGTAAAAGAGGAAGAGATATCTTCTCGTTCCCACAGACGGCGCCAAAATGATGATGCTTGAATCAACACCACCAGGTAAGGAGTTTGCAAGCTCAAACTGGTATATAATAATGGCAGCACAGGAGTATATCAAATATAAGAGAGTGAGGTGAGGAGAAGAGGATGACCACTTGTATATAAGTGGTTCAGCCAATCTGTCCTACGTCCACTGTGCAAGTGAGTGAGTAATATCACTAAAATAAGGCACTAATGGCCATGGATACAATCTCTCAAGCTTTATTCTCTCTACTGTGCAAAATGACAGAGTTTCAGCTAGGGTTATAATTTTGGATCCTTTTACAAGGTAGAGGATGACCTCTATATATAGTGCTTAGGGGGTGTAATGTACCCCCCAAGCATGAAATGTGCATGTTCATGAAGATCTAGCCAGTATAAGGGTGACACCTGGCTGATCTCAACTATGTAATGATGACCTCAATATTCCCTCATGTGGAGGGAATGATTCAGTTATAACAGACTTGTCCACGTGTTCCAAGGCATTCATGTGTGTAAATGCTCGCCTGTCTTTGCTTGGTACCAACCTCGGCCTGGGTGAGTACGAGGTTGGTGGAGTATGACCCCTGTATTGCCTGAGATCAATATCTGATGAACACATCGTCCAGGATAATCGGCCGAGGTTGGGTATAAGATATAACGTCGACCAAGGACGATGGCGATATGATGATTGTTGGTGAGCCTAGGAGGATGTAGCATAGCTGATCCCATGTAACATGTAAGCATCGACAGAGCCCCAATTGAGGTTGTATTGGTAATGTCGGTTGTGGTCGACCTGACGAAAGCAGAACTCCTAGGTCCTTGCTGACCTCGACGTATTCTAATCCAAGATGATGTTCGTGGTTGATTGAGCGTCGACTGTAGCCGACCGGATGTAGGAGGATATCGCTGATGGGTATTCTTGAACTCTTGTTACTTCGGCCATCATATAGGCAGAGGTTGAGGTCTCTGAATTGGCAGGTACACTTTGGGCATATCAGGTGTTCTATTATTGTTTTTAAATTTTTAGCCGATGGTTTATTCGGTAATACTCTTGTTCTTTTGTACTTATACTTTTTTGATTGGGTTGTAGTACATGATGATTGTTATACTTTGTTCCACATGGTTTATTTATCTGTTTTAATAAAGATAAAATTTGGTACCGGTTTAATTTTGACTTAGGTGATTAGTAATTAAAAGGTTTTCGACAGTGATGCTAAGAAAGAACCATTTGATAAACCTTTTTTAATTTAATAAAGGATCGATCACTCGATGTTTAATTAGGCGGGGTGTCACACATAGTATGTGAAAATCCGTTGTCCACAAATATCGTGTACATCTAATGAAATAATATTATACCCAATAAAATAATCTACAAGCATCATATAATCAATATTTAACGGTTACTACTGACGGAAACTCATGGTTATGCATTCAATGTATTATTATGTTATCGATATGTGTATTGTTAAATCAAATCATTAATGAAGTGAGCAGTTTATCTCATTATTTTATCATATTTTTGTATCCTATTTTGTTTCTCTAAAATTGGATATCTCATCTCTTTAATTATCTCGAGACTAACTTCTTAGAATGAAGTAAAGAGTTGAGTTTCAATCATCATATTAGATCTTTATATATAAATTTCAATAATGAACCCATTATTACTGATGAACAATGTGTGGAATACTACATATAAAGTTTGAAGAGATTCAATAGATCAAGTGTTATTTTAATGCACATGATGTTGCACACTCGGACTAATAATTCTAAAGATTATATGTACATATGATCCATCATTTTCACACTAGTAGGTACCTATTATGTTACATGTTCAAGAACGTTAAGGTATATTGTGTGACACATAATGTACAGTTTGACAAGAATTTTAAATATTTTACCTGTGTATGTTTCAAATTAAACTTAGGGTGCTACGAAAATGTTCAAATTTGATGCAAGTATTCTTTACAAAACCAACTGGAAATGCTAATAAGATTCATTTTTTTTTGTTCTTGGGTAATCAAATAGCCAGTTGTTTTTCATAAACCCTCAATGTTTTTTAATTTCTTAGAAAATGTTTATCTAGACTTGATCGTGAGGGATTTTTTCTGAAGAATCTTTCAAGTGTATATTGTTAGAAGGGTTATTGTATTCCTTTTGATGTTTTGTATAAAATAAAGTTTGGACATATTTCTCTTAAATATTATTTTGATCATGCATTATAATCGCAATGTTATTGATGGAACTCTTTAATTTTGTACCAAATTAAATCTAGACTCCTTTTAATATTTTTTGTGGACAAGATTTATGTAATATCTCCTAAAAATATTAATAGTCGAGTTGTACTCTTAAGGTATTATGATGTATAATATCAGGATGAACTATGTGGCCCCTGTTGACGGCAAAAATTATCCATCAACGTGGACTAATGAGAAATGGACACCTGTTCTCCTACGTGGTAATATTCACATTAATTACTCACTTGGTCAGCTCCCGAAGACAGATAGTCGGCCAACCAATTGACCAACCTAGAAAATATGAACCATCACGAATATCAAAAGCCATTGGCAGGGAGTCATCATAACTCGTGAATATCAAGGGTCTCATTTTTTGTATACAGATGTAAATGCCTAGAGATATAAAGTCATTCCATCTCTTGGGTTCCTAACAACTCTTATAAATACATGCTCTCCCTTAGCTAAAGGGACAACTCAATCATTCTCAGCACACCATGTTGTGCTATTGTAAACCCCTGGGGATAAAATAATAGTGGACGTAGGCTTTCCTTACAGCCGAAACACTTTAAAAATCTTTGTCTCTTATATGTTTGATGGGATTGTTTATCTTCAATTTCATCTTCAATTTCATCTTCATACCTTCACTTTATCTATTGTTGATGCCTATAAAAAGATATATACCATTTTTCGTCTTCAACATATTGGCATCGTTTGTGGGAAGAGACATAAAATCTTTCCTTATTATTAGAAGAAATGAAGATCATCATCAAAAGCTAAGTCTTTCTATCTTTTTATGTATACACATCGCTTCATTCAATCATGAATTTTGTGTATCTACATTCACGAATAATATATTTTTTAGAATCCACATAACACTTTTACGTACAATGATTTTCCACATTATTTTATATGCAATCTGAAATTCAAGGATAAGGATCCATTTTCTCTCTCTTCAAGAAATTTGATTCTCTCTCTACAGATATGTTAACTACATCATTCATTTGTATTGGCAAACTATACACTGAATTTTTATTCATTCATAAATTTGCACAACTGTGTCAATTTAATATTTTTTCTTATTGATTGTGGATGAAAATAGTCCACAGAGGTCTCAAATAATTTTTTTATCAGGACCCTCATGATAAACTAGATATGGGACGACATCAACTGCATGGGATATTTGAAGGAGATAAACATCAATGAATCATAAACCTTTTCTGCATAAATATGATTCTTATGTATATCTGCCATCAGATATGGGTTATTTAATTCTTATGTATATCCACCTTCAGATCTAGATTTAAAGCCCTCATCAAATTGATTCATCACCAACAAAAGGTGAAGATAAATCGATTCAGAAATCCAAACGTGTGGGTTTTCTTGTTCAAGCGAATCACCTCTCAACTTGGATTGAATCAGATCCACTTTATAACCAATTTGGTTCGGAATCACTGACAGGGGATCATAGTAAGAAGGTGATGTTTACATCTATTACTGAGATCCAATTGATATCATTGATTATCACTGCTGGTTGGCGACATGTATCATGCAACTTGAGGGGTTCCCAGCCTCCCATTTGTTGATCGGCGACATGTATTGTACATGTTGAGTGGTTCCCAACAATCATTCCTTACTGGTCGGCGGCCATATATGGCTGGTCTACAGCAACTAACATCATCGGACCATTATTTCTTGGTCAGCAATAAGTTTGCTATCATCATCCGATCATCTATTATTGATCAGCGACGTGGCTACGACAACGCTTGAGGTCTCTTAATTCAATAGTTGCACATGTATTGGTCGGTGCACCTATTATTGGTCGGTGAGAGGGTTATGGTACCAAAGTCGGGTTTTATTACTAGTTGGCCACACTGGATTTTATACAACTCGTCGGGAACACTGGGTTCGTTATAAAGTAATTTTATTAGTGGTCGGCTGAGATCAAAATCTGATAAACATCAGGTGTGGCAATGGTTGGTCGGCGGCATCCTTGTTGATATTTATCCTTAGTCGGCGTTAACTATCATTACTAGGTAGCATCCGTTATAGGTCGGAGGAACCCCTTGTTTTGGTCGATGGAATCCACTGTTGGCCAAACTAGGCATCGAGGCTTTGCATCAAAACTGTGAATTGGGGATGTGATCTTGCATGTGATCTCAGACATGGATTTATCCATTTAATATGGATTCTTCCATTTACTAAAATGAGAACCTCTTTGATAATACCACTCCTCTCTATACTTTACATTTCATAGCCCGTACATCTACTATATAACACAAAGAAATTATAGAACATTTTTAAATGCCCGACATAAAATTTATTACTTTGTGTTCGGCACGAAATTTATTATTTCCGGTGATGCCTATTTTTTCAGTGACATATATTGAACTGTATTAAAATCACCATTTGGTGTTTGAAAGTTTATGGTTTATTACACCAACTCTTTACACTTCAGAGCCTCATGTGAAACCAACTTATAAATATTTTGAAAACATCTTATATTGGGGTATTTGTTGGAGTTCAAATAACTTTGCAAAAATCTGAATTAAATTTAGGACCTTACGTCCCGTACATATATTTGACAAAAATCTTCACACATTTTAAACAAAACATATTGTTTCATATTTTGAAATTTTTGTTGTCTGATGTTTGATCAGATGCATATCATTTATTATTTGGCTGAGTAACTCAATCTCATGATAATTTCTATGTGATTTAGCCTCAACAGGTGTTCGGGCAACTTATTAAATTCCACAAGTACAAGATTCAGTCCCGACGAACGACCGGCCACAATCTTAAGTTCTTGGAAATATTTTTAATGCTCGACAGTATACAATTTTGCCTCAACATATCAGCCAGACATTATTTATCTTCTTAACGCTTCGGCATATACGCTCGAGCACAAATTATTCTTTATATCCATTCGGATGATTATGCATATTCTATATTCATCTCGGCACACGCTAGCAAAATATTTATATATTCAGTCTCGAAGAGATCTGTCACACTTATTGTATTTTACCTGCCACGGACAGTTGGTCGGGATAATTCTTATCTATATTCAGTCTCAACAAAGGGTCAGCATATCCGATCGATAATCGACATTACCTTTATTATTGTTATTCAATTCAATGGTATGGAAATTTATTTTTCTCTAACAATGCATGATCATTAGGCCCTTCATGCATTATTTAAAGGCCCAGGCATATGGTCGACCCTTTCATTACTTATCTAGATTTCCCACTAGCTTCAGTGGATATTCGAGGCAAATTATATATATTATGTGAATCATCATAATTTAGCCTTAACGAACTATTGGGCACTACCATTCTTATTTAATGTAATCTTGGCTAATGACTACATCAACATTATATTTGCGATTCAGTCCAGATGCTCGGGCATGCTCATTATTTGATATTATATATATATATTATGTGAATCATCATAATTTAGCCTTAACGGACTATTGGGCACTACCATTCTTATTTAATTCAATCTTGGCTAATGACTACATCAACATTATATTTGCGATTCAGTCCAGATGCTTGGGCATGCTCTCTATTTGATTGCCCTATATATATATATATATATATATATATATGCTCAAATGAGGTCCATAATAAGACAAAAGTAAGACCTTTAGTAATATTCTATTTTAGACCCCAATACATTTAGAGAAAAATTTTGCATTTTAAGTTTTAAGACCTTAGAAACAAAAACCCGCCAAATTCCAACCAAACCCTAATTGTGGTATCAGAGCCATAAGATGCTCCTTTTAGACTTATAGTAAAAAGACTTTAATGCCCTTGGGATTTATCCCTCACATTTATAAAGATATTTTTGGAACCAACCCAGACTACCAACTTATACCCATAAATGATTTAGACTCTGAAGGTTGTTTAACCACACACATAGATGGTTGTTCACACGTTGAACATATCCCAGCTAAACACGCAGATAGTAGACAAGTCACTGCTAGTGCTATTAACAGTATAATAGACCAAAATAAGTGTATACTTCTTATATTAAGACAATTAATAAAAGACACTCAAACCCTAGAAACAGAGATAAAAAAATATCTCTAAAAGATTATTAGAAATAGATAATCAAATTCTAATAGACCTAGTACAAGTTCTATAATAAATAAATATTAAGACTAATCATATAGAAGTCCTTAATAAAGACATTTTAGAAATTAAAATATTAACTAAAAATCAAGACAGTGAGTTAATTAACTCACAAAAGAACAAGTTAAGCTTATCCCTAGATTAGATAGTTATCTTCTTAATAGAGATAGTTAGGTCAAACTGGAATGAGGTACTATGAGACGTCTCCATTCAGACTTTATCAAAATTTTATCAAAGAATTTTTGAAAAGATAAATGATAATAGATTTTATTATAAGATAAATTAAAATGAGATTGCCAACGCTGCTAAAGCAACTAGACTTATATTAGAAAGATTAAATTTAATTTCTACATCCATAACACCTATCCAAGACTATAACAGTAGCTTTGTTAAAGACTTACATTTAGATTTAAAAGCTAAGACATAAGGATTAACCATCTTCTACACAAACTCTGTTAAATTCCAATAAAATTTAGAAAATTATTTCAATAATATGGAAAGCCATAACCTATCCAAAATGGATAGCATTATTAATGAACTTAGACTAGACATGACCCAAGTAGAAGAAAAATATGAAGAAATTATAAAGGTAATTAAGACCGTATATAATAAACCCTCCCAAGCAGAAATAGGCTCTCCTTTTATTCTAACTCGGTTAGATAAAATTGAAAAGATTGTAGAAGCTATAGAAATTAGATCTATGAAACAACAAGAAAAATATAATTAAGTAAAAGACTATATTACTAATGTTGGTAAATCCATTGTTAATTTTCTAGCTAGACGTAGTGAAGAAAGTTCTGAGAAGACAAGAAAAGAAAATAAGAATTTTAAAGAAGAAATCATTAGTCAGATAAAAATACAAAAAGATTATTCAGACTTCTTAGAAAGAATTGAAAAAAGACATGAACAGAAACAGGTAACCACCTGTAAATTTAAAGAACCCCCTCCTATAGAAACTATATAAAGGAAGACCATAGGTAGAAGAGTCATAAATGACGGATTAGATAAGACTAGTAAGATAGTTAGCTTTATCCCAAATATTGGACAGAATAATCATATGCTCCAAAGACTTAAGGATTCATACTCCTATGTTAGAACATGGTGGAAATAAAGAAATTTCACCAATCATCTCCAATGGAAAGAATGGGGTGAAGTTGACTGGAAGATTGTTGAAGATTCCATTCATAATGGACAACTTCCAGCCGTTAGATACATAGACTTGTTTAAAGAAGGTACCACTCCTAAGACTCCTAATTATAACATGACTGTTGATACCAAAATTAATGTGCTGATGTGGACGAATAAGATGAAGACACGTGTCAATCTACATGGCACAATAGCAACGAGGAAGATCGTTTCCCGACCAACCGTGCTTCCTTCCGAACAACGAGAATACACCGAGAAACTCTATCACACCGAGGAACTCTATCATCCCGAGATACTCTAAGTACTCCGAGGAACTCTTGATCAACAAGCGACTAAGGCGGTCCGAACTGCATCTCGGCCGTATCATTAATTACCAGACGGACAACTGTTCAACTATCCATTGTATTCTTGACGCACACGTTGCATTAAATGTATTACCCTTTCATATGTAAATCATTTAATGTATTGGACCTTTCATGTACAGCCTCAAGGCTATAAATACATTGTATCTCCCTCATTCAAAGGGACCGGAATTTCTTGAGAGAACTGGTAATCAAGAATTCCACAAACACTCAGCAATAACATAACAGTGGACGTAGGCTTTATTCCTAGCCGAACCACTTTAAAAATCTTTGTCTTATTTATTTATCTGTGATTGAATAATTAGAGCAATCTAGTTTTTTACATCAACAGATTGGCGCCGTCTGTGGGAAACGACTGTTATTATCGTTTTTCATAAAAATCATTTATCACCAATGGCTGATAATCCAGAATCCAGTAATCGAAATGTTGGAAATACTGGAAATCTTCCAAATCCATCTGCATCCCCAGATCTGGCTGGGATTATGACGAATCTGGCTCAAGGACAAACCGCCATGCAAGAATCCATGAGGCAACTCATTCAAACTCTTCAGGGCGGTGCACCTACCTATTCAGGGCAAAGAAGTGATCATAGGCAATCGCAATCTAGACGCGCTGGGTCATATCGCAATGAGGAGTCTAATGATTTTTCTTATCAACCTGGGCGAACTTCATCAATACGGGCTTCGGATACAGATCAACGTATCACTCTCTCTCCGGAGAGAACTAGCGCTTTGGAGAGGTTAAGTAGAGTATCTCCTTTCAGTCGGTTAGGACCAAGGAGGAACATGAGTCCACCTAGGGCTCCATCAAGAAGTTTTCGACCACCACCAGGTTTGAGAGAAGGATCTGCGCAATCGCGACCAACCACTCGTCGAGATAAATCTCAGGAAGCTACATCAGAGCAATTAGTTGCTCGGACTAAACGGCCCGAGGAAGGGAATGAAGCATGGAAAGGTTCCATTCAACGATTGGAGGATAGACTGGGAGAAATGGCTAAGGCAAGAAATCCCTTACAGAGAACTTTTGTTCAAGGAACACCTTTTGTGCAAGCCATTGTGGATTTCCCTACGCCGTCGAAATTCAAAGCACCCGTAGTGACTCCCAAGTACGATGGAAAGACAGATCCCGTACTTCATATAGAACAATACCAAGCTGCTGCAGATATCTACGTTGTCCCCGACGAGATGAGGTGTAGAGCATTCTCGGGAACTCTTACTGGATCTGCACAGATATGGTACAATAATCTTCCTCGGGGTAAGATTTCAACTTTTGTTCAGTTAGCCGAGTTGTTTATTGGCAATTTTTGTTTTGGAGCAAAGCCAGTAAAGCGAGTAGCACACTTGCTAAGTGTTAGACAGAAATCAGGTGAAAGTACTAGAGATTACATAACTCGTTTCAATAACGAAAAGTTGGAAGTCATAGATTATGAAGAAAAGACAGCAATCACTGCTTTGATGAGTGGTTTGCTGCCTAACAAGCTGTATTACACTTTGGCTAAATATCCACCTAAAAATATGTCGGAGTTGATGGCAAAGGCGGCCAAAATCATGAATGCCGAGGAGGCTATGGCTGCGAAGAAGAATATGGATAAAGAAGTTAAAGTGGAGGTCGACAATTCTAAGAAGAAAGATCAGAAAAGTAATGGTGGTGACAAATATTCCAAGAATAACAGGATGAAGTTGGAAGCCCTAAAGAAGTATGATAATTATACTCCATTGAAAGTGGGTATTAATCATGTTTTGGAAGAAACAGGAATAACGAGGAAATCAAATGGCCAGAGAAACTGAAGACAGATCCCGACATGAGGAATAAGACCAAATATTGCGAATTTCACAAAGATCATGGCCATATGACCAAAAATTGTATAGCCCTTCAGAACGAGATTGAAACACTCATCCGAAGAGGAAAATTATCAAAATACGTAGATCGCAGGAGTGAGAGGAAGAATGATGATAGAACTAGAGAGAAATCTAGATCTCCTCGTCGTGCAGAGGAGAAAAAGAGGAGGGACCATGAAGAGGATCCAGATGAGGACCCCGATCTTCCCAAGAAGCCAAGGAAACCTGAACGAGAGGTATTTTCCATACGATTTGGGTCATTTGATTGTAATGTTATTACAGGAGGAGATGCAGGAGGAGGAGACCTTACTGCAGAAAGAAAAGCTTATCTCGGAGAGGCTCAAGCTTGTTCATACATTCAGCGAATAAACCTGGCCGAGGATGATCGTCCGAGGAAAGTAAACAAAGAGAAGCTAGTGATTGGTTTTTCAAAAAACGACCTGGCAGGTGTTCTCTACCCTCATGATGATCCGCTGGTGATCAAAATGAGGATGAAGGATGTGGTCATTTCAAGGGTGTTAGTAGACAATGGTAGTTCAGCAGACATCATGTATTATTCATGCTTTGATAGCTTGAATTTAAAATTATCTCAGTTAGAACCTTATCACAGACCCCTTCTGGGTTTTGCTGGCGAGAAAGTTTTTCCACTTGGGACGATCAAGTTGGATATACTCATTGGAACTTGGCCTGCTTGTCGAACGGAAAGAATACGCTTTTTTGTAATGGATAAGAATGTGCAGTCTGCCTACAACATCATCATGGGAAGAGTTGGATTGAAGAAGTTCGAAGCAGTTCCATCTACAGTTCATCAATGTTTGAAATTCCCAACGAATTTTGGAGTAGGAATTATGAAAGGTGATCAAAAAGTAGCTCGGGAATGCTATTATTCGTCGGCCGAGCAAGAGGAACTTGAAGAGTTACAGAAAAAGACTACTACTTACCAAGTGGAGGAAAGCACAGAAATTGAAACTCTTGACCCTAGGGATGAATCTCAACTCGTAAAAGGACAGGTTGTGGAATCTACAGAAATTATTATCCTGGACGACGAGCATCCTGAACGAATAACTCAGATAGGGTCGTCGTTGGATTTTTCAATAAAACAGGAGTTGATAACTTTCTTGAGAAACAGGAAGAATACTTTTGCTTGGAGTCATGAAGACATGCCAGGAATAGATCCAAACTTCTTATGTCATGAACTCAATGTGAATAAGGAGATCAAACCTGTGAAGCAAAGAAGAAGAGTGTTTAGTCCCGAGAAAAACCAGGCCATACAAGAGGAGGTCGAGAAACTCCAGAAAGCCCAATTCATTGAAGACGTGAAATATCCAGATTGGTTGGCGAATGTGGTGATGGTAAAGAAGAAGAACAACAAGTGGAGAATGTGTGTTGATTTTACTGATCTCAACAAAGCATGTCCAAAAGATCATTTTCCATTGCCCAGAATTGATCAACTAGTGGATGCTACTTCGGGACACGAGCTACTCAGCTTCATGGATGCTTATTCTGGCTACAACCAAATCAAAATGAAACCTGAAGACAGGGAAAGTACTTCTTTTATTACCCCAAGGGGAACTTATTGTTATAATGTTATGCCTTTTGGTTTAAAAAATGCAGGTGCAACATATCAGCGGTTGATGAACAAGGTATTCACCGAACAAATCAGCCGCAATATGGAGGTCTATGTCGACGACATGCTCACCAAAAGCAAGAGAGCTGCAGATCATTTGGTTGACTTGAGTCAAACTTTTGATCAACTGGATAAATACCAGATGAAGCTTAACCCGACAAAATGTACCTTTGGAGTACGAGAAGGAATGTTCCTCGGATACATCGTCAACCAACGAGGTATTGAGGCAAATCCAGAAAAGATCAAAGCTCTTTTAGGGCTGCGATCCCCGACGACGAAGAAAGAAGTGCAAAGTCTTACCGGACGAGTTGCAGCACTCAACAGATTTGTATCCCGAGCAACTGATAAATGCCTCCCATTCTTCAAAACGCTACGAAAAAGTTTTGAGTGGACTGATGAATGTGAGAAAGCCTTTCAAGATCTGAAGAAGTATTTGGGAGCCCCACCATTGTTGTCTAGGCCAATAAATGGAGAGAAGCTGTACTTGTATTTGGCAGTATCAGAAAATGCAGTTAGCTCGACGTTGATCAGATTGGAGAATGGAGTCCAGAAGCCAATTTATTACACAAGCAAGGCCTTCCGAGGTGCGGAAATCAGATACCCAAAGCTGGAAAAATTGGCATTGGCATTAATTGAAGCAAGTAGAAGAATGAGACCATACTTCCAGGCCCATACCATCATTGTGTATACCGACATGCCGTTAAGACAAGCCCTTCACAAGCCAGAAAAATCAGGAAGATTGATGTATTGGGCAATAGAACTCGGTGAATATGATATTGTGTATGAACCCAGATCATCGTTGAAAGGGCAAGCCGTGGCAGATTTTATAGCAGAGTTCACATACCCTGATACCCCCGAGGAGCAAAAGATGCTTGCTGACCGACCTGTGGACGATACAGGATCGACAGACACAGATCCAAACCAACCAAGGTTGGTAAAAGGACTTGTGGATGTAGAAAAAACATCATATTTAAATCCCAACCAACTCCGGTTGGTGGAGGGGCACGAACAAATGATCGACGAGGAACGAAGGATACACGGGGATGATGAAAGAAAACAGATGATATTTCACCGAGGAACTCTAACAGATAAGAAATTTGAAGACGAGTTACATACATGGAGATTATATGTAGATGGATCATCTTGCACGGCTGGTTGTGGAGCAGGGATTGTTTTAAATTCTCCAGATGATATTGACATGGAGTACGCCTTGAGATTCCAATTCAAAGCTTCCAATAATGAAGCTGAATATGAGGCTATGATAGCAGGTTTTCATTTGGCGAAAGTTATGGAGGCGCGTCAAGTAATTGTTTTCAGTGATTCTCAGTTAATTGTGAATCAAATGATGGGAATATATGCAGTGAAGGGAGAGTTAATGGTGAAGTACCATGAAAAAGTGATGGAATTGTTGAAAGAATTTGATGCTATTCAATTGGTGAGGATACCGAGAATGGAGAATGCCAGAGCAGACGCATTGGCCCGACTAGCGTCAGCTACGCGCACCGAGCTGCGAAGAACAATACCAATTGAAGTATTAGAAAATTGGAGCATAGAAGAAGATCTGACGATGAAGATTATTACCCTTGATTTAGGACCATCTTGGATGGATCCTATCAGAGCATACATTGAAGAAGGAGTACTACCGGAGGACAAACTAGCTGCCAAGAAATTGAAGTATAAAGTTGCTCGGTATGTGTTAACTAATGGTGTTTTGTATAGACGAGGAATTATGGCAGGTTTGCAGAGATGTGTGCATCCATCAGAAGTCAAAGAATTGATTGAAGAAATCCATGAAGGATCTTGTGGAGCTCATGTAGCAGGTCGGACCCTATTGCAAAGGGTGATGACACAGGGATACTATTGGCCGACGATGAGAGCTGATTGTATAGCTTATGCTAAGAAGTGTGACAAGTGCCAACGTTTTTCTTCCATCCGAAGAACTCCACAGGCATTGTTGACACCCATAACATCACCTTGGCCATTTGCCATGTGGGGGATTGATCTGGTTGGACCACTGCCGACGACCCGAGGAAGGTTCAAGTATCTCGTCGTGGCAGTAGACTATTTTACTAAGTGGGTGGAAGCTGAACCACTAATTGATATGACGTACGAGAAGGTGTATCAGTTCATATGGAAGAATATCATTTGTCGATATGGTCTCCCCCACGCTTTCATCACAGACCATGGAACACAATTTGATAATGAAGAATTTGCTGCCTATTGTCATCAGTCAAATGTCTTGAAGTTTCATTCAGCACCAGGCCATCCCCAAAGCAATGGGCAGACTGAAGTGACGAACAGAACATTACTAAATGGGTTGAAGAAGAGGTTAAGTGAGGCTAAAGCAAATTGGATTAATGAGCTACAGTCAGTTTTGTGGGCTTACCGAACAACTCCCCGAGCAGCAACAGGAGAATCACCATATATGCTAGCATTTGGAAGTGAGGCTGTGATACCTGCCGAGTTGGGCCTACCAACACATAGGGTGTTAAATTTCAATTCTCCGATCAGTGATTTGATGAGAAGGATGGATTTAGATATGCTCGAGGAAGTCAGAGAAGAGGCAGCCATTATGAATGCTGCTTATCAACAACGAACAGCTCTGTTTTACAACAAAAGGGTAAAGAAATGTGATTTAAAAGAAGGGGATTATGTGCTAAAGAAGGTCATTCAGAAGCAGAATAAACTATAAGCAAACTGGCATGGACCTTACCGAGTTACAGAGGTTATTCGACCAGGAACTTACAGAATAGCAACTCTAGAAGGAGAGGAATTTAAAAATGCATGGAATGCTGAACACCTGCGCAAGTATTATCAATGATGTCCAATGTAAAGCATTTCTCTCATTATGAATAAAACGAAGATGTTTCACCATTTTTTCCTTCTGGATGAAAGTTTTTCGGGGAATACTAGTGTAATACACTATACAACGAAAGTGCTCTAAGGAGCCGACCTCCTTTGGTTAGGAGGACAGCTCTTCGGGGCAAAAGTGCTCTAAGGAGCCAACCTCCTTTGGTTAGGAGGACAGCTCTTCGGAGCAAAAGTGCTCTAAGGAGCCAACAAATGCAGCTCTTCGGAGCAAAAGTGCTCTAAGGAGCCAACCTCCTTTGGTTAGGAGGACAGCTCTTCGGAGCAAAAGTGCTCTAAGGAGCCAACCTCCTTTGGTTAGGAGGACAGCTCTATTGAGCAAAAAGTGCTATAAGTAGCCAACCTCCTTTGGTTAGGAGGACATGCTCTACGGAGCCAAAAAATGCTCTAAGGAGCCAAAAGCTTTAAGGAGCCAAAAAGTGTACACCAGCAGGATCAACCACGGTTGGTAAGATAAAAATATACTCTCATATTACAACTTATGTTGGTCGGGAGGTAATATTGTTACAATGAGTTCTTTGAAGAACAAAATGTTTAAAAAATACACCAAGTATAGTTGATCGGGGATAAAAACCCAATAACTGTAGTTGGTCGGCGAGGACAACTTATTGATCATAGTTGGTCGGACGCAATTTTATAATCAAACCAAGTATAGTTCGTCGGAGCTGTATTTAGTCGACAAACATTATTCACCCACCTTGGTTGGTTGGAAACAGTTTGAACATTTTTCTCATTACTTTATTATTAAGTGATCGAGAAACATTACTAATAATTGTAACCTTTTATCAAGTTGCTTATTGAACAATAATACTGTTAGCTTTTTAATAGATACATAGATACATATGTACAAATATAAATGTGCTTGATAAAACAAAATTGGCAAACAGAAAATGAAAATCTTTTCATTAATCTGGAATTAATTACAAATTATAAAATTGTTACATGGACATTACTATTCTATTGGTTTTTTGCCCTGTGCTTTAGAAACAGGTTCCTCGCCGGCAGGAGGGTCTTCTAGGCAAAGGGGAGAATTGATGAAATTAACATCTCTGAGCATTCTGACGTTCATAACAGAAGGTGTATCCAAAAGATGCTCAGGACGAGATAATTCAGCTTGGGAGTGAAGGCTATAATCACCAAGATATTTCGAAATTAGACTGCGAGGAATGGAGCGAGCTGGAATCCATGCCATATCCAATTTGAAAGGTGGTACAGGCAGGTCTAATAATGATGGAGCATGATAGTCCCATAAAAAATTCCCTTGCTCCAACTTTAATACACCCAATGCATTTAACCATCCTTGCTTGTAACCTTCATTATTAGCATGTTCAATGCGAGCATCAAGATGAACGAGAGCTTCATTGTATCCTGCCATCCAGAATTCTCTTGGCTGTTTATGGAATTGGAAGGTTAATCTATCCAATTGTTCATGAAGGCTTTTGGCAAAGAGATCTTTGTTATGCAAGGCAGATTTCGTTGATGCCAGCTGATCTTCCAGAGATAGATTTTTATTGGACATTTCAGTCAGAGCACGGTCTTTTACTTTCAACTGGAATGCTTGAGTTTCCAGAGTAGACTGAGTGCGAGCTTCCTCAACATTTTGGCTGACTCTTTCTCGCCCCCGAGAACCTCTTCCTCGTCCCCGAGCAGTTCCAGAAATAGCAGATCTTCTTAAGTCCTCCAGCTCTTGCCTCAGTTTGGCATTTTCGACCTCTAAGAACGAGAAGCCTTCATCAGTGACTGGTATTAATGCAGTAGAGGATGAAGCAGCAGATTCATACTGAGCTAATTTCTTATGCAAATTATTATTTTCTTGCTCCAGGATCTCAGCGATTTGTCTACAGGCTTCAATTTCACCTTTTAGGGTCCTCTCCCTGACGTCATACCCAGCAATGATCTTCTTGTGGCCTGTTTCTGAAGAAAGCTGCTGGTATCTATTTTCATAATCTTCATGTAACAAAGCCATTGATTCGTTATGTTGATTTTGAAGATCCTTTAAGGAACCATGAAGCTCTTCAATCAACTCATAGTAAGCGACATTGTTGGCCACTGCTCGGTCGAGTAAAGCTTTCAAGTATTGATAAGCTTCAATAGCCTGCTCTGAAGCACAGTGACCAAGGATATCAACAATTTCCGATGTACTAAGTTCTGTATGACCAGCCTTATAGTATTGATGACATTGCTGCATCAGCTCGGTATCATGAGAAGAGATCAATTCCATTCTAGCAACAAACTAATGACAAGAAAAAGACAACAATCAACAAAAACAAGTTATCAACAACAGAGATGAGCAAAGATATATTTTATTAGATCATCAAAAAGTTACATCGTTCGATTACAAGGAAATACAGAAAGGCTACCGAACAACTTCACACCTTTTCCTTGTCCCCCAAGACTTTCTCGGGAGGCTGGGACGAGGAGCTCGGTTGCTCGGTGATAACTACAGCTTGATCGGTAGGAGTCTTCTCGGGAGGAGGAGGCATGGAGGAAATGTCCTCGATGGCAGATGGTTGAAAGGCAGAAACTTGATCACCCATAGCCATGGAAGATTCATCTGAAGCAGGTTCATCTTCTTCTTCTTCCACAATTGGTGGAGGAGGACCAGGGAGATGCCGTTGGAATAGCTCAGAATCATCTTGGACTTTTAGCTCTTGCAGAGCATCTACCCAACCATCATAGAAGTATTTCAACTCCCCATATTGGACTTGGGACGTCATTGCAGCTATCCCTCTCTCCCATCCTTTCTCCCAACCAACACTGAAATGTTTCTTGATTGCAACTTTTCTCCTCGATTTCTCCGAGGAGAGCTTCACCTCCAGTTCCTCTTTCTTAACCTTAATATCTCGCAGAGTAGATATTTCTTCTTTTGCCTTCTTCAATTTATCATCAGATTCCTGATGTTTAACTTCCAAATCTTTAATTTTCTCCTCCAAATTCTTAGAGGTTTCAGCCATCTTCATCTTATCAGCCTCAGCCACAGCCAATTTTTTCTCCCAAACAATTTTCTCCTCGATGTACTGTTGGTGAGATTCCTTCACAGATTGGGTTAAACCCAATAGAGCATCGTCAACATCGGACGAGGAAGTGGAAGCTTTAATAACTTGATCTTTCTTCACGATGGTATTGAAGCAGTTCATCAGCTGAAAGATAAGAAAAACAATAGAGTCAACACAAATACAAGAATTCAAGAAAAAGAAAGAAAGATCAAAGGTATGAGAAATTTACTGAAGAAAGATGGCGAGCAGCTAGGGACGTCAGTGTATCCCTAGGAATTTTTTCATCAACCCCGAGAACCTCGGGTATAACTGAGTTCGTTGAAGAACTCGAAAGAATAATTTTTGAGACACCACTACCACCAGCGGGTAGAGAAGGTGCAGTTCCAGCAAGATTAACCGAGGATGATTTCCTCAATCTCTTCAAAGGACGGTCAGTAGCATCAACCAAGGAAGAAGTCTTGGTCGGAGAGATGGCAATTACATCAGCAGGAGCATTTTTCTTGCTCAGGGCCACCGGGGGCTTCTCGGCAACTTTGGAGGAACCAGCATCTACTTTTTTAGTCCCCTCTGGGATATCAATTTTGCCTTTCTGGGCTCCAACAGCAGAAGAAGTGTCACCAAATAGAGCAGGAGGAGCTCTTTTCTTGCCCATTCTCTGAGATAGGGGGATATGAGAATCTGAAGATGAACTTTCTGGTGTTGAAGCTGGTTCAACAGGGCGAGCAGTATAAGAGGTTGTGTAACTCTTATACTGTAGTAAATATGAAGCAGATCTAATATGCTCGTCAGCAATGGTCTTATGCAAATTCCAGATAAGTTTCAAATGCTTGATATTCACTTCTGACTCTTTTGGAGTTTTTCTTTTGCTATCAACTGCAAACAAATACATAATAGAATATCAGTCATACATTTTGTCAAACAGGATGAAAGCATAATTTCATAAGTAAAATAAAATGAAAAATAAACCTATCCCATTGCCGTATGGGGGGCATCTGGGACCGTTGTATACTTCATTCCCAGATAAAGGCGCATGTTGCCAATTTTTTATGACCAACCCATGCTCAAAATAATCCCTATTTGAGTCAGGGAGATTAACTACAAGAGCCCTATTCAAATACCTAGTTTTCAAATAATAAATATTATCTAGAACGGCCCATTTATAACAAAACATAATTTCAGGGATCCCAATACGAGTCCCATGAGTTAAATTTAATTTGTGCACCCCGTTAATTATTCTCCATGAATTGGGGGCTATTTTTGCAGGAACAAGATCAAAATATTGACAAAACTCAAGACATAATGGGTTTGGTGGAAAGGAAAAACCGCATTCAGCAACAAAAAGACTGGGGAACCAATGTCCCTCAGCCAATCGAAAGTAATCTAAAGGCTCAGAAAGAACCTCTAGAGTTACCCACGAAGGAATGGAAAAATCAGAACGAAATTTCTCAACAGATTCCACAATATAAACCATATTGAATAAAAGAGATACAGAAGAAAGAAAGAAGATCTTACAGAAAGAAAGGAGATGTGTTGACAACGAACGGAAACAAAGATGAACGCACAAGAGAAGAAGAGAAGAGAAAGCTTGAATGCAGAGAATGAAAAACGTAGACGACGGTATGGTTATCAAAGAAGTTTAAATACTTTGCATTGGGAAGCGGCGAAAGAAATGATTATCAAAAAGAAACTACTAAACTTCCGGCGGCTAAAAGGACAAAATTTGCACGAATATCAAAGCGCTTTATCAAAAAGGCGGAAACTGCGAAATAAGAAGGAAATTTGAATACAATGTTCCTGAAACCCGGGAAGTACATTTAATATTGCCATATACCGAGAAAGAATGTTCCATACTCTTCAGAGTTCAAAATATGAAACATTGGGGGCTTCTGTTGATACCAAAATTAATGTGCTGATGTGGACGAATAAGATGAAGACACGTGTCAATCTACATGGCACAATAGCAACGAGGAAGATCGTTTCCCGACCAACCGTGCTTCCTTCCGAACAACGAGAATACACCGAGAAACTCTATCACACCGAGGAACTCTATCATCCCGAGATACTCTAAGTACTCCGAGGAACTCTTGATCAACAAGCAACTAAGGCGGTCCGAACTGCATCTCGGCCGTATCATTAATTACCAGACGGACAACTGTTCAACTATCCATTGTATTCTTGACGCACACGTTGCATTAAATGTATTACCCTTTCATATGTAAATCATTTAATGTATTGGACCTTTCATGTACAGCCTCAAGGCTATAAATACATTGTATCTCCCTCATTCAAAGGGACCGGAATTTCTTGAGAGAACTGGTAATCAAGAATTCCACAAACACTCAGCAATAACATAACAGTGGACGTAGGCTTTATTCCTAGCCGAACCACTTTAAAAATCTTTGTCTTATTTATTTATCTGTGATTGAATAATTAGAGCAATCTAGTTTTTTACATCAACAATGACTTACCATTATAGGAATCATGTATTAGACAAATCCTAGTATTTTACTCATAATGGCTTAGATCTAGAGGAACTGATAGGAAGCTCCAATTCCTAACCTTTGGACTCTTTCAAGCAAGAATCCAAGGATTACATAGATCTCCGAATAATATCAACATATTATGTTGTTTAGTATATAAAAGATGGAAAGATTTTGAAAAAATCCTTAGTGGGATATCCCAATTAGAAATATCAGACAACATAGGATACTTTAATGTCATTCCAGCATTTACAGTAACCGTAGACACTGCCACATATTTTAAGTTAATCTTATATGCTAGTGGCTATGAAGACTATATTATCCCAGACGCTAATATAAATATAGAATTCCAAAGCTATGTGAAGTTCTCCCAATTTTCTTATGAAGGAATGAAATCGGGAATTCCTAGCGGTAGACTCAATGAAGAAATCTTAGTTAGGACCAATGTTTCATACTACAATCATACTTACAGTATTAGGAATACTGGACCTATGAGAGAAAAAGCTAAGCCCCTTTGCCAATTGCCAGAATTTCAAGAAACTAAGATTATACAGACTAAACCTATGTTTATTAATCAAGACGATGTCACTGAAAATATTACTATCCAGTTTGGCCCTCCTAAGATTGTCAATAAGAATATCCAGACCGAAGAAATTAGATTTAAGAATATGGGAGAAGCCATAATCAATAATCCTTCAGAAGGAGAATGCAGTAGTAAGACTAATACTAGTTTACTAAGACAAGCCCCGGTAATTAGACCTAGAAAATCATTTGAACAAAAAGACTTAATTAAAGAAAAAGCTAGGATCCAAAAGTTTAGACAAGAACCCGCATAATTGGATATGAAGACATTTAAAGATCACCTTAAGAAAAGTCATTTGCTTAGATTTTAAGAAAGAGAAAGATTTAATATGATAGCCCAAGACCGCATATTAAAATTAAAAGAATTCAAGAATACAAAGGAACATCTTAGAAACCTAAGACTAATAGAAGAAGGAGAACAAAGATTAATGCCATCTACACAAGTAGAGCCTAGTAAACAAGAGATAGGAAGTAGTAGTAGGCTAGAAGATGCTCCTAGACTTTTTAGTAAATCAATAGGAACAAATATTCTTATATACTCAAGCACCGTAGTTAAGACTAAACCTGATTATATAAAAGACTTTCCAACTATTGACAAGAGTTTCACTCCTGTTAAGGATATGGAAAGCCAAGCCATAAATCCAGTATGTATATACCTTAATCTAGACAATGTCCAATATAGGAAGAAGTCCTTAGATGAATGGCATAATCAGATGAACATGTGTTTTGCATCTAATGAGCAATGGGATGCAAGTTCATGTAAACAATACACTGAGCAATCCATTAGAGGTATTGCAAAATATTATTTAGATAGTCTAAGAAAGGTTGCTGATGAAGATTCCTTAGCTAAGATTGAAAAGATGAAAGAAAACTTAGAAGAAAGATCAATTGAAGAATATATTCAATTGTTCACATCAGAATTCATTGGAGCTCGACATCTAGCTCAAATCAATGAACGAGATTTAGCAAAAACTAAGCTACCCTCCTTAGCATTTGCAAATTAGATAAGATAAATGAATATAACAATAATTATGAGCAGCTATATTACCAAATTAAAGAATTTGGAGAGACCTTAAAAGATGAATACTTTATAAAGATACCTTCCATAGGATAAATCCTAATTAATGAATATAGGAATTGACCAGGAGTAGTTGGAGTTAAGAATAACTCCCTTAGTGAAAGAATTAATTTTTCCAAAGACTATATCATATATAAGAGACGTGATATAACTCAAGGAAAGTTAATAGAAGAAACTTTCAAGCAAATCCCTCCAATCAAAGATGAAAGAGGCGTCGCTCCAATCCAATGGGGATGTGGTAGTGAATCTAAGAAATTCAAAAAGAAATTAGAATGGAAACATAAGAAGTTTAAGACTAGACCTTTAGGATTTCCAAAGAAGTATAAATTTAGACCATCTACAACCTTTAGAAAAAAGAACACTACGACTAAGAAAAATAAATTTAACCAAAGAAGATATTTTAAGAAGAACACTAGTAAATATAAGAAGGTTCCTAATTATAGGAAAGAAAAAGATGTAGCTCAATCTAAAACTACCCTCAAGGCATGTTAGACTTGTGGCAAAGAAGGACACTTTGCTAAAGATTGCCCTAATAAAAAAGATAAAGAAGGTATTAAGATTATTAATACAATGTTAGATTATGCAGATCAAGAAGAGTTAGATATCCTATATGCTATAGAAATATCTGATATAGAAGATGATGACAATACTAGTATCTATAGTGCATATACAGATAGTGACTCGGAAGACCGTAGTGATACTAATGAGTATGAAGACTCTCAGGATATTCTAGACTTATATATGATGCAGACTAATCAAGACAATTTAGATAGTGAATATATAGACTTTTAAGAAGCTTGGTATAAGTGTGTATTAAGCCCCTTTTTAAATAAAAGATGGACAGTTAGTAATCCTGAGTTACTAACCTATATACCTAGATGTTACTTTGA
Organism: Sambucus nigra; assembly: GCA_949130495.1. NCBI lineage: Eukaryota > Viridiplantae > Streptophyta > Magnoliopsida > Dipsacales > Adoxaceae > Sambucus > Sambucus nigra. The sequence continues at coordinate 60,344,895 of OX422209.1, read as the reverse complement.
TGAAAGACATTATTGCACATTTGCAATGAAATGTAGCAAGAAAGACTTTATATGCGTAGAATGCTTTGACATTATACAAACAAAATTATTTATGGTTTGTAATGTTTGTCAATTACACTACCATGAAGACTGTTGGAGAACTAGATTTAGAGTAATCTATACTAGCCAGTATGATGCTCAAATAGACTTAGATATCAAAACATATTATCAATATATTGATAAAAATATGGCCAAAAGAGTACAAGAAAATGAAGACTTAAAAGGAAAAGGAATTTCCTATGATTTAGAAGGATGTCATTCTGATAGTAGTTCAGAAGACCAAACACCCCTAGATTTTATAGATAAACCTCAGAAAGGAATATCTATTTTAGAAAAGAACAATTTAGGAATTTCTACTAAACCACATGCTTGTTTTGTAGAATTATTTGTTCAACACAAAGACTATCCTAAAAGGCTTTCAACTTTTATAGATACAAGGTGCTCTCAGAGTATTTGCAAGGCTAATGCCTTCCCTGAAGACTACTTTTTAGAAAGTTCTCAAGAAATCTATGGTAAAGTGGCTAATGGAGACCCATTTACCTTATATTTCCAGACTATTCCTATTTACTTTAAATTAGGAAATCAGACCAATAAAATCGTTAATCATCGATTTTGGATAATGGATCCTCATCCTAGTTTCACAGGAAACATTATTTTAGGATAATACTTTATTAGTAAATATCATCCTTATACCCAGTATAACGATAAGATATTAATTAGTGATAAAGAGGAATTTAATATTAAAGCTCCTCTAATTTATCACAAGATCGTTTTTGACCTTATGCAGGTCAAACCTAATTATAGACCTATAAACATCAGAGTTCTTCAGCTGAGCATGGTGGACCTAGACCTACAACCCAACAAGAGGCGCTAGAAATTACTAAACCCTTACAAAAAGAGTGTAAGTGTCCAGACCAAGAGTGTTATAAACAAATAACACTTATACAACAAGACATTTTAGATCAAGCCCAGCATACCTTATTACAGGTTCAAGCTATATCCAAACAGAAGAAAATGGACATAGAAGTAGAAAAGGAAAAGATTAGGCAATTAGCAGAGCCTACTTTAGGAGAAAATCCCATCGCTAAGTTCGATAAAGACCAAAGCTATTATGAAATCATCCCTATTAACCCAGACGCCACTATTAATGGTGGAACCTATAAGAAAGGATATTCACAAGAAGATAGAGAAGAATTCAAAAAAGACACAAATGAAATGATTAAGTTAGGCATTATTAGAGAAAGTAAAAGTAGACATAATAGCCTAGCCTTCTATGTTAAAAATGAATCTGAACATAAAAGAGAAAAAAGATGCATGGTTATAGATTATAGACAATTAAATAAGAATTGTGAATTTGATTCTTACAAAATATCAGACAAGAATAATTTAATCAATTTTATTGAAGATAGAATTATATTTAGTATGTTTTATTGCAAATCAGGCTTTTGGTAAATTAAGATGCATCCAGACAGTATTACTTGGACTGCCTTTAGTGTGCCCCAAGAAAAATACGAATGGCTAGTAATGCCATTTGGATACTTTAATGCTCCTCAAGTATTTCAAAGAAGAATGGATAATATATTTAGACATTATTCGGAATTTTGTCTTGTTTACATAGATGAAATTCTTATAGCCAGTAAGACTGAGACAGAGCATGTAGACTATCTTAAAAAGATTATTTTAGAATTTGATAAACATGGTATTGTTATTTCTAAAAGAAAAATGCAATTATTTTAGACTAAGATAGACTTTGTGGGAATGCATATTAATAAAGGAAAATTATCCTTAGCAGAACACATAACTAAAAAGATTCTTGAGTTTCTAGATCAACTCAAAGATAGAAAATAATTACAATCATTTTTAGGATTGCTTAATTGTGCTGCAGACTTTATTAAAGGCCTTGCTTCAAAGAGAAAAAACTTAACATCCAAATTAAAAGGGACAGACAAAACTAATCCTTTTTATTAGACCAAAGATGATTTTGAAGTCATAAAACAGATTAAAGATGCAGTAAAAAATATTCCTTTACTTGAACTGCCTAATGCAGAAGATCAATTTATAGTAGAAACAGATGCCTTTGATAAACAATAGGGAGCAGTATACTTTGCCATTGATCATCAGACGAAAAAGAAAAAACTTTGTAGATATAGTTATAGAACCTTTACGGATTCAGAAATAAGATACATTGCCCATGAAAAAGAAGTTTTAGCTATAGTAAGGGCAATAGAAACATATATGCTTTTCCTTAGACCTAAACATTTTACTGTTTATACTGACTCTTCTTATGTAGTAAAATCCAGAGACTTAGACTTTTCCAAATCAAGGACCAATAGACTTATTAGATAGCAAAAATTGCTTAATGGTTATGACTTCTCTGTTATACATATTAAAGGAAGTAAAAATACCATTCCATACATCATATCAAGAGAACCAATGTTTGTTAACACTAATATAATTTCATATTTTAAGTTGTAAATAGAAGACCTAGACAACATGAGTTTCTCTGGGACTAATAGACTGAACAAAGAATACGTTACAGACTATCTTAGATGAGTAAGGCCAAATGCTGGTATAACGCAAAGACAGACTCATATTCAAGACTCTCAAGAAAGACCAATCCTAGATAACTTTGATGATATCCTAGTTCCTCCTAGAAAATCTAGACAAGAGTTTGTTTCTCAAAATAGACTCATTGGGAAAATGTATTTTTCCCAATATAGACCTGAGCAAAGATACCCAGACTTAATAAAGTTTAGACGAGAATTTTCAGATGATGAAAATACTCTCATAGACGCTATATGGTGGAACGTGAAGAATAAACTATAGATTGAGTTCAAACACAATTTGGTAGCCATTGCCAAATTTATAAGGTCTTAAAGACTTCCAGTTACCTAACTCAGTGGTACTGTTATGACTAGATCGCAAACTCAAACATATGCTCAGACTCTTGGAGAATCCTCCAAAACTAGACCTGCTGATTTTTGTTATCAGAAAAAGACTTTTAAGATTAAGATTGTTATACCGTTTGCTCATAATAATCTCCCATTAATAAAAGACTTTCAAAAAGAAACTAATAACATTATTGATCATTTTAATATGTTATTATCAAAAATAAATGGAGATGCTTTAATAATTAAAGGTTTATTCAAAGACGTTCCAAAAATATATCTTTTTGGAAAATCATATATGGCTCATATAACTCTTGCAGACCACGGGTTTATTGGGCTCGTTCAGATAAAACATATTGAAGACTCTGTTGCTCTTGAAAAAATAGTCCACGAGTATGTTAAGAAGGTAGAATATTTACTTCCTCTATTTGCTAGAATCTATCAAATTGCTCCAAGTTCCTATAGAGGAATGGGAGTTGAAGGATTTAGACTTATTAGATTTTCCAATTATATATTTGAAGACATTAAGATTTTATCAAAAGACGAGACTAAAGATTTAATTATTGATAAGTCCAAACTCCAGATTGCTCAAGCCATGGAGACCATATAAGTCATGGAATTATTGATAGGAGAAGACATGTGGTACACTACCTACCACAAAGAAGACCTGATAATCCAAGCTGATGAGCCATTCAACGGAAGGCTCAAGAAAGAATCCAAAGAAATGGTAGAGATAGCTTTACCAGCTAGCCTTAGAATTATGGGACTCATTGATAAATTTTTCAACAATTCCCTACCAAACCAAGGTAAGGAAAAAGAAGATACAGATGGGATAAAGACGACCCCCTCGTTAGTAGAAGAATTATTAAAAACAAAAGATGCCTTGCACTAGACCTATGAATTATTGCAAGAAGATAAGAAGACTCTATTATCTAGACTGATAATTCCACTTGCAGAATAAAGACAAGCACAGCTCAGACCTGCCCCATATGGGCCCATACATCCTCCTTTTCTAAAAGATAAAAGAAGACAGTGGAATATGGTAGGTTCAAGATAATTGCAAAATGCCAAGATTTCTTTTCAAAAAGAAGAAAAGTAAAGACTCAAATGATTCCAATAATTTAGACTTTAATAATTGTATGCTTTCAACTGGATCACTTTTTGTAACCGGTTACCAGTCATTTGTAGTGCCCTTGATCTATAAAAGGGAGCATCCAGTTAAATTTTAGATCATCAGTTGTTAGACTTCCAGTATTAGCTATTAGAGAGAGAGAGAATATGCTTGTAGTAAGTAATATGTACATGAGTGAGTAAATCTCTCATAGTTAGGGGAGAAGGGATAGTTATATTTACTTATGCTATGCAATAAAAGAATTTTCTTTTCTAGAAATCTCTTATGTTAAGTTGTTATTATTTTCCAAATTGTCTCCAACTTTCTGTTCATAGAGGACTATTGTGTGGAACCTCTGGTGTAGCACACAAGGTCTTATACTGGTGAACCGCCATCAGATGCCGATTTTCCGTTAGCCGTTAGCCAGGTGGGCGTTAGGCGTGAAGGCATACAGGCAGGAAACGGGTTCAATGCTAAAATAGTGGATTGAGGTGGGACACATAAAGAGAGAGTTGTAGGAGGCTGAGACCGGAGAATAATAGTAGCAAGGCTGAAGAGAAGATGGAAGGAAGATAAAGATATTGCAGACCAAAAGGAAGGTATAACTCGAACCAAACCCTTAACTATTTTACATATTATAAAAGAAACTTATATGAGCTTACAAATCACTGAAGACTTTTTAGCATTTGTCAATCAAACAAATTTAGACTTAACTAGAGAAATCCAAGATAAAGAACTTATAGAATCTACTTTAACATACGCATGTGGTACTTTCAAATATATAGACCAAATTATTGAATGGTTAGTGTTGATGTAAAAAAAACTAGATTACTCTAATTATTCAATCACAGATAAATAAATGAGACAAAGAATTTCAAAGTGGTTCAGCCTTATATGAATGGCCTACGTCCACTGTTATGTTATTGCTGAGTGTTTGGGAATTCTCGATTACAAGTTCTATCAAGAAATTCCGGTCCCTTTGAATGAGGGTGATACAAGGTATTTATAGCCCTTAGGCTGTACATGAAAGGGTAATACATTAAATGATATACATATGAAAGGGTAACTCATTTAATGCTCTTCAAGCGTGTGCGTCAAGATGATAAGAATTCAATGAATAGTTGAACTGTTGATTATCTGGCAATCAATGCTGCGGTCGAGATGCAGCTCGAACCGCCTTAGCCTTAGTTGCTCGTCGTTCAAGAGTTCCTCAGAGCGTTAGAGTTCCTCGGAGAGCTGGAGTTCCTCGGAGTGTACTTGTTGCTCGGAGTGAGTCTGACTTGGTCGGGGGAATGAACTTCCTCGTTGCTATTATGCCACGTAGATTGACACGTGTCTTCTTATTATTCGCCCACATCAGCATACTAATTTTGGTATCAACAGAAGCTCCCAATGTTTCATATTTCGAACTTTGAGGAGTATGGAACATTCTTTCTCGGTATATGGCAATATTAAATGACCTTCCTGGGTTTTAGGAGCCTTTTTTCGTATTTGAATTTCCTTCCAAATTCGCAGAATCCGCCTTTTTTGCATTTTTATAAGCGCTTCGATCTTCGTGCCCTTTTTATCCTTTTAGCCTCCGGTAGCGTAATAGTTTCTTTTTTGTAATCATTTCTTTCGCCATTTCCCAAGGCAAAGTATTTAAGCTTCAGAAGCAATCCCATCGTCTTCTACCTTTTTAATTTCTGCTTTCGAGTTTTCTATAGCTTTTCTCTCTCTTGTGCGTTCATCCCTTCCTTCGTTTGTTTGTCACCAGATCTCCTTTTTCCTGTAAGATTTTCTTCCTTCTTCTTCATTTCTTTTTATTAACCATGGTTTATATTATCGAATCTCTTGAGAAGTTCCGTTCTGGCTTCTCTATTCCTTCTTGGGTAACTTTGGAGAATCTTTCTCAGCCTTCAAGTTATTTTGATTTGGCTGAGGGACATTGGTTCCCTAGCCTCTTTATTGTTGAATGTGGATTTTCTTTTCCACCAAACTCTTTATGTTTAGAGTTCTGTCAGTATTTCGATGTTGTCCCTGCAAAAATAGCCCCCAACACATGGAGAATATTTAATGGGGTGTATAGGTTAAATCAAACTCATGGAACTCGTATAGGAATTCCTGAGATTATGTACTGTTATAGATGGGCTGTTTTAGACAATGTTTTTTATTTGAAAACTAGGTTTTTGAATAGGGCCTTAGTAGTCAACCTCCCTGATGCAAACAGGGATTATTTTGAACATGGGGTAGTTATAAAAAATTGGCAACATGCCCCTTTGGTTGGAGATGCAGTATATGAGGGTCCCAGATGCCCCCCGTATGGCAATGGGATAGGTTATTTTCATCTTATTTTATTTTTGAAATTACGATTTCATTGTGTTTGACAAAATGTATGACTGATATTTCACTATGTATTTATTTGCAGTTGACAGTAAGAGAAAAACTCCAAAGGAATCAGAAGTAAATATTAAACATTTGAAACATATCTGGAATTTGCATTGAAGAGTTGCAGATGAGCACATTAGGTCTTCTTCATATTTGCTGCAGTACAGGAGCTACACACCATCCTTTACTGCTCGTCCTATGGTCAGCATTAGTGACCCATTGCCAGCTTCTGAGGAATCTTCACCAGAATCTCACATTCCTCTAAGTCAGAAGATGGGCAAGAGAAGAGTTCCTGCTATCTTCGAGGAGACTTCCTCTTCCGGGGATGGAAAGAGAAACAAGGCTGAAGTCCCAAAGGGGACAAAGAAAGTAGATGGTGCCCCTTCTGTTGCTCCTCAGAAGGCCGCCGAGAAGCCCCCAGTGGCTCCGAGCAAGAAGAATGCACCTGTGGAAGTGGTCCCAACCAAAAGTTCTTTGGTTGAAATTGTTGAAGGGCCACTGAGGAGATTGAAGAAATCATCCTCGGTCATTTTGACTGAGACCATTCCCCAGCTCCAAGCTAGTGGAGCTGGTGTTCCCACCATTATTCCCCCGAGTTCTGCGATGAGCTCGGTAAAGACTTGGACTATTCCTGAAGTCCAAGGGATAGAAAAAAACATGTCTAGGTATATGCTGACATCCCTAGCTACTCGTCACATTGCTTCAGTAAGTTTCTCTTATCTTGAATTTTTCTTTCTTTCCCTCAATTCTCGGTATTGACTTATCATTACCTTCTTTTTCAGTTGGTGAGTTACTTTAACACCATATTGAAGAAAGATGAAGCACTCAAGGCTTCTAGCTCCTCATTTGGAGTGGAGGATGCCTTTGTGGGTTTGGCCCAATCTCTAAGGAATCCCGTCAAAAATACGACGAGGATAAGGGTGAATGGGAGAAGAAGTTGACTGCGTCTGAGGCAGAGAAGTGCAGTTGGGAAAGAAGGTGAAGGACTTGGAGATAGAGAATAAAAAATACGCTGAGAAGCTCACTAGTTTTGGTGAGCTTGAGAATAAGTTGAAATCGGCCGAGGAAGAGCTGTCCCTTCTGCGAGAAGTAAGTCGCCAGAAAGAGGAGGTGGAGACCAAATTGAAAGCCACCGAGGATCTTCTATCCGAGAAGCTCTCCTCGGAGAAAATAAAGAGAAAAATGGCTGTTAAAAAATCCTTTCGAACCGGTTGGGACAAAGGATGGGATAGGGGGGTAGCTGCAATAATGGCTCAGGTGCAGTATGGGAGTTTGAAATACTTCCGAGATGGTTGGGTTGCTGCCTTGCAAGAATTGAAGGTGAGCGAGGACTCTGAACTATTTCAACAACATCTTCCTGGTCCTCCTCCAGCTATTGAAGATGAAGAAGAGGATGAAGCTGCATCCAAGGAGTCTTCACTGATAGTGGGTGATCAAGTCATTGCTACACAACCCAACCAGACATCTACTGAGGAGATTTCTTCTTTGCCTGCTCCTCCTGAACGAATCCCAACCCCAGCCGACCAGATTATTGTTCCCACCGAGCAACCAAGCTCCTCGTCCCAGCCTCACGAGAAAGTCTTGGGAGACAAGAAAAAGGTGTGAAGTTGTTCGGTATTCTCTTTTATTTTTCCTTTTACTTTTACTTTGTATTCTGAATGATGTACTCTTTTTGATGATGTAATAAAATCACCTCTTTTTGCTCCTCTATATTGTTGATGCTCTGTCTTCTTATTTTATTAACTCTTGCCTTCTCTTCTTTATTAATTTATGACTAGAATGGAATTGCTGTCTGCCAATGATACAAAACTGATGCAGCAATGCCATGAATATTATAAGGCTGGTCACACAGAATTGAGTGTATCAGAAGTTGTTGACATCCTCGGTCATGATGCTTCAGAGCAGGCAGTAGAAGCTTATTAATATCTGAAGGGCTTACTTGATCGAGCTGTTGCCAATAACGTGGCTTACTATGACATGATCGAGGAGCTTCAATATACTCTAGAAGATCTTCAGACTCAGTACAAAGAATCAACTGACCTTCTGCACGAGGGATATGAAAAAAGGTATCAACAACATTCTGCCGAGATAGGCCACAAAAAGATCCTTGTTGGGTACGATGTCAGGGAGAGAACCCTAAAGGGAGAAGTTGAAGCTTGTAGAAAAATTGCTGAACTACTAGAGCAAGAGAATAATAATTTGTAGAAAGAGCTAGCACAATATAAGTCTGCAGCCTCTTCTTCAACAACGGTAATCCCAGTGACTGATGAGGGATTTTCCTTCTTAGAAGTTGAGAATGCCAAATTAAGGCAAGAGTTGGATATCCTGAGAAGGTCTGGTACTTCTACTTCTACTCGGGGACGAGGAAGAAGTTCTCGTGGGCGAGGAAGAGTTGCCCAGGATGTTGTCGAGGAACGAAGTACTCCACCTGCTCGGGGTCGATCAAGAACTCCTCGTAGTATTGAAGAAGCTCATACTCTGTCAACATTGGAAACTCAAGCGTACCAATTGAATGCAAAAGATCGGGCTTTGTCTGAAATGTCCAAGAAAATCCAAACTCTGGAGGATCAACTTGCTTCAACCAAGTCTGCTCTAAAGAATAAAGATGTTTTTGCCAGGAACCTTCATGAGCAGTTAGAGAGAATAACTTTCCAATTCCATAAACAACCTCGCGAGTTCTGGAATGCAATCTACAATGAGGCCCTTTATCACTTGGATGCTCGCATTGAAAATGCCAATAATGAAGGTTATAAACAGGGATGGTTGAACGCCCTGGGTGTATTGAAACTAGAGCAGGGCCATTATTTATGGGATTATCATGCTCCTGGGCTACTAGACTTGCCTGTGCCACCTTATAAATTGGGCATGGAATGGATCCCAGCTCGTGCCATTCCTCGGAGCTTAATTACAAAATACCTCGGTGACTACAATCTTCATTCTCAGATCGAGGTATCTCGTCCCGAGCATCTACTGGACACACCTTCTGTGATGAACGTTAGGATGCTGAAGGATTTGAACTTCATTAACTCTCCTCAGACTTTAAATGATCCACCTGCTGACGAGGAACCTATTTCAAAAGCGGAGGGAAAGAAACCAATAGAGTATGGATCTCAATGTAATAGTTAGTACACATATGTAAAATGTAATTCGTTTTGAATTTTAATGAAAGACTTTCATTTTCTGTTTGCAAATCTGTACTGCTATTGTTTTGTGTTTGTCAAACACTTTATATTTGTGCTTGCATAACAATATTGTGTGTTTCCTCGACCAACTTGGTAATAAAAATTTACAAGTTCCAGTAATGTTGCTCGATCACTTAACAATAAAGTAATGAGTATAAAAATGTTAAAATTTCTTCCAACCAACCAAGGTTGTTAAGTTGAGCTCGTCGACCAATTATAGTTAATGGGTTTTTATCCCCGACCAGCTATACTTGGTAAACTTTGTCTTTTTCATAAAATGTGCCCGACCAACCAAGGTCAAAGATTTTTCCTCGTCGACCAACTACAGTTAGTGGGTTTTTATCCCCGACCAGCTATACTTGGTAAACTTTGGAATATTTGTTCTTCGATGAACTTTTATGTAATAAACTTACTTTCCGACCAACATAAGTTGGCATTTTGAGATAATCTTACTTCCCGACCAACATAAGTTGGCATTTGAGAGCATGTCTTGTTTCCTAACCAACCGAGATTGGCCTTTCGTCGATCATTTTTTGTTCTCGCCCTTTTACCAACCGGAGTTGGTCGTGGGTCTGAACTATCATGTCCACTAGCTCTTTTACCAACCTTAGTTGGTCACACTAGTGTATGCCTCCTAACCAAAGGAGTATAGTTTGTTCTCGCCCTTTTACCAACTGGAGTTGGTCGTGGGTCTGAACTATCATGTCCACTAGCTCTTTTACCAACCTTAGTTGGTCACACTAGTGTACGCCTCCTAACCAAAGGAGTATAGTTTGTTCTCGCCCTTTTACCAACCTTAGTTGGTCGTGGGTCTGAACTATCATGTCCACTAGCTCTTTTACCAACCTTAGTTGGTCACACTAGTGTACGCCTCCTAACCAAAGGAGTATAGTTTGTTCTCGCCCTTTTACCAACCGGAGTTGGTCGTGGGTTTGAACTATCGTCTTCTTTTTACTGCCGAGCAGCGTAGTGTTAAACACACTAGTATTCCCCGAAAAACTTTCAATAAAAGGAGAGAAGATTGTGAAATATCATTGTTTTATTCATATTGATGGAACTGCTTTACATTTTACATCACTGATAATACTTGCGTAGGTGTTCAGCATTCCATACATTATTAAATTCCTCTCCTTCTAGAGTTGCTATTCGGTAAGTTCCTGGTTGAACAACTGCAGTAACTCGATAAGGTCCATGCCAGTTTGCTTCCAGCTTATTGTGCTTCTGAATGACCTTCTTTAGCACGTAATCTCCTTCTTTTAAATCGCATTTTTTCACCCTCTTGTTGTAGAACAGGGTTGTTCGTTGTTGATAAGCAGCATTCCTAATGGCTGCCTCTTCTCTAACTTCCTCGAGCACGTCCAAATCTAATCTCCTCATCAAGTCGCTGACTGGGGAATTGAAATTCAGCACTCTGTGTGTTGGAAGACCCAACTCGGCAGGTATTACAGCCTCACTTCCAAATGCCAGCATATATGGTGATTCTCCTGTTGCTGCTCGGGGAGTTGTTCGGTAAGCCCACAATACTGATTGTAGCTCATTAATCCAATTGTCTTTAGCCTCACTTAGCCTCTTCTTCAAACCATTTAGTAATGTTCTATTCGTCACTTCAGTCTGCCCATTGCTTTGAGGATGGCCTGGTGCTGAATGAACCTTCAAAATGTTTGACTGATGACAATAGGCGGCAAAGTCCTCGTTATCAAATTGTGTTCCATGGTCTGTGATGAAGGCATGAGGGAGACCATATCGGCAGATTATATTCTTCCAAACGAACTGGTATACCTTCTCGTACGTCATATAAATAAGTGGCTCAGCTTCTAGCCACTTAGTAAAATAATCCAGTGCCACGACGAGGTACTTGAATCTTCCTCGGGTCGTTGGTAGTGGTCCAATCAGATCAATTCCCCACATGGCAAATGGCCAAGGGGAAGTTATGGGTGTCAATAATGCTTGTGGAGTACGTCGGATGGAAGAAAAACGTTGGCATTTATCACATTTCTTAGCATAGGCTATACAATCAGCCCTCATCGTTGGCCAGTAGTATCCTTGCGTCATCACCCTTTGCAAAAGTGTTCGACCTACTACATGGGCTCCACAGGACCCTTCATCGATTTCTTCAATCAATTCCTTCACCTCGGAGGGATGTACACATCTCTGCAAACCCACCATAATTCCTCGTCTATACAAAACACCATTAGTTAGTACATACCGAACAACTTTAAACTTCAATCTCTTTGCAGCGAGCTTATCCTCTGGCAATTCTCCCTCTTCAATATATGCCCTCATGGGATCCATCCAAGATGGTCCTAAATCAAGGGTTATAACATTCATCGTCAAGTCTTTATCTATGCTCCGAGCTTCTATAACTTCAATTGGTATTGTTCTTCGTAGCTCGGTACGAGTAGCTGATGCTAGTCGAGCCAATGCGTCTGCTTGTGAATTTTCCAGTCTTGATATTCGGATTAACTGAATGGCATCAAATTTTGCCAATAATTCCATCACCTTTGCATGATACCTGACCATTAATTCTCCTTTAACAACATATATTCCTATTATCTGATTCATAATTAATTGAGAATCACTGAATACCATCACTTGTTGCGCTTCCATACTCTTTGCTAAATTAAGACCTGCTATCATCGCCTCATATTCAGCCTCATTATTGGAAGCTTTGAATTGGAATCGCAGGGCGTATTCCACGTCGATCTCATCTGGAGTGCTCAGAACTATTCCAGCACCACATCCTGCAGTGCAAGATGAGCCATCTATATATAACCTCCATATAGGTAACTCGTCTTCAAATTTTTTATCTGACAAAGTTCCTCGGTGAAATATCTGTTGTTTCCTTTCATCCTCCCCTGGTATTTTTCGTTCTTCGTCGACCATCTCTTCTGGCCCTTTTACCAACCGGAGTTGGTCTGGGTTTGAGTTTGATGATCTTTCTACATCCACAAGACCTTTTACCAACCGAAGTTGATCTGGACTTATGTCTGTTGATCCTGTAACATCCACAGGTCGGTCAGCGAGCAACCTTTGTTCCTCGGGGGTATCAGGATATGTAAATTCTGCTATAAAGTCTGCTACAGCCTGCCCTTTTAATGATGATCTGGGTTCATACACAATATCATATTCACCGAGTTCTATTGCCCAATACATCAGTCTCCCTGATTTTTTTGGCTTATGAAGGGCTTGTCTCAATGGCATGTCGGTGTATACGACGATGGTATGGGACTGGAAATAAGGCCTCATTCTTCTACTTGCTTCAATTAATGCCAATGCCAATTTTTCCAACTTTCGGTACCTGATCTCTGCACCTCGGAAAGCCTTACTTGTGTAATAAATTGGCTTCTGGATTCCATTCTCCAATCTGATCAATGCCGAGCTGACTGCATTCTCTGATACTTCCAGGTATAAGTACAAATTTTCTCCCATCACTGGCCTGGACAGCAGTGGAGGTGTTCCCAGATATTTCTTCAAGTCTTGAAAGGCTTTTTCACATTCATAAGTTTTTCGGAGTGTTTTGAATAATGGAAGGCACCTATCAGTTGCTCGAGATACAAATCTATTGAGCACTGCAACTCGTCCTGTAAGACTCTGCACTTCTTTATTCGTCGTTGGAGATCGCAACCCTAAAAGAGCTTTGATCTTTGCTGGATTTTTTCAATGCCTCGTTGGTTGACGATATACCCGAGGAACATTCCTTCTCGTACTCCAAAGGTGCACTTCGTCGGGTTGAGCTTCATCTGGTATTTATCCAGTTGATCAAAGGTTTGACCTAAGTCAACTAGATGATCAACAGCTTTCTTGCTCTTTGTCAGCATATCGTCGACATAGACCTCCATATTGCAACTGATTTGTTTGGCAAAAACCTTGTTCATCACCCGCTGGTATGTCACTCCTGCATTTTTCAAACCAAAAGGCATAACATTATAACAATAAGTTCCCCTATGGGTAATAAAAGAAGTGCTTTCCCCGTCTTCAGGTTTCATTTTGATATGGTTGTATCCAGAGTAAGCGTCCATGAAGCTTAGTAGCTCGTGTCCCGAGGTAGCATCCACTAGTTGATCAATTTTGGGCAATGGAAAATGATCCTTTGGGCATGCCTTGTTGAGATCAGTGAAATCAACACACATTCTCCATTTATTGTTTTTCTTCTTCACCATCACCACATTTCCCAACCAGTCTGAATACTTCACATCTTCAATGAATTGGGCTTTCTGGAGCTTCTCGACCTCCTCTTGTATAACTTGATTCTTCTCGGGACTAAACACTCTTCTTCTCTGCTTTACAGGCTTGATCTCCTTATTCGCATTGAGCTCATGACATAAGAAGTTCGGATCTATTCCTGGCATGTCTTCATGACTCCATGCAAAAGTTTTCTTTCTGTTTCTCAAAAAAGTTATCAACTCCTGTTTTATTGAAACATCCAACGATGAACCTATCTGGGTTACTCATTCAGGGTGCTCATCGTCCAGAATAACATTTTCCGTAGATTCCACCACATGTCCTTTTACAAGTTGGGATTCATCTCTGGGATCAAGTGTTTCAATCTCTGTACCTTCCTCCACCTGGTAGGTGGTAGTCTTTTTCCTTGAATCTTCAAGCTCCTCTTTCTCGGCAGACGAATAATAACATTCCCGAGCTACTTTCTGATCACCTTTCACAACTCCCACTCCGAAATTTGTAGGGAATTTTAAACACTGATGTACTGTAGATGGAATTGCTTCGAACTTTTTCAAACAAACTCTTCCCATGATGATGTTGTAAGCTGACTGTACATTCTTATCCATCACAAAGAAGCATATTCTTTCTATTCGACAAGCAGGCCATGTTCCGATGAATATATCCAACTTGATCGTCCCAAGTGGAAAAACTTTCTCGCCAGCAAAACCCAATAGAGGTCTGTGATAAGGTTCTAATTGAGATAATTTCAAATTTAAACTGTCAAAGCATGAATAGTACATGATGTCGGCCGAACTACCATTATCTACTAGCACCCTTGAAATCACTACTTCTTTCATCCTCATTTTGATCACCAAAGGGTCGTCGTGAGGGTAAAGAACACCTGCCAGGTCGTTTTTTGAAAAGCCAATGACCAGCTTCTCTTTGTTTACCTTCCTCGGGTGATCCTCTTCAGCCAAATTTATTCGCTGAATGTATGAGCAAGCCTGAGCCTCACCGAGGTAAGCTTTTCTTTCTGCAGTAAGGTCTCCTCCTCCTGCATCTCCTCCTGTAATGACATTACAATAAAATGATCCAAAGCGTATTGAAAATACCTCTCGTTCTGGCTGCCTTGGTTTCTTGGGAAGATCGGGGTCATCCTCTGTATCATCTTCATGATCCCTTTTCTTTTTCTCCTCTGCTCGACGAGGAGATCTAGACCTTTCTTTAGTTCGGTCATTATTTCTTCTTTCGCCTCCCCGATCAACATACTTTGCTAGTTTCCCTGTTCGGATGAGTGTTTCAATCTCGTTCTGAAAAGCTATGCAATTTTTGGTCATATGGCCGTGATCCTTATGGAACTCGCAATATTTATCCTTGTTCCTTAGGTCGGGTCTGACCTCAGTTTCTTTGGCCACTTTACATCCTCGTTATTCTTGATTTCTTCCAAGACATGATTAATACCCATTTTCAAAGGACTATAATTATCGAATTTCTTCAGGACTTCCCATGACGACCTATTATTCTTGGAATGCTTGTCACCGCCATTGCCCTTATGCTCTTTCTTCTTGGATTTGTCGTCTTCCACCTTGGTTTCTTTATCCATATTCTTCTTCGCAGCCATAGCCTCCTCGGCATTCATGATTTTGGCCGCTTTCGCCATCAACTCTGACATAGTTGTAGGTGGATCTTTGGCCAAAGTGTAATACAACTTGTTAGGCAACAACCCACTCATCAAGGCGGTGATTGCTGTCTTTTCTTCATAATCTATAACTTCCAGTTTCTCATTATTGAAACGAGTTATGTAATCTCTAGTACTCTCACCAGGTTTTTGTCTAACACTTAACAAGTGTGCTACTCTTTTTACTGGCTTTGCCCCAAAACAGAAATTGCCGATGAACAACTCGGCCAATTGAAAGAAAGTTGAAATCTTACCCCGAGGAAGATTGTTGTACCATATTTGGGCAGCTCCAGTAAGAGTTCCTGAGAATGCTCTGCATCTTATCTCGTCGGGGACAGCATAGATGTCGACGGCAGCTTGATATTGCTCTATATGAAGAACAGGATCTGTTTTTCCATCATATTTGGGGGTCACTACTGGTGCTTTAAATTTCGACGGGGTAGGAAAACCCACAATGGCAAAGGTGTCCCTTGAATAAAAGTTCGTTGTAAGGGATTCTTCGCCTTAGCCATTTCTCCCAATCTATCCTCCAACCGCTGAATGGAACCCTTCCACGCATCGTTTCCTTCCTCGGGCTTATTAGTTCGAGCAATTGATTGTTCTGATGTGGCCTCTTGAGATCTATCTTGACGAGCAACTGGTCGTGATTGTGCTGATCCTTCTCTTAGATTTGATGGTCGTCGAAAACTCCTCGACATGGTCTTAGGTGGACTCCTATTCCACCTAGGGCCTAATCGACTGAAAGGAGACACCCTACTCAGTCTTTCCAAGGCACTGGGTCTTTCTGGAGAGAGAGTGATACGTTGATCAGTATCTGTAGCCCTTATTGATGAAGTTAGCCCAGGTTGATAAGAGAAATCATCAGATTCCTCATTACGATATGACTCAGTACGCCTGGATCGTGAAGAAAGTAAGTAGGTTTGCCTCTGACCGCTTCGCTGTCCTGAACGTGCAGGTGCACCGCCATGAAGGGTCTGTATGAGTTGCCACATTGTTTCTTGCATGGCGGTTTGTCCTTGAGCCAGATTCGTCATAATCCCAGCCAGATCTGGAGGTGCAGAGGGATTTGAAGGATTTCCAGCATTTCCAGCGTTTCGATTGCTGGATTCCGGATTATCTGCCATTGATGATGAATGATTTTTGGTGAAAAATGATAATAACAATCGTTTCCCACAGACGGCGCCAATCTGTTGATGTAAAAAAAACTAGATTACTCTAATTATTCAATCACAGATAAATAAATGAGACAAAGAATTTCAAAGTGGTTCAGCCTTATATGAATGGCCTACGTCCACTGTTATGTTATTGCTGAGTGTTTGGGAATTCTCGATTACAAGTTCTATCAAGAAATTTCGGTTCCTTTAAATGAGGGTGATACGAGGTATTTATAGCCCTTAGGTTGTACATGAAAGGGTGATACATTAAATGATATACATATGAAAGGGTAACTCATTTAATGCTCTTCAAGCGTGTGCGCCAAGATGATAAGCATTCAATGAATAGTTAAACTGTTGATTATCTGGCAATCAATGCTGCGGTCGAGATGCAACTCGAACCACCTTAGCCTTAGTTGCTCGTCGTTCAAGAGTTCCTCGGAGCGTTAGAGTTCCTCGGAGAGCTGGAGTTCCTCGGAGTGTACTTGTTGCTCGGAGTGAGTCTGACTTGGTCGGGGGAATGAACTTCCTCGTTGCTATTATGCCACGTAGATTGACACGTGTCTTCTTATTATTCGCCCATATCAGCATACTAATTTTGGTATCAACAGTTAGTAAGTGAAGTACCTAGAATAGAAATAATTAGACAGGGATTCGTGATCTCTTTAGACAAAAATTAAGAACCGAAGATTTTACAGAAGAACTATCAAGACCTGAAAAATATCAAGAATACACTAGAATACTTGAAGATAGTATAGACGTATTAAAATTTATTAGATGAAAAAGGTTAGCTGAAATAAAGGCTATTTTAATTAGAGCCGGAGGAATCCACCCTCTCATTAAAAATGTAGAAACAGTTTCCCCTAGAACATACCGTAGATTTTTGTCATCTTATGGTAATAATAATTTAGACGAATTTATAGATAATGATATAATTAATATTGGTAATCAAGTTTATAAAGAAACTAGATTGATAAACCCACAAAACCATATAAGGTATTTAAGACTAGAATATTTTCCATCAAAATCGTTTGCAATTTCTAGACTCCCTGAAGAAACTATTTATACAGACAATCCTCGCTATTCAGAATTCTAGTACGATAGTGATGGAAGAAGCCTGAGAAGTAGCGGTAGCCCTAAAATTTCTACACTTAGACTCTCAGATTAATTAAGATAAAATTAAAAGACTATAAAAATCATTGGGGTAGAAATTTATATTCCAAAAACATTATAAAGAGACAAAGACATAGTGGTCCCTAGGTAAGTTTTGGACTGTAGCTAGTCCGCATACTTAGTCTGCAAATAAGGTCCGCACTAGATGCACTCTCTATATATATAATTGGCATTATATTGTAGCAAAGTCCTAACAATTGATCGGGCATTATTACTATTATTCAGTCCTTTCTTCAAAAAATGGGGGCTCCGGCCATTTACCCAGATATCTATTTCAGTATTAAATGTACGTATGAAGAAATGCAGTCGAACATACTTCTCAGAAAGAGAGATTAGCATCAAAGCATTCGAGCATACTTCTCCGAAAGATAGCTCAACGATTTGAGATAGACGAGAAGACTTCTTCGAAAGAGAGCTCACAATTCAGCTTAGAGTTCAAGCAAATTAAGAAGACTTCTCCGAAAGAAAGCTCATAATTCACCCTAACGAACAGACTCCCATGGATCATTACTTCATGTATGATTTCAGGTCACGAACAAGAAGTACCTAATGATCACTACTTCATGTATGGCTTCATCTTTGACAAGTTAAGAACAAGAAGTCTGTACAACTTCGTATACAACTCAAAAAGTTAAAATAACTTTTACTTGACTGAGTTAAATTCAAGAAGACATGTATACATTCCTAACCGCTTGAATACACACATATATTCGTCATACACTTGGTTGCCACTGATAACTGATGCTACAACTTAGATAAATAAAACTATTACAGTTTTATCTAAGAACATCATTAGTAGAATCTAAGGCATTACAATCATCACTAACCCGACTAACTAGTCTGCATAGATTACCTAGTCGATAAGTTATATAAGAACAACATTTATCATTTAAGCAAGTTACCTAGTTGGAAAAATCGATTAACTAATCACAAGCTTAAATAAACATTTATCAAGCTAAAATATTCCAATACCTATTGTTGATGCCGATAAAATAACATATATGCTATTTACAGATAAAAATGAAGGTATAAAGATGATGATTGAAGATGAAATAGTGATCACATCAAACACATAAGAGACAAAGGTTTTTAAAGTGGTTCGGCTATGAATAAAGCCTATGTCCACTGTTATTTTATTCCTAGGGGTTTACATAGCACAATATGTTGTAGATAGAGAGAGATGTGTATCTTGTGTATGGTGTCTCTTAGATGTCCGTCCCTTTGGCTAAGGGAGTACATGTATTTATAGTGATGGGAGTTAAAGAGATACAATGTCTTTATACATTCAAACATTTATATCTATATACAATGAATATAACCGTTGGCCTTCTATGGTGGTTGGTCTTCCTTGAGTTGCTTGGTATGCTATGTGTTGGTTGGTATGCCGACCAACTCTCCTCAGGTGCCAACTAACTCTCCTCGAGTGCCGACCAACTCTCCTAAGGTGCCGAATAAGTATAAATATTTCCACATAGGATGACATGTGTCCTTTTCTGATTGGTCCTCGTAGATGGAGAATTTTTACATCAACAGAAGCCCCCAATGCTCCATACTTGATGGTTCACTGAAAGGATGGAGTATATATTCTGCAGTGTTTCTCGGTGCTCGTAAAATTCTTGATTTGCCTTCTTAATTTTTTCAACATAAAGTGCACTATCTCCTGGATGACATATGATGCAGGCTAATCGGTGGTTGCTAATCTCTCTGTTGAGGAACTCTGTTCGTCAAGCAAATGTGTGCTATGTATCACCCCTGGGAATTTGGATGCAGCCATGATGAAGCCATGCCATAGTATGCAACTTGTAGCTTGTCATAATCTTCAAGTATGTTGATTGGTTTACTAGCCGACCAACTACTTCCTGTGCCGAGCAACTGAATGCCAACTTCACGTGCTTGATTTTTCTGATTTATGATCCTCTGAATACTTTCTCGAGTAACATACTAGCTTTTGAACCCAACTCTTCAATCTGATTAGTACAAAGCTAGTGGAGGGCTTCGAAACATTTTATATAACTTCTTCTTCATTATTGGTCGGGACAGTAGTAGTAAAGATCTCAGTGCTGTAGATTCTCAATTTGACTCCTGAACTTCAATAGCATATGCATAATAACTCCTGATTATGCCTCCTGAACTTTCAATGGCACAACTAACTCCTAAACTTCTGAATACGCCTCCTGAACTTCAATATGCCTCCTGAACTTCAATATCAAAACTAATTCCTGAGCAAGAAAAACAACTTCTGAATGATAATTAGTCGTGGCCCCGACTATGTAAGTTTGTGGAGTTGAATTTGATGCTCGACTGCATGATGTTATGAGAATGTGCCACCGAATGAACAACTAAATTTGTAATAGAAGCCCCTAAGTGTGGAATATGAATTTTGAATGCTTTCTCAGCCTTGAAGTATGTTATTCGGAAAAAAAATATTTTTTGCATAGACAATAAGATTTGCTCCACCTGCAGTTTAATTATAGTGACTTGTCACTCTTTGGACTATTTTGTTTTGTTTGACGACCAACCGGAGTTGGTGGTTACTGATTACCGACCAACCGGAGTTGGTGGTTGCTGTTTTACTGACCAACCGGAGTTGGTGGTGATTGATTTACTGACCAACCAGAGTTGGCGGTACCAACCAACCGTAGTTGGTGGTAATAATTTTCCCAACCAACCGTAGTTGGTGGTAATAATTTGCCCAACCAACCATAATTAGAGGTACCGACCAACCGTAGTTGGTGGTAAAAATTGCCCAACCAACCGTAGTTGGAGGTACCGACCAACCGTAGTTGGTGGTAATAGATAATAAATGCTAGAGACTTCCTCGGAGTTGACCAACAGATTGTTGGGAATAAGATATAATAAATGCTAAAGACCTCCCCAACAGATTGTTGGGAATAAGATAATACATGATGAAGACTTCCTTGAAGCTAAATATATATAGAGAGAAGAAATTTTCCGAGCTCCACGCTGAGATAAATATAAAATATGCATAAACAGAAAGAATGATTTAGAATAATAATAAACTGTCTTGCTGATCTATCGAGGAAAAATTGCATAATGCCGAATAAGAATAATATTTTCCACAATATAAGAAATGGTCGAGAACTTTGCTGGGCCTGAATATAAATAAGAATTACCCCGACCAACTATCCGTTGGGGGTGAAATATAATAAATGTTATAATTCTCCTTAGAGCTTAATATGACAATAACTATCTCGCCGAGTTCCATGTTGAGATGAATATAGAATATGAATCCCAAGGGATATATAGAATAATTTTTGCTTGAGCCGATATCTGGGCCTGAATATAAATAAGAATTTCCCCGACCAACTATCCGTTGGGGGTGAAATATAATAAATGTTGTAGTTCTCCTCGGAGCTAAATATGATAATAAGTATCTCGTCGAGTTCCATATTGGGATGAATATAGAATATGAATCCCAATGGATATAGATAATGATTCGTGCTTGAGCATAGATCAGAGCAATAATAAAATATATAATGCCTTGCTGAGGTGAAATTTCATAATGCCGAGCAATGATAATATTTTCTAGAAGTTTAAGATTGTGGCGAGTAGTTATTTGTGCTTGATCAAATATATATATCAGAGCATTAATAAGATTTCCAGGCAATCATGGCCGAATACATATTCGACACTGAAAATTGTACTTGTAAAAATTAATAACCCGCTCTACCATATCTGTAGGCTGAATTGATTAGTAACGAGAATAATTTACTCATCCAATCAATATATGTTATGTATATGCTCGAGCAATAAAAATATCAATTTGAAAATATGAAATAATATATGTCCGGTTGATCTGTCGAGGCAAAATTGCCTGATGTCGAGCAATAACAGTTTCCATAAGTTTAAGATTGTGGCCGAGCTTTCGTCGGGATTGAATCTTGTCCATATGGTATTTTAATAAGTTTCCCGAACACCTATTGAGAGTAGATTAGATAGTTATTGTCATGAGAGTAATGATTCAACCAAACAATATATGATGTGTCAGCATAAGGCAATAAAAAGTTCAAAATATGAAATAATATGTTTTGTGCCAAATGTGTATCATTTAAGCACATTTTTTTTATCAAATATGCAAGACATGAGGTTTGATTTGGACTTTTTGCAAAATAATTTTAATTTTAATCAAAAGACCAAGTATAGATTGATTTCTAAATATTTATTTGATTCTACTGTTTCCGATTAACGTCATGAGTGTTGCCAACCAACATTTGGGGATGTCTCAGGTTGTAGAATATATAGTGCCAACCAAGAAGCAAATGGTCCCCAACCAGCAGAGCGATTTCGCTGATCAACAAAAATGGTGTATTGATATTGTAGACCAGCTGTTTGATGGTTGGATAGTTGCCGACCAGTAAATTGAATCCTCCGAACAAGACTGAGATGTCGCCGATCAAGAAGTAGATGATCGTCGACATGCAAATGGTTCCACCGAGCTACAATATGAGTCTCCGACCAACAATAAGATACCTCATAGTTGGATAAAATAATTTCAACGTTGCTGATGGATCTTCACATCTTATCTCCAACAAAAAAAATGGTCTCGTTAAGCTTCCCTTTAATAAAAGATGGCCTAAGATGACGCCGACCAACAATATGTATGGCTGACCAGAAATAGGGGTTGGACGATTCCGAACAGCCATATGAGCCGCGGTCATGAATTTTTCATGAGATTGCTATGTCCCAAAATATCTCGAACCAATAGATCAGAAAAATATCATTCGATGTAAAATCCAAGCATTAATATTGCTAATTAAATGATCCATTTTCTAATCAACTAGATCGTGTTATTCCGACAAAGAAACCCTGTGATGTGATGAACGAGGAGCCAACATCTCAAATTTGTTCCCAGGGTCTTGATATGGTCATGATTGTTTAATTGATCCTTTTTTACAAGAGGTGGGTGATGGTTTTTTAAGTGAGAGAAAATTATTTTTTATATTGATCCCTTCCTATTCCCTATTTGGAGAGATAAAAATATGCTGAATGATCGAAGTTATTTCCAAATTTATATCAAAAATCAATCAATGAGACTTTATTAACATAGATGGAAGATGAACCAAATTAAGTATATAGTTCATAAAAATCAATACAAAGAGACTCAAACTTGAAGAGAGAGAATGTAGATCTGGGTCATGATTTCTATGAGAAAACTTTTTATTATCTTTAACCTTTTCCCATTCTCTGATTAAAAATATAATGGGAATTTGAATAGTCATCAAAGATCTTTCAAAACTTATTTCACAATCAACAATGAAAATTATCAAATCTTATCATCGTCGTATATATTGGTATATGTAATCATTTAAAATATTGATCCCATGATATAAAATTAAAACTCGAGAATCAAGCAAAAAGTTATGATTTATGAAATCCACTATTTTTCAGATTTCTAAATAAGAATTAATCTAACAGTTATGATTTAGAAATCATGATATGCAACATTTTGCAGATAAAAATTGGACAATTAACTTATGTATATAAACATAAAAATCATGATTGAATCAAAAGATGTGTGTATAATTGATTATATGTAGAGAAAATAAAAACTTAGCTTTTGATGGAGAACAATGCTTGTAACACGTTCCCACAGACTGCGCCAATCTGTTGATGAGTAGAAATAGCATCTATGTTATCTTATCGGCATCAACAACAGATAAAAATGAAGGAATGAAGATAATGACTGAAGATGAAATGTTGATCACATCAAACACATAAGAGACAAAGGTTTTTAAAGTGGTTCGACTATGAATAAAGCCTACGTCCACTGTTATTTTATTCCCAGGGATTTACATAGCACAATATGTTGTAGAGAGAGGTGTGTATCTTGTGTATGGTGTCTCTTAGTTGTCCATACCTTTGCCTAAGGGAATACATGTATTTATAGTGATGGGAGTTAAAGAGATACAATGTTGATGATGCTGAGATTTAGCACCACCAGATAAGTGATGATGAGCTCAAACAGTAGTAACTATGGCAGCCATTGAGATGTAAGTGTATAAGTGTGTAAGTGTATAGAAGGAGGTGAGTATAAGAGGAATAAGACAATGATGTATAGTGGTTCAGCCAATTAGGCCTACATCCACTGTGAGTGTGTGATCCACTAAATATGGGCACTAATGGCCATGGATACAATACACATAAGCTCACTTTATCTCTCTACTGTGTGTATAAGACAGAGTTTCAGCTAGGGTTACCAATTTTGGATCCTTTGCAAGATAGAGGATGGCCTCTATATATAGTACCTAGGGGGTTTAATGTACCCCCCATGCATGTAATGTGCATGTGTGTGTTTGCCTCACCAATATGGGGAAGCCATCTGTCACTGTCACATGTAGGGAATGGTGATGAAATATTCTCCCCACGTGTGGGGAATAATCTTGTTATAACTGATATGTGTCCACGTGCCCTTATCCAAATGTCAACAGATGCTCGACTACCGTGCTTGGTCCATGACCTCGGCCAGGGAGAGGCCGAGGTTAACAAGTCTAGTTGCTCGTTCAATCCGAGATGAGCCATAGGGGCCTCGGCTTAATCCTAGCCGAGATAATGGACAAGGTTGGCCTGAGCCGAGGATGAGCTGGTGTGTTTGGAGCATTAACTGATATCTTGATGATGATGACATTGGTAAAAAGGCTTCTTGCGAGCTCGGCCTACATCTGGTCGAGGTTACCATTCCCAGGTATACGAGAGTGTTGTTGATCCTTGTGATGCGTGCGATGTCCCTTCGAGAGGCTGGTGGTAGTGTCAGCCTGGTTCGACCTTGCTATGGCCGAGGGCTGATGCTGCATGCCTAAGGCTTGTCCAGTGTGTGCCATGATCTCGGCCGAGGTTGGTGTCTCCGAGCCGAGGTCACACTTGGGGCATATCAATCATCCCCCGGCCCTTAGTTACATGTGAGAGCAGGTGACTGTGGGATTTACACATCTCCGAGGCCTTTCTAATATGAGCCAATATTTGTTTGACATTTATCCAGTGTTGAAGTATGGCTTGCTTGGCAAGTGTGTGTTGTCAGCCGCCTTTGGGGATCCCAAGGCAATGATGGGACTTAGAAATCGCGCCTGTATATTTAAGGGTTTTGAACCCTCATTTTTCCCTCCTTCCTCAATTCTCTCTCCTGCACGATAATATTCCAACAGTTTCTCTCTCTAAAGGCATTCTCTTCGCGATTCCACTCCAGAGGTCCTTGGTGGTGATTTACTCGAGTTTTCTTCATTTCCTTCTACTACTTCTTCCTCAGGTATTCTCTGCCATCTTTTTCCCTTCGTTTTTTCCTGTTTTTCCCAGTTTTTTGTGTTTTTCGGCGAACTTAGGGATTTTCAGGCGAGAACTTCATACTTCCAAGTGAACTGTATTTGCCTTAAGTTTCTTAGTTTGATCTTTAAATTTCCTTACTTCATTAGCCAATCTTGTTTATAGTTTAGTAAGTCTCCCCAAGTGTAGTGTATGCCTCTGATGCTCAGACCCCTCTACCAACTTCTTGAGGAGTTCCCTTCCCTTAGAGAGAAGACTTTAGAAAAAATCAGACAAATAGAAAGAGCACAGGAGGAGGCTCGTATGTCACAAGAATTCCCTATTAGACCCATCTTTCCACCACCCCTGAAGGTGGTATATCCTGATCCCTCGAAGTCTTTCAATCAGGCTGAGGTTCCTGCCGATCCAATACCGATGTCTGAGTCTGAGTCTTCCACCTCAGACCCCATGTCTGTGGATTTCTTCCAGGAGGCCATGGACTTCTCAACTCGGGAAGATCAATCCCCTGATTAGGCCGAGGTATCTAGTCGGGCATCGTCCCATAATAACTCAAGCACCTCAGCCTCTTCCTCAGAGATTGAGATCGTTGAGCCGAGTGTGGCCATTCCACCACCACTTGACGCCATTCCTCTGTCGGCCTTCACCGGTGTCGAGTTCGCTCAGAGGTTCCCGGGTAACCCATCAACATCTGCTCCAGCCGACGTTGAGCCAGATGATGATGACGTTAAAAGTGATGTCGACGTCTCTGAGGCGGCCGAGATCAAGAGTACTATAACTGAGGTAGACCACCTTTGCTTTAGATATTTGTACTCCATTAGTCTCTCCATAAATCTAAGAAGACCTCTGAGGGAAGAGAGGGCTTATCATGGACGAGACGGCGAGATCTTCTTATACGAGCAGATGTTCAAGTTGGGGTTTCGTCTTCCCATTCATCCCATTATCAAATCTATCCTTTCCTATATCAATTTGGCCCCCTATCAACTATCCCCTAATGCTTGGAGGTTCATAATAGGGGCCATAGTCTTATGGAAGGCTGTTCACCACTCAGACCTCCCAATTTAGGTTTTTATAGGTTGCTATGTCCCTTCCTCAGCCAAAAATCATTCGAGCTACTATCATTTTGTATCTCGGATGCCTGAAAAAAAGATGCTTTAAATAACTCAGACTTCCAACCATAACTGGAAGCCTCGATACTTTTTTGCCTCTGGACCATGGGAATGTGGCCCATGTGCTCCCTCGTCCATTTTAGAGCCGAGGATGCCCCTGAGGTGGGGTAAGGTCACAATGTCTGCGAGGGCCGACCCTGGCCTAATCCCGCAAAACCTTCAGAAGGTGAAAGCCCTTCAAGATCTGGGGATACATGGTCTGTTAATTAAGTTCGAACACTTGATGACCCCCCACTACCTCTCTGAGACATGTCTAGGTGGAAGTCCTCTTTCCGAGCTTGGTAAGCACTTTCTATTTGAAGTTGAACCTCTGAGTTTATTTATATCTGATCTTCCAACTCAGATCTATTAATTTTTACAGAGTGCCCAAAGGATATCTCAGACGAACTCTGGGAAATGGCTGCACCTAGTTTGACGAGACTTGCAAAGAAAGCAGGCCTTAATGCTCCTCCCTCAGCTCCCTCTGCCTCAAAGCCCCAAGCCACTAAGAAGATGGGTTCAACTGAACATGCCCCTGAGGATCAGAGGCAGAAGAAAAAGAGTGCTGATACTGCCATCCCCATCTCTTCAGCAGACGCCTTGTCGGCTCGTCTAGAGTAGTTGAAGATTACTGACAGCATCGTCGGCTATAGTGTGCAGGCCCTAGATGCCTTCGGCTCTACAATGACCGAGGCTGATAAGCATTTCTTCTGGTCACTTGATGCTCCCTTACTGGTTGAGTTCGGAATCCACAGATCCATTCAGGTATGACCTCATATTTATTTGTAATTTCTAAGTGTAACCTCTGATTTGTCTTTGACTCATTCATGATCACAAAATTTGCATGGCCTGACAGCTATACACCACCTCTCAAATTGGACTCTGAGGAAGTTGCCCCTTATCCAGAAGGGTCAAGAGGCCGAGAAGGTCCAAAGTACTTTAAACGCAGAAATTGACCGCCTAAAGTTTTAGTTGGGTGAGTCTGATAAGAAGGTGAAGGGGCTGGAGAAGGAGGTCTCTCATCTTAAGAAGGACCATGTTGTGGATCTGAAGGCCAAGGATGATAGTCTCCAGCAAAAGGTCAGCTCAGTCGTGAAGGAAGCCCTCGATGATGCCTCTGAGGGGATAATAGCCGAGTACAAAAGTTCTTATGAGTTTATGGGCTTTGGCTTTGAATACCTCGAGAGAGGTATCAAAGCTACTACCAAGTGGGCGACTGTCAAGGAGAATGAGGCTGGCACTTTGAAAGCCTCTGACTTCATAGGCCTTGGCTTTGCTAATCCTTAGCTTGCCCAGGCCCTTCAGGAGGTTGAGGAGGAGGGTGCTCGCTTGCCGAGACTGCCACGTTGGACGGCACAGAGGTTGGAGGGGCAGACCACCATGATGACGTTGTTGAGGTGACCAACGTCGTCCAGCTTAACCAAACCGAAGACACCAGCATTCCCCCCTCAAACCATTAAAGAGAGAATCTCTAAATATTATTTATAACCCCTGAAATTGTGAAGCTTGTTTGTAATCCCTGAACATTTATAATTTCTGAATGAGCATGGTTCTTACTTTTCCATTCTTTGTAACCTCTGAATATTTATAATCTCTGAATGTGTTATTCTCTAAAGAGGATCATCTTCTTTTATTGAATGTATGTCGTGATGTTTTCGCTCTGAAGCTTATATAATGGTGTTTGCTTAAACCAAATTAGTAGTCTGACCTAAGACCTCATCACCACTGAATGATGTTATAAGGGTCTGAGGTAATCACCTAAGATGTTATCCCCATAATTAATCTCACCAAATAAATGATGTTAAGGGTCTGAGGTCATCCCATTATGGTGTCTGAGCTCAGACCTCGTCACCACTGAGTGATGTTATGAAGGTCTGTGGTCATCACCTAAGATGTTATCCCCATAATTAATCTCACCAAATTAATGATGTTAAGGGTATGAGGTCATCCCATTATGGTGTCTGAGATCAGACCTTGTCACCACTGAGTGATGATATAAAGGTCTGTGGTCATCACCTAAGATGTTATCCCCATAATTAATCTCACCAAATTAATGATGTTAAGGGTCTGAGGTCATCCCATTATGGTGTCTGAGCTCAGACCTTGTCACCACTGAGTGATGTTATAAAGGTCTAAGGTCATCACCTAAGATGTTATCCTCATAATTAATCTCACCAAATTAATGATGTTAAGGGTCTGAGGTCATCTCATTATGGTGTCTGAGCTCAGACCTTGTCACCACTGAGTGATGTTATAAGGGTCTCAGGTCATCACCTAAGATGTTATCCTCATAATTAATCACACCAAATTAATGATGTTAAGGGTCTGAGGTCATCTCATTATGGTGTCTGAACTCAGACCTCGTCACCACTGAGTGATGTTATGAAGGTCTGTGGTCATCACCTAAGATGTTATCCCCATAATTAATCTCACCAAATTAATGATGTTAAGGGTTTGAGGTCATCCCATTATGGTGTTTGCGCTCAGACCTTGTCACCGCCGAATGGTGTTATGAAGGTCTGAGGTCATCACCTAAGATGTTATCCCCATAATTAATCTCACCAAATTAATGATGTTAAGGGTCTGAGGTCATATCATTATGGTGTCTGATCTCAGACCTCGTCACCACTGAGTGATGTTATAAGGGTCTGAGGTCATCACCTAAGATGTTATCCTCACAATTAGTCTCACCAAATTAATGATGTTAAGGGTCTGAGGTCATCTCGTTATGGTGTCTGACCTCAGACCTCGTCACCACTGAGTGATGTTATGAAGGTCTGTGGTCATCACCTAAGATGTTATCCCCATAATTAATCTCACCAAATTAATGATGTTAAGGGTCTGAGGTCATCCCATTCTCGTCACCATTGAGTGATGTTATAAGGGTCTGAGGTCATCACCTAAGATGTTATCCCCATAATTAATCTCACCAAATTAATGATGTTAAGGGTCTGAGGTCATCTCATTATGGTGTCTGATCTCAGACCTCGTCACCACTGAGTGATGTTATATGGGTCTGAGGTCATCACCTAAGATGTTATCCTCATAATTAATCTCACCAAATTAATGATGTTAAGGGTCTGAGGTCATCTCATTATGGTGTCTGACCTCAGACCTCATCACCACTGAGTGATGTTATGAAGGTCTGTGGTCATCACCTAAGATGTTATCCCAATAATTAATCTCACCAAATTAATGATGTTAAGGGTCCGAGGTCATCCCATTATGGTGTCTGACCTCAGACCTCGTCACCACTGAGTGATCTTATAAGGGTCTGAGATCATCACCTAAGATGTTATCCCCATAATTAATCTCACCAAATTAATGATGTTAAGGGTCTGAGGTCATCCCATTATGGTGTTTGCGCTCAGACCTCGTCACCACTGAATGGTGTTATGAAGGTGTGAGGTCATCACCCAAGGTGTTATCCCCATAATTAATCTCACCAAATTAATGATGTTAAGGGTCTGAGGTCATCCTATTATTGTGTCTGAGCTCAGACCTCATCACCACTGAATGGTGTTATGAAGGTTTGAGGTAATCACCTAAGATGTTATCCTCATAAATTTCTGACATAAGTGAAAAATGAAGCAAGGACCACCATGGGAACTGATCTTTTATTAATAACCTCTTCATGACAAGATGGTACATTTATATAACTTTATGCAACATCATATGTTATACTTCTTTAGGTGATCAGCATTCCATGGATTACCGAAAGGTTCTCCTTCTAGATTTTCTAGCCTGTAAGTGCCAGGCACAACCTCTTCTATCACTTTGTAGGGACCATGCCAGTTTGGGTGGAGTTTGTTTACTTTCTGTAAGGTCTTCTTTAGCACTAGGTCTCCCAGTGCAATGGGTCTTGACTTCACCCTCTGGTTGTAGAATTTTGCTGCCCTCTGTTGGTAGGCTGCTTGTCTGACCTCCGCGTCCTCTCTTCTTTCTTCGATAAGATTTAAGTCTAGCCTCCTCTCTTCCCCATTATTATCAGGGTCATAGGTATGAATCCTATGAGTTTGGAGCCCTACTTTCGTTGGTATGACGGCCTCTGAGCCATGTGCCAACATGAACGGGGTATCTCCTGTCGGTGTCCTTGCCGTGGTTTTGTAGGACCATAACATAGCATAGACCTCTTCAGTCCATCTTCCCTTCGCATCTTCTAACCTCTTCTTGACTCCATCGAGAATTTTTTTGTCTGTGACCTCGGTTTGACCGTTTGCCTGAGGTCGGCCAGGAGATGAGAAGAACTTCTTTATTCCCACTCTTAGGCAATACTTTTCTAAAGAGGAGTTCTTGAATTGGGTCCCATTGTCCGAGATGAGAGTGTTTGGGAGGCCGTATCTGCATATGATATTCCTCCAAATAAATCGGAAGGTCTTCTGCTCTGTGATCGTTATCATTGGCTCTGCCTCCACCCACTTTGAAAAGTAGTCGATGGCAACTATCAAGAATCTATAATTATTGGCAGCTCTTGGCAGGAGTCCTACTAAGTCAATTCCCCATACTGAAAATGTCCATGGAGAAGTAATTGACGTCATAGGCTGATGAGGTTGATGAGGGATAGCGACGAATATTTAACATTTATCACATTTTCTCACATAGGTCGCAGCGTCCTTGGACAAGGTTGGCCACCAGTACCCCTGTGTGATGATTCTTTTGTCCAAGGGTCTTTCCCCAATGTGGCTAGAGCAAGAACCCTCATGAATTTCCTGTAAGATCCAGGGAACTTTCGTGGGGTGCACACATCTGAGGAGAGGTAGCAGGAATCCTTTCTTGTACAGGACGTCTCCTACTACTAAGAACTTGGCAGCCTTATATCTCAATTTCTGCCTCTCTAACTTGGATTCAGGTAGCTCTCCCTCTCTGATATATCTGAAGAGGGGGTCCATCCATGAGTCTCCTAAGTTCAAATTGTGACAAGGGTTACATACCCCTTCTTGCTCAATGGTTTCCTTCCCCAAGACCTTGATCGGAATGGTCCTTCTTACATCTGTCTTCGTTGCTGAGGCCAACCTCGCCAATGCATCTGCGTGGCTGTTACTTTGTCGAGGAACTCTCTTCAGTCTTGCCTCTTCAAAATATTCTAACATTGTTCTCACCCTTTTCAGATATTTAGCCATCCTTTCATCTCTGGCCTTATAGATTCCCAGTACTTAATTGATAACTAACCTTGAGTCGCTATGGAGTAGGAGTCGCTTTATGCGAAGTGTCTTTGCCAATGAGAGACCTGCTATCATGGCCTCATACTCAGACTCATTATTAGAAGATCGGAAGTTGAATCTCAAAGCGTATTCAATGTTGGCATCATCTGGAGCTGAGAGTATCAACCCTGCACCGCTTCCATTGTCGTGAGAAGAGCCATCAACTAAGAGGCTCCAAATATCTGTACCCGATGAGAAGACCCCTTCTATCATGGCTCCTTTTTTGAAGAGGTACCGATCTTCCTCGTTCTCCGCAACTCGGTTCCTGGCCCCGTTGGATGCGATCTCTTCCTGATCTTGGAAGATGTTTGGTGTCGTCTCTTCCGAATTTTGGAAGACACCATAATTTTCAACACCCTTTAGGCCATTCTCTGCCTTAGCCTCTTCCCATGTGAACTCAACGACAAAGTCTGCGAGGGATTGCCCTTTGATGGTCGTCTTAGGTTGGTAGGTAAGATCGTACTCCCCCAACTCAATGGCCCATGTCATCAAGCGCCCGGACTTCTCAGGTTTATGTAGGACCTGTCTTAGTGGGGAGTTAGTGAGGACAACCATGGAGTGGGCCTGGAAGTAAGGCTTCATCTTCCTCGAAGCATGTATCAGGGCGTAAGCTAGCTTTTCCATGCGAGGGTAATTTTATTCGGCCCCCTGAAGGGCCTTACTGTTGAAATATACAGGCCTTTGGATCCCAGCGTCTTCCCGTATTATGGCTGCGCTAATGGCTGATTCGGAGACTTCCAGATACACGTACAGTTTCTCCCCTGCTACAGGCCGAGATAGCAATAAGGGAGACCCTAAATAAGACTTGAGCTGGTTGAAGGCTTTTTCGCACTCTTCGTCCCATTGGAAGGCCTTTCTCAGCACCTTAAAGAATGGAAGGCGCTTGGTTATTGCCCTAGAAACAAACATGTTAAGGGCAGCCACTCTCCTCGTAAGCCTTTGAACATCTTTGATACTCCTCGGTGTCTTCATGTCAAGCAAAGCCTTGATTTTTTTAGGGTTCACTTCAATCCCCCTCTAGTTGATGATAAATCCTAGGAACTTCTCAGCTCCTACTCCGAAGACACACTTTGCGGGGTTGAGTTTCATTATGTATGAGTCCATAATGTCGAAGGTCTTCTCGATATTCGTTACATGAGTGCAAGCTTTCAAGCTCTTTATTAGCATATCATCTACATACGCCTCCATAGTCTTACCTATTTTCTCTTCGAACATCTTATTAACAAGACGTTGGTATGTTGCCCCTGCATTTTTCAGGCTGAAGGGCATCACTTTGTTACTGTACGTCCCTTTGTCGGTAATGAAGGATATCTTCTCTGAGTCTTCAGCATCCATGAAGATCTGGTTGTAGCCTGAATACGCGTCCATGAATCTCATGAGCTCATGTCCCGTCGTAGTATCCATCATCTGATCTATTCGAGGTAAGGGATAGCTATCTTTTGGATAAGATATGTTCAGGTCAGTGAAATCAACACACATTCTTCACTTCCCATTGGCCTTGGGCACGATGACTAC
Source organism: Sambucus nigra (assembly GCA_949130495.1). Taxonomy (NCBI): domain Eukaryota; kingdom Viridiplantae; phylum Streptophyta; class Magnoliopsida; order Dipsacales; family Adoxaceae; genus Sambucus; species Sambucus nigra. Next base: position 60,312,006 of record OX422209.1, on the reverse strand, counting down.
ATTTGATAACCATTCCGGATATGTGACTTCTCTTATAAACTCAGCCTCTTCTAATTTTTTAACCTCTTCTCGGATGACGTCATACTTCTCCCTGGAATAGACTCTTCGTCTCTGTTTGATTGGCCTGGCATCTTTGGTCGCGTTGAGCTTGTGACTCATAACTTCAAGGTCGATGTCGGGCATGTCTGCGTGACTCCATGCGAAGACACTTTGTCTCCTCCTGAGGAAGTTTATCAGCTCTTCCTTGATTTATGCCTTTAGGGCTTTACCGACCTGGACGGTTTTTTCCGGCTCGTCCTCATTGAGGACGATGGATTCTACCTCTTCGGCGGCCTCTCCCTTCTTTAATTTTATCTCATCTCTTGGGTCAAGCGTATCAATGCTATAAGTCGTGGTTGCCCTCTTATGGGCCTCTCGCTCTTCGGCCGAGTTGAAGTAACATTCTCGCGTTGTGGTCTGGTCATCTTGCACTTCCCCTACCCCATAAGGAGTCAGGAATTTTAGCATCAGATGGACCCTCGACGACACATCTTCAAACTCTTTAAGGGCCACCCTTCCTATGATGAGGTTATAGGCCTAAAATACGTTCTCGTCCATGATGAAAAATTTATCTTCTTGGTCAGCCTCTTAGGCCACTCATCACCAATCCGTACGTCCATCTCATACATGCCCAAGGGGTGGACCTCTTCGCCATTGAAGCCTATCAATGGGTGATGATAGGGTACCAGCCTTGCTCTACTAAGACCTAGGCTCTTGAAGCAAGGCCAAAACATCACGTCCGCCGAGCTCCCCCATCTACGAGGATCCTCTGCACCTTTCACCCATGCACCCTTGTTGTTATGACCAGAGGGTCATCATGGGGGGCTAATATACCCTTGAAGTCAAGTCTGGAGAACCCAATTACAAGGGTGTCCATGTCTACTTTCTTCCTCTTCTGCACTGTATCGGAAGACGTTAGATTCATAACTTCAAGCTTGGCCACTGACCTGGCCTCTTCTGCGTGAGCCTTCCTATCAGCTACTTCAGAGCCATCTCCTTCAAATCCTTCGCATATGGTGTCAACACCAAACGAGATCATACCAACCTTCTTAACCGGGGTGTTGTCATCTTTCGGCGAAAGATCCGGATCGTCTTCATCATCACCTTCTAAATCATCGTCTCTTCTGGTCGGGACATTGTCAGGGAATATGTCATTTCTCCTTTTCTTAGGGTCATCTCTTCCACCCTTAGGAGCCTTACCGTCCACATACTTCCTCAACTTTTCAGATTTTAGCATATTTTCAATCTCATCCTTCAAGGCGAAGAATCTGTCCGTGACATGGACATGATCCTGGTGGAACTCGCACCATATGTTTGTATTCCTCTTATGTGGTGGGGCTTTCAGTTTCTTTGTCCATCTCAGAGTCCTGTCATTCTTAATCTCGTTGAGGATGTGCTCGCAACTTACAGTCAGAGGAGTATAGTGAGCGAACTTGTCATCACCCGACCTCTTCTTCCCATCTTTCTTATTTTGGGACTTTCCACTGCCATCGTGGTTCTCATCCTCATACTTGGTGGCCTTTGCCTCTTCCGCGTTCATTACTTTCCCTGCGGTTTCCAGGAGCTCTGCCATAGACCTAGGGGGTCTTTCGTAAGTTTCCACAACAGCTTCCCTTTCTGTAGACCCCCTATGAGGGCGGTCATGGCTATGTTCTCTTCATAATATTCGACCTCCAACTTCTCTTTGTTGAACCTGGCTATGTAGTCTCTTAGGCTCTCGTCCTTGCCCTGCTTGACATACAGTAGGTGAGTAGTCTTCTTTTGAGGTCTCACCCCAAAGTAGAAGTTGTGGATGAATCGTTCAGATAAGCCTTTGAAGTTATCAATCGAGTTCTTCGGAAAGGAGGTAAACCAGCTGTGTGCTGCCCCTGTTAAGGTCCCAGAGAAGGCCTACACTTTATCTCATCCGATATCGAGTAGATGTCTACTGGCGACTGGTACATCTCGATGTGATGTACAGGGTTAGTGCTGTCATCATACTTGGGAGACACCATAGGAGGATTGAACTTAGCTGGGGTTGGGAAGCCCACTATCCTAGCCACAAATGGAGAACCCTCTGAGTAACCCCTTTGTAATGGGTCCCTACTTTTAATGAGGTCTCCTATCTTCGCCTCAAGGTGCTGGATAGAGTCATTCCATGGTCTTCTGCCATCGACCTGGACGAGGTTGTCCCCAGCCACCTCCATGGGATGGACCGAGGGTTCCCCTGCCGCGACATGTAGGCTGTTAACCTCTTCATGTTCCCTGCCTCTTCTTTCACAGTGTCGGCCTTGGTCTGGCCGACCCTATATGTTTCCTCTCTGAGAGCCTATTGCACTCCTCGATCTCTATAATCTCTGTCTTAGGTCATTCAATGGGCCCAATCTCTCAAAGGCTGACCCTCTGCTCAACCTATCAAAGGCTGACCCTCTTTGTTGAGCCTCTTCACCTCTTCGTCCGACATAACCTTGACTTTGCTGAAGAGGTCGTACAGTGTTATTCGATACCTCATACGGCTCCCAGCAGTCTTTCGGGACCTCTTTCGCCTCTAGATTGTCATAACTATCCTCTAGGCAAGGGTTTCCTTGCCTCCCTAGGCGTAAGGGCCGAGGGTTAGCAACGTCCCTTCTCCGCTGGGGTGCAGGCTGGTCCTTCATTGGTGCCTGGGATGGTCCTCTAGCGTCAGGATGAGGCTGAACAGCCGCCGGAGTGATCATATCCGGTGAGACTCCAGGTGGCCTCATCATAGTTTGGCTGAGCTGTGCAAATTTTTCATGCATAGCTTGTTGTGTTGCAGCTAAAGACCTCAAGGCTGCAGCTACCTCCGCCATTTCGGACGGGGGCGGTGCCTGACTGGAACTAGGCCCACCACCTCCAGGTGGCGGAAGAGGCGGTGGTAATTCTGGTGCCATATGTTAACACTATAGAGCTTGAGTAGCAGATGAGCTTAGTACCTCAAAGGACCTCTTTCAATGGTGAAACAGCTCCACGCAAGGGGTGGTGCCTGGTTCACCACCAGAGTCTCTGGTGAGGTTAAGCTGAAGAAGAGGAATAGATAACTTCTCTCGTTCCCACAGACGGCGCCAAACTGATGATGCTGAGATTTAGCACCACCAGATAAGTGATGATGAGCTCAAACAGTAGTAACCATGGTAGCCATTGAGATGTAAGTGTATAAGTGTGTAAGTGTATAGAAGGAGGTGAGTATAAGAGGAATTTGACAATGATGTATAGTGGTTCAGCCAATTAGGCCTACATCCACTGTGAGTGTGTGATCCACCAAATATGGGCATTAATGGCCTTGGATACAATACACATAAGCTCACTTTCTCTCTCTACTGTGTGTATAAGACAGTGTTTCAGCTATGGTTACCAATTTTGGATCCTTTGCAAGATAGAGGATGACCTCTATATATAGTACCTAGGGGGTGTAATGTACCCCCCATGCATGTAATGTGCATGTGTGTGTTTGCCTCACCAATATGGGGAAGCCATCTGTCACTGTCACATGTAGGGAATGATGATGAAATATTCTCCCCACGTGTGGGGAATAATCTTGTTGTGCCCTTATCCAAATGTCAACAGATGCTCGGCTACCGTGCTTGGTGCATGACCTCGGCCAGGGAGAGGCCGAGGTTAATAAGTCTAGTTGCTCATTCAATCCGAGATGAGCCATAGGGGCCTCGGCTTAATCCTAACCGAGATAATGGACAAGGTCGGCCTGAGCCGAGGTTGAGCTGGTGTGTTGGAGCATTAACTGATATCTTGATGATGATGACATTAGTAAAAAGGCTTCTTGCGATATCGGCCTACATCTGGCCGAGGTTACCATTCCCAGTTATACGAGAGTGCTACTGATCCTTGTGATGTGTGCGATGTCCCTTCGAGAGGCTGGTGGTAGTGTCGTCTTGGGCCGACCTTGCTATCACCGAGGGCTGATGCCGCATGCCCAAGGCTTGTCCAGTGTCGGCCATGATCTCGGCCGAGGTTGGTGTCTCTGAGCCGAGGTCACACTTGGGGCATATCAAATGTCTTTATACATTCACACATTTATATCTATATACAGTGAATATAACTGTTGGCCTTCTATAGTGGTTGGTATTCCTTGAGTTTCTTGGTATGACATGTGTTGGTTGGTATGCCGACCAACTCTCATCGGGTGTCGATTAACTCTCCCCGGGTGCCGACCAACTCTCATCGGGTGTCGAATAAGTATAAATATTGCCACGTAGGATGACACGTGTCCTTTTCTGATTGGTCCTCGTAGATGGAGAATTTTTGCGTCAACACCTATGGCTTCAGCAAGACAATACAACATCAAAAATAATCATCACAAGGAAATAACAAAGCTCTTAGGAGTCATTTCATGGAGCATTTTTCCTCAGCCTTATCCACCCCAACAAGATTAACATCAAGGGAATAAAAATAAAGCACCTTTTGGCGATTTGCAGTAAAAATGCCACCAAGAGTGAAATATTTTACAACGTTCGGTAAGTTAGCTGCCAACCACCAGCATACTTAAAGGTCGAGAAAGTATTCAAAGCTCATCTTCCATCTTTAAGGGATTATGGTTCATGTTTCTAAGAAATTCCGAGTAGCGCATTATGGAAAAAAGAATTGATGACATCACCATTCAAGCATCAGATTTAGCTCCAGATCATAACATGGTCGGTGCACTGGTCAATCATCATCTAGGAGTTATTTTTGCTACTGAAGATCAAGAGTCACATTCAATATGTACGTCACGTGAATCTCCACTACTATTATTCCGACCTACACTGGGTAAGAAGTTGTACTTATATTTAGGTTTTTTAAAATTCACTACTACCTCGGCACTGATCATACTAAAGAATGGGGTTCAAAAGGTAGTATGTTACACCAGTAAAGCATTTAGAAGAATAGAAATAAAAAAAATTAGACATATTGATGTGCTGGGTCGTAGAACTGAAGAGTATGATATCATTTATGAGCCAAGATCAGTGTTTAAGGGACAAGCTATGGAAAACTTCATTGTTGAATTTACATACCCAGAAGTGATACATAACCCAAGTTTACCTACTGAGCACACTTTTTCGAAAGAGATCTTAGATATAAAGAAAATAAAATTTATTGATCAAACTGAATCATCTACTGCCCAGGATATAGCCCAGCAATATGCTGAACAAAACAAGAAGACAATCCTTCACTCCACACATATTTTAGAAGGCCAACAGGGCCGGTCCTGAGATTTTAGGGGCTGGAGGCGAATTCTTGAATTAGGGGCCCCATATTTAACTAGAGTTTTTTCATTAATTTATAAATTGTAGGTTTTTCTTACCGAAAAGATGCTAATTTATTTTTTGAAATTGCGACAAGTTAAATGTTTGTCCATTAAGTTTTCAACATATTATTCTTGAGACAATTGGAAAATGACTATATAAATATATAGACATATATAAATTTTGGGGCTCCTAAAATGAGTCAAAAATTGGGGGCCCAAGGAGGCCGCCTCTCTTACCTCCCCTCAAAATCGGCCCTTAAGGCCAATAATCTCATTCATTATTGCATGCGCCGAACAACTTGTCAGAATAAATACTCCCTCCTCTTAGTAAATCATCAAGCATGGAGAATTGGGGGAGTCTCTTAACGCCACAAATTATCCATCTACGTCGACTAATTAGAAATGAAACATGTTCTCCTACGTGGCAATATTCACATTGGTTGACTCCTAAAGATAGTTAGTCGGCTAACCAGCCGATCGACCTAGATAAACCATCACGAATATCAAAAGCCATTGGCATGGAGTCATTATACACCTATGAATATCAAGGATCTCATTTATTGTATACAGATGAAAATGTCTAGATATATAAAGGCATTCCATCTCTTGGGTTCCTAAAAACCCCTATAAATACATGCTCTCCCTTAGCTAAAGGGATAACTCAATCATTCTCAACACACCATGTTGTGCTATTGTAAACTCCTGAGAATAAAATAACACTGGAAGTAGGCTTTCCTTACAGTCGAACCACTTTAAAAATCTCTATATCTTATATATTTGATGGGACTATTTTTCTTCATTTCGTCTTCATACACTTACTTTATGTGGCCTATATCATTTTATAGGCGTCAACATGGCCCGAGTGGGAGATTATGAGAAACTTCCCTTAAAGTGGACCTACATAAATCATATATTTGTCATTGACATGTACTTGCGTTAAAGAAAATCAAAATTGTCAAAGTCATTATGAATGGTAAAATTAGTGGGAGTAGCATATCATGAAATATGACTATAAAGGAAAATAGGGTACTTATTTCATTACCGATAACTTTCATAAATACTTATTCTTTTAGTTGTTAGATTTTTTAAAAAATAACGAAAAATAAATGATCTACCACTAAATGATAGTATTGTCACCGTGAGAAAATGTAGATAAAACCATAGGGAATAGTATTAAGAATATCCTAAAAGGTCTACTATCCTAAGTGATTATGTGATGTATCTGCATGAACATGAATTTAGCGTAAGGACAAATAATGATCTATTTTTATTTTCAGAAGTCATAAGAAGTGAAACTAATGGACTACAACTAAGCTTAGAATCTCGTTGAATTACATAATTGATGCACTACAGTCGGGTATGAGTGGGTCATCAAGACCAAACCCGATGCTAACGGTAATTAAAATGATATAAAGCTAAATTGCAGTAAAATATTTCACCATTAATGAGGAAAAGGTTATAAACTAAACTTCTCAATTATATCTAAGGACATGGAATTCTTATAACATTAGTAGCTCATTATGATTCAAAGTTACATTAAGTGGATGTGAAAACTACTTTGGAGTTTCATAAACCATGTGTATTTGTTTAAGAGATCGTTATTTCCCACACGGATTATTTTAAGAAATAATATCATTATGTTTCTTAATCGTTGTATATATGTATACACCTTAAGATCAGTGGAGCAAGTCTATATATTTTCTCTATATACAAGCACGGATTTAGAAAGTTGAGAAACAAAATAATTTTATATGGGTTTAAGAGTGATGTACTAAGTAATGAGGTACTTAAAAAACTATATGCTTATATTTAGGATATCTGTTCATTTAAATATGAATGGTTATTATGACTCGAAATTACTAGTTATACGAATAGTATGAAGTTCACTCTTGCTTAAGTGTGTTTGTTTTGGTTTAGAGACCAATATAATGAAGGAGTACAACACAATCTATCCATTAAATATTATGAAAATTGAGTTTGTAGCATGCTTTGATGCTACAACTTATGTATTTTGGCAGCGTGACTTTATTTTGGGACTTCGAGTTGTCGACACTATTATCAAGCCGCTAAAATATTATGATAATGTCGCTAAAATCTTCTTTATGGAGAATAATAGGTATACTAAGACAGCTAAGCATATCGAGATAAAATAACTATCATTAAAAGAAGAAGTTAAAAAACAACGAGTGTCAATTGATCACATTAGTACGAGTGATAATATAGCAGATCCTCTTACGAAAGGTTTATCTCTAAAGACCCATATGAAACATGTCGAAGAGAAGCGTCTCGAGTAGTTTGATTTATTGCCATTGTCTTAGGTTTTTACACTACTAATTAAATGCAATAAAAGGGTTTCTGATTTCTATCATTTCTGTCCTAATAAATGCATGCATATTATTGTGACCAATTTTATGACATAAATAGTCCCTATTTGAAAGGCCATTATGTTAACATAGATTATGGGCAATAATTCAATAAAGCATTGGTGTCGTACTACAAGGAAGGAACTATACTCTTGAACAACATAGAACCGCCATGACTCACATCAGTGAATAATTTGATTATAACATTAGAGTTTGTCACTAATTGTGCGATAATGATATTTAATGAATTGTGAAAGATTACTCATAAGGACCAAGTGGGATACTGTTGGAATATTTCATTTTTAAACAGCTAATTAAAGAAAAAATTAATTTTAAGTTTCCTATTAATGTGGTCCATAATAAGCGTGACTAAATACATTTAACTTGTGACAAAACTTGTGGACTCGTCTATCTTTTCACCTTGATGGAAGGTGAAAGGTCAGGTAACCAAAATATTAATTTCAGCCCTCTCTCACCTATATAAGGAGGCCCTCTACTCCATCTATATTACCTCATAACACACAACTTATATTGAGAGAGAGAGAGAGAGAGAGAGAGAGAGAGAGAGAGAGAGAGAGAGAGAGAGAGAGAGAGAGAGAGAGAGAGAGAAAGAGATCCTAAATTGATAATTCTCACACCTTTTGAGAGTTCGATTAAGGATCGAGAAGATTCAACTCGGTGATTGAAGAGTTCTATAATCAACTCAAACCGGTCTATATATTTTTTGAAATAGAGAAAGGTACGATTCTAACTACGTGATAGTGTAAGAAGAATTTCTTGGGAATTCATGTTTATTAATTTAGATTATATCAAAGATCAATTTTAATCTAAAATCAAATTAGGATTACATTGGTTACACATGCAACACAGGTGTGCATCAACTAGTTATATAAAAGACATATATACATTATGGTATCCAATTTTTTCCATAATCCGAAATATAAAAGACATTGGTTGGAGATTATTGAAGTAACAAGTTTTTGGTTTTTTTTCCTTGAAATTAATGTTTAGTCCAACATTAATTATAGAATAAATTTTAGTCTTTATATTGAAGAAATAAATATCTATTATATGTATGATGGTGTCATATCTTCTTTAGTTTCCATGACACCACCACTAATAAGGTGACAATGGCCATCAACAATTTTCGAAGGTCTTGTTGAGAATATGATGATGTGGAATAACTCATTGATGCCAGGACAACACATGTAATAATTTGGCTTGTCGCATCAGTCATCCAAATCTCATACTAAAGTCGCTATACTATTTACAAAGACCATATTGGACTATTTATTTGTTTTAAAAATTATTGTGTTTAAAATTAAATTGGATTATTTTCTATGGGCTTTCCCCTTAATTTTATTTCGATTTTCACTTCACCACTTGTACTTTTATTTTTTGGACTTAATTCCCTGAACTTTCACGACAACTTCAATTAACTCCAAAACGTGTTGATGTCGTTAAATATTTGGATCAAGAAAGGCACATGGATCCCACATGTCTTTGTAAAAGGATATTAATATCTTTTATCATTTATATAGCAAAACTCTATCATCCCTCTCTCTCTCTCTCTCTCTCTCTCTCTCTCTCTCTCTCTCTCTCCCTCTCTCTTGTTTCTCTTCACATTCCTTTCTCTCATACACACACACAAACACACACACACACCGCCCTTAATTTAAACATATACACACAGAGAGAGAAAAATTCGACACACATGCATAAAGAACAAATCTACACATACACACACAAGAACACATACACCAAATTTGTTTATTTTATTTCTTGGTTGGGCTGTTGATTGAGAAATTGGGGGATGGACAAAGAGGTTTTACATGGTTAGAGTTGATGGTAGGCAGGTGTGAGAGTTTTTTTTTATTATTGAGGTAGAATTGATAGTGGAAGAAATAAAAAATATTCATGTTTCTGGTTTTTTTTAGGATGAGTTGTGGAGAGAGATAGACATAATGTTGGAAGAACACCATTTTTCTCTCCATTTTCTTCTCTCTCATTTATGGGTTGAGTTTTTCAATTTTTTTGGTTGAGGTTGAAAAATGTTGAGGTTAAAAAAATGGATTTCTTTTAATAAGGTAATTATTTTGGATATGTATAATTAAGGTAGAATATTTTTTTTATTAAGGTTGTTGTTGATGTAAAAAATTAGATCACTCTAATAATTCAATCACGGATAAATAAATGAGACAAAGAATTTTAAAGTGGTTCAGCCTTATAAGAATGGCCTACGTCCACTGTTGCTTTATTACTGAGTGTTTGGGAATTCTCGATTTGTGAATTCTATCAAGAAATTCCCTTCTGGATTCAGGGTCCAGATCACTTTACAATGTATTTATAGCCTTGAGGCTGTAATGTGAAAGGGTAATACATTAAATGATATACATATGAAAGGGTAATACATTTAATGCCCTCTTTGCGTGTGCGTCCAAATGATAAGCATTTAATGAGTAGTTAAACTGTTGGTATCCTGCTTCGAGGTGCAGCTCGGACCGCCTGAGTTGCTCGGACCGCCTAAGCTTCTCGGTACTCAAGAGTTCCTCGGAGAGGCATTGTTCCTCGGAGTTTGTGAGTTCCTCGGAGAACTAGTTTTCCTCGTTGTAGTCTTGTTCCTCGGAGCGCGTGGGTTCCTCGGAAGTGTTTGTTGTTGTCATGTAGATAGCCACGTGTCTTCATATGATTGGTCCATGTCAGCAGATTAAATTTTGTATCAACAGAAGCCCCCAATGTTTCATAGTTCAAAATTTGAGGAGTATGAAACATTCTTTCTCGGAATATGGTAGCTTTAAATAGTCTTCCTGATTTTTAGGAGCGTTTCTCTTGTATTTATTTCTCCTTCCCAATTCGTAGAATCATGATTTTTTGGACTTTTCTGCGTGCTTTGATTCCTGCGCCACTTTTCATCTTTTTAGCCACTGTTGTCCGCTTTGATTCCCGCGCTACTTTTCATCTTTTTAGCCGCTGTTGTCCGCTTTGATTCCCGCGCTACTTTTCATCTTTTTAGCCGCCAGTAATGTAATCATCTTTTTTTGTAATCATTACTTCACCATTTCCCAAGGCAAGGTATTTAAACTTCACAGACGCTCCCATCGTCTTTTACCTTTCAAATTTTTATCTTCGAGTTTTACATCGCCTCTTCCTACTCTCTTGTGCGTTCATCTTTTTCGCCGTTCGTTGTCAACAGCTCTACTCTTTTTCTGTAAGATCTTCTTCGTTTTTCTTCATTTATTTTATTCATCATCATGGTTTACTCTGTTGAGCCTCTTGAAAAATTTCTCTCTGATTTTTCCATTCCCTCTTGGGTTGTATTGGAAGATCTTTCTGAGCCTTCTGATTATTTCAATTTGGCTGAGGGACATTGGTTCCCCAGCCTTTTTATTGCTGAATGTGGATTTTCTTTTCCACCAAATCCCTTGTGCCTGGAATTCCGTCATTATTTTGACGTCGTTCCTGCGAGAATAGCCCCCAACACATGGAGAATAGTTAATGGGGTGCATAAATTAAATCTAGTCCATGAAACTCGCATAGGAATTCCAGAAATCATGTACTGCTATAGATGGGCAATTAATGATAATATTTTTTATTTAAAAACTAGATTTTTAAATAGAGCCTTAGTAGTCAATCTCCCTGATGCCAATAGGGATTATTTTGAACACGGGGTTGTCATAAAAAATTGGCAACACCCTCCATTAGCTGGAAATGAGGTTTATCAGGGTCCTAGATGCCCTCCTTATGGCAACGGGATAGGTTATTTTTATTTTATTTTATTTATTTTGAAATCATGTTTCTGTTGTGTTTGATAAAATGTGCCATTGATAACAATGTTTATTTATTTGCAGTTGATAGCAATAGAAAGTGCCCAAAAGATGCAGATGTCAATATAAGGCATTTGAAACTTATCTGGAGTCTGCATCAGAGTGTTGCCGACGAGCACATTAGGTCGGCCTCGTATCTGCTCCAGTACAAGAGTTATACCACTTCTTTCACTGCTCATCCAGTGATAAGTGAATCAGAGCCAGTACCAGCTTCCACCAGCTCGTCGCCTGAATCCCATATTCCTTTAAGTGAAAGAATGAAGAAGAGAAGACCTCCTACCCTGTTTGAGAAAACTGTCTCCGATTCTGGGGAGGTAAAAAGGAGTAGGATTGATGTCCCAAGGGAGGGGACAAAGAATACTGATGCAGCTCCTCCAACTGCTCCTGTTAAAGTTGCCGAGAAGACCGCAGTGGCTACGAGAAGTTCTGCTGCTCCTGGAGAGGTGATTGTGATATCACCGACCAAGGGTTCTTCCTTGGTTGAATCTGTACCTGTTCCCCCGAGGAGGTTGAAGAAGATCTCCTCGGTCAATTTGGATGATACCATTACTCAGCCCCCAGTTACTGGAGCTGGGGTTCCAACTTTTGTTCCCCCGAGCTCTGCAATGAGCTCGGTAAAGTCCTCGATCATTCCCGAGGTCCAAGGTATTGAAGAAAACCTTACTCGGGACATGGTCACCTCACTAGCTGCTCGTCACCTTGCTTCTATAAGTCTTCTTACTTTTAACTTTTTATATTTCCTTTGTCATTTCAGTTTCTAACTTTCTTTCTTTTTCTGTTCACTGTTGACGAGCTGGTTCAATATAATCCTGAAGAAGGATGAAGCGATTAAGGCTTCTTGCTCCTCGTCCAGTGTGGAGGGAGATATGGAAGAAGCTACCAAGTCTCTGGCAGATTCTCACCAGAAATATGCTGATGACAAAGCTGTCTGGGAGAAGAAGCTTACCTCCTCCGAGCAAGAAAAAGCTCGGGCTGTTGATGCCTCCAAGGAGTTGGAGAAGAGAATAAATGCCTCGGAGAAGGAAAATAAGGAGCTCGAAGAGAAGCTCAAAACTGCTGGAGAGCTTGAAGATAAGCTCAGGGTTGCTGAGGAAAGGTTGGGCCAGCTTCAAGAAGTAGGTCGGCAGAAGGAGGAAGCAGAAAATAAATTGAAGGCTGCTGAGAACCTGCTGTCTGAGAAACTTTCCTCGGAGAAGCTGAAGAGGAAAGCTGCTGTAAAGAAGTCCTTCAGCTCTGGCTGGGACAAGGGGTGGAACAAGAGGTTGGATGCCATGGTGTCGCAAGTAGACTATGGCAGTCTCAAATACTTTAGGGATGGATGGGTTGCTTCCCTTCAGGAAATGAAGGTCGACGAGTCTTCCGAGCTCTTCCAGAGACATATCCCTGGTCCCCCCCCCCAACTCCAGAATAATTAGAAGAGGACGAAGATACCTCTGAAGAGTCTTCGATGGTGATGGGAGATCTTTCCCTAACCATCCAGCATGCTGTCGAGGAAAACCAGCACATCATTTCTTCCTCCGAGCAACGGCTTACTCTACCCGAGCAACTATCTCTTCCCTCCGAGCAACCTACCTCTTCATCCCAGCCTCCCGAGAAGGTTTTGGAAGATACGAAAAAGGTTTAGTGTTGTTCGGGTTTCTCTTTATTTTGTTTCTCTTTATCAAATGTAACTCAGAAGATGTAACTCTGAATTATGATCTAATAAAATTTAAACTTTTTGTATACTGTTGTCTATCTTTTATTCATACTCTGCTTATTCTTCTTATTGATGATTGCTCTTCTTTCTATGTTAGTTTCTGGCCAGAATGGAACTGCTATCTGCCCATGATAAAATGTTGCTGCGATAATGTAATGAGTACTTTAAGGCTGGTCACACAGACCTGAGTGCTGCACAAGTTGTCGACATACTTGGTCAGGAAGCTTCAGAACAGGCAGTGGAAGCATATCAGTATCTGAAGTGTCTGCTTTATAGGGCTGTAGCCAATAACATTGCCAATTATGAAATGATTGAGGATCTTCAAGGCACCCTCGAAGACCTTCAGCTTCAATACAAAGAATCCACTGATTTGTTGCATGAGGGGTACGAAAAGAAGTACCAGCAGATCATTGCCGACAAGGGATACGAGAAGCTCTTTGTTGGGTACGATGTAAGGGAGAGAACCTTGAGAGGTGAAGTCGAAGAATGTAGACAGATTTTTGAGTTGCTGGAAAAAGAAAATATCAACCTGCAGAAGGAGCTGTCACAATTGAAGTCTGCAGCTTCCACTTCTAGTGCCTTGATCCCAGTGACCGATGAGGGATTTTCGTTCTTAGAGGTTGAGAACGCTAAGTTGAGGGAAGAGTTGGAGAATTTGAGGAGCTCTAGCACCTCTTCATCTTCTCGTAGTCGAGCAAGAGCTCCTCGGGGACGAGCAAGAGAAGCTCGGGTTCTTGTCGAGGAACAGAGGACTCAGTCTTCCTTAGAGAACCAGGCCTTCCAACTAATGGCGAAGAACTAGGCGTTGTCTTATATGTCAAAGAAGATTAGGGACCTGGAAAAATATCTCTCCACGCATAAGTCAATCTTGGAGAATAAGGAGATTTTCATCAAGAATCTCCATGAGCAGCTAGAAAGGCTAACATATCAATTCCACAAACAGCCCAGGGAGTTCTGGATGGCTGGATACAACGAATCACTATTCCACTTGGACGATCGTATCGAGAATGCCAATAATGAGGGCTACAAGCAAGGATGGCTAAATGCCTTAGGTGTGTTGAAGCTCGAACAAGGTCATTATCTGTGGGAGTACCATGATCCCGGGTTGCTCGACCTGTCTGTGCCACCATACAATTTGGACATGGATTGGATCCCTGCTCGGGCCATTCCTCGGAGCTTAATTTCAAAGTATCTCGGTGACTATAGTTTACATTCTCAAATCGAGGTATCTCGTCCCGAGCATCTTTCAGATCGACCATCCGTGATGAATACAAGGATGTTGAAAGATCTTAATTTCATCAATTATCCTCTATCTTTAAATGATCCGCCTGCTGGCGAGGAACATGTGTCAAAAGCAGAGGGGAAAAGACCAGTAGAATAGGAATTTTTGATGTAATAGTTAGTATACATTTCAATATCAATGTACTTGTAATTTATTAAATGAAAAACTCTCATTTTGTTTGCAAATCTTTATTGCTATTGTCTTGTAGTTATCAAACACTTTATATTTATGCATATCTGTTAAAAAGATAACAATATTGTGTTATTTGTCGACCAACTCAGTAATAATTAAAAAAAATTTACAAGTATCAGTATTGTTGCTCGATTACTTAATAATAAAGTAATGAGTATAAAAATGTTGTTTAAAATGTTTCTAACCAACCAAGGTTGTCAGACTCTCCATGTCGACCAACTACAGTTAGTGGGTTTTTATCCCCGACCAGCTATAGTTAGTCTTTTTGAAATAATTTTACCCATAAAATGTTTCCGACCAACCAAGATCGGTAAATTTTGCTTGTCTTTTAACTACAGATGGTGGGTTTTTATCTCCGACCAGCCATAGTTAGTAGACTTTTCTCTTAAATGTTTCCGACCAACCAAGGTCAGTAAATTTTCTTTGTCGACTAACTATAGTTGGTGGGTTTTTATCCCCGACCAGCCATAGTTAGCAACTTTTGCACTTTTCGGAATAATCTTATCTCCCGACCAACATAAGTTGGCATTTGCGAGAATATTTTGTTTCCTAGCCAAACAGGTTGGCATTTTTAGGAATATTTTGTTTCCTAGCCAAACAGGTTGGCATTTTTAGGAATATTTCGTTTCCTAACCAACCGAAGTTGGCATTTTTAGGAATATTTTGTTTCCTAACCAACCGAGGTTGGCATTTTTAGGAATATTTTGTTTCCTAACCAACCGAAGTTGGCATTTTTAAGAATATTTTGTTTCCTAACCAACCGAAGTCGGCATTTTTAGGAATATTTTATTTCCTAACCAACCGAGGTTGGCATTTTTAGGAATATTTTGTTTCCTAACCAACCGAAGTTGGCATTTTTAGGAATATTTTGCTGCTGAGCAGTCTGAGCTTTGCCGAGTTTTGCCGAGTAGTGTGTAGCACTAGTATTCCCCGAAAAATTCTCAATAAAAGGAGAGACTTTAGCAGAATATCTTCATTTTATTCATACTGATGGAACTGTGTTACATATACATCACTGATAATACTTGCGTAGGTGCTCTGCGTTCCATGAATTCTTGAACTCCTCCCCCTCTAGAGTTGTTATTCGATAAGTTCCTGGTCGAACAACTTCTGTTACTCGGAATGGTCCATGCCAGTTTTCTTCCAGCTTATTGTGCTTTTGAATAACTTTCTTCAGCACATAGTCTCCTTCTTTCAAGTCCCACTTCTTCACCCTTTTGTTGTAGAACAAAGCTGTTCGCTGCTAGTAAGCAGCATTTCTAATTGCTGCTTCTTCTCTAACTTCCTCGGGCATGTCTAAATCCACTCTTCTCATTAAGTCGCTGACAGGGGAATTGAAATTCAGTACCCTGTGTGTTGGAAGGCCCAACTCGGCAGGTATAACGGCTTCACTTCTAAACGCCAGTATGTATGGTGATTCTCCAGTTGCTACTCGGGGAGTAGTTCGGTAAGACCAAAGTACTGATTGTAACTCGTTGATCCAGTTTGCTTTTGCATCAAACAATCTTTTCTTCAAGCCATTTAGCAGCATTCTATTTGTCACCTCAGTTTGTCCATTGCTTTGAGGATGGCCTGGTGCTGAGTGGACCTTCAAAATATTTGATTGATGATAATAGGCGGCAAACTCCTCGTTATCAAATTATGTTCCATGGTCTGTGATGAAGGCATGAGGTAGACCATATCGACAAATGATGTTCTTCCAAACAAATTAATACACCTTCTCGTACGTCATATCAATGAGTGGCTCAGCTTCTACCCATGTAGTAAAATAATCTACTGCGACGACGAGGTACTTGAACCTTCCTCGAGTCGTTGGCAGTGGCCCAACCAAGTCTATTCCCACATGGAAAATGGCCAAGGGGAAGTTATGGGTGTCAACAATGCTTGTGGAGTCCTTCGGATGGAGGAAAAGCGCTGGCACTTTTCATACTTCTTGGCATAAATCAGCTCTCATCGTCGGCCAGTAGTATCCTTGTGTCATCACCCTTTGTAAAAGCGTCCGACCTGCTACATGTGCCCCACAAGACCCTTCGTGGATCTCTTCAATTAATTCTTTCACCTCGTAGGGGTGTACACATCTTTGCAAACCTGCCATAATTCCTCGTCTATATAAAACACTATTAGTTAATACATACCGAGCAACTTTAAACTTCATTTTTTTGGCAGCAAGCTTGTCAATTGGCAATTCTCCCTCCTCGATATACGCCCTGATGGAATCCATCCAAGATGGTCCTAAATCAAGGGTGATATAGTTCATCGTCAAATCTTCATCTATGCTCCGACCAGCTAACACTTCAATTGGGATTGTTCGTCGTAGCTCGGTGCGAGTAGCTGATGCTAGTCGAGCTAGGGCGTCTGCTCTCGCATTCTACATTCTTGGTATTCTGACCAGCTGAATAGCGACAAATTCTGACACCAGCTCCTTTGCCTTTGCGTGATATCTGATCATTAATTCTCCTCTAACTGCATATACTCCCATCATTTGGTTTATGATCAATTGAGAGTCACTGAAAACAATGACCTCTTGCGCCTCCATAATTTTTGTTAAACCAAGTCCTGCAATCATGGCCTCATACTCAGCCTCATTGTTGGAAGCTTTGAATTGGAAACGCAAGGCGTATTCCATATCGACCTCATCCGGAGTGCTCAGAACTATCCCCACGCCGCATCCTACAGTGCAAGATGAGCCATCTACATATAGTCTCCATATAGGTAACTCGTCTTCAAATTTCTGATCAGTTAGAGTTCCTCGGTGAAATATTTGTTCTTTCCTTTCCTCCTCGGATTTTTCTTGCTCTTCTTCGATCATTTCTTCTTTCCCTTTTACCAACCGGAGTTGGTCTGAGACCGAAGTCAATGATCTTGTAACATCCACTTGCCCTTTTACCAACCGAAGTTGGTCTGAGCTAGTGTTTGTTGATCCTGTAACATCCACAGGTTGATCAACGAGCAACTCTTGTTTCTCGTCCGGAGTCCTCACAACTATCTCTGCGTCACATCCTGTAACATCCACACGCCCTTTTACCAATCGTAATTGGTCTGAACCTGTGTTTGTTGATCCTGTAACATCCACAGGTTGATCAACGAGAAACTTTTGTTCCTCGGAGCTATCAGGATAGGTGAACTCCGCTATAAAATATGCTACAGCCTGCCCTTTAAACGATGATCTGGGTTCATAGATTATATCATATTCACCGAGCTCTATTGCCCAGTAATCAATCTTCCTGATTTTTCTGTCTTATGCAGGGCTTGCCTCAGTGGCATATCGATATATACTACTATGGTATGAGCCTGGAAATATGGCCTCATTCTCCTACTCGCCTCAATCAGCGCCAGTGCCAATTTCTCCAGCCTTGGATACCTGATCTCTGCTCCTCGGAAGGCTTTACTTGTGTAGTAAATTGGTTTTGTACTCCATTCTCCACTCTGATCAACGCCGAGCTAACTGCATTCTCGGACACTGCAAGGTACAAGTACAATTTTCTCCCATCACTGGCCTGGACAACAGTGGAGGTGCTCCCAAGTATCTCTTCAAGTCTTGAAAAGCCTTCTCGCATTCATCATTCCACTCAAAAGTCTTTTTGAGTGTCTTGAACAATGGAAGACATCTATCAGTTGCTCGTGACACAAATCTGTTGAGTGCCGCTACTCATCCTGTGAGACTCTGTACTTCCTTCTTCGTCGTTGGAGATCGCAACCCTAATAGAGCTTTGATCTTTTCAGGATTTGCTTCAATGCCTCATTGATTGACAATGTACCCGAGAAACATGCCTTCTCGTACTCCAAAGATGCACTTCATCGGGTTCAGCTTCATTTGATATTTATCTAGTTGATCAAAAGTCTGACTTAAGTCAACTAGATGATCGGCAGCTTTCTTGCTTTTCGTCAGCATATCATGAACATAGACTT
This sequence comes from Sambucus nigra, assembly GCA_949130495.1. Taxonomy (NCBI): domain Eukaryota; kingdom Viridiplantae; phylum Streptophyta; class Magnoliopsida; order Dipsacales; family Adoxaceae; genus Sambucus; species Sambucus nigra. Next base: position 60,293,462 of record OX422209.1, on the reverse strand, counting down.
CCATATTGTCACTGAATTGTTCAGCAAAGGCCTTATTCATCAGCCTCTGATATGTCGCACCTGCATTTTTCAAACCAAAAGGCATAACATTATAACAATAAGTTCCTCTAGGGGTAATAAAAGAAGTACTCTCACTACAAGAAAAAGTCTTTTCCACGACACCTGATATGTGTCGTGAAACTGTTTTCACGACACATTTTATGTAGTCGTTGAAGAGGGGTGTCGTAGAAAGTTACCTTCTATATCGACACATTTGTGGTGTCGTAAAACTATTTCACGACACCTGCCAAGTGTCGTTGAACAAATATCCACGACACCTAGTTACTAGTCGTAAATAGCCACCACACCTTTGTGGTGTCGTAAAACTATTTCACGACACCTGCCAATTGTCGTTGATACAATTATCCACGACACCTAGTTACTAGTCGTAAATAGCCACGACACCTTTGTGGTGTCGTAAAACTACTTTCACGACACCTGTCAATTGTCGTTGAAACAATTATCCACGACACCTAGGTACTAGTCGTAAATAGCCACGACACCTTTGTGGTGTCGTAAAACTACTTTCACGACACCTGCCAATTGTTGTTGAAAATAATATCCATGACACCTGATATGTGTCGCAAAAGTCATTACCCAAAAAAACCTTCCACGACTATTTATTGTGTCGTGAATGTTATTTTACGACTGAACGTACGTGTCGTTCATATTGTACACGACTAAATATAAGCGTCGTTATTATCATTTTACGATGTATAAAATATGTCGTTAAAAGGGTATAATTTTTTTTTTATAAAAACCAGCTTCTCAAATGCATGTTGCTTCCACATATAAGATAGCATCACAATTAACAATTCCACAATTCATAAAATTTAAACCAAGCTTATATAATTAAGAGGAACTCATAGTATGTACTCATAACCATAATATCAAAGTCATGCCCAAAATAGTTGAATGAATATATATTTGGGTGTTACAAGCCACATAAAAACATGGGATTATAATGAAACGAGCATTAGCCTAACAAGTTAAAATGCAATCTTCCCTTAAAAAATAACTAATAGCATTCTTCAAAAATATTCCTCCCAAAATGCCTTCAACATCATCCAAAAATAGGTACCTGTTCAGAATACAATTTTATTAAATAGTCTCGTAAATTAACAACACACTTGTAATAAAAAATAAAAAATCAAAGTATACCTTCAATCCAAAAAGCAACGAAGAAACTCCACACCCACTTGATTCCTTATATTTTTCTGAAATCGATACGAGAGAATGTCAAAGAAAAATTCTTAGAGTAAAATCCAAGAACTGTAACTATTCCACTCACATTATTAGTCAAAACGAATGTATCGATGTGGCCATGCTATGGTACTTCCTTTTGCATCATCAAGTATGGAAAATGCATCCGAGTATCGAAAAACTGGCACTTTGGGCACTAAAATTTCAACAACCCATACTTTATAGCAATCAGGCCCAAGGATTTGGTGGTGCACTAGTGAGTTTGGGTCTGTAGAATCAAGTTCTGCGCTTGCCACTTCTTCTCCGGTCCCCAACCAATGCAACAATTTGCAAGGAGAATTTCTTTGTGGAGCACTTTGTGCGCATGAACTTTCACGATTACACTAATAAATAGTACAAAGAAAACAATTAAAAAAAATTATTAATGCAATTAGTAAAACAATTTAGACTTAGATAATTCATTAACAATAACCTGTAGAGTATGTGCATGATTATGCATGTCATCCCCACCACCCTCATGTTGACCCTATAGAAAATGCAAGTGAAGTATATAAAAACAAAACAAGGGAAAAACTATATGTATTGAATCATATTTAATTTTAAAAAATTACCACATTTCTTTCATTTCCTTGTGTCATTCGACTTTCCATATGCATCTTCCATTCCAAAAGTTGTTGAATTTGAGTTTCAAGAGTCGTTACCCTTGCATTACTATGTAACGATGCATCTACCTTTGTAGGCGTCACCCCAAATCCAAGACCTCGGACATGACCCGGACGTTCAGGACCAAGCACCTTTACTAATGCATCATCTCTCAACGATGTTGAATCATGAGACGGAATTTTTTCCATCTTTTCCTAAAATAAATACAAGAATTCAACATATTTAAAAAATATAATAAACACATTGTAGCTTTTAAAAAAATTGTAAAGTTTTGTGTAAGTGTTTAAGTCGTTACTATCGCTTCACCAACAACTTGATTAACCGGATTGCCATTTTCTCTCCTATGTCCCCTTATCCAAACATCAACACGGCGTATAGTTTTATTTGGGTCTTCAGCTTTCTACAAAATTTTAAAATATAGAATCACGAAATAATGTAAGCTACTTATGAAGTATACAACTTTAAAGGGGAAACATACCATGTTTTCCTTAAGTCTTGCATAGCCTCTACGACTAGTTGTGTGTGGATGGATTTGCTTTGCTCTAGCCTCCTTATGCTTTTCACTTATTTCCTATTAAAATAAGAGAAATCATATATAATTGCGATAAATACAAGAATACTAAAAGTGGACTTTAGTCTATTAATAACAATAAAAAATAAATAATCAAATTCACTTGCATCAAATTCAGGTGACAAACGAGATTTAACAAATGTATCCCATTCATTTGACTTCATTCCAGGGGGCTTGAGTAATGTAAGATGGCGAGTGGAATTTGGTCCTTTAGCTTCTTCTCGTATCTGTGTTGATAATTTTGACTTATAATCTTTCCAAGCTCTGCCCGTCTGACCCAAAACAATGGCCATTCGACATTCTTCAAGGTTATATTTTTGCTGCATCATAAAGAACAAATACACTATATTAGTTACAATTCAATATGTACAAAGTTACATTCAAAATATTACATAATTGTGCAAAGGGTGGAGAAATAAAACACTCACAGTAATAAACTCCCATATTTGATCCTTGGTGTCACTTGTCACCTTATCCCAACCTTCATGTGTTACTGGTACGCATTCTCGTGCTAAAATCCCAATCATAGAACTAAGTTGGATGGAATTGAGTCCAATTGGTTGCCCAAACTCATTGAATTCTACCTCTTTACGGTCTTTTATCCCAGTTGCAATTACATTCAATTTTGATGCCCCCCGCTTCTTTTTTTTGCCCTTATCAACAGAATCAATGTTGGGTACTTCATCCGCATAAATTTCTTCCTCCTCATGTGAGTTATAGATTTCGCATGATATTCTTGCATCCTCATTCTCATTACTTGTAGTTCGTCTCGATCTCTTTCCCCTAACAACCTGTTTTGGATACACACAATATACATGGAATGTAGTGTAAATTATATGGACTTCAATAACACATATTACAAAGTTTAAATTGAAGAGATAATGGACTCATAACTCACCTCTTTAAACATATCCGCCATATTCTCAAAAAGTATATTTTTTTCTATTCACTCCACTTGACAGGCAAAAAATTAGAAAAGTTAGTACAACTCGGTACAAACACAGTAACATTACTAGTAAGATATATATTCACTTGTAATGTACGATTATAATATTATATTGTATACATATTTTTTCTAATATACATGTCTGATTTAGCAACACATTATAGGTGTTCTGTTCATAACACATTATAAGAGCAACTTAAAAGTGGCGCCAATCATTCCATGGGTTATATGTGTGAGTGTATGTGCGTGAGAGAGAGATAGAGTGTGTGTGTGTATGTGTGTATTTATATGTGTGATAGTGTGTGCATGTGTGTGTGTGTGTGAGAGAGAGAGAGAGAGAGGGAGAGAGAGAGAGAGAGAGAGAGAGAGAGAGAGAGAGAGAGAATGTGTGTATTTATATGTAATAGTGTGTGTGTATTTATATGTAATAGAGAGAGAAGAATTGACAAAACACGTAAGGCAAAAAAACATTGCGAACGAAAAAGTAAGGAACAATAGGCAAGAGATGAGATATAATAAATAAGGCTCCTCATAAGAGTAAATAACTTTCTAAATACACAGGATGTCCTGTTGATTCCATGACCGAGAAAAATAAATCGAATGGGTAATGTAATGCGTTAGAACTGCTTAAAGAATTTTGCAATGGCAGTTAATTGATTTTAGAAACATTAGAGGACTTGGAATAAGAGATCAAGATGTTGAAAGGGAGGCAAACTACTTGAAATACAACTCTAATGTTGAAGAAAGTGTTAGATTACCAGATTTATAGTGTGTTAAGGTCAATAATTATTGTAGTATTCATCAAGCAAGATGAATAATGCAACCTGATTCACAATTGTTTGTGTCAGTTGTTTGCTTCATTGGATAAGTGTTTTTAATCTCAACCAATGTAGTTATTAGCTTACGTTTGAAATTGATCTTATCAGTAAGAAATTAACTTCATTCTTTTATGTTATTAAGAAATTGACAATTTGAGAAAACACTGACTTCAATTTATAAATGTTAACATTCATCAAATACTGATCAGTATAGGCATTATATTTGTAATTGAATGCATAAAAATTGTTATTATAGATACATAAATGAAGTGGGGTGATGAATAATTACATATATGGGGTTGATTATTTGAATGGAGTTGGATTAACAGCTTAAGCTGTTGGAAGGTAGCCAAACTAATTGAAATACATCTCTGATTTTGAAGAAAGCGTTAGATGATCACATTTATAGTTTGTTAAGGTCGATAAGTACTGTAGCATTCATCAAGCGACATGAATAATGCCAACTGATTCACAGTTGTTTGATTCAATGGATAATTGTTTTTAAGCTCAACCAATGTGTTTGTTTGCTTATGTTTGAAATTGTTGTTATCAGTATGAAATTAACCTCCTTATTTTATGGTATTAAGAAATTGACAATTTACGAAAACAAGAAATTAAATTTATAACTGTTACCATTCATCAACTACTGATTAGTATAGGGATTAATTTCGTAATTCAATACATAGCAAATATTATTATAGATACATAAATGAAGTTAGAAGATGATTCATTACATATATGGGTTTGATTGTTTATATATGTGTGATAGCGAAAGAACTGCATCGTTGGCCTGTACTTTGCAATCAATCTTGCAGCCCTGCCAGACGAAGTGAAGCAAATTATTACAGATGCCTTCACCTTAATGGAAGCACGTACCGCATAAGAAGAAATTGATTCTAAGTGAATCATTGGTTCTCCAACATATTTGAGGAGATATTAGCAGCAATCTCAGGAAAGTGTTGGGTAAAGATATGGGGGATTTGCCATTGATTATTGGAAATGAGAGTGTTGACTTTAAAAGAAGAAAGATTCAGTCCAGTAGTGCAACTGAGAGGTTCTCCAAGCCAGTTGTCATTCCAAAGGTCAATAAGATTGCCATTTCCCAGTCCACCTAAAATGAAGCTGAATGATGTGTAGGGATTAGACTCAACAAAGTTGAATCTAGTTTTGAAGAAGGAGCTCCAAGGGTTAGAGGAGCAGAGAATATTCCAAGCCTGCTTAAGACAAGCAGCTTTGTTAAGAGATATTACATTTCTAAGACCCAATCCACCATTAGCCTTGGGGGTACAAATAGTTTGCCATGCAACAGTAATGGAGGGTTGCTGAGTGACACAGCCAGTCCAGAGGAAATTCATAATGCAAGTTTGTATCTTTTTCAGAAGACTCATAGGCCATTTATATAGCATAAAACTGGAGATGCTTTACTTTGGGTTGACCTCTGAAGATGGGAAGTCCAAGATAGTGAAGAGTGTTGGATCCCTCTCTAATGCCAAGAGTTCTAAGGATGTTATTTTTATATGTGAGAGCTCCTTTACCAAGGTACACCAAGGATTTATGTGATTTAATTATGTGTCTTGAAGCTATATGAATCATTTTTAGCAACATTTTTAGCAACATCGTTGCTTCGCCTTGTCCTATCTGTGGTACACAACAGTTCAACACTTGGGTCGTATGAAACAAAGGTTGTAAATAAATGAAAAAAGAAAATAGAAGTAAAAGAAGATAAACCAAAGAAATGTAGTTTTTTGTTTGATGGAGTCGTGCTTTCCTTTTTCCTCTACGTGGAAAACTCTACTATAGTTTCCATTTAGTAATTCTACGTGGAAAACTCTAATTAGATGGAAATTGTTTGGTGTAAATATAAACCTAATTAGAGTAAGAAGAACCTAATTATTCGTATTTGTGTTGTTGAATGAAATTGATGAATTTGGATTTAAGATTAGGAATTGGAAGTTTTGAGGAAGAATAACCTATTTATTCTTTCTTTTTTTGGGGTGGGGGGGAGAAACTGTGTGTATATATAAACAAAAGGGGAGCAACAAAGGAAAGTAACCTCAGAAACAAAAGCCTAGGGGCATTCCCCAAAGGCTAGACAATCAATTAAGACCATAAGGCCAAACAAGTAAAACAAACTAGCTATAATCTAGCATGTACTCAGGGATATTCAAGTACATACAAGTTATCCAATTTGCATAGGTTCTCCTAGATTTCTTCCAAGTAAGGAATTTAACTATAAACATATTTTCAATTCACCCCATAATGGTTTCCAAGGTTTTGAATTTGTTATTGAGACATCTAGCATTTCTTTCCATCATATGCAATAGATAACAACAGAGAAGGATAAGGTTTTAAATTTGTTTGTGAAACTCTTATCGTCTTGGCTGGTGATGGCCATCTACAACTTATTATCCCAACTTTGTACCTCTCAATAGCATTGGTTACTTAGTAATATTTCCTCCCAAACATTTTTAACCAAACTGCATTCAGAGAACATGTGGTTATAGGTCACTTCTTTAATACCACATATGCCACATAGATCATTTTAAGTAATCCCCCAGCTGTAGAGTTTAACTTTGGTGTTGGTGGCTCTCCTACATACCATCCAGGCAATGAAAGAATATTTAGGAATACACACCTTGCTCCAGACCACCTTGCTCCATATAAAATATGGCAGGGAGGGGGATAAAAGTTTCCAAGCAGAGGAGATAAAGAACTTCCCATTATTATTGGCCTGCCAATAAACTTTATCTTTTTCAAGCTCACAGATGGTAGGTAGGTTGGCATGCTTGATTTCATTGATCTCCCATGTGAGTGTATATGGACATCTCCACTCACAAAGGTGGATAAAATCAGAGACTTTTTCTTTCAAATTTCTAGCTGAGACATATATTATTCTATCCCCGTATAGAGGATGACGAGGGCCATTAGGATGCCATTGATCAAACCACATGAAGGTATGAGTTCCATTACCAATAATGATCTTTATTTGAGTTTTAAACTTATCCCTCAATTTGAGAATATTCTTCCAGCTACATAAAGCATCAGTTGATATACTTATTTATGTTCTTGAATGAAATTGATGAAGTTTGGCATAAGATTAGGAATTGGAAATTTTGATCATAATAATAATGTTTGTAATTTAGTGAGCATCCTTGAACACGTATACGATATAAAAATGAATCAGATTACCGTTTAAGAGGATGTAATTACAACTTGACGTTATTGTTGGGACATAATTGATTGAAGTAAGCATGGTATGAGAAATAAAAAATAATTTTGGATTATACACTCTTGTTAGTAAAGTATGAGGACTGGTATTTTGGGAATATAAATATGGTATTACTCAAATATTGGAATGAAAAGATCCATATTAAAACATGTAAAATTATTAGGCCGAAAATAAAGAAATAATGGTTATGATGTGGTGGACTTTTATATATCATTGGAATGCATTTAATAGAATGCATTCCAAATTTTTGTAAATACAAGGATGTGGATATTAATAGAATTTTATTCTATTAAGCTTATAAGGGTAGATTGCCATAGTATTAAAAGGGTAAAATATCTACTACTGTAGTTTGTGGGTGATAAGTAAATTATAACACAGACTTAAGGAACTAAAATATGATCGGTAATGGGACGAGTATGTCTAATCAAATATAGAAGTAAGATTCTTATTAAAGTCTTAATAGACCATATACTGGCTCACATAAAATGAGATAATTATATAGGATTATCTGGAACATGAAAATGATAAAAAAGAGTTGGAATAACTTACTAGATTTTGATATTTCTCAAATAATGAAATTTAAAGCTAGTATGACGGATTAAAGTGATAAATGGATATTGTATCATGGGAAAGATATTGAATGTGCCTACAATTTTAGGGAAGTTGATATAATATGATTAAGTTATAAAAATGTTGATTAGGGCATAAGATTACGATCAATATACATGTATCTTCAATAGACTAGAATGCTTGTAGGGAATGATAATGGAAATGAATAGAATATTACGATGTGACGTTGCGTAAAAATATTTACTTAATGTATGGGAAATATTATATGTACAATGATATGTTAAAGTTAGAGGCATGGTTGTAGAAATTAAAATGTAATTATTCTTTGTAGTATAATGATAACATGATAGTGGTAAAAGAATGAAATATTCAATAGTCATACGCATAATGGATTGTTTGGGTTAGTTCTTATGGGGGCATGGGAGTTTTGACAGTCGTTAGATTCATAAGGTCCTCTTATTCTCTAGGAGGTTGTCCCCATAAATAAAGGAGGTAAAAAAGGAAATACTTGTGCCAATCACCTCTACATTTCACAGTGTCGTGCCTATGGGTAGTTATAACTCCGATTGACAAAATGTGGGGATTCCACCCAATCAACACCTCCCCCAACCCCCACCCCCACACACAACATCCGAGGGAAGTTGTGAGTAATATCCCAATGGCAAAAAAATAATTATTTTTTACACTACACATATTATTCTTCTAACCTTGGTCTAAACAAGACTAATAAGAGTCAACTTATTACTTCTACTTAGTTTACCTACTTCTATCTCTTTATGAGGAAAATTAAGACCCTTAATATTCCATGAGGCCATTTTGATCATTTTTTGGACTTTGGGGTTGTCTTTTTCATTCCTTTCACACTGTTACCTTAGGACTATTAGACATGTTTCTTTTCCTTAGAGTTATGCTTGGCATTTTCCACACATTCATCCACAACTTCTACTTTCAAAGTAAGGCCTGAAGGTTTAGTGTGGCCTCCAAACCTTAATTAACATCTTCAATGGCACCAAAAGCATTAGAGGTAGTGACAATTAGAAAAATAGGAATAATCAGCTCCTTGACCATTTGAAGTGTTAGATCCTAATTAGTAATGCTACATTCCCCCAGTTGATTATAAGGTGAGATTAGCTTAGGAGTCCCACTCCTAGAAGGTTGTGGTTGCATGATATTCTAACCCATCACACAAGTCCACTCATTCACAGCATTTACAACTTCAATATGCTCTTAGCATTGGTTAACATTTGGACTGGAATCATCCTCATTGGTCTTCTTCTCCATCCACACCCTCTTCACCTTAGAGCATTTAATAATGGAATGCCCAATGATTAAACATTGTGAGAAGTACTGGGGAAGACTTTGGTACTCCACCTTAACACTTGTATTAGTGCCATCTTCCAACACCAAATTAATCTCCCTTGGGTATTTTTCAATTATGAACCAAGGATCAGAAGTGAGATTAGGACCCCATATGTTTCCAAGTGTAAAAGTGACCTTTAGGACTCGTTTGGTTCGAGATTTGGGAGGGGAACTTTGGATTCCTGGAATATAAAATTCCCCTCATTTAGAATTACTATGTTTGGTTGGAGTTTTGGGGAGGAAATTAGAATTCCAGGAACTTAAAATTCCCACAACTTTGATACTTTTCTTTCCCACCAAAAATAGGGGGAATAAATTAGAATTCCTAGGAATCCTCACTTATTTTTATGGTATGACACAAACCTGTAGAGGAGCAAACCGAACACATAGGTAAGATCATCTCTCTCTCTCTCTCTATCTATCTATCTATCTATCTATATATATATATATATATATATATATATATATATATATATAACCTAATTTGTTTGATTTGGAGCCCTAATCAATTGATTTATTTCAACCCCTAATTTGATTGATTTGGAGCCCTAATCAATTGATCTATTCGGAGCCCTAATTTGATTGATTTGGAGCCCTAATCAATTGATTTATAGAACATAAAAATCCTTTCAAGCTATGTAAATTGATTTTTCTCCCATGCATTCTATATGTGTAGTTTGATGTGTACATGTTCTCACTTTTTTGAATTTTTACATCAAAAAGTATAAATATTGCAATTATTTATTGGGGTGTTTTTGTTTCAATTAGCAATTATTTGTTTAATCCTAATGTACTTTCTCAATATGCATATGTAGATATGAATCGTGTAGTTTTGGAAAGGAAGCGAAAGACCATAAGTTTGCGTGAGACTATTACGAGTATAGTCAATTTTGTAGGGATGTTTTACATTTTGATATATGTTAATGTGGTGATATATCGTAAAAGAAATAGTTTTATAAGAGACGTATTTAGTAGGAGAATAAGTCGTTTATTAAACATGCATGCCATGGTGTACGTGAGTGATAAAGCTTGCATTGATAACCTTCGGATGGATAGGCACACTTTTTCCAAGCTTTGTTATATGCTCCGTACCCATGGTATGTTAGTGGACACGAGAAATATCAAAGTTGAAGAGATGACCGCGATTTTCTTGTACATACTTTCTCACCATACTAAGAATCGAGTATGCATTAGAGAATTCAAACATTCAGGAGAGACCATCAGTAGATCTTCCAATAAGGTGTTACAAGGAGTTATATTATTGCAAGGGCACTTACTCAACACACCAGTTGCAGTCTCTGAGGCGTCAGACGATTCTAGATGGAAATGGTTCAAGGTATATAAACACGCTTCATTTTAATTCTCATATGATATTTGTGGGAATGAAACTTGAAATTCTATTAATTCTTGTAGAATTGCATAGGGGCATTAGATGGAACTTATATTCGGATTAAGGTGTCAGAAGTTGATAAACCTAGATATCGTACAAGGAAGCATGATGTTGCAACAAATGTCTTGTGCGTTTGCTCTCATGACATGCAAATTAATTATGTATTACCGGGATGGGAGGGATCCGCACAAGATTCGCGAATACTTAGGGATGCAGTCAGTCGCCCAAATGGTTTGAAAGTTCCTAGGGGTATGTTTATAGATTAATTACATTATTTCAATAAATATTATCTACTAATCTTTAGTATGATTATAGGTTTCTATTACCTTGTTGATGCCGGATATCCAAATGGTACCGGATTCCTAGCTCCATTTCGAGGTCAACGGTATCACTTGAATGAGTGGAGTAATGACTATCAACCTCAAAATCCGAAAGAGTTTTTCAATATGAAGCATTCTCAAGCGAGGAATATTATCGAAAGATGCTTTGCAAAACTTAAGCTTAGGTGGGGGATCCTAAGGAGTACGTCATGGTATCCCGTGAGAACTCATAATCGGATAATCATTGCATGTTGCCTCATTCACAATCTTATAAGGCAAGAAATGGCACATGATCCATTGGATAGTGACTCAGACGAGGAGGATTCCCCAAATTTCTACGAACCAATTGGTGAACCAATCACTTATATTGAAACCTGCAACGAATGGACTAATTTTCGTGCAAACTTAGCTACTTAAATGTACAACGAGTGGAAGGGATCAAGGAATGCATAGATTTAGTTTAGTGAATGAAAGAAATGTGAATTTCATATGTATTTTAATTAGACTCTGTTTTGTAGGCTTGATTAGTAATGAAGGGACTACATTTTTATGATGTATGTTCTGTTTTCTTGTAATGTTCTGTTTTCAGCTAACAATTTATATATATATATATATATATCAGTTATGTGCGTAAATTATCAGTTCTGTGATGAGATTTTGATGAGATTTTGGAATTGGGGATACCAAACACACACTAAATTATACACTACCATTCGAGATGCTCTAAACAACACTAGTACAATAGCAATAGAAGAATTTTCAATACTAGTCGTATGGTATGCAACTGCAAGGTGTGAGGATCTTACCTAGTCGTGATTGCCATTCAGTTAAATCAACGGACTCATAAAGATAACTGAAACTCAGAAATGGAATACATTTATGTAGTTTATTTTCTGTGCAGTCAGTCCTTTAACATCAGCATACATACTATTCATTCCCACAAATATAGGAGAGCCAACAAAAGCTCCAATAGCTCCAGCTGTTAGCCCACAACAAGCTTCTTCATAAAGAGTAGTGGCCTTCCATCATTGGCAGCTTCAACCTTTTTTGACAAAATCCTACCAAAATAAAGGACATATAAGCCTTTCCATTACTAAACTAATAAACAGTCTCTCAAAAGATCTAATCAACTTATACCAATAATTTCATTCAAGAGTTTGTGAGCACACAACTTGAGGCATATAAACAGTTTTGATGCTCAACTATTTTTATATATAAGAATAGATTTAGTTGAAACAGTTTTACCTTAGTTTTGTCACCAAACCCTGTGCATTATCAGTTCATTCTACCATTCTGGACTACTGTAACTAGAACTGGGACTACTATGAACATCCTTGCATTTATATCCTTGTATGCTCAGTTCTGTTTTTAACCTTTTCCTGTTTCAGTCTATTAAATAGCATTCTCAAACCATTATATATTTTGTTGGCCAGCTTATGTTTTTTTCATGATATTATTTTCATGATAAAAATAGAACTGTATGAGTTCTGTTTAACATAATTACATGGCAAAATGTGAATGTATATAAACCAATTGAGCAGCAGATTGTAAAGGGTTTGAGTTCTGTTTAACATAATTACATGGCTTACTTTTAAACTTTTGCTGTTTCAGTATGCTGTTTCAAAGACTGATATGACTTATAAAAGTCATATCAGTTCCATAACAGCTGAGCTTGATTAACTTGTTGAGTTTTATTGCCATATCTACAAGGTTCAACATATATCACAGTTATCAATACAAGTAATTACCTGAAACAGGTAAGAGTGGAATGAAATTAACTCAAGTTGGGATCAAAATATATTCTCAGTCATTGGGCTATTATCTTGGAATGTGCGGGGTATTGGTAATGCCCCATCAATTCGCAGACTTAAACGAATTGTCAAAATTCATGATATTGGTGTTATGGCACTTCAAGAACTGAAATTTGAAGAGAGAAATATAGTTGATCTTTGTACATGAATTAAATTTAAAGGGGGAATAGCTAACATTAGCAATAAGCACGGGCATACTATTGACTCACTGGGTGCCATAAGCACGGGCATCTACTACTGTGGTTATTGACATAAAGCACACTTGTAGAGATTGTTCCATTTGCTATAAACAAAAATAACAGTTCATTCATCTAAGTTTACATCACCATGCACAAACTTTGTAAATAAAAATGAATTTACCATAAGTATGCTAATGTATATATTCATCAAACAAACTTAATGTCTACATGCTAAAATTAAATAACAATCACACAATAACACCCTCACAATCTATCCTCATAAGAGGCTCATCGTCATTTCTCTCGTTATTGTCAAGTTTTGAAACATCAATTGGCAAATATGATGTGTAAGCACTCTCATCATACGTCTCCAGCTCATGAAAGCCTCATGGCGGTGCCTTGAGAACCACATACCAATTTGATATTCCACTTTCTCTCGAATAAAATACTTGCCTTGCTTGTGATGCTAGAACAAAAGGATCTTTTTTTAGCTGATTTTGTCCTTGGTGGAGGTTAACTAAAGTGAATCCATCGTCAAATTTAACACCATTCGAAATGTTGGCCCAATCACATTGAAAGATAGGCATTCGAAATTTGTGAAAGTCCAACAAAATTATATCCCGTATAATGCCATAATATGAAACATTTGCAACAACGTGTGTGGTATCCCTTGCACTAGATCTACATATAGTCTCTGCCTCGAAAAAAACTCCACTATCTTGGGTGGACTTTTCAACCATCGATGTGTGAAATCGTTTGCCATTTATTATGTAGCCTGAATATGACATAGCATAACGTCGTGGCTCAACTGCTAGCCACTTTAGGATTGTTGATACTTCAGTTGTGTTTGCTTGAACCTTAATCTGTTTAAAAGATCATAAATGAAATTATATGAATTTTTATATACATAACAACATTAGACTCTTACAATGCACAATGTAAAAATTGGCCTACCTTGTTCATAAACCACGAAGCGAATGTCTCGATATGTCTTTTTTGTAGCATAGTCTCATCTTGGGATAACCTTCGATTGGAATGCTTTAGCTCTCTCAAATGCATTCTAATATGAACATAGAGGAATTTTAATAACAATATTAACGATAACAAAAGTTATAAATTTTATATGACGAGCATCATTTTACTCACTCTATATATGGCTCAACTTCAAGATTGTTAAACAGCACATAACGATGGGCAATTTTTAATATGTCATCGGACAATGTTATTGGCTTCCCCTTAGAGATAGGTCGACCTCCCAGTATTGTCTCATCTTCGAACTCTTCATTTCGAGATTGCGGGACACCTATTTCTGCTATTTTTTTAGATACATGCTACAAAACCTTACACACTCATCAGCCAAATAATTTTCTGCTATGCATCCTTCAGGTCGCGCACGGTTCCTAACATAACCCTTAAGTACCTTCATAAACCTAGTGACAAACCATAGCAACAGAATAGGAATATAACATCTATTTACTACATATTTAACTTGTTAATAAGAAAAAAGTTAAATACATTCTAAATTACCTCTCAAATGGGTACATCCATCAAAATTGTACAGGCCCACATAATCGAGCTTCTCGAGCTAAGTGAATTGGTAAGTGAATCATAATGTCAAAAAAAGAGGGAGGGAAGTACCTCTCCAACATGCATATAATCTCTACGATATCTTCCTCTAATTTTTCCATTCTTCTTTTATCGATCACTCTTTGACATAACTCATTAAAAAATGAAGATAAGCGAAAAATCACTTGTCTTGGCCCCTTTGGTAGCAATCCCCGTATAGCAACTGACAATAATTGTTGCATTAAAACATGATGATCATGGGATTTCAATCCCAATAACTTACATTCTTCCATTGAAACACAATGACTGATGTTGGAGCTATAACCATCAGGTAACTTTAAATCATATAGTCTTTGACAAAAAACTTTATTTTCTTTCTTTGAGAGTGTGTAAGGTTCTGTCGGCAGGTAAAATTTATTCCCTTTTGGTTGAGGATGCAATTCCTTTCTAATGCCCAATTCTTGCAAATCTTCACGAGACTGGAGGCCATCTTTCGATTTTCCCTTCACATCTAACAATGTGGAAATGAGGCTATCACTTATATTCTTCTCGATGTGCATCACGTCCAAATTATGACGCAAATCTAATGCCTAGAGAAAAAAAATGAGGGAGGATTAATATGAAAAATAAATATCCTAAAACTTTTAATAGAATTTCATTAAGTTAGTGTCTTAGATTATGAGTTAAAATATACGTACATGCCAATACGGTAAATAAAAAAATATTGACTTCTTTTTCAAGAACGCCTTCTTCCTCTTACGCTTGTTCCCTTTACCGAAATCATTTTCAACACCCTTCAGAGCATCTAAAATTTCTTCTGCATTCAAAGGTTTCGGTGGCCTCCTCAATTCTTCATATCCGTCAAACCAACTCTTTTTGGTAACCCTCCATGGATGGTAACCCTCTATGCCCCATATACACCGATTTCATACTTTTTGATAACCGTAGTGAGGATGTGTTAGGACCACAAACTGGACATGCAAGTTCCCCTTTTGTGTTATATCCGGCTAAATTAACATATGCGGGAAAGTCATTTATTGTCCACATCAAAATAGATTTCAAATTAAAAGTAGATTGGCTAGATGCATCGTACATCTCCACCCCATTATTCCACAACTCGATTAAGTCATCTATAAGTGGTTGCAGATATACATCTATGTCATTTCCCGGTTGCTTTGGCCCCGGTATAAGCAAAGTCAACATCAAATTTTCCTGTAGCATGCATAACCATGGGGGAAGATTGTACACAGTTAAAATTACGGGCCAACAACTATAGCTCGAGCTAAGATTATTAAACGGATTAAATCCATCCGCTGCAAGTCCAAGCCTAAGATTTCTTGGATCAGATGCGAAATGAGGCCATTTTTTATCAATCGTGTCCCATGCTAATGAATCAACTGGATGTCGCATCTTGCCATCTTTGCTTATGTGAGTTGAGTGCCACTGCAACTGCTCTGTTCTATCTGATGATAAAAACATCCTTCGAAATCTTGGGATTATTGGAAAGTACCACAATATTTTTGCAGATACTCCCTTTTTAACCTTCTTTGTGCGTTCGTCGACTTTCCACCGCGAGGAGCCACATTTAGGGCATTTGTCCAAATGCTCATACTCTTTTCTAAATAAACAACAATCATTAATGCATGCATCTATCTTCTCATAGCCAAGATCAAATTCCTTTAGAAACTTCTTCGTTTCATATAAAGACTTAGGAAGAACGTTATCCCCAGGCAACATTTCATGTAGAGACTCAAGAAGTTCATTAAATCCTTTATCAGAAAGTCCGTGTGTAGCTTTATGCTTGTATAAAGATGTAATTGCTGACATCTTTTTATACTTTGTACACCCTGGATATAAAGGAGTCTCGGCATCTTTTAACTTTGGTTTAATACTTTCATCTCCTCTTTCAAAACTATCATCAACAAAAACAGCATCTTGAACATAAGCATCTCTATACATCCTATGTAAATCTGATAATTCAATATCAATATCATTTGAGTATGAAGAAGTCGAATGTTCTCCATGAAATACCCACTTCTTGTACGTAGGATCAAAGCCATGAATGACTAGGTGTTCAAATAGTTCTTCCTGATCTTGTTGGCAAAGGTTTTTACATTTTCTACAAGGACATATTATCATATCAGGATTTCTAGCAGTTTTCTTGGCAGATTCAATAAATTTGTACACGCCATTTTGGTACTCCTCGGTATGTCTACAGATAAGCATGAAATCATAATCACATCTCAATTTTTGAACAGTGTTCATTCAAAAAAATACTTTAGGTTTTTCTAATATATGTAAACGTATATGCATGCGTGTAATAATAATAAAAAAAACCTTGGAAATCTCAACCAATCTTTTTCCATCTTGGGTTGGCCACTTGCTAGTTTGTAGTCTGTTTGCACCATCAAACATTAATATTGAAAAAGAGGTAAAATGTCAACAATTAACGGATAAAATGTCATGTTCTTTTCAAATATATTTACATTCTACATAATCTCAAATTTAGTCACATTCTACTAAAGAACGTTAGATTAGTCACTATCTACAAAGGTAGATTGAAATAGATATGTAGTTAGATCATCGAGGATACAAATTAACACGAATGGACTATAGGCATTTTTGCCTTATTTATGGTTTCCTTGAGTATAGAAGTAATATAAACACCCACACTCAACAATACATATTCATACACCTAAATCAAGTTGACTTATTGTAATATACATATGTTCAAAAATATCAATGTGGGTATATTCACTTATTAATTTCAAAGTAGGAGATACATAAATGAAGCAAGATAAAGGTACCTATATTAAATCTGATTTGTAGTGTCTGAATACTGCCCAAAACAATCACCTGCAAAATAGAACAATGATCAACAACAACAATTAAACCAATAACAATGCCATATATATTAGCATCCAACCTTGTTCTTGCGTGCATATGATAGATGCATTTGTTTATTTGATCCCAAATAATCAACAACAACAATTAAACCAATAACAATTTAGTCCAAAGCAACAAAGAAATCAAATTACCCATCCCGAATAATCAACACCAACAATTAAATTACCCATTCCCACCCAATTTGCTTTCACCCATGCCCATCGCAAGCATTGATGTTCTCTAACCAAATTTGATTTCCATCTCCCAAATGTGGGTAGCAATGGGTAATTTAATATCCACGATTAGAAAATTTGTTTTCCATAAAGGTGTGTTAAACTCATTATCCACGATTAGAAAATTTACCCCTTAATATTTTTAAAGCTCCTAAATTGCAAATCCAACTCTAGCTTACTTGAAACACAGTTATTAATTTGGGATGACTACATAGGAAAAAATGAATATTAATTCGGAGAATGTGATGATACTAACTTACAAATAAATTATCTTTTCCCAAGATTTTCAATTGTCCTATATATATATATATATATATATATATATATATATATATATATATATATATATATATATATATATATATATATATATATATATATATATATATATATATATATATATATTCATCCACAAAAAAGTATAAACAATGTGAAAATCAAAAATCTGCAATTACAATTAATTAAGATTCAATGTTTGTATTTAATTATAATAAATAAGTAGATATAAAATTAAATTTGTATTAGGTAATAGTAAGAATTAAATTTAGGATTACTCTAGAATTAAATTAAGTATTAGGTAATTGTCAGAGCCTTATAGGAAAACTGTTTACTCCAAATAGAATTTGGGTTAGTGGCCACCACTCCTAACGTCTTAACTGGGTATAAATTACAGACGACAACAAAAAATTTCAAAATCTTTGGCCCATGTAGTTTCGTCTCACGCACACAGTCAGGTGAAGAGAGTTGGATTTGAAGATATAAACAAGAAAAAAACAGGTGAAATCTTGATTCATATAAACAGTTAGATAAATATTTCTTGCAAGAGAGAAAGATTACCTTATATTAATGCACCAGCTCTGTTTCAATGGAGGAGAGGTGTGTCAATGGAGTTCGTACCTGTCAATGGAGGACGGAAACGGCTATGGAGGTTTTGTATACGAGGTGGAGAGTTTGTTGAATGGGATTAGGGGGAGTTTTTTAGGGGATCGTGGTGAAGCCGTTGGGATATTATCCCTAATTTTTTTTTCTTTTTTTTTTCCATATGCGCGACTACTTCTCCTTCTGTTTCTCTTTCTCTTTTCAGCGCCGAAGTATTTTTTTTTCTTTTTCCTCTTTCTAGCGCCAAACTATTTCTTTTTTTTTTTTCATATGAAGACTAAAACTTTTAGTGCCAAAAGTGGCGGCAAAAAATATTTTTCTAACAATCACGACACGTCCCTCAAAAAGTCATGGAAAGAAATTGACAACACCTAACAATGTGTCGTCTTTAAAAAAGGACGACATATTTATTTTAGATGTCGTGATCTTTATTATAATTGATTTATTTACGACACTTTTCAAAATTATGTTGTCTTTATCTATTTTTCACGACATATTTTTATAAGGTGTCGTCTTTATCTACTTTTCATGACACATTTTTACAAAGTGTCGTAAAACATATGTCGTGAAAAGTACTTTTTCTTGTAGTGTCTCCCTGTCTTCAGGTTTCATTTTAATTTGATTGTAGCCAGAATAAGCATCCATGAAGCTCAGCAACTCGTGTCCCGAGGTAGCATCCACCAGTTGATCAATTCGGGGCAGTGGAAAGTGATCCTTTGGGCATGCTTTGTTGAGGTCGGTGAAGTCTACACACATCCTCCAATTGTTGTTTTTCTTCTTTACCATCACCACATTAGCTAACCAATCTGGATATTTAACATCTTCAATGAAACAAGCTTTCTGGAGCTTCTCTACTTCCTCCTGTATAGCTTGATTCTTCTCGGGACTGAATACTCTTCTTCTTTGCTTCACAGGCTTGATTTCCTTATTCACATTGAGCTCGTGACATAAGAAGTTTGGGTCTATCCCAGGCATATCTTCATGACTCCACGCAAAGGTTTATCTTCTGCTTCTAAGGAAAGTTATCAATTCCTGTTTTAATGAGGCTTCCAACGATGAACCTATTTGAGTAGTTCGATCAGGGTGCTCGTCGTCCAGCATGATGTTTTCAATAGCTTCCACCACTTGACCCTTCACGAGTTGCGACTCATCTCGAGGATCCAATGTTTTAATTTTTGTACCTTCATCCACTTGATAAGTAGTGGTCTTTTTCTTTGATTCTTCCAATTCTTCTTGTTCGTCGGATGAATAATAGCATTCCCGAGCTACTTTCTGATCACCTTTCACAACTCCTACTATAAAGTTTGTTGGAATTTTTAGGCACTGATGTACTGTAGATGGCACAACCTCGAATTTCTTCAATCCTACTCTTCCCATGATGATATTGTACGATGATTGGACATTCTTGTCCATCACGAAGAAACGTATTATTTCTGTCCGACAAGGAGGGCACGTACCAATGAATATATCCAACTTGATCGTCCCAAGTGGAAATACTTTCTCGCCAGAAAAACCGATGAGGGGTCTGTGGTAAGGCTCCAGTTGAGATAGCTTTAGATTTAAACTATCGAAACACGAGTAGAACATGATGTCTGTCGAGCTACCATTGTCGACCAGCACTCTTGAAATCATGACCTACTTCATTCTCATTTTGATCACCAGCGGGTCATCATGAGGATATAAAACACCTGCAAGGTCATTTTTTGAAAAACCTATAACCAATTTCTCCTTGTTCACCTTTCTCGGACGATCTTCCTCAGCTAGATTTATTCGCTGAATGTACGAGCAAGCTTGGGCCTCACCGAGGTAAGCTTTTATTTCTGCAGTAAGGTCTCCTCCTCCTGCATCTCCTCCTGTAATAACATAACAATCAAATGACCCAAAGCGTATTAAAAATACCTCTCGTTCTGGCTGCCTTGGTTTCTTGGGAAGATCGGGGTCATCCTCTGGATCAACTTCATGGTTTCTATTCTTGTTCTCCTCTGCTCGACGAGGAGATCTAGACCTCTCTCTAGTTCGGTCGTTGTTTCTTCTTTCGCCTCCCCGATCAACGTACTTTGCTAGCTTTCCTCGTCAGATGAGTGTTTCAATCTCATTCTGAAGAGCAATGCAATTTTTGGTCATATGGCCATGATCCTTGTGGAACTCGCAATATTTTTTCCTATTCCTCGTATCAGGGTCTGCCTTCATTTTCTTTGGCCAGTTTAACTCCTCACTGTTCTTAATTTCTTCCAGTACGTGGTTGATATTTACCTTCAAAGGTGTGTAATTATCAAATTTCCTTAAGACCTCCCATGACGACCTATTTTTGGATTGTTTGTTACCACCATTGTTCTTATGTTCTTTCTTCTTAGCTTTATCACTTTCCACCTTGGTTTCTTTGGCATCCATATTCTTCTTCGCAGATATAGCCTCCTCGGCATTCATAATCTTGGACACTTTTCCCATCAGGTCTGCCATGGTTCGAGGTGGATCTTTGGCCAAAGTGTAGTACAACTTGTTTGGCAGTCGTCCACTCATCAAAGCAGTAATCGATGTCTTCTCTTCATAATCAATGACTTCGAGTTTCTCGTCATTAAAATGAGTTATATAATCTCTGGTACTCTCACCTGCTTTTTGTCTAACACTTAACAAATGTGCTACTCGTTTAACTGGCTTTGCTCCAAAGCAGAAATTCCCAATGAATAGCTCGGCCAGTTGAAGAAAAGTTGAAATCTTACCCCGAGGAAGACTATTATACCATATTTGAGCAAATCCGGTAAGTGTTCCTGAGAATGCTCTGCATCTCATCTCATCTGGGACAACATAGATGTCGGCTGCAGCTTGGTATTATTCTATATGAAGGACAGGGTCAGTCTTCCCATCATACTTGGGAGCCACAACAGGTGCTTGAACTTTGATGGTGTTGGAAAATCAATAATATCCTGGACAAAAGGTGTTCCTCGAACAAAGGTTCGTTGTAGAGGGTTCTTAGCCTTAGCCATTTCCCCTAATCTATCCTCCAGCCTCTGAATAGATCCTTTCCATGCATCATTTCCTTCCTCGGGCCTATTGGTTCGAGCAATTGATCGCGTTGAAGTGGCTTCCTGAGATTTATCTTGACGAACAGTTGGTTGGTCATAGGATCTATCTTGACGAGCTGCTGGTCGCGACTGGGCAGATCCTTCCCTTAAATCTGATGGTCGTCGAAAGTTCCTCGACGCTCCATTAAGAGGACTTTTGTTCCTCCTAGGGCCTAATCGGTCGAAAGGAGAAACCCTACTTAATCTTTCCAATGCGTTGGTCCTTTCTAGGGAGGGGGTGACACTTTGTTCAGTATGCGTGGCCCGCACTGACGAAGTTCATCCAGTTGATAAGAAAAATCTTCAGATTCCTCATTGTGATTAGTACGCCTAGTACGCGAAGAAGGCGCACGGGTATTTCTTTGAATGCTTCGTGGTCCGAAATGGGTTGATGCACCACCATGGAGGGTTTGGATGAGTTATCGCATTGTTTCTTGCATGACGGTCTGGCCCTGAGCCAGATTTTCCATTATTCCAGTCAGATCTGGAATAATTGGTGGAGCAGATGGATTTGGAGGGGTTTCAGCGTTTCGATTGCTGGATTCAGGAATATCCGCCATTGGTAAGGGATTATTTTTGATGAAAAATGATATTATCAGTCGTTTCCCACAGACGGAGCCAATCTGTTGATTTAAAAAATTAGATCACTCTAATAATTCAATCACAGATAAATAAATGAGACAAAGAATTTTAAAGTAGTTCAGCCTTATAAGAATGGCCTACGTCCACTGTTGCTTTATTGCTGAGTGTTTGGGAATTCTCGATTTGTTAATTCTATCAAGAAATTTCCTTCTGGATTCAGGGTCCAGATCCCTTTACAATGAGGATTGTACAATGTATTTATATCCTTGAGGCTGTAATGTGAAAGGGTAATACATTAAATGATATACATATGAAAGGGTAATACATTTAATGCCCTCTTTGCATGTGCGTCCAAATGATAAGCATTTAATGATTAGTTAAACTGTTGGTATCCTGCTTCGAGGTGCAGCTCGGACCGCCTGAGTTGCTCGGACCGCCTAAGCTTCTCGGTACTCAAGAGTTCCTCGGAGAGGCATTGTTCCTCGGAGCTTGTGAGTTCCTCGGGGAAATAGTTTTCCTCGTTGTAGTCTTGTTCTACGGAGCGCGTGGGTTCCTCGAAAGTGTTTGTTGTTGTCATGTAGATAGCCACGTGTCTTCATATGATTGGTCCATGTCAGCAGATTAAATTTGGTATCAATAGTTGCATATTTAGATTTTTTTAGTTTTAATTTCTCCCTTGTTCTCTAGACTGGAAATACAGATTTATTAGTTTTTCCTTTTAATTTCCTTAAATGTTTTTTTATAATTTTTGAAATTTCTGTATATCTATTTTTCGTAATTTCAAAAAATTTTAAATATTTTTTTATCATTTCTAGATATTTTAAAGGTGTTTTTTGTACGAGTAGCTAATGGACTCCTCTAGGTATTGCTTACTACTTAAGACTTTGTGCAATGATGGAAATGTAATACCCCGTGATTTTGAAATAACTATTTTAATTGGTAAAATGGACATGTTAGTTTAATTGGTAAATTACACGTCGCCTAGTGGACTATCTCATCGGGAGGTGATCATATCATTGAGTGACAATCATTGTCAATCTTGAACTGGGAAGAATTTTCCTCAAGTATTTCTTGCTAAGAATTTTTATATTCTTAATTTGGTTTTGTTCTCTTGTGTTTTGCCCACATATCACCCCCGCGAAAATTCTTATAAACATGCAGAATTATTGTATGTTATTCATTTGGGTGTTAATATGTATTTGTGTGGCTTGATCTAGGACTCTATCTTTGCTCATACTAAGGACGATAAGAAAATGCGAGTGTTGCCCTTCGATTGTTTGATCATGCGCTTACTTATAGACTCTGGAGTTCCTATTCTTCCCGCCTAAGAGGTTTAGTTGGGACAATAATGGTGGCGAATTACTAATCTGGGAACTAACAATCATCATTGAATTTTGCAAGTAATTTATTTATAAGGGATGTTTAATCATAAGTCCCAATTTTAGAAATATTTTAGTTCAAACATATGACATATATATAAATATATATATATATATATATATATATATATATATATATATATATATATATATATATATATATATATAGAGAGAGAGAGAGAGAGAGAGAGTTAGGCTCTCCAACATACCTCATTAAATATATACCTACGAACATACCAATTTTTTTCACTGTTCTAAAAAACCCGCCTTGGCACGCCTAGGCTTGAGGCTTGGGAGAAACGCCTCGCCTTAAGATTTTGAAGCACTTTTTCTCTAAAAACAACAATGCTTTAGTGAAACGATATCACCTTTTAAAGATTTTTTTACAAACCGGACCATTATCTCATCCAAAATAATCAAATAGTATTTTTATTTGCAAATATTCAGACATATATTTATGATATGTACAATTTTAGTATTTTAATAGCCTTGTTATGGTTAAAAAATATTAAATTATATTAAAAAGGCCTAAACGCCTTTTCACGCCTTTTTACGCCTAGGCCCGCCTAGGCTTCTAAGGCTTAAGGCTTGGCCTCCACGCCTCGATCACGCCCCACGTTTTTTAGAACCTTAAATTTTTTTAAATAGTAAAAAAAAAAATCTGAGTTAATATTTTTTATATGGGTTCATGATATTTCAATTTTCCATTGTAAAAAAATCAGAACAAAATAATGTGTTTTGATATTTTTAAAATATAGGTAAAAAAACTCGCAGTTTTAAAGGGTAAAAACTGACAGTTTTTTAACTATTTTTTAAAAATAACAAAAACCATTATTTTCAATTGATTTTTTTTATAGGGGCACACTGAAATATAATGAACTCATATAAAAAAATATCATCTCAAAATTATTTTTTTTACTATTTTAAAAAAAGGGTATGTTGCTAGGAGGTATGTTGGAGAGTCTGACTCTCTCTCTCTCTCTCTCTCTGTATATATATATATATATATATATATAATAAGGAGTAAGGGTGTTTTCACTATTCATAAAAAAAATGAGATAGTCAAGGGTTGAGATCAAAGCCACCAATGCAAGAAATGGACGGCTGAGATTATATCCTACCAAATACATGGCCCCAAAAGCCTAACCTACGATCTCACATTGTAGCCTCCTCTTCTCAATCATCTGCCTCTGTCTCTATCCTTTTCCCTCTTCTTACATGCACTCACCCCTACTACCTCCCTCTTTATATTTGTTTTCTAACCCTAATATTACTCTTTGTTTTTTTCCATCTCTTTTGGGGCTTTTGTGAAACCTAATCTTCATAAATCGGAATGTTCTTCACCATGGAAAGACACCATTTTCCTCGTATGGTTTTGTTTATTTTTTTAATGGCTTTTGGTCTTCAGCTTCATAGTGTAAGTGATGATGCTGAGATTTAGCACCACCGGATAAGTGATAATGAGCTCAAACAGTAGTAACCATGGCAGCCATAGAGATGTGTAAGTGTATAAGTATGTAGAAGGGGATGAGTATAAGAGGAAATAAGACAATGATGTATAGTGGTTCAGCCAATCTGGCCCACATCCACTGTGAGTGTGTGATCCACTAAGTATAGGCACTAATGGCCTTGGATACAATGCACATAAGCCCCTCTCTCTCTCTCCACTGTGTGTACAAGCAGAGTTTTAGCTAGGGTTACAATCAATTGATCGATCCCTTGTAGGGTTGTAGGTGACAATTATATATAGGTCTTGGGGGGTGTAGTGTACCCCCCAAGTATGCATGGTGCATGGTGCATGTGAATGATGATCTAGCCAATCCCCTGTTGACACTTGTAGATGCCAAATGATGACATAATATTCCCTCACGTGAGGGTGTGATTTTGTTATAACGGTCTCCCATGTGCCATGTGAGCCTCACGCGCACTGTTCCATGCGTCTCCCAAACCACGCGCTGTGATGATGTCACCCTCGGCCTATGAGCCGAGGTCGGGCGCAAAGTTCCTTCCAGTAGTGAGTCTGGCCCAATTTTGGCGTCGTACTGTCGTACCCTCGGAGGGTCGTCTGGAGCCTGGTAAAGGGTCGGCCCCTTGAGGGGTCGTCTGGAGCCTGGTGAAGGGTCGGCCCCTTGAGGGGTCGTCTGGAGCCTGGTGAAGGGTCGGCCCCCTGAGGGGTCGTTTGGAGCCTAATGAAGGGTCAGCCCCCCAGAGGAGTCATCCGTTTGGAGGTAATCTTCAGCCAAGCTGAGGATATAAACGGGTATATCAATCACCCCCAGCTCTTAGCCATTGATGTTGTTGATATGGCTAAGGGATAGTGTTGTAATTGAGATGCGTGTATGATCAGTTATGTGAGTGACACCTGGGCAGATACTCATTGTTGTTCCAGTTTCCAAGGCATGGCGGCTGCACACTTTTCTTGGGGCTTTGTTCCCTAATGATGCCTTCCTCGTGGGCTGTATCCTGCCTTGGTCAATGAGCCCACTCATTACTAAGGTATTTAAGAGATTTTTGAACTCTCTCTCTCTTCTTCTTCTTCTTCGCGCCCAAGATTTCTCTTTCTAGCTTCCAGCCTTCTTGTCATTTCTGTAATCTCTACGTTTCGAGTTTGGCAGCTTTGCTATTTCTTTCTCAGGTAATCTTTCTGCCCCAGTGTCCTCTTTACTTTCATTACTCTTTTTTTTTTTGCTTTTTGGTTTTAGGCTTGTAGGGTCGGATTTGGGTTGTTTCTTAACTTTTCCGGCGACTGGTTTTTGAGTGTTCTTGAGTGTTCTTGAGTGAAAACCATCGATTCCCTCTGTTTTAATTCAAAAGTATAATTTGGTCAACTGCAAACTTGTTTGTAGTTAAGTTCCTCAAATTCCTCTAAGTGTAGGGTCTTCCCTTTTAATGCTTAGGAGGCTTTATAGTTTAGCATCTGAATTCCCATCCTTGAGAGAGAAGCTCTTTGCAGAGATCAGAAGAATAGAGGAAGAGGAAGAGAAGAGATGAGGGGCCGACCCTAACTAGGTACGACCCATCTTTCCCATTCCTCTTGCCACAATAAAACCATTTAAACCGTCTGAGTCTTGTGGGTCGTCCTATCGTCCAGCCGAGTGTCATTCAAGTGAGATGGACGAGAGAGCATCCTCGCCAACTGGCGCTGGACCTTTCGGTAGGAGAGAGACATCAGACCTAAGCCCAGGCCGAGAGGCCGAGGGTATGGTCCCCTCCGAGGTTGTCCCTGTGACAACCCTATCTCCACATGCCTTCCAGATGGCCTTTCCCCTCGGTCCTCTGGCAGATGACGAGGACGAGGGAGAGGGGACTGAGGACGAGGGTGACGATACAGATGACCAGGTTGATACCTCCCATGCCTCGTCCTATATCTCCTCCGTTAGGGATCGCGACCTCTTGCTATGGAGGCATGCCTATGGAGTGTCCCCCAATATAACTATGAGGGTTACCTCTGAGTCTGAGAGGGTCTTCGAGGGTGAAGAGTGAGAGGTTGCAGTATACGAACAAATGTTTATGGTCGGTGTCAGATTCCCTCTGCATCCTGTCATCGTAGATATCTTGTCAGCCCTTGGTGTTGCCCTCTCTCATCTTCCTCCCAACTCTTGGAGGACGATCCTGGGATACATCTCCCTATGGAAGAATTCTTTCACTGATGAGTCCTCGGCTGACGTATTCTTGGCCTGCTACAATATCACCTCCTCGTCCAAACAGCCTGGATACTATCATCAAGGGGCGAGGAGGTCTGAGAAAAAACTTCTCCACGTGGCACAAACCTCCAACCATGATTGGAAGAAGAGATTCTTCTTAATCTCTGGGGAGTGGGAGTCCACCGCTGAGGCTCAACTTGTAGCCGATGGTCCGAGGGTCCCCAGAAGATGGTCTAACCCTTCAATGAAGGCCAGGTCAGAACCCGAACTTCGTCTGGAGGAGAAGGACATCGTTGAGTATCTGAGGGGACGAGGGGGAGGTGGTGAGCTTGCAAAATTTAAAGATTTGATGACCCCCCGGTTCCTCAAATAAGCTGGTCTGAGGGTCGTCCCTCTGACAGAACTATGTGAGTTACATTGAACATTTTCCATTCTTTACTTATTTTTGAAGTGTTTCCTCTTTATCTCTACATTTTTCTGATGTGTCGTCCTCTTTTCAGGTCGTCCTGCAGGTATATCAGACTATCTTTGGGAAATGACTGCTCCTAGCTTATTATCAGGTTTGGCCAGGAAGAAAGGAAAGGAGCCTCAACAGGCTCCGAGGAAGACACAGGATGCAGGGCCGACCCCTGCTGAGCCGACCGTCGGTACGCAGAAGAGGAAAGTGCCTGAGACCCCCGTAGACCCTCGGCCAAAATCACGGACGAGGGTGAGGGTTGAGGGGTCTGAGGGAACCGCCTCCTCCTCTAGCATGGGGGCCTTCTGGTCTCAGAACTTGGCACATCTGAGGGCCGAGCCATCATCACTGATCGCAAACTTGAGGGCAGCCAAGGCCTCAATGTTTTCTGCTCCCTCGGCTGCTAACTACGACTTCTTGTCAAAAATGCCTCCAGCCAAAGTGTATGACTATGGTCTGCATGCTCTAGCCCAGGTATCGGTCTTGGTTTATTTCTTTTAATTCCATTCTTTCAATAACTGTTTCCTCTTCCTCTTGACATCTGTTTATTTTTCTTGTGCAGTCTGTGTGCGCCTTTACCTAGGCAACAAAATGGATGGCTGAAAATCAGGAGAAATTACATGACGTCGAGAGGGCCATCCAGCATGAGGCCGACCTGCAGGCTGACTTAGATACTGCAAAGGCTGAGTTAGAGAGTGCCAGAACTGAGCATTCACGAATTATGGATGAGCTGACGAGGCAGCATGATGAGGATCTGAAGGCTAGAGACTTGCTTTTGAAGGAGAAAGATGAAGCCATGACCCATCGGGAGGCCCAGTTTAAGATTGAGCTGTCTGAGGCTGTGAAGAAAGCCGAGGCCGACGCTCTTGAAGCCTACAAACTCTCAGATGAGTTCCAAGGTTTCGGCCTTGAGTACTTGGAGAGAGGGATAAGGACGGCCTATCGGTGGGCCGTCCTCAAGTTCGGCGACGTCGTATCTTCGGTCCGCCCGTCCCTTGAAGCAGTCCAACTGGACGACCCTCTGATCGTCGAGGCTCTGACCCAGGTGGAATCCCAACATGCAGAAGGCACAGGCACGTCTGAGGCTCAGCTTGTCATAGTCAAAAAGGAAACCTCTCTTATAGATGTTGAGGCCCTGCCCTCTGATGCTATTCCATAGGGTGGTTGTCTGTAGCCCATACCCTCTTGATGTAATCAATATTTTTGTACTCTACTTGTAGAACACTTTATATTTCATTAATACTATCGTCTCCTTTGTTGTCTTCCATATTTGCTTCTTGTACTATTTATGTTGTCTTTGTTAATGCCACTAACCTCTCCCTCGTCTTTCTTGAGGGTGAACGAGGGGTTATCCCCTGCGTTGGCCCTCATTATAGCCGAGGAGTCAAATTACCAAACTAATGGTTTTTATAAAGTTTTTCCTCGTCTTTCTTGAGGACAGTGGTGGGGTCGTCCCCTCCACTGGCCCTCATTATAGCCGAGGGATCAAATTACCAAACTAATGGCTTTAATAAAGTTTTCCCTCGTCTTTCTTGAGAACAGTGGTGGGGTCATCCCCTCCACTGGCCCTCATTATAGCCGAGGGATCAAATTACCAAACTAATGGTTTTTAATGAAGTTTTCCCTCGTCTTTCTTGAGGACACTGATGGGGTCGTCCCCTCCGCTGGCCCTCATTATAGCCGAGGGATCAAATTACCAAACTAATGGTTTTTAATGAAGTTTTCCCTCGTCTTTCTTGAGGACAGTGATGGGGTCGTCCCCTCCGCTGGCCCTCATTATAGCCGAGGGATCAAATTACCAAACTAATGGTTTTTAATGAAGTTTTCCCTCGTCTTTCTTGAGGACAGTGGTGGGGTCATCCCCTCCACTGGCCCTCATTATAGCCGAGGGTTCAACTTACCAAATTAATGGTTTTTAACAAAGTTTTCCCTCGTCTTTCTTGAGGACAGTGGTGGGGTCGTCCCCTCCACTGACCCTCATCATAGCCGAGGGTTCAACTTACCAAATTAATGGTTTTTAGCAAAGTTTTCCCTCGTCTTTCTTGAGGAGAGTGGTGGGGTCGTCCCCTCCACTGGCCCTCATTATAGCCGAGGGTGGTTCTCTGTAGATGTTTCCATGCGTACTAGAACTGATAACCACAGGATGAGGGGAAGCACTGATATTTCTCATTAATTTTCCAAGTGTTCTGTTGGAGCAACTCTTATTACAATTATGGTCTATCAAGACCTTACAACACTACTGATAGTATTTCTTCAAATGATCTGCATTCCAGGGGTTGGAAAAAGGTTCCCCTTCTAGGTTTTCTAGTCTATAGGTCCCAGGGACGACTTCATCACCCTATATGGGCCATGGCAATTAGGATGGAGCTTGTTGGGCTTTTGCCAAGTCTTCTTGAGGACCAAGTCCCCCACTGCGATAGGCCTCTGTTTCACCCTATGATTGTAAAACCTTGCGATCCTCTGCTAGTAGGCGACCTGCCTTATCTCAGCGTCCTCCCTCCTTTCCTCAATCAGGTCTAAGTCGAGTCTCCTCTCTTCCGCATTTCTCTGGGGGTCTTACATTTGGACTCTATGAGTAGGAAACTCAATCTCGGTGGGGATGACGGCTTCTGAGCCATAAGTCAGCATGAATGGGGTCTCTCCGGTAGAGGTCCTCACTGTCGTCCTGTATGCCCACAACACGGCATATAACTCCTCGGCCCATCTTCCTTTTGCCTCCTCAAGCCTCTTCTTGATTCCATCTAGGATTGTCCTGTTTGTAACTTCAGTTTGCCCATTGGCCTGAGGTCGGCCTGGGGTGGAGAAAAATTGTTTGATACTCACCCTTTCACAGTACTTCTGTAGAGAGGTATTCTTGAACTGAGTCCCGTTATCTGAGATGAGGGTGATGGGGAGACTATATCTGCATATAATATTTTTTCAGATGAACTGGAAGGTCTTCTGCTCTGTGATCGTCACCATCGGCTCTGCTTCCACCCACTTTGAAAAATAGTCAATGGCTACGATGAGGAACCGGTAGTTATTGATGGCCCTAGGCAAGGGTCCTACTAGGTCAATTCCCCATACCGTAAATGGCAAATGGGGATGTAATGCAAGTAAGAGGCTGATGGGGCTGGTGAGGGATGGTGGCAAATCTTTGACATTTGTCACACTTTTTTACATATGCCGCTACATCTTTCCCCAAGGTCGGCCACCAATACCCCTGGGTGATCACCCTCTTCGCTAAGGATCTGCCCCCGATGTGGCTTGAGCACGATCCTTCGTTCACATCTTGCAAAATGGAAGGGACTTCTGAGGGATGCACACACCTGAGTAAGGGGAGCAAAAACCCCTTTTGTACAAGGTGCCTCTGATGACAGTGAATTTTGCAGCCCTGTACCTCAGCTTCTTCTTTTCTTGCCTTGCTTCTGGCATCTCCCCCTCTTTAATGTACCTGATCAGAGGGTCCATCCACGAAGCTTCGTGAGAAACATTTAGGCAATTGCTAAGTGTCCCCTCAGCGTCTTCAATAGTTGGCCGAAGCAAAATTTCTACTGGGACCGTCCTCCTGATGTCTGTCCTCGTTGCCAAGGCCAACCTAGCAAGGGCATCAGCACGACCATTATCGAGCCTAGGTATCCTCTTTAATTTCACTTCTCTGAATCCCTTCAGTATCGACCTCACCTTCTCAAGGTACCTAGCCATCCTCTCGTCCTTGGCCTCATAGGCTCCTAGTATCTGATTCACTACTAGCCTCGAATCATTATGGACCAAAATCTGGTCGACACTAAGAGACTTGGCCAAGGATAGGCCTGCTATCAAGGCCTCATACTCGGTCTCGTTGTTGGAGGCCTTAAAATTGAACCTCAGGGCGTACTCAATGTCTGTGCCGTCGGGTGCTGATAGTATCAGTCCAGCTCCACTTCCGTTGTCACAAGAGGACCCGTTAACGAAGAGGCTCCACAGAGTCTTTCCCTCTAAAAAATTACCCTCGGAGAGGGATCCCTGTCTAAAGATGTATCTTCCCTCTTCGTTTTCCGTCGCTTTCCTTCTAGCGGTGCTTATCTCAGCCCTATCTGCGGGTGTGTCGGTGGGCCTATCTTGTTGTGTATCTGTCTTCCCGAGGGTCTCACCCTCGGCTTCATAACCTTCCCAAGTAAACTCAGCCATGAAATCATCCAGCATTTGCCCCTTAATGGTCGTCCTAGGCTGATACACTATGTCAAACTCCCCCAGCTCTATAGCCCAAGCCATTAGCCTGCCTGATTTTTCTGGCTTGTGTAGGACCAGCCTGAGAGGAGAGTTGATGAGGATGACCATTGTATGGGACTGTAAGTACGTCTTCATCTTCCTTGAGGCATGGATCAAGGCGTAGGCTAACTTCTCCATCCTCGGGTATCTTTGCTCTGCCCCCTGGAGTGCCTTGCTGTTAAAATACACAGGCTTCTGTATCCCATCTTCGTCTCTCATAATGGCTGCACTGATGGCCGACTCTGAGACAACGAGGTATACATAAAGTCGTTCACCCTGCACGAGTCGTGACAGCAGCAAGGGAGACCCTAAGTATGACTTTAGGTCCCTGAAAGCCTCATCACACTATTCACTCCATTCGAAGGCCTTCCTAAGGATCTTAAAGAATGGCAAACATTTATCTGTGGCCCTAGACACGAACCTGTTCAAGGCAGCAACTCTCCCTGTGAGTCTCTGAACGTCTTTAATGGACTTGGGGGTCTTCATCTCAACAAGGGCATTTATCTTTTCAGGATTGGCCTCGATGCCTCTTTGGTTGACAATGAACCCCAAGAACTTCCCTGCTCCGACCCCGAAGACACACTTGGCCGGATTAAGTTTCATCTGGTATTTGTCCATCGTATTAAAGGTCCTCTCCAGGTCTGCCACATGATCCTCTGCCTTCAAACTCTTAGTCAGCATGTCATCTACATAGACCTCCATAGACTTCCCAATTTGGTCTTCAAACATTTTATTTACGACGCGCTGGTACGTTGCCCCCGCATTTTTTAGGCCAAAGGGCATGACCCTGTAACAGTATGTCCCCTTGTCAGTGATGAAGGCCATCCTCTCCGAGTCCTCAGGGTTCATGAAGATCTGGTTATACCCTGAATAGGCATCCATGAAGCTCATGAGCTCATGGCCTGCGGTAGCGTCTACCATCTGGTCAATGCGGGGGAGAGGTAAGCTGTCTTTGGGACAGTGCTTGTTGAGCTCTGTGAAGTCCACACACATTCTCCACTTCCCGTTGGCCTTTGGGACAATGACTGCATTGGACAGCCATTCAGGGTAGATGACCTCTCTGATAAATTCAGCATCTTCTAATTTTTTGACCTCGTCCCTGATGACCTCATACTTTTCTCTAGAGTAAATTCTCCTCTTCTGCTTTACCGGCTTCACTCCCTCTACCACATTGAGCTTGTGGCACATGATTTCAGGGTCAATCCCCGACATATCTACATGACTCCATGCGAAGACGCTTCATCTTCTCCTCAACAGTTTAATGAGGTCTTCCTTGATATTGGGATTCAGAGACTTGCCGACTTGGACGGTTTTTTCCGGGTCATCCTCATCGAGGATGATGGATTCTACCTCTTCCGCGGCCTCTCCTTTCTTTAGCTTCGTCTCATCCCTGGGGTCTAGGGTATCAATATTGTAAGTGGTCGTAGCCCTCTTGTGTGCCTCCCTTTCTTCAGCGGAGTTGTAGTAACATTATCGCGCTGTCGTCTGGTCTCCCTGAACTTCCCCCACCCCATAAGGGGTAGGAAATTTAATCATCTTATGGACCGTAGACGGCACAGCTTCAAACCCCTTGAGGGCCACACGCCCCAGTATGATGTTGTAAGCCGAAAACACATGTTCATCCATCACAAAGAAACTGACCTTGGTAAGCCATCTCGGCCACTCGTCCCCCATCCTAACATCAGCCTCATATACCCCAAGGGGATGAACCTTTTCCCCACTAAACCCAACCAATGGATGATGGTATGGGACGAGTCTAGCCCGACTGAGACCTAAGGCTTTGAAGCACGGCCAAAACATCACGTCTGCAGATGAGCCCCCATCTACTAGGATCCTCGGCACCTCGCACCCGTGCACCCTGGTAGTGATGATGAGAGGGTCATCATGTGGGGCTAAGAGGCCTTTGAAGTCCATTCTTGAAAATCCCACTATCAGAGTGTCCATATCAACCTTCTTCCTCTTTTCTGACTTGACCTCCATAGAGGTCGAGTGTACCGTCTTCGTCACTGCCTTGGCCTCAGCCACATGGGCCTTCCTGTCGGCGACCTCAGACCCTCCTCCTGCTAGACCCCCGGAGATCATTCCGACTCCGAGCGAGATCATATTAAGCCTCTTGACAGGGTCATGGTCGTCTCTCGGTGGGAGGTCAGGGTCGTCCTCATCATCAGAAGGGTCATCCCCTCTTTTTTGAGGACCTTCTCTGCATGCATTGCCACGCTTCTTTCTGGGGTCGTCCCTTCGGCCCCTCTTGAAGGCACCTTTGTCGACGTACTTTCTGAGCTTCCCTTCTTTCAGCATCTTCTCAATCTTATCTTTCAGAGCAAAGCATTTGTCTGTTACGTGGTCGTGGTCTTGGTGAAATTCACACCACAGGTTCTTATTCCTCTTGCTAGGGGCTGCCCTCAGCTTCTCAGGCCACTTCAGAGACCGGTCACTCTTTATCTTATTGATAATCTGTTCACAGCTGACCGTTAGAGGGGTGTAACCAGCGAACTTGTCACCCGTGGACCTCTTCTTCCCCTCTTTATTCTTCTTAGGGTATTTACCCCCACTAGCACCTCCTTTTTCATCTTCATATTTTGTGGCCATCGCCTCTTCGGCATTCATCACCTTTCCTGCTATCGACCGCAATTCAGCCATCGTCTTCAGAGGGTCTTCAGCAAGCTTCCATAACGTCTTCCCCTTTTGGAGTCCTCCAATCAGGGTTGTCATAGCTATGCTCTCCTCATAGTCTTCCACCTCCAGCTTCTCTTTATTGAATCTGGCTATGTAGTCCCTCAGACTCTCATTCTTCCCCTGCTTAACATAGAGCAGGTGGGTCGTCTTCTTCTGTGGCCTCACCCCAAAACAAAAGTTGTGGATGAACAGGTCTGCCAGTTGCTTAAAGTTTTCAATGGAATTTTTTGGAAGAGACGTGTACAAGACGTGCGCAGCCCCTGTTAGGCTACCAGAAAAGGCACGACACCTCATCTCATCTGAGATAGAGTATATGTCTGCTGCTGATTGATACATCTAGACATGGTGGAGAGGGTTGGTCCTCCCGTCGTATCTTGGGGTGACCTCAGGTGGCTTGAATCTTGATGGCGTAGGGAAGTTGACTGTCTTCGCCACAAAGGGTGAGCCTATGGTGTATCCCTTCTGAAGAGGGTCCCGGCTCTTCAGTATATCACCGATCTTATCCTCTAGTCGCTGAATTGAGTCATTCCAGGGCCTCACAGGGTCGGCTTGGCCGATGTTATCCCCTGCCACCTCTTTAAGGTGGACAGAGGGTTCTGCTGCGGCAGGCCTGTGTCGGCTGTTTACTTCCCTTTGACCGTCATCCCGTACTTGGGGTCGGCCATCTGCTGCCTCCCTCCTGGACCTCGCAGCACTTCTTGACCTGGACAATTTTTCCCACAGGTCATTTACTGGGCCCAGCCTCTCAAAGGCTGACCCCCTGCTCAAGCGATCAAAAGCAGAGCCTCTCGGGCGATCATCAGGGTTTGGTCTCCCGCACTTTCCTCTACTATCCTGGAGAGGTCGTACAGTATTGTTTGAGACCTCATACGGTTCCCAGCATTCTATAGGAGCCTCCTATCCCTCTAGATTGTCATACCTGTCCTCAGGGCAAGGGTTTCCTTACCTCCCCAGGCGTAAACGCCAGGGGTCAGCAACATCCCAACGCCGCTGAGGGGGTGGCAGGTCTTTGCGTGGTGCCTGAGGTGGTCCCCTGACCTCATGTTGTCCTGGAGCTGCTGCCGGAGTAATCATCTCAGGTGAGACCCCTGGTGGTCTTAGTATGTTCTGGCTTAGAGCTGTGAACTGCTCCTGCATCATCCGCTGGCTTGCTGCCAGAGACTTTAAGGCTGCCGCCACATCAGCCATCTTAGACTGAGGCGACGGCTGGCTGGAACTAGGTCTTCCCCCCTCATCCGGCGGGGGAAGCGGTGGCGGTGGCATTTCAGGTGCCATGTGTTTGAGCTATGAAAAGCTGAACTGAAGAAAAGACTGGTGGGCTTGGGAACCTTAGTGGGTCTCTTTCAATGGTGAAACACCTCCTCTTAGGGGGAGTGATGGCTCACCACCAGAGTGCCCAGTGAGGTCAAGCTGTACAAAGGAAGAGATGTCTTCTCGTTCCCACATACGGCGCCAAACTGATGATGCTGAGATTTAGCACCACCGGATAAGTGATAATGAGCTCAAACAGTAGTAGCCATGGCAGCCATAGAGATGTGTAAGTGTATAAGTATGTAGAAGGGGATGAGTATAAGAGGAAATAAGACAATGATGTATAGTGGTTCAGCCAATCTGGCCTACATCCACTGTGAGTGTGTGATCCACTAAGTATGGGCACTAATGGCCTTGGATACAATGCACATAAGCCCCTCTCTCTCTCTCCACTGTGTGTACAAGCAGAGTTTTAGCTAGGGTTACAATCAATTGATCGATCCCTTATAGGGTTGTAGGTGACAAGTATATATAGGTCTTGGGGGGTGTAGTGTACCCCCCAAGTATGCATGGTGCATGTGAATGATGATCTAGTCAATCCCTTGTTGACACCTGTAGATGCCAAATGATGACATAATATTCCCTCACGTGAGGGTGTGATTTTGTTATAACGGTCTCCCATGTGCCATGTGAGCCTCACGCGCACTGTTCCACGCGTCTCCCAAACCACGCGCTGTGATGATGTCACCCTCGGCCTATGAGCCGAGGTCAAGGGCAAAGTTCCTTCCAGTAGTGAGTCTGGCCCAATTTTGGCCTCATACTGTCGTACCCTCAGAGGGTCGTCTGGAACCTGGTGAAGGGTCGGCCCCCCGAGGGGTCGTTTGGACCCTGGTGAAGGGTCGGCCCCCTGAGAGGTCGTCTGGAGCCTGGTGAACGGTCGGCCCCCTGAGACGTCGTCTGGAGCCTGATGAAGGGTCGGCCCCCCTGAGGGGTCGTCTGGAGCCTGATGAAGGGTTCGCCCCTGAGGGGTCGTCCGTTTGGATGTAATCTTCAGCCAAGCCGAGGATATAAACGGGTATATCAGTAAGTATACGAGGTTTGCTGAATAGTTTACTATTTTTGTTTGTGGTTAGGTATCCTACTTTGTTACATTTAGGTTTCAAATGCATATTTGATTTTTTCAATTCTTTTTTTAATATTTCTTGCATTTCAATTAGGGCTTTTGGTTATTTGTTGCATTTGGGTTTCAAATCGCAAGTCATGAATGACACCATGAGGTATCTTACTTTGTTACATTTAGGTTTCATATCCATACTTTCCTTTTTTCGATTTTATTTTGAATCTTTATTGCATTTTCATTAGGGATTTTGGTCATTTGTTGCATTTGGGTTTCAAATACGATTTTGGGTATTTTATACTCCTGATTTTGATCGTGTTATTGTGTTGTTGGATTTTCGCTTTCAAATGATATTTATACAAGATGATTGCTCTGTAACGATGGTTGCTTTGTAGAGATTATTGGAACCATATAGTATTTTTAGGTATGTTTTTCATTTCTTCTGTTTAGTTCTTTTAAAATTATGAGTAACATTCAATGTGTTGGGATCCAAAGTTGATTTAATATGGAAATTCTTAATTATTTCTTTTTTTATGGATCTAACTCAATATGTGTTTATTGAAGGGCATGAGGGCAAAAAGGATGGGTGTTGCTGAGACGGTTTCGTGTAAAACGACATCATTTATTTTGATCGATTGGTTTTGTCTAAAAATATAAAAAAAATAATGTTACTATTTTGAAATTTGAATATGTATTCTATTGATGGTGTTTGGTAAAATGTCTCATAGTTTGGTTGGCTTGATGGTGTTTGTAGGTGGATCTAAGTTGTAGCCTAAATTCTTTGAATTATTGTCTTTTATTAGTTTGAGAGTTTTTACATTTTCTTATTTGAATTTTAGCTTTAAATTCTTCATATTCTCCTCTCTAAAGTGGGTTCAAGTATAACAATTACTGATTCTCTTTTCCAACTACCTACACCCTCATGTCTATGTTTTGGATTTTTACTATTTTGTTTTATTCTCCATGATACAAATAAAACAATTAAATGTTTTGAGAAGTAGAAAAATGGTATCTTAGAGTGAGTGGCTAGAAATCTTGGATTGATAAAATTGAAACGACTAGTTTATTGATAGAACTGATAAAAAGCTTGGTTGTTGGTGTGACAAGTTTTGAACTCTACCGTGACTTTTTTAGTTTCATTTAGTTTGGTTCTTTTCAATTGCTTTAGGTACGTTGAAATTACATTTATAATGTGTGACTTTTGTTTGTTGTGTGTACTCTTGGAAATTACAAGGAGAATCCAATTATTTTAGTTATTGCTTCGACAAGTGACAAGGAACAAAATACGAAACGAGGGTTTTGGTTCTCTTATAAGGGGTAGATGTTGACGCTACTTTGACGATTTATTGGTATGAATTAAAGGAAACATTGGTGGATTAGCACTGGTGCAAAGTCTATATGGTGGATTGCAAAAGACGTTATTTCTGTTCTCAATTTGGTGACAGATTTCATAATTTCTATATTCACTAATCGAGGTCTGATAACAGCACTAAATGCCAATAAAAGGGAAGAAGTGTCATCATCTTATTAAGTAACAAAATGATAACAATGATAATATCAATTTAATAACTAGTACATATTAATACAAAAAGTCTTGGCACAAGTCCAACATGTGTTCAACATGCATAACTAAATGAGTTTCAAAAAAGAACACACATTCAAGAGGTCAATAAGATTAAAATAAATGGAGTTTTTCTACATTGAATACCATAGCATATAATGAAGCTTATGCTTTTCTCAAAGAGAAAAAAAGGAATCCTTCTATAGCTTCATAGGATTTCTATTTTTCTTTTTCTAGAGATATTTTTTAATGATAATTGAGGAAAAGTTATCTTTGGGGCGTAGATGTTGTGGAGAAATGGAAACTTGATTGTAATTATCCACCTTTAAGGCTTGGGAGGACGTGATGTGTTTTTCTTAGTAAAAGTATCAAGAACTTTCAAACAATTCTTTTACTCAAAGATAATTAAGATGACTACAATGAAGAAATGGAAACTTGAATTTTGAATATATATTCCATTTTTGTATATTATATTTGATAATCTTTTACTTCTCTCCTTTTAAATTATTAACTTGAGTATTGTTTATGTGAGAAATATCTAAATTTAAGTACACAGTGCTCCCAATTGTGCCTTTAATTTTTGTACGGTACTTGGTGCTTCTGGAAGCAAGAAAATGGAGACTCTCAATTGTTCTTTAGTTATGTTAACTAAATTCTATTGTCAGCCCCATAAACATATCTAGCAGTTACATATTAGGTATGGAGCTCGAGGATTCCCCTTCCTTTATATGAACCTAAGCATGGGGTTGCCCTGTTAACCTATCCATGTGAGAAGAGATATGGGAAACAAATGAGGTTAGAGGTTCTATTTGGCAGCAGATGGGAAATTTCTTTTTGCAATTTGGTACATATGTCTTATTATTTCTTAATGGAGATAACTTGATTTACTTATTGAAGTTTTAGATTACATTAGTAAGAAGATAAAAGAATATTATCATATACTTTTGTACATAACATATATATCTTCATAAAATACACACCATGGAATGTGTTGTAAATTTGAGGGTTTAATTGCAAACTCAATAATAAATGATCCCATTTATGTACGTGTTCACTTCATGCACAGGTTTGGTGACGTCAATGTCTTCACATTAGTGATTTAATTTAAAACCTATAATTTAATATGTTTTTTTATTTCATTTTGCGATATGATTATCAAAATTATATTCAACTAGGTTCTTTTTTGTATTCAGATTAACATTTGTACCGCTGCTTTGCTATCTTCTCACCAATTCTTCGGGGATTAATGATTTAAGGTACACATTGATGCTATCTTTATGTTCTTAATACTTATTATCTCATTCTCTTTCTTTTGGTCAAGTTTTTTTTTCTGTTGATATGATTTGTTCAGGTCTTATTTATTGATATGATTATCTCATTCTCTCTTTTTTATGGCATCTGCCTTACTAGGTTTTAAACTCGATTTGTTCAGGTTTTAAACATTTTTGTTGGTCATATCATGAAAGTGCTTGCCTCGGAAGCAGCCCCGGATTTAACCAATATTGAAATGGAAATCAGAAGCGTATTTGTTGATGGTGAACAAGCTCACGTGGACTGCAATACTGCACGAAAGCTCACACATTGAACATTGTGTGAAGAAAGAGCGAAAGTTGTTTGATGACCCAAGGACATTAACGTTCAGGAGAACCAGTTGACATAAAGTTGTTTTGTTAATTGAAAATTTTGATATTGTATTATGATTTAGAGATTTTAAAAGAATATTCAGAGAATTATAGATTGTTAGTACTTGGTTTTTATTTTAGGTTATATGTTTATTAGTTTGTGATCTAATAGGGGAATTTTTATATTCTATGTTTATTAGTTTGTCATCAGGTTCTATGCTTATTAGTTTTTTAGTATTTGTTATTTTTAAAGAATATTAAGAGAATTTTGATACATTTATTGGTTTTTATTTTAGGTTCTATGTTTATTAGTTTTTATTTGGATTATTAGTATGGGAGTCTTGATTTATATTTAATTATATGTTTAGGTTTTATGTTAGTATTGTATATTTGTAATTATGGATGATGTTTATACGAGGTTCAAGGTGGACTATTATTATTATTACTGTTGTTAGAAGTATTTTTCATTTTTTTAAAAAGAAGATAGTCCTATAAACAGTGGGGATTTTGCCCAAAAATTTTAAAATCTTTAGGTGGTGGTGTAAAAAAACATTAGGACTTAAATTAGATTTTATATGGATATGATATTTATGCGAGGTTCAAGATGGACTATTAGTATTGTCATGGATATTTTTTTATTTCTTAAACAGGGTGGATCATTATATAAATAAAAAAAATTGCCCAATATTTTTAATTTGTTTACAAATCTTTGTGTTATATAATAGTTAACAGTTAGTACGAGATCCATGATGAATTAAACGCGGTGAATAGTTATATAGTCAAAAATTGTTTATCTATTGCGAACTAAATGACATATAATCCAATCAACGATGTACACTTTCGAAAAGTTGCGTCGTGCTTTTAATTTGTTTACAAATATTTGTGTCATACAGTAGTAGTTAACAATTATTATGAGATCCATGATGGATTAAACACATTGAATAATTATATAATCATATGAAAATTTGCCCAAATGTTTTAAATTGTTTAGAATTACGTGTTTTAAAAAAAATTGACAAAATAGGTTCGAACCACAGTGTATGTATGTACGTAAGTAAACACGGTGTCCGTATGTAAATACGACGTAGGATCCAGTCAATGACGTGCACTTTCAAAATTTTGCGTTGTGCCTTCAGGCACGGCATACCCTAGAGTAAATCCTTTTGAATAAGGCGGATAGTCCAATAAATAGAGGAAGCTTTGTTCAATTTTTTTTATATTGTTTACAATTATTTGTGTTATGTAATAAATCTTTTTGAATTAAGTATTTGTGTTATTTTCACGAATTGAGTTGAATTTGTTTATACGATATTTAGGACGGATTATTAGTATTACTGTTGGAGCATTTTTTCTTTCTTAAATAAGGCGGGTAGTTTTATAAATAAGGGAAACTTTTCAAAAAATTTAAATTGTGTAACATTATATGTATTATATATAAAACTGTATAACTTATATTATATACAACTTAACACTTTGTTTTGCTGGGGGAACGAAATTGTTTCCCTTTCGCAATTACGTACTTGAAATTTTTTAGCCGTTTTGTGATTACGTACTTTTTGAAATTTTTTGTCATGCCTTCAGGCATGGGCATACCCTAATAT
This sequence comes from Sambucus nigra, assembly GCA_949130495.1. NCBI lineage: Eukaryota > Viridiplantae > Streptophyta > Magnoliopsida > Dipsacales > Adoxaceae > Sambucus > Sambucus nigra. The sequence continues at coordinate 60,251,618 of OX422209.1, read as the reverse complement.
ATATATGCGTTGTTGTTTCAGTATATGTACTCTAAATAATTACCATATTTTCACTTTATTATTTAAGCTCATGCACTGTTATTGAAAAATGACTACTCACTATATCTTCACAAAAGCAGGGACCACAAACTAAATTAATACAAACATAGAATTTTTACCAAGTCGACAAACTCTTAGGGACATAACACAAAATTTCTATATTTTTAATTCTTAATTCTTAATAAATAGTTACTATTTCTACTTGGCAATAATTGATAGTTAAACAATAAATAATATGATATAATTTTTAATTTTGATACATCATTCTTTTTAGATCTTGTTTTGCCAAAATTTTAAATTTTCAGGTTGTTATTAATTTTTTAGATTTTCATGAAATATGTGTGAAAATGTTAGATTAAAGTAAAGATAATTTTCTTATTCTCATTTTTCCCCAATATTTTAGACTTTCTCTATATATGGATCTGTGTTTCGAGATGGAATATGTTAGCCAATTGAAACAATTTATTGTAAGATGGAGGGGAGAAGGAAAATGGATACTTTGGATAACATACTCACACTTAGACTATCTCCAAGGCAAACAACAAATTTGCAAATTGCTATTTTTACTTCACCATTTTGTGATTTTGACTATCAAGAGAATTAGGGGCAATAACAAGATGCGACTTTTTTGCTTTCTTAGGGTAGAGGAATGTATGGTTGACGTGGCATACTAATTGTCGTGACAAGGACATGCACGACAACTGAAATGGCGTGGGAAACCACCACTTTCTTTTTTTGGTTATTTATAATTCTAAACTCAAAAGAAGGTTAGATATATTGCATGTTGCCAAGACATTCCAACTATCGCGTGATCTTGGATGCTGCAACAATTAGTATGTCGCGGGAAGGCCTCATTCACTCATTGTCAGAGTAAATTTAGAAAATTTCATTATTGGGAAGTAAAAATGAATTTGCATATTTTGGAGATGCAAATTTGCATAAAAGCCTTTGAGATTGTCTTAGTAGGATTCTATCCAGCAAAGAGATAGACCACCTAAAATATAACAATGATTATTTATGAAACTTCTTAAATACATATACTATAATTAATAATGAGCCTAAAAAGAAGAAATAATCACCAAAAAGGCTAGCTTCATAAGTGAGTCTAGAAATATATGAATATAATTCCAATATTTTTTTCTTGTTGTCGGAAGCTTTCCGTTATCTATGTTCATTGAATTATAAGATGTGTTGCCAAAATAAAGATATCAAAATCTAGTTTTAAACCCAGTTCAAACATTTGTTCAAGGAATCATGTCCAATTTCGTTAGATGTGTTTGGGCTCACAACACAATGATTGATGTAGATAAATTAATCACCCTGTTGATACCAAAATTAATATGCTGATATAGACAAATCACAAGAAGACACGTGTCGATCTACGTGGCACAATAGCAACGAGGAAGGTTATTTTCCCGACCAAGTCAGACTCACTCCGAGCAACAAGTATACTCCGAGGAGATCTAATACTCCGAGGAACTCCGACGCTTCGAGGAACTCCTGAACAACGAGCAACTAATGCGGTCCGAGCTGCATCTCGGCCACAGCATTTATTGCCAGATAATCAACAGTTCAACTATTCATTGAATGCTTATCATACAGACGTATACTCTTAAAGGGTATTAATTGCTTACCCTTTCATATGTACAGCCTAAAGGCTATAAATACCTTATATCACCCTCATTCAAGGGGACCGGATTTTCTTGATAGAATTACATATCGAGAATCCCAAAAACACTTGGCAATAACAGAAACAGTGGACGTAGGCCATTCTTATAAGGCTGAACCACTTTAAAATTCTTTGTCTCATTTATATTTATTTGTGATTAATTAATTAGAAGCAATCTAATTTTTTACATCAACAGATTGGCGCCATCTGTGGGAAACGACTGTTGTTATCGTTTTTCACTAAAAATCATTCATCATCGATGGCAGATAATCCAAAATCCAGCAATCGAAACGCTGGAAATGCTGGAAATCCTCCAAATCCCTCTGCACCTCCAGATCTGGCTGGAATTATGACAAATCTGGCTCAAGGACAAACCGCCATGCAAGAGACAATGCGACAACTCATACAGACCCTTCATGGCGGTGCACCTGCACGTTCGGGACAGCGAAGTGGTCAGAGACAAACCTATTTAGTATCTTCACGATCCAGGCGTACCGATGCGTATCGTAATGAGGAATCTGATGATTTCTCTTATCAACATGGGTGAACTTCATCAATACGGGCTACCGATACTGAGCAACGTATCACTCTCTCTCTAGAGAGACCCAGCGCCTTGGAAAGACTGAGCAGGGTATCTCCTTTCAGTCGATTAGGCACTAGGAGGAATAGGAGTCCACCTAAAACCACGTCGAGGAGTTTTCGACAACCATCAGATCTAAGAGAAGGATCAGCACAATCACGACCAGTTGCTCGTCAAGATAGATCCCAGGAGGCCACTTCAGAACAATCGATTGCTCGAACTAATAGGCCCGAGGAAGGAAATGATGTGTGGAAAGGTTCCATTCAGCGGTTGGAGGATAGATTGGGAGAAATGGCTAAGGAAAAGAACCCCCTACAACGAACTTTCGTTCAAAGGACACCTTTTGTACAAGCCATTGTGGATTTTCCTACACCGTCGAAATTCAAAGCACCTGTGGTGACCCCCAAATATGATGGAAAGACAGATCATGTTCTTCACATAGAGCAATATCAAGTTGTTTCCGACATCTATGCCGTCCCCGACGAGATGGGATGCAGAGCATTCTCAGGAACTCTTACTGGATCTGCCCAGATATGGTACAACAATCTTCCTCAGGGTAAGATATAAACTTTCTTTCAGTTAGCCGAGTTGTTCATTGGCAATTTCTGTTTTGGAGCAAAGCCAGTAAAAAGAGTAGAACACTTGTTAAGTGTTAGACAAAAATCTGGTGAGAGTACTAGAGATTACATAACTCGTTTCAATAACGAGAAGCTGGAGGTCATAGATTATAAAGAAAAGACAACAATCACCGCCCTGATGAGTGGGTTGTTGCCTAACAAATTGTATTACACTTTGGCCAAAGATCCACCTACAACTATGTCAGAGTTGATGGCAAAAGTGGCCAAAATCATGAATGCCGAGGAGGCTATGGCTGCGAAGAAGAATATGGATAAAGAAACCAAGGTGGAAGACGACAAATCCAAGAGGAAAGAGCATAAGGGCAATGGCGGTGACAAGCATTCCAAGAATAATAAGTCGTCATGGGAAGTCCTAAAGAAATTCGATAATTATACTCCTTTGAAAATGGGTATTAATCATGTCTTGGAAGAAATCAAGAATAACGAGGAAGTAAAGTGGATAAAGAAACTGAGGTCAGACCCCAACACGAGGAATAGGGAGAAATATTGCGAGTTCCATAAGGATCATGGCCATATGACCTGTTGATGTAAAAAACTAGATTACTCTAATTATTTAATCACAGATAAATAAATAAATAAGACAAAAGATTTTAAAGTGGTTGAGCCTTATATGAATGGCCTACGTCCACTGTTATGTTATTGCTGAGTGTTTGGGAATTCTCGATTACAAGTGCTATCAAGAAATTCCGGTCCCTTTAAATGAGGGTGATACAAGGTATTTATAGCCCTTAGGCTGTACATGAAAGGGTGTTACATTAAATGATACACATATGAAAGGGTAATTCATTTAATGTTCTTCAAATGTGCGCGTTAAGATGATAAGCATTCAATGAATAGTTAAACTGTTGATTATCTGGCAATTAATGTTGTGGTCGAGGTGCAGCTCGAACCGCCTTAGTTGCTCGTCGTCCAAGAGTTCCTCGGAGCATTGGAGTTCCTCGGAAGATAAGAGTTCCTCGGAGGGTTGGTGTTCCTCGGAGTATACTTGTTGCTCGGAGTGAGTATGTTGGTCGGGGAAACAATCTTCCTAGTTGCTATTGTGCCACGTAGATTGACACGTGTCTTCTTATTATTCGTCCACATCAGCATACTAATTTTGGTATCAACAGAACCCCCAATGTTTCATATTTCGAACTTTGAGGAGTATGGAACATTCTTTCTCGGTATATGGCGATATTAAATGACCTTCCTGGGTTTTAGGATCCTTTTCTTCATATTTGAATTTCCTTCCAAATTCGCAGAATCCGCCTTTTTGCATTTTTATAGGCGCTTCGATCTTCGTGCCCTTTTTGTCCTTTTAGCCGCCGGTAGCGTAATAGTTTCCTTTTCATAATCATTTCTTTCGACGTTTCCCAAGGCAAAGTATTTAAGCTTCAGAGGCAATCCCATCGTCTTCTACCCTTTCAATTTCTGCTTTCGAGTTTTCTATAGATTTTCTCTCTCCTGTGCGTCCATCCTTTTCTTTGTTTATTTGTCAACAGATCTCCTTTTTCCCTGTAAGCTCTTCTTCCTTCTTCTTTTATTCATCATGGTTTACATTATTGAGTCTCTTGAGAAATTCCGTTTTGATTTCTCTATTCCATCTTGGGTAATTTTGGAGGTTCTTTCTGAGCCTTCAAGTTATTTCGATTTGGCTGAGGGACATTGGTTCCCTAGCCTCTTTATTGCTGAATGTGGATTTTCTTTTCCACCAAACCCTTTATGCTTAGAATTCTGTCAGTATTTTGACGTTGTCCCTGCAAAAATAGCCCCCAACAACTGGAGAATAGTTAATGGGGTGTATAGGTTAAATCAAACTCATGGAACTCATATAGGAATTCCTGAGATTATGTACTGTTATAGATGGGCTATTTTAGATAATGTTTATTATTTAAAAACTAGATTTTTGAATATGCCTCTAGTAGTCAACCTCCCTGATGCCAACAGGGATTATTTTGAACATGGAGTAGTTGTAAAAAATTGGCAACATGCCCCTCTGGTTGGAGACGAAGTATATGAAGGTCCCAAATGCCCTCCATATGGTAATGGGATAGGTTATTTTCATCTAATTTTGTTTTTTGAAATTATGATTTCATTGTGTTTGACAAAATGTATGACTGATATTTCACTATGTTTTTATTTGTAGTTGACAGCAAGAGAAAAACTCCAAAAGAAACAGAAGTTAATATCAAGTATTTAAAACATATCTAGAGTTTGCATCAGAAGGTTGCAGACGAGCACATTTGGTCTGCTTCATACTTGCTGCAGTACAGGAGCTATACATCCTCTTATACTGCTCGTCCTGTGGCTAGCATTAGCGAACCATTGCCAGCTTCTGAAGACTCTTCACTAGATTCTCACATTCCTTTGAGTCAGAAGATGGGCAAGAGAAGAGTTCTTGCTCTCTTTGAAGAGACCTCCTCTGCTGGACTTGGAAAGAGAAGCAAAGCCGATGTCCCAAAGGGGACAAAGAAAGTTGATGCTGCCCCTTCTGCTGCACTTCAGAAGATCGTCGAGAAGCCCCCAGTGGCTCCTGTACAGAAGAATGCGCCAGTGGAAGTAATCACTATCTCTCCAACTAAAAATTCTTCTTTGGTTGAGGTTGTTGAGAAGACACCGAGGAGATTGAAGAAGTCTTCCTCGGTTAATTTTTCTGAAGTCATTCCCCAGCTCCAAACTAGTGGAGCTGGTGTTCCAACCATTATTCCCCCGAGCTCTGCAATGAGCTCGATAAAGACTTGGATTATTCCTGAAGTCCAAGGCATCGAGGAAAACATGCCTAGGGATATGCTGACATCCCTAGCTACTCGTCACATCGCTTCAGTAAGTTTCTTCTTATCTTGAATTCTTATTTCCTTCTATCAATATATGTATCTCGGCACTAACTCATCACTACCTTCTTTTCTCAGCTGGTGAGTTGCTTTAACATCATTGTGAAGAAAGATGAAGCACTCAAGGCTTCAAGCTCCTCGTCTGGAGTAGAGGATGCATTCCAGGGTTTGGTCCAATCTCTGAAGGAATCCCGTCAGAAGTACGACGAGGATAAAGGTGAATGGGAGAAGAAACTGGCCGCATCTGAAGCAGAGAAGGTGCAGTTGGGAAATAAAGTGAAGGACTTGGAGAGGGAAAATAAGAAATACTCCGAGAAGCTCACCACCTTAGGGGAGCTTGAAAATAAGCTGAAATCAGCTGAGGAAGAGCCGACCCTTCTACGCGAAGCAAATCGTCAGAAGGAGGAGTTGGAGGCCAAGCTGAAGCCTCCGAGGACCTTCTATCCGAGAAGCTCTCCTCGGAGGAAATGAAAAGAAAAAAGGCAATAAAGAAGTCTTTCAGCACAGGCTGGGACAAAGGGTGGAACAAGGGAGTAGCTGCTATGATGACTCAAGTGCAATATGGAAGTTTGAAATACTTCTGAGATGGCTGGGTTGCAGCTTTGCAAGAATTGAAAGTGAGCGAGGACTCCGAGCTATTTCAACAGCATCTCCCTGGTCCTCCTCCAGCCATCGGGGATGAAGAAGAGGACGAAGCTGCCTCAGAAGAATCTTCATTGGTAGTGGGTGATATCATCCTGACCCAGCCTGCTGACGAGGAGCTTTCATCTCTTCCAGCTCCTCCAGAACAAGTTCCAGCTCCCGCCGACCAACTCCTTATTTCCACCGAGCAACCAAGCTCCTCGTCCCAGCCTCCCGAGAAAGTCTTGGGAGACAAGGAAAAGGTGTGAAGTTGTTCGGTATTCTCTTTTTGTTTTTCTTTTACTTGTACTTTGTATCTCAGATCTTTGTAACTTTGCCTTATGATCTAATAAAATTTGAGTTCTTTCTTTCCATATGATTGTCTCTTCTTTATCTGCACTCTGTCTTGATCTTCTTTTTCTTTCTCTATTAGTTTCTGGCCAGGATGGATCTTTTGTCTGCTAATGACACAAAGTTGATGCAACACTGCCATGAGTATTATAAAGCTGGTCACACAGACCTCAGTGCATCAGAAGTTGCCGACATCCTTGGCCATGGTGCTTCAGAGCAGGCAGTAGAAGCTTATCAATATCTGAAGGGCTTACTTGATCGAGCTGTGGCCAATAACGTGGCCTACTATGATATGATCGAGGAGCTCCAATATACTCTAGAAGATCTTCAGACTCAGTACAAGGAGTCAAATGCCTTGTTACATGAGGGGTATGAAAATAAATATCAACAGCTTTCTGCCGAGAAGGGCTACGATAAACTCCTTGATGGGTATGATGTCAGGGAGAGGACCCTAAAGGGAGAAGTTGAAGCTTGTAGACAAATTGCTGAACTGCTGGAGCAAGAAAATAATAATTTGCAGAAAGAACTAGCACAGTATCAGTGTGCAGCCTCTTCTTCAACAGCGGTAATCCCAGTGACCGATGAGGGATTTTCTTTCTTAGAGGTTGAGAATGCCAAGTTAAGGCAAGAGTTGGATGTCTTGCGAAGATCTGGTACTTCTACTTCTACTCGGGGACGAGGAAGAGGTTCTCGTGGGCGAGGAAGAGTTGCCCAGAATGTTGTCGAGGAACAAAGTACTCCAGCTGCTCGGGGTCGATCAAGAACTCCTCGTAGTATTGAAGAAGCTCGTACTCTGTCAACATTGGTAACCCAAGCGTACCAACTGAATGCCAAAGATCGGGCTTTGTCTGAAATGTCCAAGAAAATCCTAACTTTGGAGGATCAACTTACTGCGACGAAGTCTTCTTTAGAGAATAAGGACATTTTTGCAAAAAGCCTTCACGAGCAGTTGGAGAAACTGACCTTCCAATTCCATAAGCAGCCCAGGGAATTTTGGATGGCTGGGTACAACGAGGCATTAGTCCATTTAGATGCTCGTATCCAGAATGCCACTAATGAGGGCTATATACAAGGTTGGTTGAATGCCTTATGCGTGTTGAAACTTGAACAGGGGCATTACTTGTGGGACTATTATGACCCCGGGATGCTTGACCTGCCTGTGACACCATTCAATTTGGACAAGGAATGGATCCCAGCTCGTGCCATTCCTCGGAGCTTAATTGCACAATACCTCGGTGATTATAATCTTCATTCTCAGATTGAGGTATCTCGTCCCGAGCATCTATTGGGCACTCCTTCAGTAATGAATGTCAGAATGTTGAAGGACTTGAATTTTATCAATTCTCCTCAGACCTTAAATGATCCTCCTGCTGGCGAGGAACCTATTTCAAAAGCTGAAGGAAAGAAACCAATAGAATAGGGATTTCAATGTAATAGTTAGTATACATGTAATTTGTAATTCGTTTTGAATTTTAATGAAAGACTTTCATTTTCTGTTTGCAAATTTGTATTGCTATTATTTTGTACTTGTCTAACACTTTTATGTTTGTGATTGCATAACAATACTTTGTGGTTCATCGACCAATCTAGTAATAAAAGGTTACAAGTATCAAAAATGTTGCTCGATCACTTAATAATAAAGTAATGAGTATAAAGATGTTTAAAATTTTTCCAACCAACCAAGGTTGTTAAATTGTGCTCGTCGACCAATTATAATTAGTGAGAGTTTTTATCCCCGACTAACCATACTTGGTAATTTTTTTCATAAAATGTGTCCGACCAACCAAGGTCGATAATTTTATCCTCGTCGACCAACTACAATTAGTGGATTTTTATCCCCGACCAACCATACTTGGTTCATTTTGGAATACTTTTTATTTTCTGGAATAGTTTTACCTTCCGACCAACATAAGTTGGCATATTTTGTTTCTTAACCGGCCGAAATTGGCATTTTTAAGAATGTTGTTCTTGCCCTTTTACCAACCGGAGTTGGTCATGGGTTTGAACTATCATGTCCACTAACTCTTTTACCAACCGAAGTTGATCACATTAGTGTACGCCTCCTATCCAAAGGAGTATAGTTTGTTCTCGCTATTTTACCAACCGAAGTTGATCACACTCGAACTATCAGTGTCCACTAGTTATTTTACCAACCGGAGTTGGTCACGCTAGTGTATGCCTCCTAACCAAAGGAGTATAGTTTGTTCTCGCTATTTTACCAACCGAAGTTGATCACGCTCGAACTATAAGTGTCCACTAGTTATTTTACCAACCGGAGTTGGTCACGCTAGTGTATGCCTCCTAACCAAAGGAGTATAGTTTGTTCTCGCTATTTTACCAACCGAAGTTGATCACGCTCGAACTATAAGTGTCCACTAGTTATTTTACCAACCGGAGTTGGTCACGCTAGTGTATGCCTCCTAACCAAAGGAGTATAGTTTGTTCTTGCCCTTTTACCAACCGGAGTTGGTCGTGGGTCTGAACTATCGTCTTCTTTTTGCTGTCGAGCAGCGTAGTGTTGTACACTAGTATTCCCCGAAAAACTTTCAATAAAAGGAGAGAAGATGGTGAAACATCATCGTTTTATTCATATTGATAGAATTGCTTTACATTTTACATTACTGATAATACTTACGTAGGTGTTCAGAATTCCATGCATTCTTGAATTCCTCTCCTTTTAGAGTTGCTATTCGGTAAGTTCCTGGTCGAACAACTTCTGTAACTCGATAAGGTCCATGCCAATTTGCTTCCAATTTATTGTGCTTTTGAATGACCTTCTTTAGCACGTAATCTCCTTCTTTTAAATCGCATTTCTTCACCCTCTTGTTGTAGAACAAAGCTCTTCGTTGTTGATATGCAGCATTCCTAATGGCTGCTTCTTCTCTAACCTCCTCGAGCATGTCCAAATCTAATCTTCTCATCAAGTCACTGACTGGGGAATTGAAATTCAGCACTCTGTGTGTTGGGAGACCCAACTCAGCAGGTATTACAGCCTCACTTCCAAACGCCAGCATATATGGTGATTCTCCAGTTGCTGCTCGGGGAGTTGTTCGGTAAGCCCACAATACTGATTGTAGCTCATTAATCCAATTAGCTTTAGCCTCACTTAACCTCTTCTTCAAACCATTTAATAATGTTCTATTCGTCACTTCAGTCTGTCCATTGCTTTGAGGATAGCCTGGTGCTGAGTGAACCTTCAAAATGTTTGACTGATGATAATAGGCGGCAAACTCCTCGTTATCAAACTGTGTTCCATGGTCTGTGATGAAGGCATGAGGGAGGCCATATCGGCAGATGATATTCTTCCAAACGAATTGGTACACCTTCTCGTATGTCATATCAATCAGAGGCTCAGCTTCTACCCACTTAGTAAAATAATCCACTGCGACGACGAGGTACTTGAATCTTCCTCGGGTCGTTGGTAGTGGTCCAACTAAATTAATTCCCCACATGGAAAATGGCCAAGGGGAAGTTATGGGTGTCAACAATGCTTGTGGAGTACGTCAGATGGAGGAAAAACGTTGGCATTTATCACATTTCTTAGCATAGGCTATACAATTAGCCCTCATCGTTGGCCAGTAGTATCCTTGCGTCATCACCCTTTGCAAAAGTGTTCGACCTGCTACATGAGCTCCACAGGACCCTTCATGGATTTCTTCAATCAATTCTTTCACCTCGGAAGGATGTACACATCTCTGCAAACCTGCCATAATTCCTCGTCTATACAAAACACCATTAGTTAGTACATACCGAGCAGCTTTAAACTTCAATTTCTTGGCAGCGATCTTATCCTCCTGTAATTCTCCTTCCTCGATATATGCCCTGATGGGATCCATCCAAGATGGTCCTAAATCAAGGGAAATAACATTCATCGTCAGGCCTTCATCTATGCTTCGACTTTCTAATACCTCAATTGGTATCGTTCTTCGCAACTCGGTCCGAGTAGCTGATGCTAGTCGGGCCAGTGTATCTGCTTGTGCATTCTCCATTCTTGGTATTCTAATCAACTGAATGGCATCAAATTTTGCCAACAACTCCATCGCCTTTGCATGATACTTTACCATTAATTCTCCTTTAACTGCATACGTTCCCATCATCTGATTCACAATTAATTGAGAATCACTGAATACCATCACTTGTTGCGCTTCCATAATCTTTGCTAAATTAAGACCTGCTATCAAGGCTTCATACTCAACCTCATTATTGGAAGCTTTGAATTGGAATCGTAAGGCATATTCCACGTCAATCTCGTCTGGGGTGTTCAAAACAATCCCTGCTCCACAACCTGTTGTACAAGATGACCCATCTACATACAATCTCCAGGTAGGCAACTCGTCTTCAAAATTCCTATCTGACAGCGTTCCTCGGTGAAATATTTTTCGTTTTGTTTCATCCTCCCCTGGTATTTTTTGCTCCTCGTCGACCATCTCTTCTAGCCCTTTTACCAACCGAAATTGGTCTGGGTTTGAATTTGATGATCTTTCTACATCCACAAGCCCTTTTACCAGCCGGAGTTGGTCTGGACTCATGTATGTTGATCCTGTAACATCCACAGGTTGGTCAGCGAGTAACTTTTGTTCCTCGGGGGTATCAGGATATGTAAACTCTGCTATAAAGTCTGCTACAGCTTTCCTTTTTAAGGATGATCTAGGTTCATACACAATATCATATTCACCGAGCTCTATTGCCCAGTACATCAGTCTTCCTGACTTTCTGGCTTATAAAGGGCTTGTCTTAATGGCATGTCGGTGTATAGAACGATGGTATGGGCCTGGAAATATGGCATCATTCTTCTACTTGCCTCAATTAATGCCAATGCCAATTTTTCTAACTTTGGGTACCTGATCTCTGCACCTCGGAAAGCCTTACTTGTGTAATAAATTGGCTTCTGGACTCCATTCTCCAATCTGATCAAGGCCGAGCTGACTGCATTTTCTGATACTGCCAGGTATAAGTACAATTTTTCTCCCATCACTGGTCTGGACAGCAATGGAGGTGTTCCCAGATATTTCTTCAAGTCTTGAAAGGCTTTTTCACATTCATCATTCCACTCGAAAATTTTTCGGAGTGTTTTGAAGAATGGAAGGCACCTATCAGTTGCTCGAGATACAAATCTATTGAGCGCTGCAACTCGTCCTGTAAGACTCTTCACTTATTTCTTCGTCGTTGGAGATCGCAACCCTAAAAGAGCTTTGATCTTTGCTGGATTTGCCTCAATGCCTCGCTGGTTGACGATGTACCCGAGGAACATTCCTTCTCGTACTCCAAAGGTGCACTTCGTCGGGTTGAGCTTCATCTGGTATTTATCCAGTTGATCAAAGGTCTGACCTAAGTCAACTAGATACTCAGCAGCTTTCTTGCTCTTTGTCAGCATATCGTCGACATAGACTTCCATGTTGCAACTGATTTGGTCGGAAAAAACCTTGTTCATCAGCCGTTGATATGTCGCTCCTGCATTTTTCAAACCAAAAGGCATAAAATTATAACAATAAGTTCCCCTTGGGGTAATAAAAGAAGTGTTTTCCCTATCTTCAGGTTTCATTTTGATCTGGTTGTAACCAGAGTAAGCATCTATGAAGCTGAGCAGCTCGTGCCCCAAGGTGGCATCCACTAGTTGGTCAATTCTGGGCAATGGGAAGTGATCCTTTGGGCAGGCCTTGTTGAGATCAGTGAAATCAACACACATTCTCCATTTATTATTTTTCTTCTTTACCATCACCACATTTGCCAACCATTCCGGATACTTCACATCTTCAATGAATTGGGCTTTCTGGAGCTTGTCGACCTCCTCTTGAATAGCTTGATTCTTCTCGGGGCTAAATACCCTTCTTCTCTACTTTACAGGCTTGATCTCCTTATTCACATTGAGCTCATGACATAAGAACTTTGGATCTATTCCTGGCATGTCTTCATGACTCCACGCAAAAGTTTTCTTTCTGTTTCTCAAGAAAGTTATCTACTCCTATTTTATTGAAGCATCCAATGATGAACCTATCTGGGTTACTCATTCAGGGTGTTCGTCGTCCAGAATAACATTTTCTGTAGATTCTACCACCTGTCCTTTTACAAGTTGGGATTCATCTCTAGGATCGAGTGTTTCAATTTCTGTTCCTTCCTCTACCTGGTAGGTAGTAGTCTTTTTCCTTGACTCTTCAAGCTCCTCTTGCTCGGCTGACGAATAATAGCATTCCCGAGCTACTTTCTGATCACCTTTCACAACTCCTACTCCGAAATTTGTAGGGAATTTTAAGCACTGATGTACTGTAGATGGGACTGCTTCGAACTTCTTCAAACCAACTCTTCCCATGATGATGTTGTAGGCTGACTGCACATTCTTATCCATCATAAAGAAGCGTATTCTCTCTATTCGACAAGCAGGCCAAGTTCCAATGAATATATCTAACTTGATCGTCCCAAGTGGAAAAACTTTCTCGCCAGCGAAACCCATAAGAGGTCTGTGATAGGGCTCCAATTGAGATAATTTCAAATTTAAACTGTTAAAGCATGAATAGTACATGATGTCTGCCGAACTGCCATTGTCTACCAGCACCCTTGAAATCACTACTTCTTTCATCCTCATTTTTATCACCAAAGGGTCGTCGTGAGGGTAAAGAACACCTGCCAGGTCATTTTTTGAAAAGCCAATAACCAGCTTCTCTTTGTTTACCTTCCTCGGACGATCCTCCTTGGCCAAATTTATTCGCTGAATGTACGAGCAAGCTTGTGCCTCTCTGAGGTAAGCTTTTCTTTCTGCAGTAAGATCTCCTCCTCCTGCATCTCCTCCTGTAATAACATTACAATCAAATGACCCAAAACGTATGGAAAATACCTCTCGTTCTGGATGCCTTGGTTTCTTGGGAAGATCGGGGTCATCCTCAGCATCATCTTCATGGCCTCTCTTCTTTTTCTCCTCTGCTCGACGAGGAGATCTAGATCTTTCTCTAGTTCGATCATTATTTCTTCTTTCACCTCCCCGATCAACATACTTTGCAAGCTTTACTCTTCGGATGAGTGTTTCAATCTCGTTCTGAAGAGCTATGCAATTTTTAGTCATATGGCCATGATCTTTGTGGAACTCGCAATATTTATCCCTGTTCCTCGCATCAGGATCTGACCTCAGTTTCTTCGGCCACTTTACTTCCTCGCTATTCTTGATTTCTTCCAAGACATGATTAATACCCATTTTCAATGGAGTATATTTATCGAATTTCTTCAGGACTTCCCATGATGACTTATTATTTCTGGAACGCTTGTCACCGCCATTGCCCTTATGCTCTTTATTTTTAGGCTTGTCGACGTCCACCTTGGTGTCTTTATCCATATTCTTTTTTGCAGCCATAGCTTCCTCGGCATTTATGATTTTGGCCGCTTTTGCCATCAATTCTGACATAGTTTTAGGCGGATCTTTCGCCAAGGTGTAATACAACTTATTAGGCAATAACCCACTCATCAAGGCGGTGATTGCTGTCTTTTCCTCGTAATCTATGACTTCCAGCTTCTCGTTATTGAAACGAGTTATGTAATCTCTAGTACTCTCACCAAATTTTTGTCTAACACTTAACAAGTGTGCTACTCGTTTTACTGGCTTTGCTCCAAAACTGAAATTGCCGATGAACAACTCGGCCAACTGAAAGAAAGTTGAAATCTTACCCCGAGGAAGATTGTTATACCATATCTAGGCAGCTCCAATAAGAGTTCCTGAGAACGCTCTGCATCTCATCTCATCGGGGACAGCATAGATATCGGCGGCAGCTTGATATTGCTCTATATGAAGAACATGATCTGTCTTTCCATCATATTTGGGGGTCACTACTGGTGCTTTAAACTTTGACGGTGTAGGAAAATTCACAATGGCCTGGACAAAAGGTGTCCCTTGAACAAAAGTTCGTTGTAGGGGATTCTTCGCCTTAGCCATTTCTCCCAATCTATCCTCCAACCGCTGAAGGGATCCTTTCCACGCTTCATTTCCTTCCTCGGGCCTATTGGTTCGAGCAATAGATCGTTCTGAAGTAGCCTCCTGAGATCTATCTTGACGAGCAACTGGTCGTGATTGTGCAGATCCTTCTCTTAGATCTGATGGTTGTCGAAAACTCCTCGACATGGTCTTAGGTGGACTCATATTCCTCCTAGGGCCTAATCGACTGAAAGGAGACACCCTACTCAGTCTTTCTAAGGCACTAGGTCTTTCTGGAGAGAGAGTGATACGTTGATCAGTATCTATAGCCCTTATTGACGAAGTTCGCCCAGGTTGATAAGAGAAATCATCAGACTCCTCATTACGACATGACTCAGTACGCCTGGATCGTGAAGAAAGTAAATAAGTTTGCCTCTGACCACTTCGCTGTCCTAAACGTGCAGGTGCACCGCCATGAAGGGTTTGTATGAGTTGCCTCATTATTTCTTGCATGACGGTTTGTCCTTGAGCCAGATTCGTCATAATCCCGGCCAGATCTGGAGGTGCAGAGGGATTTGAAGGATTTCCAGCATTTCCAGCGTTTCGATTGCTAGATTCTGGATTATCTGCCATTGATGATGAATGTTTTTTGGTGAAAAACGATAATAACAATCGTTCCCACAGACGGTGCGAATCTGTTGATGTAAAAAACTAGATTACTCTAATTATTTAATCACAGATAAATAAATAAGATAAAAGATTTTAAAGTGGTTCAGCCTTATATGAATGGCCTACGTCCACTATTATGTTATTGCTGAGTGTTTGGGAATTCTCGATTACAAGTGCTATCAAGAAATTCCGGTCCCTTTGAATGAGGGTGATACAAGGTATTTATAGCCCTTAGGCTGTACATAAAAGGGTGTTACATTAAATGATACACATATGAAAGGGTAATTCATTTAATGTTCTTCAAACGTGCGCGTCAAGATGATAAGCATTCAATGAATAGTTGAACTGTTGATTATCTGGCAATTAATGCTGTGTTCGAGGTGCAGCTCGAACCGCCTTAGTTGCTCGTCGTCCAAGAGTTCCTCGGAGCATTGGAGTTCCTCGGAATATAAGAGTTCCTCGGAGGGCTGGTGTTCCTCGGAGTATACTTGTTGCTCGGAGTGAGTATGTTGGTCGGGGAAACAATCTTCCTCGTTGCTATTGTGCCATGTAGATTGACACGTGTCTTTTTATTATTCGTCCACATCAGCATACTAATTTTGGTATCAACATGACAAAAAATTGCATAGCTCTTCAGAACGAGATTGAAACACTCATCCGAAGAGGGAAGCTGGCAAAGTATGTTGATCGGGGAGGTGAAAGAAGAAATAATGACCGAACTAGAGAGAGGTCTAGATCTCCTCGTCGAGCAGAGGAGAAGAAGAAGAGGGATCATGAAGATGATACAGAGGATGACCCCGATCTTCCCAAAAGGCCAAGGCAACCAGAACGCGAGGTATTTTCAATACGTTTCAGAACATTTGATTGTAATGTTATTACATGCGGAGATGCAGGAGGAAGAGATCTTACTGCAGAAAGAAAAGCTTACCTCGGTGAGGCTCAGGCTTGCTCATACATTCAACGGATAAATTTGGCCGAGGAAGATCGGCCAAGGAAGATAAACAAAGAGAAGCTGGTCATTGGTTTTTCAAAAAATGACCTTGCAGGTGTTCTTTACCCTCACGACGACCCTTTGGTGATCAAAATAAGGATGAAAGAAGTAATGATTTCAAGGGTTCTGGTAGATAATGGTAGTTCGGCAGACATCATGTTCTACTCATGCTTTGACAGTTTAAATTTAAAATTATCTCAATTGGAACCTTATCACAGACCTCTTCTGGGTTTTGCTGGCGAGAAAGTTTTTCCACTTGGAACGATCAAGTTGGATATATTCATTGGAACTTGGCCTACTTGTCGAACAGAAAGAATACGCTTCTTTGTGATGGATAAGAATGTGCAATCAGCTTACAACATCATCATGGGAAGAGTTGATTTGAAGAAGTTCAAAGCAGTTCCATCTACAGTACATCAGTGCTTAAAATTCCCAACAAATTTTGGAGTAGGAGTTGTGGAAGGTGATCAAAAAGTAGCTCGGGAATGCTATTATTCATCTGCCGAGCAAGAGGAGCTTGAAGAGTCAAGGAAAAAGACTACTACCTACCAGGTGGATGAAGGTATAGAAATTGAAACACTGGATCCCAGAGATGAATCCCAACTTGTAAAAGGACAGGTGGTGGAATCTACGGAAAATGTTATTCTGGACGACGAGCACCCTGAACGAATAACCCAGATAGGTTCATCGTTGGATGCTTCAATAAAACAGGAGTTGATAACTTTCTTGAGAAGCAGAAAGAAAACTTTTGCATGGAGTCATGAAGACATGCCAGTAATAGATCCAAACTTCTTATGTCATGAGCTCAATGTGAATAAGGAGATCAAGCCTCTAAAGCAGAGAAGAAGAGTATTTAGTCCCGAGAAGAATCAAGCTATACAAGAGGAGGTCGAGAAGCTCCAGAAAGCCCAATTCATTGAAGATGTGAAATATCCAGACTGGTTAGCAAATGTGGGTATGGTAAAGAAGAAAAACAATAAATGGAGAATGTGTGTTGATTTCACCGACCTCAACAAGGCATGCCCAAAGGATCACTTTCCATTGCCCAGAATTGATCAACTAGTGGATGCTACCTCGGGACACGAGCTGCTCAGCTTCATGGATGCTTACTCTGGCTACAACCAGATCAAAATGAAACCTGAAGACAGGGAGAGTACTTATTTTATTACCCCTAGAGGAACTTATTGTTATAATGTTATACCTTTTGGTTTGAAAAATGCAGGAGCGACATACCAGCGGCTGATGAATAAGGTTTTTGCCGAACAAATCAGTTGCAATATGGAAGTCTATGTCGATGATATGTTGATAAAGAGCAAAAGAGCTGCGGATCATCTAGTTGACTTAGGTCAGACCTTTGATCAACTGGATAAATACCAAATGAAGCTCAACCCGACGAAGTGCACATTTGGAGTACGAGAAGGAATGTTCCTCGGGTACATTATCAACCAACGACGCATTGAGGCGAATCTAGAAAAGATCAAAGCTCTTTTAGGGTTGCGATCTCCGACGACGAAGAAAGAAGTGCAGAGCCTTATAGGACGAGTCGCAGCGCTCAACAGATTTGTATCCCGAGCAACTGATAGATGCCTCCCATTCTTCAAAACACTTCGAAAAACTTTCGAGTGGAATGATGAATGTGACAAAGCCTTTCAAGACTTGAAGAAATATTTGGGAACACCTCCATTGTTATCCAGGCCAGTAATGGGAGAAAAGTTGTACTTGTACCTGGAAGTATCAGAGAATGCAGTCAGCTCGGCATTGATCAAAATAGAGAATGAAGTCCAAAAGCCAATTTATTACACAAGTAAGGCTTTCCCAGGTGCAGAGATCAGGTACCCAAAGCTGGAAAAATTGGCATTGGCATTGATAGAGGCAAGTAGAAGAATGAGGCCATATTTCCAGGCTCATACCATCGTCGTGTATACCGACATGCCTTTGAGACAAGCCCTTCATAAGCCAGAAAAATCAGGGAGACTGATGTACTGGGCAATAGATCTCGGTGAATATGATATTGTGTATGAACCCAGATCATCATTAAAAGGGCAAGCTGTAGCAGATTTTATAGCAGAGTTTACTTATCCTGATACTCCCGAGGAACAAAAGTTGCTCGCTGATCAACCTATGGATGTTACAGGATCAACAAACACAAGTTCAGACCAACTCCGGTTGGTAAAAGGACTTGTGGATGTAGAAGGATCATCAAATTCGAGTTCAGACCAACTCCGGTTGGCAAAAGGGCAAGAAGAGATGGTCGACGACGAGTGAGAAATACCAGGGAAGGATGAAAGGAAACAGCAAATATTTCACCGAGGAACTTTGTCAGATAAGAAATTTAAAGACGAGCTACCTACATGGAGATTATATGTAGATGGGTCATCTTGCACAACAGGTTGTGGAGCAGGGATTGTTTTGAACACCCCAGACGAGATTGACATGGAATATGCCTTACGATTCCAATTCAAAGCCTCCAATAATGAGGCTGAGTATGAAGCCTTGATAGCAGGTCTTAATTTAGCAAAGATTATGGAAGCGCAACAAGTGATGGTATTCACTGATTCTCAATTAATTGTGAATCAGATGATGGGAACATATGCAGTTAAAGGAGAATTAATGGTCAAGTATCATGCAAAAGCGATGGAGTTGTTGGCAGAATTTGATGCCATTAAGTTGATCAGAATACCAAGAATGGAGAATGCACAAGCAGACGCACTGGCCCGACTAGCATCAGCTACTCGTACCGAGCTGCAAAGAACGATACCAATTGAGGTGTTAGAAAGTCGAAGCATACATGAAGACCTGACAATGAATATTATTACTCTTGATTTAAGACCATCTTGGATGGATCCCATCAGGGCATATGTTGAGGAAGGAGAATTACCGGAGGATAAGCTCGTTGCCAAGAAATTGAAGTTTAAAGCTGCTCGGTATGTACTAACTAGTGGTGTTTTGTATAAGCGAGGAATTATGGCAGGTTTGCAAAGATGTGTACATCCCTCCGAGGTGAAAGAATTGATTGAAGAGATCTATGAAGGATCATGTGGAGCCCATGTAGCAGGTCGGACACTTTTGCAAAGGGTAATGACGCAGGGATACTACTGGCCAACGATGAGGGCTGATTGTATAGCCTATGCTAAGAGATGTGATAAATGCCAACGTTTCTCTTTCATCCGACGAACTCCACAAGCATTGTTGACACCCATAACTTCCCCTTGGCCATTTTCCAATTGGGGAATTGATTTGGTTGGACCACTGCCAACGACCCGAGGAAGATTCAAGTACCTCGTAGTCGCAGTGGATTATTTTACTAAGTGGGTAGAAGCTGAACCTCTGATTGATATGACATACGAGAAGGTGTACTAATTAGTTTGGAAGAACATCATCTGCCGATATGGTCTCCCTCATGCCTTCATCACAGACCATGGAACACAATTTGATAACGAGGAGTTTACCGCTTATTGTCATCAGTCAAATATTTTGAAGGTTCATTCAGCACCAGGTCATCCTCAAAGCAATGGACAGACTGAAGTGACAAACAGAACATTATTAAATGGTTTGAATAAGAGGCTAAGTGAGGCTAAAGCTAATTGGATTAATGAGCTACAATCAGTATTATGGGCTTACCGAACAACTCCCCGAGCAGCAACTGGAGAATCACCATATATGCTGGCATTTGGAAGTGAGGCCGTAATACCTGCCGAGTTGGGTCTTCCAAAACACAGAGTGCTGAATTTCAATTCCCCAGTCAGCGACTTGATGAGGAGATTAGATTAAGACATGCTCGAGGAAGTTAGAGAAGAGGCAACCATTAGGAATGTTGCTTATCAACAACGAACAACCCTGTTCTATAACAAGAGGGTGAAAAAATGCGACTTAAAAGAAGGAGATTACGTGCTAAAGAAGGTCATTCAGAAGCACAATAAGTTGGAAGCAAACTGGCATGGACCTTACCGAGTTACAGAAGTTGTTCGACCAGGAACTTACCGAATAACGACTCTAGAAGGAGAGGAATTTAAGAATGCATGGAATGCTGAACACCTACGCAAGTATTATCAGTGATGTAAAATGTAAAGCAGTTCCATCAATATGAATAAAACGACGATATTTTGCCATCTTCTCTCCTTTTGTTGAAAGTTTTTCGGGGAATACTAGTGTGTGTAACACTACGCTGCTCGGCAGTAAAAACAACACGATAGTTCAAGCTCAGACTAACTCCGGTTGGTAAAAGGGCGAGAACACGATAGTTCGAACTCAGACCAACTCCGGTTGGTAAAAGAGCAAGAACAAACCATACTCCTTTGGTTAGGAGGCGTACACTAGCTCAGACCAACTCCGGTTGGTAAAAGGGCGAGTGGACATGATAGTTCTAACTCAGACCAATTTCGATTGGTAAAAGGGAAAGAACACGATAGTTCGAACTCAGACCAACTCCGGTTGGTAAAAGGGCGAGAACAAACCATACTCCTTTGGTTAGGAGGCTGACACTGGCTCAGACCAATTTTGGTAAAAGGGCAAGTGGACATGATAATTCGAACTCGGACCAACTCCGGTTGGTAAAAGGGCGAGAACAACATCAACATTCCTAAAAATGCCAACGTGTTTGGTTAGGAAATAAGATATGCTCTCAAATACCGACTTATGTTGGTCGGGAGGTAAGATTATTACAAAAAATACAAAAAGTTCCTCGAAGAACAAAATATTCCGAACTGAACCAAGTATGGTTGGTCGAGGATCAAAATCCACTAACTGTAGTTGGTCGACGAGGAGAAAATATTTTAAACAGTACCAAGTATAGCTGGTCGGGGATAAAAACCCACTAACTATAATTGGTCGACGAGCACAATTTAACAACCTTGGTTGGTTGGAAGAATTTTAAACATCTTTATACTCATTACTTTATTATTAAGTGATCGAGCAACATTACTAATACTTGTAATTTTTTTACTAAGTTGGTCGATGAACCACACAATATTGTTATGCAAGCACAAATATAAAGCGTTTGACAAATACAAGAGCAATATAAATTCGCAAACAAAAATGAAATTCTTTCATTAAATTCAAAATGAATTACACAAATTTATTACATTGTGTACTAATTATTACATCAGAATTTCCTATTCTATTGGCTTTTTCCTTCAGCTTTCGATATAGGCTCCTCGCCAGCAG
Source organism: Sambucus nigra (assembly GCA_949130495.1). Classification (NCBI taxonomy): domain Eukaryota; kingdom Viridiplantae; phylum Streptophyta; class Magnoliopsida; order Dipsacales; family Adoxaceae; genus Sambucus; species Sambucus nigra. Next base: position 60,230,193 of record OX422209.1, on the reverse strand, counting down.
GAGGATCTTCCAGGCAAAGGGGAGAATTAATGAAGTTAATATCTCGAAGCATTCTGACGTTCATTATTGATGGTGTGTCCAGTAGATGCTCGGGACGAGATACCTCGATTTGAGAATGAAGATTGTAGTCACCGAGGTATTCTCCAATTAAGCTCCGAGGAATGGCACGAGCTGGGATCTATTCCATGTCCAATTTATAAGGTGGCACATGAAAGTCTAGTACCCCAGGATCATAATAGTCCCACAGGTAGTGTCCTTGTTCGAGCTTCAGCATGCCCAAGGCATTAAACCAACCTTGCTTGTAGCCCTTATTATTAGCATTCTGGATACGATCATCTAAATGGAATAGAGCTTCGTTGTATCCAGCCATCCAAAACTCCCTGGGCTGTTTGTGAAATTGAAATGTCAACCTTTCAAGCTTCTCGTGAAGACTTTTGATGAAAAGTTCATTAGTCGCTAACGTTGATGTCTTTGAAGAGAGTTGTTGTTCCAATTCTCTAATTTTCTTTGACATGTCAGACAAAGCTTGGTTCTTAGCCATTAATTGGAATGCTTGATTTTCCAACGTTGATCGAGTACGAGCTTCTTCAATAGTACGACTAAGAACTCTTGATCCTCCCCGAGCAGGTCGAGAACTTGGTTCCTCGATAACATTCTGAGCAACTCTTCCTCGCCCACGAAAACCTCTTCCTCGTCCCCGAATAGCAGTAGAAGGCCCAGCTCTTCTCAAAGCCTCTAATTCTTCTCGCAACTTAGCATTTTCCACTTCTAAAAATGAGAATCCTTCATCGGTGACCGGTACCAAAGCAGTGGAAGATGAAGCTGCAGACTTATACTGTGCTAGCTCTTTCTGCAAATTGTTATTCTCTTGCTCCAGCAGCTCGACAATCTATCTACATGCTTCAACTTCACCCTTTAGGGTTCTCTCCCTAACATCATATCCAGCGATGAGCTTCTCGTAGCCCTTCTCGAAAAAAAGCTGCTGATATCTCTTCTCATATCCTTCATGCAACAAGGCGGTTGATTCTTTATACTGATTTTGAAGGTTTTCTAAGGTACATTGAAGATCCTCAATCATTTCGTAATAAGCCACATTGTTGGCTACAGCACGATCAAGAAGACATTTCAAGAACTGATAAGCTTCGACTGCCTGTTCTGAAGCACCATGACCAAGGATGTCGGCAACTCCTGATGCACTCAGGTCTGTGTGACCAGCCTTATAATATTCATGACATTGCTTCATCAGCTTTGTATCATTAGCAGATAGCATATCCATCCTGGCCAGAAACTAGCAGAGAAAGAAAAAGTAACCATCAAAAAGAAGATCAAGACAGAGTACATAAGAGAAAAGAGCAATCATATGGAAGAAAAGAACTCAAATTTTATTAGATCATAGTGCAGAGTTACAAAGATCTTGGTTACACTTGAAAAAGAAGAAAAATAGAAAGAGAATACCGAACAACGTCACACCTTTTCCTTGTCTCCCAAGACTTTCTCGGGAGGCTGGGATGAGGAGCTCGGTTGCTCGGTGGGAACAACGAGTTGGTCGACTGGAGCTGGAACTTGTTCAGGAGGAGCAGGCAGAGATGAAAACTCCTTGTCAGCAGGCTGGGTAAGGATGAGATCACCCACTACCATTGAAGATTCTTCGGAGGCAGCTTCGTCCTCTTCTTCATCTTCGATGGATGGGGGAGGACCAGGGAGATGTTGTTGAAACAGTTCTGAGTCCTCATTAACTTTCAATTCTTGCAAGGTAGAAACCCAGCCATCTCGGAAGTATTTCAAACTCCCATACTGCACCTGAGTCATCATGGCTGCTACCCCCTTGTTCCACCCTTTGTCCCAACCTGTATTGAAGGACTTCTTTATTGCTATTTTTCTTTTAATTTTCTCCGAGGAGAGCTTCTCGGATAGAAGATCCTCAGTGGCCTTCAACTTAGCATCCACCTCCTCCTTCTGGCGATTTACTTCTCGCAGAAGGGTTAGCTCTTCCTCAGCCAATTTCAACTTATTTTCAAGCTCCCCAAAGTTCGTGAGCTTCTCGACGTACTTCTTTTTCTCCTCCTCCAAGTTTTTCACTTTATTTTCCAACTGCACCTTTTCTGCTTCAACTGCCGTCAACTTCTTCTCCCATTCAGCCCTATCCTCGTCATACTTTTGACGAGAATCCTTCAAAGATTTGGTTAACCCCAACAAAGCATCCTCCACTCCAGACGAGGAGCTTGAAGCCTTGATCGCTTCATCTTTCTTCACGATGGTGTTAAAGCAACTCACCAGCAGAAAAAAGGAGATAATAATAAGTCAGTACAGAGATACATGTATTGATGGAAAGAAAGAAAATTCAGAATATGAGAAACTTACTGAAGCAATGTGACGAGTAGCCAGGGATGTAAGCATATCCCTAGACATACTCTCCTCGATTCCTTGGACTTCAGGAATAGTCCAAGTCTTTACCGAGCTCATTGCAGAGCTCGGGGGAATGATAGTTGGAACACCAGCCCCACTAACTTGGAGCTGGGAAATGTTTTCAGCCAAATTGACCGAAGAGGATTTCTTCAGTCTCCTCGGTGGCATTTCAGTAGTTTCAACCAAAGAACTTTTGGTGGGGGAGATGGTGACCACTTCCACAGAAGCACTTTTCTTGCTCGGAGCCACTGGGGACTTCTCGGCAGCCTTCTGCGGAACAACAGAAGGGGCGGCATCTACTTTCTTTGTCCCCTTTGGGACGTCAGCCTTGTTCCTTTTTCCATCTCCAGCAGAGGTAGTCTCCTCAAAGAGAGCAAGAACTCTTCTTTTGCCCATTTTCTGACTTAGAGGAATGTGAGATTCTGGAGAAGAGTCCTCAGGAATTCATCCTGGTTCACTGGTGCTGACCACAGGACGAGCAGTAAAGGACGTTGTATAACTCCTATACTGCAACAAATATGAAGCAGACCTGATGTGCTCGTCTGCAACTTTTCGATGCAAATTCCAGATATGTTTCAAATGCTTAATATTTACTTCTGATTCTTTTGGAGTTTTTCTCTTACTGTCAACTGCAAACAAATACATAGTGAAATATCAGTTACACATTTATTCAAACATAATGAAATCACAAGTTCAGAAATAAAATAAGATGAAAATAACCTATCTCATTGCCATATGGAGGGCATCTGGGACCTTGATATAATTCATCTCCAATCAAAGGGGCATGTTGCCAATTTTTGATAATTACCCCATGTTCAAAATAATCCCTATTGGCATCAGGGAGGTTGACTACTAAGGCCCTATTCAAAAATCTAGTTTTTAAATAAAAAATATTATCTAAAATAGCCCATCTATAACAATACATAATCTCAAGAATTCCTATACGGGTTCCATGAGTTTGATTTAACCTATACACCCCATTAACTATCCTCCATGTGTTGGGGGCTATTATTGCAGGGACAACATCAAAATACTGACAGAACTCTAAGCACAAAGGGTTTGGTGGAAAAGAAAATACATATTCAGCAATAAAGAGGCTAGGGAACCAATGTCCCTCAGCCAAACGAAAATAATCTAAAGGCTCAGAAAGATTTTCCAGAGTTACCCAAGATGGAATAGAAAAATCAGAACGGAATTTCTCAAGAGATTCAATAACATAAACCATGGTGAATAAAAGAAATGAAGAAGAAGCAAGAAGATCTTACAGGAAAAAGGGAGATATGTTGACAATGAACGAAGAAAAAGATGAACACACTAGAGAGAGAAAGACTACGGAAAAATCGAAAGCAGAGATTGGAAAAGGTGGAAGACGATGGGATTGCCTATGAAGCTTAAATACTTTGCCTTGGGAAACGGCGAAAGAAATGATTACAAAAAGAAACTATTACGCTATCGGCGGCTAAAAGGACAAAAAGTGCACGAAGATCGAAGCGCTTATAAAAATTCAAAAAGGCGGATTCTGTGAATTTGGAAGACATTCGAACACGGAGAAAATGCTCCTAAACACCAGGAAGGTCATTTAATATTGCCATATACCGAGAAAGAATGTTCTATACTCCTCAAATTTTGAAATATGAAACATTGGGGGCTTCTGTTGATACCAAAATTAATATGCTGATATAGACGAATCACAAGAAGACACGTGTCGATCTACGTGGCACAATAGCAACGAGAAAGATTATTTCCCCGACTAAGTCAGACTCACTCCGAGCAACAAGTATACTCCGAGGAGATCTAATACTCCGAGGAACTCCGACGCTCCGAGGAACTCCTGAACAACGAGCAACTAATGCGGTCCGAGCTGCATCTCGGCCACAACATTGATTGCCAGATAATCAACAGTTCAACTATTCATTGAATGCTTATCGTACAGACGTATACTCTTAAAGGGCATTAATTGCTTACCCTTTCACATGTACAGCCTAAAGGCTATAAATACCTTGTATCACCCTCATTCAAGGGGACCGGATTTTCTTGATAGAATTACATATCGAGAATCCCAAAAATACTTGGCAATAACAGAAACAGTGGACGTAGGCCATTCTTATAAGGCTGAACCACTTTAAAATTCTTTGTCTCATTTATATTTATCTGTGATTAAATAATTAGAAGCAATCTAATTTTTTACATCAACACACCCCTTGCGTATAATGCCTGTGGGACTTTAGAGGTTGCTTTGACATACATGACTTAATGCTTCAAAATGTATGCTACTCAAATTTATTATAATAAAAGCATAGTATACATTATGTAAAATATTAAAGACACAGAAGACAATATATTGTATTAATTGAAATTAGGGTTGTCTTTTTTTTTTTGAACTTCCGATTTTTCTAATTTTTGATTTGATTTATTCCGAATTTGGAATAAAAAATTTAGTCTGCCGATTTTCGATTTTTTTAAAAAAATCGGATCGAAATCGAAAATAAATCTGAATTTCCAATTTTTGGTTTTTTTGATCCAATTTTTCTGAAACTATGTCGATCCGATTTTTTCGAACTATTTTCGATTTTTTCAATTTTCCCTGATTTTTGAAACTTTCTCTTATCCTTCTCGGTTGGGAGAGGATGAGGGTTCCAAAGTAGAGCTTTATAAAAGGAAATTCTCCCCCTAACCTCTAAACAAATAAAAAATAGCTCAAATCCTCATGTATTTACATGTTGAGTTAAATATTTTTATTTGTTTCATTAAAATCAAAATTTTGAGGAATCAAAAAATCCATATTTTTTTTAAATTTCGGAATTTCCAAAATATTTTGATTTTTAGTAATTTTGCGAATTTTCGATTTTTTCCTATTTTTTTATTTCTGATTTTTTCCAAATTCGTAAATTTTTTTAATTTAAAAAAAATTGGATAAAAAATCAGAATAATTATTTTATTTATAAAAAAATTGATTTATTTTTCAAATACGCATTTTTCGATCCGATCTCATCGAAACACGCGCCTAATTGAAATACAATATGGTAAGTTTTTTTATCTTTGTTTTGCGGTAAGGGGTATCGTGAAGTGAGTTTTTGCTCACCGAAACTAGGTTCTCTCCGACCCAGTAAAAAGGAAACCATCTATGCTGAAACTTGGGAATTTAAGTGGAACCCAACCTCCACTTTCGGTCAACGCCAAAAGGCTAACAAATTTTGAACCCAAAAGAGTTTGTAACTCTATCTCAAGAATAACTATTTCCATGGATTTATGTCCGAGACTCTTAAATATTGATCCTTTCTTCTTGAGTTGATAAGAAAGATTTATCGGATCAATAACGTGGCTAAGCTAATTAGATCATATTATTTTAATATGTAATTTTACTCATATATTTAATAAAAGCCCATTACTTTGTTTTACATAAATATTTAGTCTAAAACATTTATAAAATTAGTTTTTCGCCTCTATAGTGAATTTATCCTACGACTAGTCACACTAACTATTAATATTTGGACAGTATACGTGAGAATGTCATGCTAGCACCAGTTTTCACGTCATTAACTGAAAAGAAAGATAATTCTAGTAATAATTTTTATCATTGACGGTGAGTACTAGTAGTGACAAAATTATGGGTTGAACTTAATGTGGGCGGGCCAAATATGGGTTTCACTTAATATAAACGGGTCAAATATGGGCTGGTTCAATCCATTTTTTCGCTCCCAAATAAGTATTGTAATTTAAAATATATGTGAAAAAAAACATAGTTTACTAACTTTTAAGAATAAGTTTTGTATTTGACTCGTAGCTTTTGAAAATGGACTTCATATGGACTCTATATTTGATTCATAGCTTTCAAATATGTGCCCCATATTTGACTCATAGCTTTTAAAAATGCCCTCATATTTAAATGACTGGGCTAATATGAATTGTTTTATTTTTTGGGACCCATTTTGCCACTACTAGTGAGTACATATATGTACAACTTACGAGGGAAACTAAAGGTAAGTTACAATCCCATATTCACCAATAGGTTACACCTAAATATTTGATTGTACAGATAGACTTTCCTAATCGACAACAAGATTTCAAATTATACAAAGACTAAGGTGTTGCTTGTTTTTACCTCATAAGTCTGAATCTGAATCATTGAAATTTAAGAAGTATCAAATAGTATTTATTTTTCTAAATGATTAAGAGGTTGGTAGTTATTTTTGTCTTTGAATGATTAAGAGGTAAATGAACATCTGAAGTCTAAATCAGTCTAAATACATTTATTCATAGGTTTATTCCGACATAAAATAAATATATTTTTCAGATTTCAGATTTAGAGTTCAGATTCAGTTCGCATCCATAGGAAATTTAGCAGGTTTGGCATCTTGTGTATACTTTCTCTAATATAAGCATACGCCTTTGGAGGATCTTGCAACTTCAATGCGTAGAAAAAAGATCAATGGACCTAGGTCCTTGATGTGAAATTGTTGATAAGAATGCCTTGAGAGCCAAAATTTTTGTTTCATCAGTGCCTGTAATTACCAAGACAGCTGTTAACTAAGAAGCGGTACTTTTGGTGAATAAAGAATAATTGGATTTTGATTGAATATATAATGCTTTATGGAGAGTTGTAGAAAACTTATGAAACCACATCCAAGATGCATGGTAACGCAACAGAGAGATTTATGCAGGAGACATACACGATTCTCCCCTTTTCGATCAAATCTGGGAGGAAGATGCACATAGACTTGTTCGTTCAAATCACTATGGAGGAACGCATTATGAACGTCCATCTGATGTGGAGACAAACCCTTGATAGAGGCTAGAGAAAGGAACAATAACTAATTTTGCTAGTTGAGCAAAGGTTTCGTGATAATCTAGACCCTCCGACAATGTGTAACTTTTCTCAACTAAGGGAGATTTGTAACGCTCAATAGAACCATCATCATTATGCTTAATTTTGTAAACCCAACGATAACCGATTGCATTTTTATGAGTAGGAAGCGGGACCAAAGGCCAAGTGCAGTTAGTTTCAAGGGCCTGAAACTCAACAACCGCGCAATCTCTCCAATTAGGATCTTAAAAGATGAGAACGTAAAAGGCTCTACAATGGAGGATATTAAAGTTAAATATGACCAAAGAAAAGGAGCTAAATTCAAATATGAAACAAAATGTTCTAAAGAATGTGGAAACCTGATGAAGGTGATTGAGAGGGACATATATACAGTGCGTCCATGTTATAATGAAAATTCTCGAGAAGAATGCTTTTAGGGTGTGGTCGGTTATTCTAGAAGATTGACGCAATCGACAAAAAGCTTTTGAATGGAAAAGTGGATGTGTGAAGAAGAACGAGTTGTAGATGGTAGGGATGACTCATGGGAAGGAGGCGGAAGCGAATTTATGGGTAATGAGTCAATCGGAGGTGGTGATGGATCCGGATTAAGGGCCATAAGCTTCTCAGGTCTTGTAGTTTCTGAATGAAGAGGGGGTTTAAAAGACACATTCAGTGAGGGCGCTAAATTTTGAACTGACTCAATAGAACATGAAGGAACCGATAATAAAGAAGTTACTTAGCAACCCAAATCTAGAATAGAAAATGGATTAGACGCGGGATTGGCAATATCAGAATTAATTGAGTCTGAAAATGGAAAAATGTCTCCTGAAAAATAACATCTCTACTGATGAATTCTTTCTTAGCCAAAAGATCATAAACTTTGTATCCCTTCTGAGAAAAGGGGTACCCAATAGAAATACATTTGTGAGCTCGCGGAGAGAACTTGCAACGACCAAATTTTAGTATTGAAGCAAACACAAATAACCAAATACCTCGAGATAATCATTATTAGGAGGCGTCCAATAAAACTTCTTGAAGTGTAACATTAGATAACACAGAGGAAGACAACTGAATTATAAGATAAGTGGCAGTCAATATACATTCACCCAAAAGTGAAGATGCAAATTAGCCTTAATTAAAACGAAGTGCCCTTGCAGTGTTTAACAAAACTCCGTGTTTCCGTTCGGCAATACTATTTTGTTGTGGTGTAGCGACACAAAATGTTTGATGAATAGTACATTTTCGAGAAAAGAATGAACCCAAATTCATGAATTCTGAACCATTATCTGATTTATTGATTATAATGGTTTTATGAAATTTGGTGTAAACCATGGCAAAGAAATTTGACAATAGAGTACTAACATCAGATTTATGAGATAAAAAATATGCCTAAGTGCATCCTGAATGGTCATCAACAATAGTAAGAAAGAATTTAGCACCACAAACACATTTAGTTTTATATCCACACCATATGTCAACATGAATAAGATCAAAAGAATTTATTAAAATTATCTCACTAGGAGAAAAGGGCAGATTAATATGTTTATCTAATAGGGTAAACATTACATAGATGTTTTGCATTATTGTGAAACAAAGAAGATAAAACTGACATACGTTTGGGTGAGGCATGACCCAAACATTGATGCATTAAATAAAATCAAACTGAAAAATATGAAATTACAAGAGATGGAGGAGTTTTATTTGGATGGTGCTGAAGATAGTAGAGACCATGTTGTTGTCTACCCCTCCAATCTTCTTCTTCGTTGACAGGTCCTAGAAGAAACAAACATCACTATAAAAATAAAATGATCACTTGGAATTGGTTAAAAGCTTGTTAAAGAAAAAAGATTGAAACCAAATGTTGGAACAAAATAAACCGTTAGTCAAGGTAATAACATCACTCAGATGAATTGTAACGACATGAGACACAAGAGCAGCACATTTATTAGGAAGAGTAACAGAAAATCATATTTAAGAGGAATACAAGAATTGAAAAATGAAGCATCATAGACCATGTGATGGTAAACACCTAATTCAATGAGCCAAGAGATATAGGAAAATTTTGGATATAAAACATTTAGATCATTCCGTGCCATGTTCACGAAAGGTTATGAATTACCTCACTAGAAAAATGCAACCAACTGTTGGAAGAGATCTGGGGTGAAACTAGGTAGCAGAGTGGTTGGCGTAGGAAAGATGGAAGTAAAGTTAGAAATCAACTTTTGAAGGTGATGTCTGGGGGAATAACCGTGGAGCTCATAGAAATGATCAACCTAATTGTTAGTTCCTGAGCAGTGAGTGCAAGGAGGCTTGGCTGCCGGTTTCTTATCACACCGAGAACGGGAGTAGTTATTTCGAGAACAAGATGCAACCATGGCTATTGTTAGAAATAATATAGGCAGAATAAATGAAAAATCTCAAATTCTAAATAGATAAAATTAGAAGGACTTATCGATCGAGATTTGTGCACAAAGTCCTAAAGGTGAAATTGCTCGTTGATATTTGTAGCTGTCAGCCTCGTGAACATACGTCTCCCAGGATTCAACGATCATATTTACACACCATCTTTGTGTTAAATCTTTGAACTCTCAGGATACTCCAGCACTCCCAAAAAAATAACGAAAAGTAGAAAATAGAAAAATTATTTTTGCCGAGAAAGTGAGAGATTGATTTTTTTTCTGTGTTATTTTCTCAAAACTGTAGCCGTTGTTATGTACAGAATTTGGTAAAAAATGTGGGTAGAGGTTTTAGCCAACTAACCCACTAATATCTCCACTAACGGGTAGTTTACTTAGAATAGGAGACTAAGTAAAAAATTAAAAATAAATTAATAAAACGGTAAAAATTATGGGCACTCAAGAGAAGTCCAAAGCCCCAAAGGCCCAAGGCCTAATCAAAGACTATTAATGTTTAGTGTCCCTCCTATGGATTGAACCCATGACCTCAAGCACCAAACCCCATAAACTTACCACTAGGCCACTTACCCCAACTTATTTAGTTCATTCAAAATAAATATATATACCAATATAGCCAACATTATTCGACCTGCACTAGAAGAGTTTCAACAATTACATGGTGTTATTCCTCCTGAACAAGTAGTTCATAAGACCTATTAATATTAGGAAGATGAATCGTCAATAGGATCTCACCAAGGGTTGAGTTGTAAGTATCATTCAATCCTATCAAGAATTGAGTCAATTGTTCATGAAACAAGTATTTCTATAAATCTTTAAACCAACCACGGGTGCAGGTACGGAGCTAAAAAATGTTGGCTAATTCATCCTAATAGTTCTCCAGACGAGTGAAATAATATGAGATTTGGGAGAGTCTCCTGGCGACACAAAGAAATGTTCCTATGCAACTTGTAGATTCGCGGGACATTGCTTTAGGCAAACCTATCTCTGAGATCTTTCTAAATATTTAATGAGTCTGGAACATAGACTACATTGTAAAAAAATTCTGGTGATAATGCATTCAAGATCCATAACATTACAACGGGTCAAGACAGTGAATAATTCAAGATCCATAACATTGGAAGGGGTAAGGATGGTGCCATCGATAAAACCTAGTTTATTCTTAGCGGAGAGAACAATACGGATTGCTCTGCCGCAAATTATAGTAGATAACTAAAGTTAATAGAGGAACACGGAAACAACATTTGTCGCATTTTCAAAGCACCATGTGAGAAATTACAATTATTGTTTTATTATAATGTATATATTTCTTTACTAAGATTTCTCTCTCTTATTCAAGCACATGCCCCAATATCTTCCTCTTGCACTTTTTGTCTTCCCCTAATCCAGAATGCGTCTAAAATAATTCTCTCTCTGCTTTTAATTTCCATCTGATTGCCTCTCTTCCATACCAATACATTTACTCTATTTCTTTCCACTTCTACACATATCCTTCTCTTTGTCTCTTTCCCTCCCTCCTGTTAGGTTGTGGGGATGATTGTCATTGTTTCAAAAGGTTTGGTATAATTTTTTTTCAATTATTATTTAAATCACTTATCTGAAATTGCTTAACGCTTACATCGATTGCCAAAAGGTTAGTAATTTGAGTATAATTCTTATGTGTATTATTGAATTTGGAGATATGAAAGGCTTAAAATGAAAATTTTATAATAAGTGTTGTCAAGTTTTATTTGTTATAAAACTACCACAAGTGCACGGGCTATTGAAATATAGCGGGTGTAAGTACGGGTCGAACCCACAGAGATTTCGTCAATTTTTATAAAGTATTGATTGTCCAACTAGAGATATGAGTATATAAGAGTGATTAAGTTTCTAAAATAAAAAAATAAAAAAATAAACAAACAAGTACAATAGATAATATTAAATGAGGAAGAAATTAGGACGTCGGATCCGTTTGTTAATTTTAATTAAAGTAACACATCAATTTAATTTCGTAGTTCCGAATTTATAACACAAAATATACCGACTCTCGTCGCGTACATTTTGGAGAATATAACATTATATGCGCTCAAAATATTTTAACGTCTCTTGAATTAGACACCATAAATCCCTATTCCCTCGAAAATATCACGTTCTAAATTTTTAATGTGTATTGAAGCATGGGATATCAAAACATCTAAGTGCAAGCATAACCCATCAAAAATGACAACTCTAAATTTTTAAAGCATGAATTTCTAATTAATTCTTGAGGTTTAAAAATACACTCTCGTGTATTTTTAAGCGAATACCAAATTTTTTTAGTTCAAATTAAAACATGTCGGAATATGTACGAAATTAAATTAACATGCGTGGTTTAATTAGTCATGACAAACATTACCTAAGTCCTAGTAATTAAACTACTCACAAGACATATTTGACACACAAATATTGCAAGCTGAAAAGAATAATTTTCATTAATAAATGTTAACTTACAAAATTTTGGGCCCAAGACTTGAATTGCAATACACAATATGCTCCTCCAAAGTGTGCCTCAAAAATACACTCTACACGGATTTTTTCTATCTCTCAAAGTGTGTCTCCTTTTTTTTTAAAAGTAAAGTCCCTCTAATATCAAAATCAGCCCCTAATTTATAACCCAAAAATTGGACAAAAATTAGGTACATAACGTGGGGAAAATGGGGTGGAATTATGGGGAGAAACATGGGTTGGTGGGTTTATTTAGTGATGCTTCGGCAGAAGAAAAAGGAAGGGAAAAAAACATGGGCTTTGGTAGTGGGGTGGTGGGTTTGGTTAGTGGGCAAATGGGTTTGGGTTTAGGGATTTTCGCCAAAAAGAAATGAGGATGGCAGGGGTCGAACACCTGACCTCGCGCAACTCTCTCCCTTCTGCCAACCAGCTTACCCAACAACTCTTTCTAATATAAACATACACCCAATTATATTTAACAACATATTAAAACCCAAATTTTCTAATTTGCACAATAGCTCAAATCACCATAACTTCTTCATTCAAAGCCCGATTAACATGCCGTTTGAACCCATGTGACCCTCATTTCGGTGCCAACAATATTTCAGTAGTGTTCAGGTCTCGGGATTGACTTTGGGTGTTGACCCGGGGCTTTGACTTTGACTTTCTTTTGAATTCAAACTTTGCACGACCATAACTTCTTCATTTCAACTCCGATTGATACGCCGTTTGAGCCCAGGCGTCCTTTGATTCAAGGCCTTCAATTTCCATGGTTGGTCCGAGTCCGAAATCAGCCATTTGAATTTATAATTTTTTCCCTAAAGATGCGTAAGTGACCTTTTCATGCTCAATTTGCGTCCGGACTTCACCGCTTTCTTTTTAAACCTGTTAATACTCAAAAACAAACTTGCACAAGAAATTAGCAATATAAGATGTGAGCTTGAAGTTCCCAAAATTGCATTATTAACCCATTTATTCTTAAATTTATATTTTTCTATAAAATTGCAAAAATAACTCTAAAAGCTCTTTATTAATGATATAACGAGACTAACAAGTCCTAGATTTGGGTATAAATGATACAAAATAATGCACTCATCAAATACCTCCAAACCTAAACTTTGCTAGTCCTCGAGCAAAACTAAAATTTTAAAATCTAACTCACTTTCGTAGGAATCACGGTTGCACTTAGCATGTGCAACAAGCCGTTAAATCCCTAGGTTTCCCTAGTGGACGAGTTTTGTCTCGTGAGGGTTTGCAGTGAATATACCCACAAAATTCAAAAACTTGACTCTATTTACAAGAGACTCAAAAGTAATATAACCAAGTTTGAATGCAAACTTCATAAATATAGCAGAATTTCACTTTTTAATCTCAACTTATCGTGTGTGTGTGCCTAGCCAATATAACCGTCCATTTCAAAAGATTTGATCGTTACATTTCTTATTCGAAAGTTTGTTTTGATTTAAAATTCTCACAGAATGCACTCACAATCGAACACTCGGAAATGGGTTATTTTCTCTCAGTATATGTGAATAAAAGAGTAAATTTATATGAACAAATTTCACATATACATGATCAAGAACGGACTTTTTATAATGGATGAATATGATCTCTTTAACGGAAAATCGACTACTTTTTGAAAACATTGAATCACACCATAGATCCTATTCATCTTCTCTCCAAACTTTAACTAACTTCACATGAGATCGATTAGGACTTTCTTTGGTTTTATTGTAGGCTCGAATTTTGGCTAGAAAGAATGGCTTTTGGAGTTCAAAATTTCTGAGAATATAGAAGTTTTTCGGTATTTTGACTTTTAGGTACTTTTTCTCACCTCCATTTTTCTTTTCTCTTTCTTTTTTTCTTTTCAAACTCACATTTTTTTCCTTTTTTTCCTTTCTTCCTTGTCCCTTTTTTTTCTTTTACATCATTCTTGCAACCTCATTTTCTTTTGGCCTTTTTCCAACCGTAATTTTACCCTAGTATTCTCAGAAAATGGGTATGGCTTCTTTTTATGGGTTTTAAACTCCTAGTTGGAGTTGGGTAGGATAGTGGGCTTTCAACAAAAGACTTATCTTCTTTTTGGCTCAAATGGGCTTGCAATGTAATAATGTAAAAAATGTTGGAGTTTGGGCTTAATTTTTGGGCTTTCAAACGAGGGCCTAATCTCATTTCTCAAGTTTCATTAAGTTGATTTGTTTCTCAAGACGACTTAATAAGACTTATAGTGCATAAGATTCTAATTTTGACCTTTTGTTTTCAGTAATCGAACAAAACAATGAATTTGAGATCATCAACAAATTTATCACTGAAGGAAAGTTTGAGTTATTTTAACTCGGATTGATTTAAATCTCTCGAAAAAGATGAATGGCACAATATCTCACCGGGCTAAAATCTCCACATTTATTATTTAAGCATATTAACTTTCGCCTCAATATCCATTTTTGATCATATTATATGGCTAAGTGTCAAAATTTTATAAGTTGAGAGATTTCTGAATTAATTCTATATTAAGAAATTATTTCAAAACTCACTTATATTGAAAATATTTTTGGATTGCCAAAAACTTGTTGTCAAGTTTTATTTGTTATAAAACTACCGCAAGTGCACGCGCTATTGAAATATAGCGGGTGTAAGTATGGGTCGAACCCACAAAGATTTCGTCAATTTTTATAAAGTATTGATTGTCCAAGTAGACATATGAGTATATAAGAGTGATTAAGTTTCTAAAATAAAAAAATAAACAAACAAGTACAATAGATAATATTAAATGAGGAAGAAATTAGGACGTCGGATCCGTTTGTCAATTTTAATTAAAGTAACACATCAATTTAATTTCGTAGTTTCGAATTTATAACACAAAATATACCGACTCTCGTCGCGTACATTTCGGAGAATATAACATTATATGCGCTCAAAATATTTTAACGTCTCCTGAATTAGACACCATAAATCCCGATTCCCTCGAAAATATCACGTTCTTAATTTTTAATGTGTATTTAAGCATGGGATATCAAAACATCTAAGTGCAAGCATAACCCATCAAAAATGACAACTCTAAATTTTTAAAGCATGAATTTCTAATTAATTCTTGAGGTTTAAAAATACACTCTCGTGTATTTTTAAGCGAATACCGAATTTTTTTATTTCAAATTAAAACATGTCGGAATATGTACGAAATTAAATTAACATGCGTGGTTTAATTAGTCATGACAAGCATCACCTAAGTCCTAGTAATTAAACTACTCACAAGACATATTTGACACACAAATATTGCGAGCTGAAAAGAATAATTTTCATTAATAAATGTTAACTTACAAAATTTTGGGCCCAAGACTTGAATTGCAATACACAATATGCTCCTCCAAAGTGTGCCTCAAAAATACACTCTACACAGATTTTTTCTATCTCTCAAAGTGTGTCTCCTTTTTTTTTTTTTAAAGTAAAGTCCCTCTAATATCAAAATCAGCCCCTAATTTATAACCCAAAAATGGGACAAAAATTAGGTACATAACGTGGGGAAAATGGGGTGGAATTATGGGGAGAAACATGGGTTGGTGGGTTTATTTAGTGCTGCTTCGGCAGAAGAAAAAGGAAGGGAAAAAACATGGGCTTTGGTAGTGGGGTGGTGGGAAAATGGGTTTGGGTTTAGGGATTTTCGCCAAAAAGAAATGAGGCTGGCAGGGGTTGAACACCAGACCTCGCGCAACTCTCTCCCTTCTGCCAACCAGCTTACCCAACAGCTCTTTCTAATATAAACATACACCCAATTATATTTAACCACATATTAAAACCCAAATTTCCTAATTTGTACAATAGCTCAAATCACCATAACTTCTTCATTCAAAGCCCGATTAACATGCCGTTTGAACCGATGTGACCCTCATTTCGGTGCCAACAATATTTCAGTAATGTCCAGGTCTCGGGATTGACTTTGGGCGTTGACCCGGGGCTTTGACTTTGACTTTCTTTTGAATTCAAACTTTGCACGATCATAACTTCTTCATTTCAACTCCGATTGATACGCCGTTTGAGCCCAGGTGTCCCTTGATTCAAGGCCTTCAATTTCCATGGTTGGCCCGAGTCCGAAATCAGCCATTTGAATTTATAATTTTGCCCCTGAAGATGCGTAAGTGACCTTTCATGCTCAATTTGCGTCCGGACTTCACCGCTTTCTTTTTAAACCTGTTAATACTCAAAAACAAACTTGCACAAGAAATTAGCAATATAAGATGTGAGCTTGAAGTTCCCAAAATTGCATTATTAACCCCATTTATTCTTAAATTTATATTTTTCTATAAAATTGCAAAAATAACTCTAAAAGCTCTTTATTAATGATATAACGAGACTAACAAGTCCTAGATTTGGGTATAAATGATACAAAATAATGCACTCATCAATAAGGTTTCTAAAACCTAAATTCTTCAGTGTACAAAATTTGTTGGTATAAAGTTACTTTAAATATTTATTTTGTGTTATATATAAGTGTAATACCCCGTATTTATGTGCATTTAATATTTAAGTAATTCGATTAATTTAAATTTACTTGTGTGTCGTAATTTAATTGAATTAATTATCATTAGTATTTATTTAAATATTAATCTGGAGAGTAAATGATTAATATTTATGGAATTTAAATTACTAAGTGAATAGTAATAATTTATTTACGTCGTGACGTCGCATTAATTTATCTTAATCGGGAGTCGGATATTGACTATATTGGAGTCGAGATAAGGACTTTTAGTAAAATTATTCGGATGAAAATTCTGAGTTCAAGGTTGATTCCAGATAGGTCGAGATAGTCGAAAAGAGTGCCCGGGGTGGTAACTGAGTCTCGGGATATTTTTCGACATAACTAGGCCCACACGGGAGTGTTTGTGCCATTTTAATAAAGCCCACAACCCTAAAAATGGGATTGTCTTAATAAAACCTAAAAGTGAGAGGGTGTGGCAACCACAACTCATTTTAGAAAATGTAAGTATGTAAAGGAGAGAAGAGGGAGGAAATTGGAGAACCTTTGGGAGCCAAAATCAAGAACAAGTGTGTGTGTGTGTGTTCTTCATCCAATTATCATCTACACTAACGAATTTTAGACCCTACGAATTCTAAGGCAAGTGCTTAAATTGCTTCAATGTAAATATGTGATAATGAATTAACATCATAGTGGGTGTAATTTATGGGTTGGATTGGTACTTAAATCTAGGTTTTTCATTTGGGTATATCCAACGTGTGAATTGGGTATTGGGAGATGTTAAATGCATCAGGTATATTGTGGAGAAATCATATATTGCTTGTTAAAGTAATATGGGATTTGGTTTTAATCTATTTAAGAGTTCGGTTAAATTATTAAAGGACTCACTAGCCAACAAAATGGGATTTAAGGAAATCAATAGAAGTTCTGGGTTTATGAATAGTGGCAGAAAACTATGAAAATCGGCGCAGGAAGAAGAAGAAGGAGGAGAGAGAAAATCAAGGGTTGTTCGAACGATGCCACCTGTCATTCGAACGACAATATGGGACATTCGATCGACGCAATGGGCCAGGCCCAATATGTGTTAGCTTCTATTTTGGGTTGGAAGACATAGACTTAGTGGTTTTAGTTAACAGTAAGGAACTTTTACCCTTTTGTAATTGGGGACTAAAAAGGGAGTTTGGTATATTTATTTGTGTAGAGGAAAAAGGGGGCTAAATCCACGTTAGATAATTTGGAGTAATAAATTCTAAGGAATTAATTACGGGCCAAGGGAGTACTGTGTCCGAAAATTTTGATGGCCTGATGCCATGAGGAAAAAATTAACGGGAAAGTTAATTATAGTTTTGAGTCGAGGAATTCACTCGGATATTTTGGGCTAGTGCTACAACTTCTTAGGCACGAATTTGGCTGGATTAATTTATTATAGGGTTATATAATAAATTATGGAATATTAAAATAAAAAGGTTGTTAACCGGAATAATGGTATTTTGAGGAATAAATTTTGAGAGATGGAATTTTGGACTGAAGGAGTGAGTCTGAGTATTTTAGTTGGGTGACACAACTTGAGTGATAAATAAATAAATGTGGGATTTATTTAAATTACAATCGGTATATAGACTTGAGAATGTTAGGATAGTGTTACGGTAATTGTGCACGGAGTAGCTGGGATTAATTAAATACATATATATATATATATATATATATATATATATATATATATATATGCGGTAATTATGTAGTATATATATATATATATATATATATATTTGTGTGCTTTATAAATATTGGTGTAAATAATATTTATAGGAATACATATCCCTCTAGTGCTATCATAGAAGGTTACACGATGTGGGTGAATCCCCCTAGCTTGAGGAGTAGGGAGAGTATAATCCCTAGGTCATAGCTTCCAATAGAGGTGAGGCATGTGAGATTATTATCTTCACACTCGGGGAAATATGATCGCCTCGACTACGTTTATATTTTATGTTTCGACACGACAGTATTTAGTGGTCTCGAAAATCCAGGTGAGACTGAGTAGACTTGAGATGATAGCACTTTAGAGAAGCATCCGGTGAGGTATTACTCGGGAGTATATATATATATATATATATATATATATATATATATATATATATATATATATATATGTGTGTGTGTGTGTGTGTGTGTGTGTGTGAATCTTGTAATATGGTTTTACGTATATAATGGGGTGAATAATTGTATGTGGGTAAAATACATATAGTGAAATGTATTTAATTGTATATAACTCGTGAGAATGTTATATAGTCTTAAATAAAAATTGATTAGTTAAGTTAATGTGTTAAATAACTTACAAATCATATATTAAACATACTCGGGCTAGAGTAGTGCGACAGGAAGGAGTTATAACAAGAACTAGTTACGGGGTAAATGACTAGGTAGGTTATAAGCAAAGAGTTAGGTGTGCCCAATAGTTGAGGAGTGAGTAGGTCCTCAAGAGAGTGCAACACTAGCTTAAATATGGAGAGCATCCATGCATTTTAATCACTTGCTAAATATTTTCAAAATATTTTTGGTTCTAACCCTTGCTATAAAATATTTTCAAAACCATTTAGGTGTCCAGCCACAGGGACACCAGACTTGATTCTATTCTAGGGTTACGTAGTTGCAGCATATGTGAATGTTGCAGGAGTTGGAGTAGACGTCTCTTTCATTTATTCCTAGTTTAGGAATTCTATCTCAGTTTTATTTAAAGCATGTTGCACGCGGTATTTATTCAGACTATTTTAGATCAGATTGTATGGGATTTATTTACTATATATCAGATTTATTTAGTTTTGAATTTTAGTCTATGGTCAATTCGGCAAGACTTTATTTCAGTTATTTGTTTGGATGTTTATACTTTATTAATATGTGATGGTTCTGTTTAGTTTTCGTTGTATTTATTGACTTGGTTATTAAAAGATAAGATTTGGCATCAACTTTTTGAAATATTAGGTGGTTAGTAAGTTTTAAAAGGGTTTCCGACAGTGATGCTAAGAATGAACTAAATGAGATTTTTGTTTTAATTTGATATAGGACTCTGATCACCCGGTATTTTGTTAGGCAGGGTGTCACAATAGGTCGGAGCGCCTCTGAAGATAGCATGTTTGTTAGATGAAATCCGTGGAGAAAATGACGTCTATTAATGAGATACGGTTTCCAGTTACTTAGGAGCGGATCCTGAGCTTGATGAGTTTATGGTTTCTTTCCCCTTATCCTTTAGTTTTTGAATTACTTAAAGATTAATGGTTTGTTTGTCTTTGTCTATTATTTTAGCAATTATTCGTCATTTTTTGAATTACATACTGCAGTTTTTTCTTGAAGGAAACCTACTGTGATATATTGGTGAAGTACAAATCTGATCTGTTGAGACCTTTATATGCAACAACCACATTCTTGAACAAGATTGAAACGGAACTTGGCAATCTTTGTACAATTGCATCCATTACAAGCGGTTTTGCTCCGTATCTCACTCTATCTCTTTTTTCTTCATATCTTTGTTAATTATTTCTTGCATTGACTGTTCAACTGTCACTATACAAATCTTGAGTATATAAGAATTTTCAATTAATTAGTAATTGTGGTTTTATTTAATTTACTTTTTGTTCACAATTCTTTAAAGGATTTAGAGAGATTTGAATTGGGTTTTTAAGTTTGGAATTCAGGGTTGTAGGCGTTAAAAAGTAATTGCGTGAGTCAGATTTTGGAGATAAAGGAGTAAATCTTTGAGAGTACTATTTTTATTAGTGCAAAGTTAATTCTGTTATTTGTATTGGATTTCATTAGATAATGTTTTGGGAGATTTGCTTGGATATTATTTGAGGTATTTATTCTACATCTCCAATTTTTACGGTGAGAATTACATCTTGAGTCACACTTTTTCAAATATTTATGCGCTTTTTGCCTAGGTTTTTAATTGGATAGTGCTGATATTTGTCATGTTTTGTGTATGAATTTATTTTTCAGTAAATAAAAGGCTTTTTTAAGATTTCACGAACAATTTTTTTGATATTTTTAATGTATATTTTAACAATTTCTTTAAAAAATCGTCCCGCATCATCGGAGAGTATGCATGCTAGTAGAATAATTATTACTGGGATAAACTGAGGAACGAGCACATCGCCTAGGTTGTCACTATGGTAAAAGTGTAAAGGGTCACTAGGAGAGAGACTAGACTAGAGGTTTCTGGAGTCACGGTGAGAACTAAGGAAGAAGACGATAGTAACAGTCCTAACAACCCGGGTCTACTAATACCATGAAAAGAAAGATAACTCTCGTAATAATTTTTATTATTGATGGTAAGTACATAATATACATCTTACGAGGGAAACGAATGTAAGTTACAATCCCATATTTATATGGAGGTTACAACTAAATATTTGACTGTACAGATAGACTTTGCTAACTAGTAACAGGCTTTCAAATTACACAAAGACTGTCATAATTAGTTTTAGAGAATCCAGCTATTACATTAACGGGGATGACGTGATTAACAATAATTGATTTCATCATTAGCTTTATATATTCAATGAGAGATACTTCCATTCATCACAAAACAGGACTGAAAATATATCTATCCTCTTATCCTCCCATTTCCTGTTTATCCCCTCCTTGCTTTAGATATCTTAACATTTTTATCTTTTCTGTTCCCTAAACCTTCCCTTTATATCCATCTTCATTTTCTTTTTCAGTTGAAATTATTTTGCATGGTTTCAACTCTAGCTCAAATGCTGGAACATGAACAATACGATGATACCAAGGATGAAATAATAGATGCTGATTTAGAAAGAAAATATTCACATAACATATAAAAGTCTTTTTAGTGTGTGTTTTCTTTTGTTTATTGTGAGAGTTGATACTAGTGTGTAAAGTCTTGTAACGTTCTTGAGCATTATTTAGACGTGGTTAAGGGCAAAACAAAAAAAGGAATCTACTGGTCTTTTTGTAATATAATAGTACCAGATAGTTATAAGCCTTTATTATTAAAAAAAAAAAAAAAGTTGATCCAAGAATCTATTTGTTTTGCAAACAGAAAAAAGGGTTGAGCGCCAAAACATGGTGGCAGGAATAGGTGGTGCCGTCCGTTTTTTTTGTATGTGGGCCCGATCCAGCGTACTAACCAATCGCAAACTAATGTGGCGGCACCCACATCATTTAATTAATGTGGGTCCGATCCAGCGAACTAACCAATCGCGAATCCAAGACATCAATTGTTTTCCCTCATCAATGTAATGTAATTGATAAATAAAAAATTTCTTGTGATGTGTGTCCTCCCGAGCAGTACTAAACAATCGTGAATCTAACAAGTCAAATTAAACATTTTTAATTAAAATTAAAAAAAGAGATTTTTTTATAAAAAAAAAACTATGTTGACTATTAAAATTGTTATTCCAGTTTTTTAAAAAATAAAAATAAAAACAACTGAGATAAAATAAAACGTAATCCTTTAAAAAGCGTTTTGAGTGAGTTATTTCAGCTCCACACTTTCTTTCCTTTGAATCAAAATTCAATCAAGTAGAACTCTAAGTTCCATTATTTTATTTGTAGTAAACAAGTTGTTAGTTTATCGGAATCCAAGAAGAAGAAGAAAACTCAAAACCCAACATGTACGCAACCGGAAATCCTAGAGAGAGTAAAAAAAATTAACGACATATATGCAATTTATGAAGATTATATAGTTAGACAAAAAGCCCTGTAATACCGACCCAAATTGAGGGAAAAAACTTCGAATTGGGAGGGCGATCCTCCCGGTGAACTGACCGTACCCCAAATCGACACAGGTGAACAAGTAGAGTACACTCGGGCGCTTGAGAAACCATGTCGAAGGAACTCGGCAAAATGACCCCGTAACTTCGGGAGAAGGGATGATCTCCTGTCTTTTGATTAGGAAAGCGGCACATACCAAGGGATAGCAACTGTTTATTAAAAACACTGGACTATTATTATTCTCCGATTAAAAAAAAAATTATCCCCAAATAATAATAAAATAGTCTATTTTTCACTATTTATAACAACAATTTTATTATTTTTCAATAAAGATGGGTAAAATAGTCAATTGTATCCAAAATAATTAACAGAGAGACTAAATTGAGACAAAATGAAAGATTGAGGACTAAAGTGAAACAAAAAAAAAGGACAGGTACGGAATTGAGACAAAATGAAAGGTTGAGGATGAAATTGCAACAAAAAAATTGATAGGGGCGAAATTGAAACAAGTGGAAAGGTAAGGGACCTACGAGGTAGTTTACTCAAAAAACTAATTCTAGGACAATGTTATGTCGACAATTCAGTACTTCACAACCAACGTTACTGTTTTATTTATAAGGTTGTTATTGGGTTAAAAATAAGTAAGTTTGAAATTAAATCGAATTAATTTTGTGAGACTAAACATCATTTTTTTCACACAAATATCCAATGCGTCTCTTAAGAAAATCTCAATTAACGGATCTTAAAAACAGGTCAATTGTTTATGATAGTAAAACAACTTATTTTCAACCAAACTTCGTGGACAGGATCTCCATAGTGAGATTGTCTACGAAATAGATTCAACAAAATTTCAAACCACAGGTGGCTGAGATAATTATCAAAATTCAATGATAGAAAATGCATCTATTTTTCTATATTTGTATTTTACTCGCTATTCAGTCGAATTTTTTTAGGAATTTTTTTGTAGATGATCACTCCACTCTAAGATCCTTTCTATCAATTTTGGTTGAAAAATATTATTTTTTCACGTCTCTTAATTCGTTTACCACTAAAACTTTGGGACTTGTCTCTTCATTTCATTGTAAGGATGATAAACAAAACCAATAAGCCACTCTCCATCGTTGACAAGTTTGGCCAGTTTTTAATAATAATTGATTTCCTCATGAGCTTTATATATATTCAATGAGAGCTACATCCATTCATCACAAAACAAGATTGATAGTATATCTTTCCTCTTATCCTCCCATTTCCTCTTTTATCCCCTCCTTACTTTAGATCTCTTAACATTTTTATCTTTTCTCTTCCCTAAACATTCTTTCATATCAACCTTTGTTTAAGTTAAAATTCTTAACCAAAGGGGTTTCCCCAATGGTTACCAAAGACCCTTGCTTAGCCGCAAGAGGTCTTATCCTCCCAGGCTTAAACTTGTGGCCAAAAAAAAAGTTCAAAATCTTTTGCGTGGACTCAACTCTAACTCAAAAGTTGGAACATAAGCAAAATAATTATATTTTTTTTGGATTTTTTTCCACTTCTAAAGTTTTGTTGGGCTATCATTCCATATGTTTTTTAAATTGTATTTAGTCTCGTAACCGTTCGAAATCGCATCTAACCACTGTGTAACCACTTCTAATCACCTAACTTTTTTTTATCAGAGAATTATACTTGTCTCATAGTTGTTACAATATGACTAACAACTAAAAAAACAAATCAATGAGAGTGACTAAAAAAAAATTTAAAAAATGGGACAATGTAAAGTATACCAAGGATGAAAGTCGTGTTATTTGGTTTACGAAAGAGGCTGATTTAGTAAGAAAAATTGCACATAACATATCAAAATCTTTGTAGTGTGTGTTTTTTTTTGTTTGTTGGGACATTCTAGTGTAAGATTCTAAAAAGATAATACTAGTGTAAAGTCTTGTAACATTATTGAGTATTATATAGACTTGGTTAAGGGCAAAGAGAAAAAAAGTTTGATCTACTAGTTTTTTTGTAATAAGATAGTATTAGATAGTTACAAGTCTTGTAACATTATTGAGCATTATCAAAAAGGGTTAATCTAGGAGTCTAATTGTTTTAAGATAGTAGTGTAAGATTGTAAAAAATTAATAGGAGTTTAATAGTTTTATAACATTTTTGAGTATTAATACATGGAGTTGATCAAGGGCAAAGAGAAAAAGAGTTTGATTACCAAAACATTGTCGCGTGTCCATCTTTTAGTTGTGACGCGCGGGTGGAGCCAACGGGTTATTTTTTGGTCTACGTTGGGCCCCACCAAGATAGATTGTGAAAAAAACAGAATATTTGATCGACCCTTAATTCAAGGTATTGCTTGAAGAAACACAAATGGAGTATGGTTACAACATTGAGGGCCCATTTGAACTCCCATGCAAGGTTGATTTATTTGTAAAAAAATGAAACTGTAAGTTTTTAAATGTATTTGCATATTTAAAGAGCATGTGTATGTTTTGTCTGAGGTGTGTATGTTTTGTCTGAGGTGTGTATAATTATTATTTGTTTAGCTAGGACCAGAAACTTAGTAAGTGGTGAATATTATCACAACCGCACTTGAATAACTAATAGAAGTATTAAGATTGTTTACGTTTTGGGAAGGACTTAATTTTCTGATTATTATTGTTTTGTAGTTTGTTTATAAGTGCATCTCAATAAGTAGGATATCTCTACTTGCAAATTGCGCTGTAAATCGGGCTGAGTGAGACGCGCTTGGGGTTGCTCAGGCTCGGCCCGAACTCACTTACCCATGCTCAAGCCCGAGCTCAGCCCGAATTATTTTTTCCCACCTTGGCCCGAACTCGGCTCATATATATTACGGGCTTCGGGCCCGATTTCGGGCAGGCCCGATTTCAATTTTTTTGCTAAAAAAGTTCGAATTAATTTTTTTTTTCTTGTATTTCCATCATGAAAAAAATTACACATTAAAATCTAATTGATATTTTATGAAATAAAATGTATAATTATGAAATGTATCAAATTAAAAGAAGGGAAATAAGAGTGAAAACCATGCTTGTACTATATTCAAATTTACAGTAATTGTGTAAATGTATCAAGTTGCAATGGATAGTGTAACTATATTCAAATTTACAGTAATTGTGGAAGGACATATGATTGTAAGTTGTATTAGGAGACTAATTACTTTCACCCATTTATTTTTTACCGCGGTCAAACATACTTCACCCTAAACGTACCATACCAACTTCAGTTTCAAATGTGAGACGAATTACTCCTAGCCATCTTAAGTTATTTTGAAAATAAAATGTTTCAATTTAAAGACACTAAAGAGTAGAAAAGGTTATTTATGAGACGCCAAAGTTACCCGTTCAAGAACAAAATAATTATAATTGTATGTTGTTTTTTCGCCAGTCTTGGTTGAATAGGTAAAGTCTCACATAATATTATATATTATTTAAATGTAAAATTATTAATTTGAGATAAAGTAAAAAGAAAATAACTGTATTTGACTGGGGAAAAGTATATGATAATACCATGTTAACAAACATGCCGAATGATCGAGTAATAGTAGGCTAACTAACCATGCTTGTACTTTTGATATTATATTTCATCTCAATCAACGTTGATCCAAAATGAGCTTGGACACTATGATTAAGACATGCATATTGAGAAATACAAGGAACCGAGTTGACCCAACTACATGGCTTGCTTAAAACTCAGTCAACCACATTTTAAATAGTTGTTATCATTAGCTGATTAGTTCCTACTTTGTTGTTAGCTAGTTCCTACTGTTAAGGAATTGTAGCAGCTATAAAACCCAATTGGGTGTTGCATTGTAAATTATGAAAGATGGAATAAAAAGTCTTCTTTGTCTCTTTTAAAAATTGTTTCATTTTCTTCATTTCTATATTGTGTCAGAGCAGTAAAGCTCTAGCGAGTAACTCGATCCTGGTATACTGTTATTCCGGCGGCAGTCACCACCATTTATTGTTACTGTCCTCCGGGTATAACAGACGTTATAGGCTTCTGAAATTTTCGCCGCAGTCTCACCGACATCCAAGTCGGGGTGGGGGTCTATCCCTCTTAGCAGTGTTTATATGCTTCTAAATGTAGCAGCCAAGCTGTGTCTATATGCTTCCAAAATGTAGCAGCCATTTTGGCATAGAGCACCAGGTATTATCTCCTCTCAAAACGTGTCCACAATAGTCTCAAGAGTAAACACAATGTCCTCATTTTCAACTACATTCCGGAGTTTGAAAAAAAAAATTGTGGAAGAATTTGTCAAATTTCACTAAAATCTTTGCATGCTTCAACAAAAGAATGCAATGTGAAAACAAAATCAATGGGAATCGAAAACTGAAGATTGATTTTTGTTTTTTATTTTTTTTTTGAACAAACAACAACAAAAAAAAAACATATTTGTGGGAACTTAGTCCACATTGAATGTCGTATTATGTTAGGTGTTCGCATGATTCCACAACTCAACGAGCCCCTGAATCCATTGTGATCAAGCTCATTTTGGCCCATAAAGGCTCTTTACAGGTGTCGATCCAACCAAAATCGATAATTATGCCTCTGGATCCATTGTGATCAAGCTAACTCTCCAAAAAAAAAATAGTCTTTGAATCCATTGTGATCAAGCTCATTTTGGCCCAAAAAGACTCTTTACAGGTGTCGGTCCAGCCAAAACCGATAATTTAGCCTCTGAATCAATTTTTGATCAATCTCATTTTGTCCCAAAACGACCATTACATGTGTCGGGCCAGCCAAAACTGATAATTAAGCCTCTCAAGAAAATTTTTGATCAAGCTCATTTCGGTCTAAAAAACCCTCTTATTTCTTGCCCTTGCATCTACCGTGGCGAAAATCAATGAGTTTTGGTTATTCTCAAAATTTTTGGTAAAAGTGGAGATGTTGTCACTTGATTGATCGCACTCATAACCAAACCTTTGTCAACTCAGCAATTTCAGTTTCTTAGTGACAAGCTACGTGTGTGTCCTACCCCCAACGTTCGCTTGAGGGGGAGTATTAAGAAACCTACGCTGCTGACCTAGTCTCACAACCAAGCCATACATGTTGTCCTACAAATAAGGATGACCAGCTACTCAACATTTTCAATCTCTACTCTCCAAGCTTAGTGTGTGTCGTGCACCACACCTTCGCTTGCGGGGGAATATTGAGAAATACAAGGAACCGAATTGACCGAACTGCATGGCTTACTTAAAACTCAGTCAACCTCATTTTAAATAGTTGTTATCATTAGCTGATTAGTTCCTACAATTAAGGAATTGTAGCAGCTATAAAACCTAATTAGGTTTTGCATTGTAAATTATGAAAGATGGAATAAAAAGTCTTCTTTGTCTCTTTTAAAAATTGTTTCATTTTCTTCATTTCTATAATGCACTATTAATAAAGCCACTAAATTAAATGAAATAAAAATTTGATGATTCTCTTTCCCATCACATCATGATAAAATAGAGGACATCATATGAAGAAAAAGATGTGAATACATACAAAATAAATCAAGTAATGGTCATGTGATATAAGTTTTAATAAATGCATTCAACATTTTAGTACTTATTATTTTGAACTATGAAATTTAAGATTTTGAATAAAGAAAAAAAATTCCAATAATAAGAAGTGAAAGTTCAAAATTTATTAGACAAAGTCTAATATCATTATTTTCTAATAAATTAAAGAGGAAAAACCTTGCATTATTTGAAATTGACTCTATTACCCTACATCCCCCCTTACTATTGTGTAGTTATCAAAATTAAAGGGGCAATTGCACACATATAAAAAGATGTAGGTTAGTCTCTTATGAGAAATCGTGGAACCAGTTAAACTGATATGTACAATTAAACTTAATCCACTCAAACGAATTGAATTGGATTTTTTTTCGGCCAACTATTTTTGTTTTAGTTATTAAAATTGCAGAAGCAACTTCTCTATTTTGGTTGCCAATTTTAGCACTAGAACAAACTATAAATTGTGCCAGAAAATAAAATAAACATCAAAAGTTGGACTTGAAAATTAAATAAAATACCCAATAAAATTTGGCCAAAAAATTAATACTTTGACCAAGTTAAAGACCAAAGTCAGTGCCGGAGCGATGACGTGTGCATGTGGGATTGGAAGCTAATCCATTTCATGTAGGTCATCCATCCTTCAAAGTGTTGAGATACCCAAGGGCACCAAACCCATAAGTCAAAATGGGTCCTTGTATACTACACACATTCCTTATATTCTATCTATGTGGGACCTTGACTTTAACATAATACTTAAACCAAATTCTATGTTCCAAGTGGGTACTTTGAGTTACAATTTCTCATTCATTAATTTTCATCTCCCCTCTATTTCTACTAATTAATTGTAACATTTCTACTTCCCCTTAAATTCAGTGAAGTTTTTTCTTCTCCTAAGCAGACTATAAAAGCAAACTCTAGAGTTCATCAAATTCCTTAAACCTCTCTCTCTCTCTCTCAGCTCAACTATCGCTCTCCTCGATGAATATGAAGACGGGGTCAACTTGATCTTAGAGAATATACATCATACTAAAAGTCCGGTCTCGCATTGTCCAATTAGGGATGATTTATTTATTTTTGCTAAAATGTAAGCATATATTTTAAGAATAATGTTATTGATTTTGTTTTTTACATGGTTCATTGTAAATCATAAGGGGATTCTTTATTTGATTAGAAAAATTAGTTTGTTCCCGACTTTTATTTGCACTCATCGAATCTATTCCATAATTTAACATTTCATCATTTCATGCCCACCACCTGTTTGAGTAAAGGTTTGCTTGAATTGGGTAAAATTTAATATCTTATATGAACGGGTAAGTATAAGTTCCATGAATAGAACGAGTAATTATAATTTATATATGTTTTGGAAAGTCATCTCACTGATTATATACGTGTCTAGGGATTTTTTTCTCCAATTGACCCCTTTAAATATGGAATTAATTTGAGTTATTCATGTTTACAATCCCAAAGAAGTAAAAAAAAAAAGAATCTTCTCACATTCTACTTTAGATCAGACTGCATTGTTTATATCTTATTGAAGAAGGCCGTTGGGATAGTGAGCGACATTTCCTCCCTGCATTATTCATTCCTGGACATTGTTTTTAATCCTATTCATTAAGAGTTCATCTATTTGCAGCTCATGTGCTCGATTTAAGGAAGTTATTCCTTGGATATAAGACCCGTCGTATTTTTTTTTATCCATCATCTAACTATTGATGTTTTATCTAATTGATGTAACGCAGATTAAATATATCAATATATAATAAGCATCATAACTTATCAATATATCAATTGATGTAACTTATGTTTTTTCTTCACGAAATCCCCAATAGTTTGTGTATACCCAATATGTTTGTTTAGGATTCAATAGTCCAAGCTGTCTTAAGCCATATATGTTTATACCCTATTTGTCAATACCTTTTTAAAAATATGTTAACCTGATAATTGTACAAATTCATGTCTAATGGTGTTTTTTAAAACAATTATATCCTATATGTATTTTTTTGCACGTAATTCTATTACATATATAACAAGATCTATAAAGCACCCGCGCATCGCGTGGGGTTGAAATCTAGTAGTATTATAATATGGACTCCTCTAATCAGTTTTACTATTTGGTTATCACCTTCACATGGTACGTTATTATATTGGGAGACATCCACGTAGCAAGTATTTTTTTGAAGACTTCTCAAAAGATAAAAAAGAGTCTTCGGAGGTTACCTCTCTCTCTCTCTCTCTCTCTCTCTCTCTCTCTCTTTTGCATCCTGCACTTCACTTCTGCCCTTTTGATTTTTACCTCTCTCCCTATATATTTATTTTCTCTATCCTTTCGATCTCTGGAGATCAGCCCCTAAAGTCAAACTAAATAAAAATCATTGCCTCTCGTTATATCTTTGAAAGTGTCCCTGCATAACAAAGATAAAAATGGTTTGGGCAAAGTAAGAACCAGAAGCACAAAGAATGGTGGTCGAGTGCAAAAGGTAGCGCGTGTCAAAATGCTTACCGTTTTTCATTTCACCTCCTCAATACAAAAATCTAAACTATGATTACACTCTTTTAAGGGAGTATAGCGGCCAGTCCGGGTATCAAAAATCCACAAAGACAAGTTGCTATAATTTAATTTGTTTAATACTTCTAAAATAAAAGTGTAAAAGGTATTTGTTAGCAAAAAGGAAAAGATAGCGAGGCGAGTGTATTTAAAGTAGATTAATAAAAGGAATAAAAACTATAGGTTTTGACAGATACCCCTCACCTCGAGTTAATTAATATAAATGGTTACATGGGTTTACAAGTTATTAAGATCGCGTCTCATTTCGTCAATTAATTAAATCAAGAGTAGTCACACCCCTAAACTCACATAAAAGACTACTATGATTTTGGCGTCAACAAATACCCCGAAAATTACACTCGCAAGGTCATAAATACGGGGCATATGTGATATACCTTGTTACATATCCTAAGCATAACAACAAGAACAACCCAATCGAAATAAACGAGTAAAAACCATCACCATAGCAAAGCAACCCATCAACCCTAGGTGAGTTCAATCAAACACAACGTAATTAAATTAGCCACTACACATAATGAAAAGCATAAATTAAAACCACTAATTAATTAAAGGAAACACTAATTAAATTAACTACACAATTTATCTAGGCATGAAAATTAAATACAAAGTATGAAAATAAAGTAATACAAAGCTTAAAAGAGAAGGGGGAAGATGATTAGTAGAAAAACCTTACATTAATGGTGGAAACCCACAAAGAAAATGGAGGAGGGAGACTCCACAACAAAAACCCCAAAGTGCTCTCTAACCCTAAGTCTAACTAACTAAAGAGATAAAATGAGATATTAAACTAGATATTTAATGGGTTTTTTCAAATAAATAAAGACTTCTATTTATACTAAGTTACAAATAAGGAATAAAAATAAATCAAAAAGAAAAGAAAAGGAAAGGGGATAGCAGCAAGTCGGCCAAAAAGCAGGGGACCGGTCGACCGCCTAAGCATGGTCGATCAACCGCGAGGCAAAGCGAAAGCCCACTGTAAAAAATTCAAAACCCGATCGACCACGAGTAAGGACCCGGTCAAATGGTCCCAGCAGGTCAGCCCTAAATCGCTCTTTTGTTTGCTCCAGAACATCCAAGTCTTAAATGGATTTATCGAGATCAGCTCAAGAAATGAGCGTGGTCAAAAACCTGCTGGTGCAAACTCCATAGATCCGCAACAATTCGTGTGTGGCTAGAGAACCTGCAACAATCGAAGCCTCCATATAGGGAACCCGAGAACCCGATGCTATATCCAAACAAAACCCATGCTCCAATTTCGAACCCAAGTCCCACAATCAGGCGTGTGACCAAAACCCGAAGCCAAAACCGTGTTTGGGCAAATCGCCATAGACCTGCAATTTCAAATTAGAGGAGCAGGACACATGGGTCATTTATTTAATTGTTATATAATTTATTAATTCTTTTATAATTTTTCCTCCGATCAAAGGCCTGTAACTTCTTCGTTTGGATTCTGATTCGCGCATCATTTATGGCCACGCGAAGCTTAGCTCGTGATCTTCAACTTATGTGAAGACCTTGGGAAAAAATTTCAAAATTTGAAATTACTAAATTACCCCTAAACGTGTGATATTTGACGGATCTTTATCTGAATGCACCCAAACTCTACACTAAGCACCTTAACACCTACAAACATTCAATAATACCTCAAATAACAAGTTAACATATAAAACGGAGTTTATCTGATTAATGAGCATAATAATAGGAATTAAAGTACCCGAGGGGCCTAAAATACATAAGTTTCGAGGGTATATGTGCAATGAGTCGGGACGAATCAAATGGTTTAAGGGATAAGTCTTAGCACTTAATGTAATTGAGGAGAGAGAAAGAATAAGTGTCATATTTTCAATCTTTATTTCATATATTTTCTCACTTCCATTTGCAATTTATAATCAAATTAAGAATTCAACCCATTTAGGAGTACGTTTTCTTCACAATAATTTTTACCCCGTTGATTTTTCTAATCCTTTTCTTTTCTGTTCTGGAATTTTATCTCATTAGGCATGGATTATACATTTATGTTTTTCCCAATATATAAATTGTACTATATAAGCACTTGAAGTCTATATTTATTTTCATGTAAATGTTTTATTTGGTTTCTTTGTTATTGTGACTTTTGTCTGAGGTAACAATTAGTGTTTTGGGATCGTGTTTGGGTGTGACACCATATGAAAAGTATTATCTAGGGTACGAGCATGACACAATACACATCATTTTTTACATCAAACAAACACGGCCGTTGTAAAACATGACACGACAAAGACAATGGAAATTTTAACATTACATTAAGCATGATAATAATACATGAAAATACGAGTAAAACATAAATAAGATGATACCATGTTACGACTAACATGAGTCGTGATTTTCACATGAATATGACACGAACAAGACATATAGTTTTGGTTTAGGTCAATTTTGAATCATTTTATTGCATCGTGCCTAAAATTATCACCCTAACTTTGAGTCCCTTAATTGTTTTTCATTAACAACTAAATGTTAAGCACCATATTTCCCATATGCCATCGATTATTATGCATTTAAATATATTGAGTATGACTAATTTAATTCCATTATGATTATTGTTTTATCACATGCCCGCATATGGTACGGGTTGCATGATAGCTATTATTTTATTTTAAGAGAAGGGGGTTAGTTAATACTGTTATGGAAGCAATATTCAATATTTATATTATACCTATAGTATAATAGTATTAGAGTTATAACTTTCATTAATAGTTCTCAAATTGTAATGTATTGATTTTAAAAATCTTGGCTCCGTAGGATTAGAAAACGATTTATTAAATTTAAATGAGAGCATTCTTTATTTTTCAACTGTTGGGCTTCAACTCTCCTTCCCACCCATCTTCTGCAATGGTATGTACAACGCCATCTTCTCTTGATATAAAAATGTATGTTGCCTTTTTTGGCTCCTCACCCACCCAATCCACACAATCCTCAATACATTAATCAGGCCGACCTTTATAGCACAATTGTCAATTGGCAAGGTTTTATAGTGCGATTGATGTATTTGTTAACCCGACTCTTAGAGCTCAGGGGTTAGATAACACTTTGTTAGAGGTGGTGTTATCGGGTAAGGTTGTGATGGTAACGAGGCTTGTAGCATTACAGGGTCTGTGATAGTTGGTAAAGAAATGGGATATACATTTGCTCCTACAGTTGATTCACTGAAGAGATGTCTTTATGAGGTTTGGAGAGATGGGAGATATATTCTGGGCCAGAAAGGTAAGTTAGGTAGGGAAAGGGGTTTAGGTTTGTTCATTTCCACCAAAATTCCATCTGCCTCTGAGAGGCTTTTTCTCTGCATCTCATATGGTGGCAAAACCAGTGCTAATTATTGTAGACACCAGCGTCAATTTCATTGAGAATTAACAGGATTTTGGTAAGTTACTAGTTTGGGGAAAAGAGTAATTGGTGTTTCGGAAAATACACGGATATCTGAGTATAACTTTTTCAAGGAGGAAAACCCTAATTCGTATACACTATGACCCTGGGCTACTCGATGATCCGGGGTCGGATCAAATTGGACGTCTCAAAATAGTGGAGAGCTTTTTTGTGGATTTTTTTACTTTTAACCCCTCAAATTATGTTGTATTTAGATGTACCCCTAGAATTTTAATAATTAGACGCGTCAATGCATAATTTACGAGAGGAATGATGCACATGCGGAGGGTAAGTCCAATTTTTTTAAAAGTGAGGGAGTTATGACTAATTATGGCAATATTACCGAAAGCAAAGCAAAAAATAATTATTGGGAGAAAATTATCAAAAATAAAGTGATGGGTTATAAATTTGTAAATTATTCACCCCTAACAAGTAGTCTTAGTAACTTTGTTTTATGTTTGGTCCCTTATTTGATTTGTTGAAAATTTCTCATTGTAGTTTTAACAAATATTATAGTGTGCTCGCGCATCGCACGAGTTACATGCTAGTTTTAATTATGTTGACCTTGTGTGCCTCCATAATGAGGTTTAAACAGGGGCGGAGCTCTATTGGGGGGGGGGGGGGGGGGGGGGGGAATTAATTTGTCGCTATTTATTTTATGGGTTTGACATATTTAATGGTTTGAGTTAATTTAATTTCATTGTTGTTTAGGATTTTGCAACTTGAAGTAGTGAACTACTAATTTGGACTAATTCCTTCCTATCCTAGTTTAAGTCCTCCTATTTCGTATGATTTATTTTAGGAGTTTGATTTATTCCATAGTTTTCTTATTAACGTACTATGTGCATTTGTACTCTTGCATCCAAGGTTATTTTATTTCAATTATATTTTTCTATAAATGAAAATTATTAATTGAATATTTGTAAAAAAAAATCTAAAAATGACTCTAAAAAAATTCCGCTCCTGGGCTCCCTCCCCCGAACCCCTGGAAAGGGTTCATGATTTGTACATAGAAGTGCCCCACCCAAAAAAAATCTTGGCTCCACCATTGGGTTTGAAGTTGAGTTTATGAAATATATTTGTTTTACACCAACAACTACATTTGTTTTAAAAATCTATAATATCATCATCTAAAGGAAGACTAAATAATTTTCCAAGTCTTATGAATTGTTAGTTTAAAAATAATAGAATAAAAAGCTCATAATAATGTAACGATTGTATCTTTAATATATGAGTTTAGAAACACTAATAAAGATACGGTTATCATATTTAATAGATGTGAACATGTTAATATGGCAAAATTAACCAAAAAATAGGATACATTATGTTTGAGATACGAAGAATATATGCAGGAAAACAGTTAAAAAAAATCAAAACTGACAGATCTCGTTCGAACGAGGTCGTTCGAACGAGTTATCTATCGATAGTCCAGTATAAAAGTTAGATAAGTCGTTAGAAATCTCGTTCGAACAACATTTCTAACTAGCTTCTAACGAGTTACCAGTGCAGTCTGGGGAATGTCGTTAGATCCAGGTCGTTCGAACGACCTGGAAGGATTTCGAGCGAGTTTTTTCTTTTTCATTAAAAAATAGTTAAAATTAATTTCAGAAAATGGTTTTTATGAAAATTACTCCAACACATAAAAATGGTTTTGGTCATATACCTTTTTAGGAGAATGGAATTGAGATGCAAATTGATGTCGCGTGAACCACTACAAGAAAAATGATCATTTATGTCAGTCAAAAACTGACATAAATGACCATTTATGTGAGTTTTAGAATTTTTCAAAACTGACATATAAAGCCCTGACATAAATGTTCGTAAAACTGACATAAATAAGATCACATTTATCTCAGTTTTTAAGAACACACATAAAAACTACGATATTCACCATGTTTTTAATCACATTTTCACAAAAAACTGACATAAATAACATCACATTTATGTAAATTTTAGTAATTTTATGAGAGTTTTATCGAAACTGACATAAATGTTGATATAAAAATTTAAAAAAAAAATATTACTCCATTAATAGACAAACTATTATTTGAGGTTAAATCAACCCTTGTAAATAGATAATAAATAGTCGAACAACATTCAAATAGTCTAAATTTCATCAAACAAATTCACATATAACTTGAAATATACAATATTCATCAAAGAAAATAACATTGTGCCTCAAATAAACAAAGTGTCAATTTAAAAAAAAAATGGACAGAGTCTCCTTTGTTTATTGGACTATCCACCCAAGGGGTAACAACCAATCCAACAAAATGTAAAATTGAAATAAATGGCAACCTTTTAAGAATTCTCCTACAGAAGGTAGTTGAGGCCATCTTTGAATCAACACTTGGTAGTGCTTGGTTTCTTTTCACATGGTAGTGCGAGGTCAATTTTCACTTGGCATTTCTTGATCCGTTTGGTTTCACTTGTTAGTGCTTGCTTTTGCTGCTGCTGGCCCGATTTCAGTCATTTGGGTTACTGGTTCGTTCTGCCTGATTTGTTATCTGATTGATCTTGAGTTGGTAAAAATCGAACAAATAAAAAAAATGGGTAAAAATAGAAGACACAAACTGCAGAATCCTTACCTGAGAAAAAATCAAACATATAAGTAAGCATTAGAAGATGAATACATAAACTGTGTATTTAAAAGTAAAAGAGGGTAACCAAGAGTATACATGATGGTGTTGATGAAAGCATGATCCATAAACTGTGTAATTAAAAGTTTAACCTTGAACATGCATTGTTTAATTAAAAGAGAATACACTTTGTAATTGGAAAGAGCATAGAATGTGTTATTGGAAAGAGCATACATTGTGTACAGTGTGTAATCAAATGGTGAACCATTAAGATTAGAATGACGACTACACATTGTATGCCTCAATTAGAATGAAGGCTACACAATGTTTGCCTCATTCAAAGCCTTTATGAACCTCTGCTTAGAATGAAGGTAGATATATGCCTCAGATATGAAATCAAATATGCCTAGGTAGATGTAAAGTGGTGAAATCAAATATGCACTAAATATAAGAATAATGCAAACACTATGGCCTTCAAACTCAAACTTCAACTAATTGAGGGGGCTCTTAAATATAAGGATAGTGCTAAGAAACTTTTTGCAGCTGGAAAGAATAATATTGTAAAGGCCCGAACACTTTTCCCTGAAGTAGAGAGTATATCTCAAATGGTGGATACATTTGAAAGTACGTAATCGTAAAACAAAAAATTCCGTTCCCCAACAAAATAAAATGTAATTTTAAAACAATTGGTCATAATTTCCAAATACATATCTAATACAGATGCGTATTAGGTACTGCAAAATATTTAACCAAACTATGTGTCATGATAAAAGGGACGAAGTTTGAAAGAGAGTGAAATGTTACCCCAACGGCTGCATTTGTGGAGCCAGTCTAAAGAAGTAAGAGGGAAGACGTTTGTTTCCAGTATGAGCTACCACATTTACGTAATGTAATCTGTAACTTTTTACATTCACATCATGGTGCAAAACCTGGAAGAATTGGACAATATTAAATTATAATCAATAACACTTAGTCTAGATAATTTGCAACAACCTCACCTTCTCAATCGTAAAATAGCATGCGTGGAGATTAAATAAAGATAGCGATAATTTTAGAACTATTTTACGAATATGCAACAACAAAACAATGTATATGACACGCTCCATGACGATGGCAATGTCAACTTTAATCATCAATTGTTTTCAAGGCTATTTAACAAAAAGCACGAAAAAATAATATAAATGAAATTAGACTACAAAAATTTGAGAAGAATGATATACCAAGGCTGCATAATGCATTCCAAGAAAACTGTATTGTTAAGATATACTCAAAAGGAGCAATACGTATTTTCTTTGGGATCCCAAAACATATATTGCATCGAGAATTTGAAAAACATATATTGCCCATGATTCAAATATGATGTATCTAGACTTATAATAAAATACAATTTCCAATGATTTAGTATGATCTATTTAGCTCAAGAATTATGGCAGCCAACTAAAACTCCATAAGGCATGTTACAATGATTTAGTATGATGTAAGTTGAGGTATGTTACAATTATCCTTCGTATGTACAGGGTAAAAATATGATGGAAGTTGTGGAGACATCAAATCCCATAAGATTATATTATTTTTTCAAGAACCCAAAATTTATTGTGTTATGGATGGAGTCGATACTACTAAAAATCATGTAAAAAACTGCCAATTATTTTTCAAGTCATAATGGATTTTAATCATCCTTTTTTGGCGCAAGTACTTTGCTTTAACTTTTTAAATCCTCCAATATTCCATTTTCTGATTGATATCAAAAGAAGGAAATAAGGTTTATAATGATCTCAATTATTTTGATGTTATATGCGATCTCCCATACAGACTACTCTTTGTTTGATCTGTTATCATGTACATAGTTAACTTGAAGCATGCTATACACAGGCCTGATTTGTTCTTGTTGGGAAGCAATTTTTTTTTTTTATGTTCATATGAGATTATTCCTCAACTCCTCTACATGTTACTTATTTGGCAGACAATATTCAGTTCATACTAGACTCTCTGAGAAGTTCAACTGTTGTAAGTATGGGTATATTTCATTGTCATGCATTGGTCAATTAAATTCCATCAAATATTCCTCTCCTTTTATTAAGTAACTTGTATCGCAAAGTTTTGAAACTACCAAACTAAAAAATAGGGGATTCATAAGGCAGTCACTGGCACCTTTCCTTGTTAATATATTTATTGTTCGTTAGTATGTATGGTTAGTATTTATTTTATAGTTCAGTTATCTAGTTTGAAGGGTTGTGGGATATAAGACAAAAAAGGTTGCAAAATATGTGGTGTGAAATGAGGGTAGGGTTTAGTTGCCAAATTGTTGAGGTTGAGACAGTAAATAGTATAAAGTACATAACATGTTACGATGTATTAGTAATGAAACTGAATATAGAAAATGAGTTACAGAACTGGGAATCGAAATCATCGTCTATGGAAGAAGTGTAAGGAGTGAATACAGAGGAGAAAAGTTTGCCTGTACCAGTAGCGATCATCCGAGTAGCAGGGAAAATGGGTCCTCTCACCCAATTAGGGTTTTCGATTGCCTGCCCGTATGGAGTTTTTCCACCGACAATTGCCTCCGTTTAACTATTTTACCGCCATATCTGCTCTCCATAGGACCACAACACAACCTCAACTGCTTTCAGAATCTAAATTTTTTTAAGAAATTGTTGTAGAGGGTAAGGAAAGGAAGCAGTGGAGACTGAATCAGATATGGAAATCTTTGTACATGCCTTATCAGGTAGTGTGAGTCATAGCACTACTCGTATTCAAGGGGTAATGAAGAATAAGAAGAGATTAAATATACTGGTAGATACGTGTAGAACTAATAGTTTTCTAGATCAAGAAGCAGTAAAGAGGTTGGGGTGTTCAACTGAAGCTACTGGGCAACTGCTGGTATTAGCCACACCTGATTTCTCTCTACTATTCATGGTAAAGACTGATGCTTATTCCTATGGATGGGGTGCAGTCCTACTCCAGTCAAATAAACCCATTGCTCACTTGAGCAAAGCACTAGGTCCTAAGAGCTTGGGGCTATCCATTTATGGAAAAAGAGATGCTAGCAATTATCATGGGTGTAACAAAATGGGACTCCTATTTAAGGGGTAGTCATTTTATCATTCTCACTGACCACTAAAGCTTATGATATTTTAAAGAACAAATAAATACTACTCTTTTGCAAGAGAAATGGTTGACAAAAATTTTGGGCTTAAGCTATGAAACTAAATACAAAAAATGAGTGGACAATGGTGTAACTTATTCATTATCAAGACAAAATGAGGATAAGGAAAGAGCTCATTGTCATGCCTATAAGTAGTCAGGATAACTTGTCGATTTCTAAAATAAATATTTTGCACATCTATAAAGTAATTAAATAACCACCTTACCAATACTGCAAGTGGTTTCATTGTCATTTTTTCCACAGCGTCTCCTCCATCAGCATACAACCAGTCATTATCTTTGGTATCACGATAGTTGGGGCACTACATAACCCCATTCATATTGATTTATGAACCCATAGAATTTGGACATATAATTTCAAGTAAAAATTATTAAAGAACGAGAAAAGTAAAAACAAGGAAGTGTACTATTAATGTTCAAAATACAAGCAATGGTAGACATCATATTACAGTAAGCTACTTGTGGTATTATCCAAATACAAGGTAGGGTTCTTGTATCCATATCTTTAATAGCTTGCTTAAAATGACCCTGTGAAGTATGATGTATGATCATTATCAGTAGCTCTACGACTATTTTATAGTCCCTGAAATTTAGTACAGTCTTGAAAGAACTGAACTTAAAAAACATATTGAATCCTACTTTTAGTAACCTAAATACCTCGAGAGATCAGTTTGAGATATCTATACTTAAACCACTACAAACACAAATTAGCACATGGGCCATTTATTGGACTTGGTCACCATATTAGAACAGGACAATCTCGGAAAATTGAGACACCAGTATGAGATAGTGGAAATTCTGAATGATTACTCGGAAGAGATTGGTGTCTATATGGCTCCTCTGATCAAATGTACCAGGCACCATCTTGTCTACTTAAAGGAGAAGCCAAAAACTTTCCACATGGTTGCTGGGGTCGAGATCCTGCTGCAACTCCAAACGGATGTAACTAAAGCACATGCCAAAGGGAGGCCAAATCCTGATGGAACTCGAAGTGATCTTCTTTAAACTGTAACGAGAACAGTATGAAATTATAAATCTTGTTCTAATAGTCAGTATTCAAAATGTACAGATTAAATGTTAGTAGGGAAATTTCTAATAAAAGTTCTAATAGTCACGCCTTGAAGATTCAAAAGTTACATTGTTGTATTGAAGTTGACATTTTTGTAATATATAAAGAGTTCATTTCTGTATTTGCTACATAATTTTCAACAGAATCGACATCTAACCCCTATGGTTTCAGACATTTGAGTCGACGTCTAAGAAAGAAAGTCCTATCTTTCTATTTTAATATTGAGGTAGATTATAGTACTTATATCATTGCAAGAGAATTCGCATGCCTACTAAA
Organism: Sambucus nigra; assembly: GCA_949130495.1. Lineage (NCBI taxonomy): Eukaryota > Viridiplantae > Streptophyta > Magnoliopsida > Dipsacales > Adoxaceae > Sambucus > Sambucus nigra. Next base: position 60,189,350 of record OX422209.1, on the reverse strand, counting down.
GAGAAAGTAAATGATTCAAAATAAGGAAAGAGCGAAAAAAGTCTTTCTAACATAAAAGAAAACAGGGGCACTATGAAACCAACTTGATCACTCGTTCATTTCCTATATGCCTAGATTAACATTCCTTCATATTTACACATGCACAATTGATCACTCGTTCAATCATGATGCCAATACATTATGCACATAAATCATACATAAACCCCAAACAGGGTAAAGCATAACAAAAACATTAATAAAAAAGTTTAATAAATAAGCGAGAACTGTAATTAGGATACGTGATGTCATGTTCCCAAGTTTGAATGTCAATTAAAGTGATTGTCCTAATAATTCTAGACAACGGAATATAGTAATAAAACATGTTACCATTTTTAGTAAACACAAAACAAATATAAGGAAATTCCAAAAGTAAGGTTCTAAGGAATCACATTTAGGAATTTAACATACTAAAATAGCATTCAACAATAATTGATATATCATAAATAATTAATAACACTCATTTATAAGGATCATTAAGAAGATGTAATCCAATAAAAAAACTACAACCACAACCATAAAACAAAAAGAATCATTAAATTAAGCTAGTTCATCACAGTTAAACAAAAAGAGACTTAAAAGAATGATTTACAATCAAAGCCTAACTACGTATAGGTGTAAATTACGAATGAACATAATAATAATCTCATTCTTAAAACTATAAAGAAAACAATAGATGTGAGCGTGGAAAAACAATGCACATTGTCAAGAATTAAATGTGAGTTAAATTAATAAATATCAATCTAAATTTTGTCCCAACTTTAGCTAAGCCACCACTAATAACGTATGTTTGATTTAAAGTAAAAATGTCGAACCACAAAGTCTCACAATGTCGAACCTCAAAGTCTCAAGCATACACAATGTCGACCTCAAAGTCTCAATGCCAAATATAACATTACAAACTAATAGCAAATCTGAAACCTCAAAATCCACACAAATCATTAAACAAAATATAAAAAGATCCAAAACACTCAAAATAGAAGTAAATGCATTTACTAAAGATGGTTTGTTTCAGCTGTAAAGTACAAATGACGTAACCACCCGTCAAAAGGCTCCTAAAAATTATAACACACACTTTTAGAAAAAGAAATACTCTTCTTCTATTCAAAATTCAAGTCTACCTCAAATGAGGCTACAAGGGGGTATTTAAAGGGAGGAGTAGCTTAGGCTCCAAGCTAAGGCAGTAATTACAAAAATGACATTACTACTCCTAGCCTTTAAATACTAAGGGAAAATGATTTAATAAAAATAAAGAAAAATAACAAAAGAAAGTACAATACTATTATGCCCAAAAATATTCCAAAAAATGGAAAATTTTCCCTCGATTCACATCAATCTCCCCTCCTTGAAAAAGAGTTCGCCCTTTAACAGGGGAAGACCAACTGAATCACCCTCCCAAATTGTAATCAAGGCAGGTTAGGGAAACTCCTCGGATGCGTCCAAATAGTCAGGTGGGTGATCCATCGCCAATAACGCGTGGCGTTGCGGGAGAGAGTAATCAGAAGCTCGGTGTCCAATATTGCCACAGATGAAGCACCGAAAGGCAGGAGGTCCTATGGGAGAGGTAGTGGGAGTAGCTGAAGTGGGAGCTGAAGATGTCGCTGCAGGAAGAGCTGACATAGAAATTGGACTAGGCAGAGTCCGAGAGGGCGAAAGAGGTGCGGGCACTGTGTGGTAAGCTTCGACCTTGGTTGCATACTCGACCGCCTTAAAAAAGGTCGGTATCTCTCTCAGACTAAGGTCGTGATGAATGTGTGGCTGCAACCCCAATATATAGAGGTTGATCCGTTGATCTTCCATCTCGAGAAGACGAGCCCTAATGCATAAAAGCTTAAACTGCTCTATGTACTCCACTACTGATAAGGTGTCCTGTCTGAGAGATTGAACGCGAGAAAAGAGATCGCGTTCGTAGGTAGGCGATACGAATGATGCCTAGAGAGCAACCTTCAACTCCGGCCAAGTTTGAATAGGAGGCAATCCGACTGTCGTGCGGAGATATCAGCGGTCGTTCCACCAAACCCAAGAAAAACCCTGGAACTTGGTGGCTGCAAGGAGGACACAAGAGCGGCCTTGGACGCACTTGTACTTAAAAACTGTATCCATCGAAGCTAACCAATCGACCATGGAATTTGGAGAAAACCTCCCAACAAACATGGGCACATCAAGGCGGATATCCTCGTGAAAGCTCCGTAAAAGAAGCTGAAGGGCCGTAGGGAGGGGACCCTCTTCCTGATGAGCATCGAGACCCATCACGTCACCTGGCACAGAGATAACAACACCAACAGGAGGGGGAGGTATTTGTGAAGGCGATGGATGAAGAGGCTGACCGTGCTGGGGATAATGAGGGCAAGTACCGACCAAATTCCCAAGCTCGCCATAATAGAAACAACGACGATCTCGGGGTGGAGCGTGTCGGGGAGCACCAGGTGGGGGAGGGGGTATCCAATCCAAAATACTGGGGTGGCTATCCCAAAACTCGGAGATGGATGAGGAGGAACCCGAATGTAGTAGTGAGAGGGTGTGGTGGGAGGTTGCATGGTGTGAAGGCGGGGGTAAGGGGTGATTAGGGGTCGGAGGGTGCAAATAGGTGGTTAGATGGGGATATAGGGTAGGCAAAAGACCCGAAAAGTGATGACGGTCATGACGTGGGTCGGATGGGTGTAGGAATGGCCTGGGAAGGGTTTTTGAAGTGTGGTGGGGGAACAATGGGCTAGTGGGAGTCAATCGAGTTTGGTAGGAGGTAGCCGGGTTAAGGGTTTGTGGTGGATGAAGACTGGAGTGGTGTAGGGGGGTTCGGGTTGCCGACTAGGGAGGGAAAGGGGTCCGTGGTGGTCCGTGATGGGCGGGTAAGGGTCTGTTAGGTCTGGGTGGGTCTGGTGGCGAGGGTTTGGCTGGCATGCGGGGTGCAGGGGAGTAGAGACGGGCTGTTCCAGGGCGGAATAGGGTCAGGGCAGGGAATTTTTTGGGTCGGAAGGGTTGGTGTTAGAGTTTGGAGAGGGGTTTTGGGTGGGGGGCATTGTCGGGGTCCGAAATGTTAGAGGGAGAGGCGGAGGTGGGGTGGCTGGCCAGGGGGTTGCGCTAGCAGGGGCTGGGGCCGGGTAGGGACTTTTTAGGGTTTGTAGTAGGGCTTCAAACTTTTGGTCGTGGTCTTGGGAAACTAGGGTTTGTTGTTCAACCGTGTGCCTCAATTATTGTGTTTCTTCATTATGTTGGTTGGATTTTTTGGGAACCATCGAAGGTAGTGTACGATTTAAAAAAAATCACCAATACACTAGCATCAATGTAGAGCTTCACCCGCTCTGATACCAATTTGACGTAACCACCCGTCAAAAGGCTTCTAGAAATTATAACACACTTTTAGAAACAGAAATACTCTTCTTCTATTCAAAATTCAAGTCTACCTCAAATGAGGCTACAAGGGGGTATTTAAAGGGAGGAGTAACTTAGGCTCCAAGCTAAGGAACTAATTACAAAAATGACATTACTACTCCTAGCCTCTAAATACTAAGGGAAAATGCTTTAATGAAAATAAAGAAAAATAACGAAAGAAAGTACAGTACTATTATGCCTAAAAATAATCCAAAAAATGGCAATATTGCGCTCGATTTACATCAAAATCACACCATAAAGGAAAAAGAAACAAAATATCACTGTTGATACTCAACAAAAGAACCTTGTGTAAGGAAAAGAAACAAAGGAGAAGAACTCGATGAACTAAATTATTTTAACAAAGATTGTTGCAGATACTCAACATAGATATAAATTAAAAGAAAAATAACAAACTACAACAAATAATTGAACAATTATAGCAAGACTAACAAACCTGTTGCAAGTTGCAAGTTCCCAAGGTGTATACATGTTGCAGGTTCAGGGATACCTGTTGCAGGTGCATAAAAATATATTTTCAATAATTATGTTTATCCTTGAATAAAACCCAGTCGAAATTTCAAAAAATCATAAAAATCAAGTATCTTTATAACTCAAAAGAACATAAAGGAACATAAAAATGTAACCCCCAAAGAAAAGAACCCAAATGAAAATTTAAAAAATCCCTAAAAATCAACTAAAGGAGCATAAAAATGCAACCCCAAAACAAAATTATCATATCTGAAATAGCATTGAACCTAAACATAATTGACAAATCTGCAAAATGAAACCAAAACTAGTTGATAGATCTGAAAACAAAATTGAATCAACACATATACACAAATCGAATCAACAAATCACAAGGCATCAAGGCACACACAAACACATATACACAAATCGCAATCTAGACAAAAAATTCTTGTAAATCCATATATATAGATAAATTTGGCTAATCCATATATCTACATATATTCAAATCCAAAAATAATAGCAAAATCAAGAACAAATCAAACATAAATTAGAACTCAATCTGGAAAACCCTAGACAAATCTTATACCTACGTGGTGGAGCTTTGTCCGGACAGAGGTGGAACTCTATAGAGGTAATAGAGCGAGAGAGTTGTACGTTAGAGAGAGAGAGAGAGAGAGAGCTATGCGAGTGAGCGCGACTTGTGCCATCGAGAGCCAGAGAGAGAGATAGTTGTACCAGCTATAGCGATCAACATGTGAGAGCTGAGAGAATTTGAGGAGCAAATTTTGGAGCGGGAAGGGGAAAAAAAATCCCCCGCCTGTTTTTCCCATTTATCTCAGTTTTTACTTGAAGGCTAAAATAATTACCACTACATTTAAATCATTTATATATAAATATGAGATAAATGATTTATTTTTTATCTCAATTTTACTTATATTGAAATAAAAATTTACCTTTAAAGTCAAATTGACATAAATAAATATCATTTATGTCAATTTACATTTGTTTGACATAATGTCAATTTTTAAACTGACATAAATGATGTTTTTTCTTGTAGTGAACTTTGGATGCCCGATTCTCTAAGGTTGTATGAAGCTTGATGAGGAATGACCCAAAAGCGTTTTGTCCAACGGAATGTAGACAATACTACAAATGACTCGATTGGAAATTTTTCCTTACAAATCTCCCCCTTTGGCTATTCCAGGACAAAATGAAATAGTAAAAAATAAATAAAAAGACTGAATTTGCTAAGCCAACCATCAAGCCGATTCTAAAGCCCGTCCCAAAATCCTAAATAAAAAGATAGACTAAATAACTCGACTGACGATGTGCTGCAGAAAAGTAGGCGATGTATCCTACATACATGAAACAATAAATTCATAAAACGCAGGGGGGAAATAGAGAATATAATTCAAGCGTTAACTAATCATGATAATATAAAGCAAGTTAATTATCATGAGTATGACAAATGTTAAATTTTAATTAACTCCCCCTAAATTATGAACTCCCCCTATCAATGTTTCTCCCCCTTTTTGTCCGGAAAAGACAAAGGGATAGATATAGCCTGCATGGTTAGAATAAAATCAATAGAAAAATATGCAACACAATCTAAGAAACATATGTGCAAAAATTGAAGAAACAGGAAAGATCACATTAAACGTAAATGGAAAAACCAAATATCCATACATTAATAAAGGGAATTTAATCAAACCAAATAAATAGCTACAAGTGAGAAAATATAAAATAGATGTTCGTTTCGTCCTCACAAGTACAAAAGAAAGAGACTATAACATGAATGAAATCAAGGAGCAGGGGTGTCATTAGGGGAATCATCTGGGTGGGACCTGGAACCGAATGAGCCTGCACAACGGTGCATCTCCATGAGACGAATCGCCTCAAGGTGCTACAGAAGTAGAGAATCTCGACTCGCTTGAGCTTCATCCCTACGTACTTGAGCCTCCTCACGATGAGACTGAGCCTCCCTGTCTTGCTGCATAGAAATCAGAGGCTCCTGCAACATAGCCCGGTCTTCATGCCTGACCTCTTGAATCTGCTCCACCTGTGAACGTACAAACCTAATATCCTCTGATTCAATGGGTGCGGGAGCATGAGAAGATGATGGTCTAAGGGTAGCACGAGAGGGTGTTGGCCTATTAGGGGAAGGAGTGGAGGAAGTGGCGGATTGAGAAGATGCAGATTGAGATGGAGTGAGTTGGGGAGTATCGGGGGGTAAGTGACCACGAGACCTACCAACAGAGGACATATCAATGGTTTGGTAGCGGGTCATCGGGACATCGGTGGGAAGACGAGGGCAGCCAATGGTAAGAAAAAAGCGGGTAACAATAACGGCAAAGGGAAGGGCTTGTCTAGAGGTACCGGAGGGGAGGATTCGAACAAACTTAATGACAAGATAAATGAATGCAGGAAGGTCGATGACAGCCCTAATGCTAATGGAAAACATGAGGTCCACGTGAATCTTAGTGATCTGAGTTGAGTTTGCACGTGGAATGAGACAAGCACACACAATCCAATTTAAGGCCATAAAATCAGGATATAAATTTTTGTGAAAAATGGTAACAGTGCCGAGAGGGGTAAGCCTACACACGATGCTCATAATCAGAGTAGGGTCGGGACGAGAATCGGGAGACCAAGGGTAGGATGGATTATTGACACGGGGTAAAGAGATGAGACGAGCTATGGAGTCAGGACTGACAATGATCTCCCGACCTCTCACATGAGAGAAAATATGATCCTCCCGAACAGACATCCAAAAAAAAATTCCTGAATAAGGTCGGAAAAAAATGTGTCAGTGATGGAGAACAAGGGGTCCCACCCTAAGTCAGATATCCAGGAGTGAATGGTGGTGCCTACTAGAGATGTGAGATGGACAAGTTTTTCGCGGACAATGGAACTAGTTGAAAAAACTTGTGTATGGTATTGTGTATGGATGGTGAGAGTCCTCCAACGCAGTTTAAGATTAAGGATGGACACGTTGACACTGTTGTCCTCATTGAATGAGGATAAAGAAGAGGAGGAAGAGCGTTCCTCGGGAGAGTCGCTAATGCGACGGGTGCGATGGCTACGAGGGGCCATTCTAAAAAAGGGGCTAAACTAGGACCTACCCAAACAAAATCCATCCAAACCGCCAAACAACACCAATAAACCAAATAGCAACAATACCATCCTCCGTTAGACATAAAACTAACACAAAATAAAATAAAAAAATAAAAGAACTAATTAAGTGAAGTTCCAAGAAATTATAAAAAATTTGTAAGTTAAAGAAAAATGATAATGTTCATGGAACTCAACTAAAATAGGGGCAACACAAACAAAATTATGATATATTATATAGCCCTAATATATATATATATATATATATATATATATATATATATATATATATATATATAAAAAGAGGAGAAGAAAAAAATACCTAGAGGAGATAAGAGGTAGAACTCCAAACTTGGAACCCTAGTTTGAGAATGATGAGATGGAAGAGGAATGAGTGTTGTGGGAGTAAGAGTGAAGTTTAATGGAGGTGATGGGAAGATTCGTAGGAAAAAAAATGGAGTATGGGAGTAGTGGGAAAGTGGGTGAATGGGAGTAGAGGGAAGAGAGTAAGAGGAAATGAGAGAAGAGAGATGTGGCGAAATTTTGGGGAAATGGGGAGATCGTGGGAACGAGGAGAGAGAAAAAATGAAGCGGCATAAATTTTGGGAAGAGAAACCGCCCAAATTAAACCAGGTCATTCGAACGAGAAATGTCGTTCGAACGACTTGTTTCGAACAATTTTCCAGATGGAAATGAAGAAACTCGTTAGAAGTTTGTTCGAACGATATAGTTCGTTCAAACGACAATTCGAATGACAGTCTGGAATAGGGAAAGTTCGTTCAAAAGCTCGTTCGAACGAGATTTTGTGACGAACTTCAAACATGTCAAAAAAAAAGAAAAAGAAAATAACACATATGAAGGAGTTGGGAAGGACAAAAAATTACCAAAATGAATATTATAATTGTCCTAGATTGTGAAGACATACCCAAACCGTGGGAGGGGAAATGTAGGGGTGTGAACAATGCGAGTGAGAGTTTTTACCCAAGACAGCGCACAAGTGCGGAATGCCAAATAATATATAAACGTAATATGCACTCACATCAGCCTTGTGTTAATAAAGAAATACCATTGGACACTCAAGTAACACGCATACATGATATATGATTCTCTCGCCAATGTTGTCACAATTAGAAAGCAATGTATCGAATAAATGTGCATGCCCATTGATCTTCAACTTATATCTCCCATTAGCAACTTTAGATTGAGACTTTTCTTTTGAAGAATCAACCAAGCTAAATAATTTTGGCCTTGGCATTATATATCATTTTTCAATGCTTAAATTTTAGGCACTTATGCTATTATGCAAAGGGAGGCTATTCACATAAAAACTTTATGTTTTTCGCAGCCCGAGTCCGTTGCTAGAAACAACAAGCAACCCGATGAATATAATTACTTTTTGATTAAATTCGAGTAATGGATGATCATGCACAATTTCGATTGCTTATAAGAGATGTGACTAAGATTGAGAAGGCAACACAAAATCTCACCATACGAGTACAATGTGAAAAAGATATTCGCAATATTTCGTGAAAAGTGTGTGCAAGAAGGCAAATATATGAGGCAATCACAGAAATACATATCATAAAAGAGCATTTTTGTGCACAAGAGAGACGAAGTCCTGCTTGACTACTCATCAAAAGCCACGTGGACATGAAATAGAATAGTGATCCAAACACAAAACCATATGGACAAAAATTTGTGAAAGATTTTCTAACCTTTCCCGTTTTCCTTGAAAATAAGAAAGAAAAATATTTTTGAAATTTTGAATAAAATATTTGCAAAAATAATATAGTTCATAGGTATAAAAATATACATGAGAAACAACCTAAACTAGATAGACGGCTTCGATATCAATCAAGGGAGAAAACCCAATTGATTTTCGAAGGTTTTCAAACCTAAGGGCATCTAGAGGTTTGGTAAAGATATCGCCCAATTGTTGATCTGTACCTACAAAGCTTAGAGAGACGATTTTCTCTTCAACCAAGTCACGAATAAAATGTTCACGGATCCTAATATGCTTGGTTCTAGAATGTTGAATGGGATTACGGTAAATATAAATTGCAATAGTTTTGTCGCAATAGATAGTCGTAGTGCCTTGAGAAATACCGTAATCTTTCAACATTTGTTTCATCCAAATGAGTTGAGTGCAATAACTTCCGACGCCTATGTATTCGGCCTCCGTCGTGGACAAAGAAATAAAATTTTATTTCTTGCTCATCCATGAGACAATTGCACTTCCAAAGTAGAAATAACCGCCAGATGTACTTTTGCATCCATCAACATCTCCTGCCCAATCGGCGTCCGAACATGCCGATAGACAATCATTTGTGTCGAAGAAATACCAAATTTTAAAAGATAGGGTCCTACTAAAATATTTGATAATACGTTTAATGGAAAGTAAATGAGACTCTTTTGGGGCGGATTAAAAGCGGGCACAAATTCCTACACTAAAGGAAATATCCAGACGGCTAGCCGTTAGGTAAAGTAAACTACCTATCATACTCCTAAAGAGTGTGTGCTCTACATCCTTTCCTTCGGTGTCCTTACTAAGTTTAATCTAATAACTCATAGGAGTACGTGCATACTTAGTAGATTCGAGTTTAAATTTCTTAACAAGGTCTTCCGCATACTTAGTTTGGGACAAAAATATCCCACTTTCGAGTTGACGAACTTGAAGACCTAGGAATAAAGTAAGTTCATCGACCATACTCATCTCAAATTCATCTTGCATTTCTTTTGAAAAAATTTGAGTATGTTTATCACACATAGAACCAAACACTATGTTGTCGACATACACCTGCGCAACTAGAATAAATTTCTCATCACAACGGACAAATAGTGTCATATCTACTCCCCCTTCTCAAAAAGCCACGGGAAAGGAGATAAAAAGTGAGCATTTTTTTACCAAGCACAGGGTTCTTATTTCAAGCCATATAGCGCTTTCTTTAGGAAAAAGATATGATTAGGATACTTTGGGTCCTCAAGCCATTTAGGTTGTTCAACATAGACTTCTTCTTAAAGAATACCATTTAAAAAGTCTCTTTTTACATCCATTTGATATAATTTAAATTTAAGGTGACATGCTATGGCTAGTAAAAGGCGAACCGATTCTAACCTAGAAACTGGAGCAAAAGTCTCTTCAAAGTCAACACCTTCTATTTGGGTGTATCCTTGGGCAACCAACCTAGCTTTGTTATGAACAATGACACCATTTTCATCTATTTTATTCTTAAAAATCCATTTGGTACCAATGACGTTAGTATTAGAAGGCCTTGGGACTAATTCCCAAACATCATTTTTCTTAAATTTAAACAACTCTTCTTGCATGGAATTAATCCAATGTTCATCTTTTAATTCTTATTTAAAGTTTTTAGGTTCAATTTTAGAAGTATAGCACAAATAGGTAACTTCATTTTCTAATTGAGCCCTAGTCTTAACACCTACCTCGAGATCTCCTATAATTTTTGAAGGGTCATGACTTTTACGAACCCAAGGAGAAGGATCCTTTTTCTCAGTAGTGGGAACAACCAAGTCATTGTGAGACTCAATATTTTCAACATCAGAAACAACATCACACTCACATGAAAAATCGTCCTCATTTTCAATAGATATGGCTGGAACATCGTCTTTTATAACAACACTTATTATTTCCATCAGTTTAGAGCTACTTATGTTGAAAACTCTAAAAGCTCTACTATTTTGAGAATTTCCTAGGAAAATACCTCATCACTCCTTGAGTCAAATTTACCTAGAAGTTCTTTATCTCGAAGTATATAACAAGGACTACCAAAAACTCTAAAATAGGTCAAATTAGGCTTCTTGCCCGTCCACAATTCATATGGTATTTTATTAGTATTAGGACATAAATAAACCCTATTTATAGTGTGACATGCAGTGTTAACCACTTAGACCCAAAACCTACGAGGCATATTTCTTCCTAGGAGCATAGATCTGTCCATTTCTTGGATCGTTCGATTTTTTCTTTCAACTATATGATTTTGTTATCGAGTTCGAACAACCGAGAATTCATGTTTGATTCTTATTTCATCACAAAAGGAATTTACACCGGATTCCTTGAATTCGATTCCATTATCACTCCTAAAGCGATTAATGGTAACACCGTGTTGATTTTTAAGAATTCTACACTTAACAGTGAGAAAATCAACAGTCTCAAATTTTTCTCTCAGAAAACCTATTATGGAGGATCTAGAAAAATCATCCACCATTACTAAAATATATCTCTTTCCTCCTATGCTCTCGGTACGAGTAGGACCTATAAGGTCCATTTGTATCAATTCTAAGACACGAGAGGTAGTTATTGAGTTTAATTTTTTATGTGGATTCTTAATTTTCTTTCCTAATTGACACGTCCCGTAAATAGTGGAGGTTGGTTTTCCTAGAGATGGTAAACCTCGAACTAGATCTTTTTTCACTAATCGATCAAGATCTCTAAAGTTGACATGACCTAACCTCTGATGTCAAAGATCGACAGACGAGGCTTTTACACTATTGCAAACCAAAGCGGATTTAGGAACTATTTCGTAGCAATTGTCACTAGTTCTCACACCTTGTAAAATATATTCACCCGATTGATGATATACGGGGCACTTCGATTGACTAAACTTAACATCAAGATTTTCATCACATAGTTGGTTAATACTTATCAAATTAGCCTTGATACCATCAACATAAAGGAGATTTTCAAGTTTAGGAATCCTGAAGATTTCAATAGATCCTCTACCAATGATTCGAGATTTGCTTCCATCCCCAAATGTGACCTTACCATCTTTATAGTTTTTAAGAGTGGTAAACAAAGATTTATCACTGGTCATATGTCTCGAACAACCACTATCAAAGTACCATTGGGAGGTATTTTGAGCCTTAAGTGCAACATGAGCAACAAAAGTTTATTGGTATGATCTTTCTTAACCCAATCTTGAGTTTTATTCTTTCCTTTGTTGGCTTTAGTGTTATGATTGGAATTATTTCTTTGGACTTTAGAAAACCTAAGAAACTCTTCCATTAGACCTTTAGAAGTATTAACTGGATACTCAACTTGACTCTTAAGACTAGCTAAAGAGCTATAGTGTTGCTTAGAAGTCATGAAATAAGAGTTCTTCCCAAGATTATAACAAAAATCTCTAAGATTCCCCGTTTGTGACAATTAGTGCACACATAGGGTTGTTATGGACTCGCTTTTGAAGATTGCTTAAGAGGACTTATTTTAGGTAGATAAGTTTTAGGTGAATTAGATTTGGTAACAAACTTAGCTACGGGTTCGTGTTTGACTTTTGATGACTCTCCTTCTTCATATCATATACCCTTTCTCTCTTGATAACCTTTCTCCTTATATCCTAAAACAGGACCTAGAAATAATTTTCCCATTCTTCCTGAATTATCTTCGAGTGTGACTTTGACTTCACGAGAGGACTCGAGATCTTTTTTAAGTTGGACAATTTGAGCTTCAAGAGATTTTCTAATATCTAAAGACTCATAAAGATCTTTGTTAACACTTTCTAAGGAGATAATTAAGTCACATTTTTCTTTATCTACCAAGATAAGCTTCTCATAAAGAGATATATTAATTGCCTCGAGTTGACTAACTAAGGCCTCCTTATCCTTCAGGCCTTTCAACTCTTTTTCTAAAGTTAAAAATTTAAAGGTTAATCTCTTGTTTACTTTTTGAATACGAAGGGACTCATTGTATAGTTCAGAATAGGCGAATTGCAATTCACTTTCATCTATTTCACTTTCACTTCCTTTTTCATCACTACTAGTAGAGTGAGTGGAAGCAACCTCAAGATTTTTCTCGGAATTGTTAACATTAGGATGTGACTCACTTGAATTACTAGCATGACTTGCTATAAAAGCAATGAAATTATTTCTAAATGGGGTAGAGTCATCAGTCTTTAGACTCATTATCACTGTCCCTTAGAGTAGCATTTTAAACTGCCTTTTATATACCTTGTCTCTTAAGTTTAGTAGGGCACTCAAATGCTCTATGACCACGTCCCTCACACTCAAAACATCTCTTCAAATCATCCTTTTTAAAGTCGTGTCTGTTGAACTTCTTAGGATCTTGATTATTGAATCTTCTATTACCTTTGTTTTTGTTGTTCTCAAATTTTGGTTTTTCAAATTTTGAGTTTTGCTTCTTGAACTTGAGAATTTTTTTAATTTTTTTAGCAAATAGAGCTATATCATCAGGATCTATATCAGACTCATCAGATTCAGACACTTCTGCTTTCTTTACTTTCAAGGCAACACCTTTATCTTTGATTTTGTTATCTTTAGGAAACATATCTAATTCATAAGTTTGAAGATCACAAACAAGCTCTTCAAGTTTTAAAGTATTTAGATTTCCTAATGAATTAAGAACTGCGACTTTTGGAATGAATATCTTAGGAAGACATCGAAGAATTTTCTTAACAACACGATCTTCAGGTATTTTATCACCTAGGTTAAAGCAAGAATTAGCAATATTAGATATACGAGCATAAAACTCATCAAACGTTTTAGTTTTTTTCATGGTGATGGTTTGAAATTGAGTTGTTAAGTTTTGAAGTTTTGAAGCTTTAACTATACTAGCTCCCTCATGAGTAACCTGGAGAATATTCCAAGCTTCCTTTGACGTCTCACACGTCATTATACGACGAAATTCATCGGGAGTCACCGCACTAAACAAGGCATTTAAACCTTTAGAGTTAAAGTTACACCATTTCAATTCTTCCTCACTCCAAAGTTCTACAGGTGTTAAAATAATTTCATCATAAAAAATCATAGTAGGAGGGGGCCATCCTCTTTCAACAACAGCAGATTTTATACATGCTTTCCAATAGGTGTAATTAGTTCCATCAAACATAGGTGGTCCTTTCGATGCAAAAATTTCCATATAACCTCCAGGATTCATCTAAATAACTTTTACAGACTAGCTCTGATACCAATTTGAAGTTGTAAGGTTATATGTACTTAGGTTATTTCGTAGAATACATACACACAAAATTATTAAAAAAATTCCAAGTAGAGATATATTCCAATTTTAATTGCTTTTGCAAATTTAAAGGTTAGCATGAACAATTAACAGTTAAAGTGATGGGATTGATAACTTGATTAAGAGATATAAACTTATCCAATTTTATCCTTTTTATCCTACGCATACATCTAAGTGATTTAATAAAGTAAAGTGAGAAAATCACAACCACAACCCGCCGATGTAAGAGGAAAACCCAAATGGGAAAAACCTCGGATGGCTGGGTGTAGAGAAATCCACTACAAATAGGTTTTACAAAGGAATCAAAAGACCTACAAACTTTAACTCAATCAAGACATGGTGATGTCGTCCTCTACCTCCGAATTTGTAGCACGCGAAGCTCCAACGCGTTGCTCGACATTACACGTGTCGCGGTATCCACCGAAGCCCAAACTATCGTCTTTAATTAGCTTGAATGGAGAAATCCACCGTAAGAGTGCTTGTTGAATTTCAAGTTGATGGCATGGGGTTTTGGTTCAAAATTTAAATTGTGTTGGAGAAGTATTTTTACCAAAAAGGTAAGATGGGAGAATATGTAAAACTTCCTTATGAAAAAGAACTGGTTTTCGTCCATATATTAAAACTGGAAAAGTAGTGGACCATAGCAGTTATATAAAATAACTGCAGGAAAACAGTTAAAAAAAATTCAAAACTGACAAATCTCGTTCGAACGAGTTATCTAACGATAGTCCAGTATAAAAGTTAGATAACTCGTTAGAAATCTCGTTCGAATGACATTTCTAATGAGCTTCAAATGAGTTACCAGTGCAGTCTGGGTAATTTCGAACGACCTGGAAGGACTTCGAACGAGTTTTCCCTTTTCATTAAAAAAGAGTTAAAATTAATTTGAAAAATTGTTTTTATGAAAATTACTCCATCACATAAAAATGGTTTTGGTCATATACCTTTTTAGGAGAATGGAATTGATATGCAAATTGATGTCGCATGAACTTTGGATGCTCGATTCTCTAAGGTTGTAAGAAGTTTGATGAGGAATGACCCAAAAGCGTTTTGTCCAACGGAATGTAGCCAATACTGACTCGATTGGAAATTTGTCCTTACACATTATATAAAAACTAAATACAACAATTCATATATACCATAAATGTTCAAATGTTGTTTCACTACAAGAGAAATCTCTACATCGCTAGGAGAATTATGACTTTCGATTTGGTTCATTAATGGGACAAATGATATTTTTTAGTTTAGTATATGAAAAATATTCTTTATACTAAAGAAAATTATAATTACATGCATTAACCTTATTAAAAATTGCAAATTGTTCGCACTTCAAAAAAATAGTTTAACCATTTAAAATGGGCTCCAAAATCAATAAAACTTCATCCATTTAAAACAATCCCCAAAATAAATAAAACTCGTCTCACTTAAAACAAACCTCAAAATAAATAAACAAATAGATCCGCTTATAATAAAAGGCACACTCAAAATAATCCCAGGCTTAAAGGCCTTAACTCAAACATAACATAAAACCCTAACGCATTGCCCTCTTTCTTTCTCTCTCTCATTTTTCTTTCACCTCTCTTTCTATCATAAGTGACTTTTTAATTTGATTTCAAGTTTCAAACTAGAGTTTTCATTTTAATAAAAAAAAATTGGGACTCCACCATTTGAATACTAAGATTGTAAGTCTATTCATTATCAATTTTTCATGTTTATGTTTCTTTTATTAATATCAATTGTATATATTATGTACGACTAATGATATATTGGTTTACTTTAGGTTATCTATCTTGTAGATTTCAATTTGGGTATTTACTTTAGAGTTGATCCAAACTTGGTTGTAACATGGAAATAAAGTTTCATTGTTCTTGTTTACCAGTTTAATAATTTTTTGTGTGATTAACTTATTTTCTTTCATTTTTTTGCTTGTTTATTACATTTGAACACTGTTCTAAAAAATCCACCTAGGCTCTGCCTAGACTTAAGGCTTGGGAGAAATGCCCCGCCTTAAGTTTTTTATGCCTTATTCTTGGTAAAACTCTCAAGGCACACTTTTTTCTAAAAACAACAATGCTTTAGTGAAACGATATCGCTCTTTAAAGAATTTTTTAAAACTGGACCATTATCTGATCCAAAATAATCAAATAGTATTTTAATTTTCATACATTCAAACATATTTTTATCATATGTACAATTTGAGTATTTTAATAGCCTTGTTATGATTAAAAAATATTAAAATATATTAAGAAGGTCTAAATGCATTTTCACGCCTTTTTACACCTAAGGCCCGCCTAGGCTTCTAAGGCTTAAGGCTTGGCATCCACGCTTGATCAGGCCCCGCGTTTTTTAGAACCTTGCATTTGAATAATAGCTATTAAAGTAGTAGTGACAATATGAATAACATGACAAAATTGCATAAATTTCTTACTTGTTTATAGAATAATTTTAACTATGCCCATTATGATTGCATTGGCCGAAAAATACTTTTCAAAGTTTAAGATAATAAAGTATTAGCTTTGTTCTACCATGTTATAAGAAAGATTAAATTCATAAGTTATGTTTTCAATTGAAAAAGATTGGTTAAAAAATATGTATTGATGACTTAATTGATACTTTTGCATCAATAAATATAAGAAGAGCACATTTTATTTAATTTTGATGATTTTTTTTCTATGAATACACATAGGGAACCCATTTTGTTGTTCAGCCAGGCCCCCCATAATGTCAGGTCAAGCCTTGTTTGTCCCCTATAATCTATTTTCTCTTCTTGTTTTCTTTCTGATATTCAAACCCATAAAGATTAGGGGTGGCAATTTCATACACCGCACGATAACACGACACCTCATGAAATGAAATTGACCTGAAATTGACGCGACTTATCATGTCCGTGTTGTGTTCGCCTTTTTAGACACGAAGTCGTGTCGTGCCGTGTTCGTGTAAAAAAATTAGGCACAAAATTGACCCGAAAACACGACCCAATTGGCACGATAACATGACCCATTTAAAAGGAAATTAAAGACACGAATGCCACAATTTTAACACGAATTAGACACGTTGATATTTTACCTACCCACTTTCACTTTATTCCAAACCCTCCATTTATGCCATTTGTCACCATCTCAATTCATCTCACTTTAAACAAATGAGACCTAAATCGTTTTGTTGAGAGTCATTCCCATTTTCGGTCGCAAATGAATATATAAAAAAATGAGACCTCTCTCTCTCCCCCCCCCCCCCCCTCTCCATCCACCCCTTTTGATTTTAACCTCCATTCTCATTTTCCATCCCTCCATTCTTTCAACACTGTAATATAATCTCCATTTCCATTTCAATTTCCCGTCAAAGAAGAACAAAAGAAAAGGTTTCCGATCTCCATCTCCAACATTGTTGTTGATACCAAATTTAGTCTACTGACGTGGACCAATCACTTGAAGACACGTGTCAACCTACATAGAAAATACAAATACTTTAGACGAGCAACTCAGGCGCCCTGAGCAACTTAAGCGTACCGAGCAACTTAAGCGGTCCGAGCTACTTAGCGTGCAGAGCATCCAATCAAGAGAATCAAAAGACAGCTACGCATTAAATGTGCATTATTATCGTACATATGTACATGTCTACTAGATAACAACACATTATCCTTTCATATGTACAGCCTTAAGGCTATAAATACATTGTAACCTCCTCATAAGAAGGGGACTTTGGATTTCTTGGTAAACCTATTATCGAGATTCCAAATAAACAGTCAGTAATACAAAAACAGTGGACGTAGGCTATTTTCATCAGGACGAACCACATTAAAAATCCTTTGTCTTATTAATTTATTTATCTGTGATTGATTAATTAGAGATAATCTAGTTTTTAACATCAACAGATTGGCGCTATCTATGGGAAACGACTGTACTTAGCATTTTTCACTAAAACAATTCATCATCTATGGCTGAGAATCCGGAATCCAGCAATTGAAACACTGGGGTCCCTCTAAACCCTTATACTCCACCAAATGTTCAAGATCTGGCAGGCATAATGGTTAATTTAGCCCAAGGGCAAACGGTCATATAAGAAACCATGCATCAACTTATACAAACTGTTCAAGGTGGAGTGCCGACCCAATCTGGACAACGAAGTGTTGAGAGAAATACCCATCTGCCATCCTCAAGAATAAGACGAATGTTATTCCCGGAGGTCTCCCAATCCAGACTTACCTAGTGATATCGTACCGAAAGATCTAGCGATCCTTCGTATCAACCTGGCCGGACTTCGTCAGTACGATCTACAAATTCTCAATGGAACGTCACTCTAACTCCAGAAAGGACTAGTGCTCTAGAAAGGTTGATTAGGGTTTATCCTTTTGATCATTTGGGCCCTAGGAGGAATAGAAGTCCTCCTAGGATTGCGTCGAGGAACTCTCAACGACCATCCGACCTAAGGGAAGGCTCTGTCCAATCACGCCCAGCAGCTCGTAATGAAAGATCCCAAGAGGAAAACTCAACGCGATCAGTCGCCCGAACAAATAGGCCCGAGATGGGAAACGATGCATAGAAAGGCTCTATTCAGAGGTTGGAGGATAGATTAGGGGAAATGGCTAAGGCCAAAAATCCTCTACAAAGAACTTTTATCCAAGGGACACCATTCATACAGGCAATTGTGGATTTTCCCACACCATCAAAATTTAAAGCTCCTATGGTGACACTTAAATATGATGGAAAACTGACCCTGTCCTTCATATAGAACAATACCAAGTTGCTGTCAATATCTATGCAGTTTCAAAGGAGATGAGATGTAGGGCGTTTTTAGGAACTCTCACCGGGTCAACCCAGATATGGTACAACAACCTTCCTCGAGGAAAGATCGCGACTTTCCTTCAACTGGCAGAGCTTTTCATAGGGAATTTCTGTTTTGGCATAAAACCAGTTAAACGAGTAGCACACTTACTGAGTGTTAGATAGAAGCCAGAAGAAAGCACCAGGGACTACATTACTCGTTTCAATAACGAGAAACTCGAGGTAATAGATTACGAGGAGAAAATAATAATTACTGCTCTGATGAGTGGATTATTATCGGATAAATTGTACTATACCGTGGCCAAGGATCCTCCTAGGACCATGGCAGAATTAATGGAAAAAGCAGCCAAAATCATGAACGCTGAGGAAACCATGGCTGCGAAGAAGAATACAGACACCAAGGAGATTAAGGTTGAAGCTGGTAAAATCAAGAAGAAGGATCAGAAGAATAATGGTGGCAAAAGGCCGTCAAAAGGAAAGCAAGCACTAGAGCAGATGAGGAAATTTAGAAATTATACTCCCTTGAAGGTAGATATAAATCACATTCTGGAAGAAATCAAGAATAGCGAGGAGTTAGCCTGGCCAGGAAAAATGAAGGCGGATCCTGACAAAAGGGATAAGTCCAAATATTACGAATTCCACAAAGACCATGGTCATACGACCAAGCATTGCATAGCTCTCCCGAATGAAATTGAAGCACTCATTAGGCGAGGAAAATTGGCCAAGTATGTTGATCGCCAGAATGATGGAAAGACCAACAACCGAGGAAGGCAAAGATCTAAGTCTCCTCGTCGAGCAAAAGAAGATAAGAAGAGAGATCACGAAGATAATCCAGAAGATGATCCCGACCTTCCTAAAAGACCAAGACAACCAAAGCGTGAGGTATTTTCAATCCATTTGGGATCATTTGAATGTAATTTTATTATAGGTGGAGATGCATGAGGTGGAGATCTTACTGCGGAGAGGAAGGATTACCTCAATGAGGCTCAAGCTTGCTCGTACATACAGCGAATAAATTTGGCTGAAGATGATCGCCCGAGGAAGGTGAATAAGGACAAACTGGTCATTGTTTTCTCTAAAAATGACTTGGCAGGTGTACTATATCCCCATGACGACTGATGATATGAGAAATCGCCATAAGTCATTCTCATATCAGCAAGTCAAAGTGTAAAATATGTAATGAATAAACCACGCAAGTAAATAGAGAAAAGACAAGATATAGAGTGGTTCAGCCTTTAAAATAGGCCTACGTCGACTGTGTTGCTCCGCTCTCATTATATGTGTTGTATTGTACAATATAATCGTGCCTAAAGAGGCATACAAGTATGAGTATAAAGGAGAATACATGATGAGTGAGGATTCCGGTGTGCCGGAGAGGTAGCTGCGATGTGGATGAACAGTCCTCCAACTGTGCGCTGAGGTTGTGTAGAGAGAGTCGGAGTTTTAGAACCTGCCCCGGATGTGTGTGGAATCCCCCCCCCCCATTTCGAGGTGTGGTCCTCTATTTATAAGAGGCATGTGTGCTATGTCACGTGCCCTATGCACGCGACATATATCAAGTCTGGAGTAGTTACGAATGAGGGGGATGCGGCCTGCAAGGCAAGCAGTGTTGTGAACCTGTGGCGCTGGAGGCAAAGCTGCCACGCCCTGAACCTAGTAGTGCCGCGGATGCTACTTGGAGAATAATTACTATGTGCCGCGCTCTATAATAGTCAGGGCCGCACCCCATGCCAGCCATATCCATGGCTTCTTAATGGAGGTCGTGCCCTTTGATGAGGTGGGCCGCTCCCTCTATCCTGCAGGGTCGCGACCTGTATTTCTGTAGGGCCGTGGCACCTTAGCATTTGTATTGTAAAATACTATCCGTGGTAGGGTGCTATATTTGCACTATCAATAAGCCCCCAAGCCGTGATGCCAAGAGAATTCAATCGGGGCCGCGGCTTAGACCAGTGCTTGGGTGCCGCGGGTCTATCAAAGCGACGATTAGTCTTTCGCGCTCTCTTATATAAATTGTTTTTGGCCGTGGACTTCATTACATTTCCAAAACTTTGAGAGCAAATCATGAGTGAATTATGTTCTTCCTCTCTTGTGTATTCCGGTGACCCTCTGAGGTTGCGTGTGGTGGTGCTAGGTGGTTTGAAGTTGAGCATTGCTGATTTCTTCATTTTCCAGGTAACTTTTTCGATCAATCATTCTTTTTAATCAACTTCGTAGCTTATATTTCTTCAATAATCAAACACACAAGCTTCTTCATTGCTTGATAGGATTTTAGGGTTTTAATTGAACTGCCATCACCCTAGAATTAAACACACGTACGATAAAATAATTGTTTGAATCCATCTTCGTATGCTGAATCCCATGAAATCATGTAATGGTTCTTGTTGTTCATGATGTTTCTTAAAATTCTCGATATAAATTCTTCATATTCAGGTTATTGAATCTTCAAAACGGCTAAACATTAGATACTTAACTGTTTAAGGGAGAGGTCGCGGCGTGATAGGAATTCGATAATCCATTCCCCTTAACTGTCATGGTCCTTATTTGCGTCGTACCGTGCCAAATGGCCGCGGTCCATTAAATTATCATCTGCGGCACTTTGATGCAAATCAACATATTCTGCTGCGGTGGTGGAGTCTTTAAAGACTCTGAATCACCACCCTTGTAGTTTTGAACAACCTTCAATCTTTCATGAACCAAATACACATCCATGTTAAATAACTGTATTTGCTACTAGAATCCCTTGAATTGACTTAGCAATTTTAGGAACGGTCATGGCCAAAAATATCTTAAAACAATTTGAGCCTATATCCGCGGTAGTATATGTTCCCCTGCTGATATAGTAGGTGGTTGCGGCTGGTAGGACCAGAGGACAACCCCTTTGGTTCAAGTAGTAGAGTTGGGCCATTAATAACTACGTTAGGGTAATAATTCCAAACAAATTTTTACTATTTATAAATAATATTTTCATGGCTTCTTGAAGTCTTCTCCAAACCATACTGGCTGCGGTGCCTAACTGCGAACTTTGATTTTCAGGTACTGCTGCAGCCATATGAGCTTTGACCCAGACGAGTTCCTGAGAGGCTTTTGGGCAAAGCACTTTGGAACCTCTCCTCCTGAACTCACTTTCGTGCCCCCTCTAAGATCAATAGGGCCTTGCAAACTAAATGATTGCCCAAACTGCGTGATACTTGACTCAGACTCCACAGACTCTGTGTCTGGGAAGGATTTTCAATCCGCGCCGATAGAAGAAGATGCCAACTCAAGTAATCATCCAGTGGGTGCAGGTGATGATGCCACGGAAGTTAGAGAAAACCCAGATGGTACTTCTCGGAGGGCTAAGAGACCCTCAGCTGCACTTGATATCCGCAGCGCCATGACCCAAGACTGGGTTGAGCAGGTTGATGAGGCCTTCAAATTTCCAAAAAATTTAATGTGCTCTGCACCTGCCGCGAACCAAAGACCTTGCACGGTTTTGGTCGATGGAGTTTGCTTCCCACTCCATGCCTTTATTTATGGGCTATGGCTGCCTGTTCCTGTTCCCATCCATTGCCTTTTTCAGACAATGAAACTGGCCCCATCCCAGTTAGATCCTAATAGCTGGAGAGCCATTCTTGCCGCGGTTGTCCTTTGGGATAACTTATTCAAAAAGGACATCACTCCCGCAGAATTCTTTCACTTCTACCACTCAAAGGAGAACTGAGCGAAGTTCGCGTGTCACTACTACTTCTCTGTGTGCGGAAGGGATGAGACCCTTTACACTGGGAGGCCGACCAGTGTGAAGAACTGGAAGGGGATATATTTTTACATCTCCGACGAAGGCTAGGAGATTCACCCCGGGGAGAATGAGAGGGAAATGTCATATAGAATGCCGTGGCAATTGGGGTCTCCCTCTAAATTAGGTACTACGACTATAGCCACGTCCCTTTATCATATTTTTTATATTAACTTCCACTAACCTTTACATTATCTTTTCTACAGCTCTTGACAATTTTCATTTGAACAAGCGGCAGGAAAAGAGAGTTGCCGAGGCCGCAGTCGTTCCTGCTGAACATAAAAAAGTTCAGCACGCTTGTTACATCAGCGACCATATTTAAAGCAGGATTTTTCCCCAATAAGTCCATTCCTCAACAGATGGGTGCTGAAGGTAATACACTGCGTCATGATTTTTATTCCACGGTCACTAATGCTCTTAAATTCCTTTCCCAATGTTTGTTGTTGCTTTTTCAGGTGAGGAAGTTGACAGGGAATTTCTAGCCTTGCAACTGGCAGAAATGGACGAGGATGCAGTCGTCCTAAACAACACTGCATGGAGAAGAAAGAGAAAAAGGTCCAAAGTCAAGGCACCTATCGCGGCACCGTCAAACGATTTGGAAACACCAGTCGCGACCTCTACTCCTGCCGCGGAGCAAACTGGTGTTGCCGCCCATCCAACGTCTGAATTTGATGATGACATTGGGGCCAACCTAGCTGTGGCTGGTTTGATGTTCGATGATGTCCCTCTAGGTACAACTTCTCCGCCGCCGCCACCTGTTGTTGCAGTAAACGCAAATCTGGCACCTCCCCAGTTTCGCGACGAAGCTGGTCCCGACGGTAGACAGCGTCCCCAATTGAGACAGCTTGACCCAGAGTCTTCATGGGACACTACCGCAAAAGGCTGCGCGAAGAATGAAGAGAATTATTGATGTCGCGGACCAAGACAGGTTGGTGGGTGTAGACCACGACGACTTGGAGGACTGTGGTCTCCATAGCCTTCTGAGGGTAAGTGCTACCATTTTTTACTTTTGCTACTGACTTTTTTGCATCCCATATTTTCCTTCTAACTTGTTTGATTTCAGGCCGCGGATGTTATGGTGGCCCTGAAGAGGAAGTATGAAGACCTTTATAAACTGAAAGAGGCTATAGATAGGGTGTATACTTCTGACTTGTAAGCTGCACGGACCTCATCTTTTGAAGCTGGCAAGAAGTCTTCTGCCGCGGCTCTTCAGGCAGCCCACATGGACCTAGAGAAAGCAAACAAGGCGAGGGAGGAAGCGGAAAAGAACTTCAAACAGGCCGCGGACTCCCTTAAAACCTCCCAGCCCCAGACTACGGAAGCTGTCCACGTCGCGGAGATTTTAAGCAGTAAGCTCGCTCTTCTTCAGGAGAAGTACGAAGAGCTAGAGGCGAAGTCGGCTCAATAAGCCTAAGAGCATGTCGCGACAATAAAAAAGATGGAGGCTGATCATGTCAATGCCCTCCAGCTGCCCATAGACCACACCGTAGAGTCATTCAAAGGCTCCAAGGACTTCTTCCTCATCAACAACAGGGCTTAACTCCACGGTTATCAGGAACTTCGACAGAGATTTATAAAAACCTTCCCTGAAGCCAAGGATTCGGTTCTTGCTTGGAAACTCAATGATGCCGAGCATCAAGAATGCATCGCTAAGCTTAAGGCCGCGGCCGAAGAGAAAGCGAGGTTGAGGGCTGAAGTAGAAGTGGCAGACGCGGATGGAGAAAATAAGACATCTACGGATGGCGAGGAGGCTGATGAGAATGATGACGCAGCTTCTTAAACTTGTATTCAGTTTCTTATCATTAATACATGGTTGCGTCCCTCCTTCTACTTTATTTATGTTGTGACTACGGCCTACTTTTCTGTAAACTGTTAATATCAAGGCTACGACCATATTTGATTGCTTGCAACTCTTTGTTTTATTACTTTGCTTGCTTTAATGAATGGTTGAACGTAACTGCTTTTCATATTTGAAAATGTATTCTTGATTGGATGATCATAATATTTTTAATCCGCGGATAGCATGTGATCTTCCAAAGTATGATTATTTGTTATGCCCGCGTCCACATAAATAGTGCTACGGCACCTTCAAAAGTATAGGCCATAGGCTGCACTATTTCATAAGGCTGTTGTATACGGGCCGCGACCCTTTCTCTATTTTTAATGAATGCACTGCCCCTGAATAAGGCCGCGTCCTCTAAACGATTTCGCTTGATGGCCGCAGGCGTACTTACAAGGCTGCGGCACTCTGAGTACATGGATATTCTCAGGCTGCGGCACTCTGATGTGTATTTGGTTGCCCGAACCGCTTAACCATTGTCATCCCGTAATCGATATGGGACATATAGAGAAGGCCTTTCTTCTAGTGCTTCAATTGCCAAATCCCCGTGCGGGAGTGATGTCCTTTTCTATAATATACGGGATACTATCAAGCCTCCCCAGGATGGGTTATGTTATCAAGCCACCTACAGCTATTTGATAGGATATTTTCAAGCCTCCTCAAGTTGGGTTATGTTATTAAGCCAACCACAGCTAATATACGGGATACTATCAAGCCTCCCCAGGCTGGGTTATGTTATCAAGCCACCCACAGCTAT
This sequence comes from Sambucus nigra, assembly GCA_949130495.1. Taxonomy (NCBI): domain Eukaryota; kingdom Viridiplantae; phylum Streptophyta; class Magnoliopsida; order Dipsacales; family Adoxaceae; genus Sambucus; species Sambucus nigra. Next base: position 60,164,222 of record OX422209.1, on the reverse strand, counting down.
TAGATAGGATATTTTTAAGCTTCCTCAGGCTGGGTTATGTTATCAAGCCACCCACAGCTATCAGATAGGATATTTTCAAGCCTCCTCAGACTGGATATTATAAGCCTTACAGCTTGATGACGCATCCCGAAAGCTTAAAAATAGGCATTGTAAGCCCTCGTGGCTAATGATGCTTCCAAAAGCTAAGAACGGGCATTGTAAGCCCTTGTGGCTAATTGAAGCATCCCGAGAGTTGAGAACGGGCATTATAAGCCCTCGTGGTTAATAAAAGCTCCTTGAATCCTCATATGCTTTCGTGAATATGGTCATCATACGATAAGATATAGTTGCATATCGTGAGGGGAACTTCTGAGCTAATTAAAATCGCAATCCCTCCATAGGTGCGCCCCGAAATAATAATAATTTTTTAAGATAATTTATTATTCTTCCCTTAGAATCTGTTTAAGACAAAAGGTCTTTTTGTGAGATGACAGATTATGAAAACAAGAGAGAAATCAGATATGGCAAAACTTGATAATTTTTATATCTATATATGCATGCACCAACAAATGACTTAGTTAATAAAACATAAGGTCTTGAAGATTAGGGCTATAATGAGCTTCATAAAACATAAATAGAAATAGTTGAAATTGGAAAAACTAAGGATGAGAGGCGGTATGCAGCCTTTGTCAGGTTTAACTGAATCCTTTATGCATTCTTCAGGAATCGTTGCAGCGTCCCTTGCCCAATTAGCCTTTCAACTTCATCCTTCAGAGCATAGCATTGCTCAGTTTCATGGCCATGGTCCTGGTGGAAATTACACTAGGTAGCTTTGTTCCTCTTGTGGGGTGGAGCTCTCAGCTTTTTTGGCCACCTCAATAGATTATCCTCTTTGATGGACTCAAAGATCTCTTCAATCGGGAAGGTCAACAGATTGTAGGCCCCCAATTTTTTCTCTACCTTTTCCACTCTCTTTTTCTGGCTCCTACTAACTGCTTCCGCGGCAGCCTCCTCTTGAAACGTCGCGGCATAAAAGACTGCTGGTGATTTTTTCATGGGTGTCGCACCCACATTGGGAGAGGTCGCGGCCTATAGCATTAAGACCCTCTGAGTTAGATAATTGACATGAGTCTGAAGTGAGGCATGGCTGTCATAGAGATGGTTGAGGTGATTGTACAGCTGCACAATCTCATTTTTGACTTCTGCGCTCTGGCTGGATTCTCCTTCCATCTCTGTTTTTGTTATTCTTTATAAAGTATATAGAATCTGAGACAAAACTAACAGAAGTGAGTAATCACAGAAATATTGGGAAGTAGTGTTTGAACTGCTTCACGATATGCTGACGAGGCAGCGGCCAGTATGGCACCCAAGTGCACTGTCGCAACCCTTGAATGGTATTCACGGAGGTTAAACTGAAGGCCAATCGAGTCCCCTCCCCGGTGATTGAGCTGTTGTAACAGGTCCGCACTAGTAAGGGTCGCGGCATTTGAGTCTGTTGAGTTGACAGGCTGCACCCCTGTCTAGGTAGTAAAGGAAAAAATCCTAAGACAGGAACCCAAAAACTATGTTCTTCTCCCCCAACACGTGAAGAGTACCTACTAGGGTCTATCGATGAGAGAATACCTTTGCGGTGTACAAAACGACACGATTTCAATGATAAACCCTAGATCATAGGTCGATAACAGCAAAAAGGTGAGTAAATACAACCCTTCCCTAATCGTCCATCTTTTCGGGACTAAAGTCCACCATGCTTTTCAGCATTATCTAGATAAAATGATATCACAGAGGTATGTAAAATAGATCTAAAGTCATCAAATGAAGACCCAAGAGCAGATCTGGATATAAGGAATACCCATTTTAGGGTGAAAATATAGAACGGAGCTCAATAACCAGAATCGGCCCTTGAGAAGATGATCCACAGGACATTCAGGGATCGAATAAGGTGTCTAAGAACTCAAATATATAGAGAAGCAAGATTAAAATATCTCTTTTCCCACAGACGGCGCCAGATTGATGATATGAGAAATTGCCCACAAGTTATTCTCATATCATCAAGTCAAAGTGTAAAATATGTAATGAATAAACCAAGCAAGTAAATATAGAAAAGACAAGACATAGAGTGCTTCAGCCTTTAAAATAGGCCTACATCCACTGTGTTTCTCCGTTCTCATTATATGTTTTGCATTGTACAATATAAGCGTGCCTAAAGAGGCGTACAAGTATGAGAATAAAGGAGAATACATGATAACTGAGGATTCCGGTGTGCCGAAGAGGTAGCTACGATGTGGATGAACAGTCCTCCAATTGTGCGCTGAGGTTGTGTAGAGAGAGTCGGAGTTTTAGAACCTGCCCCGAATGTGTGTGGAATCCCTCCCCCCCATTTTGAGGTGTGGTCCTCTATTTATAAGAGGTATGTGTGCTGTGTCACGTGCCCTGTGCACGTGACATATATCAAGTTTGGAGTAGTTGCGAATGAGGGGGATGCGGCCTGCAAGGCAAGCAGTGTTGTAAACTTATGGCGCTAGAGGCAAAGCTATCGCGCCCAGTACCGAGTAGTGCCGCGACTGCTGCTTGGAGAATAATTACTATGTGTTGCACTCTATAATAGTCAGGGTCGCACCCCGTGACAGCCATCTCCGTGGCGTCTTGATGGAGGCCGCGCCCTTTGATGAGGTGGGCCGCTCCCTGTATTTCTGTAGGGCCGTGGCACCTTAGCATTTGTATTGTAGAATACTATCCACGGCAGGGTGCTATATTTGCACTATCAACGACCTATTGGTGATCAAGATGAGAATGAAGGAAGTGGTGATTTCAGGGGTATTGGTGGACAATGGAAGCTTTGCAGACATCATGTTCTACCCATGCTTGGACAACTTGAATTTGAAGTTAGCCCAGTAGGAGCCCTATCATAAGCCCCTCCTCGGGTTTACTAACGAAAAGGTTTTTCCACTTGGGATGATCAAGTTGGATATGCTTATCGGTATATGGCCTGCTTGTCGAACAGAAAGGGTACGGTTTTTCATAATGGATAAAAATGTCCAATCAGCCTATAACATCATCATGGGCAGGGTAGGTCTGAAGACGTTCGAGGCAGTACCATCCACTGTACATCAGCGTCTAAAGTTCCCAACCAATTTTGGAGTGGGAGTAGTGAAAGGCGACCAAAAAGTAGCTCGGGAATGCCATTACTCATCTGCCGAACAGGAAGAACGAGAAGAATCCAGGAAGAAGACTATTACCTATCAAGTGGTTGAAATAGGAAATGCAGAGATTGAAACATAATACCCTAGAGACGAGTCTCAGCTCGTGAAGGGCCAGGTCATGGAAGCTACCGAAAGTATCATTCTGGACGACGAACACCCAGAACGAACAATCCAAATTGGTGCGTCATTGGATGTATCGATAAAACAGGAACTAATAACATTTCTAAGGCGCAGAAAATAGACTTTGGCATGGAGTCATGAAGACATGCCAGGGATAGACCCGTGTTTCCTGTGCCATAAGCTCAACGTGAACAAGGAGGTCAAGCCAGTGAAGTAGCTAAGAAGTGTGTTTAGCCCTGAAAAGAATCAAGCTATACAGGAAGAAGTGGAGAAACTACAAAAATCCTTTTTTATTGAGGATGTCAAATATCCTGATTGGCTAGCAAATGTGGTGATGATAAAGAAGAAAAACAATAAGTAGAGGATATGTGTGTACTTCACTGATCTTAATAAGGCATATCCAAAGGATCATTTCCCTTTGCCTCGAATCGATCAATTGGTGGATGCTACTTCGGGGCATGAATTATTGAGTTTCATGGATGCTTATTCTGATTACAATCAAATTAAAATAAAACCTGAGGATAATGAAACTACCTCCTTTATAACCCCAAGAGGAACTTATTGCTATAATGTTATACCTTTCGGACTTAAAAATACATGTGCAACATATTAGCGGCTGATGAATAAGGTGTTCGTAGAGAAAATCAGTCATAACATGGAGGTTTATGTCGACGATATGCTGGCGAAGAGAAAGAAAGCTGCTGATCATCTAGTTGACCTAAGTCAGACTTTTGATCAACTAGAAAAGTATCAAATGAAGTTGAATCCCACCAAATGCATATTTGGGGTGCGAGAAGGTATGTTTCTCAGATATATTGTTAACCAACGGGGTATTGAGGCGAACCCTAAGAAGATCAAAGCCCTATTGGAACTACGATCTCCCACTACGAAGAAGGAAGTACAAAGTCTCACAGGGGGAGTTGCATCATTAAACAGATTTGTGTCACGAGCAACAGACAGATGCCTCCCATTTTTAAAAATACTCCGAAAAACTTTTGAATGGAATGATGAATGCGAGGAGGCCTTTCAAGAGTTGAAGAAATATTTGGGGACACCTCCATTATTATCTAGACTAGTGATGGGAAAAAGACTATACTTGTATCTAGCAGTTTCAGAGAATGAAGTCAGCTCGACGTTGATAAGAGAGGAGGATGGAGTGCAAAAATTGGTCTATTACACCAGCAAGGCTTTTCGAGGAGCACAGATCAGATATCCAAGGTTGGAGAAGTTGGCACTGGCACTAATCGAAGCTAGCAGAAGGATGAGGCCATACTTCCAAGCCCATACTATAGTGGTGTACACTGATATGCCATTAAGACAAGCTCTGCATAAACCGGAGAAATCGAGAAGATTGAGGTACTGGGCAGTAAAACTTGGGGAATATGACATAGTTTATGAGCCTAGATCATCGCTCAAGGGGCAGGCAGTAGCTGATTTTCTCGTAGAGTTTACTCAATCGATACCCCCGAAGAATAGGAGTTTAATACAGACCAACCCGTGGATGTTACGGGATCATCAAATTTAGCCCCCGACCAACTTCTATTTGTGGACGATCAAGAGAAGATAATCAACGAGCAGCGAGAAGAGCCGGGGGAGGACAAAAGGAAGTATCAAATATTCCACCGAGGAACTCTGTATGATCAAAAATTTGATAATGAAGTACCTATATGGAATCTGTATGTGGATGGATCTTCATGTGCCACAGGTAGTGGAGCAGGAATTATTTTAAACAGTCCTGATGAGATTGACATATAATATGATTTACGTTTTCAGTTTAAAGCCTCCAATAATGAAGCTGAATATGAGGTTATGATTGTGGGTCTGAGTTTGGCCAAAACCATGAAGGCAGAGCAAGTCGTAGTGTTCAGTAATTCAAAGTTAATCGTAAATCAAATTCTCGGATTGTATATAGCAAAAGGATAACTAATGGTCAAGTATCATGCAAAGGCTATGGAGGTTGTCTCGAATTTTATGGCAGTACAGTTGATCAGAATACCGAGACGGGAGAATGCAAGAGCCGATGCCCTAGCTCGGCTAGCATCAGCAACACGCGCCGAGCTACGAAGAACAATCCTAATAGAAATCCTAGCTGGTCGGAGCATAGAAGAAGATTTGATAATGAACTTCATTACCCTTAACTTGGGACCATCTCTGATGGATCCCATCAGGGCCTATATCGAAGAGGGGGCTTTGCCTATTGATAAACTCGCAGCCAACAAACTGGTAGAAGAACTACTGAGATGTATCCATCCTTTCGAAGTTAAGGACTTGATTGAATAGGTTCATGAAGGGTCCTGTGGAGCCCATGTAGCAGGTCAAACGCTTTTGCAAAGAATAACAACGCAGGGGTATTATTGGCACGATGAGAGATTATTTCACAGCTTATGCTAAGAAGTGCGATAGATGCCAACGCTTCTCCTTCATCCAAAGAACTCCCCAGGCATTGTTAACACCCATCACATCCCCTTGGCCATTCGCCATGTGGGGGATAGATTTGGTCGGGCCACTTCCGACGACCAAAGGAAGATTCAAATACCTTGTGGTTGCTGTGGATTACTTTACTAAATGGGTGGAAGCTGAGCCTCTTATTGACATGGCATATGATAAAGTCTATCAGTTTATTTGGAAGAGTGTCATTTGCAGATATGGTCTTCCAGACGCATTCATCACTGACCATGGAACTCAATTTAACAACGAGGAATTTGCTGCATATTATCATTAATACAATGTACTGAAGATCCACTTTGCGCCAGGCCATCCCCAGAGCAATGGGAAAACTGAAGTGACAAATAGAACCCTACTGAATGGTTTGAAAAAATGACTGGATAATGCAAGGGGAAATTAGATCAACGAGCTACGTTCTGTGTTATGGGCTTATCGCACTACACCACGAACAAAAAATGGGGAATCTCCATACATGTTGACATTTGGAAGTGAGGTTGTCATACCTGCTGAATTGGGTTTACCCACACATAGGGTGCTTAATTTCAATTCTCCTATCAGTAACTTGATGAGACGATTAGATCTGGATATGCTCAAAGAAGTTAGGGAAGAAGCAGACAACAGGAATGCTGCATACTAACAACGAATAACCTTGTTCTACAATAAAAGGGTGAAGCAGTGAAATTTGAAAGAAGGGGATTATGTGATGAAGAAAGTGATCCAAAAGCACAAAAAACTGGAAGCCAACTGGCATGGACCTTACAGAGTAACTGAGGTTATTCATCCAAGGACATACAGAATTGAAACTTTGGAGGGAGAAGAATTCAGAAATGCATGGAATGTAGAGCATCTGCGCAAGTACTATCAGTAATTAAAATTCCTATGTAATACAGTTTCTTCAATATGAGTAAAGTGATGTTTCGACCATATTTCTTTCTTTGTTGAAATTTTTCGGAATATTAGTGCTACACACTACACAAACCCAAGTCCAAAGTAGCAATACCACCAACTCCGATTTGTCGGTGGCTCAATACCACCAACTCCAGTTGGTCAGAAATTCAATACCACCAACTACGATTGGTCGTTAATTCAATACCACCAAATCTGATTGGTCGATAATTCATTACCACCAACTCCGGTTGGTCGGTGAATCAATAGCCACCAACTCCGGTTGGTCGGTGACTCAATAGCCACCAACTCTTGTTGGTCGGTGACTCAATACCACCAACTCCGATTGGTCAATAAATCAGTAACCACCAACTCCGATTAGTTGGTACCAAACTAGGCAAGAAGCTGGACTACCTCCCGGGGCGTCCACTGTCTAGGCAACCAGGTAATCCATACGAGATTACTACAACTAAGCAGGAACATGGGATGAAAATCATTCCATTGCTTAGGCCCAAAGAGTGACAAGTCAGTATAATCAAACAACAAATGGGATAAGTATGGTATATATATATTCACCAACCAACAAACCAACAAACAAGAACATTCTACAAATTATTTCGAAGAAAAAATGAAATTGTCAAAGACTAAAAATTTCTTCATTAAAATCAAGTGTATTACATATGATATGAAGTTTGATTCATTACATAAACATATCCTATTCTATGGGTTTCTTTCCCTCTGCTTTTGACACAGGTTCTACCCCAGCTGGAGGATCATCTAAGGCATAAGGGGAATTTATAAAGTTTAAATCTCATAGCATTCTGACATTGATTATGGATGAATGATTGAGCAAGTGTTCTAGATGAGCTATTTCAAAGTCTGAATGAAGACTGTAATCACCGAGATACTTCGATATCAAAATTTGAGGAATAGCACGGGCTGGAATCCAATTAAGGTCAAGATTTAAGGGAGGCACAGGTAAGTCAAGAACTCCAGTTTCATAATAATTCCATAGAAAATGGCCTTTCTCCAACTTCAAGACACATAAGGCATTCAACCATCCCTGCTTGTATCCTTCGTTGTTCGACTGTTGCAAACGAGCATCAAGGTGATACAGAGCTTCATTATCCAAGCCATCCAAAATTCCCTAGACCGTTTGTGAAATTGATAAGTTAACCTCTCAAGTTGCTCGTGGAGTTTCTTCACCAAAATTTCTTTATTTTCCAGAGCAAAACTTTGATTAGAGAGTTGTTCGCTGAAATTCAAAATCTTCTTAGACATTTTTGCCAAGGCTTGGTTCTTTGCCATCAACTGAACGACTAGATTCTCTAAAGCCGACTGAGTTCTCGCTTCTTTAATTGTGACCTGACTAGTCCTTGCTCGTCCACGAGAAAAAGATCTTACTCTACCACGAGTAGATGTGGAGGGTCCAACTCGTTTCAAAGTTTCTAACTCATCTCGTAAGTTAGCATTTTCTACCTCCAAGAAGGAAAAGCCTTCATCATTAATGGGGACCAAGGCTCCCGAGGAAGAATCAACAGATTTGAGTTGTTTTATTTCCTCCTGAAAAGCAATGTTCTCCTGCTCCAACAACTTGGCGATATGTCTATGCTCTTCAATTTCAAGCTTCAGAACACTCTCTTTTTTCTCATGAGCAGAAATGAACTTGTCATATCCCTTTTCAACACTCAATTGATGGTACTTTTTCTCATAACCTTGGTGTAAAAGTGTTGTAGATTCTTTGTACTACTGTTGAAGCTCCTCGATCGTTCCTTGAAGATCTTCAATCATCTCGTAGTAGGCCACATTATTGGCTACAGCACGATCAAGTAAACACTTCAAGTATTGGTAGGCTTCAACTGCTCGGTCAGAAACACCTGATCCAAGGATGTCAGTTATCTGGGTCTCGTTAAGGTCTGCATGACCAACTTTGAAATAGTCATTGTATTTCTTCATCAACTCTGTATCATGATCTGATAAGAGCTCCATCCTGGCCATAAACTAGCAAAGAGAAGAATAAAAAAATCAACAATAGTGCGAATAAGGCAAATAAGAGAGAAATTCCAGAAGAACAACAGAAGTTTAAATTTTATTCATCATAATAAAAGAAAACATAATTCAAGGTTACATTCACAAAAACAGCAAAATAAAAGACCCGAACAACTTTACACCTTCTCCTTGTTTCCTACGACTTCTTCAGAAGGTTTGGATGAAGGGATTGGTTGCTCGGAGGGCAAAGGCAGCTACTCGATAGATGTGCCAGCTTGTTGGACTTTCTATGAGGGTTGGGCAACAACAACAATAGGGACCTGCTCTCCTATCATCAAGGAAGACTCATCTAAAGGTGCTTCATCTTATTCTTCTTCTCGGAGGAGGGCCATGAGTATGTTGCTGGAACAACTCAGAATTCTCAGTAACCTTCAACTCCTTCACGGCTGCTACCCATCCATTCCTAAAATATTTGACACTGGCATACTCCATTTGAGAAGACATGACAGTCAGGCCTTTGTTCCAACCTTTGTCCCAACCAGCGCTGAAATATTTTTTAACAGCAACTTTCCTTTTTACTATCTCAAAGGAGGTCCTTTCTCTCAGAAGCTCCTTGGCAGACTTCTGTTTTTCTTCTACCTCTATTTTATGTTGCTCGGCAGATTTAAGTTTGACTTCAAGCTCGTTATTATGTTATTCGACCTCCTTTAATTTCTTCTCCAGCTCTTTGGAGGCAGTCACAGGTTGATCTCGGTTTGCTTCAACAGACGTGAGTTGCTTCTCCCAAGCATCTTTGTCTTCCTCATATTTCTGACGAGATTCCCTCAAAGATTGGGTTAGTCCAACAAAAGATTCTTCTACCCCACCCGAGGAGCTGGAAGCCTTGATGGCTTCATCCTTCTTCAAAATACTATTGAAGCAAGTCACAAGCTGAAAAAAGGAAGAATTTTAAGTCAATATATAAACATAGTATTAGAAATAAAGGACACATCCTAAAGATACTTACTGAAGTAATGTGTTGAGCGACTAATGTAGTAAGTCTCTCATGAGAAAAGGTGTCTTCAACACCTTGGGTTTCTGGAACAGTCCAAGATTTTATCAAGCCCATAGCAGAGCTCGGAGCAATAAGAGCTGGAACACTATCTTCAACATTTGAAGGTTGAGAGCTGCTTCAACAAGTCTCTCACAAGAACTTCTTTTTAATCTCCTCAGAGGAACAGGAGATGTCTCTGTTGGTGCAATGACAACAGTCTCACTCGAAGGTGAGATGACAACAGTCTTACTCGGAGGCACAAGGGGCTTCTTGCCAGCCTCCTTGGCAGCAATAGAAGGGGGTACATCTGTATTCTTTGTCCCTTCATCGAGGACACTTTTCTTGTTCTTCTTTGCCTCATAGATGGCAAAGGAAGACTTGTCAAAAAAGGCAGGAGCTTTCCTCTTCTTCATGAGATCAATCTGTTGGTGGGGTGCACATTAGATCTGCTTCTTATTTATTGCAATACAGAAGCTACACCTCGTCTTTCATTGCTCGTCCTCATCCCGTGGTAGTTGATCTTGATCGGGTACCAACCTCCGAGACCAGTGTGGAAGGTTCTTCTTCATGAGATCAGTAATAGGAATACTCAAGTCAGAAGAAGAACCTTCCACACTGGTCTCAGAGGTTGGTACACTACACCAAAATGGCCAAATTGTCACCTTTCAGCCGGCCAGCCTTGTCAAGGTCATTGACCGTGACAAAAAATACGTATTTTTTGTCACGGTCATTGACCTTGACACGATCGTGACAAGTAATTGTCACGGTCATTGATCGTGACAAGACCGTGATAAATTTACTTGTCATGGACTTGTCACGGTCAATGATCGTGATAATTCTTTAAATAATTGTCACGGTCAATGACCTTGACACGACCGTGACAATGTTAACAGCAAAAACCCTTTCCCCCTTCTTTTTTCCCTCCCGCGTCGTTCCCTCCCTCTCTCTCTCTCTCGACGCTGCTCTCTCTCTCTCTCTCTACTTTCAGGTTTAATTTTCTCTCTCTCTCTCTCTCTCTCTCTCTCTCTCTCTCTTCCATTTATATGTATGTTTGTGTGTATATATATGTGTGTATGTGTGTATATATGTGCATGTGTGTGCATGTGTGGGGGGTGGGGCAAGGTGGGGTAGGGGGTGGGTCAGGGTGGGGGCAGGGGGTAGGGGGTTAAAAATGTAAATATATAAGTAATTTTCTATAAATTTCCAAAAATAATATCCAAAAATGTAAATGTAAATAATATCCAAAAATAATATCCAAAAAATATAAATTTGTAGTAATTGTCATCCGAAGTTGCTAAAAGCATCCGAAGTTTAAAAAGCATGAAAAATAAAATATTTTTTAAGATTTGTGGTGAATAACTAAAGTTAAAAAAAGTATTACTTTAGTCATTAAATTACTTTTTGATTTCGGGCGATGCGCGTAAATTTGTAGTAATTGTCTTATAATAAAGATCAATTAGTCTATGTTGTTGAAAATTTTGATCAAATTGGTGAGCCCTTCATATTTTAAAAATGTTGTTTTTATTCCTATAGAACAGCTTAGATAGTGTGTGTGTGTGTGTGTATGTGGTCAATACATGAATTTATTTTTGTATTTGAATTAACCCATGAATTTATTTTTGTATTTGAATTAACCCATTATATGAAACATACTTGAAATTAAATATTAAACATACTTGAATTAACCCATTATTTCAATTGACCAATTGAAATAACACTCACACCTGCCATTCTACGTCGTGTACTTGGAGAACTAAGGGGATATGCTGTCGAATTTTTTTCAAATCGTAACAATGTGCATGAGCTGTTAAGTATATTACAGAAAAATGTATTCTTGAATGGGATAGGACCACTTACCCTTTAATAGGATAGTTAAATGATGGGATAATTAAATAAAACATACTATAAATCTAAGTTTTGTTTACCTTTAATAGGTGTTTAGTTGTGGTAGCTGTGATGGGATATCCAAAATACATAGAGTGGATGGGTGAGACTAATAGAATGGAGGATGTGTTTCGCAGAGGTGCTAACGAATTTGTGAAATATGCAAAGAGATGTCGTAATGATGAAGAGTTTCCGTGTCCGTGTGCTAGGTGTAAGAATGGTAAGGTGTTTGAGTGGAAAACAGTTGAACTACATTTGTTAAGATCGGGTATGCAAGATAGTTATCGATTTTGGAGTTTTCACGGTGAATTTAAAGTTCCTTTTGTCCCCGACCAACCTTCACAACAACCTTCAACAAGTAGAATAGATGTAGAAGGGGACGACGTAGATCATAATATGTTAGAGGATTTAGTTGATGATGCGTACGGAGTTTATGAAGCTGAGGAGAATGAGGTTACTGATGATGTAGAAGATTCAAGTGCTCGTGAAGATAACACGATAAAACTTGACGATGACTACCAATGTTTAAAATTTAAGGCGACCCAACCGTTATACTCTGGCTGTGAGAAAGATCAAACAACTTTACATGCCATGGTTGGTTTGCACAGTTTGAAGACGCAGTACGGTTTGTCTAGCAATAGCGTGACGGAAATTCTGAAATGGGTGAAGGGCTTATTACCCAAGGTGAATACACTTCCAAATAGCTATCCTGTTATGAAGAACAGTTTGAAAGGTTTGGGAATAAAGTAAAAATCGATTCATGCTTGTGTGTATGACTGCATACTATACCGAAAGGAGTATGAAAATCTCGATCGTTGTCCGGTATGCGATGAACCTAGATATGTCCAATCTACTAGTAAGGAAGACACAAGCTCAAAAGTGCCTCAAAAAGTAATGAAATATTTTCCCGTTGGGCCTAGATTAAAGCGATTTTTCACAGTACCATGGATTGCAGAGGCAATGACTTGGCATGCTCGGGCAGAAGTAGGGGGTAATATCATGCGTCATCCTATTGATTCTACTGCATGGCGGAGTATGAATTTTGAGTATCCCGATTTTTCTCGAGAACAACGCAACATTCGTTTGGATATATCAAAAGATGGTTTCAATCCATTTGGAAATCTAAGCACCAATCAGAGTGTATGGCCAGTGATCCTAGACCCACTCAACCTCCCTCCTTCACAGTGTATGAGACCTGAATTTTCGATGATGGCTTTATTGATACCTGGGCCAAAGGCACCAAGTGATGATATTGATATCTACCTGGATCCTTTGGTAGAAGAATTAAATGAGTTGTGGGAAGAGGGTGTGCAATCATTTGACTCTTTTAGAAAAGAAGAGTTTACGCTGAAAGCTATGTTGATGTGGGCAATTCATGATTTTCCAGCTTATGGGACAGTATCCGGATGTGTAGTACATGGTTATTTGGGGTGTCCTATTTGTGGAGAGGAGACCGAATCTCTTCGTCTATCCTCTAGCTTAAAAAATGTATACCATTGCCACAGGAGGTTTTTACCCCCAGCTCATAGTTTCAGATTTGAGAAAGGTTCCAATTTTTTATTAGGCGGAGTTGAACATAGGCTACCACCGAGGCAACTTTCGGGTTCAGAAATTGAAAGTAAATCTTCTGAATGTGGCCCAAATATGCCAGGTAAGAATCCCAAATTTAAGAATGTCAAGCATAAGAAGACCCCAACTGGGAATGAAACTGAGATAAGAAAGGCATGGTCTCGGAGGTCAATTTTATTTGACTTGCCTTATTGGAAGAAAAGTCCGGTGCGCCATGTATTGGATGTGATGCATGTAGAGAAGAACTTCGCTGAACATATTGTGGGTACTTGCCTTGGGGGGAGTCATTCGAATGATGGAGAAAATGCACGAAAAGACCTTAAAACATTAAAACTTAAACCACAACTATGGTTGAAAGAAGATAGTAGGGGAAGGACAATAATTCCCCCTGGTGCGTTTACTTTGACGAGTGAGGAAAGGAAGGTGCTTCTAGACACAATATATAATTTGAAGGGCCCGTCTACTTTTTCGTCCAACTTGAAAAGGATTGTAAATTATGTTACTCATGATTTACATAAGTGTAAGTCCCACGATTGGCATGTGATCATGCAATTGGTTCCTCTATAGTTTAAGCATTGTTTCTCCAAGCACAAGGATTTGCGTAAGGCTATTATGCAAATTAGTATTACCTTCTCCCTCTTGTGTGAGAAGGTAGTGAATCGAGAACACATAGTGGTCGCAAAATTGGCTGTGAACGAAGTGATTTGTGTATTGGAGAAGTACTTTCCCCCAGCATTCTTTAACATAAGTGTTCACTTGTTGGTACACCTATGCAACGAGGCACTTCTTTGTGGTCCAGTTAGATATCGGTGGATGTATCCGTTTGAAAGATTGATGAAAGTTTTTAAAGATTACGTCAAGAATACGCGATATATTGTAGGATCAATTGCAGAGGAATACATCACCGTGGAGTCATCAATATATACTCGGGAATATATGCCTGACTCGACCAGCGTTGATGACACTGATGAATTCCTCGATGATGGTGGTAATGTGATGGGAAAACGAGTGAAATTAACGAGTTTGCAACATGAACAAGTAGCTCGTTATCTATTTGACACACATGAAGATGTCGAAGAATGGAAAAAGTAAGTTTCGAATATTATAATGTTTAACATTATGTTAGATTATTTTATACATGATTAATTTTGTAATATGCAGTAAATATGAAGCCTATGAGAACAATAAAAGACGAAAAACAATGGTACAATCAGACATCGAATTTAGGCTATGGTTGACACAAGAGGTAATTATAATGAAAACAGTCGTTATATAACGTTACATTACACTCAAATTTTACCACTAATATAATTAATTTATCTATATTCTCAGCTCCTAAAGATGGGTGATGCGACATCAAGGCTTGCTCATCTAGCCACTGGACCCTTGTTCGTGGCACAAGAGTACAAAAAGTATCGATTGAACGGTTACATTTTCGGCGCTAAAGTGTACGAGGAAAGTACAAATGTACAGAACTCGGGAATTTCATACAAGGCTCTTACTTTCTTTCGAGCGAGCGCAAAAGATAAAAACCTCGTTGAAGCTGAAATGACTTACTATGGTGTAATCCAAAATATATTTGAATTGGATTATATAAGCTTCAAAGAGGTTGTATTTTACTGTGAATGGGTAAGAGTTGAGGATAAAAATGCTTGTAAAGTTGATCCTGTCACCAATTTGATCATGGTTGACTTGTCCAAGTTGAAGAGCAACGACCACGTGAGCGATGAGCCGTTTGTTTGTGAATTTCAAAAGGTTAAGCAAGTGTTTTACTCGGAGTATATCAACAACGAGCCGTGGTCAATTGTCCAACACGCGCCAAGGCGTCTAAATAGTAGTGTGGATGACTTGGCTGTTCCTACCGAATATCAATCCATTTTTTATGATAACCCGAATTTGAAACAATTTTTCAATTTGTAATAAATATTTCAATTTGTACCGAAACATCCATTTTAATGCTTTTACTTGATCTACACTTTATCATTTTCACTCTTGTTTAGTGTGCGTGTGTGGAGAGGAGATTAATACATAAATATTCCAACTACATCTAAGTTTTGTTTATACTAATCCATGAATATACGCTTCTTACCTTTAATAGGTGATTAGTACATAGTTATGTGGGGTGTCCTATTTGTGGAGAGGAGACTGAATCTCTTCGTCTATCCGAACACTAAGAAATGCCATAATCCTATGGAGCGATGCTCTGCAAATTCCTCCCAACCGTTATATAGCCAAACATCACCAGTTGAAGTTGTCAATTCCACCCCACCACTTGGAACTTCTAGCAAAACATGGGAGACCATTGAAAGGTGGAATTGACAACTTCAACTGCTGATTTTTGGCTACACAACGGTCGGAAGGAATTTGCAACGCATAACTCCATAGGATTATGGTATTTCTTAGTGTTTAGATATGAAGAGAATTATAATTAACACGATTGCCCAGGGTACATTAGTTGGAAGGAGGTGCCATATGAGCTCAAGTTAGCTGTTTGAGTGACACTACAGGTAATGTATTTATATTTATATGTCAATTTCGATTTCGATTTCGATTTCAATTACGATTTATATTTATCTATATTTGAGGGGCGGATACTAATTTTACTTTATTTGAATTCAGGGGACAGGGAGTGTCCCGAAGGGTAGGCCACATATGCTCTATACTTATGTGGCTATTCGGACGAGAAGGGAAGGATAAGGAGGTGTTCCCGAGCGTCGCGATACAAAATCTCTTTTTCATGCAAATAGTTTGTAGATTTCAGATAAAATGATGGTGATGTTGTTTCTTTTTAAATAGTTTCTTATTTGAATATATATTTGCATTATCTTTAGTTTGTTCGGATATATGATGTTTGGAACAGGTACAACGTTGCTATAACAGGTACAAATATACTGCTGGGCAGTGGTAGTGGCCATACTGCCCATCAGATTTTTTTTAAATTCTGCCCAGAATTGTCACGGTCAATGACCGTGACAATTTTTTTAAAAAGGGTCACGGCTTTATCACGGTTTATAACCGTGACAAACGTGTCACGGTCATTGACCGCGACACGACCGTGACACAACCCCATGATCAAAATAATCCCTATTGGCATCGGGAAGATTGATAACTAACGCTCTATTCAAAAACCTAGTTTTTAAATAGAAAGTATTGTCGCTAGTGAACCATCTATACCAATACATAATTTCTAGAATTCCCAAACGAGTTCCATGAAGTTGATTCAACCTATGTACGCCATTAACTACCCTCCATGTATTTGGAGCTACTCTTGCAGGTACAATATCAAAATATTAGCAAAACTCCAAACACATGTGATTTGGCGAGAAAGAAAAACCAGATTCAGCTACAAAAAGACTTGGGAACCAGTGTCCCTCTGCCAAAGAAAGTAAATCACAAGGATAAGAAAGTTCTTCCAAAATGACCCAAGAAGGGATGGAAAACTCAGACCGAAATTTGTCTAATGATTCAACAAGATAAACCATGGGGAATAAAGAAAATAAAGAAGAAGGAAGAAAATCTTACAGAGGAAATAGAGGTCAGTTGTCAATAAAAGATGGAAAGAACAAAGGCACAAGATAGAGAGAAAATGAAGAGTTCAGAGATACAGATTTGAAAAGTGAAAAACGATAGGATTTCTAACGCACTTAAATACTTTATCTCGGGAATAGAGAAAGGCAATGATTACAAGGGAAGACGTTTGCGTTTTCGGCAGCTAAAAGAAGAAAAAGGCACAAATATCGAAGTGATCGTGAAAATTCAAAATATTTATGAAGCCTGATATTATGCGGAATTATATACAAGGAAAGTCTTCCTAAAATTCAAGAATAACAGTAATCCAAGCAATTTCAAGCAAAAAATTCCACACTCTCCTTCAACCTCAACTATGAAACATTGGGGGCTTCTGTTGATACCAAATTTAGTCTGCTGACGTGGACCAATCACTTGAAGGCACGTGTCAACCTATATAGCAAATACAAATACTTTAGACGAGCAACTCAGTCACCCCGAGAAACTTAAGCATACCGAGCAACTTAAGCGGTCCGAGCTACTTAGCGTGCAGAGCATCCAAATCAGGAGAATCAAAAGACAGCTACGCATTAAATGCGCATTATTATCGTACAGATGTATATGTCTACTAGATAACAGCACATTATCCTTTCATATGTACCGCCTCAAGGCTATAAATACATTGTAACCTCCTCATAAGAAGGGGACTTTAGATTTCTTGATAAACCTATTATCGAGATTCCAAATAAACAGTCAGCAATACAAAAACAGTGGACGTAGGCCATTTTCATCTGGCTGAACCACTTTAAAAATCCTTTGTCTTATTAATTTATTTATCTGTGATTGATTAATTAGAGATAATCTAGTTTTTTACATCAACAATTGTAATAAAAAAAAGATCTGATCATTCTACAAGTGTTCAAACACCATGAATGTGAAGAAGAAAGCTAAAGTCACCTTTGATGAGGTAAAACCTATAACGATATCTCAATAATATTTTTTATGTATTGAACTCGACCTCAGCAATATATCATGTATTTAACCGCTCTAGATTTTTTTAGAGTGTATATTTTTTTGACATTGTATTTATTTCGTTACCTGAAAAATATATCAATAATATCTCAAAAATAAATTTTTTTAGAGTGTATATTTTTTTGACACTCTCATATTTATTTTTGTCACTAATTTTTTACACTGTATATTTTTTTAATCATGTATTTTCGTTACCTGAAAAGTATCTCAATAATATCTCAAAAATAATATTTTTTAGAGTGTATATATTTATTTTTGAGCATTCTGGTTTCTACCGTAGCGTTGGAGTCAGCGTTTAGTAATGAAGGTCGTGTACTTGACCAATACCAGAGTGCATTCAAAGTTGATGCTGTGAAGGCTTTGATTTGCACTTGTGATTGGTTGTTTGGAGTGAAAGGTATATAATTTGAGTTATAACTTTCTGAAATTTAATAATAGGAAGTTGTTGATTTTTTCTTCTCCTTTTACTTTATAGGTGATGAGGAGCTGAGTTTACATGACCTAACTAAGGATATCATTCAAGTTGACGAAAAAAGTGATAACAATATGTTTGATCATTAAGCCCAAATAGATATCATTATTTGTAATGCTTTGGCCACTCTCTATTTTTTGACATAATAATAAGTGTGATGTATATTAACTTCATATATGTTTTATGATCTGGCAGGGCTGGGGAGGGAATAAAGAGATTTGCAACATATATTAATGGTTTTTATTTTAGAATTACATATAGGAACGCTCTTTCATTTTGGAATTGCATATTTGTTGTTTTTGGACTGTAATATGCAAAATTTTGTTATTTTGGACTGTATTTGTAATATGCTTCATGTCATTCTGTTAATGCGGAATTTTCATTAATGTAGAATTGCTTTTCGCGAGCCCAAAATTTTCATTCATGCAGAATTCAGAATTCTCATTAATGCAAAATTTTTATTAATATAAAATTCTTTTTTTGGACTGCAATTGCTCTTTCATTAATGCAAAATTTTACAAGGACTCACTGTTAATGCAAAATTTTCACAGCATAACACTTTAACTATTAATGCAGAATTTAAATACTTTTTATAATTTTTGTTGATAATTCATTTACTAAAAGTGCTCTAGAATCTAGAGCCGAAAACAAAAATTGGATTAGAATCGTGTTTTTCGTGGTAAACATGTTTCTCGTGAAAATCGTGTTTCTTGTGTTAAATTGGATGGAAAATTATATTTCGTGTTAAACATTTCGTGTAGTGTTTTTAATGGGTTGTGTTCGTGACACCAAAAAAAAAACACAAATTCGTGTCGTGTCGTGTCGTGTCGTGTCGTGTCGTGTCGTGTCGTGTGCGTGTTTAATATTTTTTTTCGTGTCATGTCGTGCCAGGTCAGAACACGACCCAGATACACTAATTTTCACCCTTAATAAAGATAGTGTTTTAACTTCATTGACAAGTTGAATTATTGTACAACTCATGTGATAATACAAGCTATAAAGGTGGCGATAATAAATATATATATTAAGTTTATAGTTATGATGAAATATATTGAAGGTGTGATTACAATGCATGTTTGTTATTTAACTACACTAAAAATTAGAAATGGCCATAACAACACGGTAACAGTCCATGAACGTAACTAATTATAATTAACCGTGACACGCTCTGCCACCCCTTCAAGGGGTGAGATATGACAAACTCTGCTCATGATTGTGAACTGTGACCAACAACTTTGCACCGTAACTAACTTAGTCATGGTTTAGGATCCTGATTATTTACGAGGGAAATATGGCACCAAAGTGGTCAGGACAGTGGTCACAGTCCAAAATCGTGACTACTTGTTAAAGTCCGTGATAATAATGCATGGAAAATAGTCACAGGAATAGTCACAATAGTTGGGTCACGTAATTATACTGTGACCAACTTCCTTGACTATACTAAGGCTCACAATCATGGACCATGACCATCATCAATGACCGCGACAAGTGTTTTTATTTCACAATAGTCATGAACCATAGTCATGATCCCAGTCAGGTATAAATAAACCTATTATGGATCATTCACGTCATTTTCTCTCCCCCCCCCCCCCCCCTCTCTTTATGAACTCTGGCTACTACCACACTCAGGTCGCTTTCTCTCCCTTTTCTTACATTTATATGCGTATGTATATACATTTGTATATGTTTATGATGAAATAAAACCCTAGGGTATATATTTTTACCCTTATATATGTATATATACCTATTTGAATTTCTAGTTACCAATTCAAGGACAAGGAGAAGGATACGAGTTTGGGGAATAAGTTTGTAGGAAAACACCCCCAGTTTGTAGGCCTGAAGCAAAATTCGAGGGACGATCCAAAATATTCTACTAAAATAAAGGCATTGCCTGAACGATCAATGCTAGTTAACTTGTAGTATTAGAAAAGGCATTGTTTAAGTCATGTAATTGACATGATGCATGGGGAGAAGAATTTTACGGAACACCTCATGAGAACATGTCTGGGTGGATCTTATTCAAAAGATGGAGAGAAGTCATGCTGCGATCTAAATGAGGTGAAATTGGAAAAAAATAATTAACTGGGAAGAAATTCGATTCTCGTGGATGCTTTCACGTTGAGAACTAGTGAGAAAAATAATCTTTAGACACGTCCAACTTGAAGACTCCGCCCAATTATTCTGAAAATTTTGATAGGGTTGTAAACTATAAATCAAATGATTTGAAATAATGCAAGTCTCATGAATGTCACATCATTATTCAATCAATCCTTTTATTGTTTAGGCGTGTCTTTTTTTAGCACAAAGATCTCTGCACGACAATTATGCATATTAGTTTGGGCTTCACTACACCAAAACTAGCCACTTGTCACGGTAAAAAATCGTTATATGGATCGAGGTGACAACATGTCACGGACATATCACGGCCAAAGTCCGTGACAAGTATTATCTTGTCACAAATGTGTCATGGTAAAAAACCTTGGCAAATTCGTGACATGGATCGGGGTGACAACATAATTGTCATGGACATGTCACGGTCAATGCCCATGAAAAGGTATCATTATCACGGCCGTGTCACAATCATTGACCGTGACAAGGTCAAAATTGTCACGGACTCAAGGTTCATGACATATCAATAACCACTATACTTGTTACGTACATGTCACAATCAAAGTCCGTAACAAGTTATCCTTGTCATGAACTTATCACGGTTAAAGTCCGTGATAAAGATGGGTAACGGTATAAAAAAAAACTGTTGTGTAGTATGGCCACGGCCACTACCACTGCCCAGCAGTATATTATCACCTATAACAATAAGTATATGATAGATTTTCTCAATAAATAACAACGACTAATATTCAAAAGCTTTAATAATCAAACCCTAAATCAATTTAAATAAGAAACTAGGTCATACAATATTCATTCATTATCAAACACTAAACAACATTCAATATTCATGATAATCAATCACTAAATAAAAAATAATCAAATTATCACATATTGTTCATTCGTTATCAACTTGAGGGAGAAAGCTAGGCCATACTACATAAGAATTGACATAACCCTCAATAGTCTGCACATGACACTGTTCATTCAACCACACAGCTTCATTCTCTTTTCCCACCAACACTTTCGTGACATGAACCCGAGCCTTGTGTGGTTATAATGGACGGTTATGAACCAAGGAACCTGTGTGAATATTCGAGTTCTTCAACCCCTGGCTATTCTATTGCCACCCCTTAAGTCTACTAAATACACTATGTTCCAACCAATTGTAAATGGACTAGATAGGAAGATGGGGTATGGTTGGGGTGGATAACATATAATATGGAGACGATGGGGTATCGGTGAGGGTGAGTAAGGATGTCAATCCAACTCTAAGGAGTGAAACACAAGTAAAGTCATGTAATTTATTTTTCTAATTATTTTCTTTATTTTTCTATTATTTTTGTGTGATTTTTTTTAATATTAAAAAAATTTCGTGCTAATGGTGAATTAACTAAACTAAATGAGAACAAGTAATTGAACTAGAAATAAAGTGTAAACAAATACCGAAAAGTGTGTGATTAAAGTGAGTGAAATATAACTAAATAAAAATATAAAATATGAGATGAGTGAGGAAATAAAAGTGAGAGCTAACAAGAGATGGGATTGCACCATATATTATAGTTGACCTTATTAATTAATTCCTTCAAATTAATTGTCCCAAGTTAGTATCAAAATTACAAATGAACTCTCGGCACAAATATAATTTTAATAATAACCTTTAAAAAAATCAAATTCAACACTCCTACAACTCTTGAAAAGTAAATTCAAACTTCATTTAATGAATCACCCGCTACGATCGATTCATCAAAATTCATATAAATCATAGAAAATAGAATTTAGAGTAGAAATTCAAGGTATAATACCACACTTGTGAAACTCCTATCTCTAGTTCGATTCTAAAATTTGTATTATATCTCGAATTTCGATTTTCTCTCGAAAATCATTTACCCTCTCTCCATGCGTAAATTAAAATATAAGAGTGAAAAGTTAATCATCAAATGGACATTTAATTTAAATAAACTAATTAAAATGGGATTAATATAAAATAATTGGATCACCCCACCCCTTCAAAGGGGATTTAGACAAACATGACTTTAAACATTATGAACAAATATTCGAAGGCATTTAAAATAAAAGAGTAGAGCAAGAGAACTAAACTTCAAACAAGTCTCCTTGAATTTGAAAATTTGAACCCTATCTTGTTCAATACATTTCCATCACTCATAATTACTTCTCACAAAATCTCTAAATAAAATAAATAAAAATAAAATTATTTACAAAGGTGTTTTTTTATTATTTCTCTCTAGAACTCACTCTCTACAATATTCTAACTAGGGTTTTTCTAGGTCTCACTTTAGGGTTCTCTCTCTCTCTCTCTCTCTCTCTCTCTTCAAATGGGCCTTCCTTGGTTTTATATTGTGACATAAGGAGCTAAAGGGTAAAATAGGAAGGCTAAGGTGCGCATGGTAATGGTGAGGTGTTAGAGGGGCATAAGGATAATGGACTAGTAGGGGGTGATGAGGGTGTTAGGGGAATTTTTGGAATAAGGAGATGAAAGACATGCGGGGTCTTAAGAGGGATTTTTGGTTTGGTTTTATATGGGACATATATGTTGATAGAATCGGGTAAGGGTTTTAAAAGTGGAAATGGGTCTTAGGTTCTATGGGTTAGGATGGGAGTGGGTTTAGGTTGATGGGTTGAAGGATTCAATTAATGACGTGTTAGAGGTAGCGGGTAAGAAGGTTCGAACCAATGGGTTTGCGCAGCTCCGAATTGGGATCCGATATGAGGAAGTCGGGTTCACTGCCATGGAAGATCGATCAGGTATGGTTCAGGATTGGGTATTTGGCTGAATCAAAATGAGTCGTTGCTGGTTGTGGTTGTGGATGATAGATATAGGCCGGAGCAGGTAGGTAGGATCAGGAAAGGTGGATTGGGTGGGACAGGCCGAAAGTGGGCGCCAACGAGGTGGATATGGAAGCTGTAGTAGGGTAAAAACGGGGTTCAACCCGGGTTTAGGTTCAATGGGAATATGGTTTGGAAAGTATAAGGTGGGTGATGGGTTTGTTAATGGAGGTCAGAGGAGAGAGAATAATGGGGGAGGTAGAAGAGGTATTGTGTGTGTGTTAGGTGTAGTGGGTTGTATGGTAGTTAGTGTGTGTCGTCGTGTTTGGTTGTGTTTGTACCTAAAAAAAAGAAAAGTACTCTAAACAATTACAACTAATAAAATTAAAAACATAAAATTAATAAAGAAAAAAAAATCTATTAAAATGCAAAACTAACAATTAAATTCCTAACCTATTAATAAAAGAAATATTTACAAATCAATAAAACTACAGAAAATATATATCAATTAAAACAAGAAAATTAAATTCCAAATAAATGACAAAAATAAACCTATCCTAATAAAATATTAATAAAACTAAAATAATAATAAAAAATGAAAATAAAAATAAAAATAAAAATCACACCATTATAAAAATAACCGATGCACGAATAATTCCTAAAACTATACAAGACTCAAAACAAAATATAAAATAAATTCTAAAAATTAAAAACGATCCAAATAAAAGTCTAAAAAATCGAAAAAGTATAAACTAAACACACACGAGGCTCATGACGGAATAGGGATGGTCTGGGCTCAGTGTAGGTTTAGGTTCGGGTTTAGGGAGTGGTTAATAGGTATGGGGATTAGGTTTTAGCTCCTTTTAATGCGCCTTTGCCTCGAAATATAGCTTTTAAATCCGCAATTAGCATTTGATCTACAAAATAAACATATATGCACATAAGACCCATTTTGTCGAGAATTAGCAATTAAAAATCATCTATTTAGGGTATTATTTAAACACTTTTAGGTGCTTATCACACCACCCCCAAACAGAACATTGCTAGCCCTCGAGCAAAAATAGAGAGAAAGAAAGATAAGAAACCAAAACTGTACCACTTTCGCGCGCACTTGCGATTGGACTTTTTATGTGCAACAAGTCTTTAAACCTATAGGTTTCCTATAGTATGAGTTTTGTCTCATGAGGGTTTGTAGAGAATATACCCAAAAAATTATTTATTTGTAAATGGCAGTCAAACTCTTTTAAAGCGTAGAATAATCACATAATCCATCACGAGATAAATATTTTGAGGAATACAAGCTAGAAATGTTTAAAAATTTAGCTACGTGAATACTCAAGGCACATCCTTCCTAGGACTCAACGTGTGTGGTGTGAATCAGTCAAAACAGTTTAAGCATCAGTAATTCCTATATCACCTGTTTGGAATCAATGCTTCAACTTAGAAATCTCATGGATATAGCTCTCTCAAATGAACTCACGAGATTAGGGTAAGTGTATCGCTCTTGTGTGTGAGGAGGTGAGTAAATTTACGCAAGGTCAAACGTCTCAAAGACATATAAGAAAGAACGAACATTTTAGAAAGAAAAACAATCTCATGAAAGAATGCTAATCACTATAGTGAGAACGTCGAGCCATGCACCATATAGACTTCTCGTTTGGTCGAACACCATATCAATGACGAAAAATGGAGTATGAGTAAGGAATGATGGGAAAATGAAATGAAGAATATGGATGACATGATGGTAGGGTTTTTGAGAAGAGTGGAACACAATCTGAATAACTAATGTCTTCATTTTATAAAACTTTGATCTCATGATTTTTCTACTTTTGTTTATATATTTTTTTCTTTTCCATTTTTTTTGCCATGTATTTTTCTTTTGATGACACAGATGAAGACAATTTACATTTGGAATTTCATACACTTTTTTTTCTAAAAAATGATGGATGGAAGTGACTCGAGATGATATATGGATGGTGTGGGGAATGTATGAGGATAAAGGAAATATGGGAAGGTAATGGTGAAGTGAATCGTAATGTGATATGGTAAATGGTGATTGTATGGTGAAAAATGGTTTGGTGCTCGAGAAAAGCTACAAGACACATGTTTCTTACAACTCTAAAGTGATGTTGTTTACAGTGATCAAGCCAAAAATTTAATGTAGAGTAATGAGATCATATAACAATTAAAGTGCGGGCTCAAAGGAAGTTGGGTAAAATTATAACTCGGAGATTGCGTAAAACTCTTTGGAAGGTGAAAGGCACGAATCTCACAAGCTAAAGTCTCCACAAGTGATTCTTAAGGTTTTCTTGAGAATTGAAGTACTCTTCAACTCTAAATCGTAGTAACATGATAAGTGCGCAAATTTGTTAGGTCTAGAAATTCATGGTGCAAAATGCCTTGGTACGTATTACATAAGATATTTAAAAAAAAATTCTCTAGCTTGATTCCTAGACTTAAAAGATGGATGATATAAAATTCAGGTTAATAAGTGAGATGAAAGAAACTGCACGAATATTTTAAAAATCAAGTCTTGAAATTTTTTCAAAAGATGTACGATTTTGATAAAATTTCCCACCCCGAAGCAAAAAGGAACATCATCCTTGACGTTAAATAAAAAAATATAAAATTGAGAGCGAAAGGAAGGAAAGATATTACCATAATCAACCGCTAATGAAGTGGACAGATGAATCCAATAAGAAACCTGAATAAGTGATAAGATAAAAATTTGTACAAGTCTATAAACATGGTAAAGCAATAGGTGATGTGAAACACCACCCCCAGACAGGATAAGACTCATACATGGAAATAACGGGCTGCCTCTCGATAGTGTTAAGTTTAACGTATTCAGACATACCGAAGGGAACCCACCCTATAGATAAGAACTATGAAAGCACGGAGTGGAAGAAAAATTGGGTGATGATAATCACCCCCAAACAAGACTGAAGCGTCAGTCTTGTTGCAAAAAGTCTATAGCGGGTCAATAAACTTGTATGGCAAAGTTCTTCACATGATGCAATGCATCGTGTAATACCCCGTATTTTTATGACTTTTAAATTTGGGGATTTATTAAATTTAATTTGAGATATTAATTTAATATTAATCCAGAAATTATTTTTAAATATTTACTAGTACGATGAGAGTTAGTAATTATTGGGATTTTGTTGAATATTACTTAACGGATAAAGTAATATGTATAATCGAAATTATTAAAAGGAAATTAAATCGGGGCGCGCCGGTGTCGTGTCGGGATTAAATTAGTATTATTAAAAGTGAATAAATTATAAGTCACTCATATTATCGTTTTGAGTGCGCCAATATGTCCGGAAGGGTTGAGATAGTCAAAATAATGTACACGGGGATTTAGTTTGGGTGTAGGACGTTTTTAGGCCTAATTAGCATCCCGGGAGGGCGTTTTGGACATTTCATATTTTTGGGTAATTAAACCTACGAATTTACCAAGGATATATCAGATGTTAGGGGTTGTCATCTAGGGTTAACATAAGCAAAACCAAAGAACGGCCATTGGAGAAGAAGTGGATAAGCTTTCCAAGGAGTTCTAGGCCAAAAACTCCGTCGTTTACACCGCCGTCACTGCCAAAGTGTAGATCGTACGACGAGGAACACAACCACGCCACTTTCTTCCACAAATCAGAAACAAAGATTTTCAGGCAAGTATCTATCTTGCTTTATTTTAGTTAATGCTTCAATTATGTTAGTCTAGGGTTAATTAGGACTAGTTTCATGAAAGAAAGTATATATTGGAGACTAGAATTAGCATGTTGTAAAGGAAATAATCATATTCTGGAAATCTAATTCACATGTAGAGGATACACCACGGATTTGCATTGAGTTATAAGTAAAAAATCTGGGAAAGAATTAGAAGAGTTTATATTTAAAGAAAAGATTAGGGTTCTTGAAGTTTATGTAGATTTTACCTAATTGAATCGTTATCCTTGATGAAAACCTGCGTGTTTTACGTAGAAAATTATGTATTTGGGTATATAACACTTGTAGTATCATTTGTTGGGAGTTTAGTCATTAAATATGACGATTTGGTTGAGTTTGGGGAAGGATTTCCGTAACTGGGATTTCTGTAGTTTCGCCATAACTGCTTGATCGATCGATCGACTAAAGAGCATCGATCGATCGAGCCTCTTCCATCGATCGATCGACCTCTCCTGGAAAACTCATATTCCTCCTTTTAAATAGTTTATTTCGATTAAAATGAGGAGTAACCTTTGAGCATTATTGTTAGAACATTTTGGGACATAAAGAGGACCAGTATGACTTAGTAAAAAGGGAGCATTTAATGTAAGACAAATTTAGGGTTAACGGGGAGTAATTTACACACAAGAAATTATGGGAATGTGTAACTAAAGGAGTGAGACTTGTAAGGAAATTACGTTAGAGAATAAGAGAGTACCTACTGAAATTATACTTAGGGAGATAGGATACTACGAGTGATAATAAGTAAGTATGGAATAACTTATAAATAAGATTAAAAGAGACAAGCCGTTATACGGGATAATCGAGTAATGTGTACTAAGAACGAATATCATAAGTATGGGTCGTGGGTGTACCGAAATTAGAAATGGGAATAGTAGTATATATAAATAAATAAATAAATATATATATATATATATATATATATATATATATATATGAATGTGTTTGTGCATATACTATATATGTGTAAAAATCATGCCCGCGTTGTTATTATCACTGAGGTTACCGCGCCAGGACAGTCTTATCTCGATGGGACCTTTATGGGGGATATTGACTTGTACCCTAGAACATAGGACTCCTTGGTACAGGCTATCTGATTGATAGTTAGATGGTCCTAAGAGATGTGAGGGTATATGCTGACCTCTTAGTGACTTCGAACTATGCCTCACCTCAATTTGTATGTGTTTGTTGTTAATATAGTTTGAGAGTGATTCCGAACTAGTATTTCCCTTAGTACGAGTGATACGGGGACTTGATAGCAGATTATGCCAACACCATAAATCTTATGTGGGGTGCCGATATATGAGTGATTAATATATATAGACATGAAACTGGGAACTTACTATGTGAATAAAAGTAGTTAAGAATGAATAAATACTCCGATTTTATTATAAATGTTTGAAAAGTTTGTGACAATACTTTAATATTTTATAATGCAATGAGATTCATGCGAAAATTTTATTTTCAGAAATTAATTATCTTAGCCCTAGTAATTATCGGCATGAAACCTTATGAGGAATTTAAGTTAAGCTAAACTTTTGGGGTTAATAGAGCGGTAGGTGTGCACACTAGATGAGAGGTGATAATTTCTCAAGAGAGTATCGCATACTAATATGATTTGTGCATTAGCCGGTAAGCATTTTAAATACTTGCTAAACTAAAATTTTAAACTATTTTACAATTGGGCTCTGACCCGTTTCCTACTATCTCTTCTCTCTTGTATATATATGTATATATTATAGGTGCCTAGCCACAGGGACGTCATGTTTAGATGCTTTGGACTGGACGTGCTGCAGCTTACGTGGGAGTTGCAGGCCATATTCTTAGACAACCTCCTTATTGATTCCATTCTTAATTCAGTTTTAATTAGTTGGGCTTCTGTCGCCCGTTACCTTATTCAGTTGGATTTGTCAGAGATTATGTTCATTTATCTTTAGTATTTTACTTGTTGGGATTTATTTACCGTCAGGATGGTTTTCCTTTATGGTTTTAAAATGGTATTAGTTGTCTGAATGGTTAAATTATTGAGTGTTCATTTCCAGTCTTTATAATTGTGTGATTCTTAAACTGTTAATTATTAAAGGTTTTATAATTGGATTTAATGAAATGGAAAGAATGTTTTAATAAGTTTTGACACTTAGCTTAATTATTTAGGGTGTTTAAATTGGAAAGTTTATTTTTCGACATTGATGCTAAGAATGAACCAACCGTTCACCTTGGTTATAATTTAATAAAGGACTGATCACTAGGTATTTAATTAGGCGGGGTGTCACAGGTGGTATCAGAGCATCAGGTTCTCGTGTCCTTTAGGATCTAGGATTGTTGTATTCTTGCATTTACGCTTACGTCTTCATCTATTTAAAATTTGTTAATAACTATAGACTAATAAACTTCCTTCTTGTTTTAGATGCCTTTGAGACGCACACCCAAGGACAGACATGCCCAGGCCGAGCAGCCTGCAGCTCTGGCTCAGGGAATCATGAACGCAACCGAGGTAGCCGCTATTATTGCTCAGGCAGTGAATGCCGAATTAGCGATAGTGCAGCAGGCTCCACCCCAGATTCAGGCAGTGGCGCCAGTACCAGCATAACTTCCATCTGCATGGGAGCGGGTTAGGGATGCCTTCTAGAAGGTGCATCCCCCGGAGTTCTCGGGTACTTTGGATATCATAGTTGCCAGCCAATGGAAGAAAGATATCCAGAGGCATCTGTGCATATACGAGTGCACGAACGTGGAGAAGCAGCTGTTGGCTTCCTTCAAGCTAGTGGGGGCCTCTTTGCAGTGGTGGTAATCCACCACCGCTTTAGAGGAGAGGGACATCATCACGATTCAGTCATTCTGGGCACGGTTTGACCACAAATACTTCCCATCAGTCATGCAGATCGAGATGAGGCGGAAGTTGCTGAATCTGAAATAGGAGAATATGGCTGTTGCTGAGTACGAGGAGGAGTTCACTAGACTTCTCACTATAGTTCCAGATGAGGCACCCACATAGGGGAAGAAGATATTGCTGTTTGTGGATGGATTGGCCTGGAGGATCTGCCATCATCTCATAGGAAATCTATCACTGAGTACCTACACGGATGTACTCAACGCTGCATTGTTACACTGTCAGGATCACCACTTCCATCTGCAAGGAAGCAAACGAGAAGGAGAGTCTAGCCAGCAGGGCAAGACAGGGGGCATTAGTACTAGTGGGGCACCGTCGGCCCAGGCGCAGATTCGTCATAATGAGTTGAGTTCCCATCAGGGGGACCCTGCCAAGCTATTCCGATTAGGTGACTTCAGACAGGGATTTGGGGGATTTAGGTAGGGCCAGTCTAATCAGCAGGGGCAGTAGCAGGCCCATCAACATTTCCATAAGGGTCAGCAGGGCTAGTGGTGGAGTGGTAATGGCCAACAGGGCCGTGGTCAGCAGGGATAGAGGGGAGGAAATTTTAAGGGCCGATGTTTTGGGTGTGGCAAGAATGACCATAGGCGCCAGGATTATCCAGAGGGAGATAGGGCCCCACCATAGCAGGGTTCCCGTAATGAGCCACAAAGGCCACTCTTTCTAGTCGCCCTCCCAGCACCAACTCAGGTATCAGCCCTACCAGCCATCTCAACAGCTCCAATACAGTAGGGGAAGTTGTAGTACAAACGTGTTTATAATGTCCACCAGGCAGCAGCTCCTCAGGCACCACCTGCGATTGAGGGTACATTTCCTATCCATGGCACTATGGGTCAGGTTTTATTTGATACTAGGGTGACACACTGTTTGATAGCTACTCATTTTGCAAAGGCCTTAGGATTATTAGCCACAACATAGAGAACTGTGACATACGTAGACTCACCACTAGGGAATGGGTCGTTGATTTTCTTTATATGTCGGGGCGTGGGAGTAGAGATTGGTTGCTTGATTTTACCAGCAGACATGTTAGTCTTAGAGATGCATGATCACGATGTTATTATTGGCATGGACTGGCTCACTGCATACAGAGCCATGATATATTATTTCGGTGGGAGTATTATCTTTGCCATTCCAGGGCAAGAGATGTTTTTAGTGGCGATGTCTCGCCCAGAGGGAGGCTCTTTCGCTCATTTGTACTACATAGAGGAGGATACCTCTAAGGAGGTCGTGATTCCCTTAGATTCGATCCCAGTCGTTCGTGAGTATTCAGAGGTATTTTAGGAAATACCGGGTTTACCTCCCAGTCGAGAGATAGATTTTGTTATAGACTTGATGCCGGATACCTGACCGATAACACATGCTCCGTACCGTATGGCTCCAACGGAAATGAGGGAGTTACGGGATCAAATAGAGCAACTATTAGGTCAGGGCTTCATTCGTAGGAGCACCTCACCTTGGGGCACTCCAGTTTTGTTTGTGAAGAAGAAAGATGGTTCACTGAGGTTATGCATGGATTATTAGGAGCTGAACAAGGTCAAGATACAGAAGAAGTATCCGTTGCCTCGAATCGATGATCTATTTGACCAGCTGAGAGGAGCGACTTTCTTTTCGAAGATAGATTTGAGATTAGGATACCATCAACTACGGATTAGGGAGCAGGATGTGTCGACGACTGCTTTCTTGACGAGATATGCGTCCTATGAGTTCAGAGTCATGCCGTTTGGGCTGACAAATTCTCTAGCCATATTCATGGACTTGATGAACCGAGTGTTCAGAGAGTTTTTGGATCAGTTTTTCATCGTCTTCATAATTGACATCCTAATATATTCACACACTGAGGAAGAGCATGCTGAGCACTTGATGTAGGTTCTTCAGACTCTACGAGAGCATCAGCTATATGCTAAGTACGAGAAGTGCGGATTCTAGTTACGGGAGGTGCAATTTTTGGGGCATATTATGTTAGAACTGGGGATATCGGTTGACCCGAGTAAAGTGTCGGCAGTGAGGGAGTGGGGACATCCCACGACACCGACGAAAGTGCATAGTTTCTTGGGGTTAATCGGGTACTACATTAGATTCATCCGAGGTTTCTCCAAGATAGCGGGTCCATTGACGAATCTAACTCGCAAGGGGTTACCGCATGTTTGGGATGATGCTTATTAATTGGCTTTCGATGAGAAGAAAGATAAGCTAACATCGGCACCAGTTCTTGCTCTACCTAAGCCGGGATCTTTACGGGGACTCAGGGGAGTACTTCAGCAAGAAGAGAGGGCTATATCTTTTGCCTCCCGCAAGCTTAAGTCGCACGAGAGAAATTACCCCACTCATGACCTATAGCTAGAAGCGGTCATTTTTGCATTGAGGATATGAAGACATTATTTATTGGGGGAGAAGTTTCTCTTGTTCACAGACCAAAAGTCACTGCAGTACCTATTCACTCAGCAAGAGTTGAATATGCATCAGCGCAGATGGTTAGAGTTTGTGAAAGACTACCAATTTGAAATTCAGTACCATCGAGGAAAGGCTAACATGGTTGCTGATGCATTAAGACGTAGATCGATAGACAACGTAGCGGACGTCTAGAAAGCAAAGTTGAAAGAGTTGGGTCACCAGGACGCAGTATCCCGTTCCTTCATATCTATCATCACAGTCACACCCGAGATTGTTACGAGAGTGATACATGCACAATCAGCGAACTCATTTTGCCAGGAGCAGATTGTACGACTTTTAGCTGAGGGCGTTGTGTCCTATTCAGTTGGTTTTGATGGAGTTTTGAGGTTTAATGGGAGATTGGTGGTCCCAGAAGGGGAAGACCTACATCATGCAGTGATGACACAGTCTCTCAGGTCCTGATTTGCGATGCATCCTGGAGGAGATAAGATGTACTAGGATATGAGTTGATAGTACTGGTGGAGTGGGATGAAGAAGGACATTATTGAGTTCGTGTCCAAGTGTTCTACTTGCCAGATGGTAAAGGTAGACCACCAGAGACCGTCGGGGTTGCTT
Organism: Sambucus nigra; assembly: GCA_949130495.1. NCBI lineage: Eukaryota > Viridiplantae > Streptophyta > Magnoliopsida > Dipsacales > Adoxaceae > Sambucus > Sambucus nigra. The sequence goes on along the minus strand of OX422209.1, from coordinate 60,131,586 downwards.
CAGTCGTTGGAGATACCCACGTGGAAGTGGGAGAGTATTTCCATGTATTTTATTACTAGGCTGCCTACATCACAGCGGGGTCACGACTCCATCTGGGTGATCGTGGACCGTCTTACTGATGTGGCTCATTTTTTTCCAGTACGGACAGACTATACCATAAGCCAGTATGCTCAGTTGTTTATTACCGAGATTGTTAGGCTACATGGGATGCCCCTGAATATTATGTCTGATAGAGACAAAATTTCCGTGTCGCATTTTTGGGAGAGCTTTCAGGAGGCGATGGGTACAGAGTTGAGATTGAGTTCAGCTTATCATCCACAGACAGATGGATAGACAGAGCATACCAATCAGATGTTAGAAGATATGCTACGCATGTGTGTCCTTGATTTTGGAGGAGGATGGGCGCAACATCTTCTACTGGTGGAGTTTGCTTACAATAATTCCTATCAGTTCACAATCACCATGGCTCCGTTTGAGGCATTGTATGGCAGGCCTTGTCATTCTCCAAGTTGTTGATAAGAGGTGGGGACAACAAGTTGCTCGAGCCAGAAGTAATTCAGGAAACCTCAGCTAGGATTGAGCTTATCAGGAGTTGCATTCGGGTAGCCCAGGACAGACAGAAAAGCTACGCCGATGCAAATAGGTCTTTTCAAGAATTTAATATGGGGGACTAAGTATTACTACGCGTGTCTCCTATGAGAGGAGTGATGAGGTTTGGGAAGAAGAAAAATTTGGCACCAAGATACGTTGGACCATTTCCCACTATCGAGAGGATTGGGCCGGTGGCATACAGATTGGGGCTGCCAGAGCACTTGCACCGCATTCACGATGTATTCCACATTTCATCGTCGAGGCGATACCTTCAGGATGATATGGATCACACCCACATCATGATAGAGGAGGTTGACTTACAGCCTGACAGCTCTTACGAGGAGAGACAAGTGGTTATCCTAGACCATAGCGAAACAAGATTGAGGTCGAAGGTAGTCCCACTTGTACGGGTCCAGTGGGAGCGTTATAATGTGGATGAATCCACTTGGGAGCGTGAGGCAGACATGCGCGAGAAATACCCAGAGTTATTTTTACCAGGTATGCCTTATTTTCGAATTTCGGGACAAAATTCCGTTATTAGGGGGGAAGTATATAATACCCCTTCTTTTTATGACTTTTAAATTTGGGAATTTATTAAATTTAATTTGAGATATTAATTTAATATTAATTCGGAAATTATTTTTAAATATTTACTAGAACGATGAGAGTTAGTAATTATTGGGATCTTGTTGAATATTACTTAACAGATAAAGTAATATGTATAATCGAAATTATTAAAAGGAAATTAAATCGGGACGTGTCGGTGTCGTGTCGGGATTAAATTAATATTATTAAAAGTGAATAAATTATAAGTCACTCGTATGATCGTTTTGAGTGTGCCAATGTATCCGGAAGGGTCGATATAGTTAAAATAATGTACCCGGGAGTTTAGTTTGGGTGTCGGAACATTTTTAGGCCTAATTTGCATCTTGGGAGTGCGTTTTGGACATTTCATATTTTTGGGTAATTAAACCCACGAATTTACCAAGGATATATCAGATGTTAGGGGTTATCATCTAGGGTTAACATAAGCAAAATCAAAGAACGTCCATTGGAGAAGAAGTGGAGAAGCTTTCCATGGAGTTCTAGGCCAAACACTCCATTATTTACACCGTCGTCACCGCCAAAGTGTAGATCGCGCGACGAGGAACACAACCAAACCACTTTCTTCCACAAATCAGAAAGAAAGATTTCCATTCAAGTATCTATCTTGCTTTATTTTAGTTAATTCTTCAATTATGTTAGTCTAGGGTTAATTAGGAATAGTTTCATGAAAGAAAGTATATATTGGAGACTAAAATTTGCATGTTGTAGAGGTAATAATCATATTCTAGAAATCTAATTCACATGTAGAGGATACACCACGAATTTTCATTGAGTTATAAGTAGAAAATCTAGGAAAGAATTAGAAGAATTTAAATTTAAAGAAAAGATTAGGGTTCTTGAAGTTTATGTAGATTTTACCCAATTGAATCGTTATCCTTGATGAAAACCCACGTGTTTTACATAGAAAATTATGTATTTGGGTATATAACACTTGTAGTATCATTTGTTGGGAGTCTGGGAGTTAAATATGACGATTTGGTTGAGTTTGGAGAAGGATTTCCGTAACTGGGATTTCTGCAGTTTCGCCATAACTGCTTGATCGATCGATCGACCAAAGAGCATCGATCGATCGATGATCGATCGATCGAGCCCCTTCCATCGATCGATCGACCCCTCCTGGAAAACTCATATTCCTCCTTTTAAATAGTTTATTTTGATTAAAATGAGTAGTAACCTTTTATCATTATTGTTAGAACATTTTGGGACATAAAGATTACCAGTTGGACTTAGTAAAAAGGGAGCATTTAATGTAAGACGAATTTAGGGTTAACGGGGAGTAATTTACTCATATGAAATTATGGGAACGTGTAACTAAAGGAGTGAGACTTATAAGGAAGTTACGTTAGAGAATAAGAGAGTACCTACTAAAATTATACTTAGGGAGATAGGATACTACGAGTGATAATAAGTAAGTATGGAATAACTTATAAATAAGATTAAAAGAGACGAGACGTTATACGGGATAATCGAGTAATGTGTACAAAGAACGAATATCATAAGTATGGGTCGTGGGTGTACCGAATTTAGAAATGGGAATAGTAGTGTATATATATATATGAATGTGCTTGTGCATATACTATATATGTGTAAAAATCAAGCCCGCGCTACTTGCTATCACTGAGGTTACCGCGCCGGGACAGTCTTATCTTGATGGGACCTTTATGGGGATATTGACTTGTACCCTAGAACATAGGACTCCTTGGTACAGGCTATCTGATTGATAGTTAAACAGTCCTAAGAGACGTGACGGTATGTGCTAACCCCTTAGTGACTTGGAACTATGCTTCCCCTTAATTTGTATGTGTTTATTGTTAATACAGTTCGAGAGTGATTTCGAACTAGTATTTCCCTTAGTACGAGTGATACGGGGACTTGATAGCAGAGTATGCCAGCACCATAAATCTTATGTGGGGTGCCGATAGTATATATATTATATGAGTGATTAATATATATAGACATGAAACTGGGAACTTCTTACTGTGAATAAAAGTAGTTAACTAATGAATAAATACTCCGACTTTATTATAAGTGTTCGAAAAGTTTGAGACAATACTGGAAAATATTATAATGAAATGAGATTCATGAGAAAACTTTATTTTTAGAAATTAATTATCTTAGCCCTAGTAATTGTCGGCATGAAACCTTTTGAGGAATTTAAATTAAGCTAAACTTTTGGGGTTAATAGTGCGGTAGGTGTGCACACTAGATGAGAGGTGAGAATTTCTCAAGAGAGTGTCGCATACTAATATGATTGTTGCATTAGACAGGAAGCATTTTAAATACTTGCTAAACTAAATTTTAAACTATTTTACAATCGGGCCCTGATCCGTTTCCTGCTATCTCTTATCTCTTGTATATATATGTATATATTACAGGTGCCCAGCCACAGGGGTGTCATGCTAAGATGCTTTGGACTGGACGTGCTACAACTTACGTGGGAGTTGCAGGCCATTTGCTTAGACAACCTCCTTATTGATTCCATTCTTAATTCAGTTTTAATTAGTTGGTCATGTGTCGCTCGTTCCCTTATTCAGTTATATTTGTCAGAGATTATGTTAATTTATCTTTAGTATTTTACTCGTTGGGATTTATTTACTGTCAGGATGGTTTTCCTTTATGGTTTTTAAGTTGGTAGTAGTTGTCTAAATGGTTAAATTATTGAGTGTTCATTTCTAGTCTTTATAATTGTGTGATTCTTAAACTGTTAATTATTAAAGATTTTATAATTGGATTTAATGAAATGCAAAGAATGTTTTAATTAGTTTTGACACTTAGCTTAATTATTTAGGGTGTTTAAATTGAAAAGTTTATTTTTCGACAGTGATGCTAAGAATTAATCAACCGTTCACCTTGGTTATCATTTAATAAAGTACTAATCACCCGATATTTAATTAGGCGGGGTGTCACACATCAGTGGACCAAGGGTGGGTGGGGAGAAAGGTATATATAAGTAAGGTAAGGGTGAGGGTGAAGAGGTTCCGATCATGGGCCTTATTGAGCCTAAAGGTGAGGGCAACAAGGGTCCTATAAGCATGATGCTCTAATTGGATCGGAAGGCAATATGGTTTGACATTTGAGATGTGGTGGGGCTCATAGAAATTGTACAACCGTTCTATAAATGGATGATGATAATGGTCGCCCGTGACACGTTGATGAACTGATTGAAAAAATCACCATGACAGGAGAGCGGCATGCATGGAGTAACAAGCTCTGTGTCACGAAAGTGGAGAGTAGCACCACAAATACTCTAATGGATGATAAAGGGTGGTTTCAAGTGAGGATCAAAAGATATGGATGGGAACATTCACGGTATAATATCACGGTCCAAACCAGGTGGTGGGGTGGAAGGGACAATGGGTGGGTCGGGTGGGATGAAGGGTGGATTGGGTTGAATGGGGGTGGAGGAAGATAATACAACTAAAGAGTAGGGGGAATACACTCCTCATTAGGCATGAAGTGATCCTCAAGGTCACTCGCAAGAGTAAGCGTGGAAGTAAATGATTGAGTGATCAACTTATCCACTCATAAGTCACTATCCGGGGTGGTGGAAAAATATGAAGAGGCACCAAGATCGGAGATAGAGGAATCACTAGAGATATTGGGCTCAGGAGGAGCCATGAATAGTGGGACATCATCCATATCAAGATAGGTGAGAACCACCTGTGATGAAATTTAGAGAAAATGGTGAGCACTCGTAGCCAGAGCTAACATGTAATGAAGTGGTTCATCGGGAACACAAGCGGTGGACTCAATAGGTGTATACTCGGGCATTTTTTTATATTCGTCATGAAAAGGAGTGCGAACCTCAAAGGTGGGTTCCTTGAATGTTATAGGCTTGGGATCAGTCTCACAATCGATGGATAAATCTACACAATTGTCAACTTAGGGCTCGGACCATGGAATGGTTTCATTTTCGAGATTCTTGGGAGGATAGGGTCGGTCACACTTAAAATCAGTGTCATAAGAAAACTCATCATCGTTCAATGGGTTAACTTGAGGTGAAATTAGACTCTCTCGCATGATCAAATTCATTAAGGCGTTGTTCAAGCTGTTAAAGAGCTTGATTTTGATAATAAGTAGCTTGCTTTTTCTCGAGGATGAACTTTTGCAAGAGGATTTCAAGAGTGTAGGTGGATGATAGCGGTGGAGTGACGAGTGGTGGTGGAGTTATGGGTGGTGGCGGAGGTGAACACAACTCACTATGGACATTAGGGAGCAAAGAACACTCATATGAAGTGTGGGGAGCGGAGTCAACCGTTTCATACACGAGAGAAGAATCTCAGTGAGAGACAAAATGTTGATAATCCTGGCGTGCATAGTAATGTGACTGATCGGTATGGGGTGCACTTGTTTTCCATGATGACTATTAGAACGTGTGAGAATCCCGAACATAGGTTTGGGATTCGTATTGCGTAGGAGGGTGATAAGGCCTCCACGAATATCTTGGGTGCTCACACCACTCAGTATTGGATATATCATAAGCATATGACGAGGAAAATTCCAGAACAATGTCATTTTGATACACTTGGGCCATGGTTGGTTCAGCTGGATTTGGAAAGTATGGACACTCATGGGACAAGTGGTCGTCCTGAAATTAAGAGGTGCACGATGAAGCATTTAACGCGTTGGCACTCATCATCGGAGGCGATGGAATATAAGATGCGAGCGTGGATGATGCATGAGTATCAACGGTGTGCCTGTGAGAGTGGAAGCCACTAAGTAAAGTGTGGAGGTTGGACTCGGGCTCAACTTCAAACATACTTGAAGATGATGAATAATGGCCAAAGTATTCCTGTAAAGGTTGTACTTTGGCCATGGTGAAAGCAATATTTTTTTTTATTATTTTTAAATATTTTTCAAAAGAAAAGAAAATATTTTTGTATTTTTATAAAAATAAAGGAAGTTGGATTTTTTTGGAAGAAAATATTTGGGGGGGGGGATATTATGACTCCCGATTTGGACGAACGCACTAAAACCAACTACCAAAAGATTGAATTGGACACACACAAGTAAAGGATAAATCCTAACTAGCACGTAGCCAATTTATATCTTCAAAATTAGTGAATAGGTAGTCAAATTTTAATTAAGTCCGCGAGAAAAAAAAATCACAAAATTTATCCTTGTGATCACCTTTGCAAAAATTGTGTTTCTACTTAGCTAGCTAGTTGACTGATTTTAAATTTAATGATGGTTAGGGTAGGACACAATGGATAAGCGAGTGAGTTAGGCGATGAAATCCCTTCTCGTTCAAATGATAGGGTCGATGTCTTAGGTTTATTAATACATCAAACCATCCAAAGTAAATGCAATGAAATAAGAAAAATTACATGGAAGCAAATAAGAACACAAGGAATGGACTCGCTTGAGAGATATTCGCGAGTGATAAAGAAATGTACCTCACACGTGTGGTGAAGAACGATTTCAGATGACCGGGGGGGAGATAGCCTATCTTGGTCGACCTCGAGAGTCCTACCAACTCAAAGTAGAGAGGATTCTAAATCCTCACCTTTAGACGCCCTCTCTCTACCTTGTCCAGCTTTCCTATCACGCTTTTCTTCTTGTTTTTTTTCAATTATTACAAATTTAAATGAAAAAATAATAATGGTGTTTCCAAGCACCACAATACAAGCCAATAATAAAATTCTATTACAAAACTTCTAATGAAATGAGAAAAGGTACTAAAAATGAAAAAATATAAAACAAATGAACTACAATACAAAATCTTCGCAAGTGCCTCAAACTCCAGCGATTTGCAACAACACCATTTGATAAGTTAGCATTTTGTAAGTCGTTGTTGGAAAGCCTCTCTAATTAAAGTTCTTGAATACCTATAAAAATATAACAAAACTCGTATAATGGTAAGTAAGGATGTCAATCCAACTCTAAGGAGTGAAACACAAGTAAAGTCATGTAATTCATTTTTCTAATTATTTTTTTTACTTTTTCTTTGTTTTTCCCATTTTTGGTCTTTTTTTAGTATTAAATAATTTTGTGCTGATGGTGAAATAACTAAACTAAATCGGAACAAGTAATTAAACTAGAAAGAAAGTGTAAAGAAATACTAACAAGTGTGTGATGGAAGTGAGTGAAATACAACTAAATAAAAATGTAAAAATGAGAAGAGTGAGTAAATAAAAGTGAGGGCTAACAAGAGATGGGATTACACCATATATTCTAGTTGATCTTATTAATCAATTCATTCAAATTATTTTTCCGAAGTTAGTATCAAAATTAAAAATCAACTCTCGTCACAAATGTAATTTTAATAATAACCTTTAAAAAATTAAATTCAACACTCCCACAACTGTTGAAAAGTTGATCCAAACTTCATTTAATGAATCACCCGCTAGGATCGATTCATCAAAATTCATATAAATCATAGAAAATCGAATTTAGAGTAGAAAATCAAGGTACAATACCGCACTTGAGAAACCCCTATCTCTAGTTCGATTCTAAAATGGGTATTATATCTCAAATTTTGAATTTCTCTCGAAATCATTTACCCTCTCGAGGCATAAATTAAAATGTAAAAGTGCAAAGTTAATCATCAAAGGTATATTTAATTTAAATAAACTTATTAAAATGGGATTAACATCAAATAATGGGATCACCCCACCCCTTGAAAGGGGATTTATCCTAACATGATTTTAAACATTATGAACAAATATTCAAAGGCATTAAAAATAAAATAGTAGAGAAAGAGAACAAATCTTCAAACATGTTTTCTTGAATTTAAATACAATTCAATCAATCACAATTACTTTTCACAAAGTCTCTAAATAAAATAAAATAAATAAAAATAAAATTGTTTACAATGGTGTTTCTCTCTTTTTTATTTCTCTTTAGAACTCACTCTGTACAATATTTTAACTAGGGCTTTTCTAGGTCTAACTTTAGGGTTCTCTCTCTCTCTCTCTCTTTCTTCAAAGGGCCTTCCTTGATTTTATATTGTGGCACAAGGAGCTAAGGGGTAATATAGGAAGGCTAAGGTGTGCATGGTAATGGTGAGGTGTGAGAGGGGCATAAGGGATAAATAGAGTGAGGATAATGGAGTAGTCGGATGATGAGGGTGTTAGGGGAATTTTTTAAATTAGGGGATAAAAGACATGTGGGGGATTAAGAGGGATTTTTGGTTTGGTTTTATATGGGACATATATCCTCGTAGAATCGGGTAATTTTTTTTAAAGGGGGAAATATGTCTTGGGTTATATGGGTTAGGATGGGAATGGGTTTAGGTTTATGGGTTGAAGGATTGGATTAATGACGGGTTGGAGGTAGCGTGTAAGTGGGTTCTGGATTCAGGAAGGTTTGAACCAATGGGTTTGTGCAGCTGCGGATTGGGATTTAACAAGAGGAGGTCGGGTTCGCTGCCATGGAAGTTCGATCATGTATGGTACGAAATTGGGTATTTGATTGGATCGAAATGAGTCATTGTTGGTTGTTTTTATGGATGAGAGATATGGGTCGGAGAAGGTGGGTAGGATCGGGTATTGGGTTTTTAATAGTTAGAATCAGGTAAGGGGGATTGGGTTGGACATGCTGACGAGGTGGATATGGGAGCTGTAGCAGGGTAAAAACAAGGTTCAAACCGGGTTTAGGTTCAATGGGAATATGGCTTGGTTAGGATAAGATGGGTGATGGTTTTGTTAATGGAGGTGAGAGGAGAGAGAAGGATGGAGGAGGTAGAAGAAGTATTGGGTGTGTGTTAGGTGTAGTGGGGTGTATGGTATTTAGTGTGTGTGGTTGTGTTTGTATCGAAAAAAAGAAAACTACTCTAAACAATTTCAACTAATAAATTAAATGCATAAAATTAATAAAAAAAATCTATTAAAATTAAATTTCTAAGCTATTAATAAAAGAAATATTTACAAATTAATAAAACTAAAGAAAATATAAATGAATTAAAACTAGAAAATTGAATTCCTAATAAAAGACAAAAATAAACCTATCCGAATAAAGTATTAATAAAACTAAAATAACAATCAAAACTAAAAATCAAATAAAAATAAAACTCACACCTATATAAAAATGTCCCACGCACGAATAAATCCTAAAACTATACAAGGCTCGAAACAAAATATAAAATAAATTCTAAAAATAAAAAACGGTCCAAATAAATGTAAAAATAATCTAAAAAAGTACAAACTAAATACACACGATGCTCGTGATGGAATAAGGATGGTCTGGGCTCGGTGTAGGTTTAGGTTCGGGTATAGGGATTGGTTAATAGGTACGCGGATTAGTGTTTAGCTCCTTTTAACATGACTTTCCCTTGAAATACAACTTTTAATTTCGCTAGTAGCGTTTGATCTACAATATAAATATACATGCACATAAGACCCATTCTTTCGAGAATTAGAAATTAAAAATCGTCTATTCGGGATATTATTTAAAACCTTTTGGGTGATTATCATCAGTTTTCAAGAGCGTACTTGACAAACAAAAAAAAAATTATTCAATATTTTCTCTAGGTTCTCAAACTTCTCAGCGTTGTTGGTTTTTAACTCATCCACCTTGCATGCTAGCCCATCATTGCTCGATGCATTCCGGGTGAGCCTCGACTTCCTAATCTAAGATCTCACCTCCTGAGTACTTCCCTTGTGATCCCACTCGAGCACTTGTCTAAGTGCGTCCGTACTCAGATATGACTTGTTGTCATCATTGTGGATGCTATGGACTTTTTTGAGCTTTTTTTGAAATAACAAAAAGTACATGATTAGATGAATTAATAAAAAAATTATGTTATTATAATTTTTTATTTTTATAACGTAATTAAAATTATAACTTATAATAGTTGCAGCCAGTTTTGAATTCACCTTTTTATCCTTCCATTTCTTAGTTCGAATTGCCACATAGCAATTGAGCCTATGTGGCTTACCCTCAGGACCACTCCCCGTCTCTTGAAATACAATATTTCCAAATGAGCGAATTAGAATATAATTATCACTAAATATAATAAAATAAAACTAAAATGAAATAACATTCAAAACTTACCATCCTATTATGACACTCCGCCTAATAAAATACCGGGTGATCAATCATATACCAGATTAAAACAAAAATCTCATATGGTTCATTCTTAGCATTACTGTCGAAAACCAATTTAGTTACTAATAACTTATTAGGCTGGTGTCAAAATTTTATTCAACTAATCTTTTTAATCAAACCAACCAAGTAAAACAATCACACAGTTTATATACCATAAATGAAATGAAATATGGTAACCGAACTCTCGGTACAACATAATACAACCAAATCAAAATGTCCCAACCTAAAATGCGGTAAACGAATAAATGAATATAATTGAGCTATCAGTCCGAGTGTTTCTACAGTACCTCCTATCTAGATCACAAGGATGGCAGCATCTAAAATAAACCTGCTTGATCCACAGTTGCTGCAGCAAACGTCTGACTCGAAAGAATCATCAACCAAGCCTCCCTGTGTCTGGACACCTAATATATATACATATATAGCAAGAGAGGAAAAAATAGTGAAACAGGTCAAAGCCCGAGTTTTGAAAATATTTTGCAAGTGCATCAAATGCTATATTTTTAAAATATGAAATCTCTCATTAATAAACTGGTATCGCACTCTCATGAGATACACCTTACTCCTGCTCTAATAGTGCACACCTATCGCATACATTTAAAACAACCCAGTTAAGCTACCCTGCCTAACTAATATCTTTCACCCATCCTCTAAGTCCTCATAACTATCACCTAACCTGCGTGATATAATATATGTTATACCATAAGCTATCACCTAAGCTTTTATTGGTATGATCATCAATGTGATATATATATATATATATATATATATATATATATATATATATACACACACAGAAAGTCTCCAGTAAGGACTCCTTATGGTGCAGACCCTGGTACATACCATTTTTTTAAAATATTAAAAAAATAAATTTTTGGATGAAACTTCATGAATGTGATCTCCACGGTGAGAAGATGATCTCTAATTTTTTTTGTCAAAAATTTCAATAAAAAAAACCGTTAAGATGAGTTTATATGTGGAAAAATTATATAAATATGCATTTTCAACCATTGAAATGTTGGGTCGGCGCCAGCTGCTTTATTGATTGAATTTTTTGATAAAACTTCATGGATATTATCTTCTCACTATGGAGATCACATCCATGAAGTTTCATCAAACATTTCAATAAAAAAGTGGATGAGATGATCGTCAACATTTCAACAGTAAGAAATGCATATTTATACCATTTTTTTACATATCACCTCAACTCAACGGTTTTTTTATTGAATTTTTTGATGAAAACAATTGGAGATGATCTTCCCACCGTGGAGATCATATCCATGAAGTTTCATCAAAAAATTCATTTTTTTACTATTTTAAAAAAATGGTATGTACCGGGGCCTGCACCATAAGGAGTCCTTACAGGGGAGGGCATATATATATATATATATATATATGTCGTCGATTTTCTGAAACTTTCACTAGTTTAAAATCCCATTTTCACTTTAGCATATAAGATCCCTTATCTATCTTTCTCACTTTAATATCTGATTCGCATTTGTATAAATCCGGATATAAATCTCCCGGAAGAAGAATAAACTCTTATTCATTTTACACTTTACACAAGTCTAAGTTATATGATTTATCATCTTCATATACGAGCAATATACTCTACACAACAAGTATATTTATACCTATATTACAATCATAAGTATAATAACCATCCCACCAAGCTATAACTCGAGGATGCAGTCTCAAAGTGCTATCACCATCCGAGTATGCTCAACTTAAGCCAGGTACCAAGTCAGACTTACTCATGATCATGGTCGGAAATACTAAACGGTGGAGGTGGTCTTATTCCCTCCTGAAAGTGGAATCATTATCGTACCCATATGCGAGATGATATGACCTGGGGACTATACTCTCCCTGCTCCTCAATCCAGAGGATTCACCCACATCGCGCAACCTCCCTGGATAACACTAGAGATATATTTATACATAAATATATCATTCACATACCAATATATTTATAACCAAATTATATATCTACTGTAACAACACCCGTTGATATAATATATATCACTTCTCAATATACCCTGGATATAATTGTCGACCTCTTATGGTGATGGCCAACATATCCCGAATGTTCCCATTCGTAATAGTATATAAGTATTTACACACTTAAAATACTAAACTTATAAGAATTCTTTTACTTAATATTTAAATTACCTTAATCACTATTAAAGATTTATATATAATCCCAAATATACCAACTCGTAATACTTAAATAAGTATATAAGCTACTTATCTTAATTCCATAGGTATCTCTTCACCCATAATAATAGTCGTCTATAGACGTACTGTATATCCGCTCAATTCTCTTTAGCTCATATCCTAAATTCCATCCTAATCACATCCTAGGATTTACTCAAATGCAATCGGACCATATTTATTCTAACCGCATAAATATATCTATACACACTTGCCGAAGAATTCTCTCGATTGTTACTCGTCCTAAACATTCATTAAATCCATACCCTGGATTGTACACTCAATTAATCCAGGGTTATCTCTTTCAACCCAAGGTTTACTCACCCTAAATTCCATTATCTAGGAATCCTAATATCATGTCTAGAATCTCCTACAATAATCTCCAATTTCTAATTTAATTTCCCCCAAAACTTAAGGAAGAAAACTTTCAAAAATCTGACAGGGGCGAATCGATTCGGATGGACCGAATCGATTCGCCTCTTTTCGAATTGATTCGCCCTTACCGAATCGATTTGAAAATATTCTACTTTCTTATTGTTTCAGTCTGAATCAATTTGGCTTGTCCGAATCGATTCGAAAAGATGCAGAAATCCATGTTGCTACGGGTTATCATCTTCTCCAACCTCCATTTCAAACCTAAACACCTCTATCTCCATTTTTGTGGTTTCAAATCTCAACCTACAACACTATAATCATCCTAACACTGATTTATAACTAACACAGCAATTAATTTATGGGATAGAACAATTTCTCTTGGATTTAAACCCTAAAACAAATTAAACTCTCTTTTATCATTTCTCCCCATTTTTAACCATTTATACACACCATTTACATGGGTTTAACACTAGAAGTCAACACGAGTTAACAATACATCAATTTGTAAACTCAAAATCAATTTTGGTAAAATTATTTCAAGGGTTTCAACTCGAAAATCATTTGGTTTACCAACTATAATATGAGATACACACACTCAATTGAATAAAGCAAGTAAACACTTCCTTCATGGATAAAATTCGACGACCTCGAGCTGGAATCCCCTTTCTCTTCCTCTTTTCATTCTTCCTTTCTTTCCTTATTCTTTTCTCTCTTTTCTTTCTTTTCTCTCTCATGTGTTATAAGGGAGAAATAAGGGTTATCCCTTATAAAACCCAATTTTGACTCGTATACTCAATTACGAGTCCCACTAGTCCAAAAGTCCCCGGAACCTAAACACTACCCCCGAATACTCTATTATGACTATCTTGTCCATTCCTAAACCAACCGTGCACTCAAATTCTCCATTCGAGTCACTTAACTAAAATTCACTAGTCGGACCCGACACTTCTCAACACATGTTTTCTACAATGTAAACTATCACTCGTCACTTATCCCAACTGCAACATGACATAAAAATATTTCGACTCATTTACTTAGTCCCCAAAGAAAATGTAACACACATTGGTAATTATCTAACACTTAATAAAACCCAAAACTACAATTCACCATAATTCCTCTAATTACCAAATTACGCCCACTTATGTAATTTAAATATCTATAAAAGTACGGAGTATTACATACTTCCCCCCTTACAAAGAAATTTCGTCCCCGAAATTCGGATACGACCTGTACTCAAAAGTCGAATGGTACTAAGGCAATGGTATTCTACCATATATTTTTTCACAGTACCTACCTATCTCAAGGATTATACTCTAACGCTCTAGCTTAACTGAATCTCTACATGCTAAAACACTACCTCGGTCGTAATATTAACTCTAACAACGACAAATTGCACCTGGTGCTTCTATAACTGCATATAATGAAAATGAGCCTAAAATTACCGCTCTAACGTATCGATCCCATCGAAAAATCGCCACTCTAAGCATTCGTTCGTCTACATCATAACTTAGAATTCCCCTAAAAAGGAAAACTACACTAGTGCTTGACTACTCCCGTCAGCCTTACATCTTATCTAAGGTGTGGTAACTCTTGTTGCACCTATATAATTTGATTATTGCATACCTCATACGACGTTCCATCCAACACATTCCAATAACATTTATAACTGCCCCCAAGCATACTCTTCATCTTTATATACTATGTCCCCCTCTATTTTGGACGATGTATAAAATTAACTTACCAAGGTGCGCATACACACTATAACCCGTGCATATCAGCACAACTATTGCAAACATCACACACGTAACTCTCTCTCTAAAAATGGGCCTCACTTTCTTCTCGGCCTAGTGCTAACATTTGGGTACTCTCAACCTGAATTACTTGAGATTCAATTCTTCCTATACCAAGAAATTTAACCCTTCTCAAGGTTAACCCATCAATCTTCTCGTGGTTAACTCACTACAATTTCCCTATATCAGTGCCACTGGCCCCACTGGCCTTACTTTACAGTAACCCTAAGATTAATGTGTTTTCCTGCACATGTAAATGATTACTATACTAACTATATCCCCATCGGCCAAGACCTTTTATAACTCCCGATATTAGCACGATTTCATGCATGGGACGTCTCGCAAAGCAAAATCACAACAAGAAACCCTCCCGTTACACTACTACCTCGCATCATCGGTCATCAAGATATAACGACCTAAGGCACATAATCGGGACTTCCAAAATCCTATCTCGCAACCATACTAATGCGCTTCTACCTCTATGTCCTTCCATTTAGACGAAATGGAAAGTCTAACTAATCGAGGCGTCTAAAATCTACACGTGTTACGATCATCACATACAAACATGTTACCTCAGAATTAGCTTGCCAATCACGGCATGGCTATAAACCTAAAATAAATTCCCTTCCTAACCCATTTACTTACGGTGTGAGAAACATTTCAGTGCATTTCCATGGCACTCCCATCTCCATAAGCCCCTAATCATCACATGACTCTCAGCTTATAGTGTTTTCTGCACACTGGATAATCTATCATCAAAACCAACATCCAAGCATCCAATAACATCTCTCCACTCCCAACGTCATTAAGGTTTATGCGTGGAGTGTCTCACAAGCGAAATTCGGAAAAGAAACCCCTCTAACACACTACTACTGAACTTTGTCTGTCGTGGAGGTATGTTACTGTAAAAAATACAACTGGGATATTCCTATCCCATCTATCAACAAAATATGGTCGGAACCCTTAGTTCTCTTGAGGAACCAAACTATAAAGTGCTTGTACTAACACTAAGTCATTTGCGTGAATAGCAACAAGCTTAAACTCACGGCTTAACTATAAATCCTGCATACCTTAAATCATATCTATAAGGTCCTCGTGAACTAAAATCATAATAATGAAATGTCTACTCATTGAAGTTCCATCTAAGCATGTACTAAAGGCGAGCTCAACGCGTATCCAGGTGAGATATCGCAAAACAATTAGTTCCACCCTGGACCGCGGATACGATAACCTTATAATCATTAGCCTATTATCGCTCCGATCATACATGAACATATTATACTCAGAATAGTACTATACTCATATAAGACACGTAAAACGAGCACTACAAAGCAAATATAAACTCAAAATAACAACACCCCCTTCCACAGCGAATGAAGAAAAAAAATGGAGCCCCTCTATCTCGAAAAAAACATATAGATATACCCTCTATAATATTAATGGTACTACCAATAAACTCGAATCACACACAATAATCTAGCGCTAAAAAAATATTGTGACTCAATGTTGCCACACAAAATATACCTCCTTCATCCGAGGTGAAACTCATAATAACAACTTTAGCAATCACCCTGATCGCTCTAAATGGTTCCAAGACGTAGTACACTTGTCTTAACCAAATCAAAAACTACTTTAATCAATGCCCCATGTAGGCACCCTACTCTTATCCTTTAACTCATACCAGGCAAGATCAAAGCGTGTGGTTGTACGCTCCACATCACCATATGCCCCATTTTTTGCCATCCTGACCATGTGAAGGTTATCAGTACCTTGGACTCTATAACCTCGATCCTGACAATCACTCTCATAGTTCCCTTAGCTTTTCCAAATAAAAAGAAACACGCTACCGACCTCAATGACCCTGTTTCAATGAATCCCCGGGCAAATTTCCACCTATGGGGTTTCACGAACACAAACACTTTCAGCCTCTACCTTTGACTACATCCTTTAGCTCATCCAGCTCCACTCTCATGGTGGCATTAACATTCCCAGTATAAGAGGCACAAGACTGCCATCATATATACAAGGAATCCGAGTAAAATATCTATAAGTGTTAGTAACACTTACTAGTGAGCCTATCATTCCACTTAAGGACTCCCTCTTCATTGTACCTACCTCTTCAGGTACCAAGTTCACTTATCCATGTTACTCTTTCTTCACTGTCGGCCCCTGACCGATCCTCATGTGAGAAATTCAGAAACTGCATTCTCTTTATTTATGATAAATTGAAAGAACTCGCGGTTAAAGCCATCTGTAATATTCCTTTTATGAGAAAAATATTATGCTCCCCCAAATATGGTGACCACCGTTCCCACCATTCCAATATTGTTCTAACGAGTGAAAAATTCATACTCAAATTTTCACATCTGGGCATTTCTATACCCCGCTCTAAGCCAGAGCTTCTGAGTCTTCTACTTTTGTTGGATAACGCTACACTTCCTTCGCATAACTTAAACTTGAACGTATGGTCCTTATCAAAGACCTTTCAGACTTTTTCCTAATTTAACTTCACTTGGCAATTCACGTTTAATACCACTCTCTACTATAACGGTACGTGGATAAATATAACTGCTATACTCTATTAATCGTTGCAGCAATACATGAAAATATCACAAAGGGAGTGACCTCAATTGCGGCCCTCATTCCCAACTTCAATAAACAGCTCCAACTAAGCCCTGCCTCCTGCTGCCCTCGTAACGACCTTCCCTCATCGTCGTTCATCGGTCAGTACACGAATCTCATACGAGCATGCAAAATATTTACTATAATCCTACATAATACCAGGAAAGGGAAATCTCACAATAGGAATCAACAATACTAATAATAAGGCCCTATCTCAAATAGAAAGCAACGCTGAAAGCATAGTACGTCCACGCAAATTCCTATGGACACTAGAACCTGATGCTCTGATACCATCTGTGTCACCCTGCCTAATAAAATACCGGGTGATCAATCCTATACCAAATTAAAACAAGAATCTCATATGGTTCATTCTTAGCATCACTATCAAAACCAATTTAATTACTAATAACTTATTAGGCGGGAGTCAAAATTTTATTTAACTAATCTTTTTAATCAAACCAACCAAGTAAAGAAATCACACAGTTTATATACCACAACTGAAATGAAATCAGGTAACCGAACTCTTGGTACAACATAATACAACCAAATCGAAATGCCGCAACCTAAAATGCGATAAAAGAATAAATGAATGCAGTTGGGCTATCAGACCGAGTGTTTCTAAAGTACCTCCTATATAGATCACAAGGATAGAAGCGTCTAAAATAAACCTGATTGCATCCACAGCTGCTACAGTAAACGTCCGACTCGAAAGAATCGTCATCAAAGCGTCCCTGTGTCTGGACACCTAATATATATACATATATAACAAGAGAGGAAAAAATAGAGAAACGGTTCAGAGTCCGAGTTTTAAAAATATTTAGCAAGTGCATCAATTGTTATATTTTTAAAATATGAAATCTCTCATATTTAAACTGGTATCGCACTCTCATGAGATACACCTCACCCCTCCTCTAATAGTGCACACATATCACATACATTTAAAACAATCCAGTTAAGCTACCCTGCCTAACTACTCTCTTTCACCCATCCTCTAAGTCCTCATAACTATCACCTACCCTGCGTGATTTAATATATGTTATACCGTAAGCTATCACCAAAGCTTTAGTTGGTATGATCATCAATGTGATATATATATATATATATATATATATATATATATATATATATATATATATATATACTGTTTATTTTTCCAAACTTTCACTAGTATATAGTATGACTTTGAAAATATATAGTATGTATTTCATGCATAACTTTGTAACAAAACAAATTAGAGAATAGGGTACTTTTAAACTTTCTCCATTGTTATGTGATGTAATTTTCTCAAGGCGATGGGTAAGAGAATACTACACTAGGAGAGGTACGGAAAAACAATGGCAAAACTTTATGGGGGATAAACATATCTTTAGAAGCTATTGTTACTCCAAACTATTGACATTCTTAATAGCAGTGGCAAGGTGTAATAAGGAGTATAGTGTATACTCTAAAAATTCTCATGTAAGCGTAGGATTCTACTAAATAAACAGCCTTTAAACAGACTAATTTCATCCCAATTAATGATTCTAATGAATTTCATATTGAAGATAGTTTGTAACAAAAACGGATATTAAACCATGTCATGGCACAATTCTGCTTTATTTGCAGAGATATAATTGTCAATTTTAATTGAGCATAATGTCACTACACCAAATCTGCACTATTGTCAAGGTCATTGACCCTGACAAATCACCCTTGTCAAGGTCAATGACCGTGACATTTCGAGGCGAGACAACTTTTTTTGTCACGATCGTGTCACGATCATTGACCTTGACACAAAACTCGCGTTTTGTGTCACGATCGTGTCGCGGTCAATGACCGTGACACGTTTGTCACAGTTATAAACCATGACAAAGTCGTGACCCTTTTTAAAAAAATTGTCACGGTCAATGACCGTGACAATTCTGGGCAGAATTTAAAAAAAATCTGTTGGGCAGTATGGCCACTGCCACTGCCCACCAGTATATTTGTACCTGTTATAGTAACGTCGTACCTGTTCCAAACATCATATATCCAAACAAACTAAAGATAATGCAAATATATATTCATGACGATATAATCCGAATATTCAAAATAGAAATAATATACATGACGATATAATACAAATATACTTAAAATGGACAAACTTAAAAATAATGTTACTACATGTCTTGGGTAAAACTGAGGAGGTGAGTAGGCCACACGACATACGAATTGACGCACCCACTAATATACGTCGTGCCGCATTGTTCACTCAACCACAATAGGGAGTTCTCCTTCCCGGGTATGACATGCGTGACGAGCACTCTGGACTCCATCTCTTGAAGCACACGTCCATGGACTATTCCACCCTCGACGATATTCGGGTCCCTCAACCCCCGCCCTATCCGCTGGCCATCAAATACGTCCAATATGAACACGCTCGGCCAACCAAGTGTCGACAATGGTTTGTTGAAGGGCGCCAAATAGGGAAGTGAATCATCGAAGTACGAACGTGTCGGTGATGAAGCAGCGAGGTCCACATCCTCGTCATCCTGTGCCTCGTCCTCTCGCACCTCCTCCTCCACCGCTTTCTCCTTCCCTTTCCCTTTCCCTCTACGGTCTTCGCCCAACGTACGCTTCATGAATGCGTACATATCTTGGACCATCGCCTCCAAACGGGACAGCTTCGCGTCGTGTGAATCCACCGTTCGAGCCAACCCGGTGTCGCTCGTCTCCAATCCGATGATCCTAGATTTGGCCACCCGCGAGCTCACTCCCCTTGTCCTCCCCTTGCGATCAGAGCCAAGCACTTGGCTGAGTGCGTCTGTGGACAAAGATGCCTTGTCGGCATCAGACTGCGACTCATGCACTTCCTTAAGCTTTGCCTGAAACGACAAAAAGCACATGATTAGTAAAATAAGTAAACTAAAAAATTATAACGTAATTAACAAAAATTAAACTGTCGGATTACTTACAATCGTGGCCGCGATTCTCGGGGACACCTCCTTGTCCTTCCCCTTCTTCGTCCGAAGAGCCACATAAGTATCGAGCCTATATGGCTTACCCCCTGGCCCACTCCCTACCCCCTGAAATAAAATAAAGTAAAGTAAAATTAGTATCGGCCCCGCAAAGTAAAATAATGAAGAATAATATATTTTTGTAGTTATAGATAAATTAAATCTTACCTGCATCCTATGCTCCACCTCGGCGTAAGAGGTCCGGCCAGAGTAGTGCACGTCCGTCTTTTTTGCCCGATTTTCCCTCCCCGATTGGCGAGATGCCAATTGTCGATCCTCGATCTCATTGTCAATGAACTTTTGCCATTGTGCCAATGAGATCGGCTCCTTGGGCGGGACGGATCCGCGCCATTGTATAATGGACTCTCGTGTTTTCCCAAAGTGTCGTGTCCGCATATTTTTCTTCCACGTCTTGTGTTGCTCCCTCAACTGCTCCAAGACGGAATCGCGTAGCTTTGGATCCAAGTTGAATTGTTCCTGTCCAACAAATACAATGTTAGTTGCGAATAAATATAAATATAAATATAAATATAAATATGAAATTGAAATTGAAATTGAAATTGAAATTGAAATTGAAATTGAAATTGAAATTGAAATTGAAATTGAAATTGAAATTGAAATTGAAATATTCATATAAATATTCATATAAATATATTTCCTGTAGTGCCGCCCAAACAGCTAACTTGAGCTCATATGGCACCTCCTTCCAACTCATAAACCCCGAGCCGATGACCATCTTTAGTAGCTCGAGGGATCTCTCTAATAGCTCCAACTTGTTCTCGACGGTAATCCCAAATTTTCCATATTTGGGGAGCCTAGGGGCGGATGAGCCCTCGTCGCCTCCGCTACCACCGAGCCCAGACGACATCATCATCTTCGCCTTAATATCTGAAGGAGACATTTTTGCTGTAAAAAAATGTTATTAGTACAGATAAAAAAAATGTTAATAGTACACATACACACACCCCTACCCCACCCCCACCACACACACACACACGTCATGCCACTTTTAAAACTAACCAACCCAACATTTCATCAATTAAACTAACAATTAAAGTATAGAATTATTAATTTACTAATTTACAATGAGGGACAATCCTACTTTCATATGAAATTGGCACTAATTATTAATTTACTTTCATCTAAAACTATACAATTATAATTACAATTAAAGATATACAATTTCTTAATTAAAGATATACAATTGTTAAAATTTCCCCTCCACACCCACTACACCCCACCCCCACCCCCACCCCCACCACACCCCTTGCCCCCCTTGCCCCACTCCCCCCGCCACGCACACACGCACACACCTACGCACCAACACACACACCCCACCAATACTATCACTAACCTTGCATTCATACTAAGGTTTACATAGTTTTAACAAATTATAACAAAATATTATCATATTTTTAGTTAGAAAATTCCACCCCCTCCCCCCACCACACCCCACCACCACTACCCCGTCCCCCACCACACACCACCATACACACACATATACACATACCCCATCCCCTCCCCCTCTCCCCCTCCCCCCGCCACGCACACACACACACACACACCCCACCCCCACCACCCCACCCCCACCACCCCACCCCACCCCCATCATATCATAAAGGGATAAATCCAAACAAGTACAGAGATTCTACAAATTAAAGTGAGAATTAAATTTAAGACTTTCTAACAACATGCATGTGTATGGATTCTACATAGTTGGGCACGAAAGTAACTAATGATATTCCTAAAAACATACAATTGGCAACATTTTGTGAATTTACTAAACTTTATATAATATTGTCAAATTCTGTTAAAAAATTATCCAATTGGCAACATTTTTGAATGAAATATTTATTTTGAATGAAAATATCAATTATTATCCAATTATTATCCAACTATTATCAATTATTTATTTTGAATGAAAATAAATTGTTATCCAATATTTTTGGGAGCGATTGTTTATTTTGGATTTCCTTTCATATTTAAACAATCACACCATAGGAGTCATTCTTCTCCCTCAAAATTCCAAGAAAAGTGAACCTAAAGAAATCATCCACAATCACAAAACAATATCACTTGCCTCTTAAACTCTTAGTTTATAGGGACCCTTAAGATCAATATGTACTAACTCTAAAGTCTTAGAAGAATTTATCTTATTTAGTTTCTTGTGGGGACTTTTCATTTTTTTCCTTTTTAACATATTCCACAAAACTTGGTATCTGGTTTTCCTAACTTAGGTAAAACCTCTAACTCGTTCCTTTCTAGATAATCTATCCAAATATCTATAGTTGATGTGTCCCAATCTTGTAAGACATAAGTCGATGGCTTCAATTTTTGCCCTATATATATCAATGGCTTCAAATACCACATTGCAATTTTTGCACTATATATATCAATTTTTGCACTACATATATCAATTTTTGCACTATATATATCAATGGCTTCAATTTTTGCACTATATATATCAATGGCTTCAATCTTGTAAGACATAAGTCAATGGCTTCAAATATCTATAGTTGATGTGTCCCAATCTTGTAAGACATAACTTAGGTAAAACCTCTAACTCGTTCCTTTCTAGATAATCTTGTAACACACAAACTTCACATCATTTGTGAAAACATATCAATTCTTTTTGCACTATCACACACAAACTTCACATCTTTAATACCACATTGCAAGTATAATTTTCTTTTCTAATTTACATATATATACACACATATATATACACACATACACACATATATATATACACATACACACATATATATACACACAAACATATATATAAATGGAAGAGAGAGAAAGAGAGAAAATCTACCTGAAAGTAGAGAGAGAGAGGGAGGGAACGGCGGAAGGGAGAAAAGAAGGGGGAAAGGGTTTTTGCTGCACACATTGTCACGGTCGTGTCAAGGTCATTGACCGTGACAAGTATTTAAAGAATTGTCACGGTCATTGACCGTGACAAGTCCGTGACAAGTAAATTTGTCACGGCCTTGTCACGATCAATGACCGTGATAATTATTTGTCACGGTTGTGTCAAGGTCAATGACCGTGACACAAAACGCGTGTTTTTTGTCACGGTCAATGACCTTGACAAGGGTGGCCGGCTGAAAGGTGACAATTTGGCCATTTTGGTGTAGTGTGGTCAAAGCATTGGATTATAAACTATGAAGTACCGACACATCGTCTGAGGTGACGTATCAGTGTCGGACACTCTTGCGGACATGAAATTCGCCCGACACTCCTTTGACACGTGTCCGACACACTATGCGCCATGTTGAACTGATTTGGCATTTAAAAAAAGTCTAACACTTCTTTGACACTCTGCTGACACTTCAAAGAAACTTGTGGTAATGATGATGAAATTTTGGGTCTAGTCTGAGATAGTGATAATTTTATTTGGCACAACCGTAAGACCTTCCCCATTTACGTCGTAGTGTCTTTAATGTTAAATAATTAATAAAATAGAAAATCCTCAACCATATTTTTCCACAATTACGAGAAAAATTAAACGTAAATGTAAGCATAAGGTATCAATTTGGGCTAGGGGTGTTTACTGTATTCTTTTCTACCACACCATCCTGTTTTGGACCCAAAAAAATGATAGTGGTTTATTATTTTAAATTATCGCAAACCTAAAATATCAAAATCGAACGTACTGATTTTTTTGTTGGTGGTTTTGGTTTAAACATTTTTAAACCCAATTTACAGAAATTACCACTTCTAAAATAAATAAATAAAACATGAAATATCAAAAATACCATGATATAACCTCAAATTATAAACTAGATATATATCCATTTAAAAATACCATGAATGCAGAAAGAATTCTGGCAGCACTTTATTTTTGGAGGAAAAAAGAAGGACGAAATTTTATTTTTTTTAAAACAGGAGGGAAGGAAATGTATTTATAGTTTTGGTTCTGACTGTTGGGAACAGTCAAACCGTTTTTAACTGTCAATGACAGTTAATTTCGATTTTAAAGCAACTGCTGACTTTTGAAAATTAATTAATTCGTTAATAATTACATTAAAGCCCAGAAAGTTAATTAGATTCGGCCCAAAAATTTAAGAATTTTTATAAGCTCAAGCTCAAGCTCAAGCCCAAGCCCAAGACCGAACCGAACCGAGTCGGCCGGACGGATAGACGCGTGCGCGCGCGTGTGGACTTTTGATCGAAAGTTAACTCAAGCATAGCTTAGGTCATCTCCCCTTCAAAGAGTTGGGATACCCCAAAGGCATCTAAGCCTTAGTCCATCAATTGGGTTTTATTAACTCATCATTTTTCCACTACTCTTCCAATGTGGGACAAGAGTTAAAACATACCCAATACATTAACTTTCATTGCTTTATGAGTCACTTTGAACACACATATATCATTCATAACTTAATGGATTTGTACATACGAATATACTACATTAATCTCCTTTCCAAGGAGAACGTGTTCGTATATGGTCTCACAATTTTCGTGGTGTGGGTCCCACCTTAATATGAGCTCAAATTTGCTCAAATTTTGCTGTCAAAAATCATTTTTCTAACAATCCCCCACATGAATGATATATCACTGTAAATATAAATAATGCAGATGCAGACACAGGTTGAGTAACTGAAGTTTTATTGCATCAGGAGAAGTAGCCTGGTAGCCTTGAACTTTCCTTAGTGATATACTATCGGATTTACTTGGTTAATCAGTAGACTATATGTCCTTGAATCGTCAACCATTTTTGTAAACCTAGACAATAGTATTCACATAATAATTCTTCAACACAATTGGTTCTCACGTTTGTGTTCATTTTGGCCGTGAACACCACTTGGTTCCGTGAGTATTTTAGAGAATATGCCTTTCATTATTCTCATAGAAGTGGCCCCCTTTTTACTCACGTAGGTGACTTCCATAAAAAGTATCTTGCAATACTCCACTTAGACATACTAAGATATGGATGTCATTAAAAGCATAACTTATCCTTATATCGCGGCCGATGTGCACTGTCTCATCATTGGAATGGATATGATTAAATATCCTCCAGTGCTTACTGAATACAATGTAGTTCGGTTTGACCATTGAACCTAGATCTTGGGATCTCTAGTCAGCAAGGTTGGGTTGCCACTATATTGATTCTTATTTATTTATAGGCTTTTGACCCATTCCTCTCGATGATCTTCAACTTGCTCTCGGTTTAAACCTTTCGTTAGTGGATCTGCTATATTATCTTTTGACTTTACATAATCAATTGAGATAATTCCATTTGAGAGAAGTTGTCTAACGGTATTATGTCTTCGACGAATATGTCGTGACTTTCCGTTATACATGTGATTTTGTGCCCTTCCAATCGCCGATTGACTATCGCAATGAATGCATATCGCGGGCACAGGTTTAGACCAATTTGGAACATCCTCTAAGAAATTTAGAAGCCATTCAGCTTCTTCTCCAGCTTTGTCTAGTGCAATGAATTCAGATTCCATTGTCGATCTAGCAATGCACGTTTGTTTTGAGGATTTTCAAGATACGGCTGCACCTCCAAGGGTAAACACATACCCACTCGTAGACTTAGAGTCTTTTGTATCGGATATCCAATTTGCACCGCAATGTCCTTCAAGAACAGCTGGATATTTTGAGTAGTGCAGTCCATAGTTTTGAGTATATTTTAAATAACCCAAAACTCTCAATATTTCTTTCCAGTGATCTCTTCCTGGATTACTAGTAAATCGACTTAGCTTACTTATTGAGTATGCTATGTCCGATCGCGTACAGTTCATGATATACATTAAATTGTCGATAATACGAGAATATTCTAGTTGAGATATGCTTTAACCATTATTTCTTGCAATATGTAAATTTACATCTATAGGTGTCTTGGTAGGACTAATATCATACTTCTTGAATTTTTCAAGTACTTTCTCTATGTAATGAGATTGAGATAATATAAGTCCATCCGATGTTCTAGAAATTTTAATTCCTAATATAACATCGGCGATTCCCAAATCTTTCATGTCAAATCTACTACTCAACATTTGTTTTGTAGTTTTGACAATTTCCAAGTTACTACCCATGATAAGCATATCATCAACATAGAGGCATACAATGACATATCCATTTTGAATGTATTTAAAGTAAACACATTTATCGCATTCATTAATTTTGAAACCATTTGATAACATTGCATTATCAAATTTTTCATGCCATTGTTTAGGTGCTTGTTTTAATCCATATAGTGATTTAACAAGCTTACATACTTTTCTTTCTTGTCCGGGAGGTTTGAACCCTTCAGGTTGCTCCATATAAATTTTCTCGTCTAGTTCACCGTTTAAGAATGCAGTTTTTACATCCATTTGATGTATTTTAAGTCCATTAATAGCAACTATTGCTATTAACATCCGAATGGGCGTTATTCTTGTTACCGGTGAATATGTGTCGAAGTAATCCAACCCTTCCTTTTGCCTATAGCCTTTAGCTACAAGTCTAGCTTTATATTTATCAATTGATCCATCGGCCTTCAATTTCTTTTTGAAGATCCATTTATAACCTAACGGTTTTGAACCTGGTGGAAGATCCACTAGTTCCCATGTATGATTTTGTAATATGGATTCAATTTCACTATTTATTGCTTCTTTCCAATTGGAAGCATTGGGTAAGGATATAGCTTCTTTATACGATTGAGGTTTATTTTCTAGCAAATATGTTAAAAAATCCGGACCGAAAGAAGTCGAGGTTTTTGCTCTTTTACTACGTTTTGGTCCATCCTCTATTGATTCAATAGGTTGATGATTACCACTTGTAGTAGCTTGATTTGTCCTATTAGAAGGACCGGATTATCGGGTCATGTTATACGGGAATTCATTTTCAAAAAATGAAGCGTCCCTCGATTCAATAACCGTATTTACATGAATATCTGAAATCTCAGATTTACAAACTAGAAATCGATATGCACTGCTATTAGTAGCATAACCGATGAATACACAATCCACTATTTTTGGCCCTATTCTTACCTTTTTAGGTTTAGGAACCATCACTTTTGCTAAGCATCCCCACACTCGTAAATATTTATAGGAAGGGCTTCGACCTTTCCATAATTCATAAGCGGTTTTGTGAGTCTTTTTGTGAGGTACTTTATTAAAAATGTAATTAGCAGAAAGTAAGGCTTCCCCCACAAATTTTGTGGAGCTCCTGAACTTAATAACATTGAGTTCATCATTTCTTTCAAAGTACGATTTTTGGGTTCAGCAACACCATTCGATTGAGGAGAATAAGGAGCGGTTGTTTGATGAATAATCCCATTTTCAGAACAAAATTCCTCAAATGGATATTCATATTCACCTCCTCTATCACTCCTAATAGCCTTTATTATTTTGCTTAATTGATTCTCAACTTCATTCTTATATTGTTTAAATGCATTAATAGCCTCATCTTCACTATGTAACAAATATACATAGCAATATTTTGTGAAATCGTCAATAAAAGTAATAAAATACTTTTTTCCACCTCTAGTTTGAACAAATTTTAAATCACAAATATCGGTGTGAATTAAATCTAAAGGTTCAGTTATCCTTTCAATAGAATGGAAATGTAATCTAGCTAATTTAGATTCCACACAAATTTCACATTTATGATTTTTATCAATATTAAATTTTGGCAAAAATTCCAAGTTAATTAATCTACGCAATGTATCAAAATTAACATGTCCGAATCTAGCATGTCAAATATTAGATGACTCAATCAAGTAAGAAGAACCAACAATTTCATTCATTGAAACAAATGTTTTTGGGGTTACAGTAAGAACATTGAGTTTAAAGAGCCCCTCATTTAGGTACCCATTTCCTACATACATGTCATTTTTAGACAACACAAAGCGATCAGACACAAACACAAGATTGAAACTATTTTTAGTAAGGAGAGATCCAAAAATCAGATTCTTTCGAATATCAGGCACGTGAAGAACATTGTTGAGATTAAGTTCCTTTCCAGAAGTCATTTTCAGAGTTATCTTTCCTTGTCCCACCACCTTCGAAGTGGAAGAATTTTCCATAAAGAGGTTCTCCTCAATTTCCAAAGGCTTATAGGTGGTGAACATCCATTTGTTTGCACAAATGTGTCGTGTGGCTCCAGTGTCCACCCACCATTCCTTGGTATTTCCAGCCAAGTTACATTTAGAGACCATGGCAGAAAGATTCATATCCGCCAAATCATTGGCGATATTCTCACCCTCGGTTACATTTGCTTGAGGGTTATTTTTAGTTTGCTTCTTCGGCTTACAACACTCGCTTGAGCGGTGTCCAGATTTACCACAATTGTAGCATTTGCCTTTGAACTTTTTCTTATTATGTTTGGAAGTGCCTTCCCCATCATACTTTCGTTTGTTCTTCTTAGGACCTTCAACAACATGGACCTTTGTTTCCATCGGATTCTTCCCACTTTTGTTTTGAGACTCACGGTTGTCTTCTTCGATTCTTAGCATGACCACCAACTCTTCCACATTCATCTCCTATCGCTTGTGCTTGAGATAATTTTTGAATAAAGTCGAAGATGGTGGAAACTTTTCAACAATTGTAGCAACTTGGAAAGTTTCACTAAGTGACATTCCTTCAGCATGAATGTCGTGGAGGATCACTTGGAGTTCTTGCACTTGCGAGATCACAAATTTAGAATCAACCATTTTGACGTCCAGAAAACGCCCGACGATAAATTTCTCCATCCCAGCATCTTCAGTTTTATACTTCTTTTCCAAAGAATTCCATAATTCCTTGGATATTTTGATCGTGCAATAGACATGATGCAATGTCTTATCCAAGTAGGCCAAAATATAATTCCGGCATAGGTAGTCCGAGTGCTTCCAAGCATCGACAGCAGCAACCTTTTCAGCGTCATCTCCCTCTTGAATAGAGGGGCAATCTTCATATACAAACCTACCGAGTTGGCATGTAGTGAGATAAAAGTACATTTGTCCTTGCCAACGTTTGAAGTCAGCCCCAATGAACTTTTCCGATATCTCCCCATGTGGCATAGATACGGGTGCAATCACATTTGTATTGGTGACAGTCACTTTAGTAGGAGTAGTGTTCGTACTTTATGATCCCATTTCTGTTACAAAAACAGAATTTTTATCAATGATAAAATTCATATATAATGAATTAAGCAAAAACAGAATACAAAATTCTGTGCACCAATTTCCTCCAAATATAATTCAAAAAGAATTCTACACAATATTCAGATTTATTTGACACAAAATTTATAAAGAAATTCTTAACAATAATCTGAATTGAGTTTAAAATCGAAATTTTGAAGCACTAGTTTACACTAGTCTAAATTAAATTGTGTCACACTGTTTTTATTATTATTAAAAAAAATTCTGTACAAAACAGAATATAAATTTTTAATAAATAAAATAACTTAACTAAACAGATTAAAACAATTAAAATATTTCAATTTCTGTACGAAACAGAATTTTTAAGAAATTATAAATATAAACTGACACAAGTTTAAAAAATTAAAAAATTCACTGTTTTATTAAATTTGTAATAAAACAATATTTTAATTCTAATTTTCTGTAAAACAGAATAATTTATACTAAATAGAATTTCTGTAATTAACTAAAATTATGTACACAATAAACAGTAGATAAAATAAATTTGTCTTAAGATTGTTAATCCTACTATTTAAATTTCGAAATAGTACAGAATTGTTAATTAAATAAAAATTACAGAATGAAAAAGAAATTACAGAAAATTAAATCACTTACTTGAATATTGCAGAATTAATAATAAATTAGATGTAAATCCGAGCCCTGTTACACAGTCTCCTTAAGACAAATTTATTCCTCCAATGTGCTTGAGTTTAAGAATAATTGTCTCCCAAGATAGAACGAATTTTCAGATTAATCAAGTAGCACAACTGTGATTAATCACGACGAACACAATTTCTGTGTTTACTCAACCAAACATACTGATGAATGAATGCAGAAAGAATTCTGGCAGCACTTAATTTTTGGAGGAAAAAAGAAGGACGAAATTTCATTTTTTTTTTAAACAGGAGGGGAAGGAAATGTATTTACAGTTTTGGTTCTGACTGTTGGGAACAGTCAAACCTTTTTTAACTGCCAATGACAGTTAATTTCGGTTTTAAAGCAACTGCTGACTTTTAAAAATTAATTAATTCGTTAATTAATTAATTAAATTAAAGCCCGGAAAGTTAATTAGATTCGGCCCAAAAATTTAAGAATTTTTATAAGCCCGAACACGAACCGAACCGAGCCGGCCGGACGCGCGCGTGTGGACTTTTGACCAAAAGTCAACCCAAGCATAGCTTAGGTCATCTCCCCTTCAAAGAGTTGGGATATCCCAAAGGCATCCAAGCCTTAGTCCATCAATGGGGTTTTATTAACTCATCATTTTCCCACTACTCTTTCAATGTGGGACAAGAGTTAAAACATACCCAGTACATTAACTTTCATTGCTTTATGAGTCACTTTGAACACACATATATCATTCATAACTTAATGGATTTGGACATATGAATATACTAATTTAATCTCCTTTCCAAGGAGAACGTGTTCGTATATGGTCCCACAATTTTCGTGGTGTAAGTCCCACCTTAATTTAAGCTCAAATTTTGCTGTCAAATACCATTTTTCTAACAAATACTACATTAGGAATAGTACAACTTTGAAAAGTTTGGCATATGGCTTGAAAATTCTAATGCATGCGTAGGATTCTATCAAATAAACAGCATTTTGGCAACCAAGTAATCGCGTCCCATTTCATGATATATTTTATCATTTATGTATTATAAAATACGTTACACCCATTAATCCACGTGTCTTTACCCATTTATTGTATTTGGTCCCTAACTGCACAGCATTCCATTTTGCATTGGGTACCAGACTACACAACATTTCTTTTTTGCATACGTCTCTTAATTCTTCAATTTATATCTATTAGTGAGCATGGATAAAAGGTACGAACCTTTAATTTATATTTTTTTTATCTTCCTTTTCTCTTCCGTTTACATCGATTCATCTCCTCACTATATCCGTATTGAATTCAAAAGGTCCTACAAAATGTGTTTATATTGTTATAGTTTACCAGCTTGGTTGTTTTGTTTGTTACAGAGGTGACCAGGAATCGAGTTCAATTTGTTTCACCATCCGTACTTGAGCTGCTTCTCAATTCCGTTATATGGGGTTCAAACTTTAGGGTTCCCATGAAGTCATCCACAATGAGATATCATAAACTTATGATATTGCGAAACGATACGACGGACGAAATTCGCAAAGCAAATACGTTAAAATAGGGTGGGGGCGGGAAACATTGTGCGCCTAAGCCAGGTGGACAGCAGTTTTGCGTCTGACTTGCAACTGTAGTCGTTTAAATAATATATATCTTTTATGCTAAGCGGGCAACAGTTTTGCGCCTGGCATGGGCGCCAAATATTTCCACGCTTCTGGGCATTTATGAGACGTGGATGCACGAATTTGAGTGAAGTGGGACGAAAATTTTTGACGAATGCCGGGAGTTCGGGGGCGGGAGCCTCCGATTCGATTTTTTTCGGTTGTTTTCACTTTTTTTTTTCAACTTTTAATCTTAAAAATTTTTGAGGTAGTAATCAACTAAATTTGGAATCCTACTTTGTTTGTGGAATTTTTTTTATAATATTTCAACATAATATTACCCTAACGGGTTATGTGTTGTCGTCTTTTCGGTTAATAAAATTTCTCAATGGCTTCCTAAATTTTTAATAATTTCAAACTTGTTTAAACACAAATTTTAAACGATTTAAATTCACAACTTCAAATCTATATCTGTTTGATGGCAATATAAACACAATTTCAAATTTATATCTCCTTTGTATACAATTTCAAGACAAATTTGTCTTGTATTATACTTGCTTTGTTGATTGAATGAGGCTCCGGCGGGTTGAGGCGGTTTTCGAAGAGGTTGAGAGGACCGGAGAGGTTGAGACGGGTGGAGGCGGGTTGAGGGTGAGAAAGAGAGTAGTAGCAGCCGCGGATATGAGAGAGAGAAGAGAGGAGAAGAAGTTAGTTTTTTTTTGGTAACGTGCATGTGTTTGAGAGAAGATGAGATGAGGTGAAACTTAGAGTCTTTCATTGTAATTAATTACACACTTACACCCTCATCTTTATAAATAATAAGGTTACACCTTTTAAGCTTGAATTTTTACCAAAAAAAACCCCAATATTTTTTTTTTTTAAATATCAACTGGAGTGGCCGCCCCACTTCGGCCTGTGGTGGGTCTGCCCCTGGATCCGATTCAGATTATAAGGGATTTAGCTCCCATTGTGACTCAGAAACACCAAAAGTAAAGGATCCACAATGGTATTAGAGTACCCATTGTGGATGGCTTAAGTGTGGCTTGAAACTGTAAAAAATTGTAAGCTCTGAACTGATTTGAGCGGCTATATTTTGCTCATGCCCAGTTCGAAAAGGCGACACAATTCATCTATATTAGTGACTAGACAAATATAAAGCTTTACTAGGTTATTACAAAAATCGGATGTATAATATAACTTCAACTGAAATGTCCAAGTTCCATGTTCGGGTCAATGCTTTACAAGGTTATTACAACTTCATGTTCTTGTTAGATTTCTCCATCTCCAGGTAATTACAAGAATTCCTAATATTTAAAAATTGAATTCCTAATCAAGGTGTGTAATAACTACATGTTTTAATTTGATTTTTTTTCCTTTACAAGTTGATTTGTGATAATTAATGTTATAACTTGAGTTTTATATTTAGCCTTTTAATTTCAGCAACTTATAGGGTGAAACAAGGGAATTTATTTGCTTTGTAAGATGTAAGCAAATTTCCACTTAATGGAAATAAATCTGTTATTGTGTTTCTATTCAGTCATTGTACTTATTTTTGAGATTATAAGGGAAATGGGAAATGAGAATGTTAACAAGCGATACGTGATTAAGAGTGACAACACGCGTACCAACTATTTGGTGAAAATATTAAACCAATGTTTTATTTTTGACCTTTTTTTTTAACTTTCATTCTTTTCCGTTAATAAGTTGTAGGTCAATGAAAAATTCCCAATGTCAATGGAAAATGCCCAATGTTGTAATCATTTTTTACTAGGAGGTATAAGTATTAAGTGATTACATAAGTCAATATTACTATACTAAATGGTTGGAAATCATACTTATATACAAAATATATCCTATTATTTATTTGAAAGAAGAAAAATGTAATTTGTTACCCTTTACTACATTGTAGCTAACCTTATTTCACTGGGTTAATCCTCTTTGAATTACAAGATTAGAGCTTTTATATATAAGTGTTGTAATAGCAGCAACTAATTAAATGCAGAATTAAAAAATTAGGAACGAAATTACCCAATTTTGGAGCAAATAAACCTGGGACAAAAAGTATAAGAAATCCTGGAAGCAAGTACAGTCTAGAACACAGCTGAGTCGCGAACAATGTCGCTCTCTTTAAGGTGTTTCGCGGCTCTGCCCAATGTGTGCTGACAGTCAGAAAGCCTCGCCACCACCAAGATAGCACAACCTCCAATAAATAAAAATACGGATTGATAAAGCACAAGAATCAGGCCGGTCCATGTACATCCATTCGTAATAATTGCTCGAGTCTAATAATAAATCTGGGGTGAATTTATTATTCCAGAAAAAAAAATTTGAGAAGCAGTTTTTCTGTGTGTGTTTGCAAAAGTTGCTCTTTTATTGAACAAAAATAATGACGTTGGTGGCACACAACATGGAGAGAATACTGGGACAACGTGGGCAAGTGTGTTGAAAGTTTCATCAGATAAAAGAAAGCGTTTTCTAATTTTCGAAATTAAAAAACGGTTAAAAAATAATTTTCAAAGCCCAAAAAATAGTTCTGTATTTGTCCAAAAAATTATTTCTTAATGAGCCCAAGCCCAAGACCCGGACCCGGACACGGGCACGGGCACGGGCCGGGCCGGACGGACGGCGGCGGCGGTGCGCGCGCATGTGTGACTTGGCCCAATAAGTCCCCCACCCATACACACAAAACATCTAATGCCCAAAGGGCTTGCTCATTTGTTCCAAGTAAATTGTAAATATACCCAACTCATTTCAACTCACCCACCGATGTGGGACACTGCCTAAAGGCATTTTTCAAAGTTTGCATCTTTAAAGATAACAGTTGTCCGGCAATAGCTATGTTCCAACATTCCCCCACTTGCAAAATTTGAAAACATTTTATCGAGCAATAATTCATAGAATTGTGCATAAGCAAAGGTGTCTCACGACTTGAACCTTTACATAGTAAAGATGATTCAGAATATACTAGAGTAACCGTAGTTTTGAACTCTATCTCTTACAACATTCCATACACAACCCTACTTGGATGTAATTCTAATAGCTAACACATTACGGCCATGTGCTTCTATCCCAGTATAGTGAATGCTTTAGGAATTTGCCCAAAATATCCATAGGAAGCGGCCACACTTCCACATTCACATAGGTGAGTCTATCAATAGTACTCCTGTAGGTAGGTACCTCACTCAAAATAGAGCTATAGATCTCATTAAGAATTATATCATCTCATCCTTTACTCGCTTCAAGATATCAAGCTCCATAGGGATGGACTCGGAGTAAAACCCCGTTCTATATTAATTAATAATAGCATGATTCAAACCATATCACTTGTGACTTTTTATTACCCTTTGAACATATTTCTTGGGATCTCCAGTCTATATGTTGGGTTACCATCACAACTGACTCATGTATCCAAGGGCTTTAGTCCCATCCCTTTCGAAGTGTTCCACACCTTCTCCCTAGCTAGTCCTTTCGTCAAAGGATCAGCTAAGTTTTGTTCGGACCGTATATGATCCACTCTCACAGCACCCGTAGAGATAAATTCTCTAACAATACTATGTTTACGACGTATTTTTCGTTTCTTACCGTTATAATAACGGTTCTCTACTTTTGCAATAGCCGCGGTACTATCACAATGAATCAAAACGGCTGGTATTGGTCTTTCCCATAATGGGATATCTGATAGGAGATTTCTTAACCAACCTGCCTCTTCACTAGCAGTAGCTAGCGCTATCATATCAAACTCCATAGTGGATTGAGCCAGAATAGTTTGTTTCTTAGATTTCCGAGAAATTGCACCACCAGCGATGCTAAATATATATCCACTAGTAGCCTTAGAATCATCAGATAGGGTGTTCCAATCAGCATCACTAAATCCTTTAAGGACAGCGGTATGCTTATTATAGTGTAATCCGAGGTTCATCGTCCTTTTAAGGTACCGCATGACCCTCTCAATAGCATGCCAATGCTCCATACTAGGTCTACTGGTAAATCTACATAGTACCCCCACAGCATAAGCTATGTCAGGTCTAGTGCAATCTGTAGCACAACGTAAGCTACCTATAATGCTTGCATAAGCATTTTGATTTATATTGTAGCCAGTGTTCTTAAATAACTTTACACTAGGGTCAAATGGAGTACTAGAAGGTTTACAGTCAAAGTAATTATATTTCTTTAGAACTTTCTCAATGTAATGAGATTGATCCAAAGAAAGTCTCTTTTCCGACCTAGTAATATTAATTCCTAATATTACACTAGCTTCACCCAAATCCTTCATATCAAAATTGGCACACAATAATGATTTAACATTTTCTACGGCATGAATATTAGAACCAAATATTAGCAAGTCATCAACATAAAGACATATGATAGTGCAAATGTTCTCCACGTATTTATAATAAATGCATTTGTCACTTTCATTAATTTTAAACCCATTAGAGATGACTAAGCTATCAAATTTACCAAGCTATTGTTTAGTTGCCTGTTTGAGTCCATAAAGAGATTTATCTAGTTTACATACTTTATTTTCTTGACCGTGTACAATAAAACCTTCAGGTTGATCCATATAAATCTCTTCTTCTAATTCTCCATTTAAAAATGCAATTTTAACATCCATTTGGTGTACAATTAAATCAAGTAAGGCAGCTATAGCAAATAGTACACGTATAGACGTTATTCTAGTCAGAGGTGAAAATATATCAAAAAAGTCTACGTTTTCTCTTTGTCTAAAACCTTTGGCAACAAGACGTGCCTTATATTTTTCAACAGTGCCATCAGGTTTTAATTTCTTTTTAAGAATCCATTTACACCCAATTGTTTTACATCCAGGAGGAAGGTCCACTAATTGCCAAGTTTTATTTGTTTTCAAAGAATCCATTTCATCATTAATATCCTCTTGCCATAAATTGGCATCTAAAGAAGATAAAGCTTCTTGAATAGTGTTAGGATCCTCCTCTAAAGTGTAAGCACAAAAGTCGGGACCAAAATCTTTTTCTACACGAGCCCTTTTACTTTTTCGAATTTCTAAAATGGATTCATTATTTTCTTTATTTTTATTTAAAGAAAGATTAGTGGATGACTCGCCCCCAATATTTCTCAATTTAAAAGGAAATTTATCTTCATAAAAATCGGCGTCATTTGATTCAATAATTACTTGATTTTTCAAGTCATAAAATCGGTATGATTTTCTATTAATAGTATAGCCTATAAAAACGCACTCATATGCTCTACTTGCCAATTTAGACATTTTAGGATCGGGTATACCTACATAGGCTAAGCACCTCCACGTTCTAAAGTATGACACGTTGGGCTTAATATTTTTCCAAATTTTATAAGGAGATATTTTCATTTTAGTCTTAGAAATTATATTAAGTACATGACACACAGTCAAAATAATTTCATCCCACGAATGTGAGGTAGCCCCTGAATTTAATAAAATAGCCACAACTAATTCAGTTAATGTCCTATTTTTTCTTTCGACTTTACGGTTCATTTCGGGCGAATAAGGGGCAGTTTTTTCGTGAATAATACCGTGGATTTTATAAAATTCAATAAACGGTCCAGAATCATATTCAGTGCCTCTATCACTACGTAACTGGGAGACCCGAGACTACGCTGTCAATTCCTACAACTTACATTGGTCCCGTGCGAGCTGTTCGTGCCTCCTACGGGGTCGATTGGGGGCCGGTTTGGGTTTTCACCCTTTAACGGCATGTTTTTAAGTCTAAGTGTGGTTTTTGCAAATTATCGTCATACTCTCAAACCGAGAGACCCGGGACTACGCGGTCAGTTCCTACAAGTTACATTGGTCCCGTGCGAGGTGTTCGTGCCTCCTACCGGGTCGTTTGGGGGCGGGTTTGCGTTTTCACCCTTTAACGACATGTTTTTAAGTTTAAATGTTGATTTTGGAAAATTATCTTCCTATTCACAAACCGGGAGACCCGAGACTAAGCTGTCAGTTCCTACAAGTTACATTGGTCCCGTGCGAGGTGTTCGTGCCTCGTACGGGGTCGATTGGGGGCCGGTTTGGGTTTTCATCCTTTAACGGCCTATTTTTAAATCTAAGTGTGATTTTTACAAATTATCATCATACTCTCAAACCGGGAGACTCGGGACTACGCGGTCAGTTCCTACAAGTTACATTGGTCCCGTGCGAGGTGTTCGTGCCTCCTATGGGGTCATTTGGGGGCCGATTTGGGATTTTCACCCTTTAACGACTTGTTTTTAACTAAGTTTGATTTTTGCAAATTATCATCATACTCTCAAATCGGCAGACCCGGGACTACGCGGCCAGTTCCTACAAGTTACATTGGTCCCGTGCAAGGTGTTCGTGTCTCCCACGGGGTCGTTTGGGGGTCGGTTTGGGTTTTCACCCTTTAACGTCGTGTTTGTAACAAAGTGTGATTTTTACAAATTATCATCATACTCTCAAACCATGAGACCCGGGACTACGCGGCCTATTCCTACAAGTTACATTAGCCCCGTGCGAGGTGTTCGTGCCTCCTACGGGGTCATTTGAGGGATGGTTTGGGTTTTCACCCTTTAACGACATGTTTTTAAGTTTAAGTGTTGATTTTTGTAAATTATCGACCTATTCACAAATCGGGAGACCCGGGACTACGCGGTCAGTTCCTACAAGTTACATTGGTCCCGTGCGAGGTGTTCGTGCCTCCTACGGGGTCGTTTAGGGGCCGATTTGGGTTTTCACCCTTTAACGGCATATTTTTAACTCTAAGTGTATTTTTGCAAATTATTGTCATACTCTCAAACCAGGAGACTCGGGACTACGCGGTCAGATCCTACAAGTTATATTGGTCCCGTGCGAGGTGTTCGTGCCTCCTACGGGGTCGATTGGGGGCCGGTTTGTGTTTTCACCCTTTAACGGCATGTTTTTAAGTCTAAGTGTGATTTTTGTAAATTATCGTCATACTCTCAAATCGAGAGACCCGAGACTACGCGATCAGTTCCTACAAGTTACATTGGTCCCGTGCGAGGTGTTCGTGCCTCCTACGGGGTCGTTTGGGGGCTAGTTTGGGTTTTCACCATTTAACGGCATGTTTTTAAGTTAAAATGTTGATTTTGGCAAATTATCGTCCTATTCACAAATCGGGACACCCAGAACTACGCTGTCAGTTCCTACAAGTTACATTGGTCCCGTGCGAGGTGTTCGTGCCTCGTACGAGGTCGATTGGGGGCCGGTTTGGGTTTTCACCCTTTAACGGCCTATTTTTAACTCTAAGTGTGATTTTTGCAAATTATCGTCACACTCTGAAATCGGGAGACCCGGGACTACGCGGTCAGTTCCTACAAGTTACATTGGTCCCGTGTGAGGTGTTCGTGCCTCCTACGGGGTCGTTTGGGGGCCGATTTGGGATTTTCACCCTTTAACGACATGTTTTTAACTAAGTGTGATTTTTGCAAATTATCGTCATACTCTCAAACCGGGAGACTCGGAACTACGCGGGCAGTTCCTACATGTTACATTGGTCCCGTGCGAGGTGTTCGTGCCTCTTACGGTGTCGATTGGGGGCCGGTTTGAGTTTTCACCCTTTAACGGCC
Organism: Sambucus nigra; assembly: GCA_949130495.1. Lineage (NCBI taxonomy): Eukaryota > Viridiplantae > Streptophyta > Magnoliopsida > Dipsacales > Adoxaceae > Sambucus > Sambucus nigra. The sequence goes on along the minus strand of OX422209.1, from coordinate 60,092,494 downwards.
TGTTTTTAACTCTAAGTGTGATTTTTCCAAATTATCGTCATACTCTCAAACTGGGAGAGTCGAGAACACGCGGTCAGTTCCTACAAGTTACATTGGTCTCGTGCGAGGTGTTCGTGCCTCCGACGGGGTCGTTTGGGGGCTGGTTTGGGTTTTCACCCTTTGACGGCATGTTTTTAAGTTTAAGTGTTGATTTTTGCAAATTATCGACCTATTCACAAATTGGTAGACCCGGGACTACGCGGTCAGTTCCTACAAGTTACATTGGTCCCGTGCGAGGTGTCCGTGCCTCCTACGGGGTCGTTTGGAGGCCGATTTGGGTTTTCACCCTTTAACGACCTATTTTTAACTCTAAGTGTGATTTTTGCAAATTATCATCATACTCTCAAACCGGGAGACCCGGGACTACGCGGCCAGTTCCTACAAGTTACATTGGTCTCGTGCGAGGTGTTCGTGCCTCCTACGGGGTCGTTTGGAGGCCGGTTCGGATTTTCACCTTTTAACGGCATGTTTGTAACTAAGTGTGATTTTTACAAATTATGGCCATACTCTCAAACCGGGAGACCCGGGACGATGCGCTCTGTTCCTACAAGTTACATTGGTCCAGTGCGAGGTGTTCGTGCCTCCTACGGGGTCGTTTGGGGGCTGGTTTGGGTTTTCATCCTTTAACGGCATGTTTATTAGTTTAAGTGTTGATTTTTGCAAATTATCGACCTATTTACAAACCGGGAGACCCGGGACTACGCGATCAGTTCCTACAAGTTACATTGGTCCCGTACGAGGTGTTCGTGCCTCCTACGGGGTCGTTTGGGGGCCGATTTGGGTTTTCACCCTTTGACGGCATGTTTTTAAGTAAGTGTGATTTTTGCAAATTATCTTCATACTCTCAAACCAGGAGACTCAGGACTACGCGGTCAGTTCCTACAAGTTACATTGGTCCCGTACGAGGTGTTCGTGCCTCCTACGGGGTTGATTGGGGGCCGGTTTGTGTTTTCCCCCTTTGACGGAATGTTTTTAACTTTAAGTGTGATTTTTCCAAATTATCGTCATACTTTCAAACTGGGAGACCAGGGACTACGCGGTCAGTTCCAACACGTTACATTGGTCCCGTGCGAGGTGTTCGTGCCTCCTACAGGATCGTTTGGGTTCTGGTTTGGGTTTTCACCCTTCAACGGCTTGTGTTTTAAGTTTAAGTGTTAATTTTTTTAAATTATCATCATATTCTCAAATCGAGAGACCCGAGACTATGCGGTCAGTTCCAAAAAGTTAAATTGGTCCCGTGCGAGGTGTTCGTGCCTTCTACGGGGTCGTTTGGGGGTTGGTTTGGGTTTTCACCCTTTAATTAATGGTTTTTTTATGTTGAAGTGTTGATTTTTGCAAATTATCATCATATTCTCAAACCGGGAGATCCGGGACTACGCGGTCCGTTCATACAAGTTACATTGGTCCCGTGCGAGGTGTTCGTGCCTCCTACGGGGTCGTTTGGGGGTTGGTTTGGGTTTTCACCGTTTAACGACTTGTTTTAAGTTTAAGTGTTGATTTTTATAAATTATCATCATATTCTCAAATCGGGAGACCCGGGACTACGCGGTCAGTTCCTACAAGTTACATTGGTCCCGTGCAAGGTGTTCGTGCCTCTTACGGGGTCGTTTGGGGGCTGGTTTGGGTTTTCACCCTTTAACGGCTTGTTTTTAAGTTTAAGTGTTGATTTTTACAAATTATCGTCATATTCTCAAACCGGGAGACTCGAGACTACGCAACCAGTTCCTACAAGTTACATTGGTCCCGTGCGAGGTGTTCGTGCCTCTTACGGGGTCGTTTGGGGGCTGGTTTGGGTTTTCACCCTTTAACGGCTTGTTTTTAAGTTTTAAGTGTGATTTTTGTAAATGATCGTCATATTATCAAACTGGGAGAGCTGGGACTACACGATCAGTTTCAACAAGTTACATTGCTCCCGTGCGAGGTGTTCGTGCCTCCTACGGGGTCGTTTGGGGGTTGGTTTGGGTTTTCGCCCTTTAATGGCTTATTTTTAAGTTTAAGTGTTGATTTTTACAAATTATCGTCATATTCTCTAATCGGGAGACCCGGGACTACGCGGTGAGTTCCGACAAGTTACATTGGTCCCGTGTGAGGTGTTCATGCCTCTTACTCGGGACTAAATTTATTGATTTTAGAAAATTTTAACATAGTTTCGTTTGTTTATTCATTAAATCCAACTTGTTTTAACATATGAAATAAACTCAACAGCAGCAGCAAATTTCAAAACCAAACCACCAGCAAATCCCTTCCACCAATTTAACTAAATAAGCTCATAAAGTAAGCCATTTTACGTTTGGCTACTTGTCGCTATTTCAGACCATTTTTCTATTTAATGCTACTACAACTTTTATGAGAATTTGAGACTTTAAGACTAACCTGATTTCATTTGCATTTTGATAGCCACCCGATGAACTTTTCATTCCATGACTTCTTGAAAGTATCCCATTTTGGTCCAACAATGTCTGCAAATTCTCAAATCTTCTATTCTGAGCGGCATTCAGTTGTTCATGAGATGATATCTTATCTTTCAAGTTTCTCAGCTCTTCATTATGAGACCGAGACTGTGTTGTGACTGTTGAAGTGTCAGAAGACTTATATTAGACGGTTTGTCTTATAAAATACAAAAAGGATAAAAGGGGAAAAGAACTGAAACATACATGTGTATCCTTGCACTTATCATTCATCAAATCACCCTTTCTCTTACTCCAATGAGATGTCTTGAAGAATTCCACGATGCTAGGTTTCACATCAGTTTCATGCTCCTGAATTCAAAATCAATGAATGAAAGAATATAACCATACTAGTTGATGATGCGGGTAAAACATGTCTAATATGCACAATGTCAAGAATATTATTGTGACATATAAATTGAAATCAAGTTAAGTAAGGGTAAAATCAATTTGATAACTATATAACAAATTGTGCTTAGGCAACAGTGAAAGAATCGGAATAGTTTTTTCAAGATAATCCCCCTTTCTCTCTTTATCAATGACAGACTAACAGAGAAGAAAAGTAGTCAATACAATAAGTCAAAAAACATCAAGCCTATTGATCTTAAGAATTTCTATTAGCATAGATTATAGATTATAGGGTAAGAGTAAGAAGACTTTCAACTTAACCCACTTGCTTTATTATTAGGAAAAAAAGATTTAACTCACTTGCCTGGTAAATCTTTCCGGTTGTGATATTATTATCACGTGTCAACTTGATATCTAGGAGCCGCTCATAGTTCCCAAGGTCCAAGTCCACCTTCAGACACAAAATCAAGTCATTGTAATACCAAAAATTTTACAATTATCAGTCTACTAACAAGTGGAAGTCAAAGTAGATAGAAAGCAGGAAATGGAAATGCACTATTTAATCCTGACATATTTTGATATCTGACTCCTTCCCTCCTCTTTAACCAAAATTTCCATCTCTTAGGACTATGACTCTTGAAAATTCTTAGTATCGTTTTTCATTTTTGATTTAATTCCTGGATAAACATACTAAAATATTTTGTTAATACTAGAATTAAATATGACTTAACTGATCCATTAAATTTTGAGTGACTAAAAAGAAATGTTCAAGAAAAAATAAATATAATAAAAATCACCAAAAATAGTCTTCATAGTTAATAATACACAAGATGGTTCTTCTACCTCTACACCATCGTCCAAGACAAACACTTCTTCATGCTCGAAAAGGGATATGGTTCCTGCATCTCTATTCAAGTATGGATCTGATTGTAATGCAAAATAATAGTTTAACTGAAGCAATTATAAGCAAAAGTCAATAATAAGAAATTGTTGGATCATCAGATTCGGCACAATCGTTCATCTCATTTTGGGTTTCTGTTCATAAATAAATAAAAAATTTGGGGACAAAATAATGCACCTTTAATAATAAGTGACTGTGTCAGGATTTCACACGAATCCAAAATCAATAAAAGGAAAATATAAAACTATCAATCAGTATTTTTGTTAACCTTACTGGTACTTTGCCCTTCTTTACGGTTTAGATAGCCATGGATTGTTTTGGCTTTTGCTATGGCAGAATCTCCCGTCTTCATGATTATCTCGAGCTCCCATTTTTTTTTCAGACAGCAAGCCAACGTGAGTCGGTGAAGGATTAGGGCCCGAATTAAGGAAAGAGGAGCAGTGAATTGAGGAAACAGGAGTAACGGCTTCGGATCTAGGATTCAAATTGAGGAAGAGGAGTAGAGGCTTCCGATCTAGGGACCAAACCCATGGATGATCTTGGGTTGTACAAAGCGCGCGCGAGAGAGAGGGGAAAACGGGATACCTGAGCGGGAGATGAGAGTGAGTGGGAGAGAGAAAATTTTGGGAGAAAGTATTATTTTTTGGGGGGATTTATATTTTAATTAAGTGTGCTTAATTTTGGCACACTTTTAAACAATGCCAAATTTTGGCACGGTTTTAAAGTGTGCCAGATTGTCATAAAACCGTGCTAGAATTTGGCACGGTTTTAAGCTGTGCCAGATTTTTAATATCAAGGTGTGCCAAATTGTTGTATTTGGTGTAGTGGCCATGTGTTTATATAATATGGACTCTGCGTCTTTCAACTTGCGTCGAGTCTCTTTGTGGCGTAATAGAGCTATTGACTAGAATATGGTTGCGATGGTAGCACAGTTTTGGTATCCCGAAGACCATATGTTTGGTTTTGACTTAAGATGAGGTATGCTCGACCTACAAAGAGTTCTCAACCATGTTGATAATCAATCCCAATGGAGCGGCGGCTATGCTCGAATTTTTTTGGTCTCCCTGGGCATTGTTAGCGGAGTTGCTCCACATTTCCTCTTCGACGACTCGACATTTGGTTACTGTGGTATGATTTCTCTTCGAGTTATCATGCGTTCTGTACACTACACCAAAATGGCCAAATTGTCACCTTTCAGCCGGCAACCCTTGTCAAGGTCATTGACCGTGACAAAAAACACGCGTTTTGTGTCACGGTCATTGACCTTGACACGACCGTGACAAGCCCGTGACAAATTTACTTGTCACGGACTTGTCACGGTCAATGACCGTGATAATTCTTTAAATAATTGTCACGGTCAATGACCTTGACACGACCGTGATAATGTTTACATCAAAAACCCTTTCCCCTTCTTTTTTCCCTCCCGCGTCGTTCCCTCCCTCTCTCTTTCTACTTTCAGGTTTAATTCTCTCTCTCTCTCTCTTCCATTTATATATATGTTTGTGTGTATATATATGTGTGTATGTGTGTATATATGTGCGTGTGTGTGTGCGTGTGTGGGGGGTGGGGTAGGGTGGGGGTAGGGAGTGGGGCAGGGTGAGGGCAGGGTGGGGAGTAGGGGGGTGGGGCAGGCTGGGGGTAGGGTGGGGGCAGGCTGGGGGTAGGGGGTTAAAAATTTAAATAAATAAGTAATTTTCTATAAATTTCCAAAAATAATATCCAAAAATGTAAATGTAAATAATATCCAAAAATAATATCCAAAAATGTAAATTTATAGTAATTGTCATCCGAAGTTGCTAAAAGCATCCGAAGTTAAAAAAGCATGAAAAATAAAATATTTTTTAAGATTTGTGGTGAATAACTAAAGTTAAAAAAAGTATTACTTTAGTCATTAAATTACTTTTTGAATTCGGGCGATGCACGTAAATTTTTTGTAATTGTTTTATAATAAAGATCAATTAGTCTATGTTGTTGAAAAATTTGATCAAATTGGTGAGCCCTTCATATTTTAAAAATATTGTTTTTATTCCTATTTAACTTTTCTTTCTATACACCCTTAATTATATTTAAAGTTTAATAAAATAGGAGTTATAGAAAGAAAAGTGGGGTTTAAATAAAAACACTTTTTTTAAATTTTAGGTTCTGGGGCATAATCTTACTTTGTCACAATTAATTTATATGCCTCAAAGTTATTTTATCACTCTTAGTTTATATTTGTGATAATACTTTATGAACCACAACTTTAGGTTGATTATTTTAGAACTTAAACTTCAAGATACAAAAAATAATTCTATAGAACAACTTAGATATCTTAACAAAACACATATCTAACATTGAATATGATTTATAAAAAGCACAAAACAATAGTAGAAATTCAATACATGAAATTAACATTGAGATTATTTTAAATAGACAGTCACTACTGTGTGTGTGTGTGTGGTGGGTGGGGGGCTATTGTCTGTGTGTGTGTGTGTGTGTGGTGAGTGGGGGGTGTGGAGGGAGGTGGGTGTGTGTGTGTATGTGGTGAGTGGGGGGTGTGGAGGGAGGTGTGTGTGTGTGTGTGTGTGTGTATATTTTAATTAACCCATGAATTTGTATTTTTGTATTTGAATTAACCCATGAATTTATTTTTGTATTTGAATTAACCCATTATATGAAACATACTTGAAATAAAATATAGTGTGCATAGATACTAGCCTTCTAGTTCTTATGCGTACGCATTCAATAGCCCTTAGACCCGTTCGAGAGTCATTACCCCTGTAATGAGATCTCTCGAATTGTCCCGTTTGGACAGTTTGAGACTGTATAATTTCTGTATAATATTCTTATTGGCTTAAAGTTGTTACTTTTGGAGGAAGTTCTGCAGTCGTATCTTAATGTTCTCGGGGTACATACTAGATTGACAAGTGTGACTGTTATTTCAATTGACCAATTGAAATAACACTAACACCTGCCAATCTACGTCGTGTACTTGGAGAACTAAGGGGATATGCTGTCAAATGTTTTTCAAATCGTAACAATGTGCATGAGCTGTTAAGTATATTACAGAAAAATGCAGTCTTGAATGGGATATGACCACTTACCCTTTAATAGGATAATTAAATGATGGGATAATTAAATAAAACATACTATAAATCTAAGTTTTGTTTACCTTTAATAGGTGTTTAGTTGTGGTAGCTGTGAAGGGATATTCGAAATACAAAGAGTGGATGGGTGAGACTAATAGAATGGGGGATGTGTTTCGCAGAGGTGCTAACGAATTTGTGAAATATGCAAAGAGATGTCGTAATGATGAAGAGTTTTCGTGTCCGTGTGCTAGGTGTAAGAATGGTAAGGTGTTTGAGTGGAAAACAGTTGAACTACATTCGTTAATATCGGCTATGCAAGATAGTTATCGATTTTGGAGTTTTCACGGTGAATTGAAAGTTCCTTTTATCCCCGACCAACCTTCACAACAACCTTCAACAAGTAGAATAGATGTAGAAGGGGACGACGTAGATCATAATATGTTAGAGGATTTAGTTGATGATGGGTACGGAGTTTATGAAGCTGAGGAGAATGAGGTTACTGATGATGTAGAAGATTCAAGTGCTCGTGAAGATAACACGATAAAACTTGACGATGACTACCAAAGTTTAAAATTTAAGGCGAACCAACCGTTATACTCTGGCTGTGAGAAAGATCAAACAAATTTACATGCCATGGTTGGTTTGCACAGTTTGAAGACGCAGTACGGTTTGTCTGACAATAGCGTGACGGGAATTCTGAAATGGGTGAAGGGCTTATTACCCAAGGTGAATACACTTCCAAATAGCTATCCAGTTATGAAGAACAGTTTGAAAGGCTTGGGAATGAAGTATAAATCGATTCATGCTTGTGTGTATGACTGCATACTATACCGAAAGGAGTATGAAAATATCGATCGTTGTCCGGTATGCGATGAACCTAGATATGTCCAATCTACAAGTAAGGAAGGCACAAGCTCAAAAGTGCCTCAAAAAGTATTGAAATCTTTTCCCTTTGGGCCTAGATTAAAGCAATTTTTCACAGTACCATGGACTGCAGAGGCAATTACTTGGCATGCTAGGGCAGAAGTAGGGGGTAATATCATGCGTCATCCTATTGATTCTACTGCCTGGCGGAGGATGAATTTTGAGTATCCCGATTTTGCTCGAGAACAACGCAACATTCGTTTGGCTATATCAACAGATGGTTTCAATCCATTTGGAAATCTAAGCACCAATCAGAGTGTATGGCCAGTGATCCTAGCCCCACTCAACCTCCCTCCTTCACAGTGTATGAGACCTGAATTTTTGATGATGGCTTTATTGATACCTGGGCCAAAGGCACCAAGTGATGACATTGATATCTACCTGGCTCCTTTGGTAGAAGAATTAAATGAGTTGTGGGAAGAGGGTGTGCAATCATTTGACTCTTTTAGAAAAGAAGAGTTTACGCTGAAAGTTATGTTGATGTGGGTAATTCATGATTTTCCAACTTATGGGACATTATCCGGATGTGTAGTACATGGTTATTTGGGGTGTCCTATTTGTGGAGAGGAGACTGAATCTCTTCGCCTATCCTCTAGCTTAAAAAATGTATACCATTGCCACATGAGGTTTTTACCCCCAGCTCATAGTTTCAGATTTGAGAAAGGTTCCAATTTTTTATTGGGCGGAGTTGAACATAGGCTACCGCCGAGACAACTTTCGGGTTCAGAAATTGAAAGTAAATCTTCTGAATGTGGCCCAAATATGCCAGGTAAGAATCCCAAATTTAAGAATGTCAAGCATAAGAAGACCCCAACTGGGAATGAAACTAAGATAAGAAAGGCATGTTCTCGGAGGTCAATTTTATTTGACTTGCCTTATTGGAAGAAAAACTCGGTGCGCTATGTATTGGATGTGATGCATGCAGAGAAGAATTGCGTTGAACATATTGTGGGTACTTGCCTTGGGGGGAGTCATTCGAAGGATGGAGAAAATGCACGAAAAGACCTTAAAACGTTAAAACTTAAGCCACAACTATGGTTGAAAAAAGATAGTAGGGGAAGGACAATAATTCCCCCTAGTGCGTTTACTTTGACGAATGGGGAAAGGGAGGTGCTTCTAGACACAATATATAATTTGAAGGGCCCATCTACTTTTTCGTCCAACTTGCAAAGGATTGTGAATTATGCTACTCATGATTTACATAAGTGTAAGTCCCACGATTGGCATGTGATCATGCAATTGGTTCCTCTATTGTTTAAGCACTGTTTCTCCAAGCACACGGATTTGCGTAGGGCTATTATGCAAATTAGTATTACATTCTCCCTCTTGTGTGAGAAGGTAGTGAATCGAGAACACATAGTGGCCGCAAAATTGGCTGTGAACGAAGCGATTTGTCTATTGGAGAAGTACTTTCCCCCAGCATTCTTTGACATAAGTGTTCACTTGTTAGTACACCTATGCGACGAGGCACTTCTTTATGGTCCAGTTATATATCGGTGGATGTATCCGTTTGAAAGATTGATGAAAGTTTTTAAAAATTACGTCAAGAATACGCGATATATTGCAGGATCAATTGCAGAGGAATACATCACCGTGGAGTCATCAATATATACTCGGGAATATATGCCTGACTCGACCAGCGTTGATGACACTGATGAATTCCTCGATGATGGTGGTAATGTGATGGGAAAACGAGTGAAATTAACGAGTTTGCAACATAAACAAGTAGCTCGTTATCTATTTGACACACATGAAGATGTCGAAGAATGGAAAAAGTAAGTTTCGAATATTATAATGCTTAACATTATTTTAGATTATTTTATACATGATTAATTTTTTAATATGCAGTAGATATGAAGCCTGTGAGAACAATAAAAGACGAAAAACAATGGTACAATCAGACAGCGAATTTAGGCTATGGTTGACACAAGAGGTAATTATAATGAAAACAGTCGTTATATAACATTACATTACACTCAAATTTTACCACTAATATAATTAATTTATCTATATTCTCACCTCCTAAAGATGGGTGATGCGACATCAAGGCTTGCTCGTCTAGCCACTGGACCCTTGTTCGTGGCACAAGAGTACAAAACGTATCGATTGAACGGTTACATTTTCGGCGCTAAAGTGTACGAGGAAAGTACAAATATACAGAACTTGGGAATTTCATACAAGGCTCTTACTTTCTTTCGAGCGAGCGCAAAAGATAAAAACCTCGTTGAAGGTGAAATGACTTACTATGGTGTAATCCAAAATATATTTGAATTGGATTATATAAGCTTCAAAGAGGTTTTATTTTACTCTGAATGGGTAAGAGTTGAGGATAAAAATGCTTGTAAAGTTGATCTTGTCACCAATTTGATCATGGTTGACTTGTCCAAGTTGAAGAGCAACGACCACGTGAGTGATGAGCCGTTTGTTTGTGCATTTCAAAAGGTTAAGCAAGTGTTTTACTCGGAGTATATCAACAACGAGCCGTGGTCAATTGTCCAACACGCGCCAAGGCGTCTAAATAGTAGTGTGGATGACTTGGCTGCTCCTACCGAATATCAATCCATTTTTTAAGATAACCCGAATTTAAAACAATTTTTCAATTTGTAATAAATATTTCAATTTGTACCGAAACATCCATTTTTAATGCTATTAATTGATCTGCACTTTATCATTTTCACTCTTGTGTAGTGTGCGTGTGTGGAGAGGAGATTAATACATAAATATTCCAACTACATCTAAGTTTTGTTTATACTAATCCATGAATATACGCTTCTTACCTTTAATAGGTGATTAGTACATAGTTATTTGGGGTGTCCTATTTGTGGAGAGGAGACTGAATCTCTTCGTCTATCCGAACACTAAGAAATGCCATAATCCTATGGAGCGATGCTCTGCAAATTCCTCCCAACCGTTATGTAGCCAAACATCACCAGTTGAAGTTGTCAATTCCACTTTCCATACCCCACCACTTGGAACTTCTAGCAAAACATGGGAGACCATTGAAAGGTGGAATTGACAACTTCAACTGCTGATTTTTGGCTACACAACGGTTGGAAGGTATTTGCAACGCATAACTCCATAGGATTATGGTATTTCTTAGTGTTTAGATATGAAGAGAATTATATTTGACACGATTGCCCGGGGTACATTAGTTGGAAGGAGGTGCCATATGAGCTCAAGCTAGCGGTTTGAGTGACACTACAGGTAATGTATTTATATTTATATGTCAATTTCGATTTCGATTTCAATTACGATTTATATTTATCTATATTTGAGGGGCGGATACTAATTTTACTTTATTTCAATTCAGGGGACAGGGAGTGGCCCTAAGGGTAGGCCACATATGCTCTATACTTATGTGGCTATTCGGACGAGAAGGGAAGGATAAGGAGGTGTCCCCGAGCGTCGCGGTACAAAATCTCTTTTCCATGCAAATAGTTTGTAGATTTGAGATAATTGATGGTGATGTTGTTTCTTCCTAAATAGTTTCTATTTTGAATATATATTTGCATTATCTTTAGTTTGTTTGAATATATGATGTTTGGAACAGGTACAACGTTGCTATAACAGGTATAAATATACTGCTCGGCAGTGGCAGTGGCCATACTGCCCAGCAGATTTTTTTTAAATTCTGCCCAGAATTGTCACGGTCATTGACCGTGACACGTCCGTGACAAAAAGTTGTTACGGACGTGTCACGGTCAATGGTCGTGACAATTTTTTTAAAAAGGGTCACGTCTTTGTCACGGTTATAAACCGTGACAAACGTGTCACGGTCATTGACCGCGACACGACCGTGACACAAAACGCGAGTTTTGTGTCAAGGTCAATGACCGTGACACGACCGTAACAAAAAAAGTTGTCTCGCCTCGAAATGTCATGGTCATTGACCTTGACAAGTTGGATTTTTCAAGGTCAATGACCTTGACAAATGGGCAGATTTGGTGTAGTGGTATGCTTGAGGGATTTTAATGATGCGGGCTATACCGGAATTTTTACCTTGGGCCTTACATCGAGGCTCTTCTTAGTGATGGGGGACTTAATGATGGATCCCCACTTGGTGGTGATAACAACGTGAATATCCTACCATCGCATTCGCAGTTCTGCGGCGGTGATATTGAGAGAGAATTTGAACGATCTTGATGCTTAGAGGGAAGGTCACTCCGATTTTCTGAGAGGGAGCTCGGTGATGTTGTTCATGTCGCTGGATGGGAAGTTCCTTTTGGCGATTTCCCCTGAGTATCCCTTGGTAGGCATGCCAAATTTCTTTGCTTGATACTTTATCAGTTTTGGCCCATCTGTGGAGAATTGGGTCAATTATTTCGTAGAGCACGAATTACGGTGCCTTCATTGGTTAGTACCATGGTGAGGGAATTGCAGTCTGTTATAGAAAGTACTGGTATGCTCGATTAGTTGGCCTAAGGCAGACTTCGTTCTATTTCCCTTGGCGTCTTCTGTGTCAACTTAGATAGGAGCAAATAGTGGCTCCTGAGACACTAGACTTCTTTCTGGTGGAAGACTTAACTGAATCCATGCGCATGAGGTTAGGTTCTCTGTGGGAGAATCATTAGTCGTCAACGCGTCCATCTCATTCCAAGGGTAGGGTATGGCATGTGTCCGAGGACTATCTAAAATGGTTATGAAAGCGAGTAGTGACGAAGATCCTGGCGGAAGAGACCGACCAGAGGTGATTTGTTATTTTTGACACCATAAAGGAGGGGTATTGGTCTTTTACAGGCTGGTGAGGGAATACTGCACAATGGAGCGTATTCATAATATCAACGAGGGAGGAAATGTTTGGTGACCTTTGGGGGCTGATGATGATGGGGATGGGTCTTGTGGCAGTTATGGATAGGTTTTTGTGAAGTTGGGATTATTTATGTGAAGCTTTTTAGGTGACTTTTGTGTATTTTTTGGTAATTGTGATGTTTTTGTATTTGGGGTTTTGGGAATAATTTATAAAGTTTGGTTAGGCTTGTTTAGAAACAGTTTAATCAAGTAGAGAGGGGTGGTTAGTTTGACTCCCATCGCTAACACTTTGTGTAATGGTACCAAACTTCCTTATTTCAAATAAAAAAAGATTTCGATCATATTGTTGTGCCACTTGATGAGTTTTATATTTGAATTATCTATACTAATTGCTAAGTGATACATAATCCTTTTGTTCATGTAAATGATAAAATGAGCCGTCGTTCTCGAAGTTTAGAAAAGAATAACATTTTATAAAAAAGAAGGGGACAGTGCCCATATCAGGTGTATGAGCTGCCTATATACCTTTGGGAGTTTTGAAAATCCTTGAGTTACAGTTTAAAAGAAAAAGGTTTTTTAAATTATAAAGCCCCATGTATTTCTGGGTAGAGAGAAATGAAGAGATTTTTTTCCAGAATTGAAGGGAGGTGAAAGGAGTCGAAGTGCGTCGAGATTTCGGACAAAGGGTATAACTTCTTGAGACGGTCCAGGTTGACTCGATGTGACATTTATTCTCTGTCGAGGTCTATGAGCATAGAGGCGCCTCCTGGTATAATCTTTTTTTATAATGTAGGGTCCACTGATGTTTGGCTTGAATTTTCCTCTGGGGTCCCAGACGGGTTCTATGATCTCTTGAGGGCCAAGTCTCCTTCATAGACACCACGATCCTTGACTCTTCGGTTAAATCATCGCTCTATTTAGTGTTTGTAACCTTATATGTGGTATAAATCCATTAGCATCTTTTCATCCAAGAGGGATAGTTCTTAAAGCGGCTATCATGCCAACCTTCTTCATTGACTTTGCTCTTGAGCAAAATTCGTAGGGACGGTATTTATAGATCAACGGGTAGGACTGCTTCCATGACGGATACCAAAGAGTAGGGATAACCCCAGTAGATTTTCTAACTGAAGTGTGATATCCTTAGAGGTCATAAGTCATCCGATCGACCCAATGTCAACAACTCTCAATCATTTTGCTTATGATAACTTTGAGGTTTTTATTGGTGGCTTTGACTGCACCATTGGTTGGAGATTGGTAGGGAGAATATTTATGCCTCTGAATCCCATACTCATCGACCCGTTTTGTGGCCTCGGCTTTAAAATATAACCCATTATCTGATACTAGCTAGTGGGGAACCCCGTATCGGCAGATGATGTTCTTTCGGATTAACTTGGACACCTTTTTAGCATTCACTATTGTGTATGACTCAGCTTCAACCCATTTGGTGAATTAATCAATGGCGACTAACATGAACTCATGCCCATTTGAAGCTTTAGATGTGACTTTCCATATGATGTCAATACCCCAGGTGGAGAACGGCCAGGGAGAAGTCATTTTGTACAATTCTCAAGGAGGTAAGTGCTGGAGATTAGGAAACTGTTGACATTTGAGGCATCTTCACACATAGGCAGTGCGATCCTGAACCATAGTGGTCTAATAATACCCTTTATAAATAATCTTCTTAGTAAGCATATGACCATTCATGTGGGGTACACATTCCCACTATGGATATTCTACATCATTTCTTCAATTTCATCCCTTACGATGTAGTGAAAATGGGTTCCATTAAAGTTTCTCTTAAACAGTTCTTTATCGCAGATGAAATACTGGCAACCAACTTGTGAAGGGTCGCACGGTCTTTCTTGTCTGTGTCTTGGGGATACCTGCCATGCTTGAGGAGGTGTCAAATGTCTTAGTACTAGAACTCGGTAATATCGAAATCTCCCTCTGTGACGAGCTCAATATAGTAGCAATGGGTTGGCATAGCTTATTTTTGGACTAGGAAAGTGTCCATTATTATTCCCTCGAGCATGTTGTCCATAGAGGCCAGGGTATCAAGGGCATTAGCTAAGCTATTCTTTACACGGGGCAAGTAGTGGAAGGTGATATCTTGTAACTAGAAGGCCAACTCTTCTAGATGGGCATGGAAGGGTAAGATCTTTTTGTCCTTAACTTTTCATCTTGAAATAACTTGTCCAACGATGAGAGAAGAGCTACCATAGACATCTAGGTATTTGATACCGTCCTTAAGGGCGACTTTGAGGCCTACAGTGCATGCCTCGTATTCGGCCATATTGTTAGTGTAGGAAAAATCCATATTGATGGCAATGGGAGTGTGAGAGTCATTAAGGCCAATTAGGAGTATCCCAATGTCATATCCTTTCTTGTTGGCAGCGCCGTTAAAAAACATTTTCCATCGGAGGCCCTCCTGAGTGGTGCACTGAATATCGTTGTCTGGGAATTCAGAGATCCAAATGTCGACATGTTTCGTAGGGTAGACAGTAACGTAATCGGGGATGGATCTACCTTTAATGGCTTTCTGTGTGATACACGATATCGAAATCAACTAGTAGAATCAACCACTGGGCCATTCGATTAGACAGGGCGAGTTTTTTCGGCAGGTATTTGATAGGATCCATTCGGTACACAAGCTTAATGGGAAAAGCGAGCATGTGATGCTGTAACTTTTAAGTGACCCATAGTAGGGAAATGCATGGTTTTTCTAAGGAAGTGTAGTTAACTTCGTACTCGGCCAATTTCGACTGGCATAGTAGATAGCCGTTTTCTTGCGGAATTCTTCAATATATTAGGCTAGTAAATCCCCTATTGCAGTGTCTATTACAGTTAAATACAAGAGTAAAGGGAGACCTGGATGCATAAGCATAAGTAACAGAGGTCGGGTAAGGTATTGCTTGACTCGATCGAAGTCTTCCTAACAGGCCCTATTCGAGACTTTAGTAGAATCATTTCGGAGGAGTTTGAAGATGGGTTCACAAAAAGAAGTCAGCTGGCTTATGAACCGAATGATGTATTATAATTTTCCCAAGAATTACCGAACTTCCTTCTTTGATTGGGGTAGTGGAATTTCGAGTATGGATTTTATCTTGGTGGGATCGGCTTCGATTCCTTTTTCAGTTACCATGAATTCTAAAAACTTTCCTTTTATGATACCAAAAATGCATTTTTGTGGGTTTATTCTCATTTGGTATCGTCGTAATCGTTTGAAGAACTTTCGGAGGGTAAAAATTTGAGTTTCCCGAGTCTTATACTTAATATTCATGTATTCTATATAGACTTTGACGTATTTATGTATAAAATCATGAAAGATGGTTGTGGCAGCCCTTTAGTAGGTAGCCCCAGCGTTCTTGATCCTGAATGGCATAATCATGTAACAAAAGGCTCTCTAGGGGATAATGAATGCAGTTTTCTCCTGATGGTCAGGGTGCATCTTGATTTGATTGTATTCGGTTAATACATTGACGAATGACTTGAGGACGTGACGAGTCGTGTTGTCCACCATCATGTCAATATTGGGCAATGGGTAATCGTCCTTTGGAGATGCTTTGTTCAAATCCCGATAGTCGATGCACATGGGAATTTTCCTCTTATTTTTGCTACGGGTACAATGTTAGCGAGACATATGGGATATTTGATCACTCGGATGAAGCCTACATTAAAATTCTTGATTACGTCTTCCTTGACTTTGAGTGACCATTCAGTGCGAAGTTTTCACAGCTTTTATTTGACCGATTTGCACTCTGGGAGAGTTGGGATCTCATTTTATGATATTTCGGTATCGATGTCAGGCATGTCTTCGTAAGACCATGTGAAGATGTCCACAATTTCCTTCAGTAGTTCTTTGAATCGCGCGCGCTCAGGCTCGTTAAGGGTGGACCCTATCCTAATCTCACGATGTTGGCTAGTAGAATCGAGGTTAATAACAATAGTTTCATCCTCATTAATTTTAATGCGATTATGTTACTTGTTATTAACCTTATTAAGATCAATTAAGAATTATTCATTTGCAAAATCATCATCACTAAGAGTTTGATTAGAATCAAGATAATTAATGTAAGGCACAACAAGATACTCAAAATCCTCGTTCATTTCACTTTCGGGGAAAATAGCATTGAGAACCTTGTCAAAAGAGGTCTCGATTACATTGTTATCAGAAAATGGAGGAACAACGATAGATGAAGAGATATGATAAAAAAAAGGTTGGGTTGCATCTCAGCAGGTGGGACTAGTATATCAGTCCAGTTGAGAGTGGACGGATCCGAAGATATAGCGCATGAATGGATCATACAAAGGGTCAGCCCCACTGTTTGTAGCTTGAACGAGTCATCGAAATAACTTTCCTCGGAGACCTCAGTAATTGCTATGTATTTCTGGGTGGAAAGTTTCACTTTATGCTGGCATTCTTTGGACTAGGAATAGTTGTTTTGAAAGAAGATTTCCATCCCTGGATTCATGTTCTTATCCACATGGTCGTACCGTGGTTTAGGAAAGCCACGGAAGGGGAAGTCTTCTCCCTCCTTGACTAATATTCCATTTAGAAAATCCCTCAAAACAATCTTGGTATCTTCTAAAATCCTTTTTAGCCATGGTTGGCGGAGCGTCTGGAGTTCTTCTGGTGAAGGTTGATAACCCAGGCCAGATGGGGGAAAGTCCTTTTTCAAGACTATGGGTTCCAGTATCCCTTGTTAACATTGCCCCTGCCCCAATTCGGGTATTCATGAACATTTGTATCACATTGACATTACCGTGAAGGTTGTGCTCTAGATAGACTCGGTCTTTGAAATTATATCCCGTCGAAAGCGAAGTGGAACAACGCTAAAATCAGAGAGAAGCATGCCATTCTTTCGATTATGTATTTTTACTATCAGATTGCTAGTGCTGGTATTTTGTGTACTGATGAGTGCATCATTTTGTATCATTTATACCCAAATCTAGGACTCGTTAGTCTAGTTATATCATTAATAAAGAACTTTTAGAGTTATTTTTATTTAAAAGAAAAAAAATACAAATTTTAGAATAAACGGGGTTAATAATGCAATTTTGAGAACTTCACACTCACATCTTATATTGCTAATCTCATGTGCAAGTTTTGTTTTCGAGTATTGACAGGTCTACAAGGCAAGCGGTGAAGTCCGGACGCAAAATGAGCATGAAAAGGGCACCTACGCAACTTCAGGGGCAAAATTGTAAATTCAAAAGATTTATTTCGGACTCGGACCAAATACGAAAATTGAAGTCCTTGAATCAAGTGATGCCTGGGTTCAAACGGCGTGACAATTGGAGTTGAAACGAAGAAGTTATGGTCGTACAAAGTTCAAATTCAAAAAAAAGTCAAAGTCAAAGCCCCGGGTCAATGACCAAAGTCAACGCCATGACCCGGACACTATTAAAATATTGTTGTGCCCGAAATGAGGGTCACGACGGTTCTTACGGTTCATCGATCGGAGGTCGTATGAAGAAGATATTGAAATTGTGGGGTGTATTTTGTAATTTTAGAAACTGGTCAAAATAAGGGTTTATGAATTATTGGAGTCATATTATTAACAAAGGCATTGCTTGGTTCAGTGGCTAGGAAGTGGGAATTAGAGGGGTGTTAGGTCAGGGGTTCAACTCCCCTCCCTGACCTTATCTTTTTGGCGATATATATATATATATAGTATCCCATTACACCATTAACCCCATGACTTTGATCCAGTATATAACTCCATTAACCCCACTATTTTGCTACAGCCCATCACCACACGACCCCCATGATTTTACTCCATCATTCCCCCATTTCCTTCCGTGTGGAGTTTTTTTTTCCTATAAATGGAGGACTTGGACATTGTGGCATGGAGGAGAGAGTGAAAAAAAAAGACACACTTAGATAAAAAAATATTAATATTGTGTAGTGAGTATTTTTGAGGCACACTTTGGAGGAACATATCGTGTATTGTAATTCAAGTCTTGGACCTGAAATTTTGTAAGTTGACATTTATTAATGAAAATTATTTTTTTATCTTGCAATATTTGTGTGTTAAATATGTTGTGTGATTAGTTTACTTACTAGGACTTAGGTGATGTTTGTCATGACTAATTAAATCACGCATGTTAATTTAATTTCGTACATATTTCGACGCGTTCTAATTTGAAATAAAAAAAATCGGTATTCGCTTAAAACTACACGAGAGTGTATTTTTAAACCTCAACGAATTAATTATAAATTCATGCTTTAAAAAATTTAAAGTTGTCATTTTTGATGGGTTATGCTTGCACTTAGATGTTTTGATACCTCATGCTTAAATACACGTTAAAAATTTAAAACATGATATTTTCGAGGGAATAGTGATTTATGGTGTCTAATTCAAGAGGCGTTAAAATATTTTAAGCGCATGTAATGTTTTCTTCTCCGAAATGTACGCGACGAGAGTCGGTATATTTTGTGTTATAAATTCGGAACTATGAAATTAAATTGATGTGTTAATTTAATTAAAATTGACAAACGGAACCGACGTCCTAGTTTCTTCCACCTTTAATATTATCTCTTGTACCTGTTCATTTATTCTATCTTTATTTTTAGTTTAGAAACTTAATTACTTTTATACACTCATATGTCTAGTTGGACAGTCAATATTTTATAAAAATCAACGAAATCTCTGTGGGTTCGACCCATACTTACACCCGCTGTTGATACCAAATTTAGTATGCTAACGTGGACAGATTATATGGAGACACGTGTCAACTTACATGGCACCCGCAAACATTTTTGAACAACACCTTGACCCCGAGGAACTCAATCTCCCCGACCAACTTAGAACGCTCCGAGCAACGAGTGTTCTCCGAGGAACTCTACTGTACCGAGCAACTCATGTAAATCGAGCTACTTAGGCGGTCCGAGCAGCTCAGGCGGTCCGAGATGCACCTCGTACAGAGCATTTATAACAGAATAATTAAGAGGATTGAATGCGCATTAAATGCTGATTATTATCATACAGATGTACACGCCTATTGGACAGCTATGTTATATTCTCTCGCATGTACAACCTCAAGGCTATAAATACATTGTAACCTCCTCATTAGCGGGGGACTCGAAATTTCTTGGTAATTCCATTATCGAGAATTCTGCAAACAGTCAGCAATAACACAAACAGTGGACGTAGGCCATTCTTTCAAGGCCGAACCACTTTAAAAATCTCTTGTCTTATTTATTTTTTATCTGTGATTAAATAATTGGAGATAATCTAATTTTTTACATCAATAGATTGGCGAAATTTCTTGGTAAATCCATTATCGAGAATTCTGCAAACAGTCAGCAATAACACAAACAGTCGACGTAGGCCATTCTTTCAAGGCTGAAGCACTTTAAAAATTCTTGTCTTATTTATTTTTTATCTGTGATTAAATAATTAGAGATAATCTAATTTTTTACATCAACAGATTAGCGTTGTTTGTGGGAAACGACTGAAACTATCATTTTCCACCAAAACAATTCATCTCCAATGGCTGATAATCCTGAATCCAGTAGTCGAAATGCTGAAAACCCCCCAAATCCATCCACTCCTCCAAGTGTCCAAGATCTGGTTGGAATAATGGCTAATTTAGCTCAGGGCCAGACCGCCATACAAGAAACCACGCGACAACTCATGCAAACTATCCAGGGTGGAGCACCTGCCCAGTCAGGACAACGAAGCATTCAGAGAAATACCCAAATGCCTTCCTCACGAACTAGACGAACTTTACTCCCAGAGGAATCTCGATCTAAACATGTCGATTCATATCGCACTGAGAGATCTAATGATTTTTCTTATCAACCTGGCCGAACTTCATCAGTGTGAGCCACAGATACTGAACAACACGTCACTCTATCACCAGAAAGGACCAGTGCTCTTGAAAATTGAGTAGAGTCTCTCCCTTTGATCGTTTGGGTCCTAGGAGGAATAAAAGTCCCATTAGGATGGTGTAGAGGAACTCTCAATGATTCTCTGATTTAAGGGAAGGTTCTGCCCAATCCCGACCAGCTGCTCGTCGTGAAAGATCCCAAGAGGCAAATTCAACACGATCAGTTGCTCGGACTAACAGGCCCGAGGAGGCAAATGACGCATGGAAAGGCTTTATTTAAAGGTTGGAGGATAGATTAGGGGAGATGATTAAGGCCAAGAATCCTCTACAAAGAACTTCTGTCCAAGGGACACCTTTTATCCAAGCAATTGTGGATTTTCCCACACCATCAAAGTTCAAAGCCCCGGTGGTAACACCAAAATATGATGGAAAAACTGATCCTGTTCTCCATATAGAACAATATCAGGCAGCTGCTGATATCTATGCTGTTCCAGACGAGATGTGATGCAGGGCGTTTTCAGGAACTCTCACTGTATCTGCTCAAATATGGTACAACAATCTTCCTCGGGGGAAGATTGCAACTTTCTTTCAACTGGACGAGCTCTTTATTGGAAACTTCTGTTTTGGAGGAAAAACAGTTAAGCGAGTAGCACACCTGTTAAGTGTTAGACAAAAAGCAGATGAGAGCACCAGAAATTATATTACTCGTTTCAATAAAGAGAAGCTCGAAGTTATTGAGTACGAGGAAAAGACAGCAATCACTGCTCTGATGAGTGGATTGTTGCCAAATAAATTGTACTATACTCTAGCCAAAGATCCACCTAGGACCATGTCAGAATTAATGGCAAAAGCAGCCAAAATCATGAATGCCGAGGAAGCTATGGCTGCAAAGAAGAGCATGGACACTACGGAGACCAAAGTTGAGGCCGAGAAGATTGAGAAGAAGGATCAGAAGAATAATGGTGGTAACAAGCAGTCAAAAGCAAAGCAAGCATTGGAATAGTTGAAGAAATTTGGAAACTATACTCCTTTGAAGATAGATATAAACCACGTTCTAGAAGAGATCAAGAACAGCGAGGAGTTAAATTGGCCAGAGAAAATGAAGACAGATCCTGATAAGAGGAATAAGGCCAAATATTGCGAGTTCCATAAAGACCATGGTCACACGACCAAAAATTGCATAGCTCTTCAAAATGAAATCGAAGCACTCATCAGACGAGGAAAGCTGGCCAAGTATATTGATCCCAGAAATGAAGGGAAAAGCAACGGTCGAGCAAGACAGAGGTCTAGATCTCCTCGTCGAGCAGAAGAAAACAAGAAAAGAGGTCATGAAGATGATCCAGAAGACGACCCCGATCTCTCTGAAAGACCAAGACAGCCAGAGCATGAGGTATTTTTAATTCGTTTTGGATCATTTGATTGTAATGTTATTACAGGTGGAGATGCAGGAGGTGGATACCTTACTGCAGAGAGGAAAGCATACCTCAATGAGGCTCAAGCTTGTTCATATATTCAGCGAATAAATCTAGCTGGGGATGATAGCCCGGATTCTCCAAGAACGACCTCGCAGGTGTGTTATATCCTCATGATGATCCATTGGTGATAAAAATGAGGATGAAGGAAGTAATGATCTCAAGAGTACTGGTGGATAATGGTAGCTCGACGGATATCATGTTCTACTCATGCTTCGACATCTTAAATATAAAGTTGTCTCAATTGGAGCCTTATCACAGGCCCCTCCTCGGTTTTACTGGAGAGAAAGTTTTTCCACTTGGGACGATCAAGTTGGATATGTTCATCGGTACATGGCCTTCTTGTCGAACAAAAAGAGTGCGCTTTTTTGTGATGGATAAGAATGTTCAATCAGCTTACAATATCATCATGGGAAGGGTAGGATTGAAGAAGTTCGAAGCAGTACCATCTACTGTACATCAATGCCTAAAATTTCCAACCAACTTTGGAGTAGGAATTGCGAAGGGTGACCAAGAAGTAGCTCGGGAATGCTACTATTAATCGGCCGAGCAAGAAGAACTAGATGAATCCAAGAGAAAGACTACCACCTATCAAGTGGATGAAGGTGCAGAAATTGAAACGTTAGATCCTAGAGACGAGTCGCAGCTCGTAAAAGGTCAGGTGGTGGAAGCTACTGAAAATGTCATTCTGGACGAAGAACACCCAGAATGAACAACTCAAATCTGTTCATCATTGGACACCCCATTAAAACAGGAATTGATAGACTTCCTAAAAGCAGAAAACAAACTTTCGCATGGAGCCACAAAGATATGCCAGGAATAGACCCAAATTTCTTGTGTCACGAACTTAATGTGAACAGGGAAATCAAACCTATGAAGCAGCGAAGAAGAGTGTTCAGCCCCGAGAAGAACCAAGCTATACAAGAGGAGGTCGAGAAGCTCCAAAAAGCTTGCTTTATTGAAGATGTCAAATATCTAGACAGGTTAGCTAATGTGGTGATGGTGAAGAAGAAGAAGAACAACAAGTGGAGGATGTGTGTAGACTTCACCGACCTCAACAAGGCATACCCAAAGGATCATTTTCCTTTGCCCCGAATTGATCAATTAGTGGACTCTATCTCGGACACGAGCTGTTGAGCTTCATGGATGCTTATTTTGGTTACAACCAGATTAAAAGGAAACCTGAAGACAGGGAGAGTACCTCTTTTATTACCCCTAGGGGAACTTACTGTTATAATGTTATGCCTTTTGGTTTGAAAAATGCAGGTGCAACATATCAGCGGCTGATGAACAAGGTGTTTGCAGAGTAAATAAGCTATAATATGGGGGTTTATGTTGATGATATGCTGACAAAGAGCAAGAAAGATACTGACCATCTAATTAATCTTGGTCAAACCTTTGATCAATTAGATAAATATCAAATGAAGTTGAACCCTACTAAGTGCATATTCGGAGTACGAGAAGGCATGTTCCTCGGGTATATTATCAACCAACGAGGTATTGAAGCAAACCCAGAAAAGATCAAGGCTCTATTGGGGCTACGATCTCCAACGACGAAGAAGGAAGTGCAAAGTCTCACAGGGCGAGTTGCAGCACTTAATAGATTTGTATCACGAGCTACTGATAGATGCCTCCCATTCTTTAAAACACTCAAAAAACGTTTGAATGGAATGATGAATGCGAGAAGGGCTTTCAAGAGTTAAAGAAATACTTAGGAGCACCCCCACTGTTGTACAGGCCAGTGATGGGAGAAAGATTGTACTTGTATCTGGTAGTTTCGGAGAATCCAGTTAGCTAGGCATTGATAAGAATGGATGATGGAGTGAAAAAACCAATTTATTACACTAGCAAGGCCTTTCGAGGAGTAGAGATCAGATATTCAAGACTAGAAAAGTTGGCAGTAGCGTTGATCGAAGTAAGTAGAAGAATGAGGCCGTACTTCCAAGCTCATACCATAGTAGTTTATACCGATATGCCACTGAGGCAAGCTCTTCATACACAGGAGAAATCAGGGAGATTGATGTACTAGGCAGTAGAACTTGGTGAATATGACATAGTTTATGAGCCTAGATCGTCGCTTAAAGGGCAAGCAGTAGCATATTTTATCGCGGAATTCACTTATCCTGACACCTTCGAGGAGTAAAAGTTGAATACCGACCAACCTGTGGATGTTACAGGATCATTAAATTTAAACCCCGATCAACTTAAGTCAGTTGACGATCAGGGGGAGATGGTCGGCGAGCAGTAAGAAGTACTAGAGGAGGATAAAAGGCAGCAAAAAATATTCCACCGAGGTACTTTATCCTATACAAATTTTGAGGATAAGGTACCTATATGGAATCTATATGTGGATGGTTCATCTTGCATTACAGGCTGTGGGGCAGGGATTATTTTGAACAGCCCGGATGAGGTCGATGTGGAGTATGCTTTGCGCTTCCAATTCAAGGCTTATAATAATGAGGATGAATATTAAGCTATGATTGCAGGACTTGGCCTGGCAGAAACTATGGGGCGGAGCATGTTATCGTATTCAGTGACTCGCAATTGATCATAAATCAAATGCTGGGACTATATGCGGCCAAAGGAGAATTAATGATCAGATATCATGCAAAATCAATGGAGGTTTTATCAAGCCTGATCGCAGTATAGATAATTAGAATACCAAGATTGGAGAATGCAAGAGCGGATGCCTTAGCTCGGTTAGCTCCAGCCACACGCACCGAGCTACGAAGAACAATCCCAATAGAGGTCTTGGCCAGTCGAAGCATAGACGAAGATCTAATGATGAACTTTATTACCCTTGATTTAGGACCATCTTGGATGGATCCCATCAGGGCATATATTGAGGAAGGGAAATTACCAACCGACAAACTCGTAGCCAAGAAACTAAAGTTTAAAGCTGCTCGTTATCTATTGACTAATGGTATTATATATAGACGAGGAATTATAGCAGGTATGCAAAGATGTGTGCACCCTTCTAAGGTGAAAGACTTGATTGAAGAGGTCTATGAAGGGTCTTGTGGAGCTCATGTAGCAGGTCGAACGCTTTTGCAAAGAGTAATGACGCAAGGATACTATTGGCCAACAATGAGGGCTGATTGTATAACCTATGCCAAAAAAGTGATAAATGTCAATGCTTCTCCTCTATCCGAAGAACTCCCCAAGCATTGCTAACACCCATAACATCCCCTTGGTCATTTTCCATGTGGGGAATAGACTTGGTCGAGCCACTCCCGACGACAAAAGGAAGGTTCAAATACCTCGTCGTCGCTGTGGATTATTTTACTAAATGGGTGGACGCTGAACCTCTTATTGATATGACTTATGAGAAGGTGTATCTATTTATTTGGAAGAATATCATTTGCAGATATGGTCTTCCCCATGCATTCATTACTGATCATGGAACCCAATTTGATAACGAGGAGTTCGTTGCATATTGTCATCAGTCAAACATTTTGAAAACCCACTCGGCACGAGGCCATCCCCAGAGCAATGGACAAACTGAGGTGACGAACAGAACGCTGCTGAATGGTTTGAAGAAAAGACTGGATGATGCGAAGGTAAATTGGATTAACTATCTACGTTCTGTAATGTGGGCTTATCGTACTACACCACGAGCAGCAACAGGAGAATCTCCATACATGCTGGCATTTGGAAGTGAAGCTGTTATACCTGCCGAGCTGGGTCTCCCCACACACAGAGTGCTGAATTTCAATTCTCCTATCAGTGACTTGATGAGAAGATTCGACTTAGATATGCTCGAGGAAGTTAGAGAAGAAGTAGCAATCAGGAATGCTGCATACCAACAACGAACAGCTTTGTTCTACAACAAGAGGGTAAAAAAGTGTGATTTGAAGGAAGGAGACTACGTGCTAAAGAAAGTAATTCAAAAGCACAATAAATTGGAAGCTAACTGGCATGGACCTCACAGAGTAACAGAAGTTGTTCGCCCAGGAACTTATAGGATTGAAACCTTAGAAGGAGAGGAGTTTAAGAATGCATGGAACACATAGCATCTGCGCAAATATTATCAATAGTTCAATCCTTATGTAATGTAGTTTTCTTCGATATGAATAAAGCTTTGGATGTTTTACCCAATTCTCTCCTTTTGTTGAAATTTTTTCGGAGTATTAGTGCTACACACTATGGATCAAGTTCAAAATAAAATCCAACCAACTACGGTTGGTCGGTCTACCAACTATGGCTGGTCGATAAATAAAATCCCACCAACTACGGTTGGTCAGTCTACCGACTACGGTTGGTCGATAAATAAAAATCCCACCAACTAAGGTTGGTCAGTCTACCAACTACGGTTGGTCGATAAATAAAACCCTACCAACTACGGTTGGTCGGTCTACCAACTATGATTGGTCGATAAATAAAAATCCCACCAACTACGGTTGGTCGGTCTACCAATTGCGATTGGTTGATAAATAAAACCCTACCAACTACAGTTGGTCGATAAATAAAAATCCCACCAACTACGGTTGGTCGGTTTACCAACTACGGTTGGTCGATAAATAAAACCCCACCAACTACGGTTGGTCGGTCTACCAACCACAGTTGGTCGATAAATAAAATCCCACCAGCTACTGTTGGTCAGTCTACCAACTATGGTTGGTCGATAAATAAAATCCCCTAACTACGGTTGGTCGCGGAATAAATGTTCACCAATTCCGGTTGGTCGGAAACAAATAGTTGGTCGGTAAGCCAATTACAATCATCTCTAGTTGTTTAAATTAAACAGGATCATGAGATAAAGGATGTTTTATCACATAAAGATCAAAGATTGATAAATCACTGTAATGAAATAAGCAACCAACAAGCAAAAATATTCTAAAAATTATTTAGAAGAAAATGAAATGACAAAAGGCAATTTTTCATTCATACTAAGTAAAATTACAAATGACGTGAGAAATGTATTACCAAAATTTTTCATTCAAATCCAGAAGGATTACATATGCTGTGGAAAGTAGAAATTATTACATAAAATCGTATTCTATTGGCTTCTTCCCTTCTGCCTTTAAAACAGGTTCTACTCCAGCAGGAGGATCGTCTAAGGCATAAGGGGAATTTATGAAATTCAGATCTCGAATCATTCAAACATTCATCACTGATGGCCGATCAAGCAGATGCTCAGGGCGAGAAATATCAACGTTGGAATGAAGACTGTAGTCGCCAAAATATTTGGAGATTAAGCATTGAGGGATTGCCCGAGAAGGAATCCAGCTCATGTCAAGTTTAAAAGGTGGAACGGGCAACTCGAGCAATCCAGGGTTATGATAATCCCATAGATAATGGCCCTGCTCTAATTTTAATACACCCATTGCATTCAGCCATCCTTGTTTATAACGCTCATTATTCGCTTGCTGGATTCGATCATCAAGGTGGTAGAGGGCTTCATTATAGCCAGCTATCCAAAACTCTCTAGGTTGTTTGTGGAATTGGTAAGTCAACCTTTCCAGCTACTCGTGGAGATTCTTCACAAAAAATTCTTTATTCTCCAAGACGGATCCTTGGGTGGAAAGTTGTTCGTTAAGGTCCAGAATCTTCTTGGACATCTCTTCCAGAGCTTTATTCTTCATAACCAACTGAACTGCTTGATTTTCCAAAGATGTTTGAGTTCTCGCCTCTTCAATAGTAACCCGAGCAGCTCTTGCTCGTCCCCGAGAAACTCTTGCTCGTCCACGAGCAGATGAAGAGGGTCTAATTCTCTTTAAATTTTCCAATTCGTCTCTCAAATTGGCATTTTCAACCTCCAGAAATGAGAAACCTTCGTCATTGACAGGGACCAAGGATCCCGAGGTAGATGCTGCAGATTTCAGTTAGGATATCTCTCCTCGTAAGTTATTATTTTCCTGCTCCAGCAGTTTCGCGATCTGCCTATGCTCTTCAACCTCGGTCTTCAAAGTCCTCTCCTTAAAATCATAAGCAGCGACTAACTTATCATATCCTTTGTCAGCATTTAGTTGCTGATACTTTTTCTCATACCCCTGATGCAAATGGGAAGAGGATTCCTTTTATTATTACTGAAGTTCCTCGATAGTACCCTGGAGATCTTCAATCATCTCGTAATAAGCCATATTATTGGCAACGGCTCGGTCGAATAAGCATTTCAGATATTGGTAAGCTTCCACTGCTCGTTCAGAGGCATCTGAGCCCAGGATATCAAAACTTTGTGACGCATCCAAGTCTGTATGGCCAGCTTTGAAATATTCATTACATTTTTTCATCAACTCAGTATCGTGAGCTGACAAGAGTTCCATCCTGGCTATAAACTAGCAAAGAGAAGCAATAAACATGATTAATAAATGATAAAGGCAGAACAAGATAAAGAAAGTCAACATGAACAACAAAAACTCGAATTTTTATTCATCAAAAGACAAGTACAAGGTTTAGGGTTACATTCAAAAGAAATTATAAAATTAAAGCCCGAGCAACTTTACACCTTCTCCTTGTGTTTTGTGACTTCCTCGGAAGGCTGAGATGAGGAGGCTGGTTGCTTGGAGGATATTGGCAGTTACTCGACAAAGGTACTGGTAGATTGAAGCTGCTCGATAGGAGTAATAGTTGGTTGGGGCTGCTCGTAGCGAAGTTCAACAGTAGGGACCTGATCCCCAACCATCATTGAAGACTCTTCAGAGGTAGCTTCGTCATCTTCTTCTTCGCCAGGGGAAGGAGGAGGACCATGAACATGACGTTGAAACAACTCTGAATTCTCAGAGACCTTTAACTCGTGTAGAGCTGCGACCCATCTGTCCCTGAAATACTTGAGGCTAGCAAACTCCATCTGAGAGGACATGGCATCTAGGCCTTTGTTCCAACCTTTGTCCCAGCCAGCACTTAAGGAATTTTTAACAGCCAGCTTCCTCTTCACCTTCTCCGAGGAAATCTTCTCAGATAGAAGTTCCTCGGCAGCTTTCAATTTCCTTTCTGCCTCTTCCTTCTGACGATCAGCTTCACGGAGTTTGCCCAGTTCCTCTTCAGCAGTTTTAAGCTTGGTCTCAAGCTCTCCAGCATTCTTGAGCTTTTCTTCAAGCTCTTCATTTTTCTTCTTAAACTCTTTTATTTTCCTCTCTAACTCCTGAGAGGCCTCCATAACTTTTTCTCTCTCTTGCTCAACGGACTTCAGTTTCTTCTCCCAAGTAACCTTATCTTCTTCATATTTCTGACGAGAATCCTTTGAGGATTGAGTCAGACCTACAAAAGCCTCCTCCACACCTCCCGAGGAGCTCGAAGCTTTAAGAGCTTCATCCTTTTTCAAAATAGTATTGAAACATGTTACCAGCTGATGAAAAATAACTTTGAGTCTGTACAAGAATAGAACATTGAAAAATGAAAGTTTAGATTAGTAATACTTACTGAGGCAATATGTTGAGCTGCCAAGGTGGTAACCCTATCCCGAGAAAGAGTGTCTTCAAGGCCTTGGATTTCTGGGATAATCCAAGACTTCACAGAGCCCATGGCAGAGCTCGGAGAAACAAAAGTGGGAACACCACTTCCAGCAGTTAGAGGCTGAGAGATGGATTCAGTCAATTTATCCAAGGAGCTTTTCTTCAATTTCCTAGTGGGAGCAGGAACATTCTTGACCAAGGATGTTATCTTGGTCGGTGATATAACTATAACCTCGATTGGAAGAGAAACAGCTACAATCTTGCTCGGAGCCACAAGGGGCTTCTCGGTAACCTTTTTAGCAGCAACAGGAGGGGGTACATCAACTTTTCTTGTCCCATCCTCCGAGACATCCTGCTTATTTCTCTTTGCCTCCACATTGGCAGAGTCTGACTTATCAAAGAAGGCGGGAGATCTTCTTCTCTTCATTCTGTCACTGAGAGGAATATTTGATTCAGGAGAGGAACCTTCAGAAGCTGAAGCTGTGATGGTTCTATATCACTTATCACTGGACGAGCAGTAAAAGATGAAGTGTAACTCTTGTACTGCAACAAGTACGAGGCTGATCTGTTATGTTCGTCAGCAACAGTTTGGTGAAAACTCTAGATAAGTTTCAAGTGCCTCAAATTGACATCAGTTTCTTTAGGGGATTTCTTTTTGCTATCAACTGCAAATAAACAAAAATTAAAATGTCAATGACGCATTTTATCAAACACAAAGAAAACACAATCTCAAAAATAAAATAAAATAAAAACAGCCTATCCCATTGCCATAGGGAGGGCATCTAGAACCCTGATACACATCATTTCCATTTAATGGAGCATGTTGCCAATTTTTCATAACAACCCCGTGCTCGAAGTAATCCCAGTTGGCATCGGGGAGATTGACAACTAAAGCCCTATTTAAAAACCTAGTTTTTAAATAAAAAGTGCTATCACTAACAACCCATCTATAGAAAAACATAATTTCTGGAATTCCTAAACGGGTTCCATGAATCTGATTTAACCTATGGACTCCATTAACTACTCTCCAGGTATTGGGAGCTATTTTTGCAGGTACCACGTCAAAATATTGACAAAATTCCAAACACAAGGGGTTTGGAGGAAAAGAAAAGCCACATTTAGCTACAAATAGACTGGGGAACCAATGTCCCTCCGCCAAACGAAAATAGTCAGAAGGCTCAGAAAGCTCTTCCAATATGACCCAGGAAGGAATAGAAAAGTCAGAGCGAAATTTATCAAGTGACTCAACAAGGTAAACCATGATAAACAAAAGAAATAAAAGAGAAGGAGGAAGATCTTACATGAAAAAGATGAATCAGGTGACAACGAACAATGGAAGAAACGAACGCACAAGACAGAGAAGAAGTTAAGAAATTCTAAGATGCAGATTTGAAAAAGTAAAAGACGATCGAGTTTTCTGAAGCGTTTAAATACTTTACGTAGAAGAATGGAGAAAAGTAATGATTACCAAGATGGACGATTGCGTATTCGACGGCTAAAAAGAAGAAAAAGGCACGAAACACGAAGCGGTTATTGAAATTCGAAATACTTTAAAAAGCCTGATACTATGCACTCAAAAAGGGGCTATAAACAACGAACGATTGTCTAAAATCCATAAAGTTTAGGCAGCGTAATGTTCCATACTTTTCTTCAACATCAAACTACGAAACATTGGGGGCTTCTGTTGATACCAAATTTAGTATGCTAACGTGGACAGATTATGTAGAGACACGTGTCAACTTACATGGCACCCGCAAACATTTTTGAACAACACCTTGACCCCGAGGAACTCAATCTCCCCGACCAACTTAGAACGCTCCGAGCAACGAGTGTTCTCCGAGGAACTCTACTGTACCGAGCAACTCATGTAAACCGAGCTACTTAGGCCGTCCGAGCAGCTCAGGCGGTCCGAGCTGCACCTCGTATAGAGCATTTATAACCGAATAATTAAGAGGATTGAATGCGCATTAAATGCTGATTATTATCATACAGATGTACACGCCTATTGGACAGCTATGTTATATTCTCTCGCATGTACAGCCTCAAGGCTATAAATACATTTTAACCTCCTCATTAGCGGGGGACTCGGAATTTCTTGGTAAATCCATTATCGAGAATTTTGCAAACAGTCAGCAATAACACAAACAGTGGACGTAGGCCATTCTTTCAAGGCTGAACTGCTTTAAAAATCTCTTATCTTATTTATTTTTTATCTGTGATTAAATAATTAGAGATAATCTAATTTTTTACATCAACACCTGCTATATTTCAATAGCCCGTGCACTTGCGGTAGTTTTATAACAAATAAAATTTGACAACAAGTTTTTGGCGTCGTTGCTGGGGATTTCGGTCAATTTTAAGAATATTGATTTTCGGACTTATTTTTTTTAAAATAAAAAAAATTTTAAAAAAATTCAAATATTCCAACCGCTATTTTTTTTAATTTATTTTCAGAATTAAAAAAAAATTAAAGTCTTTTATGATAACTTGTTTTTAACACTAGTTTTGTCATAAAAGTACTAAAAAAATCCCAAAAAATTCAAATTTCCAGCAACAATTTTTTTTTTACTTTTCCAAAATATATATATATATATATATATATATATATATATATATCAGATTTAAGTTTTTTTGTGATTAAATAGTTGTTTTTGCACTAGTTTTGTCATAAACTACTTATAAACTTGAAAAAAAAATTGATTTTTTTCCCCCTGGAATTTTCCAGATTTCAAGGCTACTGTAATTGTTAAAAAAAAATTAAAAAAAAAACATTTATAGTCTTTTATGAATAACTAGTTGTTTTTAACACTAATTTTGTCATAAAAGTACTCAAAAACTTTTTTTAAAAAAATTTAAAAAAAGAAAAGAAAAACATCAAAGATTCCAGCAGGTATTTTTTTTCATAATTTAAAAAAAAAGAAAAAAAGATTTAAAGTCTTTTTGTGATTAAATAGTGTTTTTGACACTAGTTTTGTCTTAAACTAACTAAACATTTGAAAAATTCGAAATTAATTTTTTTTTCTTGGAAATTTCTAAATTTTCGTGTTTCTGCAATTTGAAAAAAATAAAATAAAATAAGAAATAAAAAATTAATTATAAAATAATTAAAGAAAAATACTTTTTTTATAGTCATTTGCGTAGCATAATTTATATTTTTTCAGTATATAATTTTTTTCTCCATTCTTATAGTGTGTTTTTGGCTATTATTTGTTCTTTTTTTTTCTGTAAGTGTAAAAATTCATTGTAAATGCATGCGTAAGTATTTTTGTAGTTAATAATTTTTGCACTTTACGCTTGGTATATTTTTTTGTGTTCTTTTTCAGAAAAAAAACAAGAGTAGAAAAAAAAGGAGAAAAGAGAAAAATCCGAAAAAGCAAGCAACCGTGGGAAAAGCGCTAAAGTTACTTGTACAATCTTGCCACGCGCACAAGGTACTCTCGGAGACGACTGAAACGGAGGCTACGTTTCCCTCCGATCGACGTCAAATAAAACTTCGGCCCGGCGTAAACAAGTGACCGTAAAAAGTCCACGCCGGAGGAAAGTCTTGTGTGCTCCTACGTGAAAATATTTCCGCATATTTCAATAAGCACGTGCATAAGTTGACTTAGGGGCAAAACCCAATTTTAAGATAAGGTGGGGATTTAATCACCCTTCCTTGGCCCACAAATCATTAAGGTACCCGAGCATCTGCATAACCCAAGCCATAATTTTAATTTAAAATTTATTAGACGTTGGCCATAGGATGTCACATAGCTCATAGGCATATTCTTTTCAAG
Source organism: Sambucus nigra (assembly GCA_949130495.1). Classification (NCBI taxonomy): domain Eukaryota; kingdom Viridiplantae; phylum Streptophyta; class Magnoliopsida; order Dipsacales; family Adoxaceae; genus Sambucus; species Sambucus nigra. Next base: position 60,059,540 of record OX422209.1, on the reverse strand, counting down.
GCTAGAATTAAAAGATAATCCAAACAAGGAATTTTTAAATCAATGCCATTTTGACCTTGACTAGGATTGGTGCTTTTTAATGAGTCTTCGTACCGACCACCTACCTGGAGGAAATATTTGGTAATTGAGGCGATAGTTCGGAGTTGGTCGTCTTTTAAATTCTCCCTCATCAAGAATTAGGAGCTCTTTAATTAGGGAGATTATTTCGGAGACCCATTGTCGTCGAATAATCTCGGGAAACTAGATCTTAAAAATTGAACTTCCCCTCACCTAATTCAGATAAACTCAAATTGCTTTGTGTTAGCTCGGGAATTTTGTGGCCTTGTGTCAAATTATTTGCTTTATATATATATATATATATATATATATATATATATATATATATATATATATATTAATAATAATTATAAAAAAAATCGAGTGAGCGCAGTGTATGCTAGGTTGGTGTCGAGATTCTACGGGTCGTTTAGCTAGAGTGGAGTCTAGTATTCCTGATACTGTTATAGGTAGCACCTCGATTTTCACCGAAATGGGAGATGAGCTAGCAACTCGTGCCCTAAAGGATTACATGTATCCCAATATGGTGAGTTAACCATCATGCATACTTCTTCCCCCGCACAATGCAAACAATTTCGAGTTTAAGTCGGGAATAATTCATTTACTTCCCATCTTTCGAGGCACAGAAAAGGAGGACCCATACCTCCACGGGCATGAGTTGAGGAAATTTGTGGAACGGTTAGGTTACAACAAATCACCGATGAGATTGTTAAACTAAAATTGTTTCCATTTTCTTTGAAGGACAAAGCTAAGATTTGGCTACTCTCACTTAAACCAAATTCCATCACTACATGGAATCAGTTGAGTGTTGAATTTTTGCAAAAGTTCTTCCCTAACCAAAATAGGCATCCATACGTCATGCCATCAATACTTTCAATCAAAAAGAGGGAGAGACGTTATGGATGTACTTGGAAAGATTCAAGGACTTTCTCCTGCAAAGTCCTCACCACGGAATCCAATTAGGTCGTCAAATCCAGATTTTGTATGAGGGTTTCGATTACACTACTCGATCTATGCTTGAACTTATGTGTAGTGGAGATGACACAGAAAAGAGTGAGGCCGACGCATGGTCATTTTTAGAATCCGATGCTCAAAAGTCCCAGCGATGGGTACCCCATCGGGATTCGAAGACCACCACAATTAATGAGGGTAATGCTCACCTAGAAGAACAAGGTTTTGGACTAGATGCAAAAGTGGCCACCTTGGCCCATCGTCTAGAAGCCTTGGAAACGAGTAAAGAGAGTAACCGAGCCACACATTTCGCCGTGCAACATGTAGGGTCACCTATGTGTTTGCTTTGCGATGGTTTCGACCACCTCATAGAAAGTTGCCCCACCCTTCCGGCCCATAAAGCTCTCACCGAGCAAGCAAACTCCTTCTATCAAAACAAGCCCAAGTACGCCCCATTTTCCAATTCTTACAATCCAGGTAGGAAGGATCATCCTAACTTTTCATGGTCTAAAGGCCAATACCAGGGTAGTGGAGGTCAATCTTTAAGTAACCCACCCTCGGGTTTCCAAAAGAGAACCTCTGCACCATCGTTCCCTTCACCCCAAAAGATTCAATCTTTAGAAGAAACGATGAATTTACTTGCCCAAAATACCCTTCAATTTCTACAGACCATGCAAAGTGTCCTCCAATCTGCACAACAAAACTTGCATGCCAACACCCAATCGATTTCCAAATTAGAGGTACAAGTGAGTCAACTAGCCAATGCTTTGAGCGAGAGAAATAAAGGAATGTTCCCAAGCTAACCTGAGCCTAATCCTAAGGGTAACATGCCTAGAGGTCAGTATGTTGTCCAAAATAACATTAGCACGTCCACTACCCAATAGCATGCTAAGGATATAATCACGCTCAAGTCAGGTAAAGAAGTTGAGAATAATGTCTCACGACCCACCATGAGTGAATCCAATAAAGGTAAGGAAAATAAGAACCCACATGTGGATCCGACTTCTTCCTCGCCCTCATCTTCCGAACCATCTATTGAGACCTACGTCCCGAAAGCTCCATTTCCACAACGTTTAGTGCCATAAAAGAAAAAGGCGCAAGTGGATAAAATGTTGGAAGTATTTAAGCACGTACAAATTAATATCCCGTTGCTTGATGCCATACAATAAGTTCCATCCTATGCTAAATTTTTGAAGGACCTTTGTACCTTCAAGAGAAGCACCAACGTACCCAAGAAAGCTTTTCTCACCGAGCAAGAAAGCTCGATCATTTCTTATCGAACTCCCATCAAGTATAAGGATCCCGGTACTCCTAAGATCCCTATCAAGATAGGGGAGCACCTCATTGAGAAAGCCCTTCTAGATTTAGGAGCAAGCGTGAACCTTCTGCCATACACCATGTACGAGAAACTAGGTTCGGAGGAGTTGAAACCGACTAGGATTACCTTGTCCTTAGGCCTGTCAACGGGTCGGAGACGGGTCGAGTTTAGGGAGATCCAAATCAGTATAATTGGGTCTTCATCGGGTTCGGGTTCGGGTCTTCATCGGGTTCGGGTTCGGGTCTTCATCGGGTCTACAATATTGGATCCAGACCCGAATCCGTTCGGGTCTCGGTTTCGGGTCCAGGTCTGGTCAAATATGTACATTTATTTTATATTTATTTTATTTTATCCCCCTTCTTTATTATTTAATCTTAAATTAAAATATTTTGTAATGTATTGGAGAATATTATTAGTATAAATAAAACATATATTACTTATATTTATTATATACATAAATATATATTTTTATATATAATACTTACATGTTATATTGATAAGATATATTTATAAATATATATAAATTTATAGTATATATGTATATATATACAAAATAATAATGTACAATTCGGGTCGGGTCTTCGGGTTCGGGTCTTGTATAAGATCGAGACCCTGCCCGTTTAATAAACGGGTCTTCGGGTCTCGGGTCCAAAAAAATATGCTCAGACCCTATTATACGGATCGGGTTCGGGTCGGGTTCGGGTCCAGACCTGACCCATTGATAGGCCTACTTGTCCTTAGCTGACCGTTCTATGAAAATTCCGAGAGGCATTGTTGAGGAAGTCCTAATTAAAGTGGGTGACTTTATATTTCTAGTAGACTTTGTTGTCTTGGACACCCAACAAGTGCAAAATCCTATTGCACAAATCCCTGTTATTTTGGGTCGTCCTTTCCTCGCCACATTTGATGCCGTCATTCGGTGTCGTAGCGGCCAATTGAACCTATCATTTAGAAACATGACTATGGACCTTAATGTGTTCAATTTGGTCAAATAACCACCCGATGACGACGAACCCGTGGATGTCGACATGATTGATAGTATTATTCGAGAGACTTTCGAGCAAACTTATAATGACGACCCTTTAGTATCTTATCTTGCCTTTTTTGGGTCCGAATTTGATGTCGAGCAGTCCATCGAAGAATTCAATGCCCTCCTCGAATCCGCCTCTATCATAGAGGTGGGAAATTGGAAGTCTAAACCTGAGCCCCTCTCACTTTCCACGTCACCTATTCCACCCTCAATTGAAAAAGCCCCCGAGCTTGAATCAAAGTCGTTACCAGAATCACTCGAGTATAGGTTCTTAGGACCTTCTGATACCTTGCCTGTTATCATAGCTTCTGACCTAGATAAAAAACAGGAAGGTAAGTTGTTGAGGATTCTCAGTGAACACAAAGAAGCCCTCGGTTGGACCATAGCCAATATTAAAGGGATAAGTCCGTCAGTTTGCATGCACAGAATACACTTATAATAAAATGCTAAAAATTCTCATAAAGAAAAACGTCGACTTAACCCCATACTTAAAGAAGTCGTTCGAGCCGAGGTACTCAAGTTGTTAGATGCGGGTATTATTTATCCCATCTCCGATAGACAATGGGTCAGCCCCATTCAGGTTGTTCCAAAGAAATCTGGTGTTACAGTGGTGAGAAATAATAATAATAATTAGTACCCACTAGGATGCAAAACGGTTGGCGTATATGTATAGACTATAGGAAGTTGAACACTGTCTCACGGAAGGATCACTTTCCCCTTTCATTCATAGACCAAATGCTTGAGAGATTAGCCGATCACCCCTATTACTGTTTTCTTGACGGTTATTCCGGTTATAATCAAATTCCAATTATTCCTAAGGATTAAGAGAAAACCACCTTCACTTGTCCATTTGGTACTTTTGCTTATCGACGCATTCCCTTCGGGATATGTAACGCACCCGCTACCTTTCAGCGATGCATGATGAGTATCTTTTTGAACATGGTTGAAAGGTTTCTTGAGTTTTTTATAGATGATTTCTCTGTGTTTGGGTCTAATTTTGATGAGTGCCTTCACCACCTTACCCTCGTTCTGAAGAGGTGTAAGGAAAAGAACCTTGTACTTAATTGGGAGAAGTGTCACTTCACGGTTAAACAAGGCATAGTATTAGTTTATATCATCTCTGAAAAGGGTATCGAGGTTGATAAGGCTAAAATTGATCTCATTTCTAATCTCCCACCCCCAAAAACTGTGCGTGAAATTCGATCATTCTTAGGACACACGGGTTTTTATCAGAGATTCATTAAGGATTTTAGTAAAATCTCTCGGCCTTTATGCAATCTAGCTAAAGACACACCCTTTGAGTTCACCAATGATTTCCTTCAAGCCTTTGAGTGGCTAAAGAAGGAATTGACCTCAGCACCTATTATGCGACCCTGCGACTGGGGTCAACCTTTCGAAATCATGTGTGACTCTTTCGACTATTCACTAGGTGCGGTTCTGGGTCAGCGAGATGAGAAACTTCCTCATGTTATATACTATGCTAGCAGGACTCTTAACGACGCTCAATTGAATTATTCCACCACTGAGAAAGAGTTATTGGTTGTCGTATTCGCGCTAGAAAAGTTTCGGTCTTACTTGATAGGATCCAAAGTCATCATTTTCATCGATCACGCGGCCTTGCGACACCTTTTATCTAAAAAGGATGCTAAGGCTCAGCTCATTAGGTGGATCCTATTACTTCAAGAGTTTGACCTTGAAATTCGAGATAAAAAGGGTTGTGAGAATGTAGTGGCAGATCACCTATCTATGTTGACCGTTGAGTCTTCCAATGATGTGTTGCCACTTAACGAGTCTTTCCCCGATGAGCAACTGTTTCTTGTCAACCAACTTTCGTGGTTCGCCGATATTGTGAACTATCTTGTGACGGGTGATTTGCCACTACATTGGTCTAAGCAAGATTGTTCCAAATTTTTAAAGAAAGCCAAGCATTTCTTTTGGGATGACCCGTATCTTTTCATGTATTGTTCCGATCAAATCATTCGAAAGTGTGTCCCCGATCACGAGATTCAGAGCGTAGTCTCTTTTTTCCATGACCAAGCTTGTGGAGGTCATTTCAGTACTAAGAAAGCCGCTGCAAAAAAATTTCAGTATGGATTCTATGGGCCCATTATTTTTCGTGACTCCAATGACTATAGTAGAAGTTGTGACCGATGCCAAAGGTTAGGAAAGATCACTCGTAGGAATATGATGCCATTGAGTCCCATATTGGTTATTGAGGTTTTTGACTGTTGGGGCATTGATTTCATGGGTCCATTCCCAAAATCCTACGGTCATCTTTACATCCTTTTGGTAGTTGATTATGTGTCTAAGTGGGTAGAAGCTATACCGAGTTGGACAAATGATCGCCATGTGGTAGTCAAATTTATTCGAGAAAACATTTTTCTCGATTTGGTACACCTCGAGCCATCATTAGCGATCAAAGAACCCATTTCTGCAATCGGTCATTTCACAGTCTCATGAAAAAGTATTCAGTCACGTATAAAGTAGGATGCTCTTATCATCCTCAAACTAGTGGACAAGTTGAAGTGTCTAATAGGAAAATCAAGCTAATCATCGAGAAAACGGTGAATCCAAATCTAAAGGACTGGTCCTTACGGTTATTAGATGCACTATGGGCTTATCGCACTGCCTACAAAACCCCACTGTCTATGTCCCCGTATAGGCTTGTCTACGAAAAATCCTTCCACCTTCCGGTAGAGTTAGAACACAAGGCCTATTGGGCCATTAAGACCTTTAATTTTGATTTACCTGCTGCAGGAGAGGTCCGAAAACTCTAACTCAATGAGTTAGAGGAGATTCGGAATGATGCGTACGGAAATGCAAAATTGTATAAAGAGAAAATGAAAATTTCCATGACAAGTCCATCCTACGGAAGTCATTTGAGCCTGGACAAAAAGTTCTCTTGTACAACTCTAGATTGCATATCTTTCCTGGTAAGTTAAGGTCTAGATGGTCCGGTCCCTTTATTGTTAGGACAGGTTACCCACATGGGGCGGTTGAGATAGAGAATCGTAAAAATGGTGAAATTTTCAAAGTTAATGGTCAAAGGTTGAAGCCATATCTGGAATTGCGAGATTGAGAATTAAAGGACATTATCCTCCAAGACCCGGTATACCACGAGTAAACATAACTTGGGTCGTGTTTTTGTATTATAGTTTTTTTTTTCTTGTTGTAATTATTTTTCTTCGAGGCAACATGTGTTGGAGAAAGTCCCTCATTACAGTAATATCTTTCATATCTTTTCCGCCTTTTAAATTTTTGTCTTGAACAATGAAGACAATGTAGAATCAGGTTTGGGGGTATTGAGGTCATTTTTCTCCGCCTTTCAAAAAAAAAATACAATCAGAATTTTTTTGAAAATCCATAAATATTTTCAATATAAGTGAGTTTTGAAACAATTTCTTAACATAGAATTAATTCACAAATCTCTCAACTTATAATATTTTACACTTAGCCATATAATATGATCGAAAATGGATATTGAGGCGAAAGTTAATATGCTTAAAGAATAAATGTGGAGATTTTAGCCCGGTGAGATATTGTGCCATTCATTATTTTCGAGAGATTTAAATCAATCCGAGTTAAAATAACTCAAACTTTCCTTCAGTGATAAATTTGTTGATGATCTCAAATTCATTGTTTTGTTCGATTACTGAAAACAAAAGGTCAAAATCAGAATCTTATGCACTAGAAGTCTTAGTAAGTCGTCTTGAGACATAAATCAACTTAATAAAACTTGAGAAATGAGATTAGGCCCTCGTTTGAAAGCCCAAAAATTAAGCCCAAACTCCAACATTTTTTACATTGCAAGCCCATTTGAGCAAAAAAAAAAAGATAAGACTTTTGTTGAAAGCCCACTATCCTATCCCACTCCAACTAGGAGTTTAAAACCCATAAAAAGAAGCCATACCCATTTTCTGAGAATACTAGGGTAAAATTACGGTTGGAAAAAGGCCAAAAGAAAATGAGGTTGCAAGAATGATGTGTGAAAAAAAAGGAAAGAGAAAAGAAAAATGGAGGTGATAAAAAGTACCTAAAAGTCAAAATACCGAAAAACCTCAATATTCTCAGAAATTTTGAACTCCAAAAGCCATTCTTTCTAGCCAAAATTTGAGCCTACAATAAAACCAAAGAAAGTCCTAATCGATCTCAAGTGAAGTTTGTTAAAGTGTGGAGAGAAGATGAATAGGATCTATGGTGTGATTCAATGTTTTCAAAAAGTAATCGATTTTTCGTTCAAGAGATCATATTCATACATTATAAAAACTTCATTCTTGATCATGTATATGTGAAATTTGTTCATATAAATTTACTCTTTTATTCACATATACCGAGAGAAAACAACCCATTTCTGAGTGTTCGATTGTGAGTGCATTCTGTGAGACTTTGAAATCAAAACAAACTTTCGGATAAGAAATGTAATGATCAAATCTTTTGAAATGGACGGTTATATTGGCTATGCACACACACACGATAAGTTGAGATTGAAAAGTGAAATTCTTCTATATTTATGAAGTTTGCATTCAAACTTGGTTATATTACTTTTGAGTCTTTTGTATTGAGTCAAGTTTTTGAATTTTGTGGGTATATTCTCTACAAACCCTCACGAGACAAAACTCGTCCACTAGGGCAACCTAGATGTTTAACGGCTTGTTGCACATGCTAAGTGCAACCGTGATTCCTACGAAAGTGAGTTAGATTTTAATTTTTCTCGAGGACTAGCAAAGTTTAGGTTTGGGGGTATTTGATGAGTGCATTATTTTGTATCATTTATACCAAAATCTTGGACTCGTTAGTCTCGTTATATCATTAATAAAGAACTTTTAGAGTTATTTTTATTTAAAAGAAAAAAACACAAATTTTAGAATAAACGGGGTTAATAATGCAATTTTGAGAATTTCACGCTCACATCTTATATTGCTAATATCGTGTGCAAGTTTTGTTTTCGAGTATTGACGGGTCTATAAGGCAAGCAGTGAAGTCCATACGCAAAATGGGCATGAAAAGGGCACCTACGCAACTTCAGGGGCAAAATTGTAAATTTAAAAGATTTATTTCGAACTCGGACCAAACACGAAAATTGAAGGCCTTGAATCAAGGGATGCCTGGGTTCAAACGGCGTGACAATCGGAGTAGAAACGAAGAAGTTATGGCCGTGCAAAGTTCAAATTCAAAAGAAAGTCAAAGTCAAAGCCTCGAGTCAATGCCCAAAGTCAACGTCGTGACCCGAACACTATTAAAATATTTTTGGGCCCGAAATGAGGGTCACGACGGTTATTACGGTTCATCGATCGGAGGTCGTATGAAGAAGATATTGAATTTGTGGGGTGTATTTTGTAATTTTAGAAACTGGTCAAAATAAGGGTTTATGAAATATTGGAGGCATATTATTAACAAAGGCATTGCTTGGTTCAGTGGCTAGGAAATGGGAAATAGAGGGGTGTTAGGTTAGGGGTTCAACTACCCTCCCTGACCTTATCTTTTTGGCGAATATATATATATATATATATCCTATTACACCATTAACCCCACGACTTTGATCCAGTATATCACTCCATTAACCCCACTATTTTGCTACAGCCCATCACCACACGACCCCCATGATTTTACTCCATCATTCCCCCATTTCCTTCCATGTGGAATTTTTTTTCCTATAAATGGAGGACTTGGACATTGTGGCACGGAGAAGAGAGTGAAAAAAAAAGACACACTTAGATAAAAAATAATAATATTGTGTAGTGAGTATTTTTTAGGCACACTTTGGAGGAACATATCATGTATTGTAATTCAAGTCTTGGACCCGAAATTTTGTATGTTGATATTTATTAATGAAAATTATTTTTTTATCTTGCACTATTTGTGTGTCAAATATGTTGTGTGAGTAGTTTACTTACTAGGATTTAGGTGATGTTTGTCACGACTAATTAAATCACGCATGTTAATTTAATTTCGTACATATTTCGACGTGTTCTAATTTAAAATAAAAAAAAATCGATATTCGCTTAAAACTACACGAGAGTGTATTTTTAAACCTCAACGAATTAATTATAAATTCATGCTTTAAAAAATTTAAAGTTGTCATTTTTGATGGGTTATGCTTGCACTTAGATGTTTTGATACCTCATGGTTAAATACACGTTAAAAATTTAAAACATGATATTTTCAAGGGAATATGAATTTATGGTGTCTAATTCAAGAGACGTTAAAATATTTTAAGCGCATGTAATGTTTTATTCTCCGAAATGTACGCGCCGAGAGTCGGTATATTTTGTGTTATAAATTCGGAACTACGAAATTAAATTGATGTGTTAATTTAATTAAAATTGACAAACGGAACCGACGTCCTAGTTTCTTCCACCTTTAATATTATATCTTGTACCTGTTCGTTTATTCTATCTTTATTTTTAGTTTAGAAACTTAATCACTTTAATACACTCATATGTCTAGTTGGACAGTCAATATTTTATAAAAATCGACGAAATCTCTGTAGGTTCGACTCGTGCTTACACCCGCTATATTTCAATAGCCCGTGCACTTGCGGTAGTTTTATAACAAATAAAATTTGACAACAAGTACCATCAACGTCCCTTAAAATTGTAATCACTTTCCCCTTGGCGAAGAATTTGAACTTCTGGTGAAGGGAAAAAGATACCTGTAATAACCCTCGCTTATGAGAACGTATTTTATATTAATTACTAGGTGTGGTAATTAGATAAAAGTGTTGGGTTATGATTTGAGTGCTAATTTAATGGAGAAAAGTTAATATTCACTATGAGTTTGCATATATACCATAACTATGGGTGAATATTGTTATGTTATGCTTATTAATATCATATGAATTTAAAACGATATTTGGCTTAATAATGAGACCGGAACTTAAATTGAATTATAAAATGTCCAAATGATAATTTGGAGGCCGCAGTTGATTCCGGAACGTGCGAGATAGTCAGATATTGTGCCATTATGTGTTTTGAGATTTTGGGCATTTTTGACTGATTATGCCTTAAATATGCAATTGCGTATTATTTTATGGCAATATTTATCAATTTAGTTGGGATTTTGGCTAAAGGCACGATTTATGTCTTGAGTGAATCACTATTCACCTAATTGTCTTTCCTAAACCTAGAGAACGAAAGAGAGAAAGAGAAAGAGTAGAGAGAAGAAAGGGAATTGAAGATTTAAGAAGGATTCTTGCTCCCACACCAAGAAAATCTGCATTTTCTACATTGAGGCAAGTTTACTACTTGCTATTTATGGTTTAAGATAAATGATTTGTGTGAGAATGATATATTTGTTTATGGTTTACTAGTTTAGGGTTTGGATGTTGGCTGGGTTTAAATCATTAAAGGATAGTTGAATGATTGTTGATGTTGATGGTAGTGGTAGTAGTATTTATGTTGTGTGGATGAGAATAAATGAGTTGACTTTGGGATTTGCTTGAAAATAGGAAGTCTTGGTCTAGGTCTGCAGGGACCAGTCGACCGCGGTTCGCAGACCGGTCGACCGGGTCTACGGGAGAGGGTTTACTGCATTTCTATAAAGGCCTAAAATTATGGCGCGGTCAACCTCGGTCCCCTGACCGGTCGATCGGTCCTGCCGAAATGAACTTTCTGCTTTTCTTCTTAGGCCAAATCTTGAGACGCGGTCGACCGCGGTCTTGGGACCGATCGACCGGTCCCCTGTTTTCTTCCCAAACATTTTATTTCCATTCTTTAACTTCTTCTTTTCATAGGAACATAGGGACCTTCTTAAATGAAGTAAAATAATAGGGTCTTAAAGTATTAGTTGAGTTCGGTCGACTCCTTAGACTCGAAAGGGTTCATCTAGGGTTCCTGTCAGGGGGGGGGGGGGGAGATTTAAAGTAATGTTTAGGCATTTCTTCTGTCAGGTAGTTCTATAAGAGTCTAGGAAATCTTAAGGTCGAATTTGGAGACTTTAGGAGTATATGCGAACTAGATCTCATTTGAGGGTTATTATAAATTCCAAGCAAGGACATTTGGGAGAGATAACTTGGGAGTTTAAATAATCTTCGAGGTTATAGTGATGATGTGAAGTATACCATAATGCGTTTGATAAAATGTATAATGGATAAAGTAAAACATAATTTACTGAATCATGAAATGGAAATTAATAAAATGGATGTTACACACCTCTCTAAATACCATCTTAAGGGAAGTCCGTGCGAGAGGTGAAGCCCCCTGGCTAATGAATGCAGGGCGGATATAGTCCTAGGCCATATGAGCGGTTGTTTTATGTTTTTCTGCGATGGGTAGGAGATTCTGGGTGTGGTCTTGACTACCCCGCAGGCATATGGCCGCTTCCCGACGTTTGCGGTAGGATCCCAGGTTATCTTATGTTAGGCCCTGGAAGATGATGGTTATTTAGGGGCGCGCACAGTGGGGAAACCCGGATGGGCGGTCTTAGAATCGTTATATATATATTTATAACTATTCTTTATCGAGTTGGACTCGATGGAACATTAATGCCATAAAGAGCAAAGTATATGCCACAAAGAGCATACTATTGAGATAAGTGCCATAAAGAGCACATGGTAATAAATGCATTCCTGATAAGGAATGGAAAGAAGATGGAATTGAAAATGATGAAAGATGAAAAAGGCTTATAAGTGCTTTTATTTCTTTTTATAATTGAATTTCATCTTAATAATCATTGAACTGTCTTAGTTCTTTATATGATGTTACCATGCTAGAATATCATCCGTATCATCCATGCTTACCTATACATTATTGTCATACCTGTCATTTATCTAGTGATCATATAAAACTGGCCTCTGACCGGTTCTTTGTTTTCTTGTTGTGTATGTATCTTCAATATTCGTTCAGGTGTTCCGCCGCAAGGTCGCCCGTAATGACTTTCTTTTCTCTGAGTCCTTGAGGAGCCGTGACATTTTGCGGATATCACGGGATATTTTGTGTAGACGCCTCTATTATTGTTTTCTAGCTAAGATCAGTCTTTATTCAGGCGTCTGGACCAAATGGTTGTAATTATATAATTGATGTATTATGTAACACGTGAAACTTATTGTAGGTTGTATGAATTGTATCGACCGACGCTTTATTCGGTCCTTTCTTATCTATTTGACCATATATACATGTTTGTGGGAGTTTCCATCCTTTTTTTCTATTATGGGTTGTTGAAAGTGTTTTCTTTAAATTTCAAACTAAAATTGTTGATAACCCGTTTTCTGGAATATTGTATGGTTATTCTTGATTCTATGTATGATTATTGTGATGCTGAGAATGGTATCTATCTATGATTCCTGTTTTATCGGGGTTTAGGGATGGCCACCCTTTATTTCGGATAGCGGGTTGTCACAGATGGTATCAGAGCATCAGGTTCTAGAGTCTTTAGGATCTATGCGGACTTGTCACGTTCTACCGTAGCGTTCTTTGATATAGAGCTTAATATTAGGATTTTCTTATTGCTTATGTATGCGATCTTCTGCTAGATAGATTGTTTTATATAATGTTCTAACTCTATCTCTTCTCTATCTCAGATGCCACCAAAGAGAGGACGTCCCGCTAGACGCAATAGGGTTGTCGAGGATGTGGTTGTTCCTCCACCGCCGCCACCGGGGAATATCAGTGCCGCTGATGTGGCAAATATCGTGGCCCAAGCTGTTAATGCAGCGATGACTGTAGTGGCACAACAAATGCCACAAGATCAAGCGAGAGGACAAGAAGTACTAGTTCCTACGGGACCTTCTCAGTGGGAACGGGTAAGAGAGTCTTTCCTAAAGGGTCATCCCCCAGAATTTGAGGGAGGTTCTAACGTTATAAAGGCAAACCAGTGGAAGAAGGACATGCAGCGCCATCTTAGGATGGTGGAATGTAGTGAGGAGAAAAAGCAAATCCTCGTTACCTTTAAGCTTGTCGGATCGACCTTACACTGGTGGGAGTCAAAAACGACACCCGAACAAAGGGATACAATGTCAATCACCAATTTTTGGACTTTGTTTGATGGAAAGTACTTCCCTCCCGCAGTTCAAAAGGAGATGCAGAGGAAGCTTCAAGATTTAGTACAAGGGGAGAGACCGGTTGCCGAATATGAAGAGGAATTTACCTGGTTAGCAAGCTTTATACCGGATGAAGTGACTCCGGAAGCGAAGAGGATCTCCAAATTTGTAGGGGGTTTGCACTGGTGAATAAAACAACATTTTCTTGGAAATCTATCTTTGGTAACCTTTGGGGACGTGATGAATGCTTCTTTACTTCACTGTCAAGAGCATAGATTATTTGTGCAAAACAATAAGAAGGCTGCAGTAATGGGGAAAGTGGTGAAACCGAGAAGTAATGGGATCGGAGGGGGGGCATCTTCTTCCTCCCAATCCTCGGGAAATAAGGAGAAAAATAGGGATCCTCAGCAAGGGGATTCGTCCAAGCATCAACGTTTCGGTGGGTTTAATGCTGGTGGCAACAATAATAGTAATAATAACAGGTCGGGTCAAGGCGGACAACAACAACAACAGGGAGGTAGAGGTGGAAATGGAGGTAGGGGCCAGCAGGGCCGGGGTACGGGGCAATTTCGAAACAATCAAGGTAGGAATCAGGAGAATGCTGCTAATAAATGTTTTCAGTGTGGGGAGTTGGGCCATTATAAAAGGGCGTGTCCTCAATTGGTTGGAGGGCATCTTCCTAGGGCTCCACAACAGCCGTATGTACAGTTTCCGCCCCAGGCGCCTAATCCGATTGCTCCTCCTCAGCAGGGGCAATTGTAGTATTGACGGGTTTACCATATTCAGGAGGCTATGCTTCCTCTAGCTCCTCCGGCACCGCCAGCGATTGAGAGTAAGTTTTTCATTCATGGGCATATGGGTCGAGTACTATTTGATACGGGTGCTACACACTCCTTTATTTCTAGGAGTTTTGCTCAGACCACGGGTTTGATAAAATCTGCTGAAAGTACCTTCACTAGCGTTGAATCCTCTATGGGTGATGGTTCATTGATTTTCTTTGTTTGTAAAAACGTAGGGATTAATCTTGGTAACTTGTGTTTTGAGGCCGAATTGCTCGTCCTTGATATGGTCGGGTACGATGTAATATTGGGTATGGATTGGCTAGTGAAATACCGCGCGATAGTAAACTGTTATGGGAAAAGCATAGTTTTTGCAGTTCCGGAATAAGAAATGTTCCTGGTTGTTATTCCTTGTATGGAAGGGAGTACGAGTGCTTATTTATATTGTATTGCGGAAGATGCATCTAGGGATATTGTGGTTCCCCTAAATTCTCTTCTGATTGTTAGAGATTTTGAAGATATTTTTCAGGAGATACCGGGATTACCTCCAAGTCGGGAGATAGAGTTTGTGATTGATTTAATGCCGGGAACTCGACCGATTGCTAAAGCTCCGTATCGAATGGCTCCTGTGGAGATGAGGGACTTAAGAGATCAGATTCAGTAGCTATTGGAGCAGGGGTTTATTAGGCGTAGTACATCGCCATGGGGTGCTCCGGTATTGTTTGTGAAGAAAAGAGACGGTTCTCTTCGGTTATGCGTGGACTATAGGGAGTTGAATAAAGTCACCATCCGGAATAAATACCCTTTGCCTTGCATCGATGATTTGTTTGATCAACTTAGGGGAGCGTCATACTTCTCCAAAATCGATTTGAGGACGGGGTATCATCAATTGAGGATATGGGCGCAAGATGTATCCAAGACGGCATTTCTGACCCGTTACGGATCCTATGAATTCTTGGTTATGCCCTTTGGGCTAACCAATGCTCCTGCTATGGTTATGGATCTTGTGAACAGGGTGTTTCGGGATTTCCTTGACCAGTTTGTTATTATATTCATCGATGACATCCTAGTCTATTCTCAGACAGAGTCTGACCATGCTACTCACTTACGGTTGGTCCTGCAGAGATTGAGGGATCACAAATTGTATGCAAAGTTTGAGAAATGTGGCTTTTCGTTGAAGGAAGTTCAATTTCTGGGTCATGTGGTGTCATCTCAGGGTGTATCTATGGATCCTAGCAAGGTGATTGCGGTGAGAGAGTGGGGTCAGCCCACGACACCTACTGAGGTTCGTAGTTTTCTGGGCTTGGCGGTTTATTACCGTCGATTTATTAAGGGTTTTTCAAAGATCGTAAGCCCGTTGATGAATTTAACCCGAAAGGGAGTGAGATTTGTTTGGGACAGTTCATGTCAAGCTGTATTTGATGAGCTCAAAGATAGATTAACTTTGGCTCCAGTCCTTGCATTGCCAAAACCGGGATTGGAATATCTAGTCTTCACCGATGCATCTCTTCAAGGGTTAGGAGGTGTTCTTCAGCAAGAAAGACAAGCGATTGCTTACGCTTCTCGTAAGTTGAAGCCTCACGAAAGGAACTATCCAGTGCATGACTTAGAGTTTGCCGCAGTTGTCTTTGCCTTGAAGATATGGAGGCATTATCTCTTGGGGGAAAATTTTAGTCTTTTCACCGACCATAAATCGCTGCAATATTTATTTTCCCAAAAGAACTTGAATATGCGTCAGCGTCGTTGGTTGGAGTTTGTGAAAGACTAGCAATTTGATATCCATTATCATCCTAGAAAGGCGAACGTAGTAGCGGATGCCTTGAGTAGGAAGCCCGAGGGAGACTTAGCTAATGTGTGGAAAGCTAAGTGGAGAGATCTCAGTCAGGAGGATGAACGGGTAAGAGCATTCATTTTCGTGATGACCGTTACTCCTACGATTATAGCGAGAATTGTGGAAGCCCAGGGAAGAGATAAAGGTTGTCAAGACCATATACACTGACTGTTTTCTGGGGGAACGGAGTCGTACTCGATTGGTTCTGAGGGTGGACTACGCTTCCATGGAAGACTTATTGTTCCCGAAGATGGGGACTTGAGGCGAGCTGTGATGGCGAAATCTCACGGGTCAAAGTTTACGGTACATCCAGGTGGGGACAAGATGTACCAAGATATGCACCGTCAGTATTGGTGGGCTGGTATGAAGAGGGATATCTCGGAGTTTGTATCCCAATGCACTACTTGTCAGTTGGTTAAAATTGACCATCAACGACCGACAGGTTTGTTACAACCGCTGGAGATTCCAGTATGGAAATGGGAAAGCATTTCGATGGACTTCATTACGGGCTTACCTAGATCAAAGAGAGGTCATGATTCGATCTGGGTGATTGTCGACCGTTTGACTAAGTCGGCACACTTCTTGCCTGTACGTACGGATTATGATACCGCTCGCTACGCCCAATTATTCATTGAGGAGATCGTTAGACTTCATGGGGTACCTTCAAATATTGTTTCTGATCGAGATAAAATATTTGTGTCCCACTTTTGGAGAAGTTTTCAAGAGGCCATGGGAACCGAGTTGAAGTTAAGCTCTTCTTATCATCCTCAAACAGATGGTCAAACTGAAAGGGTAAACCAGATGTTGGAGGATATGCTTCGTATGTGCATGCTTGATTTTAAGGGCGGTTAGGAATAATACCTCCCATTGGTTGAGTTTGCTTATAACAACTCATACCAATTTACTATTGGAATGGCACCTTATGAAGCTTTGTATGGCCGACCATGTAGATCACCCGCTTGTTGGTTGGAAGTGGGTGATAACAAATTTCTTGGACCTGAAATGATCCAAGACACTTCTTCAAAGATCGAACTTATTCGAAATCGCATTCGGATAGTCCAATACCGTCAAAAGAGCTATGCCGATGCGGGTAGGAGACACATGAAGTTAGAGGTTGAAGACCAAGTATTGGTGCGAGTGTCTCCAATGAAGGGCATTAAACGTTTCGGGAAGAAAGGAAAGCTTGCACCGCGTTTTGCTGGACCTTTCCCAGTTATTGCAAAGGTTGGTCCCGTGGCGTATCAACTTGCTTTACCAGAGCCTTTGCAACAAATCCACGATGTATTCCATGTCTCCTCTTTGAAGAAGTATAGAAGATGTGAGGATGCCCTTTGGCACATCCCTTTTGAAGATATCGACTTGAAACCCGATGTTTCATATGAAGAACAACCGGTTGCCATTCTTGAGTATGGGGAGCACAAGTTAAGGTCTCGTGTGGTGCCCTTAGTGAGATTTCAATGGAGTCATCACAATGCGAAAGAATCAACGTGGGAACTTGAGGACGAGATGAGGGAGAAATATCCACATCTTTTCTTAGAAGGTACGTCTGAATTTTGGGGACAAAATTCCCTCATAAGGGGGGCAGTATGTAATAACCCTCGATTATGAGAACGTATTTTATATTAATTACTAGGTATGGTAATTAGATAAAAGTGTTGGGTTATGATTTGAGTGCTAATTTAATGGAGAAAAGTTAATATTCACTATGAGTTTGCATATATACCATAACTATGGGTGAATATTGCTATGTTATGCTTATTAATATCATATGAATTTAAAACGATATTTGGCTTAATAATGAGACCCGAACTTAAATTGAATTATAAAATGTCCAAATGATAATTTGGAGGCCGCAGTTGATTCCGAAACGTGCGAGATGGTCAGATATTGTGCCATTATGTGTTTTGAGATTTTGGGCATTTTTGACTGATTATGCCTTAAGTATGCAATTGCGTATTATTTTATGGCAATATTTATCAATTTAGTTGGGATTTTGGCTAAAGGCACGATTTATGTCTTGAGTGAATCACTATTCACCTAATTGTCTTTCCTAAACCTAGAGAACTAAAGAGAGAAAGAGAAAGAGTAGAGAGAAGAAAGGGAATTGAAGATTTAAGAAGGATTCTTGCTCCCACACCAAGAAAATCTGCATTTTCTACATTGAGGCAAGTTTACTACTTGCTATTTATGGTTTAAGATAAATGATTTGTGTGAGAATGATATATTTGTTTATGGTTTACTAGTTTAGGGTTTGGATGTTGGTTGGGTTTAAATCATTAAAGGATAGTTGAATGATTGTTGATGTTGATGGTAGTGGTAGTAGTATTTATGTTGTGTGGATGAGAATAAATGAGTTGACTTTGGGATTTGCTTGAAAATAGGAAGTCTTGGTCTAGGTCTGCAGGGACCGGTCGACCGCGGTTCGCAGACCGGTCGATCGGGTCTACGGGAGAGGGTTTACTGCATTTCTATAAAGGCCTAAAATTATGGCGCGGTCGACCGGTCCTGCCGAAATGAACTTTCTGCTTTTCTTCTTAGGCCAAATCTTGAGACGCGGTCGACCGCGGTCTTGGGACCGGTCCCCTGTTTTCTTCCCAAACATTTTATTTCCATTCTTTAACTTCTTCTTTTCATAGGAACATAGGGACCTTCTTAAATGAAGTAAAATAATAGGGTCTTAAAGTATTAGTTGAGTTCGGTCGACTCCCTAGACTCGAAAGGGCTCATCTAGGGTTCCTGTCAAGGGGGGGGGGAGATTTAAAGTAATGTTTAGGCATTTCTTCTGTCACGTAGTTCTATAAGAGTCTAGGAAATCTTAACATCGAATTTGGAGACTTTAGGAGTATATGCGAACTAGATCTCATTTGAGGGTTATTATAAAGTCCAAGCAAGGACATTTGGGAGAGATAACTTGGGAGTTTAAATAATCTTCGAGGTTATAGTGATGATGTGAAGTATACCATAATGCATTTGATAAAATGTAAAATGGATAAAGTAAAACGTAATTTACTGAATCATGAAATGGAAATTAATAAAATGGATGTTACACACCTCTCTAAATACCATCTTAAGGGAAGTCCGTGCGAGAGGTGAAGCCCCTGGCTAATGAATGCAGGGCGAATATAGTCCTAGGCCATATAAGCGCTTGTTTTATGTTTTTCTGCGATGGGTAGGAGATTCTGGGTGTGGTCTTGACTACCCCGCAGGCATATGGCCGCTTCTCGACGTTTGCGGTAGGATCTCAGGTTGTCTTATGTTAGGCCCTGGAAGATGATGATTATTTTGGGGCGCGCACAGTGGGGAAACCCGAACGGGCGGTCTTATAATCGTTATATATATATTTATAACTATTCTATTATCGAGTTGGAGTCGATGGAACATTAATTCCATAAAGAGCAAAGTATATGCCACAAAGAGCAGATAAGTGCCATAAAGAGCACATGGTAATAAATGCATTCCTGATAAGGAATGGAAAGAAGATGGAATTGAAAATGATGAAAGATGAAAAAGGCTTATAAGTGCTTTTATTTCTTTGTATAATTGAATTTCATCTTAATAATCATTTAACTGTCTTAGTTCTTTATATGATGTTACCATGCTAGAATATCATCCGTATCATCCATGCTTACCTATACATTATTGTCATACCTGTCATTTATCTAGTGATCATATAAAACCGGCCTCTGACCGGTTCTTTGTTTTCTTGTTGTGTATGTATCTTCTATATTCGTTCAGGTGTTCCGCCGCAAGGTCGCCCGTAATGACTTTCTTTTCTCTGAGTCCTTGAGGAGCCGTGACATTTTGCGGATATCACGGGATATTTTGTGTAGACACCTCTATTATTGTTTTCTACCTAAGACCAGTATTTATTCGGGCGTGTGGCCCAAATGGTTGTAATTATATAATTGATGTATTATGTAACACGTGAAACTTATTGTAGGTTGTATGAATTGTATCGACCGATGCTTTATTCGGTCCTTTCTTATCAATTTGACCATATATACATGTTTGTGGGAGTTTCCATCCTCTTTTTCTATTATGGGTTGTTGAAAGTGTGTTCTTTAAATTTCAAACTAAAATTTTTGATAACCCGTTTTCTGGAATATTGTGTGGTTATTCCTGATTCTCTGTATGATTATTGTGATGCTGAGAATGGTATCTATCTATGATTCCTGTTTCATCGGGGTTTAGGGTTGGCCACCCTTTATTTCGGATAGCGGGTTGTCACGATACCTTTCGTATGCTATGAAGCCATGGTCGACTAAGTAGCAGGTTAAAGCACGTGAGTATGTTAATAACTTGAAACTTCGTAACGAGATTGATAGGGCCGGCCCCTATTGTGAGTGTTATGTATCACACAACCTCTTGGTGAGTGTTATCCTAAGCACGCGCTTCGAAAAAAGTAGGAGTAAGGTCACTTACATTTAACCCTAATCAATTTAAGGTTCTTAGTGGGAAAAAAATTAAAGGAAGATCCATTGTCGACTAGTGAGAGTTGGGTTGTTTTTCCCATCATTTTAACGCATATTTTGAGGTTGTATTTGTGGTCAGGGCCAACCTTTGGCATTTCTTCTTCAGAGAAGGAAATGATTCTAGCGGTGGTCAAGGATCCAACCAGGTTTAAAACTTCTTCTGGAGTGGTGGAAGGAGGGATTGTGGGCCAGGTGAAAAGCTTTATCAGAGCATTTTGGTGTAATTAAGAGGACATGAAAATCCCCCATAATATGATATTAATTTGAGTTTTCTTGAGTTGGTCGAGGATCTTGTTCTCTTCAACGGTCATTTCTAACATGGGAAATTCTTCGGCAATGCCCTTTCCCTTATCTATTTTTTATGACTGCGGATTCAGATCCTGGTAGTTCCTACCTGTTCTCGTCATGTGGTTTACGGAGGTGGGGAAGAACAAGAATCTCGTGTCTTCATCTATTTCTGGTTGAATGGCTAGTTTAATGATTTCTCCCAATAGGTCTTCGAAAGATATCATTCCACACATGTTGACTACTGGATTGAATTTTCCCTGACTCGATTCATCACCTCAGTTGTCAAATTCGTCCCCCCATCTCGTGGTGATGATGTCTTCCTCCCAAGAAACAATTTATGCATTCCATGACTATACCCGACTTCTTCATAAAAATCTTCCCACTGAACGGGGAGGTATAAAAGTGAAAGGACCAACCACCCTTGCAGCTTCAAAGCTGAAAACGTGAGGACCCCCAATTTTTAAAGTCTTGTTACAAAAAGAAATTTTCTTTTTCAAGATGAGCGAAAGCGAGATGGTTCAACTTAAACAAATTTTAATTTCTTTCAAATTAAAATTAAACAACGTGAAATTAAATTAAACACACACTAATGTTAATTTCACTTAAACCAATTTAACCCAAGTCCTAGAAATTTGCCTAAATCGTATTTTCAATATTATCAAATTAGGCCAAACCAATTTTACCAAATTAAGTGAATGACTTGAATTAAATATAAATTACACAAATTAATTTGCACCAAATTAAACAAGTAGTGATTAAAACCAAATTTTATCTTTTTTACCTAAGCATGCGTTCTAGATGATTTTTGAAAAAGATAAAATAAAACAATAAACCACTATGTCGTGATGTACGAGGAAAAACCCACAATGGAAAAAAATCTCGGACGGCCCTAGCCTTAAGTCCACTAAGTATGGTATTTTACGAGAACAAGCAAAAAGACTTACAACACTCGACTCGACTCCTTTCAAGCCCCGATGCTCCTTCTATCACTGACCTTTGCTTAGTTGACAATCCCGGACTCCACCAGAACCTTGGAATCCACCAATGAGGTACTAGGAAGCAACCGTCAACCACACATAGTGCCTTTCACCATGTGATAATGCTGCAGCCAAAAACACGAACTTCTTCTTTATGGGATGTAGAAGTAAACCCAAATGAACTATTCAAACGGTAGAGTGAAACCCGGTGCCAAACACTCCAAGCAATGATATATATATATATATATATATATATATATATATAATTGGATAAATTAAACAGATGAGTGAAACTAAGGTGTTTAAAGGATTTTTCTTGAAAAAATAAACACTCAAGCAATGAACTTTTTCCTTTTGAAATTTTTCTCTCAAACTCTCTCTTAGAGATGGAATAGTATGAAAAAGTTAGTTTTCCAAAGATGGTTCCGGCACTTAATTATTCAACAAAAGGATAGTGGGGTAAAGGAGTGGAAAACTTGGAAAAATTGTCAAAAACTACCAAATAAACCGTTCCCGCCAAATCTCGTTCGAACGAAGTCTCGTTCGAACGACCCTTCTAACGATGTTCCAGTGGATAAAAATGTAAAGTCGTTAGATAACTCATTGGAATTCTCATTCTAACAGCATTCTCGTTCGAATGACAATTCGAACGATATTCCAGTGGCCAATAAGGGAACTCTTTGGCAAACCTCGTTTAAACGACATTCTCGTTCGAACGAAAAACTCATTCGAAGGAAAAACAAGAAAACTGAAAATTCTAAATTTATCCCAGAAACTTTATTTTAAAGTTTTAATGAAACTTTCTGAAATAAAACAACAGTTTAGGATAAACTTACACCCATATAAATATTGTTCCAAGGTCCTATATATATATTAAAATGCATTCATACCTTAGGAGCAATGGAACCATGTTGATGATATAGAAATGAGGCACAATACACATGGCATTTGATGAAGATTTAATATCTTGCCCGTTACGTCTTCAACTACCCCGTCATAGGCTTGAATGGATACAATTAAAAACTATCATATGACATAAACGTTTTTGTCCGGAATTGAGCCAAAACTACATTAA
Source organism: Sambucus nigra (assembly GCA_949130495.1). Classification (NCBI taxonomy): domain Eukaryota; kingdom Viridiplantae; phylum Streptophyta; class Magnoliopsida; order Dipsacales; family Adoxaceae; genus Sambucus; species Sambucus nigra. The sequence goes on along the minus strand of OX422209.1, from coordinate 60,036,786 downwards.
GACTCAATCGGAGAATTGTGTCCTTATAAATCTCCCCCTTTGGCTATTCCGGGACAAAAAACAACAAAAAATCCTAAAGGGTCGTCAAGCTCTACTAGACACAAACAACCCACCTAAACTTGACTTAAGACCCAAGGATTTATCTCTTTGCTGATGGTGAACGTTGCCATTTGGAAGAATTCCTGCACACTTAAGCAAACTATCAAACGCATAGGGAATATCAAAATATTAAATGCAATATAAATAAAGACTCCCCCTTAATTAATTCTCCCCTTTATCAACTCTGATCTACCTAAGAAGGTTGCGACTCCCCCTAAGTTCCCAAACTAAGATACGATTACAATAGAATTAGATACAATTTCTCCCCTTATCATTCTCCCCCTTTTTATTCAGGAATAGACAAAGGCTAAAGAATCAAAATGTAACTTATCTCCCCAATTAAAGCATGTACTCCCCCTAAACTCAACAAGGGATGAATAGAATGGGATAACAAGCTAAACATGCAATAGTGCGTAAAGTGATGAGAACATTAAAGCATATGGGCAACAAAATCATAACTAATCCATCAAATAATAATGGATACCAACTAAGATGCAAAAAAATGATACCAATATGATACATTAAGTATTAAGCTTGTGATATCAACAAAGAATGCAACTAGATAGACACCAATTATGAATTAAAGCATAGATGGACTAGAAAGCAAGGCAAAGACAAAAACAATATCATATATATACATAGACTAAATATACCAATAATGCACATGCACATATATATAAATATAAACACTCAAATGACACAAAATAAGATACGATTTTCACACTCGTATGGCAAAAATGTGTCATATGGAAATGAAAGTGTTGGGGTGTGAACTAGTAACAATTAAATTTAAACCCAATCACTTAAAACATGTTCATGGAGTTAACAATTGATTGCAAACTTCATCACATTTTAATATAACCTCATGTGACAATATAGATTGAACTCAATGAACAAACATACACAATGCATACAAGCCTAGACTTTTGATGATTTTACAGACTAATAGAGTCATGACATTTAAAGTACATCAAGGATAAACGGACATTGTGCAAACCGTTGATATACCATCCAAACTCCCTCAATAAGCATATATATGATTCTTTTGAATGAATATATCAATTAAACATAGGCCTTGGAAATTATTTTTCTTTTTAATGCCATATTTTCTTTTAGGCCTTTGGACCACGTATTTCTTTTAGATCTATTCCAAACGGTGGCTTACTATTTGCAAAGGATAATAAACCCTTTAGGAGCCCTTCCCCGTGCACATTCATATATTTCATTTTTCATATCTCACAAATCTCACGTGCAACGAATTTTGACATGCGCTAGTCCTCCTAGGTCACAAAAATGTAGATGAAAAGATTGTTAGGAGAACACATCACAAAGCTCAAATATTACATGTGAAGATTAAATTTCAAAAGAGCTCGTGCATGTGTGAATAGAGGCATATAAAAATAGAATCCATTTAAGCAACAAAAAATCCAACTACTTCATGTAAGCACGGTAAAGAACATAATAAGGATTGACAATCTAAACCAATAGTTCTAGCCACATGGGAGCGAGAAAGATGGGATTCAAACACAAGTATATGCCACATAAAGTGTGTCAAACTAAAATGCACAAAAAAAAATCCTTTTGAGTTTTTGAAAATTTTAACCAAAAATAAAAATATTTACGCAAAAGACAAACAGAATCATTTGTATTTTCATTAAGCCTAAATTACCAAGAACGTAAAACACAAATGATAAACAAAAATCTTTTTGTATTTTATATTTAATGCAAATCAAAATAAATATAATACAAAAGATAAACAAGTCATGATTTCTAGCATGAGATATGAAATAAAGCAATAACTAGAAAATGACTAAACATGCATACACATAGCAATGATATATAATATGAAGCACAAAAAGATAGAGTATGCAAACAAAACTAACACATTCATCGTTTAAATTTAGCAAGGGAGATTTCATGTGAAAGCAAATGAGAATCAACAAATCTAATATCTAGCGTGTCTAAAAATGATTTCCGAACCCATATAGATGTATATTTAAAATGGTGGGATTTGGGAACTAATGAAATGCTAGACATAAACTTTCAAAGTCTTCTTTTAAGATCAAAACAAAATTACCTAAGGTGTCCTTTCCTACCACAATGCAAGCATGTGTAAACACGAGGATTGTTACCTAAGGTGTGACATTTTCTAAAGTCCTTGGATAGAGTTGACCCTCTAAAACAAACAACGGTCTTAGTTTTAGCAACGGAAGTATTTGAACAAGATGAGCTAGCACCATTACAACTACTACTCGAGTCTTGAAAGTCATTTTTCATTTTTAAAATTTTGGACTCAAGTAATAAATTAGACTCCTCAAATTTACGGGAATCCTTCTTTAAATTTTCAATAACACCTAGAAGGTTATCACGCTCGCCTTCAATGTGAGCAAACGTGTCCCTAAGAGTCTTTTCTCTACTATCACTCTCTTTCTTGGATATTTCTAAAATATTAAAATTGTGATTTATGTCCATGAGCTTTTCACGAAAAATATCTTTTTGAGATAGGGAGATTTGCAAAAACTCAATCTTAGTTTTAAAACAAGAATTTTCATTTTCAAGAAATTTAATTCTTTTTGAAAATCTCAAATTTAATTCTCTTAATTTTTCATTACACTTATTAAGCACATTAAATTCCTATCAAATATCAAAAATATCATTATCATTAGAAATGGACAAATTATCATTAAGACGTCCCATCGAGAGATACAAAACAATGAGAGTGAGTATAGAAATGAACCACCTAAAAATATAAGGAGCACAAAAATTATAAAAGTTGAAAAACGGATCTTTGATGCGATAAATTAGCGCTCCGGCTCTAATACCAATTTGAAAATGCGAGGACCCCAATTTTTAAAGTCTCGTTACAAAAAGCAATTTCCTTTTTGAAGATGTGCGGAAGCAAGATGGTTATACTTAAACAAATTTTAATGTATTTCAAATTAAAATTAAACAACGTGAAATTAAATTAAAGATACACTAATGTTAATTTCACTTAAACCAATTTAACCCAAGTCCTAGAAATTTTCCTAAATCATATTTTCAATATTATCAAGTTAGGCCAAACCAATTTTATCAAATTAAGTGAATGATTTTAATTAAATACACATTACCCAAATTAATTTGCACCAAATTAAACAAGTAGTGATTAAAATCAAATTTATCTTTTTTACCTAAGCATGTGTTCTAGGTGATTTTGCAAAAGATAAAATATACCAATAAACCACTACGCCGCGATGTAGAAGGAAAACCCACAACGGGAAAAAACCTCGGGCGGCCCTAGCCTTAAGTCCACTAAGTATGGTATTTTACAAGAACAAGCAAAAAGATTAACAACACTCGACTCGACTCCTTTCAAGCCTCGATGCTCCTTCTATCACTGACCTCTGCTTAGTTGATAATCCCGGACTCCACCGGAACCTTGGAATCCACCAATGAGGAAATAGGAAGCAACCGTCAACCACACATAGTACCTTTCACCATGTGAGAATGCCGCAGCAAAAATACAAACTTCTTCTTTATGAGATGTAGAAGTAAACCCAAACGAACTCTTCAAACAGTAGAGTGAAACCCGGTGCCGAACACTCCAAGCAATGATATATATATATATATATATATATATATATATATATAGAACCGATCTCCAGCGGGTGTCAATTGACGGGTGAATGAGCAGGTCTCTTAATAAGTTGGCAGAATCATGCTGCTTGGCTGTGAAATAAAAGAGCTTGAGAAAAGTCAATGAACACATTCAGCTCTTTTACTCATTTCGACTCCTATTCTCTCTCTCTCTCAAAGCTCTGAACCATCTGCCACTTTAGTCCTATCTCCAACATTCACCTCTTTTATTTTGCTCCAATTTGTTTGTTTGTTTCTTTTTTTTATATACATTTTTTATGTTATTTATTTTCTCCTATAAATCTAATAACAAATAAGGATCAATTAGAAAAAAGTTCCTCAAATATTTTTTAATACATATTTAATCCAAGCTTTTATATTTTGTTCTAAAAGTCCCTCAAACACACATTTAATTAATATTCTCTTATTTTTAAAGGCTTGGGTTGGCGGTATTCTTTGAGTGTTTTTATGTGTTGAAGGGCTTTTTGGAATAAAATAAAAGGGTGTAGACTAAATCTGCATTAAAAAATGTTCAAGCGACTATTTGGTATATGACACAACAAATAAATAAATCTAAATAACAAAAAAATTAAATAACAATATTCACCTTTTTTGGAGTGGCTATTAGCACTCCAAATATCAATATTCAACATTTTTACTATTTTAAAAATAATCTTTTTACTATTTAGAAAAAATGGTCCACACTAGCGATATGTATAGGTTGTCCGACCAGCTATATATAATGTTGGCGCGGATCATTTTTTCTAATATGTTGGTCCGCGCCAGCAGTATGTATAGGCAGTTTTATAAAACAATTTTAAATAAAATGTACAATTTTTTTTAATATAAAAACACTTTTATATAAAAATAATTTTTTTATATAATAGAGAGACTATAAACATGGAAAAAAATAAATCAAAAATAAGCACGGAGTGTCACAACAAGCAAAGCAAATCATCATGAATAAATCAGCTACGCTCATGCAAGGATAAACTCAAAAGGATCCATAATCTCCTTTTGCTTTATCAAAATTTTCTAGTAAAGAAAATTTACAAAAACTACACACACCATGAATTTACATTAAGATAATCAAATCGTGGAAACGAAATGAATGGGTGTGAACATATTCAATAGGTAAATCAACTCAAACATACATAACATATGTGCACGATGAATATGGGAACTTGTAACAAATGAACTCAAAATCGACCTTAGGTGTAAAAGTGTTGAATTTAAATGACATTGACTCAATCTAATCAATACATCAAAGGCTAAAATGATTTCCATGCCAATAAGGTCTAAAACTATGTAATACTTTTTCAAGACTTCGTCGGGATGTGCAAACCTGTTGATTTATTTTCACTCAAACTCTATCATATATAAGAGTGATTATAATTTTCTATTGAGGTGATCTAAATCCTAATGGCCCCTTTTTGACATATTTATCGTTTAATTGCTTTAATTTTTTTCGGGCTCTTTTCAAATGGTGGCTTTCATGACCTGATTATTATTCACTCACTCATCATTTTTATCAAATTTTAATTATATCCTCACGGGCAACGGTTCTTACATGCATTACTTTCGTGGTCAAGTTTTTTTGCATTTGGTTCATTTTTAAAGACAAACTTGAGATGACCAACACATCATAGACAAGAACAATAGTCAAGTAAATCCCTGCAAGTGTACATTCAAGGAAATTATGAGTCAAACATGTAGAAAGTAATCTCAAATCACATCTCAATGACTCCAAACATTGTAAAGAACAAAATGAAATGATGTATTGTCTCAAAACACTATTAAATAATCACACGGATATGGAATGCTATTGTGACTTGGTCATCCTAATTGTCCATCCATAAACGGTGTAAAATGAAATACGAAAATCTTATAGTCTTTTTTTAAAAAAATTATCAAAATAAAATCTTTTTGGCTTTTTCAATTTTTCTCCAAAAATAGAAAATCTTTTTGTATTTTTTTCCAAAATTTTTCAAAACAAAAAATCTTTTTGTTTTTTTGAAAAATATAAAAAATGGAAAAGATAAATACAAAAGTGGTACACACTAGCAATAGGCATAAAATATCATCATGAAAATCATCCTATGTTAGTAAAAAAGTTTAAACCTCAACCGTTAGGTGCGGAGGAGTTTTCCATAGGTGGTGACATCCTATAAAAAACATCCATCAAATCTCCTGAAGTTTTGACTTAAAACCTAACCTTCTCTCGAATATGTGCAAACTCTCGCATGTGATGTGCAGGATCATGAAAACTATCATGGGTGGGTGCATATGTGGCAACACGTGGCAAAACTCTTTATGACACACTATCCAACTTAAAACAAAATTTCCTAAAGTATCCTTTTTTCTTGCAATGGGTGCAAACATATACGGACCTAGGAACATCTCTCTAAAATTGTCTAGGACTCACTCTCCTATAGGGTAACGGATGCCTATGTGGGTTGGGTTGAGAGCCGTATGTATGTATCACAAACTCGGGATTCGGCTCGGGTGCAACATGGGAAGTAGACGCACCATCATAAAATATTCCTAATCTATCAACATTATCCAAAGAGGGATCGAGGAGCATCTTACCTACTGTCTTATATGTACCCTCTATAGAAACCTTGACCTCCCAAGAATGTTTGAGATCTCTCTCTAGTTGTGACACACGAGATTCAAGTCCACTCTTTTCCCGACTTACAATAATCAACTGCTCACTTAAAGAAACCTCGCAATAGGCAGACCTAGCATAAAAATCTTTTTAGTTTTTTGAACAATATATAAAAAACGGAAAATATAAGTACAAAAATGGTACACACTAGGAATAGGCATAAAATATCATCATGAAAATCATCATATGATAGAAAACAAGTCTAAACCTCAACCGTTAGGTGCAGTAGAGTTTTTCAAAAGTGGTGACATCCTATGAAAAACATCCATTAAGTTATGTGAAGTCTTGTATAAAACTTTACCTGCTCCCTAAGATGTGAAAACTCTCTCATGTAATCATTCGAAGATTCATGTGTGGGTGAGTGTGTGTGAACATGTGTAGTAGCAAAACGTGACGCATTACCCAATTTAAAATAAAACTCCCTAAGGTGTCTTATCTTCTTACAATGGGTGCAAATATATACGGGCCTTGGAACACCTCTATCAAAACATCTAGGGCGCACTCTCCTCTCTAGAATGGGACGCCTTGGTTGGTTAGGTTTAGAGCCATATGGATCTATCGCTAACTCAGGAACCGACTTAGGTGCAACATGGGAAGTGGACGCACCGTCATGATATATTTATACTACCTCAACAAAATCCAAAATGGGATTGAGAACCATATTTCCAAAATTTTTAGATGAATTCTATAAAGGGACTTTGACCTCCTGGGCACGTTCGAGATCACTCTCGAGTTGGGATACACATGTTGTCAGACTAGACATCTTGTTGGTCAAATCACTCTTTTCGTGATCTAAAGTAACCAACTGTTCACTCAAAGAATCCTTCACCTTCTTGATTTCACTTGCTTTCTCCTCAAACACCCTCAAACTCTCAATATCGATCTCCAAATATCTAACCCTAAGACCTAACTCCTTATTCAACTTCTTAGTCTTTAAGGTCTCGGCGTAAAAATCTCTAAACGCAATTTGGATCTCACTTTCATCTCCACTTTAACACTCACTATCACCCTCACTCAAAATAGTCAAACTATCCTCCTCCTCGGGGGTCTCACGTGCCCAAGCATCCTTATCGTTGTGTGAAAAACTAGGCGTGCTCACGTGACTAGCTAAAAAGGAAACAAACTTTCCATGTGAAGACTCGTCCTCAGAATCTTTCACCTCTTCCTCACTATCGTTAAGATTGGCTGGCATAACAATTTTCTTTCCATTTCATTTTAGCCTAGTGGGACACTCAAATGCCGTATGCCCTCTACCGTCGCACTCAAACCATCTCTCCTCTTCCTCTCTCTCTTTGCCATTCTCTTTCTCACCTCTCTCTTTGGCCTCATATTTCTTTTTATTTTTCTCAAAAAAACTTTTATTAAAATAATTTTCTTGGGAACATTTGAGAAACTTTTTAAAAAAATTCGCAAGCATGGCCATATGAAAATCAACCTCACCCTTAGAGTCGGACTCACAAACTTTAACTTTATTTTTTCTCTCACACTTGGACACTTCCTTTCCCTTCCTAGACTGGGCTTTAAATGCTATCCCTCCATCCTTAGGTTTGATGGTGTTAGGGAACATGTCAATCTCATATGTTTGGAGGTTTCTTACCAGTTCTTCCAATTTTAAATTGTTCAAATTACCTAAGGAATTCAAAACAGTTACTTTAGGGATAAAACTTTTAGGCAGCAATCTCAAAATCATTTTAACCACTCGTGAATCAGGAATCTGCTCACCAAGATTGAAACTAGTGTTGACAATATCAGATTAATGTGCATAAAAGACGTCAAAACACTCAGAATCAAGCATGGTAATTGTTTCAAATTGTGATGTTAAATTTTGAATTTTAGACTCTTTGACCGCATTTGTGCCTTCGTGGGTAAGTTGTAAAATATCACACGCTCCTTTCGATGTGGTGCATGTCATAATACATCAGAACTCCTTAGGAGTGACGGCACAAGATATTGCACTCACTCCACGTGAATTAAAAGTGCTCCACCTAAACTCATCCTGAGTCCAATCTGTTACGGATTTTAAATTAGTAACATTATTTGCGGTGGCAGTGGGAGGAGTCCAGCCACTTTCACAAACTACCCAAATGCGCTCATCAATGGCCTTTAATTGTGATTTCGTACGATCTTTCCAATAGGCATAATTAGATCCGTATAAAATGGGCATCCGATTATATAAGTGCTCCATTACAAAAATTATGATTTTTCACAAAACTAATTTTTCAAAAAAAATCAATATCACAAAAATTTGCAAAAAAGGGAATTGACAATAAATTAGTGAAACCGACTCTGATACCAATTTGAGAATGCTGTGTGATATAGATTTAAAAAATTCATAAATTTTTAATTTGGACTTATTTAATTGGAGTTAATTTTTAAACCCAAATAATTCGACCCTAAAACATACATCTACGTGGGCGATATGAAACTAACACAAATATAATTGTTGACACACAGATTTCAAAAAAAAAACTTTCGGGTAAACCCTTTTATTTCAGTATGAATAATAAATCACAATTTACATACATAATTAAATCTTCAATGAATATCGCCCAGATACTCATATAGACACGCAGCCCAGAGTCAGCAATTGAACAACCGCAGTATCCCATAAGAACACGCAGTCCAATTTAGCCAGGAGCACTCCCAACCGACACACAGTTGTAGTCATCCGTAAACATAACACTCCATAAAAGAAATAACTTCACCAAAGTCGAATCTTGGGTTCCAAAACAATTCACTAAAGCGTATGGGATTTTTGTGAATTGAAAACAAAAAGGATTAAACCCTTAAATGAAGAAGACAAAGTATTCTGCAAGTTTTCACTGTGTGCAGAATGAAAAATGTCAGATCTTCTTAACGAACACAGAGTGATTTAACACAATTTATATAAAAAACTTAAGTCGGTAGATCGCTCTAACGAGATCAGGTTGTCGCTCGAATGCGGACACGTGTCGCTCGAACGAGGCTTCGTGCGACAAGAAAATGTCGCTTGAATGATATATAGGTGTCTCTCGAATGATAGTAAAAAAAATAAAAAAAATTATTTCCTTAAGAACTCCGACTTAACACTTAGAAAAAATTCTTTAGCGGAAAACAACGCCTCAAGTGTTTGAAAATATTTTAGAAAAATTATCCCAACACTCATAATGAACCATTAAGGTACTTAAACACAACCTTACCAAAACTACTCTCACAGAGCCATCTTTGTTGAAGAACGTTGATATTCGGATCCGTCTTGACGCATGATTGAACTCGAATAAATCTTTGACGGTCGTAGCGGTATACAATATACAATAATGTAAACATGGCAATACATTAATATCATTACAAATCTCCCCCTATGTCTATGCCGGCACAAAATAAAAACATCAAAATTATTAAATCACAATGCATATACAAATCTAATACCCTCCCATGAACCTAAAACTGAAAGGTGTAGAAAATGCAAGTCTGAAACATTCTTCAAAAATCTTCAACATCTTTACGCTTTTCTCATCAGGGTGTGCAACATATGATCACCAATATTTGTACCTACACACATGAGACAAATCAAATACTTTCGTGACGTACCGAGTTTGAAATGAGATAAACATAACAAATATCGAATCTCAAATCTCACCCATAATGTAAAACACCCCCATAAAATCATACTTCGTTCTCCCCCTTTATATTTGTCCAAAATAGACAAGGAAAAGAATAAACAAAACAAACATGGAGTTGTCATGAACAACAAGGCAAACATGAATTAAACTACGCTCATGAAAAGGAATCCTCAAAAGCATTCGCAAGCTATTTTTTATTTTTCAATTTTTCAAGAAAAATAATTTTAATAAAGTGCACACTATGAATTTACACTAAGATAACCAAATCATGGAAACGGAATCAATACATGTGAACATATTCGGTAGGTAAATCAATGCAATCAAACATAACAAATGTGCATGATGAATGTATATACTCCTAACGAATGAACATCAAAATCGTCCTTAGGTGTCAAAAATGTGAATTTAGATGACATAGTCTTAATCAAATCGACAAATCAAAGTCAGACATGATTTTCACACCAATAATGTCTCAAACTAGGTAACGCTTTTTAATGACTTTTCAAGGACGTGCAAACCTTCTTTATATTCCATCCAAACTCCCTCATAGATAATAATGCTTTTTATTTTTCTTTTGAAGTGATGAAACAAAATAAATTGGCCCACTTTTGGCATATTTTTCTTTTCATTGCCTTTAAATTTTTTCCAAGCTTTTTTCAATCTCTTTGGACCTTGGCTTCTATTTTTGTGCCATGCATTTTATAGGTCTGATAGAAACGATGTCTTAATCGCAAAGGATAAATGAGTACCTTTTGTAGCCCTTCCCTATTTTTCAAATAAATGACACAAACTCATGACAACGGTTTTTACATGCACTACTTTCATTGTCAAGTTTTATCACATTTGGTTCATTTTAAAGATAGACTGGAGATGAAAACACATCGACCAACATGTGATAGACAAGAACAATAGTAAAATAAATTGGTGTACGTGTGCAATAAAGGAACTCATGAGTCAAACATGTAGATAGTAACAACTAATCCCATCTCAATTACTCCAAAACATTGTAAAGCACAAAATGAAATGATGACGCATATCAAAACACTATCAAATAGTCACATGGATATGGAATGAAATTCTGACTCAGTCATCCTAAATGTCCATCCATAAATGGTGTAAAGCAAAAATACAAAACTTTTTTCGTCTTGTTCCAAAAATTTTATCAAAATAAAATCTTTTTCAAATTTTTTTTCCTCAAAAAAAACGAAAATCTTTTTGTATTTTCCAAAAATTTCTAAAAGCAAAAATCTTTTTTGTTTTTCAAAAAATATATCAAAAATGGAAAATATAAGTATAAAAATGGTACACACTAGCAATAGGCATAACATATCATCATGAAAATCATCATATGCTAGCAAACAAGTCTAAACCTCAACCCTTAGGTGCGGTAGAGTTTTCCAAAGGTGGTGACATCCTATGAAAAACATTCATCAAGTGATGTGAAGTCTAGTATAAAAAATTTACCTGCTCCCTAAGATGTGCAAGCTCTCTCATGTAATCATCCAGAGCATCATGTGTGTATGTGTGTGTGTGTGTGTGTGTGTGTGTGTGAACTCGTGATGTAGCAAAACGTGACACATTACCCAATTTAGAACAAAACTCCCTAAGGTGTCCTCTTTTCTTATAATGGGGGCAAACATATACGGGCCTAAGAACACCTCTCTTAAAACGTCTAGCGAGCACTCTCCTCTCGGGAACGGGATGCCTAGGTGGGTTAACTTGAGAGCCATATAGATCTATCTCTAACTTGGGGACTGACTCGAGTGCAACATGAGAAGTGGACGCATCGTCATGACATATTCCTAGTCTCTTAACATCACCCAAAATGGGATTGAGAACCATCTTTCCAAACTTCTTAGATGCGTTCTGTAAAGGGACTTTGACCTCCTAAGCACGTTTGATATCACTCTCGAATTGGGATACACGTGTTGTCGGACTAGACATTGTGCTGGTCAAATCACTCTTTTCTCGATCTAAAGTCATCAACTGTTCACTCAAAGAAACCTTCACCTTCTCGAGTTGACTTGCTTTCTCCTCAAACTCTCAATATCGCTCTCCAAATCTCTCACTCTAAGTCCTAACTCCTTATTATACTTCTTAGTCTTTAAGGTCACGGCGTATAAATATCTAAACGCAATTTGGAGCTCACATTCATCTCCACTTTCATACTCATTATCACCCTCACTCAAAATAGTCAAACTATCATCCTCCTTGAGGGTCTCACGTTCACAAGCACCCTCATCGTTATGGGACAAACTAGGTGTGCTCATGTGACTATCTAAAAAGGCAACAATCTTTCCATGTGAAGAATCGTCCTCAGAATCTTTCACCTCTTCCTCACTATCGCTAAGAGTGGCTCGAATGACAATTTTCTTGCCCTTTCTCTTTAGCCTAGTGGGACACTCAAACGCCTTTTGCCCTCTACCGTCGCACTCAAAACATCCCTCCTCTTCCCATCTTTATTTTTCTTTCTCTTTCTCACTGCTCTCTTTCAACTCATCTTTCTTTTTATTTTTCCCAAAAAATCTTTGATTGGTAGAATTTTCTTTGGAAAATTTGAGAAACGTTTAAAAAATTCGCAAGCATGGCCATATCAAAATCAACCTCACCCTCAGAGTCGAACTCACAAACTTTCATTTTATTTTTCCTCTCACACTTGGACACTTCATTTTCCTTCCTAGACTGGGCTTTAAGTGATATACCTCTATCCTTAGGTTTGATAGTGTCAGGGAACATGTCAATCTCATATGTATGGAGGTCTCCGACAAACTCTTCCAATTTTAAATTGCTCAAATTACCTAAGGAATTCCAAATAGTCACTTTAGGGATAAAATGTTTAGGCAACAATCTCAAAATGTTTTTAACCACTCGTGCATCAGGAATGTGCTCACCAAGATTGAAACTAGTGTTGAAAATATCAGATAAACATGCATAAAAGTCATCAAAACACTCAGAATTAACCAAGGCAATTGTTTCAAATTGAGAAGTTAAAATTTAAATTTTAGACTCTTTGACCGCATTTGTGCCTTTGTGGGTAAGTTGTAAAATATCCCACGCTTCTTTTGACGTTGTGCACGTCATAATACGCCAGAACTCTTCTGGAGTGACGGCACCAGAAATTGCACTTAGTTCACATGAATTAAAAGTGCTCCACCTAAATTCATCCTCTGTCCTGTCTGTCACGGGTTTTAAATTAGTAATATTATTTACGTTGATAGTGGGAGGAGTCTAGCCTCTTTCACAAACAACCTGAACGTGCTCATCAATGGCCTTTAATTGTGATTTCATACGAGCTTTCCAGTAGGCATAATTTGATCCGTAAAAAATGGGCATCCAATTATATAAGTGATCTATCGAAAAAAATTGTGATTTTTCACAAAACAAAATTTTCAAAACAAATCAATATCATAAAATTTTACAGAAAAAGGGAATTCACAATAAATTAGTGAAACCTGCTCTGATACCAATTTGAGAATGATGTGTGATATCGATTTAAACAAATTCGCAATTTCTAATTTGGACTTCTTTAATTGGAGTTCTTTTTTAAACCAAATTAATTCAGCTCTAAAACATGCATCTACGTGGGTGATATCAAACCAACACAAATATAATTGCTGACACACATATTTAACGAAAAAAAACCTTTCGGGTAAAACCTTTTATTTCATTATGAATAATAACTCGCAACTTACATACAAAATGAAATCCGTAATGAATATCGCACAGATACTCACATAGACATGCAGTCTAGAGTCAGCAATGGAATAACCACAGCAGCCCACAAGAATATGCAGTCCAATATAGCCAGGAATACCCACGAGCACTCCTAATCGACACGTAGTCGTAGTCAGCTGTAGAGATAATACTCCACAAAAGAAATAACTTTAAAAACAATTCACTAAAGCATATGGGATTTTTGTGAATTCAAAATAAAAAGGACTGAACCCTTAAATGAAGAAGACAGTATTATGCTGGTTTACAGTTTATGCAAAATGAAAAACATCAGGTATTCTTAACGAAAATAGAGTGATTTAACACGCTTTATATAAAAAAACTTAAGTCGACAGAGTGCTAGAATGAGATCAGGTTGTCGATCGAACGACGACACGTGTCGCTCGAATGAGGCTTCGCGCGATAATCCAATGTCGGTGGAATGATATACAAGTGTCGCTCGAACAACACTAAAATAAAATAAAAAAATTATTTCGTTAAAAACTTCGCCTCAACACTTAGAAAAATTTCTTTCACGAAAAACAATGCCTTAAATATTTGAAAATATTTTAGAAAAATTATCCCAACACATATAATGAACCATTAAGGTACTTAAACACAACCTTCTCAAAATTACACTCGTGGAGGCGTCTTTGTTGAAGAACATTGATATTCGGATTCGTCTTAATGCATGATTAAACTTGAATAAGTCTTCGATGGTTGTAGCAGTATACGACATACAATAATGTAAATAGGACAATAAATTAATGTCCTTACATTGTAGTTGTTGGTTATTTATTGGATTTTGATGCGTGTGGCCCTCCATTTTTTTATAAAATCAAATGTTGACAGTTAATTTATCTAGTATTTGCACTTCAACCCCTCTAGATCATTGTGACTTAAGACAAAATTTCTTTTAACTTAATATTTGTTTAATAATTTTTGTTTTTCTTTGGTTTGTATAGGGTTCACGTTCACTACCTCAGGGATTGCTCCAAATTGGGGTGATTTATTTCTATCCCCCTCTTTGTCATAGTGTTCTTTAATTACATTGAGGACAATGTGAGTTTTAAGTTAGGGGTGTGTGATTATTCATCTCAATTTATTTTTCATCATCATAAGCCGTGTTTATATTTATCAATAAATTTTTAAAAAATTAAAAAATAAAAAAAAATTCAAAAAATTATTTTCTTTATTTCTTTTCTCTTTCTTGGGCCTCTTACCCCAATTTTCTATGATAAATTCAATAATTGTTCCATCCAATTGCTAATTTAATTATTCATTTTCTATTTATTTCATTTTATTAAACTTTAGTCCTCAAATTATTCAATATTGAGAATAACTGCATGAATTGAACCTTGAAAACCCATCAGCACTTGATCATTGCTTGTAAATTATTCGGTAGGACAATTATAACTGGGTATATTTTTGTTGCTTTGTGTACACTAACATCGAGCGAGATTTTCTCTTTTCTTCGTTTGTGAGTGTTTATACACTACTCTTTCCTCCTTTAAAACGTTGATTTCGTCGGTAATCTCACTATTCTTTCATTTGATCAACCATTATTTGAGTTAATATATGCAATCCGTTACTTGATCATGCTTTTCAAAGTTGTTTTGAATCGATAATTGCATAAAATTTAGAAAATGATCATAGGGAATCTTTTTTATATGATCAATATTGACCTAGACCTCACTTATATATTTCCCTAGTCAACTCCTTTGAGCCTAAATATAGCCTTTCATTTCATTTTCCAAAAATCCCTTAACCAACTCCAAATTAGAGTTATATACCTCACATTTTACCTCCCATACCTTTGTTTGGAATGTTTCTTGGGATTTGATGATGTTATTATTATGCGGTTGCAATTAAGTAACTGCGAGTGAGAAAAAGTGAAGTGAAAAAGAAAAACTGAAAAAGAAAACAAAAGCAAAAGAAAAGATGAGAAAAAGAAGAAAACAAAAGAAAGAGAAATTATTTTCATTTCGTACATATTGTTCAATAACCTGTCACTTTCCATTGTTATATTCAATGCTTGTTATGGAAATTATTTTCCATTTTTAAAATTGCCCACAATTTTCCATTATCCCAGGTGTTTCATCCTCAAACACCTTTGAATCCGTACATATTCCCTTCCTTTCACAACCTTAACTCCAAACCTATATTATAACCCTATACAAGTCCTATGTGATCTTAAGGTGAATGTAATTCAAAAGTTTAAATAATTGCGATAATCTGTGAAAATACATTTCATCTCTTTAATGATGATATCCTTTCATTGAGATT
Organism: Sambucus nigra; assembly: GCA_949130495.1. Classification (NCBI taxonomy): domain Eukaryota; kingdom Viridiplantae; phylum Streptophyta; class Magnoliopsida; order Dipsacales; family Adoxaceae; genus Sambucus; species Sambucus nigra. The sequence goes on along the minus strand of OX422209.1, from coordinate 60,020,805 downwards.
ACAAGTTTTAATTTTATGTATATCGTTCTTCAATGATGACATGTGTACGACCTAGTTTTCATTTACATTTACTCATTATGCCTGCATGTCCCGTGTGTTACACCCTATTCCGAGTGCTTATATTTGTTGAGTGTAATATTCAGAGAGAATTGCGTGGAAGAATGCTTGAATTGTTATCCGGTCTATAGGCATTTTTTACTGAATCAAAGATTTTTGCATGTGTATGAACACCACTCACATTTGAGGTTTTTATTCCTTATAGTTATTATTTTAGTGTTAATAGTTTTGGATTATTAGGCAAAAATCTCTTTTACTTTGTTAATAATATATTGAAATATTTAGTTGTTGTTGAGCTTGGCATATTGGTTAGTTGGGCATATTTTAAGGAAATTTGATGTTTATGGGCTTCATCCCTAAAAACTCTCATGAGACAACACTCGTCCACTAAGGTAACCCAGGGCTTTAACGAATTACTACATATGCTAAATACAATCGTTCGTCCGCGAAACTGGCATTTATCTCCTCTGTATATATCTCATTTCCTACGGTTTACTTGTAGTTCTTCTTGCTGTGTATTTCATTGCTAGGGACTAGCAATTTGTAAGTTAGGGAGTATGATTTGGCTCGAGTATTTCATATATTCACCCTCTTTACTTATACATTTTAGCTCCCTCGAGTACCTTATTTCCAATATTTATGCTCATTAACTATACAACCTATATTTTATATGTTTACATGTTTTGTGAGGTACAATTGAGCTTTTTTAGGTATTATCGTGTTTAGTGTGAAATTTGGTAGCGTTCCGAGGAAGTTCTGTCGACAATCGCACATACAAAGGCATTTTTATAATTTCACGATTTGGGTTTCTAGCTCCATGTCTCATGAAAGTTGAATCCCTCTAAGACATCTTCGTGTGGCTGCTAACGATGCGTGATTCCGATCAATAACGAACAAGTTACGGGATTTCTCGCGGAAGAAGGACAACACAAAAACCACTTAAGGAAAATCATTTATTTTCCATTTATTTCTTTTACCACTTACTATATGAGTGGGCTTTGTGTATTTGAAGGAATATATTCTTTTATCTTATTTTTATCATCTTTTTAGTAGTTAGGTTACAGGAGGTTAGGGGTTGGAGGTGATTTTGGGTTTTGCTTCTCTCCCTTAGGGTTTCACCTAAATGGGCTTATAAGTCACTATTTATCATCTTCTTCCTCTATCCAAGCTTCCATTGTTTATTTCTCGTGGTCTTATTTAGTTTTCTTGCTTTATTAACACGGTTTACTTGCTTTCACTTACTTTCTCTTATTTAATTAATGTCATTTAACATGCTTTCTAGCTAACTTAGTTTAAATTGTGATTGATTTAACTCACCTTGGTTTAATTTGATTGCTTTGATTTAGTGATGGGTTTTATGAGTTTAATTCTATTGGGTTATTCTTGATTTTACGCGTAGGAAATTTAATGGTGTATATCAAGTATGCACCATATTTACGACCTTGTGTGTGTAATTTCTGGGGTATTTATTGATGTCAAAATTATAGTAGGCTATTATGATGATTTAAGGGGTGACAACTCTAGATTTAAATAATTGTTGAAATGAGATTCAATCTTGTTAAGCTTGTCTTCCCATGTAACTATTTATAATAATTAACTTGAGGTGAGGGATATTAGTCACAATATATTGTTTTTACTCCCTTCGTTAATCTTAGTTTAAACACATGCCTAGTATTATCTTTTCTTTTGTTAACAATTATCTTTTACACTTTTATTCCTCAAGTATTAAATCAATATAATTCTAACTAGTCTCTATGGATTTCAATACCCAGACTGGCCGTTATAGTCCCTTAAAAGATTGTAGTCAGTAGCTTAAATTTTTGTATTGAGGCCACGAAATGAAAACAACGACTTGTGTGATGACACTGCAGTACTTTTCAACATTGATCAAAATAGCGTCGTTATTGGGGACCTATTTTTTTTAGAATTTAATTGGTTTAGTATTTCATAGTATTTTCTTTCTATTTGTATTTTTGTTGACTATTTTTGTAGGACTTCTACATTTGAGCGCCAAGAAACGCTTGAATTTTGCAGATGCACATCACTTTATGGATTTTACCTTTATTCTAATTTTTTTCAGTAATTGTAGTGATAATTATCAAAATCCCCTTAAACCGGTGACTTTTGGTGAATACTCTCAAAGTCAAAAACTTGAAACCTAAAATGTATTTGGGTGAGTATTACCAAAGTCAACAAAGATCCCCCCAAGAACATCAATGACCGCAGTCGTTTCTCAGCACTGAACACCCTTAAGTATCCTCAATGGCCGCAATTGTCAGCAAGAATCACTAATCCAACGGTAGAGATGGCACTCCACAAAGATAAACTTCAACAAAAGTGATTTGGGTTCGACAAATGATTCACAACCGAATTAGGATAATTTGGTGAATCCAAAATAATGTTTTTAACCCTAAAAGATGAAGACTAAAGGTTTGCTAAAAAACCATTTTTCGTGTACAAAAAATCTTAATGAAACATGTCTTCAAAATAGGTATTTATAGCTGATAAAAAAACTTGAGGCGGTGGATATCGTTTGAAGTCGTTAGAACGACATTGCCATGTTGTTTGAACAATATCTCATGTCGTTGCTAACAACCTAAGAAATGATCCTTAAAATGAAAAACAACATGGGTTCGTTTGAAGCAGTAAACCCTTCGAGCGACCCTTCAAATGACATTGTCTGTTGTTAGAAGCAGTCGTTTAAACAACATGTCAATGTCTTTGGAATGACATTTGCTTGTCGTTTGAATGACATGAGAGAAAAATAATATTTTAAAAATGCTCGCCTATAAGTCTTGAAAAATTATTTTCGCTTAAAAAATGCCTCATTTTGTTAGAAAATAGTTTCGAAAAGTATCCCAATACTAAAGTAAAACATTTACTTAACTTGAACACATTCTATATGAAATTATACCTTATGTCGTGCATATGTTGAAGATGCTTAAAATTCGGATTCTTTGTCTTGAATAATGAATAAGAATTTCTTTGACAGTTTTAGCGGCGTACGGCACATTCTATGTAAACTATGGACAATAAAAATTATGTTCTTACAGAATAGGCATCTATGAAGCTCAGTACTCATGACCTACAGTTGCATCTACTAATTGATCAATCTTTGGTAAAGAAAAATGATCCTTGAGGCATGCTTTGATGAGGTCGGTGAAGTCTAAGCACATACGCCACTTGCCATTCTTCTTTTTGACCATCATTACATTAGTTAACCAGTTGGGATACTTGACATCTTTAATAAATTGGTCTCTTTGTAATTTCTCCACTTCCTCTTGGATGGCCATATTCTTTCAGAACTTGAATACTCTACGTTTCTACTTGACCGGCTTAGCATCTTTTTAAATATTGAGATCATGGCATATGAAAGTAGGGTCAATTGCTGGCATACCCTCATGGCTCCAATGAACACATTCTTCCGTTCTCTCAGGAATGCAATCAATTCCTGTATGAGAGAAAGTGTTAAGTTCGAGCCAATTGGGGTGGTTCTTTCCGGCTTATCATTATCAAGCACAATGGTCTATGTTTCCTCCATAACCTATGATAGGTGGTAGTGCTCTTATGGACTTCCTATTGGTCGGTAGAAGTGTAATAGCACTCTCTAGCTTCCATCTTCTTGCCATTCACTATGTCGACTCCATAATTAGTATAAAATTTCATACATTGATGTAATGTAGCTGGCACCACTTCCAACCGCTTCATCCCAGCTCTGCTAAGAATCGTGTTATAAGTTGAAAGTACATTTTTATCCAACACAAATAAATGAATCCTCTCAGTTCTGCTTGTTGGCCAAGTGCCGACCAAGACGTCCAACTTGATTATCCCTAAAGGATAAACTTTTTCTCCTGAGAATTGAATCAGAGACCCATGACAAGGTTCTAATTTATTATCTCGTACCCCTAGGTTGTGGTAATAATTATACAACATGACATCCGCTAAACTACCATTGTCTACCAGCATACTTATTACTCTGTCATGATGAACCCAACAAGTGATGACCAGTAGGTCATCATAAGGGTAAAGTACTCTGCTCAGATCATTTTTAGAGAATTTGATCACTAATTTTTCCTTGTTAACTCATCTTTTTCAAATTTGGCATCATTTAGATAAACCTTTCTCTCACCTATCTCATATTTTCCATTGGTATCTCCTCCTACAATGAAATGGAAGCCACGATAAATCATTCCCACATTAATTTTTATCTCTGTGGGTTTCATCGGTAGGTCAGGATCATCCTCATAATCATTATTACAAACCCTTTTATTGTCATTTTCTCCTCGAAAAGGTGACTCGAGCCTTCTTCTGGTGTCCCGACCACCAGCCCGATCAATAAATTTGGTTAACTTTCCCCGACAAAAGAGATTTTCTACGTCATTCTTTAGAGAGATGAAATTGTCAGTTGTGTTCTCGTGATCTGTGTGAAACTCATAACATTTGGATTTATCTCTCCTTTTAGGAGGTGACTTCAATTTTCCAGGCCAATTTAAATCTTTGTTTCCCCTTATTCTCCCCCAGTATGTGATGGACAATTTTGATGAGGGGGGAATATTCATCACACTTCTTAATTTTGTCAACCTTCTTATCGTTTAGCAAGGTTGAGTAAAATTCCCAGAAGATCCGCTACACTAGGAGGTGCAGATGGAATAACAGTGTTGCCCATGTTCTTAAGGCTTTTTTCTGAATCAGTCATTTCTCCAATGGAAAAGAAATAATATAAGTGGTAGAGAATGATGACAGATAAATGTTCCCACTGACAGGGCCAATCTGTTGATATCTAAAAATAAAGTGGATCCAAATTTATGATCACGAAAAAATAAAGATAATTAAGCAAGACAAACACACAATAAACATAGTTTTTAAAGTGGTTCAGTTGTGAGAAAAGCTAACGTCCAATGTTTTTATTATTTCTGATGGGTTCAATAGCTCAGGATTACATATGTTTATGGCTGATTTAATCATCACTTTGAGCTAAGAGAGATCATATATTTATATTGGTTAGGAACCTAAGGGATGGAATGCCTTTATATATTTAGGCTTTTAAATCTGTATATAATAAATAAGACTGTTGATACGCACATACAAGAGCTATTAGCTATTCCACTTCAGGGAATTTTGCTATTCCTGATGGTTTGTAATCTTGAGGTTGGTCGGCTTATTGGCCGACCAAGTGTCTCTAGAGCCGACCGAGATAGTAAGTACTGTGAGAATTGCCACGTAGGAGGACAAATTTCCATTTATCATTGGTCTACGTAGATAGATAATTTTTACATACAATAATAGTACTTAGCTCACGCTCGGCCCAAATTGAATTTTAGCTTAAGTTTTTGGCTAAAACTCGACCCAACTCACACTCAAATAAAGCTCAACCCTAATTTAGATATTCAGGTGATCGAGCTTCCTCTGCCTAAATAATCGGCCAATCTTTATCATCGAAGCTCCCACACATGTCATCTTTGATTTGGACGGTGCATAATATTTTATCCAACCTCTCCGACCTAGACTCCAAATAAAATTTGACATTGCACGAGTCTCTCATATTCTCTTCCTACACAATAATCCTAGACTCGAGAAAATTCCTAGACTTTTTAAATGTGCGAAGCTCCTTCTTTAAAGCCACCATCACACTTCTAACGTTATCCATCTCTCCCTCAACATACTCAAGCTTCTCCTTAATATTCCTCTGGCGTTCCCTAAGATTCTCAATCAATTTATCATTACTATCACTAATGGCACGTTTCTTCACCATAGCTTCTAAATGCAAGTTGGCATTTTTTAACTTTACCTACTTAGTGTAAAACTCCTGAAAGGCCACTCTTCATCTTCTTTTTCATCACTCCACTTGTAAGGACATATTTTATAAGTTCTGTTTACATTAGTGTATGTCGTATATCGCTACAAACCGTCGAAGAAAAAAGTTCAAGTTTGAAGATACATGAAGACAAACCCGAATATAAAAAATTCTTCAACATTGAAGCCTCTGCGAGATTAATTTTGGTAAGGATGTGTTTTGGTTACTTTACGGTTCATTTAAAAGCGTTGGGATACTTTTCTAAAATATTTTCTAAGTGTTGAGGCAAAAATTTTAATTGAATAAAAAAGTATTTTTTGTGTGTGTGTGCCTGGTCGATTGAGTGACATGTGCATATCGTTCAAGCGAAATGGAAATGTCGTGCGATATGTCGTTCGAGAGACATGTGGCATCGTTCAAGAGAGATCTCTACTTCGTTCGAGAGACAGCGCCGACTCAACTTTTTTATATAAAGCGTGTTAAATGGGTCCTTTTTTGTGAAGAAGACCTGACGTTTTACAATATACGAAAATTGAAATCTACGGAATACTTTAGTCTTATTCTTTTAGGGTTCATTCCTTTTGTTTTTCAATTCACAAAAATCCCATATGGTTTAGTGAATTATTTTGGAACTCGAGATACATCTTTGCTGGAGTTTCTCTTATAGGGAGGATAACCTACTGCTAATCTAGGTGCCACTTGAGGGAGGTATAGGGCTGACGACTGCGTGTCATAGGGAGTACTCGTAGGTGTTCCTGGCTGTTTGGACGACGTGTCTTTGTGGATCTTTTGAGGTTGATTCACTGCTGATTCAGAACTGCGTGTTCTTGTGGGTATCTCTGGATAGTCATTACAGATTTCGCTTGTAATCATTGACAGTATTATTATTAAGTGAAATAAAAGGTTTTACCCGAAAGGGATTTTTTCTTGAAATATCTGTGTTAGCAATTTATTTGTGTTGGTTTGATTTTACCCATGTAGATGTATGCTTTAGGTTTGAATTGAATTGGTTATAAACTGACTCTAATTAAATAAGTTTACAACTGAAATTTGCGAATTTGGTTAAATCATTATCACACGGCATTCTCAAATTGGTATCAGATCAGGTTTCACTAATTTATTCCGAATTCCTTTATCCTTAAAATTTTGTGATATTGATTTTTTTTGAAAAATCTGTTTTGAAAAACCGGAATGTTTTCGAATGAAAACTTATATAATCGGTTGCGAATTTTTTACGAGTCTAATTATGCTTACCAAAAAGCCCATATGAAATCGCATTTAAAAGCAATAGATAAGCGTGTTTGGGTTGTTTGTAAAAGAGGTTGGACTCTTCCCACTGTTACTTCTAATAATGTCACTAGTCTTAAGCCTATGTCAGACTGGACTGAGGATGAGTTTAGATGGAGTACTTTTATTTCTGGTGGGCTAAGTGCAATTTCTGGTGCCGTCACTCCTGAAGAGTTCCAACGAATCATGACGTGAACCACATCCAAAGAAGCATGGGATGTTTTACAACTTACCCATGAAGTCACAAACAGAGTCAAAGAGTTTAAAATTCAAATTTTAACTACCCAATTAGAAACAATAACCATGCTAGATTCTGAGTGTTTTAATGATTTTTATGCACATTTGTCTGATATTGTAAACACTAGTTTCAATCTTGGTGAGCATATTCCTGATGCAAGCGTGGTTTAAAAGATTTTGAGATCGCTGCCTAAACGTTTTATCCCTAAATAACTATTTTGTATTCCTTAGGTAATTTGATCAATTTAAAATTGGAAGAGATGGTAGGAGCCCTCCAAACATTTGAGATTGGCATGCTCCCCGACAATGTCAAACCTAAGGATAGAGGGATAGCACTTAGAACCCTGTCTAGGAGCGGAAAAGAAGTGTCCAAGAGTGAGAGTTTGTGAGTCCAACTTTGAGGATGAGTCTAATTTTGATATGGCTATGCTTGCAAAAAAATTCGAAAAAATTTCAAGTTTTTAAAACAAAATTCTTGCAATAAAGGGGCTTTTGAGAAAAATAAAAAGAAAGATGAGGCCAAAGAGAGTGGTGAGAAAGAAGGTGAGGAAGAGAAAGAGGAAGAAGAAAGAGGTTTTGAGTGTGAGGGAAGAGGGCATAGAGCATTTGAGTGTCCTACTAGGCTAAAGAGAAAGGGAAAAAAGATTGTCATGTTAGCCACTCTTAGCGATAGTGAGGAAGAGGTGAAAGATTTCGGGGATGGGTATTAAAATGGGAAGTTTGTTGCCTTTTTAGCTAGTCACGTGAGCACACCTAGTTTGTCCCACGACGATGATGATACTTGTGCATGTGAAACCCCCGAGGATGATAGTTTGAGTGTTTCTAGTGAGGGTGAGAGCGAGTGCACTAATGAGGGTGATAGTGAGCTCCAGATTGTGTTTAGAGATTTGTATGTTGAGACCTTATAGGCGAAGAAATTGAATTTTTTTGGAAAAATACAAAAAGATTTTATTTTAGAAAAAAAATGGAAAAATAAAAAATTTGGAAAATTACAAAAATTCAAAAAGTTTTGCTTCGTGATATATGTTTCCTAGTGTTATGATAATTTTTGGAAAGATACAAAAAGATTTTATTTTCATAAATTTTTTGAAAAAGACAAAAAGAGTTCTATTTTTTGTTTGGACATTATATGAATGGAAATTTAGGATGAACGAGACACAATTTCATTCCATATCCATGTGATGATTTGATAGTATTTTGATACGCGTCATCTTTGTATTTATGTTCTTTACAAATGTTTGGAGTCATTGAGATGTGAATAGTTATTACTACCAACATGTTTGACTCATGAGTTTCTTTATTGCACACTTGCACGGATTTGTTTGATTATTTTTCTTGTATATCACATGTTGATCGATGTGTTTTCATCTCAATTATGTCTTTAAAATGAACCAAATGCAACAAAACTTGTCAATGAAAGTAGTGTATGTAAGAACCGTTGTTTGTGAGGATGTGTGTTTACGAAAACGGGGAAGGGATATGAAAGGCATTCATTTAGCCTTTGAGATTAAGACACCATTTAAATTGTACCTAGAAAAAGTGTGCCGCAAAAATAGAAGCCAAGCACCAAAGAGATTGCAAGGAGCCTGAAAATTTTTAAAGGTAATAAAAAGAAAAATATGACAAAAAGTGGGCCAATAGGATTTCTCTAAGGAGAGAATTTAGTTTCATCGCCTCAAAATAAAAATAAAAAGGTATTATTATTTATGAGGGAGTTTGGATGGAATATAAAGTCATGAAAAAGAGTTAAATAGTTTTAGACATTATTAGTGTGAAAATCATGTTTGACTTTGATTTGTCAATTTGATTAAGACGATGTCATCTAAATTCACATTTTTTTTACCCCTAAGGACGATTTTGAGATTCATTCGTTAGGAGTACACATATTCATCGTGCACATATGTTATGTTTGATTGCATTGATTTTCCTATCGAATTTTTTCACACCTGATTAGGAGTAAAATCTTCCGAATTTATCCCCTTAATTTAGGGATTTTTATCGCCTCGAATAATGTAATTCATCTTGATTTATCTCATTTATATGCTACTGACCTTTCTATATAGTATCTCGAGTTTTGTACCTTTTTCATGATATTTACAGGTATTTATTACCAAGTAAAGAGAGGAAAAAGCTAAAGCAGAAGAATGAATCAAGGAAGAAACGTCAAGAGGGCAAAAGCGTAATTTCCATCAGGAATCTGGACGAGAACCCAAAATGAAAGTTGGAGATCTCGAGTCTAGGAGTGCATAGAAAGAAACAGCGTCCAAATCCGAGTTCCGGAGCAGAAGTTACGAGGTTCTAAAAATGAGAGAAAATGAGGAGAAAATAAGGAGAAATTGAAGAGAAAATGAAAAATGAGGACGGACCGATCCTATTTCCCAAAGAAAAGGACCGACCAGGGACCTTACAACTCACTGGTCAAATTCTCCTAGCGGATCGATCCAATTTTCAAGAAAAAAGGACCGGTACAAAGTCCTATCACCCATTGGAAAATTATGCAAATCAAACCGATCCTATTTCCCAGAAAAGGGATCGACCCGAATTTGAATACGAACCGATCTGCTACTGAGTGCCCGGACCGGTCCGCCGAAGATAAACCTGATTTTCTTGTTCTTAGTTTAGAGTTTGATTCAGCTACAACTCCAAATTTTTCGTGATGTATTTAACTTCTAGTTATTGATAGATAAAGGGGGTTCGAACTTCACAATTTTTAGTTTAATTTTAGTTTTTAGAGAGAAAAAGCTCCCTCACATGTGTTACAAACCCTAGTTTGGAAGATTGATTGCAAGATTTAGATTTGATTTCCTGATTTATTGAATGCAAGTAATTTCATTTCATTGCTTTAATTTGGTTAATTAATTCTTCCAATCCTTATTGCACTTTCAAAAAAAATTATCAATTGTTCTTGTTCATCTCTTTTATGGCAATTATGAATCTTGTTAGTTTTATAATTAATGTTTTTCTTCACCTAGTTATGTCTGGCTAAATTCTCTAGGGTTGGGATGCATGAACCCCACCCGATGTGATACATCATAAAGGAAATAGATTTTTGAATTGAATTTTAAAGGAATCGTGTCGTGTAATTATCGCAACCGTCGTAGGACATTTGATCTCGTTTTTCTTAGGTAACCGGGATGCTTAAGAGTGCAACGCGCGTGTTATTAATGCGACACTGCTTTGTTCTTACCTTTGATTTCGTATGATGCGGGCTACGATCCTTCATATACAAAATGCTTAGGATTAATAAAGACCGGGTTCATTGTAAATTCTAATTTCAAAATCTAGTATCCTACATGGTGAATTATTAGGGTGAGGGGGATTATAACCCAACCTCCCGTTCTCATTTGCGGTTAATTTTGTTAATAACTCGCCTTCCATCTTAGGTTAATTAGCTCTTTTTCATTTCATTTAGGCTTAGCTTAGTCAGCACTAAATTTAAATACTCATTTAGTTGTAGTAAATCTCCCATTCAAATCATCTTTCATTTCTTTTAGGGTCAAATTAGGGTTCTCCTTCTTTCCATACGTCGTTACGATTCTCTCGTCTTATTTCCCTGAGGATTCGACCCCGACTTACCGGGATTATTACTTGAGTGACAGGCTTGCACTTAACCCTAGATAGCACGTACTCAGATACACATTTGTGGTCGGGTCAAGTTCCCATTCATTCCGTTTCCACGATTTGGTTATCTTAGTGTAAATTCATGTTTTGTGATTTTTTTTGTAAATTATTTTTACTTGAAAAAATTAAAAAATCAAAATAGTTTGTGGAAGCTTTTGAGCTACTCCTTTGCATGAGCATAGTTTGTTTCATATTTTCTATGCATGTCGTGACACTCTATGTTTATTTTTTTAATCATTTTCCTTGTCTATTTCAGAGAAATAAAAAGGGAGAGAACGAATTATGATTTTATGGGGGAGTTTTAATTTTTTGGGGGAGAATTGAGATTTGAACTTTGTTTTATTTCTGTTTATCTCATTTCAAACTCGATATATCACGAAGGTATTTTCTTTGTCTCGTGTGTGTAGGTACAAATATTGATGATCATATCTTTCACACCCTGATGAGAAAAACTTGAAGATTTGATGCTGAAGATTTTTGAAAAAGATTTTCTTGAATTTTTAGTAGCTTTTTTGTTTTGGGATCATGGGACGGTATTAAATTTCTATAGGCATTTTGATTTGATAATTTAGATGTTTTTATTTTTGTACCGGCATAGACATAGGAGAGATTTCTAAGGATATATTTTACAAGTCCTGTTTACATTAGTGTATGTCGTATACTGATACAAACCGTTGAAGAAAAAGTTCAAGATTGAAGAGATATGATGACGGACTTTGAAGAGTGCACGTTTGTTCAAACAAAGAAATTATTTAATTAAACTCAGTTTTTTTCAATTAAATCCTAAAACATGCATCTAGGCGTGATTGAAATCCATATGATCATGCAAGAACAGTCAATCACAAACAAAACACAAAAATGAGGAAAAATCCCCCAAAAGGGCAAAAACTTTTTATTTTCACTATAATTTGTAAGAAACGGTTACACGGATTACAATGAAAATAAGAGTGACATACGAAATACCCTTGGGTGTCGGTTTCGATGTCGTCGGCTGGAATCTCCCGCAAGAACTCCAGGTGAGCAGCAATGAAGAAGAGAACATCTTCTCTACAAATTACTCCAGATGAGTAAAAATAATCCTCTTGAAGGTTTAATGATTCCCATATATAGATGAGAGTGTTTACGTGAATAAAGAAGACATAAAACCTTAAAACGTGAAGTTTGTTTTCTGGGCTATTATTCGCAGAAATCGTGTGTGAAAAAGACTAGGAAAACGTGTAAAAAGTGACCTGATATTTATATGAAAATCGAGGGGACGCGTCGTTCGAACGAGATAAGCATGTCGCTCGAACGAAGGATATGTGTCGCTCGAATGAGATCGTGCAACAAGCCTATCTCGCTCGAACGACGGTGCTATGTCGTTTGAACGAGCTCGTCGATCGAGGCACTCCGCTTTTACACTTAATTTTTTTTTTTTGCTTTTGATAAAAACAAATCAGACTTCGAAAAAATATTATTTGAAAAATTCCCAAATATTTATGCAAATATAAACAACTCCAATATATCATTTTACCAATAATACGAAGTGAAGTAGTGGGAATGGTTGGGAAGCAGGACGCATAAAGGATGATGCACGTGTGAAGATGATGGATGCATGGATTTGGATCAAGGCCGTTGTGGATCGTCGTCTTGACATGCCGAATGTAGCGGTATCAGACATACAAACTGTGATCTAGGGAAAATAGAAAATTGCTAGATTCTACCTCAGACATTTATAAAATTACTTCCTTACAAATCTTCCCCTATGTCTATCCCGGTAAAATGTTTGAATGCGGTGTGTGATACCAATTTAAATTAATTCAGCCACTAAAAATGCATCTAAATGTCATAAATCATTCAAACCATGCATGAAAAAAATCCTTTCAGGTAAAACCTTTTATAACACTTTGAATAATTCACAAGACCTTTGACTTACATACAACCTGATAATCGCCCACAAGTGTGTAATGCACGGTGCCTTCAGCAAACCTTCAAAGATACAAGAGACAACGAAATACCCTCCAGGTGTCGGTTCGTCAACTTCGGCTCGTCCACATGCAGAATGACTACGCTCGGTATCCACCGATCAAATATGGAGATGCCTTCTCCACAAAGGTTGAATAAAAGCAAAGTAGTGTTCTTGAACACGAAAACAATTCACCAAAGCATATGACAGTTTTGTGAATTGAAAACAAAAAGGGATTAAACCCTAAAAAAAGAAGTCAAAAGGAATTCTGCTATTTCTTAGTTTTCTGTCTTTCAAAAGGCTGGAACTTCTTAAAGAAAATGAAACCATTTAATGAGTATTTATACAAAAATGCGTCGCCTCGGAATACGAGCTCATTCGAACTAGATAAGGATCTCGCATGAACGACGAACAGATGTCGTTCAAACGACATCGCACGACATCCATAAGTCGCTCGAACGAGATAGCTATCTCGCTTGAGCGACCTGGGCGTCAAAATCGAGGTACGCTTCAGGACTTAGAAAAATACTCATTCTCAATTTTTGACGAAAAAATCCTCTCCAACCCTTAGAAAATATTTTGTAAAAATATCCCAAAAGCTCTAAGTGGAAAGTTAAGGTATTAAAAACATAACCTTACCAAAGTGGACTTTACGGAGTCTTTTTGATGAAGAACTTGATTAATTTGGATCCGTCTTGATGTAGATTTCTCTTGAATGCTCTTCGATGGTGTAGCGGTATATGACATAATAAATTGATAACGGACTTATAAAAATATGTCCTTATAAATCTCCCCCTATGTCTATGTCGGTGCATACATAAAATTATCCTAATTATCAAAAACCAAAATGCCTATACAAATCTACCCTCCCATGAATAAATTTGCAAGTTCTCAAATTGTTCTTCGAACATCTTTGACAAATCTCAAAGCTTTTCTCATCAGGGTCTACAACATAATGATCATCAATCTCTGTACCTACACACATGAGATAAAGCAAATACCTTCATGATGCATCGAGTTTGAAATGATATAAGAATAAATCATTAGTAGATAAAATCTCCCCCATAATGCAAAAACTCCCCCATAACATGATAATTGCTTCTCCCCCTTTTATGATGTCCCCAAATACACAAAAAGGAAGAAAAAATCAAAACATGGAGTGTCACGATAAAAATGCATAGCAAACATGGATCAAACTACGCGCATGAAAAGGTATGTCTCAAAAACTTTCACACACTATTTTTTAATTTTTCATACAAAAATAAGATACCAAAAATCACACCATGGATTTAAACTAAAACAACCAAGTCATGGAAATGGAATGTATGGTTGTGAACACCAATAACGTCCAAAATTATTTAGCGCTTTTTCAAGACTTTCAAGGACTTGCAAACCCGTTATAAAATCTCCAACCAAAATCCCTCATATATATTTTCTTTTAGAGGTGTATAAACTAAATTCTCAAACTTTAGAGAATTCGTGCAAAAACCTAATTGACCCATAATTGGCATGAATTTCTTTTTATTGCCTTTAAATTTTTCGGGCTCTTTTAAACCTCTTTGGACCTCGGATAATAAAATTCCTCAATTTTTTAGGTCCAATAAAAACGGCGGCTTAATAGCAAAGGATAAAATCTTTCGTAGCCCTTCACCGTTTTCAAACAAAGCACACAAACTCGCAAACGGCTCTTACATGCACAACTTTCTTATAAATTTTTATCGCACTTGGTTCGTTTTAAGGACATGATTGAAGTGAAAACAACCAACCAACATGTGTTAAGATAAGCACAATAATCAAGCAAATACGTGCATGTGTGCAATAAAGAAAATCATGAGTCAAACATGTAGGAAGTAACACTTAATTACATCTTAATAACTCCAAACATTATAAATCACATGGATGAATTGACCTATTGTCGCAAAACATTATCAAATAGTCACATGAAAAATAACTTGGCCATCCTAAGTGTCCATCCATAAAAGGTGTAAACAAAATACAAAACTCTTTTTGGATTTTTCAAAAATTTTATCAAAATAAAATCTTTTTGTATTTTTCGAAATTTTTCAAAAGCAAAATTTTTTACAAAAAGTACATGTCACAACGCTAGCAAACATACATATCATGAATAAAAAACTAGCGTATGACAAACATGCAAACACACTCATCTATATGATATGGCAAGAGAAGAATCATGTGAAAGAAAACAGGAATCAACTTGTCTAAAATCGAGTGCCTCTAAAAGTGATTTCCTAACCCAAATAGATGTGAAATGTCGTGTGGGGGATTTAGGAACCAAGGGAACACTAGACATAAACTTCCTAGGACTTTTTCCAAGATAAAAACAAAGACGCCTAAGGTAACCTTTCTGTAATACCCTGTTAGTTTGAGGGTTATTTATGAATATTATACTAGATTTCAGTAATATTATTATTTTATTAATTGGAGAAAAAATAATTTATTTTGGTTTGAAATCGAATCAAACATTTAAATTTAAATTGTTTTTGGACATTTTGTAATGGTTTAAATATGTAAAGTTGACAATTTTGAATTAAAGGGTAACATAGTAATATGCATTAGCTCCAAGATAGGATTTGAGAGAGGGACTATATAAGGAATATTATGGGTTATTATAAGGAAAGGGTGATAAAAAAGAGAGGCCAAAAATGAAATCCAAAGCGGCAAAAACGAGTGGAATGAGAAGAGCCATTTTGGAATGTTTAGATCTTCTTTTTGAGTGCATTCGAATGAGATTTGAGAAAAACCCAAAACACATACCTTACTAAATTTTTCGTGCATAATCCAAATCTAAAGTCGGATCAGAGATTCAAATAATTTTTGAAGCTGATTTTTCTGAGTTTTTTAAGTAGAACTATTTGAGGTTATCTCGTGTTGGGGCTAGAACATGATTTGATTATTTTTGCGAGAGGAACGTGATGGTACGATCAGATTTTGAGGCCGAATTTATGTGGCGATTCATGCGATGATTTTCAGGTATGGGGTTTTACACAATATGCTCATTTAAATCTCGAGAGTTTATTCCGTTGATTTCATGTTTAATTGGACTCATGTTTGAATTGATAAATTCTTGGAAATCTGGAAAAATAATTGTTGAATTATTTTGATTCATGTGGTATTATTAAATTTTTTTGAGCATGCTGTCATGAGATTTTAATATGGCACGGAGGTTGGGCACCCGCCAAAATTCCTCCTTCTCGGGGTTATGACTTGATAAAGCATATGCGGATGGGGTGAGGCCTGGTGACCCATTGATGTGTTGTTGAGGAGTTTATTGAAAAATGCTATTGAGATTCACATTTGATTTGAATAGTCATACTCGTGTTGTTACACTTTATTCATCGCTAATACATATTTGTTGAGGATCTTTCCTGTCGTATTGTGTACTTCCCCATATTTGTTGAGCATCTTTCCTGTCGTATTGTGTACTTCCCCATATTTCCTTTAGTTGGCAAATTAGCGTGGATTGGGACGCTATGGACCAATTGGGATGATTTTTTTAGCGTGGATTATTTGGAAAGAATTTTTAATACAAGATGAGAAAACTTGTATTTTTTTATTTTTGATGTCTAGAGCATTGGAGATTTACTTTAGTTGTTTTATTTGAGAGAATTTTGTTGTATTAATTTGAAGATTGACATTAGTGGTTTCTCTTATATTGTGGGATTTTTAGATGCTCTATACCTTGTTACTTCTGTATTCGGATGTATTTTATCGACAGTAGCGCTCCGTTCACTCTCCCCGGGCGGGCAGGGTGTTACAGATGGTATTAGAGCTTAGGTATACAATAACCCTCGGGTCTTGGGTATTGGGTTTAGCATGCAGGTTAGATATGTTTTCTTTGGAGGTAGAAAATTTTTGAGGATGTGTTACGCTTCGTGGTGAGGATGTTTAGAAGTAATTTGAGGACTTTTATGCGTGATTTTGGGAAATAGAATCGAGTAGTATTTTTTTCGAGAGTTAGGTTTCGTCGAATTTTCAGGACGAAATTCCTTTTCAATGGGGGGAAGTATGTAATACCCCGTTAGTTTGACCGTTATTTATGAATATTATACTAGATTTCAGTAATATTATTATTTTATTAATTGGGGAAAAAATAATTGATTTTGATTTGAAATCGAATCAAACACTTAAATTTAAAGTATTTTTGGACATTTTGTAATGGTTTAAATATGTAAAGTTGACAGTTTTGAATTAAAGGGTAACATAGTAATATGCATTAGCTTAGGCTCTAAGCTAGGGTTTGAGAGAGGGACTATATAAGGAATATTATGGGTGATTATAAGGAAAGGGATATGAAAAAGAGAGGCCAAAAACGAAATCCAAAGAGGCAAAAACGAGTGGAATGAGAAGAGCTAATTTGGAATGTTTAGATCTTCTTTTTGCGTGCATTCGAATGAGATTTGAGAAAAATCCAAAACACATACCTGACTCAATTTTTCGTGTAGAATCCTAATATGAAGTCGGATCAGCGATTTGAATAACTTTTGGAGCTTATTTTTCTGAGTATTTAAAATAGAACTATTTGAGGTTATCTCGTGTTGAGGCTAGAACATGATTTGATTATTTTTGCGAGAGGAACTTGATCGTGCGATCAGATTTTAAAGATGAATTTATGTGGAAATTCATGTGATAATTTTATAGTATGGAGTTTTACTCGATATGCTCCTTTAAATCTCGAGAGTTTATTCTGTTGATTTCATGTTTGAATTGATACATTCTTGGAAATCTGAAAAAATAATTGTTGAATTATTTTGATTCATGTGGTATCATTATATTATTGTTGAGCAAGTTGTCATGAGATTTTAATATGGTACGGAGGTTGAGCTCCCGCCAAAATTCATACTTCCCACTTGATAAAGCATATGCGGGTGGGGTGAGGCCTGGTGACCCATTGATGTGTTGTTGAGGAATTTATTGATAAATGCTATTGAGATTCACATTTGATTTGAATATTCGTACTCGTGTTGTTACGCTTTATTCGTCGCTAACATATATTTATTGAGCATCTTTCCTGTCGTATTGTGTACTTCCCCATATTTTCTTTAGTTGGCAGATTAGCGTGGATTGGGACTCTAGGGACCAATTGGGATGATTTTTTTTTCGTGGATTATTTGTGAAGAATTTTTAATACAAGATGAGAAGACTTGTATTTATTTATTTTTGATGTATAGAGCATTGGAGATTTATTTAGTTATTTTATTCGAGAGAATTTTGTTGTATTAATTTGAAGATTGAGACTAGCGGTTTCTCTTATATTGTGGGATTTTTATATGCTCTATACCTTGTTACTTCTGGATTCGGATGTATTTTATCGACCGTAGCGCTCCGTTCACTCTCCCTGGGAGGGCGGGGTGTTACACTTTTCTACCACAATATAAACATGTATAAACTGGAGGAATGTTACCTAAAGTGTGATCTTTTCTAATGTCCTTGGGCACAGTTGACCCTCTAAAACAAATAATGCTTTTGTCTTTAGCACTATAAGTATGAGAACAAGATCAAACCTACTCGAGTCTGTAAAATCATTTTTCAACTTCAAAATTTTTGACTCAAGCAAAGAATTAGACTCTTCCAATTTAAGGGACGCCTTTTTCAAATTTTTAATAATTCCTAAAAGTGTATCTCTCTCTCCCTCAATCAAAGCAAACTTTTTCCTAAGAGTCTCTTCAAATACTACAAACTCATTGATTAAAATATTTTTGTCATCTTTGGCACAAACACAAACCATCGAATTTTTAAGGTCCCCTAATTATTTTTCTAAAAATTGGACCCTATCATCACTTTCCTTTTTGGACAATTTTAAAGCAACAAAGTCATGGTCCAAGGAAAAAAAAATTTCACGATAAAAATCTCTTTGATTTTGAACCGTTTACAAAAGATCCATCGTGGATTTAAAATGATAATTTTATTTTTCCAAAACTTTAATTCTTTTGCATAGATTCAAATTCAAAAGTTTTAGATTTTCAGCACTATCGTGAACTTTTTCACAAATAGGCACCTCATTAAATGGGCGTTCGATTGTTAAATTGCGATTTTTTACAAAACTGATTTTTCAAAAAAAATCAATATCACAAAAATTTTGCGAAAAATAGGAATACACGATAAATTAGCGCAACCTGCTCTAATACCAATTTGTAAAACGTGTGAATGCGGTGTATGATACCGATTTAAATTAATTCAGCCCTTAAACATGCATCTAAATGTCATAAATCATTCAAACCATGCATGAAAAATAAAGTTGACCGATTCAGGAAAAAAACCCTTTCGGGTAAAACCTTTTATAACACTTTGAAAATTTCACAAGAACTTTGACTTACATACAACCTGATAATCGCCCACAACTGTGTAATGCACGGTGCCTTCAACAAAACTTCAAAGATACGAGAGACAGCGAAATACCCTCCAGGTGTCGGTTCGTCGTCTTCGACTCGTACATACGCAGAATGACTACGCTCGGTATCCACCGATCAAATATGAAGATTCCTTCTCCACAGAGGTTGAACAAAAGCAAAGTAGTGTTCTTGAACACCAAAATAATTTACCAAAGCATATGGGAGTTTTGTGAATTGAAAACAAAAAGGGATTAAACCCTAAAAGAAGAAGACAAAAGGAATTCTGCTATTTTGCAGT
This sequence comes from Sambucus nigra, assembly GCA_949130495.1. Classification (NCBI taxonomy): domain Eukaryota; kingdom Viridiplantae; phylum Streptophyta; class Magnoliopsida; order Dipsacales; family Adoxaceae; genus Sambucus; species Sambucus nigra. Next base: position 60,001,216 of record OX422209.1, on the reverse strand, counting down.
TTTTGGTCTTTCAAAACGCTGGGACTTCTTAAAGAAAATGAAACCATTTAATGAGTATTTATACAAAAATACACCGCCTCGAAATAAAGGCTCGGTCGAACGAGATAAGGATCTCGCGCAAACAACGTTCAAATGTCGTTCAAACGACACCGTGCAACATCCATAAGTTGCTCGAACGAGATATCTATCTCACTTGAACGACCTGGCATCAAAATCGAGGTACACTTCAGGACTAAAAAAAATACTCATTCTCAATTTTGACAAAAAATTCTGCTCCAACACTTAGAAAATATTTTGTAAAAATATTCCAAAATCTCTAAGTGGAAAGTTAAGGTATTAAAAACATAACCTTACCAAAGTGAACTTCGCGGAGTCTTTTTGATGAAGAACTTGATTAATTTGGATCTGTCTTGATGTAGATTGCTCTTGAATGCTCTTCGACGGTGTAACATTATATGACATAATAAATTGATAACGGACTTATAAAAATATGTCTTCACAGACCTAAATATCAAAAGTTCTTCAACATTCAAGCCTCTGGGAGATTAGTTTTGGTAATGTTGTGTTTTGGATACTTTACGGTTCGTTTAAAAGTTTTGGGAATTTTTTTAAAATATTTTCTAAGTGTTGAGGCATTATTTTTTGTCAAAATATTTTACTAAGTGTTGAGATGGAATTTTTAACTGAATAAAAAAGTACTTTTTTATGCGTCTGGTCGTTCGAGTGACATGCGCATGTCGTTCGAGAGACATAGCAATGTCACGCGATATGTCATTCGAGTGACATGTGGCATCGTTTGAGTGTGATCTCTACTTCGTTCAAACGAAAATGCTGACTCAGGTTTTTTTATAAAAAGCGTGTTAAATGAGTCTTTTTTTGTGAAGAAGACCTGACATTTTATAGTACACAAAAACTGCCATCTGCAGAGTACTTTAGTCTTCTCCTTTTAGGGTTCAATCCTTTTGTTTTTCAATTCACAAAAATCCCATATGCTTTAGTGAATTATTTTGGAACCCAAGATACATCTTTGTCAGAGTTTCTCTTATAGGGAGGATAACCTACTGCTGATCTAAGTGCCACTTGAGGGAGGTACTGGGCTGACGATTTCATGTCATAAGGAGTATTCGTGGGTGTTCCTGGTTGATTGGACTAGGTGTCTTTGTGGATCTTCTAAGGTTGATTCATTATTGTTTAAGAACTCCCTGTTCTTGTGGGTATCTGTGGATGTTCATTAAAGATTTCGCTTGTAATGATTGTGAGTCTTATTATTAAGTGAAATAAAAGGTTTTACCCAAAAAGGTTTTTTTCTCAAATTCTGTGTGTCAACAATTTATTTGTGTTGGATTGATTTTACCCAGATAGATTTATATTTTAGGGATGAATTGAATTGATTAAAAATTGACTCTAATTAAATAAGTTTACAATTGGAATCTGTGAATTTGATTAAATCAATATCACACGGCATTCTCACCTCTCCGCACTAGTTTGGGTACCAAAAGACTAGACCTCGAAACCGCCATGCATATAATCATCTTCAATGGGGGAAGACACTTCATTTATACCCACATGACAGGCCATGAAAGCGGTGTAATTGTGATCAATAGGGGGATTAACTTCATATTTTAACTCACTATCACTAAGAGTGGTATTGTATACCTTCAGTTTCTTACTCTCCTTCTTTAGTCTTGTGGGACTCTCACGAGAATAATGCTTAAAACCATGGCATTCAAACACTTCTCCCAGTCATCTATCTTTTTAGAACCATCTATATTTTTCCTATCATGGTCGATAAAGTCCTTAGTTTTCTTTTCTAAACTCTTCTCAATTATATTCTTATCTCTAAGATTAATAAACTTCTTGAACTTCCTAGCAAACCTAGATATCTCTTCAGCATCAAGCTCACCATAACTATTTTAATCCGATACATCTGGTTTTTGAGCTTTCAAGGCAATGCCATTCTTTTTGTTTTTCTTTAGAGGAAACATAGTCATCTCATATGTTTGAAGTTCACCTACAAGTTCTTAGACTCTCATAGTTTCGACACCACCTAAGGAATCTAGGACTTCGACTTTGGTGATAAATCTTTTAGGCAACAACCTTAAGACTTTTTGCACAACTCTAGACTCGGCGATCAGCACACCTCAAATATTTTACCAGTTATTGACCAATAACGGGTCATATATGGATAAATGAGAAATTGAGTAATCATTTTAGTGAATATATAAAGTAATTTATATTGTCATCCAATTACACTTAGACTTGGTAACGAGTCATGTCGAGTCGAGTCGAGTCGTGTTCCTGTCGATTTTTAATATGTTCGGGTCTTATCGGGTTCGTGTATGAATGAGTGACTTTTTTATTATGGGAAATTCCATATCCAAACCCAACGCGTTATCTTAACATGTCATGTCATATCCATCCATTATTACCCATTAAATTATTAATTAATTTTGAGTCGTACATAGGTTGACATATTAGCTCATTTTTTAACATAATTAGACCCATTAATTCATTGACATTTCTAATTCTCTCATTTAGTAGACGTTGTTATGATTAAATTAACATTAAGCAATATGAACTCTTTATAAGTCCCAAAATATATCACATTTACTTAAATTAATAGGTCGTAATGGGTGAAAGGGGTCAACGCCACATGATTCGTTAACTATCAGGTCTTATCAGGTTGGCACTAATATGATCCAAAACCATTAAGGCTCCAACCATTAACTCATAACTTCGTATCGGTTCATGTCGTGTTCTCATTTCGTGCCTCACTTTTCCAGGTCTAAGTACACTACATTGACAATACCATTATCTATGAGTCCTCGTGAATATGTAAACTAAATGCGACAATGTAAAGAGTTATGGTGACTTTCGACGACAAGACGACCAATGCATAATAAAGACATGGTGTGTAAGATGGTATTTGACAATAGACAATAATAGCGTGTGTGTGTGTGTGTGTGTGTGTGTATAGAAAAGAAGAAACTTTATTAATAAGACAGGTAGAAAAGCCCCACCATGGTGGATGTCATAAGGAAAGGAAGGGAGACTTTGCAAAGGTCACCTTTAGAGGAGATAACAGACATCGAAACCTAAGAGAATTCATGACTAAAAAACTATTAAAAATAAGAAAATTATGTTATGATAGATCTAATGGAGTGAATACCCTGAAAGTCTATCCCAAAGTGTCCCCTAGCAGACTGAGGAATGTTTGTGATTGAATCAAAGGTGTTGAAGTAAAGTTATTGAGATCTATGGTAAGCAAGACAATATGTTACAAAGTTTAACTCTCTCCAATATTGGATATAGGTTGCTTGGACTTGAGGGGAAATCTCTAAAATGATCTTAAACATCTTGATTAGGGTCCGAGGTTTTTTTTTTTTTCTTGAAGCACATCAATTGAGAACTTAGAGTCACTTTCCATAATCACATTAGAGAGCTTAATAGAAACACAAAGTCTTAAGACCCTTAATATATCCATGTGTTCAGCCTTATTATTTATTTATGTCCCTACAAATTCTGAGAAAGCTTTAATGAAACAACCTATATGGCCTCTGATTATTCCACTAGAGCTTGATAAAACTGAATTGCCTTTGGATTCTCATCAGTGTTTAATTTAAAGAAGCTTATATTTGGCTTGATCCACTTGAACAACTTAAATTCCTTATTTCTCTCTTTAGGTAGGAGGTTAGTGTGATTGGGGCCTGAGAAAAACTAGAAGAGGTGAGACGTGACCTACTCCAATGGAATCTATCTTCAAGGTCCTCAATGTCTCAAAGGCAGCTTCTGGTAAAAATGGAGTGAACACTATGACCTCTTTCGTGCAAGAAGATGAACTTCACCAACACTAATAGTAACTTGGAGAGACACATCTCCCAATAATGATGGCTGTAACGATGGGAATAAAAAGACAAGCATTTAGAAATTAGACGGAGAGTAGGGAGAGAATACTAAGTCCCTTGTGATTTTAACAAAGTAACAACTTAAACTTGAGTACTTGATCTGATTTGACCTCACCAAAGGATTCTATTCACAGGTGAATACTAAGGTTGATTTGGTCCTTTCGGGGTGCTAAAAATGAGAGCAAACTTAGAGGGACAAGGTCTGTAATGTACCTTTTGTCCCTACTTGGTCCGCAGCCACCTATCCCCTATGACAGACGACACCGGGTGTAAACCAAAGTTAAAAAGAATATATGTCTCCTAATGGTGATAAAATAAATGATTTGGCAAATACCTTTTCAAACGGTAAGTTGATGTAAGAACATGGTAAACTTGAGAGTGATCGTGAGGGCCACCCTCTCTAAAATCATTTTGTAAAAAAGTGATTTTCTTCTAAGTAGCCTCTTGGCTACTCACTTTAGTTATAACTAAGTGTGGGCTGTGTAAGGGCTTGAATGACTCGTAGAGTCCTTCTACTAGTATTATATTTATCTTAAAGTGCTAAATGATTGAGCTTGCTCAACAAACCTTGTCTCTCAGCCACCAAGCCAAAACTCCTAGAAAATCCCAATTGTCCTGCTTGAGCCCTACTTTCTCAACTAGGCTACCTGTACAAGAAAGTAAATATTAGTACTTTATTATTTTCTAAGTAAAATGTCTTGAGGATGAGTCCACTCGTGGTGGACCTCCTCACCCTTTATCATTTTTATAATACGTGATTTGGGATAGAAGATCCACTTAAGGTATACCTCCTCACCCTACCTCTTTTATCAGGGTATAAACTTGGGTAGAGGGGCTACTTGTGGTGAGTCCCCTTACGCTGGATCTTTTCTATGGCCTTCACTCTTGGGTAGATGTGTGGCTCGTGGTGAGCCTCCTCCCACTTGGCTTTTTTCTGTGGCCTTCTATAATGGGTTGAAGGGTTGATCATGGTGAGACCCCTCATCCTTGGCCTTTTTCTATGGCCCAATATTATTTAGAGGGGTTGATCATGGTGAGACCCCTCGTCCTTAGCCTTTTTCTGTGGCCACATTCTTGGGTGTAAGGGTTACTCATGGTGAGTCCCCTCGCCTAGGTATTGCACTTTGTTATAAGACCAGTAAAGGTGGACTCCCTCTCTCTAAATCTTTTCTTGTTAATTTGGGAAGTGGGATCCCCTCTAAGTGGGCTCACTTTTCCCAGGATATTTTGGAATACCATATGAACACTCACCTACATTAGTCCCCTCGTACAAAAATATTTGTGTTAGGTAGACCAAAGGTTTTTGTATGCAAAGATTCAATTTGTCTTGGAATGTGAACAGTTTTATTCAATCACATCATTACACTATTGACATTAAGTGACTTTGTCACATCATCCCACGTTGAGACTCTATAGGTGACACGTGTTGAGGAAAGAGTAGGCGTCCTATCATTTGGGAAATTATTTACTCGATATTTGATTGGTAGGAGTGTGTGGGTCTCTTCTAATATAAAAAATCCCACTATAACTTCATTATTTTCTTTACCTTAGCATTTTTGCTTTTAACAGAGATTTTTAGAGAGAGAGAAAGCCTTACCTTTTACAGTGCCAAAAGAACTCATCGTCCCCAACTTTTAATTTTTTACCATCCTTTAAAATATAGCTCCTTCTTCTTAAAAAAAACTTATTTCGCTCTTTCCATCATTACATATGAGGTTCTGGTGGGTTCATTCCTTATCTCTGTTAGAGTTTCTACTGTCTTGGCCAGCGGAGCAACCATAATCACCACCGTCGTTTCATATGTCACCGCCTCTGCCATTAGCGGTTCGTCTTCTCGAGTTGTTATGAGTGGGGATTCATATAACACCACTACCTATTCTGTAAGCATTCTTGATGTAGAGCCCTACTATTAGGGTTGTTGTTTTCACTACGTTTATCTCCTTCTGTAAGGTGTACTCACTTGAACGACGTTCTGACACAGTTGTTGTCGTCTCAGACGTCACCAAGAATAAGTCGTTTAGGAAAGGGCAAGATGAGATATGTAACACACATAATAGATTTTGGGTACGCTTTGACTGGAGGTATTTTCTTTTCATGACTCAGGCGGAGATAAGGAATGGATTTCTAGCAGTGACTCAAGGTGATCTAACGATGGTCGAGTGAGAAGAAGAATTGACTTGAATAGATATTTTTATGATTGCTAAGGTAAGTGTTAAGGATAAGAGAATAGTGAGGCCCTTGGGAGGTTTAGATTGATAAATTCGTCAATAATTGTTAGGAAACCATGGGTTGGTGACTTTTATCGATGTGAGGTGTGTGGCGTTGTCCCATTGTCTAGAGTATCACCTTGAGGAAGAGGGAGTAAGAAATTTGGATATTTAGGTCCATTGAATAGGACTGAAGGAGTTGTCATGGGTCGCAATAGTGCTTTGTCCTTCGGTATGGTTAGGTAGGATTTTTTAGAGGATATTTCTTAAAGGAAAGTTAGGCCTTAGGAAGAAGGGATTGTCCTGGAAGTAATAGATGGACTCAGGAATGAAGTGAAACAGTTGGAATATGGAAGTATAAGGTAGAGTACCTTCCTTTGGGTTTAGGTCATACTTTACGCGGTATTGGGAGCATCGCATGTAAGGTATAATGAGGGGTTAGCCGCTATAATCATAGTGTGTACAGATTTTCCTTCGAGGAAGGAAGGAGCAGGTGTAGCCTTTGTACGACATCTTTTGGGATAATAGACCGTCTCGTGATGAGCAAATAGAGAGTTATGCTATTGAATTCCGGAAGTGAGGACTGTTAAGGTTTGTTGAGTAGTGGCTATAAGTTTATTGTTTTATAGATAGGCTAGGGCATGAAATTGTAGTATTCCAGTGAAGGAATGACTTACTTTGTGGCAATGCTGTAAAATAAAGGAATTGTATAACTGAGAGGTTCAGAGTTTAGCAGACTCGTTATTGAGCAGGAAATTCAGCTCAGGGTTGTACTAGTTTTAAGATCAAGTGGGCTGGTGAGAGTATTGTATTTATTGGGGCCTTATGTCTTATGTATAAGGTGTTTGATTGGGGTGTTGAAATTCATGAAATTATTTGATATTATGTTGTTATTTAGGCCTTCGGGCAATAATTATGATTCGAAAATCTTTTATAAAACCTTGATCCTGGTTCAACTGATCTCAATCCCCGACATAGCTACACAGTAGTGTATTGGGAGGGTTCCTTGTTTGGATTTCGCTTGCGAGACCTCCCCCACACGAAAGTAGCGAATGTCAGGAATTGAGAAGAGTTCAACACTTGGAAATTTTAAACGTTTATGTACTTAGTACGCGATTATAGATTAATTTGTTGAGAGATATTACAATTTTGAGGCTAGTGGAGCCGGGTTATATTTTTGCGAGTTGAGCTCGGGAACCGGGTGTATGGGCACCCTGGTTAGCTAGTATGAATTTAAAATTTTATGGTTCGATGTGAGAAGTGGGAGAGATATGTATGGTGATCTTGAGGGTAGATGTAAGGACTAGATGAGATTCGAAGTCCTAGGCATAACTTAAATTTTGCGGACGAAATTATTATAAGGGGGGAAGTATGTAATACTCCGTGACTTTGGGACTGAGAAATTAATTTTTTCGAGAGAAATAAAATTTATTTAAATTGGAGAACTTTAAAATTTGGAAATTGAAGTAAAAAAATAGAGGACGTTATAAAGTATGTCGAATGATGATTTTGACTGCGCCATTGATTCCGGATGGGTCGAGATAGACAAAATAACTATCCTTGGATATTATTTCGATTTCGGAATATCTTTAAGGAAGTTCGACTCGAATTGGAGTAAATGAGTCATTTAAAGTGTGTATTAACATTTAAAACTGGGACTTATGTTTTAAAGGTTTAAGAGGCTTACGAATTTAGCCAATCTCATTTGTGAGAAAGGGATAAAGAGAAAGGAAGAGAGAAAGAAGAAGAAAGGAAGAAAGAGAGAGGAGAAAGCTTGGAGATTTTCGGCCCGTACGGGACTTTGGGGATGATTCAACCTCTACAATTCTGAGGCAAGTGTTTAATCTTGATAAATATGTCATTTGTGTATTTCATTTCATAATTTGTGGACAAAAGAATTGAATTTTAGGGTTTAATGACAAAACCTAAACTTTTGGGGAAAAAAATCTTGCATTTGAGGTTCTAGAAATTGTTGGATAGTTATATGATGAATTTTAGGGTTAGAAATATGTTTGGCATCAAGATTGATGGTTGGGGGATGTATATATATGGATTTGGAAATTTGGCCTTGGAGAAAAACAACCATTTTCGTAACTTTCTGAACTGGCCGAATCGATTCGCCCCTTGCGAATCGATTCGCCATGTTGCAGAAGCATCAGGTCTTTAGGGCCGAATCGATTCGCCCCTTGCGAATCGATTTGGTATGTAGCAGACTTACAGGTCTAGTTGGTCCGAATCAATTCGCTGGGGCCGAATCGATTCGCTGCTAGGACCGAATTTCTAGAATGATTTCTACCCCTTTTTTATTGGTTTTATCGATAAGGGACCTTCCTATATGATGAAAGAGTTATGAATTGAAGATTAATAAGGAGTTTCTTATATGATATGATGGTGGGGGCATATTGAACTATTTTGGAGATGAATGTACGTCCGTATTGGAGATTGATGGATTGATGTAGTGTGGGAATTTCTTTAAGACTGGGAGTTCTATTTAGAGGTCATAGGTGAGCTTACATATGATGTATGGTTTAGGACGCTTTGAGAAAGAGTGGTGAGGGCGTGATGTGAAATTGTAGGCCGATATTTTTGCCGAATCCTTATAGCGCCAGGATTCTAATTAAGTTATGATTGGGGGCCAACGAGAGAGAGTGGTCGGGTATCCTTAGTGATGGCACACTCGAAGAACAAATCGTAAAGGCGTTAATGTTAAGGGTTCATAGGGATAATGAAATCGTAGTCGGAATTGCGAGCGATTGGATCATACTATCAACTAGAATAGGGTGTGTTGTAAATCTAGTCGGGATAATTGTTATATATCTGTGTGTGATTAACAATGGGGATTCCAATGTTTGGTGGGATCATGGAAAGAATTTAGGATTGAGCTTGAGGTTTGCAGACTATTAGTTATGTGTACACCTATAGTCGGGAATATTATTAGAAAAATATCAAAGTGCACTCGAATATAGATGGGATGTATAGTGATTATTACATGGGTTAATAACCTTAATGTTATATATATGGGAGAACTATTTATGTCATACGGTAAATGGATAAATATGTGTCAAGTGAGGCACTGCATAAGGGAGAATGCCATGAGTAAGTATGCATCGTAACAAGGGTGAGTATTACGAGAGTTGTAGACATATTGCCAGTTTATTTTACTTGATGAATAATGATTGGAGATAGGGTATGCATTTATATATAGAGACTTATATATATTTAAATGGATATAAATATGGCGCAAATGTATATTTCTTGTGTGATGATCTATACATATGATGTGACTGCTGGTATAAATATACTGTGTGATTGATATATATATACTTATGGTGTGAAGAATACCTGGCACATGCTATCATGGGAAGTTGCGGGATGAGGGTGAGCCCCTGGCTTGAGGAGCAGGGGTGGATATTCCTCAAGTCATAGTCGTCCATTATTATTTGTGTGATTTTATTTTGGGGGTGAGAAGTCTTGGGTATGGGTCGTTCTCACTTGACCGGTTAGGAACTATGACTGCTTACTATACGTTATTATTGATTTTGTCGCCATGGAGGTGTGATAATAGTCCGATAGGTGGTGACCCCGGGTGAAAGTGAGTAATTCCTGGAAGATGATAGCATGGTGGAGTATTTTGGTATCCTATAACCGTTTATGTTATGTGTATTGCAAAGTGTACATTATGTGTGTTATGTATACGTGGTTATAGGAATGAATGGGTTCTTATATATATATATTTAGAGTATATATATACATGTATCCTATAGGTGATGGAAATATGAAGTTTCTAGTATGTACATCTTGGGTGATGTCGGTGTACTAATTTATCAAGGTCGACAGATCGTATTTAGAGACAATGGCGGTTATATCGACCTCGAGGAGTTAGAGAAAGATTCTAGTTATCTTCTTAGTTGTAATACTCTATATTAGGTAGTTGCATTAGTATGATATGTGTAAACGACTTAATGGATCCCTAGGATCGACATTGTCAAGGAGTAGTGTATCAGGAGGTTCCTTGTTTAGATTTCGCTTTGCGAGACGCCTCACGCACGAAACGCAGTGCAATGTTGAGAGTTGAGAGAAGTTGTGTCCTTAAGTATTTGAATGTATGTTGTTTAAATAATAAAATCTTATTTTGAAGCCTAATGTTGATGTGTGACATATTAAGACTTATAACGGGTTTATGTTTATAATTGGAACCACTAGAGCCTAGTAAGGCATATATGTGTATATATATTTTGGTGGGATTAGAATGGAAATGATTCTTTGGCTATATCAGGATGTAAGGTCATGCGGGTATGGGTCTTGCGTATGGTAAGTTAGGTTGTCTTTATATGAATGGGGTAATTTAATTCAGGTTCCAGGACACGATTAGGTGTGCGCTGTAGATGAGAGGTGAGTTTGGGATTTCACGAGAGTGCAACTCCACTTTAATTATGAAATAGTGCATTTAGATTTATTATGCATGGTTAACACACTTGCTAAATATTTTTACACCTCGGGCTCTGACCCGTTTACGTTTTTCTTTTGCTATATATATATATATATACTGTGTACTACAGGTGTACTACTGCAGGGATACCGGATGCTTTTTTATCTAGAGTCTTGGGAGCCGTAGAAGTTACGGACTGTGGTGGGATTTAGATTGTAGTCGCTTCCTACTTCTTTAAAAATCAAGGTAGGATTCATGTTTTATATCGGGTTATACCCAAGAGGTATTTGTAGAATTTTATATTCCTTCTTTATGAATGTTGTACTATCTGTGACCCGACAACTTATTCGGGTGTATTTCCTTGTATGTACTCATTTTATTTTAATTCTAGCACTTCTTTTATCTTGGTATTGGTGTACATTTTACCTTTATTATTGGATGTATTGTGTTGGTTTGTTTTCCGTTGCATGTTTTATTTAATTTGGCATCCGCTTTTATTATTTTCGGTAGTTAGCCTTATCTATTTTAGTATAGTCTATTGATGCTGAGAATGAGCCATCTGAGACACCTGATTTAATGTAGTATAGGGCTGGCCACCCGTTATTATTTTAAGCGGGGTGTCATAGATGGTGTCAGAGCATCAGGTTCTAGTGTCTTTAGCATCTTTACAGGTTTTCTGCGTTCTTCCGTAAGCGTTCTTGATGTAGGACCCTACTATTAGGGTTGTTGTGTTCACTACGTTTATCTCCTTCTACGAGGTGTACTCACTTGAATGACATTTTGACACAGTTGTTTTCGTCTCAGACGTCACCAAGAATAAGTCATTTTTGAAGGGGTAAGATAAGAGATGCAACACCCATAATAGATTTTGGGTACGCTTTGACTGGAGGTATTTTCTTTCCGTGACTCAGGTGGAGATAAGGAAGAGACTTCTAGTGGTGGCTCAAGGTGATCTAACGGTGGTCGAGTGCGAAGAAGAATTAACTCAAATAGACAGTTTTATGATTGTTAAGGTAAGTGTTGAGGATAAGTGAATAGTGAGGCCCTTGGGAGGTTTAGATTGAGAAATTCGTCAATAATTGTTAGGAAACCTGGGGTTGGTGACTTTTACGGATGTGAGGAGTGTGGCGTTGTGCCATTGTCTGGAGTATCGCCTTCTGGAAGAGGGAGTAAGAAATTTGGAGATTTAGGTCCATTAAATAGGACTGAAGGAGTTGTCAGGGGTCGCAATAGCGCTTTGTCCTTCGGGATGGCTAGGAAGGATTTTCGAGAGGATATTTCTTAAAGGAAAGTTAGGCCTTATGAAGAAGGGCTTGTCCTGGAAGGAATAGAGGGATTCAAGAATGAAGTGAAACAGTTGGAATATGGAAGTATAAGGTAGAGTACCTTTCTTTGGGTTTAGGCCATGCTTTACGCGGTATTGGGAGCGTCGCATGTAAGGTATAATGAGGGGTTAGCCGCTATAACCATAGTGTGTACAGATTTTCCTTCGAGGAAGGAAGGAGCAAGTGTGGCCTTTGTACGGCATCTTTGGGGATATTACATCGTCTCGTGATGAGCTAATAGAGAGTTATTCTATTGAATTCTGGAAGTGCGGACTGTTAAGGTTTGTTGAGTTGTGGATATAAGGTTATTGTTTTATAGATACGCTAGGGCAGGAAATTGTAGTATTCCAATGAAGGAAGGACTTACTTTGTGGCAATGATGTAATGTAAAGGAATTGTATAACTGAGAGGTTCAGAGTTTCGTAGACTCAATATTGAGCAGGGAATTCAGCTCAAGGTTGTTCTAGTTTTAAGATCAAGTGAGTTGGTGAGAGTATTGTATTTATTGGGGCCTTATGTATTGTGTATAATGTGTTTGATTGGTGTGTTGAAATGCATGAAATTATTTGATATTATGTTGTTATTTAGGCCTTTGGGAAATAATTATATCTTTTATAAAACCTTGATCCTGGTTCAACTGATCTCAATCCCCGACATAGCTACACAATAGTGTATTGGGAGGGTTCCTTGTTTGGATTTCGCTTGCGAGACCTCCCCCGCACGAAAGTAGCAAATGTCAGGAATTGAGAAGAGTTCAACCATTGGAAATTTCAAACTTTTATATACTTAGTACACTATTATAGATTAATTTGTTGAGAGATATTACAATTTTGAGGCTTGTGGAGCCAGGTTATGTTTTTGCGAGTTGATCTCGGGAACCGGGTGTATGGGCGCCCTGGTTAGCTAATATGACTTTAAAATTTTATGGTTCAATGTGAGAAGTGGGAGAGATAGGTATGGTAATCTTGAGGGTAGATGTAAGGACTAGGTGAGATTCGAAGTCCTAGGCATAACTTAAATTTCGCGGATGAAATTATTATAAGGGGGGAAGTATGTAATACCCCGTGACTTTGGGACTGAGAAATTAATTTTTTCAAGAGAAATAAAATTTATTTAAATTGGAGAATTTTAAAATTTGGAAATTGAAGTCAAAAAATAGAGGACGTTATAAAGTATGTCGAATGATGATTTTGAGTGCGCCATTTATTCCGGATGGGTCGAGATAGTCAAAATGGATGTGCTTGGATTTTATTTCGGTTGCGGAATATTTTTAAGTAAGTTTGACTTGAATTGGAGTAAACGAGTCATTTTAAGTGTGTATTAACATTTAAAACTGGGACTTATGTTTTAAAGGTTTAAGAGGCTTACGAATTCAGCCAATCTCATTTGTGAGAAAGAGAAAGGAAGAGAGAAAGAAGAAGAAATGAAGAAAGAAAGAGAGAGGAGAAAGCTTGGAGATTTTCGGCCCGTACGCGACTTCGGGGATGATTCAACCTCTACAATTCTGAGGCAAGTGTTTAATCTTGCTAAATATTTCATTTGTGTATTTCATTTCATAATTTGTGGACAAAAGAATTAAATTTTAGGGTTTAATGGCAAAACCTAAACTTTTGGGGGAAAAAATCTTGCATTTGAGGTTATAGAAATTGTTAGGTAGTTATATGATGAATTTTAGGGTTAGAAATATGTTTAGTATGAAGATTTATGGTTGGGGGATGTATATGTATGGATTTTGGAAATTTGGGTTTGGAGAAAAATAACCCTTTTCGCAACTTTCTGAACTGGTCGAATCGATTCGCCCCTTTCGAATCGATTCGCCATGTTGCAGAAGCATCGGGTCTTTAGGGAAGAATCGATTCGGTATGTAGCAGACTTATATGTCTAGTTGGTCCGAATCGATTCGTTGGGGCGGAATCGATTCACTTCTTAGGACCGAATCGATTTGGAGGGGCTGAATCGATTAGAAAACATGGTTGTTTTGTGGAGTTTTTCTAGAATGATTTCTACCCCATTTTGATTGGGTTTATCGATAAGGGACCATCCTATATGATGTAAGAGTTATGAATTGAAGATTAATAAGGGGTTTCTTATATGATATGATGGTGGGGACATATCGAACTATTTTGGAGACGAATGTACGTGCGTATTGGAGATTGTTGGATTGATGTAGTGTGGAAATTTCTTTAAGACTGGAGTTCTATTTAGAGGTCATAGGTGAGCTTACATATGACGTACGGTTTAGGACTCTTTGAGAGAGAGTGGTGAGGGCGTGACGTGAAATTATAAGCCGATGTTTGTGCATAATCCTTATAGCGATAGGATTCTAATTAAGTTATGATTGGGGGCCAAAGAGAGAGAGAGTGGTCGCGTATCCTTAGTGATGATACAATCGAGGAATAAATCGTAAAGGCGTTAATGTTAATGGTTCATAGGGATAATTGAACCGTAGTCGGAATTGCGAGCGATTGGATTATACTATCAACCAGAATTGGGTGTGTTATAAATCTAGTTGGGATAATTGTTAAATATATGTGTGTGATTAACAATGGGGATTCCAATACTTGGTGGGATCATGGAAAGAATTTAGGATTGAGCTTGAGGTTTGCAGACTATTAGTTATGTGTACACCTATAGTCGGGATTATTATTAGAAACATCAAAGTGCACTCGAATATAGATGGGAGGTATAGTGATTATTACATGGGTTAAACTTTGGGTTAATAATCTTAATGTTATATATATGGGAGAACTATTTATGTCATAAGGGAAATGGATAAATATATGTCAAGTGAGGCACTGTATAAGGGAGAATACCATGAGTAAGTATGCGTCGTAACAAGGGTGAGTATTACGAGAGTTGTAGACATATTGCCAGTTTATTTTACTTGATGAATAATGATTGGAGATAGGGTATGCATTTATATATAGAGACTTATATATATTTAAATGGGTATAAATATGGCGCGAATGTATATTTCTAGTGTGATGATCTATACATATGATGTGATTACGGGTATAAATATACTGTGTGATTGATATATATATATACTTATGGTGTGAAGTATACCCGGCACATGCTATCATGGGAAGTTGCGCGGTGAAGGTGAGCCCCTAGCTTGAGGAGCAGGGGTGGATATTCCATAGGTCATAGTCGTCCATTATTATTTGTGTGATTTTATTTTGGGGGTGAGAAGTCTTGGGTATGGGTCATTCTCACTTGATCGGTTAGGAACTATGACCGCTTCCCATACGTTATTATTGATTTTGTCGCCATGGCAGTGTGATAATAATCCGATTGGTGGTGACCCCAAAAGAAAGTGAGTAATTCCTGGAAGATGATAGCATGGTGCCGTATTTTGATATCCTATAACCGTTTATGTTATGCGTATTGCAAAGTGTACATTATGTGTCTTATGTATACATGGTTATAGGAATTAATGGGTTCTTATATATATATATATATATATATATATATATATCCTATAGGTGATGGAAATATGAAGTTTCTAGTATGTACATCTTAGGTGATGTCGGTGTACTAATTTATCAAGGTCGACAGATCGTATTTAGAGACAATGGCGGTTATATTGACCTCGAGGAATTAGAGAAAGATTCTAGTTATGTTCTTAGTTATAATACTCTATATTAGGTAGTTGCATTAGTTTGATATGTGTAAACGACATAATGGATCCCTACGATCGACATTGTCAAGGAGTAGTGTATCGGGGGGTTCCTTGTTTGGATTTCGCTTTGCAAGACGCCCCACGCACGAAACGCAGTGCAATGTTGAGAGTGGAGAGAAGTTGTGTCCTTAAGTATTTGAATGTATGTTGTTTAAAGAATAAACTCTTATTTTGAAGCCTAATTTTGATGTGTGGTGTATTAAGACTTATAACGGGTTTAAGTTTATAATTGGAACCACTAGAGCCTAGTAAGGCATATATGTGTATATATATTTTGGTGGGATTGGAATGGAAATGATTCTTGGGGTATATCAGGATGGAAGGTCATGCGGGTATGGGTCTTGCGTATGGTAAGTTAGGTTGTCTTTATATGAATGGGGTAATTTAATTCAGGTTCTAGGACACGATTAGGTGCGCGCTGTAGATGAGAGGTGAGTTTGGGGTTTCACGAGAGTGCGACTCCACTTTAATTATGAAATAGTGCATTTAGATTTATTATGCACGGTTAACACACTTGCTAAATATTTTTACACCTTGGGCTCTGACCCGTTTACGTTTTTCTTTTGCTATATATATATATATATATATATTGTGTACTAAAGTTGTCCTACTGTAGAGATACCGGATGCTTTTCTATCCAGAGTCTTGGGAGCCGTAGCAGTTGCGGACTGTGGCGGGATTTAGATTGTAGTCGCTTCCTACTTCTTTCAAAATCTAGGTAGGATTCATGTTGTATATCGGGTTATACCCAAGAGGTATTTTTAGCATTGTATATTCCTTTTTTATGGATGTTGTACTGTCAGTGACCCGACAGCTTATTCGGGTATATTTCCTTGTATGTACTCACTTTATTTTAATTCTAGCACTTCTTTTATCTTGGTACTGGTGTACATTTTACCTTTGTTATTAGATGTATTGTGTCGGTTTGTTGTTCGTTGCATGTTTTATTTAATTTGGCATCCGCTTTTATAGTTTTGGGTCGTTAGCCTTATCTATTTGAGTGTACTCTATTAATACTGAGAATGAGACATCTGAGATTCCTGATTTAATGTAGTATTGGGCTGACCACCCATTATTATTTTAAGCGGGGTGTCACACAAACACTATTAATAGTTTAAAGACTTGTAACATTGTCAAGTATGCTAGTACTTTCAATCTGTTGGATTCTTATTGGAGAAAGGACTCGCACACTTTTGTCACTGCATGGGGCGGGTTTACAATAACTATAAAGGAAATTTCTGAGCTTCTCTCCTTAACCCATTTAGGAGAGCATGTTCTTTATGGTGGATTTGAGGAAGAGGTCGAGGAAGGGATGGTAGAAAATCTCCACTCAGCTTTAAGTGAGTGCTCTAAATACACAGAGATCAATCAGACTAGCACCACCAAATATTCATTTGCCAAATGGCAAAGGTAATGGTTTAAGGCTTCGGAGCAGTTGCCAAAGGGGGAAAGCTCGAGCAGGGTGTTGAGAAGCCAAGAGGACCCAAAAATCAACTCCCCTTCTCATTTGGAATCTTTCTTTATTACTTTCCTTAGTAGGTTTTTATTCCCAGTGAGGCCAAATGATTCCCTTTGTAAGCTTCTTTTTAGACTTAGTGTGAGACTTGCTCGAGGAAGGGCGGTTCTCCTCCCAGCCCTAACCTTGGGGTTTATCTATACTTAGTTGGATCGTTCTCATGTTGACGACGAGTGATCCTGTGGCCATCATAATGCTATCGATTTAACAAACTCTTTCATTCTGATGTCCTTTTTGTTTGAGAGATTCCCCAACTTTGCCCTAGAGGCATGGGCCTCCCATAATCAAGTTTCTCGATCTACAAGGTATCATGAGAAAGCTCCCAAGGCTCCTTTAGGCCCTCTAATAGATAACAATGATGAGTTCTTCTTCCGACCTTACTGCAAACGAGTTGGTAGGATTTTCACGTGTGGTTCTTTCTAATTTTTTGGAGGTATTTTTTATTATCCCGCAGATGTTGAGTCTGTTTTTACATGTCCTCATATTAAGATGGAAGTTGTGATTTTACTTTGCATTCTTCCTTCATTGACAACTTGGGCCAGGGTGTGGAGTTTTACTACTATGAGAGGGTGAAGAGGCAATTTTGCTATGTTAAAGGTGTTCATTCAACTTCCTATCATTCGAGAACCTCTCGTTTTAGGCTATATCTTGAGGCATATGCCAATTTCACCTATGAGGGCATGGTTCACAAAGTTATCCATTTAGGTGGTTTATATGTGCCTCCTCAAAATTAATTGTCATCTTTTACCCACTCCTGCTTCACTTTATGGCAGAGGCAGGTGAGCCTCATTCAAAACTATGTGAACGATGTCTCTCGCAAGACCATCCCTACTAAAATCGCAAATAATGACAAATACTTAGGCAAATGAAACAAAAGAGAGTTGTGTCATCTTAGTGCCTTGTCAAAGACCTATATTGAGTAAGTCACCCCAATCTTGGTGAGTCCCCTGCTCAAAGAATCTATTTACACAAAACATCTTGAGCCTTAACTTGCCAAGCCCAAGGGAAAAGGTAAGGCAAAATCCCCTACTGCTTTCAAAAGGAAGCACCCTAATGTAGACGTGTCAAATTTCATGCCAGTTACTGTTACTACACCTGGTGCTGCTACTATTCATGTGGTTACCCCTACTTCTCCTCTTTCACTAGTAAAGACGAGTAAGTAAGAAGAAGAAGAAGAAAGTTAGTGCTGAAGATGTTGCTCCTTCTCCTACACCAGATCAAGAATCTGACACTGGTGACTTTGGAGTGGAGGTAACTTACAATACTATGTGCGATTAAGTCTATGAAGCCTTGTGTATGTCTTCTCATGAGACTCTTCTTACTTCCATTCCTATTGCTGAAGGTATTATACTAGACTCCTTTATATTTAGTGAAACTAGCTTATATGAGGTTTCACCAACTAGTTCCCCTTCTCATTCATTTGAAGCGAAACTAGTTGATTGTAGAAGAACTCCCTCCTATGATGATGACAGTTCATCTTCAAATGATGTGAGTGATATTAAGCTTCATGGTGAACATCATCCTAACTCTTCTACTTTGCTACTAGTTTTAAGGGAGTCTTCCAGTGCGGACATTATGATATATCCTCCCTCCGCCAGTAGGCCTACCACTGAACATCTTCCATATGGATAGGGCACTCGCCCGATTACTGTAAGTATTTTCCCCTGACTTTATTTTCCTGACCTTTTATCTTGCTAGCTTTTATGGCTTCTGTCTAATTTATTTTTATCTCATGATACTTTACAGGTTTCTTCTGTTGAGGCGAGTGATCCTTCGCGTCCACCTCTTATTCGAGCACGCTTTCCCAGGGAGAGGAATTTTATGCTTGTCTCCACTCTGGGTTTATCTATAGAGGTTCATTACTTCCTCATTATTCATCTATTTCTTTCTTCATTTCTTCTCTTGTAATATTTTACTGACATAGCTTATTTTTTTTACCTTTGCAGTTATCTTTTGTGTTTTCCACCGCCACGAGGACCTCTTCTGTGTATTCTCGTTCTGTTCAGGTAAGAATTATCCCCTCTAGTTCTTATGACATGTTGTCTTTTTAGACATATCTTGATGGCTTTCTCTCTATGTGTTTGCAGAGGAGCATTCCTCCTGGTCGCACTTCCCCACTTCCTGCCTCTCCTACACTGGTCAGTTCTTTAGCTAAGCTTTCGGCGGTATTTGAATTTTTCATTTCTAGTATTTTTCTGTCTAATTTATCTATTCATGACTGAAATTTATGTTGTCTTTGTTGCCTTTGTCTTTTTTCTTGTAGGGTCTTCCTCACACGACCCTTCCATCACTGGGGGAATGGTGTCTCTTACGAGAATTACTATTCCAAGCCAGTCATATTTTGAGAGGATACTTATCCCCTAAGTTTTTGTGCCTATGGATAATAAGTCCTATGTCCTTCCCCTTCCATCTCAGTCAATCCTCACCATTGCTTCAATCGAGCCAGTTTCACAGGCTATAACCTCTTCTCAGGTAGTATTCATTTTTACTAGTATCAACTATTTCATTGACTTATTTTTATTGATAGCTATAACCTCTTCTCATGTTTGTTTTTAACAATCTTATGACGAGCATGCCACTACTACTGCATCGGCCATTCCTGTGGTTACCCTTCCTTCTTCTTCCCTTGAGGGAGTTCAGGTGTTTTTGAATCTTCTATTCTTGACTTATTTTTATTGATAGCTAAAAATTTTCTCTCTGGACTTGTTTTATCTGTTCATTGTTCAGCTGGCACATACTTTCACATCTTTGGCTGCTTTTCCGTTTGTTTCTTTAGTGGCCCCTGTAGCCATTGGGGCTCTTCCTACCACGGGTTCTAGTGGAGGCACCATCATAGCACCTTTTTTGGTATTTACTTCATATCCCTTTGGAAACACTTCTATGCGCTTTACGTCACTATATAAGCAATTTACTATTACTTATATTCTTCTTCCTTTTCAGACTAGTGCTTATGAGGCCCCTTCATCTGTAGGTCCTCCTATGGAGGTGACCTCCAGGTGCTACACTTCTCGTATAAATGTAGCTTATTATGTGCCATTCTTTTGCTTACACTTCTCTAATTTTCTTGATATCAGGCCATCATTGTTGAGGTCTCATTATTGGCGGGACTTGTTATGAGTTTTGGGGTAATGGAGCCCCAGTTATTCCCCTTTATATTTATTTTCTTTTATTGTGTTTCTCTATGACTTGCTTTTTTTTTCTGTGTAAGTTTTTTCTAATACTTTCTTGCTTCTTTATTTTCAGGTTAGTGCAGTGTCGGTTCTTGTATCTGCGGAACGTCTGGTTAGTATCCCAAGAGAGACTACCAAGGTATTTAATTAATGCATTATTTCTTTTTCAACTTTCTTTTTCTGTGCAAGTGTTCACTAACACTCACCTATTTCCTTGTTTTGAAGTTAGTGTTACGACTGTCCCTATGGTTGTGGGACAACTTGGGGAAATAGCTGTGAAGAAGATATTTTATTATCATACTTCTTCATCCTTTCTCCTTTCCTTTTTCGTTCTTGTTTTTAGCATTCAAGTATACTTGCTAACACTTACTTATTTCCCTATTTTCAGTTTAGTACTGTAGTTGTTCCGATAGCAGTGGAACATCTTGGGAAAGCCACTGTGAGAGAGGAATTATACTGTCATACCCTCATCTCCTTTCTACTTCCCTTTGTTTTCTTGCTTTTGCTGTGCAAGTATGCTCGCCCCCACGCCCTTGTTTCCTTGCTTTAGGTTAATGAGGCGGTTGTTCCTAGTTCCGCGGAACATGCTGTGAGTGCTATACTCCGCACGCCCTAGGTATTAAACTGTTGTACCTGATTTACTTTTAATTCATTTCTTAAAAAAATTTCGTTCTCACTTAAATATAAATAAAGAAATAAATATATTGATATTTTATTTTCCTGTTCTTTGTTAGGCTGGCATTCGGAGCCATGCAGTGCCTTCCTGATTTGGCAGCAGCATACTTACCCCTCTGAGCTTTGAGGTAAACTTTGTATTCCTTATTTCACTTTTGGGCACAGACACTCATCTGTCTATCCTTCTCTTTTTGTGACTTATCATTTCTATGTTTCTCATTTTCATGATCCTATACGTGATTCTACTGAGGTAATTGATGTGGCAGAGCAGATATCTGAGGCTACTCACTCAGATCGTGATGCTGCCTCTAACGAGGATTCCTCTCTTCCTCTTTTAGAGCTTCAGTCCAGGAACACGTTATATGATGATATAGAGGTAGAGGATCTTGGGTCCTTTATGAGTGCTTTATGGCATGCAGAGCTGCCTTCGAGGTTTCGAGACCACGAGCAGCAGGTGTTGGAGATGATCTTGGAGCACCATCTTATGACTTTAACATCTCAGAGTGTGCTTAACATCGACAGTCTCACAGTCTTCAATCTAAAGTCCCTCACTAGTCATGTTCATGATTTCTTGTCCACTTCCCCTGCTGACCTGACCAGCACCAGGACTTCATTATTTCTCTAGGACTTTCATGATCTCAAGAGATTTTATTATTTTCAGCGGGACTGGCTTGATATTGTGGTTCGTCATTTTTTGAGTGTCTCATTTAGGAAAATAATGAGACTTCATAGTCCAGGCAGTCTAGGGTTCAACATCGTCAGGCTGAGGCTACTCAGATCAGGGATCAGATTCAGTCACTCTAGGCTATGTTGGCCAAGCTTGAAGTTTTTGATACTAAGAATGAGGCCAGGATGACCAAGTTATAAGAACAGTTTGTTGTGGAGGCAGGTCCATCTTATGTAGACATGAGCTCGCGACAGGATTTGTATTTTTATATATATTTTTTTCTTCCTTTCTATACATGTAAAAGGCTACTTGACAATGATGAAAACCATTAATTTATTTCCATTCCGTCTTTTCGTTCTTTACATCTGTTATACTTTTGACATATATTTACGATGACTTGCTCTATTTACTGTGAGCCTTTTGTTAATTCTAGTTGCCCCGTGTTTTGTTCGGTACTTGACTATGATCTGGGCAAGCTATCATTTTAGAGTTGACCCTCTAACTGTGGGGTACTTGTATGTGAGCTGAGAATGTTATCTTTTTAAAGCCGCCCCTCTGACTGCAGTGTACTTGGTGTACATACATTTTTTTAAGGAATAACTTGGAGGAGGGTGACCCCCTTCTCCTTCCTAAATACATAAAGAACAATTATACAAGTGCAACTAAGTAAAAAAGAATAACTATTTCTTTCCCTTTTTGAAGTACACTGCCCCTAGTCTGTGGGGTCCTTGTTCCAAAATTTAACTTGAGAACTATTAAATGTGATTTTTTTTAAATCTCCATCTTAGAGAGGGGGTAGACCCCTTCTTCACATTTTCATATAAACTAGAAATTAAAATTTACTTTCTTGAGAACATAGGTGAGAACTTCTTCTCGACGTTATAAATCTGTAGGAAACGCTCTTTTAATTTTTTTTATTACTTGAAGAATAATCTCCAATTAGTCTGTGGCAATGCTCAAAATTGTTGTGTCTGTGGGGACTTTTCTCACTATACTTTGCCTATGGGATGGTGTACCCCCGAGTATAATGAGAAAATTTTCTTTTGTCATGGACCCTCTTCTAATCTAGTAGAGAGTTCTACTATTCTTATTTTTAAGAAAGAAGAAACATCAAACTGGTGCACCCACCTCATAAAGTAGGTAAAAAAATAAAGCACAATTTTTCAAATAATGATAAAAATAATTGTTATTCATTTCTTCTATACTATTTGTCGTTTATAAAACTATGCTCATGACTATCTTTACAAACAAAAAAATTTGCATCAGAGCTGGCTATTCAAACTTTCAAAAGAAATTAAGTTAAGAAGAACTAGGCATAGTATTTTTTTAACCACTTACAGTTAATAGATTGGAGGTAGTCACTTTCAAGTTCAAATATCAGGAACTAACCCGACTTGCCCACCCCTCTCACCACGAAGGGGACTTCCCAGTTGGGCTTGAACTTAGATGCTGACATGCTTTGATATGGTGAGTGGATACATGTAGGACCAAGTCCCCTACTTGAAATTCCCTAGGCTTGACCAAGTTCTCGTAAGTCTTGGACAACTATTGGGTCTAAAATTTGAAATTTTCTTTGGACTTGTCCATGTGCTCGTCCAACACCTCTAACTGTAAGTGCTAAGGGTCTGGTATAAGGTCATTGCTTAGAGCTATCATAGCTAAGGGTACTGCCAGCTCTACTAGCAGGAAAACTTCGATCTCGTAGACCAGCGAGAATGGAGTAAACTCCGTCGACTTCCTCTTTAAAGTTCTATAAGCCCAAAGAACCATTGGTAGCTTTTCATCACAAGCTCTTGGCGTATCCTTAAGCATCTTATTCATAATATTAATCAATTTCTTATTTTGAACCTCCGCTTGCCATTTCCTTTCGGGTATAAGATAGTTGAACTATTGTGCACAATTTTGTACTTATCCATCAGGAGCCCCATTTCCTTACACACAAATTGCTTCCCATTATCTGTTAGGATCAATCTGGGGATACCAAACTTGCATATGATATACTCCCTTATAAATTGGGTCACCAATTGGGCAGTCACTCTCCTTAGAGGGATTGCCTCTTACTTTTTAGTGCACAGTTCTATGGAAACAATTATAAATTCTTTACCATGAGAAGTTGGGTTGATCTTTCCCACCAGATCAAATGCCCAAGTGAGGAAGGGGTAAGGAGCTTCTAGGCTTTGTAGACTTACTGAGGGGGCATGTACAATATTACCATGAACTTCTTGACACAGCTGATAGAGTCAACCTTCATTGTGGGCCAGTAGTTCCCCAGGGTTATCAGTTGATCATATAACTTGTCACCCCCCATGTGAGAGGTTTCATGTGCCTCTTTCAATACCCTTCCTATATCTATCTTAGCCACACACTTTAGCACCTTCTCATTATATCCTTTTATGTAGAGTTTCTCCTCTACCAAGTAGAAGCATGCCATTCTCTTCTTTAGGTATAACTCATCTTCTCTTTTCGTTGGCAACTCTCCATCCCTCATATATGCTATGTAGGGTGTTCTCCAATCTTCAAACGCTTATACAAAATTAGCCTCAACTAGTTGATCAAATTGGGTCTGACACTTCAAACAACCCTGGTACAGATGAGCAACCTCCATTCTCATGGTGGTCTAATAATAACCACCACCCCCCAATTGTAATCGATGGTAAAGGGGAATGTTTATATCCCCGTAATGCCTTTTATGCATTTATGTTATCCCCTCCTTGGCTTCTTCTTCTCCCATACATCTGGACAACACCTCGAGGACCTTGAAATAGAGAGTCCGTTAGAGTAAATGGTAGTTTTGCCAACCTTAACATTTTCATTACTCCTTCCCTGGTTTCCAACTGCTTCATAAGTGGGCACCTCCAATCATTCGGTTCGTCACTTAAAAATAAAGACTTGGGCATGGTAGGCACGGTTCTTCACCATACCGTTATGGTTTCTTCTAACTCGGCCATCTCTAACTTCTAGGCTATAATAGCTAGTGCATCTGGGTGTCTGTTCATCGTGCAGGCATTCCTCTCAATGATGATCTTCAAGAACTGACTCAATAATCTCTGGATGATAGACATATATGGTGCTAAGTTGGCATGATTGAGAGAAAACTCCCCATTAACCTATTTCACTACTAGGTTAGAGTCCCCTCGTATGCACAACACTCTAATGCCTCTTTTTAGTTCTTTTAGCAATCCCAGGATGAGAACTTCATACTCAGCCTCATTATTTAAACATTTGTAATCAAGTTTGAAGGAGAGGGAGATTTTCTCCTTCCCATTGGAGAGAAGAATACCTGTTCTACCCATACCCTAGGCGTATGAGGCATTAAATTCCATCTTCCATTCTTCCATTTCTTCGACAAGGCAGGCTTGGAAGTTATCCCCTAGGAGCTCCTCACTAGGAAACTCAAAATTTTAGCTTGGGAAGTGGGATAGTAAATCTGCTATTCCTGGCTATTGACGACCTTTGTGACTATGCACTTCAAATCATACTCTGAAAAGATCAAGAACCACCTTGCTGCTTATCCTACCAGGATTGTTCATACCAGAAGGTACTTGATAGGATCACATTTTCTGACAATACGGACTATAAATGCCAAAATATAATGCCTTAACTTCTGGGAAACAAACACCAAGGTCAGACAGTGCCTTTCTACATTGATTTATCTAGATTCAGTAATTGAGATCAGACGCAACAAGTAGTAAATGGGTCTCTCTACCCCTGTTCTTTTTTGGGCAAATAAGGCCCTTATGAACCTCTCCGTTAAAGTTAGGTAGAGCATCAATGGTTCACCAACCTCTAGCGGTACCATTGTTGAGGATGCTAATATCTCTAAACTTTCTCAAATGCCTTCTTCTGTTCATCTACCCAAACCCCTTTGGCTCAATCCTTCATCAGCGGAGTGAATGGGTGGGTTACCTCTGCTAGTGCTAGTATAAACCTTCTTAGGTAAGAAACTTTCCCTAAGAAGATTTTAAGCTGCCTCTGGCTCTTCGGCGGTGGCATCAGTAGTATGGCCTTCTTCTTCTCCTCGTCTACTTGTACCCCCTGCTGATTTACTACAAAACCCGGGAACTTTCCAGTTGTTACTCCAAAAGCACATTTTGAAGGGTTCATTCTCATCTTATACTTACGGTACCTTTTAAACACCCACCTCGAGCATTGGATATATTTGCTTTCTTTCTTTGATTTCACCACCAAGTCATCCACGTACAACTCTTATATGTCATTAAAGAAATCATATAATATTTCCATCATAGTGCACTAGTACGTGGCGCTCACATTCTTCAGCCCGAATGGCATGACTGTGTAGTGAAAATTTCCTAATAGTGTGTAAAAGCCAGTCTTTTTCTCATCGACTAGATCCATTTTGATCTGATTGTAGCCAACATGCCCGTTCATAAAACTATACATTTGATGAATCGTGATAGCATTTACTAAACTTTCAATATTGGGCAATGGGAATTCATCCTTTAGGCAGGCCCTATATAAATCACGAAAATCCATGCAAATGATTTGAATCTTATCTTTCTTTACCACCGGTATAATGCCGGAAAGACAGATCGAATGCTAGATGGGTTTGATGAGACCTTATGCTAGTAAAATTTTCCACCTTTGCCTTAATCTTAAGATTTATCTTTGCTTTATACAGGCGAGTAGCTTGCCTCGATGGTAGGCCATTGGGAAGAACATTCAGTTTGTGGGAGCTTACCTTCGAATCTATCCCTAGCATGTCTGTGTAATTCTAAGAAAACACATTAATGAATTCTTTAAAGCATAGCAATGATCCACTATAAAAAAAACTCACTTTTAGGGACGGGCAAAATGCTTCCCTAAAGGTTATATATCCATCCGTAAAGACTTTTAGGAATGGATTTAGGGACGGCAAGGCATGGTCACATTTAATAGGCGTCCCAAATGTATTAGGGACGAATTTTGGCGTCCCGAATCATATTGTTTGAGATAGGGATGGCTGTCCCTTAAAGGTTATCACCAACATTGTTGTAATTTTTTTTATTGCGTGATAGTCTTTTAGGGATGGATAGAACCTTCCTTAAAACCATATTATTTGGGACGGGGGCTCGGCCGTCCCTAATAATATTATCGGGGATAGGCTCTTGGCCGTCCCTAATAATATTATTTGGGACACGAATCATCATCCCTTAAAAATTTGTCGCCATAATTACCACCAAAATTTCTATTGTTATAATTATCAACAAATGTACAAATTATGATTAATAAATATCTAAAACAAAAGATCAACAAATCTTCAAAAATTCATTCATTCATAATAAAGGTTTCTAGCATAACATCTCCAAAAAGTAAAACTACCAACTTAAAATATAAGCTATATGGTTCAGACTACAATCATCCCCAAAAATATCAAAGAACTAATTCGAAGACATAGGAAACCCAAAAAATAGAGATGGCCAACACCTATTCCAAATGATGTACGGACCTTTGGAAGAGAAAATAAACTTAAATTAGTATAATATTCATCTATGGTAATCTGTATGTTATCGTCTTAAATATTTTTAAATCACTTGTTATTTTTAAAAAAATTAGGCAGAGTTTCCTTTTTTTATTCATGAAAACCAAAATGTTTTAACATTAAAACACAACTCAACAACAACAAAATCCCGAATGAGCACATAAATTAATTTCATCATAGTAATATTCACTAGCCCACACGGCCTAGCTTAATTTCAAATTATTAGTAAAATAATTGTAATTGTTAAGAAAATACCTAAGCAAGTGCATCATTTGGTACGGGAACGCCAGCTTGCTGCTTCAAATTGAGAAAAAACTCTTTAGTCTTGTTGATTTTATCATCTGTCTAAGCACGAACCTCGTCCCAAACATGATCAAGTTATTCTTGATGGCGAATTTCACATTCCTCGACCTATTTGCGTAATTTGTCTTTCTCTTTCTCATAATGTTGAGATGATGACGTTGTGTTTGACCTTTTAGGTGCTGGTCGAAGATCAACTCCCATGCACAAGACACGATCATGCCCATCGGACCCTATCAACTCGTAAAATATCTTATTTCGTACTTCGACGTCATTTTGTTGATCCTCCAGCAACACTTCTAATAATCTCTTTATACTTTCCTACAAATAAAGAACAAAATCCAAATAAAGTATCAAATGCATATGATATATAAAATGGCTCGTATGCAAATGGAACTGTTTAATATTATTCCATATTAGACAGTGAGAATAATAGTTGTAATGTATATACCTCTTTATCGGTCGATCCATCAATATCACTATAAGACTCATTTCTCTTTCATATATATCTCCAAACCCCAAGTTTATCGGTTTGTAAACCTTTTGTCTTCATATAATGTATTGGTAAAAATAAGTACATTAAGAACTATTTTGATTCAATCTAAAGAAATAAAAATGCAAAGCAAATTCAAAAGGCATGGTTAACCTCTTCTATTACTCGTGGGAATGATTTTTTTCTTGTCTTAGGATGAAAACAAAGGTTTGTTCGATTTTGAGAATTCTGATCTGCCACTTGCTGCAAGAGAATGAAACTAAATTAAACTTATATATTGAAAAGATGTATTGGAACAAATAGAACTTTGGGTGAAAGATACAATTGAATGACAATATTAGATTTAACACCTTGAATTTTTCTGTGCCCCAACGTTCCACCAACTTCTCCCACCAATCACTGTCAACATAGGAGGGTCTATTTTCAATTCGCTCCTCATATGTCTCAAATTTGTTGTAATAGTCCTCCTTTAAGTTTTTTTTGAGCCACTTCCATTGCAACCCGATTTTCTTCAGACAAAGATCCATGTAACCATCAAGAGCATTTGCACGTTTCTAAGAAACATGTGTTACAATAAACGAATTAGATTGTGTGCAATTTTATATCATCAATGTAGATAAAAAAATTAATAAATTCTACCTGTACGGTTTCCCAAATTTCTATGATACGGTGTGAATCCATTTTATCCCAAGATGGCACATCCAACGGAATTATGTTCCCTTGTCATGCAAAATAACCCAACTGAGTTGCCAACTTTGAAGCCTCATCACCAATTGGTTGACACTTTTCATTCCAATCGATTATCATTTTGTCTTTACACCATCCCTTCCATGGTTTTGCACTTCCTCTACCTCGTCACCTAGAAGATGGGGTGCCCTCTGTAATACCTATCAAAAAGAGGTAATGGACATCAAATAATTAGTTTATAAAATTCTATAAAATGAAGAACACATCAAGCATGCATAATAGCTTATAAAATGAAGAACACACGAATTATTTATCAATTCTACATATGAACTATAGAATTATATATATATGAATAAAAGTGATATGATATAACAGTTCTACATATGAACTACAGAATTTTCTGCTATAACAGCTCTAAAACTAGTTACAACAGATGGCATTAATTCTGTTGATAATTTCTTGGTTGATTATGTTCCTGATAATTTCTAGATTGCTTTTATTGCTGAAGGCCTTGAGAATTTGGAGATCTATTGATATTATTGTAGAGATATTCATTGTTACGTCTCGAACGATTGTTTGTAAAATTTCCATGCTTCTAACGTGATTATTGTTGTAATTCCTCTAATTTACCTGATTTGTAAAGAAAATAATTTTGTTATGCGAATCAAAAACTGAAGATTGAGATCCTTGTCTGAGTTATAGACATTGTTCAAGATTGAGTAATCTTTCTTGAAGATCACAAAATGTTAAAACATCTTTATGTTGCAGAGTAATTGCAACCGATTCATTATAAGAATGTAATTTTCAGAATATATGTATTTATTATACATATATTGACTAATTCAGAGGTCAGACAGTCAACTGATTCAGAATATATGTATGGTATACGTATATGTATTTATACATGTACCATACGTGTATGATAAATCATTCATCTTTTCTCCCTTAGATAATAAATGAGTCAGTCAACTGATATATCTATGATTAATAATACATATGTGTACCATACATACATCAGTTGACTTATTCATATGTATATTTATCATATATATACGTGTACCATACATTATTCATAACTTAGATACTGAATGATTAATTTCAGCTAACAAATCGATGATGTTCTTAATTATAAGAATGTAATTTTAGGGACAAAATATGAATCAGTTGCAATTACTCTACAACATATAGATGGTTTAACATTCTGTGATCTTCAAGAAATATTACTCACTCATGAGCAATGTCTATAACTCAGCAGGGGTGAACAATGTCTATAACTTTGCTTGGATTAAAAGGGAAAGGGGGCTTCGTCACTGGCAGCAAGGGGGAGAAAAAAGCTGCTCTGCTTCGACTTCGACAGCAGGGGCGAGAGAGAAGTTGCTCTGCTTTGACTTCGGCAACAGGCTGCTCTGCTATAACAGTTCCTAAGAATTGAATTTTCCACTGTATAGCATGTATATCAGTTCCTAAGAATTATAGGTCCGAAGTATCTTCCAAGCATCCAACATTGTATAATGGAATTTGCCATTGTATAGCCAACATTGTTCTGCAACCAGAGTATCATCCAATCTCAACATCCGGAGTAATATTGTTCTGCAACCTCTAAAATAAAATTTTCATTATCGCTAAAGCTTAGTTTACTATTAAATACTTCAGTAAACTAAGGGGCCATCTTTTGAGAAGACATAAATGATTAAATACTTCAACAAAGGCTTAGTTTACTGTTAAATACTCCAATCTCAACATCTTTTGCTAACCTCAAAACAATACGGGTAACTTTTAATATACATAATTCACTATAACTCAGAACACAATACGACACAATAAAACACGACAAGACTAACACGAATAATAAATTTTATACTCTATTAGATATTTACCTGCATGCGACTTTGGAAATGATTCATGTTCCTCCTCGTTTGTAGAGTTTGGTGTGAACGATAATGAAACTCTTGCACTAGAGGTGGAACCATTCTCTGTCCTTGACCCCCCAATTGTAAAATTTCTCGAGGCTATACTTTGTACTATTGTGCCCCTCCTCCCTAAGGTACTCATAATGGATCTGTTAAAAAAATAAGTGCAAAGAAGTGATATGAATCTTGACAAATATAAATTGAAGTGACATGAATCTTCACAAATATGAAAATTGTCAACACATGTCATAATATAATGGAAAATTGTCAACAACAACAATATTCAAATATAAAAGGATCCAATACATATATCAATGAAGTACAATAGATAAAACGAACTAAAGCAAAATAAAAAATTACCAATACACATTATAACCATCCTAATAAATAAAATGAACTAAATTTGCAATTCATATCCTCATTAGTCATCCATGTCATCTACGTGTTCATCGATATCAGGAACAGTTGTGTCAATTATTGATCCATTCGCGCCTTGTCTCACTCAAGAAATGCGTTGAGCTTCATCCAACTCTTGCATGCTAAATGGCTCGACTCGTGGGACTTTTAATTCTTTTTCAGTGGATAAATACCTATCGAACTAGTCTCTTGGTGTCATTCGAACCAAAACATGCTAGTCTGGTTCTAAAGGATCTTGCACATACCATACTTGTTCAGTTTGGGATGCTAGGATGAAAGGTTCACTGCCAACTCGATTATCTTTGTATAACAAGTGGTTGAAGTTCACTAGTGCAAAGTTAAACTCATCTACTTTTTGGCCCACTCGATTATTAACCCAATTACATTTGAATAGCACAAAACTCATGCCAATAAGGTATTGAACTTCAATGATGTCTATCAACTCTCCATAAAATGTAATATCCCCTGAAACTGGGTTTGCGTCTTGTCGACTAACATAACTCATTTGCGTTGCTTTTAGAATAACACTGCAATTTTGAGTTTTCCTACGAATATCAACCTTCTTTATTCGAAATCAAAAACCTCGATCAACATAAGAACGAAATCGTAAAGCACCTTTGATTGGACCTAAGTCAAAATTTTGAATTTTGCTTGATAGTTCGACATGTTTTGCGAGTTCATTCACCTAATATTATTTGAAAACAAAAGGAAAATTAATTAACAATGAATAAAACTCATAAAGTAATTAGAAGCTTAATAGAAAAGTAAATACTTACATGATCCTTAAACCATGTGTGGAAGTTTTCATTATGAAGGCGGCGGACATGATGTTGTTGTGAAACTTGAGGATAGTTCAGTAAGGTGTTTTCTATACAAATGTGGACAATTATATATCAATTTCAATGTGATGTTCTATGTAATTCCAGTGTTGTTAATAAGTAAATTACTCAATGTATGGTGCAACTGCATCAGAGTTGGAAAGAACATAGCGATGGGCTTGTATATACGTTTCGGGATCAAGTATAAATTGAGTTTTTTTTCCCACGGCATGTCCAGAGTCATTTCCTCTATCATCATTCCTGATCGGTCGGCCAGACATAGTTTCCACATTATTATCTATTTACATTGAACAAAAAGTCATACATCCTTCCATAATAACTGATTTGGCAAATGAGGCCTCGGGATGAGCATGATTGCACATAAAGAGTTTTAGTGTATGAAGGTATTGTTTAATGTGGTACATCCATCAGTAAAGCACTGAGCTAGAAATCAGTAGTTCATCTGCCAAATGAATTGGCAAGTGCTCCATCATATCAAAAACGCTCGGTGAAAATATCTTCTCAAGACTACAAAGAGTAAGAGTCATACGATCCTCAAATTTTTCTATATCAGCAAGAGTATTCACACTTGAGCACAATATTGAGAAGCAATTTCTTAATTCAATTATGGTTTTGACAACATTTTTCGGCAAGACTCTTCGTATAACTATAGGAAGAAGTTGTTGCATTAAAATATGGTTGTCATGGCTCTTCAGTCCCCATATGCTTCTCTCTTGAAGATGCACACATCATGAGATATTAGATGAATAACCATCAGGAACTCTGACATCTTGTAAAACTCTCAAAACAATATCTTTCTCTTTGTTGCTCATCATAAACTCAGTCGTAGCCATATACTGTAGATTTTCACCTCGTGGTTGAGGATGTAGATATGTCCTAATTTTCATTACTTGTAAGTCTTTCCTAGCCTTCAAGTTATCCTTTGTTTTACCTTTCATGCCTAAGAGTGTAAAAAATACGTTATCTCACACATTCTTTTCAATATGCATAACATCAAGATTGTGGCGAATTAAATTATTCTCCCAATATGGCAATTCAAAGAATATACTCTTTTTCTTCCAATTTAGTCTTATTCTTGAAAACTTACCTTTTGTTGATTTAACAGCCTCCTTCTTCATTTGTTCTCTTTCCTTTATATATTCAATTTTAATACCAAGGTCATTTAATTTTCGCAAAACTTGTGATCTTGATAACTTACGAGGTGGAGGCCTCATATCAACCTTCCCATTAAATGCTGATTTTTCTTTCCGAGACCTATGACGTTGAGGTACAAACCGACGATAACCCCAATAACAAAACTTACCACCATTTTAAATCTCGTCGCTTGACGATCCTTATTACAATACGTACATGTTAATTCCCCTTTTGTGCTCCATCCAGATAGCATGGCATATGCGTGGAAATCACTAATTGTCCACAACAATGATGCATGCAACTGAAAATTTTGTTTACTCGATGAATCATAACTGGATACCCCTTTCGACCATAACTCTTTTAACTCGTCAATCAATAGTTGTAAAAACACATTAATTTTATCATTGGGCCCTTTTGTACCATCAATAAGAGTCGACAAAATTAGGTTAGGTTGCTTCATGCACCACCATAGGGGGTCGTTCAATGGCGTTAGCATAACAGGCCAAGCACTATGACTAATGCTCATGTTACTAAATGGAGTGAATCCATTGGTTGATAAACTAAGTCTAATGTTACGATTATCACTTGAAAAAGATGGGTTTCTCTCTTCAAATGTTTTCCAAGTAAGAGAGTCTGCAGGATGCCTCATCACGCCATCATCAACTCGTTCCTCTACATGCCATTTCATTAGCGGAGCGATATGTGATGACCAAAACAATCTCTGCAGTCTCAACTTCAAAGGGAAATATCTTACCTTTATTATGTCCACTTTTGCACTTGGATTACTCAATTGAAGCTGATCAACATCATTGACACTATCCTTTTTATATCTTAAAGCCTCACAAATGTCACACTTATCAAGATTCTCCATCTGATTTCGAAATAACATACAACCATTAGGACAAGCATCCCAAGTTTCATAATTGAAACCCAAATTCGTTGTTATCTTGTTGGCTTGATAGAAAGATTTAGGAATCTTTACATTAGGGAATGATTTCCCCAATAATGCCAACAACATTATAAAAGAACGATTTGTCCACCCATTAAGTTGCTTCAGGTGCAAGAGATCAACTATGAATGAGAGTTCTGTAATACCCTTGGGATAATTCTCGTACAAATCATTTTTTGCCTTTTAAAAAGGTTTAAAATATATTGGCACATTTTTATTAGACCCTATAACATCTTCAGTTATGGGCTCTGCATTGCCCATATTATCCTCCATGAGTGGAATCCCCCTTACCTCATGAAGCATCCAAGTCATGTCAGCCCCTAAATTTGATTCAAATAATGAAGGTTGATATTTTGTTAGTCTTAATTTTAGTGTGTGTGTGTGTATACACACACACACACACACACACACACACACACACACACACATATATATATATATATATATATATATATATATGTATATATATATATATGTGTGTGTGTGTGTGTGTGTGTGTGTGTGTGTGTGTGTGTGGAGCCAAGAGACTTTATATACAACATGCGTACTATTTATATACAACAAATGTCTCACAATGTAATCTTAAATGATTTTGTCATTTAAGATCCCGTTGGCACAGTTATACATCTAGCAAGCAAAGAAAATATTGTAAAATGAAAATGATAATGATAATGATTGCAAATATATTTATAAGACATCTAAAATATAACTTTGAATACAATTTTTATAACACGTGATTTTATTTAAGGATACAGCAAGAATTTATTCCTTTGCTTACAGATTTCAAAATAAAGACACTTTATAAGGTCGTGTGGC
Organism: Sambucus nigra; assembly: GCA_949130495.1. Taxonomy (NCBI): domain Eukaryota; kingdom Viridiplantae; phylum Streptophyta; class Magnoliopsida; order Dipsacales; family Adoxaceae; genus Sambucus; species Sambucus nigra. The sequence continues at coordinate 59,966,616 of OX422209.1, read as the reverse complement.
TTAGCTGAAACTATTTCGTATCAGGATAGGTGTTCCAAAATGTCAGTCAAGAATAAAGAAAGAACTCGTGTAAATAATTACAAAAGAATAAATAGCAAGAATCACAAAAGCTCAATATATAACTGTTGTTATTATTATATGTGTGACAAAAACCTCTAACAACAATAAATCACAAATAAGAGCTTGGAACCTCGGCATATCAAATTATTTTTTCCCATTTTATATAAGAATTTTTTTTTATAAGTGATATATGTATATATATACACAAGTAGTCTTGAACCAAATCTCATAAAAAAAAGTGTCGGTATATATATTTACATAGGCATCAAAACCAATCACAAACAGATCATCAGACATGAAAAAAAGGAGGTCTGCTATTTTGAGTCCATATTGCTCTGCCCATTCATTTTATTGGTGGTGTAAGTTCTTCTAAAATTAAACTATGAAAAGTAACAAAAATCACACAAACTATATATAAAATTGTGCCACCCCTACTCCTAATGGTGTCAAAACAAATTATTTGGTAAATATCTTTTCAAAGAGTAGATTATTGTAAAAACTTTATAAACTTGAGAGTGACCTTGAGGGCCACCCTCCCTAAAATCATTTTGTAAAAAAATGTTTTTCTTGTGAGTAGGCTCTTGGCTACTCACTTCAGTTATAACTAAGTGTGGGATATGTAAGGGCTTATGTCACTCCTAGAGTCCTTCTACTAGTATTCTCTCTATCTTAAAGTGCTAAATGGTTGATTTACTGAATAAACCTTATCTCTCAGCCAGGAAATCCCAATTGACCTGCTTGAGCGTTGCCTACTCAACTAGACTACATATACAAGTAAATAAATATTAATACTTTGTTATTTTTAAGTAACACGTCTTTGGGATGAGGCCAATCATGGTGGACCTCCTCGCCCTTTATAATTTTTGTAATACGTGATTTGGGATAAAAGAGCCACTTAAGGTGAACCTCCTTGCCCTACCTCTTTTTTAAAGGTATCAGCTTGGGTAGAGGGGCTACTCGTGGTGAGTCCCCTTACCCTGGATCTTTTTTATGGCCTTCACTCTAAGGTAGAGGTTATTCTCGTGGTGAGCCTCCTCACACTTGGCCTACGTAGATAGATAATTTTACATACAATAACAGTGCTTAGTTCAAACTCCGCCCGAATTGAATTTGAGCTTAAGTTTTGGCTCAAACTCGACCCGATTCAAACTCAATTAAAGTTCACCCCAATTTAGCGAGCTGAGAAATCAAGCTTTCTTGGCCCAAATGATAGGCCTATCTTTATCATCGAAGCTCCCATACATGTCATCTTTGATTCGGACGCTGCCTAACATTTTATCCAGCCTTTCCGACCTAGACTCCAAATCAAATTTGACATTACATGAGTCTTTAATATTCTCTTCTTACTCCATAATCCTAGACTCGTGAAAATTCCTAGCCTCTTCAAACGTGAGAAGCTCCTTCTTGAAATCCTTCCTCTACCGCTATCTCTCTCTCCCTCAACATACTGAAGCTTATCCTTAAGAGTCCTCTCACATGACCTAAGATTCTCAATCAATTTATCATTATTGTCACCAATGGCACGTTTCTTCACGATAGTTACTAAATGCAAGTTGGCATTTTTTAACTTCAACTACTCAGTGTACAACTCATGAAAGCCCACTCTTCATCTTCTTTTTCATTTCTCATCTACTCACTAGCTTGGGTACCTAAATATTAGACCTTAGAACCACGATGCATATAATTATCTTCAATGGGGGAAGACACTTCATTTATGCCCACATGATAGGCCATGAAAGCCGTGTAGTTGTGATCAATGGGGGAATTAACTTCATATTTTGACTCACTATCACTAAGGGTGGTATTGTATACCTTCGGTTTCTTACTCTTCTTCTTTATTCTAGTGGGACGTTCACGAGAATAATTCTTAAAACCATAGCATTGAAAAAACTTGTCCCGGTCATCCACTTTTTTAGGACCATCCATATTCTTACTATAGTGGTCGATTAAGTCCTTAGGCTTATTTACAAAACTCTTCTAAAATATATTCTTATTTCTAATCTTAAGATACTTCTTGAACATCCTAGCAAACCTAGATATCTCTTTAACATCAAGCTCACCATCACTATTAGAATCCGACAGTTCCTATTTTCGAGCTTTCAAGGCAATGCCATTGTTTCCATTTTCTTTAAAGGACACATCTTGATCTCATATGTTTGAAGTTCACACATTAGTTCTTGGACTCTCATAGAACCGAAACCACCTAGGGAATCTAGGACTATGACTTTGGTGCTAAATCTTTCAGGCAACAACCTTAAGATTTTTTACACAACTCTAGACTCGACGATTAATACACCTCAAATTTTTTACCAGTTATTAACCAATAACGGGTTATGTATGGATGAATGATAACTTGATTAATCATTTTAGTGAATAAATAAAGGGAATTATATTGGCATCCAATTACACTTAGACCTGGTAACGAGTCATGTCGAGTCGAGTCGTGTTCGTGTCAATTTTTATTGTGTTCGAATTTTATTGAGTTCGTGTCCGAACGAGTGACTTTTTTGTTGTGTGAAAAATCCATATTCAAACCCAATGCATTATCTTAACATGTCATGTCATATTCACCCATCATTACCCATTAAATTATTAATTAATTTTGACTCGTACATAAGTTGACATATTAGCTCATTTTTAAGCATAATTAGACCCATTAATTCATTGACATTATTAATTCTCTCATTTAGTAGACGTTGTTATGATTAAATTAACATTAAGCAATATGAACTCTTTATAAGTCCCAATAATATATCATATTTAATTAAATTAATAGGTCTTAATGGGTGAAGGGGGTCAACGCCACCCGATTCATTTACTATCGTGTCTTATCAGGTTGACACTGATATGATCCAAAACCATTAAGGCTCCAAACATTAAATCATACCTTCGTATTGGCTCATGTCGTGTTATCGTTTCGTGCCTCGTTTTACCAAGTCTAACTACACTACATTAACAATACCACTATCTATGAGTCGTCATGAATATGTCAACTAAATAAGACAATGTAGAGAGCTATAGTGACTTTCGACAGCAAGACGACTAATGAAAAATTAATACATAAAGTGTAAAATGGTATTTGACAATAGACATTAATATTGTGTGTGTGTGTGTGTGTGTAGAAAATAAAAACTTTATTAATAAGACAAGTAGAAAAGCCCTACCATGGTGGCTGTTACAAGGAATTGAAGGGATACATTGCAAGGGTCACCTTTAGAGGAGATATTAGACATTGAAACCTAAGATAATTCATGACTAAAAAGCTAATGAAAATAAGCAAATTATGTTGTAATAGATCTAACGGAGTGAACCCTGAAAGTTCGTCTTAAAGTGTTCCATAGTAGACTGAAGAATGTCCGTGACTGAATCAAAGGTGTTGAAGCAAAGGTTTTGAGATCCATGGTTAGCAAGACAATCTGCTACAAAGTTTGACTCTCTCCAACAATGGATATATGTTACCTGGACTTGAGGGGAAATCTTTAAAATGAGCTTGAATATATTAATTAGGGAAGCGAGGAGGTTTTTTTTTATTTTTGCTTGAAGCACATCAATTGAGAACTTAGAGTCACTCTCCATAATCACATTAGAGAGTTTAATAGAAACAAAAAGTCTTAAGCAACTCAATATATCCTTACATTCTGCCTTATTATTTATTTATATCCCTACAAATTCTGAGAAAGATTTAACAAAACAACCTTTATGGTCTTTGATTATTCCAATAGAGCCTGGAAAAATTGAATTGCCTTTGGATGCCCCATATGTGTTCAATTTAAAGAAGCCTATATTTGGCTTGATCCACTTGAGCAACTGAAATTCCTTATTTCTCTCTTTGCGTAGGAGGGTAGTGTGATTGGGGTCTGAGAAAAACTAGAACTTGTGAGGCGTGACCCACTCCAATGGACTCTATGTTCAAGTTCCTCAAAGTATTAGAAGCATCTTCTGATAGAAAACCCTTCTCTTCTGGTAAAAATGGAGTGAACACTATGACCTCTTTCCTGTAAGAAGATGAACTTCACCAACAATAATAGTAACTTAGAGAGAGAGATCTCCCGAGGATGGTTGTAATGATGGGAGTGAAGAGATAAGAATTTATCACTTAGATAGAGAGTAGGGAGAGCATAGCAGGTCTCGTGTGATTTTGACAGAGTAATAACTTAAACTTGAGTTTATGATCTGATTTGACATTACCAAAGGGTTTTATTTATAGGCGAATACTAAGACTGATTGAGGCCTTTGGGGGTGCTAAAAATGAGAGGTAACTTAGAGGGACAAGGTCTGTAATATACCCTTTTATTCTTACTTGGTCTGTAGCTGCCTATCCCATCTGACAAACGACACCTGGTGTAAACCAAAATCAAAAAGAAAGTATGTCTCTTAATGGTGACAAAACATATGATTTGGTAAATATCTTTTAAAATGGTAACTTGATGTATGAACTTTGTAAACTTGAAAGTGACCTTAAGGGCCACCCTCTCTAAAATTATTTTGTAAAAAAATGTTTTTCATGTCAGTAGCCTCTTGGCTACTCACTTCAGTTATAAGTATTGTATGTGTAAGGACTTGAGTGACTCCTAGAGCCATTCTACTAGTATTCTCTCTATCTTAAAGTGTTAAATGGTTGAGCTTGCTCAACAAACCTTATCTCTGAGCCACTAAGCCAAAACTCCTAGAAAATCCCAATTGGTCTGCTTGAGCCTTGCTTGCTCAACTAAGCTACATGTACAAGAAAAAAAATATTAGTACTTTGTTATTTTCTAAGTAATAAGTCTTGGGGATGAGGCCACCCATGCTGGACCTCCTCTCCCTTTGTCATTTTTATAATATGTGATTTGGGATAGAGGAGACACTCAAGGTGGACCTCCTTGCCCTACCTCTTTTTCCAGGGTATCATCTTGGGAAGAGGAGCCACTCAAGGTGAACCTCCTCACCCTACCTCTTTTTCTAAGGTATCAACTTGGGCAGAGGGGCTACTCGTGGTGAGCCTCCTCGCACTTGGCCTTTTTCTGTGGCCTTCTATCTTAGGTAGAGGGGTTACTCGTGGTGAGCCCCCTCATCCTTGGCCTTTTTCTATGTCCCCATTCTTGGGTGGAGGGGTTGCTAGTGGTGAGTCCCCTCACCTAGGTATTACATCTGGTCATAGGGCCACTCAACGTGGACTCCCTCGCTCTAAATCTTTTCTTACTAATTTGGGCAGTGGAAGCCCTTCTAAGTGGGATCACTCACCACGGGCTATTTTGGAATAGTAGATGAATGCCCCTCTACACTTTGATAAGCTTTAGGTTGACTCACCGTAAGAACTGATGGAGCTGAAATTATGATTGAAGTTGGAATCTTTGATGAGTTGAATAACTTTGTTGATGATGTTACTACTATTCATATTGATTCTATCAAAGTTATTTTTATTCCAGCTGATCCATATTTCCCATATCACAACTCCGGGAATAATGCAGATTAAGTATTTGAGGAAGTCTTCTTTAGGCCTTCTCATCCACCATGACATGAGGATAGATTGGATGGAAATAAAGGAAATTCTTATTCCAAAAATATTAACGAAGTAGTTCCAAACTTTAGAGGCAATTGGACAATTAATAAATAGATGGCACATCTCTTATTCTGCTTGATTAGCTAAAAAAATTACCATATTTTGGATATTTTTGCCAATGGGCACTTTATTGTAAATGCATTTCCACGGTAATATATTGAAATTTTTTGAGGAATGAATGGATTGGATAAAGATTGCAAAGAAATGAAGAATGGATTGGAGACATGATGGACTGTAAGGCAGTCTTTATAGAGAAATTCACATCAGTAGATGGAGTCTTGTATAAGGATCCATTAATTTTTTGAATGAGCTTGTTGGTGTCTTCTTTGATAATCATGGTCCTTTTGTAAGTTGCTGAGCTAGTAATTGCTGAACATGCTTTATATTTTGTCCAGAAGAACTGTCTTCGATTTTGAGATTCCACTAAATTTTCATAAATGCAGTAGTGCATATGTTTGAGAGTTATTGAAGCCAAGACCACCAACTTTTAATGGATAGCATCGACTTTTCCAATTCAACCAATGATGTTTTTTAACAAATTCCTGAGAAGTGCCCCATAAGAAATTGCTTAAGACTCTTTGGATATGATTGAGGGTTCTAGTAGGGAGCTTAAAATTAGTAATTACATTGACGGGGATTGAAGCTAAGACTAATAAGATAAGGGTTCTCCTCCCAGCAAAGGACAAAAATTTGGATTTCCACCCTGCCACTTTTTTTTATTGAATTGATTAAGTCTTCAAAGTAGGCATGCTTGCTTCTGTCATAAAAAATAGGGCAACTAAGGTATTTTAAGGGAATTTTCTTCTGTTTGAGGTTTCTAATATCGCTTTTCTTTTGACCTACTTAGGGAATCACGGGTATAAAAGCTACTTTTTGCAAAATCCACTAGCTGACCTAAGGCTTTCTCATATTTATTGAGGAAACAAAGCAGGTTTTTAAGACTTCTAGAACCTCCATTACAGAAGACAATGAAGTCATCATCAAAGCTTAAGTTTCTGATCAGTGGGCATCCATTAGGGTGTGAGAAAGCTTTGACTTTGCCTATAACCATATATTTGTGAGTTCCTTCATTTAAAACTTCAGTAACTAAAACAAAAAGCCTAGGGAATAGAGGATCACCTTATTTTAGGCCTTTAAATGACTTGCAGAAACCTACATTATGCCTATTAGTGATGATTGAGAACCAATTATTTGCAATTCACCTCCAAATTCTATTTATCCAAACTTTTGTAAAGCCAAATTTTCTAAGGGTTTTAATGAGGAATAACCATGCTAATATATCATAAGCCTTTGACATGTCAACTTTTATGACCATATTGGATCCACGAGCTTTTCCCTCTATTATGCCCATCATCTCTTGGCAAAGAAGGATATTGTCATAAATGTTCCTACCCTTAATGAAACCTCGTTGAGATTTATCAATAATGGAAGGTAAGATTAAGGAGAGTGTAGAGGAAAGGATTTTGTGATAATTTTGAAGAAGAAATTGAATAGACTGATTCGTCTAAATTCTGAACATGAGGCAGCATTCTTTAACTATGTTACTCCAGTATTTAGGTAGCTCCCCTCCTGAGAAGAAATAGGTAATAGCTTTTAAGCTGTCTCCCTTGATAAATCCTAGAATTTTTGGTAAAAAATTTCAAGATAGACATTAGGACCTGCACTTCTCTCAGCACTTAGGTTAGATATGGCTTGCCAAACTTCCTCTTCTAAGGGGTCAGCATCAAGTAGGTTGTTTTGAGGATCTGAAACTCTAGTTTCAATGACTTGAAGCAACTTATCTTCACTTTCTATACTGACTGGACTGAACAAAGTTTGAAAATATTTTATTAATTTCCCTTTAATACCTTCCATAGTATATACCCAAGCTCTATTTTCCTATTTGATTTGTGGATCATCAGTTGTTGCCTCTTTATTTTGACATAAGTATGCAAGAATTTTGTGTTGGAATCTCCTTCAACTAACCATTTATCTTTCATTTTATGTTGTAATATGATTCTTCAATTCTCAAAGCATTTAGAAATTTAGCCTTGGATTGAGATAGATGAATTGTGTTCTCATTGGAAGGATTTTTCTCATAATGCACTTCAATTTCAAGAACCTCATCTTCTATGATATTGACCTATTCAAAAATGTCTTTGTAAGAATATTTGTTCCGTCTAACTAGATCTGATTTCAACCTTTGAAGTTTAGTAGAGAAAGCTCTAAATGGATAACCATCCACTGAATTGGCCTAAGACTTGGAAATGACCTCTTTGATTTTTTGGTGAGAGCGCCACATACTTTAGAATTTGAATGGTTTAGGTGAGGAATCTAAAGCGGGTGGAATAAAGAAAAGAAGGGGATATCAATTTCAAATGGTTTGTTAAGGTGAGTGAGATGGATATTTGGGAAGATTGATAACCATTCAAACGATACTAACTCTCTATCTAGCCTTGCCCATATATAGCCTTGATCTTTGAAGTTATGCCATGTGCATTTGGATCCTGAGAACCTTACTTCAATTAAAGCAACAACGGAAATGAAACTTGTGAAGTCTTCTACTACACCATAATCAATGTCATTACCTCCTAGTTTTTCTTCACTACTAGTAACCACATTAAAATCTCCCATAATTAACCAACGTTGTCCCATTGTGATAGATTTGTGTCTGAATAAGTTATCCCATAGAGGAAGTCTTTCTTGTCTAGTAAATTTAGCGTACACAATTGACAAAAAAACCTCTGTAGGGAATTGTTCATGATGAAATTTAAGGAGCATCACTTGATCATTATCGTCTATAGTCTTGCAATGAATTCCAAACCTCCATATTAACCAGATTTTATTGGATGAATTTTAAAAACCTCCCTCAAAATTGATTACTTTTCTGAAATCTTCAATCTCATCCGTTTTAGATTTAGGTTCTAGTAAGGCAATGAATGGAATAATGTCAAATTTACAAAGATTTTTAACACTTCTTTTGGTTGAATGCTTTGAAAGGCCTATAATATTCCACATAATGAAATTAATCATTGGGAACAGTTAGGCTTAAAATTTAATGTTACCTTAGAGGCAGCTCTTGTAAGTCTTCTATACATTTAATAGGTTGAGTTTTGATCTTTTTGGAATCCAATTTAATATGCATAGTGGGGAGGTATTCTATAGGTTTCAAAGCATTTTTACCATTCCAATTATTTTGTTTCTCCATCTTCTTTGCCAGATCTTTTAAGAATAACAGAAGTTTTTCCATTAGAGGGGGACTGCCTTCTTCATTGAGTATCATGGAGTGACTTTCTATCAATTTGTGGAAGGTTTGTCGCTCCTGGAGGGAGCAGCAAATTTTCTACAACCAAGATTTCTTCAGGTTCCACTTCTACATCTTGGATTTTGTTTATGAATGTTTGGATTTTGGATAAGAGTTTAAGAACGTGATCAGTGGAATTAGTTTTTTGTATAGTGAAAGTTTGAGTGGACTTTTGATCGGATATTTTAGATAGGAGCTTTGAAGAGGGATTAGTTAACGAGTCTTTAGTGCCCACTAAGTCTTTACTGCCGACTAAGGATAGGTTTATGGTTTTAGATTGTTCTTTAGGATCTTGGGTACTGATGAGTTGCTCTTTTCCCACACCTAAAAGGGTAAGATGTTTATTGGTATGCTGAGTAGTTATTTCTTGATTAATCGATCTTGCCTTTGTTCTTCCACCAAATCCTTCTTATTCAAGATACACCTTGAGTTTTCATGCCCCATTTTAAAGCATTCAATACAATATTTTGGGATGTCTTCATATGAGATTTTTTTCCAGAATCCATCTTCCCCACAACCAATTTTCAAACGTTTAGGTCTATAAGCAAGAAGATCCAATTCAACACAAACTCTTGCCATGCTTGGTATATTACAAGAAGCAGTTGATCTATCCAATTTGATAGGATGACCTACTACATGGGCAATAGAGTAAAAAGATGATTTTGAGAAGAAGTGTATTGGAAGGGATAAGAAGGTGATCCAAACTGAAGCGATATGACTTTCTTTTTCAGGCCTAAAATCTAGGCTCCATTTAAATGTCTGCTTTGGGAATTTTCCAAAAAAAACATTGATTTCTTATCCAAAGTCTTGTAAAGTCTTCAACAAACAACTTAATGAATATATGCTTTTGATCTATAAGATCAATCTGAAAGGCACCTTTTAGACTTATAGTGTGGAAGGTCTTGTGAATATCATCAATAGGGGGTTTGCCATGGGAGAACTTCCCAACTATAGAGAGTTTTAAAGGATCGGATAATTTTTTGATATCATCAAGTGAAAAATGGATCGCCGGTTCACCTTTGTAGGGGGATTTTTGAATAAGAGGGATATCATTAGGAGAAGATGACTCATTTACAACACATGCAAAGGATTTGTTCCAAGCATGATGAGGATCATGAGGTTTCGCATTAGAATTTAGGATGTACGTAGGGGTTTCCATACAACCCTAATTAAGGTTTGGACGGTATATATATATATATATATATATATATATATATATATATATATATATATAGAGAGAGAGAGAGAGAGAGAGAGAGAGAGAGAGAGAGAGAGTGTTAGACTATAGTACATCATGCTCTATACATCACCCGTGCATCACACCTAATTTTACGCCCTATAAAACTTTTTTTTCAAATTTTATATTTTTCTCTTGAAATTAACCTTCCAATTAACCCATATGCAAAAAAGAGGTCAAAATACGTTTTGTAACTATTTTTAAAAAATCCACAAAAAACTGCTAAAAATACCTTATTTATAAGGGTCTGCGCCAGCAGTTTTTGTGGATTTTTTAAAAATAGCTACAAAATGTATTTTGATCTAATTTTTTGCATATGGGTTGATTGGAAGGTTAATTTCAAGAAAAAAAATATAAAATTTGAAAAAAAAAATTTAGGGCCTAGAATTAAGTGTGATGTACGGTGTAATGTATAGTGCATGATGTAGGTGAGCCTTCCTCTCTCTCTCTCTCTCTCTCTCTCTCTATATATATATATATATATATATATATATATATATCCACCTACATCATGATCTATACATTACAAGCTAATCGTAGGTTCTAAAAACATTCTTTTTCCAAATTTTTTATTTTTCTCTTGAAATTAAACCTTCTAATAAACCCATGTTCAAACTATTAGATCAAAATACATTTTGTAGATATTTTTAAAAAATTCACAAAAAACCTGCTCAAAATACCTAAGGGTCTGCGCCAACAACTTTTTATAATTTTTTTAAAAATAGCTAAAAAATATATTTTGACCTAATTTTTTGAATATGAGCTGATTAAAATATTAGTTTCAAGAGAAAAATAAAAATTTTGGAGAAAATTTTTCTTAGGATCTAGAAATAGGTGTGATATATGGTGTGATATATACATCATGATGTAGGTGAGCCTCTCTCTCACTCTCTCACTCTCTCTCTCTCTCTATATATATATATATATATATATATATATATATAAGAGAGAGAGAAAGAACATGAGAGAGTATGCGCTTGCATTCAAATGAGAAAATTATATATTAAACACCTTTTAACTCAAACAAACCCTAAACATGCAACTATGTGTGATTTAATCAAGAAGTAGATCATGAAGATAAATCAAACACACACAATTGAGGAAAAATCCCCCTAAGGGGAAAAACCATTTATTTTCATTATAATATTGTAACTATACAATTTCAAATTATAATGAAAATACAAGTGACTAAGAATTATCCTCAGGTGTCGGATTCTGTAGTTGGCGACTGAAAATATCCCTTTCCAGGAGGGCTGCAATGAAGAATAAGAAGAACAATCTTCTCCACAAGGGTTGAACAACAACTGGTTGTGTTCCAGGGTTACAAACAGATTCACAAATGAATGAGAGGTTGTGTGAATCAACAAAAATTGGAGTCTTGGGACTCAAAAGGTGAAGACTTAGAGTTTTTGTACTTTGAAAATCGTGTGTATAAGTCTTAGAAGACCACTTCCCGTAGTGGGTTTATAAAGGAAACGTTTAGCCTAGAAAATCTGACCACGATCTGTTGAAGTTTATCCCAGGCGGACCGGTCCGGGTCTGAGGCGGATCGGTCCCGGTAGGCGGACCGGTTCTTTTTATTTTTGGCTTCTTCGGTTCGCTTGCGGTCCGGGGTGTACTGGCTTTTCAGCAGGTGGACCGGTCCGGGTCTGAGGCGGATCGATTCTTTTTCCAGGGCGGACCGGTCCGGCCTGTCAGACTTTTATTCCTCTTCTTCTTTTGATATTCGGATCCGTTGATGGCTGTATGAATCTTTAAATTTCTTCAACGGTGTAACGGCGTACGACATAACAAATTGATAATGGACAAAAAATGTCTTTACAAATCTCCCCCTATGTCTATACCGGTACATACATAAAAACAAACATCCGAATTATCAACCAACTAAAAATGCCTATACAAATCTACCCTTCCATGAACCCAAAACTGGAAAGATACAATTGAATAAGACTTCAACGTTTGTTCTTCAACTCTTCAGGAATCTTCAACGCTTTTCTCATCAGGGTGTGCAATCCAATATTAATCCATGTAGTACCTACACACATGAGAAAAAGCAAAATACCAAGTGACGTATCGAGTTTGAAATGAGATAAACAGACATGCCAATATGCTAATTGGTGATAAACAACTCAACACTACTGTAATACCCCGTATTTTTATGATATTTATTTTTGGGGGGATTAATTGAATTTAAATGTGTATTAATTGGAAATTAATCCGGATAAAAATACTAGCGAGATGCGAGTTGGTATTTGATTTTATTAAGTATATATGACTATATATGAATATTGAACTATGAAACTTGTCATGAGATTGAAATACGGCAATTTGGAAATTTTGTTGAGACGCGTGTGACAGTTGCGTCAGGAATATAATTATTTGAATTTAAAAGTGAATTTCATTTCTATTAACCGTATGGTCATTTTGAGTGCGCCAACGCATCCGGAAGGGTCGAAATAGTCAGAAAACACTAGCCAGAGGTTTAGTTTGGGTCCCGGGGCATTTTTAGGCCATACCGGCAACATAAAAGGGTAGTTTGGTAATTTTAAATTTTTGGGAATTAAAACCAACGAAAATTAGGAATTAAAAATCTGATTTGGTAATTACCCACTAAACCCACTACCTACATCTTATGACTTAATGGGCTACGGGGGTTATTGGAATTGGTTCCAAAAGTTTCCTAAGGTAAACCCTAGCCACCATTACCATCCTTAGAGAAGAGCTTGTAGAGAGAGAGAAGGGAAATCCTGCAGAGAGAGAGAGAATCATTCATCTTCAACATCAAATCAGAGAAATACACAAGGCAAGTGGTTTAATTTACATTATTTTGCAGTGAATGTTTCTTCCATGCTTAGAGAAATTCTAAAATTTCATTTGTTTGGGAGATTGATGAAAACCCATAAAGTTTGAGTTATAAATATAATTTTGGATATAGGTTTGCATGTAGAATTGTAATTTGGTGATTATTCTGATGATAATATATCTTGGATGAAAAAAAAATGGATTTAATTAGGCTAATTGGGGATTTAAGAATTTCTAGGGTTCATGTTCTTGAAATTGGGGAAAAAATGTATAGATTTGAAATTTGGATGATGTTTAGAATGAATTAATCCCACAAAACACGTTAGTATGTGACCTAAGTATGTTTAGGGACGATTAGAAACCTTGAACAATTATTGGATTCATGTTTAGATGAGATTAGAGGTGAAGAAAAGTTGGAAAAACGAAAAAGGGAAAATCTGGGCTCGAAACTGGCCCCTCGTTAGAAGACTTGCCCAGGTCGTTCGAACGAGCTCGTTCGAATGAGCTTCTAACGAGTTGACAGTTTGCCTTCTAACGAGTTGACAGTTTGCCTTCTAACGAGAGGGATGTTCGTTCGATGTCTTTCGTTCGAACGAGATCTCGTTAGATGCCCAGTTCGTTCGAACGAACTCTCGTTCGAACAGCCTCGTTCGAACGAGACTTCTAACGAGCTGACAGTTTAGGCTTTTTGGCCTGTTTTGATTTCGCGTGTCCCGTAACCTTGTTCAAATGTAGAGATACCATTTCCTTGATGATTAGTCGATATATTTGGGATATTTGGGACTTAATGAGGAGTAAAACATAGCTGTGTGATTTGAACCAAATGGAAATTATGGATTAGGACGTGAGTGTCTATTACGGTGTGGGAATGATTGACGGTTTGAATAATGATATTAACCCGGGTTATATATATTGTGTAACATTATAAGTCGGTAAGAGAATAGGAAGTGTATCACAAATAAATATGGTAATAACTAAGATGTGTGCATGCTTAGTATATATGATTTGATGTGTATGACATACCTACCATACTTGCTATCACGGGAGGTTTACGTTCGCTTAGGGCCCTCTAATCCTTGGGTTGCCCAGATTTAGACTGGTACCTCGAGAGCATAGGTCAGCGAAGGACTTATTGGGATGTTAATAAGTCTGCTGATCGTGGGAGCGTAGGTATGTGCGTAACCCATGTGATGTGACTGTGTTCGCCTCCATTGTTTGTGATTTGCTATTATCTGAGAACGATTCCTGAGTGATTCGGAATGCGTGATCCTTATGTACGTGATGTACCGGGATGGATAGCAGAGTATGTGTGCACCGCAGCTTAATCTCGGGTGCTTGTATTGTATATTTATGGCGTGGCTAATATACACTTATATTAATGAGAACTTTCATGTAGGTATTGTGTATATAATTACGGAAACGCTTTGAGTAAATATAAAGGGACAACTTGAAATGAATTGTATTGTTTAATTGAGAATCCGAGTGTTTGTAAAGTCTCTATTTAATTGATAACATTAGAATGTATAATGAGATCCGAGTAGAAAGGTTAGAACTCATGTCAGTTTAGTTAGATGTAATTATCACTTAGATGGGTGCTATACGTTAGGGGTGCACAATTAGACGAGAGGTGAGCATTTCATGTGAGTGCACGTCCTAACATGTATTTTGCATTCGTTGTTTTAATGTTATTAAATCAATTGTTGTTTTTAAAATAATCTCCACTTTCGGGCTCCGACCCGTTTGCTTTCAAATCTACTTTTTGTAAAAACCATTTTAGGTGCCCAGCCACAAGGACACCATGCATAGGATTTTCATTCAGGTGACGAGCTATAGCTGTTTGTGGAAGCTACAGGACCTTGCGAGTAGACGCTTCTTTCATCTTGACTCCATATTCAGTATTCATCAGTTGTAGGTCATGTCGCCCATTTCCATTAGTGTTATTTCCTATTTCAGATTTTCAGACTTTTGGCATTGTAATTAATTCAGGATACTTTGTTTTATTTAGTTCAGCTGTGGGATTGTTGTGAGGAGTTTTTCCTCCGGACTTAATATTTATGTTGTTGGTTATTCTATTGTTTCGTTATGGTTAATGTTGTTATTCTATTATTAGCCTCTTATTGCATGTTAATCAGAGTTAATTTAAAATTTGGCAACTCACTTTTTAAATACTAGGTAGTTAGTAATCATTAAAATGTTTTCGACAGTGATGCTATTAACTGAACCAACTTGGCATTTTGTATTAATTTAATAAAGGAGTAGATACCCGGTATTTAATTAGTCGGGGTGTCACAGGTGGTATCAGAGCATTAGGTTCTAGTGTCCTTTAGGATCTGTACGGCTTATTATGTTTCCGCTGAGCCTTCTTTGATGTAGAGCCCTATGTTTTAGGATTGTTGTATTCTTTTGTATATGCTACGTTCTTCAGCTATTTTGAGTTTATAACTGCGAACTTATAAACTTTATTCTTGTTTCAGATGCCTCCACGACGTGCACAACGGGTTCCCAGGGATGCTACACCAGAACCACAGCCCGCACCAGTTCAGGGCACGATGAATGCCGCCGAGGTTGCAGCCATTGTGGCCCAGGCGGTAAATGCCGCACTAGCCGTAGTTCAGTAGGCACCACCTCAGGCGCTAGTAGTCGCGCCAGTTCAGGCACATGCATTCCCGTCTGCTTGGGAACGTGTACGTGATGCTTTTCAGAAAGCACACCCACCGGAGTTCGCAGGTAGCTCCGATGTTGTGGTTTCGAGTCAGTGGAGGAAGGACATTCAGCGGCACCTGAGGATGTATGAGTGCACCGATGTCGAGAAGCAGATACTAGCTACCTTTAAGCTAGTAGGGTCTGCACTGCAGTGGTGGGAGTCTATTACCACCGTGGAGGAGAGAGATACTCTCAATATACAGGAGTTTTGGGTGCGGTTTGGCCGCAAGTACTTTCCGTCAGCTGTTCACACAGAGATGAGAAGGAAGTTGATGAGCCTCAAGCAGGAGGGTAAGACTGTGGCCGAGTATGAGGCCGAATTCACCAATCTGTTGAATATTGTTCCGGATGAGATACCGACAGAAGAGAAGAAGATACATAAATTTACAGACGGGTTGACTTGGAGGATCCGTCAGCACTTATTGGGGAACCTCTCGTTGGCCACTTATTCTGATGTGGTTAACGTTGCACTGTTACACTGCCAGGATCATCGCTTTCACATGGCTGAGAGCAAGAGGTCAGGAGAGTCCATCCATCAGGGAAGGACTGGGGGAAATGGTGCCAGCGGGGCACAATCTGTTCAGGGGCAGAGACAGGGTGACCAGGGTTCCCAGCAGGGGGATCATAAGAGGTTCAGATCGGTAAATTTCAGGCACAGACAGGGAGGTTTCCGACAGGGCCATCAGGGTCTGAACGGCCATCAGGGCCAGCAGGGTCAGAATGGTCAACAACAGTTTCAGCAGGGCCAGCAGGGCCAGGGGAGGAACGGTGACGGCCACCAGGGTCGGGGGCAGCAGGGACAGAGAGGGGGGAACTTCCCAGGGAAGTGTTACGTTTGTGGCAAGACTGGCCATAAACGCCAGGACTGTCCGGATAGGGGCAGGGCCCCGCAGCAGCAACAGGGTGCTCGACAGGAGCCGCAGAGACCCGTGTTTCCCGCCGCCCTCCCGGTGCCACCACAGATGGCAGCATTACCACCCATTCCAGCGGTTCCAGTTCAGCAGGGGCAGCTGCAGTATGGGAGAGTATACCAGCTTCAACAGGCAGCAGCTCCACAGGCACCACCCGCTATTGAGGGTATGTTTCCTATCCATGGCACTATGGGTCGGGTTTTGTTTGATACGAGGGCAACGCACTGCTTTATAGCTACACATTTTGCGAAAGCCTTAGGATTGTTAGCCACAGCAGAGAGCACAGTGACGTGCGTAGACTCACCATTGGGGAGTGGGTCACTTATTTTCTTTATATGCCGGGGAGTGGGGGTAGAGATTGGTAGTTTGGTATTACCTGCAGACATGTTGGTATTAGATATGCATGAGCACGATGTGATTATTGGTATGGATTGGCTCGCAGCTTATAGAGCCATGATTGATTGCTTCGGTGGGAGCATTGTTTTTGCCATTCCGGGGTAAGAGATGTTTAAAGTGGCGAGGCCTCGCCCAGAGGGAGGCTCGACCGCTCATTTGTATTACATAGAGGAGGATACCTCTAAGGAGGTTGTGATTCCTTTAGATTCGATCCCAGTTGTCAGGGAGTATTCCGATGTGTTTCAGGAGATACCAGGCCTACCCCCCAGCCGAGAGATAGACTTTGTCATAGACTTATTACCAGATACGATACCTATAGCACGCGCACCGTACCGTATGGCTCCGGCAGAGATGCGAGAGCTACGGGATCAGATTGAGCAGTTGTTGGGTCAGGGGTTTATTCGGAGGAGTACTTCGCCATGGGGTGCCCCTGTGTTGTTTGTAAAGAAGAGGGATGGATCATTGAGGTTATGTGTGGATTACCGAGAGTTGAATAAGGTCACGATACGGAATAAGTATCCGTTGCCCCAAATCGATGACTTATTCGACCAGTTGAGAGGAGCTTCTTTCTTCTCAAAGATTGATTTGCGATCGGGATACCATCAGTTGCGTATCAGGGAAGAGAATGTCTCGAATACTGCGTTCCTTACGAGATATGGTTCCTACGAGTTTCGGGTTATGCCTTTTGGTTTGACTAATGCTCCAGCCGTGTTTATGGACTTGATCAATAGGGTGTTCAGAGAGTTCCTAGATCAGTTCGTCATTGTCTTCATTGATGATATTCTGATTTACTCCCAGACAGAAGAGGAGCACGCCGAGCATTTGAGGCAGGTTTTGCAGACGCTACGTCAGAACGAGCTATATGCAAAGTATGAGAAATGTGGGTTTTGGCTGAAGGAGGTCCAGTTTTTAGGACACATTATTTTCGACCGGGGGATATCTGTTGATCCGGGGAAGGTATCCGCGGTGAGGGAGTGGGGACAGCCCACGACACCGACTGAGATCTGTAGTTTCTTGGGCCTAGCAGGATACTACAGGAGGTTCATTCGGGGATTTTCGAAGATAGCGGGTCCTTTGACACATCTGACTCGTAAGGGTGTGCCATTCATCTGAAGTGATGCCTATCAGTTGGCATTTGATGAGTTGAAGGATAAGTTGACCTCAGCACCTGTGTTAGCATTGTCGAGACCGGGAATTGAGTATCTAGTCTACACTGATGCGTCCTTACAAGGACTTGGAGGTGTATTGCAGCAGGAGAGTCAGGCCATAGCATATGCTTCCCATAAGCTAAAGCCTCACGAGAAGAATTACCCCACTCATGACTTGGAGTTAGCGGCAGTGGTATTTGCCCTTCGGATTTGGAGACATTATCTTTTGGGGGAGAAGTTTCGATTGTTCATGGACCACAAGTCCCTACAGTACCTATTCACGCAGAAGGAGTTGAATATGCGGCAGCGAAGGTGGCTTGAGTTTGTGAAGGACTATCAGTTTGATATCCAATATCACCCGGGGAAGGCTAACGTGGTAGCGGACGCGTTGAGCCGTAGGCCAGTAGATGAAGTGGCAGGGGTGTGGAAGGCAAAGTGGAAGGAGTTGGGACACCAGGATGCAGTGGCCCGATCATTCATGTCGGTGATGAATGTTACACCACAGATTGTCACGAGAGTGGTAAAGGCACAAGCAGATGACTCGTTCTATCAGGAGAAGATAGTTCGATTATTAGCAGAGGGAGCCGAGTCCTATACCGTTATCTCAGACGGGGGATTACGCTTCAATGGCAGACTGGTAGTTCTGGAAGGGGAGGAACTGCGACACGAGGTGATGGCAGAGTCGCACGGCTCACGGTTCACGGTACATCCCGGTGGGGACAAAATGTACCAAGACATGAGACGTCAGTATTGGTGGAGCGGGATAAAGAAAGATATTGCCGTGTTTGTTTCTAAATGCGCCACTTGTCAGCTAGTAAAGGTGGACCATCAAAGACCGACAGGACTTTTACAGCCATTGGAGGTCCCGATGTGGATGTGGGAGAGCATCTCCATGGATTTTATCACGGGGTTGCCTACGTCACAGAGAGGTCACGACTCCATTTGGGTGATTGTGGACAGGTTGACCAAAGTTGCTCATTTTCTACCCGTAAGGACAGACTACACTACGGGACAGTATGCCAAGCTCTTTATTGCAGAGATAGTGAGACTTCACGGTGTGCCCCTAAATATCGTGTCTGACCGAGACAAGATATTTGTTTCGCAGTTTTGGGAGAGTTTTCAGGAGGCCATGGGCACGGAATTGCGGTTGAGTACGGCTTATCATTCACAGACCGATGAGCAAATCGAGCGTACCAACCAGATGTTGGAGGACATGTTGCGTATGTGCATCATTGATTTCGAGGGTGGATGGGAGCAGTACCTTCCACTGGTGGAGTTTGCCTACAATAACTCCTACCAATTCACCATTGGCATGGCTCCATTTGAGGCGCTGTACGGTAGACCTTGTCGTTCCCCAGTATGTTGGTTGGAGGTGGGGGACAACAAACTACTTGGGCCGGAAGTGATTCAGGATACTTCGGCAAGGATAGAATTAATACGGAGTCGCATTCGGGTAGCTCAGGATCGGCAGAAGAGCTACGCTGATGCGAAGAGGTTCTTCACGGAGTTCCAAGTGGGGGACCAGGTTTTACTCAGAGTATCTCCTATGAAGGGAATTATGCGATTTGGGAAGAAGGGGAAGTTGGCACCGAGATACGTGGGGCCATTCCTTATCATCGAGCGGATTGGGTCTGTTGCATATAAACTTGGGTTACCGGAGCATTTACATCGAATTCATGATGTGTTTCATATTTCCTCGCTAAGGAAATATCTTAGAGATAATTTGGCTCATTCTCACATTGCTTTGGAGGACATCGATCTCCAGCCTGATAGCTCCTACGAGGAGGGGTCGATTGCTATTTTGGACCGAAGTGAGCGGAAACTGCGGTCAAAGATAGTTCCGTTAGTACGTGTTCAGTGGCGACATCATAATGTCGAGGAGTCCACATGGGAGCGCGAGGATGAGATGCACGAACGTTATCCAGATTTGTTCTTACCAGGTACTTTCTAGTTCCGAATTTCAGGACGAAATTCGGTTATTAGGGGGGAAGTATGTAATACTCCGTATTTTTATGATATTTATTTTTGGGGGGATTAATTGAATTTAAATGTGTATTAATTGGAAATTAATCCGGATAAAAATACTAGCGAGATGCGAGTTGGTATTTGATTTTATTAAGTATATATGACTATATATGAATATTGAACTATGAAACTTGTCATGAGATTGAAATACGGCAATTTGGAAATTTTGTTGAGACGCGTGTGATAGTCGTGTCAGGAATATAATTATTTGAATTTAAAAGTTAATTTCATTTCTATTAACCGTATGGTCGTTTTGAGTGCGCCAACGCGTCCGGAAGGGTCGAAATAGTCAGAAAACACTAGCGGCGGGTTTAGTTTGGGTCCCGGGGAATTTTTAGGCCATACCGATAACATAAAAGGGTAGTTTGGTAATTTTAAATTTTTGGGAATTAAAACCAACGAAAATTAGGAATTAAAAATCTGATTTGGTAATTACCCACTAAACCCACTACTTACATGTTATGACTTAATGGGCTACGGGAGTTATTGGAATTGGTTCCAAAAGTTTCCTAAGGCAAACCCTAGCCACCATTACCATCCTTAGAGAAGAGCTTGTAGAGAGAGAGAAGGGAAATCCTGCAGAGAGAGAGAGAATCATTCATCTTCAACATCAAATCAGAGAAATACACAAGGCAAGTGGTTTAATTTACATTATTTTGCAGTGAATGTTTCTTCCATGCTTAGACAAATTCTAAAATTACATTTGTTTGGGAGATTGATGAAAACCCATAAAATTTGAGTTATAAATATAATTTTGGATATAGGTTTGCATGTAGAATTGTAATTTGGTGATTATTCTGATGATAATATATCTTGGATGAAACAAAAATGGATTTAATTAGGCTCATTGGGGATTTAAGAATTTCTAGGGTTCATGTTCTTGAAATTGGGGAAAAAATGTATAGATTTGATATTTGGATGATGTTTAGAAAGAATTAACCCCACAAAACACGTTAGTATGTGACCTAAGTATGTTTAGGGACGATTAGAAACCTTGAACAATTGTTGGATTGATGTTTAGATGAGATTAGAGGTGAAGAAAAGTTGGAAAAACGAAAAAGGGAAAATCTGGGCTCGAAATTGGCCCCTCGTTAGAAGACCTGCCCAGGTCGTTCGAACGAGCTCGTTCGAACGAGCTCATTCGAACGAGCTTCTAACGAGTTGACAGTTTGCCTTCTAACGAGAGGGATGTTCGTTCGATGTCTTTCGTTCGAACGATATCTCGTTAGATGCCCAGTTCGTTCGAACGAACTCTCGTTCGAACAGCCTCGTTCGAACAAGACTTCTAACGAGCTGACAGTTTAGGCTTTTTGGCCTGTTTTGATTTCGCGTGTCTCGTAACCTTGTTCAAATGTAGAGATAACATTTCCTTGATGATTAGTCGATATATTTGGGATATTTGGGACTTAATGAGGAGTAAAACATAGCTGTGTGATTTGAACCAAATGGAAATTATGGATTAGGACGTGAATGTCTATTACGGTGTGAGAATGATTGACGGTTTGAATAATGATATTAACCGGGGTTATGTATATTGTGTAACATTATAAGTCGGTACGAGAATAGGAAGTGTATCACAAATAAATATGGTAACAGCTAAGATGTGTGCATGCTTAGTATATATGATTTGATGTGTATGACATACCTACCATACTTGCTATCACGGGAGGTTTACGTTCGCTTAGGGCCCTCTAATCCTTGTGTTGCCCGGATTTAGACTGGTACCTCAAGAACATAGGTCAGAGAAGGACTTATTGGGATGTTAATAAGTCTGCTGATCGTGGGAGCGTAGGTATGTGCGTGACCCATGTGATGTGACTGTGTTTGCCTCCATTGTTTGTGATTTGCTATTATCTGAGAACGATTCCTGAGTGATTCGAAATGCGTGATCCTTATGTACGTGATGTACCGGGATGGATAGCAGAGTATGTGTGCACCGCAGCTTAGTCTCGGGTGCTTGTATTGTATATTTATGACGTGGCTAATATACACTTATATTAATGAGAACTTTCATGTAGGTATTGTGTATATAATTACGGAAACGCTTTGAGTAAATATAAAGGGACAACTTGAAATGAATTGTATTGTTTAATTGAGAATCCGAGTGTTTGTAAAGTCTCTATTTAATTGATAACATTAGAATGTATAATGAGATCCGAGTAGAAAGGTTAGAACTCATGTCAGTTTAGTTAGATGTAATTATCACTTAGATGGGTGCTATACGTTAGGGGTGCACAATTAGACGAGAGGTGAGCATTTCATGTGAGTGCACGTCCAAACATATATTTTGCATTCGTTGTTTTAATGTTATTAAATCACTTGTTGTTTTTAAAATAATCTCCATTTTCGGGCTCTGACCCGTTTACTTTCAAATCTACTTTTTGTAAAAACCATTTTAGGTGCCCAGCCACAAGGACACCATGCATAGGATTTTCATTCAGGTGACGAGCTGTAGCTGTTTGTGGAAGCTACAGGACCTTGCGAGTAGACGCTTCTTTCATCTTGACTCCATATTCAGTATTCATCAGTTGTAGGGCATGTCGCCCATTTCCATTAGTGTTATTTCCTATTTCAGATTTTCAGACTTTTGGCATTGTAATTAATTCAGGATACTTTGTTTTATTTAGTTCAGCTGTGGGATTGTTGTGAGGAGTTTTTCCTCCGGACTTAATATTTATGTTGTTGGTTATTCTATTGTTTCGTTGTGGTGAATGTTGTTATTCTATTATTAGCCTCTTATTGCATGTTAATCAGAGTTAATTTAAAATTTGGCAACTCACTTTTTAAATACTAGGTGGTTAGTAATCATTAAAATGTTTTCGACAGTGATGCTATTAACTGAACCAACTTGGCATTTTGTATTAATTTAATAAAGGAGTAGCTACCCGGTATTTAATTAGTTGGGGTGTCACAACTACAAAACTCACTCCCCCTTAATGTGATAATTCTTTCTCCCCCATTTTAATGATGTCCCCAAATAGACAAATGAGAGAAATAATGCAAACAAGCAATGACGGGGTGCCACAAGGAAATACACAACTATTTTTTTGAATTTTTCAAACAAAATCACACCATGAATGAACACAAAGCAGCCAAGTTGATGATAGCGTTAATGAATGGGTGTGAACAAAATTCGATAGGAATATCAATGCATACAAACAAGACATATGTGCACGATGAATATTGGATATTCCTAGTGAATGAACTCAAATGCTTCCTTTGGTGTAAAAGAATGACAATATAAGATATTGACTCAATCAAAGCAACAAATCAAAGCTCAAAGTGATTTTCACACCAATAACGTCCAAAAAAATTTATGCTTTTTCAGGACTTTCAAGGAAGTGCAAACCCGTTTATATTCTCCAACCAAACTCCCTCAGATATAATTTTGAATAGAGTTTTTCTAAATTCTCAAACTTTGGAGAATTGATGGTGAAACCTAAGTGGCCCATATTTGGCATGAATAGCTTGTTATTGCCTTTAAATTTTTTGGGCTCTTTTAACCTCTTTGGACCTCGGATATTAAAATTCCTCCATTTTTTAGGTCCTTTTTAACGGTGGCTTTTGTGCAAAGGATAGATGATTACCTTTCGCAGCCCCTCCCCGTTATACAAAACACGCAGTCTCACCAAAACGGTTTTTTACATGCATTCCAATCTTGTCAAGTTTTATCGCATATTGAAAGTTGTATAGACAAAATTGAGATGGAAACACTCAAGCCAATATGAGATAGACAAGTACAATAATCAAATATAGCCGTGCATGTGTGCAATAAAGGATATAGGAGTCAAACATGTAGGAAGATATCACTAATTACATCTCAAAGACTCCAAACAATGTAAAGCACATGGATGAAATGATGTAGCCTCTCAAATCTCTATCAAACAGTCACATGGATATATGGAATGAAGTTGTGACTTGGCTATCTTAAATGCTCATCCATAAAAGGTGCAAAACAGAAATCTTTTTGGATTTTTCAAAAAATTTATAAAAAGGAAAATCTTTTTGGAATTTTTCAAAAATTTTATCAAAATAAAATCTTTTAGTGCTTTTCTTAAAATTTTTCTTAAAGGAAAATCTGTTTGTATTTTTCAAAAGAAATATAAAAAGCAAAAAGAATAAATAAATAGCTGTACAACTAAGCAATGGTACATATAAAACAGACAAGCAATAGGAAGCATATGATATGAACATGAATAAGCATCATATTCTAGACATAGACCAAACCCTCAGTCAACTGTGCAAATCCCCAAAGACTTCCTAAGACTCTCAAATCTAAGGGTATCTAAAGGTTTCGTGAAAATGTCGGCTAACTGACGGTCGGTAGGAACAAAACTCAGGGATACAGTGTTCTCCTCAACTAACTGACGAATAAAGTACTCACGTATCCTGATGTGCTTGGTGCGCGAATGCTGGACTGGATTGCGGGGTATGTGTATCGCGCTCGTGTTGTCACAGAAAATGGTCATGGTGTCCTGTGAAATCCCATAATCCTCCAGCATTTGCTTCATCCACAAGAGTTGCATGCAACAACTCCCGACGGCTATGTACTCAGCCTCCGTAGTGGACAAAGAGATAGAATTTTGCTTCTTGCTCAGCCAGGAGACAAGATCATAACCAAAATAGAAACACCCACCAGAAGTGCTCCTACAACCATCTACATCCCCCGCCCAATCGGCATCCGAATAGGCAGACAGACGGTCATTGGTATCAAAAGAATACCAAATACCGTATGAGAGAGTCCCACTCACGTATTTAATAATACGTTTTAGAGCAAGTAAATGTGACTCTTTCGGGGACACCTGATATCGCGCACAGACTCCAACACTAAAGGCTATATCGGGACGACTGGCAATCAAGTAGAGAAGACTACCTATCATACTCCGATACAAGGTTTGCTCTACGTCCTTGCCTGAAGTGTCCTTACTAAGCTTGGTAGTGGTACTCATAGGTGTACGTGCATGCTTAGCGGAGTCTAAACCAAATTTCTTCACTAGGTCTCTAGCATACTTGGATTGGGATATGAACATCCCATCCTCTAGCTGACGAACCTGGAGACCAAGGAAGAAAGTAAGCTCACCAACCATGCTCATCTCAAACTCACTTTTCATCTCCTCTTCAAAGTGATGAGCATGTTGAGAGCATGTGGATCAAAAGACTATGTCGTCCACATAGACTTGGGCAACCAAAATAGCACCGTCATCTCTCCTGAAGAACAACGCCATATCTACTCCCCCTCTTTTGAAGCTACGAGCTAAGATATAGGAAGTAAGCCTCTCGTACCAAGCACGGGGTGCTTGCTTCAAACCATACAAGGCTTTCCTCAGATAGTAGATGTGCTCCGGGTGCTGTGGGTCTTCAAACCCTTTTAGTTGTTCCACGTAAACCTCCTCCTGTAGAATGCCATTCAGAAAGGCACTCTTGACATCCATCTGATATAACTTGAAGTGCAGATGACATGCGATGGCGAGCAGAAGATGGACGGACTCAAGCCTCGCAACAGGAGCAAATGTCTCCCCAAAGTCTACACCCTCTATCTGCGTGTAGCCTTGAGCGACCAACCTAGCCTTATTTCTGATTATGGTACCATTTTCATCCATTTTATTCTTACAAAAACAACCGGGTACCTATCACATTAGTCTCACTAGGTCGGGGGACTAGTTCCCAGAAATTATTCTTTTTAAACTGAAGCAACTCTTCCTGTATAGCAGATATCTAGTGTTCATCCTTGAGAGCTTCTTTATGATTTTTGGGCTCGACGTTGGACGTGTAGCAAAAGTGGCTAACGACGTTCTCTAGTTGAGCACGAGTCTTGAACCCAAGAGTGGGATCACCAACAATAGCAGAAGGGTCATGACTCTTGCGAACCCAAGCAGGTGTGTCCCCTAGCACAGGAGTAGGGTCCACAGAGTGTGAGAGAGGGACAAGTAAATTACTGTCAGAAAAGTCCTCATCCTCACACTGAAGGTTAAGATCAATAACCGTCGGAGGTTCGCCATCTTGAACGGTGACGTTTATTGATTCCATAACCTTAGATCTCTTCAGGTTAAAAACCCGGTATGCTCTACTAGTCGATGAATATCCTAGCAATATTCCCTCGTAGCTCCGGGAGTCAAACTTTCCTAATTGCTCTCTATCCCGTAGGATGTAGCATTTACTCCCAAAGACACGGAAATATGCAAGGTTGGGCTTCTTGCCAGTCCACAACTCATAAGGAGTCTGAAGTGTGTGTGTGGACGCAAATAAACCCTATTCATCGTGTGGCATGCAGTAGACACTGCCTCTGCCCAAAATCTCCTAGAAACTTTACGACCTAGAAGCATAGATCTAGCCATCTCTTGGATCGTTCTATTCTTTCTCTCAATAATCCCATTTTGCTGAGGAGTTCTCACAGCAGAAAACTCATGTTTGATCCCGAGGCTATCACAGTAAATATCTACCTTTGCTTCTGTGAATTCAGTGCCATTGTCACTATGCATTCTGTTAATAGTGACACCGTGTTGATTTTGCAGGACACGGCACTTGGTCGTTAAAAATTCTACAGCATCGGATTTCTCTCTCAGAAAACCTACAATGGATTACCTGGAGAAATCGTCTACCATCACTAGGATATACCTCTTACCACCTAGACTCTCGGTACGAGTGGGACCCATGAGGTCCATGTGTATAAGCTCAAGAACACGAGAGGTGGTAATGGAATGCAACTTCCTATGGGGACTACGAATTTGTTTTCCCATCTGACAGGGTCCACAAACCGTCGAAGTTGGCCTTCCAAGATACGGTAAGCCACGTACTAGGTCCTTTCTAGCTAAGCGAGTGAGATCTCTAATATTTATGTGACCTAGACGTTGGTGCCACAGATCCATAGGAGTGATCGTGGCGATGTTGCAGACAAGTGAGTATGTGGGCTCAGTCCCATAGCAATTATCCTTTTTCCTCACCCCTTGCACTAATAGTTTACCGGCTTGATTATGAACCTTACAAGTGTCCCGGTCAAACTTTACTGCAAAGTCATCGTCGCACAGCTGGCTAATGCTGAGAAGGTTTGATTTCAAACCTTTGATGTACAAAACATTTTCTAGCTTAGGAAAACCAGGTAACTCGATAGTACCTCGTCCTATAATGCTAGACTTGCTCCCATCTCCAAAGGTGACTCTGCCGTCCTGATAATCCTCAAGAGATGTAAAAAATGAGGCATCACCTGTCATATGTCTGGAGCACCCACTATCAAAATACCACTGTGAGGTATTATGTGCTTTGAGAGCAACATGAACAACAAAATCCTTTTTATCTTTCTTAGGTACCCAAGAGGTGGTGACCTTTTGTTTGCCTTTGTTGTTGTTGGTTTTAGCTGGAATGTGAGAAGCATTCACTAACGGCAAGGACATTCGTCGGAATTCTTCCATTAAACTTTGAGATGTGGCAGCTAAGAACTCAACTCGCTCTCTCAGACTAGAAAACTCATCAGTATGACGTGATGGAGCAGTAGTACGTCGTGTCCGACCCATATTATAGCAAAACTCCCTGAGGTGACCTTTTGTTTTGCAATAAGTACAGAAGAACGCAGTCAAAGGCGGACCTTGGTTTTCTTTTCTTGGTCAAACTCTCCTTCGAGGTTTTTTACGATGACCATAAGGAGTAGTAGTAAACTCAGGAACTGGACCAGGTGCAATTTGAGAGGTGGAGCCACCATCATACCCAATTCCCTGCCGATCACCAAAACCTAAAGCGGGGCTGAGGAACATCTTTCCCATCTTCCCAAATCTGTCCTCGATTTGTACCTTGACTTCCCGTGCTTTCTCAAGATCATGAGTCAGCTGGGCAAAAAGGGCTTCAAGTTTCTTCCGATTCTCCACGGAGGAATGGAGCTGACTCGTAAGACTAGCCACTTGTTTAGTCAAGTCCCCTCTCTCTTTCTAAAAAACACTCTCTCTCTCTCTAAACAAACTCTCTTTCTCGACACAGGCAGATTCTCTCCCTCTCAGGGCGGTGAACTTAAGAACTAGCGCTTTGTTACGTTTTTTAGTTTTAAATGAATCAGAATATAACTCAGCATAGGCGCGTTGAATATCACTCTCACTCTCACTTAAGTCATCCTCCCCCTCACTCACATCGTTCTCACTGTCGAGGTGTCCCTGTGAAGCATCATCCTCATCGTTGTGAAGAGAACTAGGAGTGGTTACTTGACTGGCCATGAATACGATGAAGTTACACTCATGCGGTGACTCATCTCCTGAATTCACCGTCTCGACCTCACTGTCGTCACTAAGAGTAGCATTAAGGACAGCTTTCCCTTTCTCTCTATTCAGACGAGTGGCACACTCAAAAGCTCTATGACCCCTACCATCGCACTCAAAGCATCTCTCACTTTCTTTCTTAGGAGGATTTTTGGAATCTTTTTCATTTTTCTTTTCAAACTTATTTTTCTTAAATTTCTTTTTATCTTTAAAATTGCCATTTTTCTTAAATTTGAGAATCCTCTTGAATTTTTTTGCAAAAAGAGCCAAATCATCTAAGTCAAAATCACACTCAGAATCTGACGTGTCAGTCTCTCTCTTTCTAGATGACTCTTCCCTCTTTCTAGCCGACCCCTCACTCTTTTTCTCTTTGGCATTAAGTGCAATTCCCTTATCTTTAGACCTAGCAGTTTTAGGGAACATATCAATTTCATAAGTTTGCAAATCTCCTACAAGTTCTTCCAATTTTAGCGTATTTAAATTTCACATAGAATTTAACACAGTGACTTTAGGGATAAAACGTTTTGGGAGAGATCTCAAAATCTTTTTAACGACACGCGTGTTATCAATCACCTCACCCAAATTAAAACTTGTGTTAACGATGTCTGACAAACGAGCATAAAAATCATCAAAGCATTCAGACTCAGACATGGTAATAGTCTCAAATTGGGTGGCCAAATTTTGTAATTTTGATTCTTTAACCGTGTTCGTACCCTCATGTGTCAGTTTTAAAACATCCCAAGCCTCTTTAGATGTGGTACACGTCATGATACGTCGGAACTCATCGGGAGTGATGGAACCGGAAATAGCACTCAAACCTTTAGAGTTAAAGGAAGACCATCTAAATTCATCTTCAGTCCAAGAGATGACAGGTTTTAAGTTAGTCACGTTTTCCACAGTGACAGAGGGAGGTGTCAACCCTCTTTCAACTAAAATCCAAACCCTTTCATCTATGGATTTTAAAGCCGACCTCATTCGGGCTTTTCAATAAACATAATTTGTCCCGTCAAAAACAGGTAATTTATTATATGATTTCTCCATTTGAACACGCACTTTTCAAAAATCAATTTTTTTTCAGAAAATGATATCTTAGAAAAGATTTTGCGGAAAATAGGAACACGCGATAGATTAGCGTAACCTGCTCTGATACCAATTTAAGAGAGTATGCGCTTGCATTCAAATGAGAAAATTATATATTAAACACCTTTTAACTCAAACAAACCCTAAACATGCAACTAGGTGTGATTTAATCAAGAATTAGATCATGAAGATAAATCAAATACACACAATTGAGGAAAAATCCCCCTAAGGGGCAAAACCATTTATTTTCATTATAATATTATAACTGTACAATTTCGAATTACAATGAAAATACAAGTGACTAAGAATTACCCTCAGGTGTCGGATTCTGTAGTCGGCGACTGGAAATATCCCTTTTCAGGAGGGCTGTAATGAAGAAGAAGAAGAAGAACGGTCTTCTCCACAAGGGTTGAACATCAACTGGTTGTGTTCCAGGGTTACAAACAGATTCACAAATTAATGAGAGGTTGTGTGAATCAACAAAAACTGGAGTCTTGGGACTCAACAGGTGAAGACTTAGAATTTTTGTACTTTGAAAATCGTGTGTATAAGTCTTAGAAGACCACTTCCCGTAGTGGATTTATAAAGGAAACGTTTAGCCTAGAAAATCTGACCACGATCTGCTGAAGTTTATCCCAGGCGGACCGGTCCGGGTCTGAGGCGGATCGGTCCGGGTAGGCGGACCGGTTCTTTTTATTTTTGGCTTCTTCGGTTCGCTTGCGGTCCGGGGTGTACTGGCTTTTCAGCAGGCTGACCGATCCGGGTCTGAGGCGGACCGGTTCGCAGGAGGATCGGTTCTTTTTCCAGGGCGGACCGATCCGGCCTGTCAGACTTTGATTCCTCTTCTTCTTTTGATATTCGGATCCGTTGATGACTGTATGAATCTTTGAATTTCTTCAACGATGTAACGGCGTACGACATAACAAATTGATAATGGACAAAAAATGTCCTTACTGAACATACTCCACTTAACATACCTCTTTTTTAAAGTAGTAAAAAAATTAGTGTTTTTTTAACCAAAACTAGGAATATACGATCTACATAGTAAGGGGATTATCCACAAAAAAAATCATCAAAAAAATCAACTCAGAAGTGGGAGAGATGATGACAAATATTTAAACGGTCGAAAATGTTGATATATATCCACTTTTAATTTCATCCATTTTCTGGTGGAATTTTTTTATGATTATTTTTTATAGATGATCTCCTCATTATGCAGATAGTGTATACAATTTTTTGTGAAAAAATACATTTTTTTTATTTTTTTACTATTTAAAAAAAATAAGTAAGCATATATATCCTCACTAAAGTGTACTTGGTTATAACATTTTGAGTCGGGTCACTCTAAAAAATCTGACCCAAAATGTTATAATCCGGTACACTATGG
The DNA here is from genome assembly GCA_949130495.1 of Sambucus nigra. NCBI lineage: Eukaryota > Viridiplantae > Streptophyta > Magnoliopsida > Dipsacales > Adoxaceae > Sambucus > Sambucus nigra. The sequence continues at coordinate 59,935,805 of OX422209.1, read as the reverse complement.
TGAGTTTTAAGTGACCCAATCCTCTGTAAAATCATTAGCCCTAATCAAGCTAGTTTTCTTCCGGGTCGGCAGACTTCGGATAATATTATTATTACCCAGAAAATTATACATTCTCTTAATAAAAGAAAAGGAAAGAAAGGGAGGGCTATTTTTAAAATCGATCTTGAGAAAGCCTACGACAAAATTAGCGGGGAGTTCTTGGAACGGGTCCTCATCCGGTTCAATATCAGCACTAAACTTAGACGTCTCATCCTTAGCTGCATAACCAGTGCTTCCACTTCGGTTTTGTGGAATGGGGCATCACTCCCACAGTTTAAGCCTTCTAGAGGCCTTAGACAAGGTGATCCCCTGTCCCCTTACCTATTCGTCATGTGTATGGATTATTTAGGAGCGGCCATCAACTACCAGGTGGATCAGGGCAATTGGAAGGGTATTAAGGCCTCCCCCAATGGCCATACCATATCCCACCTCTTCTTTGCGGATGATCTCATCCTTTTCACCGAGTCCTCTCATACTAGTTGTAGTGTGGTTATGGAGACCCTCAACCATTTTTGTGATATCTCTAGTCAGACCCTTAGCCTTCAAAAATAAAAAAATTTCATCTCCCCTAACATCCCAAAGCAGAGTGTGGGGGACATTGGCAGAAGTTGCGGAATTAACATTACCAACGATCTGGGAATGTACCTTGGCAATAACCTCATCCATGGAAAAGTCACAACAAACCACTTCAATCATATCATTGAGAAGGTCCAAAAGAGACTTGCTGGATGGAAATCCAAACTCCTCTCTCGCACAGGACGTTCTACCCTCATCCAGGCTGTCACCACCACCATCCCTGTCTACAATATGCAAACCTCGATATTCCCTAAAAAGATTAATGAAAAACTTGACAAACTTAACATAAACTTCCTTTGGGGAGAGTCGGATGATAAGAAAAAAGTCCATCTCATCAAGTGGGACACTGTGTGCCGCCCCAAAGAGCTTGGTGGACTTGGTCTTAGTAGTAGTGAGGAAAATAACCGTGCCATTGTCTCCAAGATTGGGTGGAAAATTATGAACAATTAAAATTCCTTATGGGTTCGTGTGCTTAGATCGAAGTATAATACACACGACAATCCTAGAAATTGGACTCGTAAGGCCCAAGCATCCCATGTTTGGAGGAGCATCTCTAAGTGTAAAAGTGATATTGTGAAAAATACCAAATGGATTAATGGTGATGGAAAGTCCACAAATATTTTCAATGATTGGTGGATGGGTACTTCCACCATATCCATACCCCACAATAACCACCACGTGTTCGTTGTCTGTGACCTAATAAAGGAAGGGGTCTGGAATGAACAACTCATTAAGGACACCTTCAGTAATGACATTTCCAACTTAATCCTGGGTACCTCCCCCACATTCTGAATCAATCTGACAGCCCTAGTTGGGGACCCTCCCCCAACGGAAAATTCTCGATTAAATCTTCCTATGATTCCCTTGTCAAAATTGACCTCAACACCCCATATCTTATTAACTGGAATCTCATTTGGAAACTTAAAATCCCTCAGAAACTTAAAACCTTCCTTTGGCTAATTTTTCACAAAAAAATCCTTACTAATTGCCAAAGATTTAATAGACGCATTTCTAATTCCAAATTATGTGATTTCTGTGAGTATGATGAACACGTTGATCATGTACTTAGAAACTGTCACCTTGCCACTGCTGTTTGGGAGCACACCTTCACCCCACAGGTGTGGAACACCAAGAAAAATATTAACTTTTTTGATTGGATTAAAGATAACATTTGGGATAGACCTATGCATACTGGGCGGCTCCTTTTTATTTCCACCTTATGGCACATTTGGACTGCACGTAATAAACGCATTTTTGATAAGAAAAATATCTCCTCGAATATGGTTTGGGCTAACTCGAGGGCCCTCGCAAGTGAACTTGAACTTATAGCTAAACCCAAAGTTAGTCCAAACCATGTTCCGGGAAATATCCCTAATCCCTCTTCAAGTGTCTATTCCTTTTCAGGTTATGAGATTTTTATAGATGGCAGCTATGACCCTTTCAGCAATCTTGGTGGCTTTGGTGGCATGGTCAGTAGCAATGAGCAACGGTGGATTATTGGTTTTAGTGGCAAAATCATTGGCGATAGCAGCCCCATAAAAGCTGAATTAGTGGGCATTCTGCATGGACTGAACATGGCAAAACTCAAGGGCTGGATGGGGTGTTTACTTCGCAGTGACTGTCTGGATGCCGTTCACTTTCTTCATAGACAGGGTCACCAGAACCATCCGCTGACTAACATTATCGATGAGTGCATTGCTATCATGGCGGAGATGGCGATCAAGGTCTCACATATCAGGAGGTCGAACAATATGTGGGTTGATGGCTTAGCTCGAATTGGGAGACGACAGGTTCACGACTATGCTGAGTATAACGAGATCCCGGAAGCTCTTTTCTGCCTCCTGGAGCATGTTGACTGGGGAAAGACTAAGGTTGCCCTCTAGGCTTGTACTGACCCTACCTACCGCATTGCTACTTTTGGGGGTTATGTCCTTGATGACCGGGGGCACTGGAAGATCGGCTACTACGGACGACTCAGGGGTACTCCTTATCTCCTTCGTGCCCTGATGGAAGGCCTTTTTCACGGCCTCAATATGGCCAAAATGCGTGGTTGGAAGGATATTCTTGTTGAAACTACCTCTCACGAGCTTATTGATATCTTCAAAGGGGTCCAGTACCGTGAAACTGACTTTGAAAATATTAGGATCGACTGCTAGGAGCTCATGAGAAAGGTGGGCGCGGACTTCATTTATGTCAATCCTGATATGGTTCGGGGTGCGGATTGGCTGGCACAAGAGGCTAAAGTCCAGGAGAAGACCTTTGTGGAAATTGAGGAGATCCCCAACGCTTTGCGCCGGATCCTTGCTAATCCTACTATGTAGTTTGGCCCGTTTTATGCTTTGCTACCCTTTTTTATGTTTCTTTTCTATGGTTTTTCTCTGTTGCCTTTGGTCTATGGTTTCGTTGTGTAATCTCTGTGTAACCAATTTCTGTTTCAATGTTTACCAAAAAAACAAAAAAAGTGAAGAGCGTTGGAAAGTCTCACAAATAACCGCAAATATGGATAGGCCGATTTCGACACGAATGCGCCATAACGGATACCTTAGTCTCCATACACATATGTTCATTTTATCAAATATTTAATAATATATTCGAATTCTCTCTTTTAAATATTATTTAAAAAAAGAAAAAAAAAAGTTCAAATACGAGAGGAAATCGAATTCTCGAATATCATGCACAAATTACAATGTAAAAATAAAATTGCAATTCCCACGCGATGCAAGTAAATTCTGAAAACACTGTTGGAGAGACACACTTAAAAGCATTAAATCAGGAGACGACAACATGCGCGTTAGGGTCACGTCACAAACCAAACCAAACCAAACCAAATCACATCTTCTCAGCTTTAAGTCCACCCGACAACAAGGACACAAGCAGCCGTCTACTACCCATTCCTATTCCTACACCTATACCCACATAGGATAGGATATGATCCATCCACTTCTCTTTTTCTCCTTTTACCCCATACTTGACGTAGCCTCCTTACAAAATCCCACCCTAGCCGCCTTCCCAAATCCCTTTGCCTCCCCAAAAACAAAACGCACTTTTCAGAACCCCTTCTCTCTTTTGTTTGTTCAAACATGCCTTGCACTGTTTTGCTCACAAAGTTCCATCCTTTTCAAGCAAATACTACGTAGAGATCCGATCTTCTTAACGCATGCGTAGCGACAAGTTTATGACACCCGACCCTTATTTACCAAAACACCCCTCTTTTCCCAAATGCTTTGACTAAAACACATTGTTATCAAAGCTTTATAAACATTAGGGACAAAATTGTGGCACCACCCCTTTTTGATATAAATGCGTAATAAATTCTGAAAAATTGGGATACTTGAAATATAAACATTAAGTGTACATTGATTCATGATTTTCGAATATACACACCTTGTCGACACCAGGAGTACATGGTTACAACTTGGAGTGGTGAACCGTTGAATCTAACCAAACGGAAACTTCGACGAACGCACATTTGTGAGTACGATGGAGACACAAGCGGACTGAAGGCTGCGACATTTTGAAAAGCCGAACCCAAAATGGAAAATGGTCGAAAAATGGATCCCAAGTCGGACGCATTTTTCATGGAAGTCATATGTTGTGGCACAAATAGACCCTAAGATCAATTTTGATCGGATTTGAGGTCAAATAGGGGGTGGGGGATTGGATCGGAGTAGAAATGCCCATTTTTGTTGAGTTTAATTGTGTTTGGGCATAAATGAGTGAGAAAAGAGGGAAATTAGGGTAAATATGGGGGTGGGACAGATTAGGGTTTTTGTCGGCACAATGACGTGTCGTGTCGCAATTGATTATTATATTATGAATGTGGATCCGTGCCAATAGTACTATCGGTATAGAAGGATTCAAATATAAGTACAATTATTTAATGCACTTTGTATGAAAATTTGACACGTATAATATTACTCATAAATTAATATGACTTTTTTTCCATTTAATAAATTTTTTCTCTATTGCACTAATTTATTTTTCAGCCATTTTTACTTAAGGTTCAAATTTTAATACATAATTTGACTTAATCTCTCGTTTTAATAATTCTTTGACTTCACCCCATACAAAGGTAAAGTCAAATAAATCATTATACTTGAGCCTTTTATTTTTCTTCAATATTTGGAGGTAACCTTTCGTGCATGAGATATATTAAAGAGATTAACAAAGTAAGGATTAAATCAAATATTACATTAATAAGTGTGAATTAAGTAAAAAAATCCATTATTTTTTCTTCAATTCTGTGTTTCACCCTTTGTTATAAATTTTATGTTAACAAACGCATTAATGTATAACAAAAATTCATGTATATAGTACGACATGGTCACATTGAAAAGACTTTGAGTCTAGGTGGATCTCATTTTAAAATCTCTTAAATGGTCATAAACCCAAAAATATATCTATCAGAGAGTAATTTTTGAATTCTTTGTATATTCATAAATTTTTGTGAAGAGTAATACTACTTATATCTTTTTCTGAAACTTTTTTTTATCATCCGACTTATATGATTAGTACACATTGACTGATATTTGTAATTGACATACACTCATTACAAGCAACAATCAATCCATGTTTGACACATACTTAATATTACTCTTTCCTAAGTTCATTAATTGTTGTTGGAATCTTTATTATTAATCAAAATTGATTAGTGATATGCAAAAGCTGCTAATAGTGAATAAATACCCAGTTTTCAAAATATTTCTCAAAATTTAAAAACCGTAAACTCCGGTAAAATAAAGAATATACTTAAACAAAGAAGTCTATATATTCTCTTTTTGAGGGTCCTATTCTATTGGTGAGAATGTCAAGTAAAACAAGATTTATTTATCATTTCTTTTATACTTGAGAATGTTAGTATCACAAGATTTTGTGTGCAAGTCTTGTCATTTTACTTGTCGACAACAAAGTAAAAAGTAGACACATCCTACCCTCTTAGTCAATCACTATAAAAACCCCACTAAGTCTCTCATTTTTCTCATCATTTCAAACACAAACATAGTTCTCTCTTTCTCATTTTTCTCATCATTTCAAACACACACTTGCATAGTTTCTTCCAAATAGACATAAGAAAAATGGAGTATGAGGCTGCAGAGTCATGGGGATACTTCATGCCAATGACCCACACCATGGTACAATTTTCAGACCCATTGGAAAGGGTTGTAAAACTGGCTTCTGAAAGTGCTGTGGTGATATTTAGTGTGAGCAGTTGTTGCATGTGCCATGCAGTGAAGAGGCTGTTTTGTGGGATGGGAGTGAGCCCAACTGTGTATGAGCTAGACCAAGACCCAAGGGGGAAGGAAATTGAAAGGGCACTCACTAGACTTCTTGGTAACTCATCTTCTCTGCCTGTGGTGTTCATTGGTGGCAAACTTGTGGGGGCTATGGATAGAGTTATGGCTTCCCATATTAATGGGAGTTTGGTCCCACTTCTCAAACAAGCTGGTGCTCTTTGGCTTTAATTTTACTAATTTTGAGTATCAAAAAGGGGGATAAAATCTTGGGTTTGGGGACACAATGGTTTGTGTTGATTTCTGTTATGGAGTAATGGAAATGATTCATCCTTTGTATAGAAAAATTAATCAATGAAAGAAAGTTTTATCTATGTTGTTGCTTGTTACTAATGCACTTTAAATAGTATCATAAAAAATTTAAAAGTGTCACTATATATTATTTTGGTGTTTTAGAGTACTCATTTAAAGTAAATTTGATATTACATTTAACCATTAGGTATATATTGTAAAATGAGATATCAAATTATTAATTAATGGCAAAACTTTCTTTGTTTTAGGTCATATAATGACAATCTAAAAATATATGATATTTTATGGATGCGAATGGGTATTGATTTTAAAAATTATTTATAGGGAATGGTGTGGTGAAAAAATCTTTTAACTTACATTTTAATTAAAGTTAAGGACAAGTGTTTTTTATTTTATCAGATAAAGTTAAAATGATAAATATAATACATTTGCAACTGTATTTACGCTAATAAGTTTTATAATATTTAATTATATCATTTAGATTTATTGTTAGTTATTTGAAGATTTTATGAGTTCACAATACCAACATTTTTTTAATCATGTACGAACTGATTTTCAATAAATTAATTGTCAAATGCACTTTTTGATATTGACTAATGTTAATTTATTTATATGGGATATTCTAAATTGGAGCATATGTACGTTAATGGGCTAGCTGGGTTTTTAAAAATGGCTAATTTGTTAATTCGAATACAATCTAACATTATTCATCATGCTTAATGAATAGTGAATAGAAACCGATTAATCAAAAACGATAAAATAATAATAATAATATTAATAATAATAATAAAATCTGACATGACCGTGCATGAAAATGAGAGTTATGTTATGTTGTCTACATAAATATAAACAGCGATAGATAGTAGACAGTTATATGGAATATTAATGTGGCTGTTTGTTTCGGTCTCAATATCAAATTTTTGTGTCATAAATCCACAACTGAAAAAATATTTTCAGTGTACTTAGTGTATGATGATTGATGGAAATTATATTATCTTTTACAGGAAATTCTGAAAGCACATTCTCGCGCAGATAAAAAATCAGAACTGAGAGAAGATATATATTTTTGGGTATATCTATTGGCACTCTATAAAATTCTGTTAACACTCCAAAAATTTACACTATTATTCTATTACCCTCACAATGACTCATTTTCTTTCATCAAAACAAACGATTATCATATTGCACAAAAATAGTGATTTTACTACACTGTCAAACAACTCAAAGCTTTGACATAAAAGCTGTTAACATTTGTTGTTAACAACTCACAGCTTTACATTACAACTCAAAGCTTTACATTATATATTAACAATTAAAATCCACAAAAACTGTTAACAACTATTGAATTATATATTGGCACAAATATTTGACGACCAAACAAGAATTACAAAAAAAAATTCATCAGCATTGGCCTTCCAAATCTGTCCAAAAAAACTAGTCCAAAGTCTGTCTAAATTCTATCCACATTGTCCAAAAAAATCAGTCCAAAATATGTCCACAAAGCAGTCCAAAAATCCCAAAATGCACTCCAAAATATGTCCCAAAGCACTCCAAAATATCTCCACAAAGCAATCCTAAAATGCAGTCCAAAATCTGCAAAAAAAAAAAAAAAAAAGCGGTCACAAAATGCAATTATTTTAATAAACCTACTTGATTTTGTTAAATGAAATAACAATATACACGATAAGAGAACTTACTTGATTTTCATCAATAGTAATTCAAATCAATCATTTCCTTCAAGTGCATATTCGTAACCTTGTTTATGCAAGTGCGGCTATTGTGTCCCACATTTTGACAAACTCCACATTTTCTACCATTTTCATCAATCTCAAATTCGGAGGGATCACGACTTGTAGAACTAATTACCTTTCTTTTTTTCGAACCACACTGACGCCCTTTATAAGGTTGAATAATAGGTTCAATAATGGACGGAAATGGAGAATCAAGTAGTTTAACAATTTGATTTTGGCTATCTTCCCTTTGAGCAAGCGACATTTGTAAGTACTTTGAACGAAATTCCCCGAGAAGATCTTCAATTTTATCCTTTTGGCTAATCAACACCCTCTCAAAACTACTAGATGATCGTATATCAATCCTCCATTGTAAATGTATATCACAAAGACGTAAAATGTTGGGGTTATTTCTCATCATGTGTGCACATGGCATACCCATTATCTTTGTGAAATGCCCCGTACATGTACCCCCGAGTGAGTCGGATTTTGATAATTTATATTGCTTGAAAATCTCCCGAAGTGCAAACCCATAAATATTAGTAACAAGTTCTTTGAAAAGCATTCCATTGAATTTATGTGGAACACGAATTTTTTCACTAGCAAGTTGTGTCCATATTTCTTTGTACTGATTTTCAATTGCAAGACAAATCTTTTCTTACACCTCACGTAAATTTTCGGTGGAAACATGAAGATATTTCTTGATCATTGCATGCGCACCTTCCACCCTTGAAGTTACACGATTCCCAAAGTGTGCATAATTTCCCATCCATGTATATACAAATTTCTCTTTGAAAGGAAGCCAAGTTTTTTTTATGTAACAAAGAACACATTATTTTTCTCTATATTGAACTTTAAGAATATGTCAAGCTTCATCATAATTCGATAAATCGGGGGATTCTATCAATTTAGTCCAGCTCAACAAGAATGCATCCCAATCTTCATCTTTATCAAATTCTTTTTTACACTTAGCAAGAATATTTTTCTCAATGTGCCATAAACACAAAAGATGCCCGGTCCTTGAAAAAATAACTTCAATTGCATTTACCAAAGCTAGCTCCCTATCCGTCACAATTGCTAAAGGATGTTGATCAACACCCAAAATATCGTGGAACCTTTGCGACACCCACACATAAACTTCTTCTTCCTCTTTTTGGATGAAGGCAAAATAAGATGAAAATGAAGTATTAAAACTTGTAACTCCAACTATATGCAATAATGGCATTTTATACTTATTTGTCTTATATGTACAATCCATCACAAAAATATTGCCATAACTTTTAGTTAATGCAATTGACTTGGGATGTGCGAAAAACATATGAGTCAAATGTCCATCTTTATCGCACTTCATGTCAAAAATAAAATCACCTTGGGAAAGTTCCTCAAATAATGCTTGAAGAACGGTACGATCCGATATAATTTCTTTAATGATCTTCGCCTTCGCATTATAAATCGTCTTTGAAACCGCTTGAATATTTGGATTATTTTGTCGAAGTGCTGAAAGTATTTGACGAGCAGGCACACCAACCAACGTCATCTCTTTGATTCTAAAAAATTCTTCCTCGAAAAAATGTCGACAAGATGGATGTGCCGACATATCCTTTGAAGGCTCGTGATTATGGGACGCATTTTTTATTTTCACTTCCCAAGTTCAATCTCTTTTCTTTTTCCCCAAATCTCAAATGGGCAATTTATACGTCGCGACGCGGTTGCCCTTTTTCGTTGATCCATCGAAACACTAGTGCCACGATATTTTCCACCTCTGTCACAACCAATAATAACATAACAATCTTTTTTTGATTTTTTAATTGTAGCAGCATATCCCTGAATTAGCGCCACATTATGAATACTATCGAGGAGTTCTTCTCGGCTTGAAAATTTATCAATGGCCAAATACATTCTTTTTTGAGATTCAATAATATCAACATCACCTGTTATTTTTTTCAGTCTTAAAAATGATATGCATAGAAAAATATTAAATTAAAATTAAAATGTGAAAAATACCCAATACAATCTTTTTCAATGTTTTTTTTTAGATTCAATAACTTTTTTTTAACTTTTTTTTAATCTCATGAAGTTTCTTCAATACCCAATACAATCTCCAACAAGTTTACTAGTTTATAGCACAAACAAACCTACATAATGAAATAACTAATTCTAACATATATCTTTTAATAACTAACATCCACATAATGAAATATATATATATTGAAAGAAAAATCACCTGAAGTATTAGAGCTGAAATGGTAATTCTTTGAAATGGCTTCAATATCATTTGAGCTTGTGAAATGAATTATTTCATCCAACTCAAGTAATTGTGTAGGAGTTAGGATTGACATTTCTTCACAATCGACACTTTCTTCTTTTGATATTATCATTTGTAAATGAAAGATGGATCGATTTTTAGGATGTTTTGGATTTATGAAAATGGGGTATGAAGAGAATAACTTTCTCTCTCTTGAAATGGTGAACGGATGAAGAGATGAAGAAATGAAATGGGGTAAATGTTTATGTTGGGGCAAAGGGTATAATTGACATTTATAAAAAATTTGGAGTGTTTTCAGAAATGATGGAGTGTCTATAGCCGGACCCATATTTTTTTAGGAGAAAGTAATCTTACGTTCCTTACAGATAAATTTTGAACACTAAAGAAATTTTGATAAATTTTAAACACTTAGGTCCACTAATTCTCTTTTTTCAGAAGTCCACGCTAGTGGCATAACAAGTAGACTTAATAGTAAATTATCCTTAAATATTTAAAAATTGTTACCAAGAGACCTAATTATAAATTACTCATTTTTTTTACCAATCTTTTTTAAAGTAAATAGTGTGATATTATACATGTGGTTTTCCATATGAAAACGATTGGAACAGGCTAATTCATAAACACGTAAGATTTATTTCATAAAAGATGAATGTATAGGCCAATACTTTGGCATGAAAAATTTGTCCATAGCCAATGTCTAGTTATTTGTTGTATAGCCCATTTCTGATGGGGAAAATTTATAACTTTTGTGGTTTGATAAGCAAATTTTGTTGAAGCAAATGAATTTTTTTTATGTGAACATTTGGTAACTTTTCTACTTTTAAAATTTTGTTTTTAATCATTACATGGGATGTGAAAATGTTCGAAACGTGGTTACAAAATTCTAAACTTACCAAGAGCTACTCATAAAATCCTAAATTATAAAATTTTGAAATAAGTAATCATAACAAAATTCTATGAGTTATCTCGCATTTGGCAATTGTGCGGGCATCGTCGATCATATATTGTAAATTCTCATTTTCAATTGCTAGGATGCATTGTTGGGGATTTGTAACAAACAGACCTCACTTCATATTTATGAGATATTTTTTTTGTTTATATTTATTTGATGAAGTTTTTAATTTAACTTGGCTAAAAGCAGTGTTCTAAAAGGCAAGTCTAGGGTTAAGGCTTGGGAGAAACGTCTCGCCTTAAGCCTTTTACGCCTTACTCTTGATAAAAGGCTTAAGACGCTCTTTAAAAAAAAACGCTTTAGTGAGACGATATCGTCTTTTAAAGACTTTTTTTTTAAAAAAATCGGACAAATATCTCATTCAAAACAATCGAAAGACAAATGGTATCCCAAACCTCTCTGTCTAAAAAACGCGCATTTTTTCTATTTCTTTTTATTTTTTTTCTTTGTATTTAAAATAACAGTATTTTAGTTTGTATATATTCAGACATATATTAAGGTATGTACCATTTTAGTATTTTTATTAGCCTTGTTATAGTTAAAAATGTTAAAATATATTAAAAAGGCCTAAACGCCTTTTCACGCCTAAGCCCGCCTAGGCTTCTAAGGCTTAAGGTTTGGCCTCGACGCTTCGGCCACCCCCCGCATTTTTTAGAACTTTGGCTAAAAGTTTATAAAGGGATTTTATTTCATTCAAAAAGAGAGGAATTTTGGTTATTTCCTTTTCTAAAAAACTCAGTTCTCACTAAGTTAGAAATAATATTTTTTTAAAAAGTGTTGTTTAAAATAATCATGTGTTATGACATCAATACTCTTGAATAAGAAAAGCTTTATTTAGCCAATCAAATGTGTATGTGTTAATTATAGGTTGTTTGTGACCTAATATTAATCCATTTTTATACACTAAGAAAAATATGTGATTGACATAAAAATTATAATACTAGGGCATTCATTGAAGGTATTTTGGGGTCATGGCACAGAACTACCGAGGTGGTTAAATATTTAAATATTGACGTGATAAATCCATTAAACTTTCAAGAAAGTTAACTTGTGTAGATCGAGTTACGAAAAAATGCGTGTTAAAATAAAAAATCAACCCTACTTTTTGTTGTAAAAACTTATATTTTAGGTTTTAGTCTTTGGCCTTTCGATTTTCTGTCTAAGAGGACATTGACTCGGACCGTTTCATAAATGTTATAGTTGTTAGACCACCATTATCTGCTAATTTGAATTTAGATAAATTTGTTGCTACAAATAAGGAGTTAGCCTTTTCTACACATGATGTGTTATGATTTGGAGATTCAACCACGTCATCTAACCTCTTGGATAATTGGTTAATTGGAAGCTTCAACTCGGTTTCCTTGTCCAATTGGTAGAGTCCGAACGAGAAAGGATTTGTGGAGGTGTGTCAAGCTTTAGATTGATCATTCGGATCCAATGTGTCCCGTGCTTGAGTAGTTTTGACGGCATACTTAAAGTGGGCCTCCGTATCGTCCGCACCTAACCCTAAAAACTCCCCCGACCGCATAATCTCAACGAGTTGCTTGGAGCTTAGGCTAAGCCCATGATGGAGGTAAGAGATGAGTCTCCACTTTTCAAAGCTATGATGTCGGCACATATTGACTAACTCGTTCAACCTCTCTCAAGCATCTATCGAAAGGCTCGTTATCATTTTCCTAAAAGGCCGAATTTGGGCCCTAATAGAGTTGGTCATATGTGCGAAAAAGAACTTTTGGAGAAATTTAGCCTGCATGTCTCTCCACGTAGCTATCGAATTCTGTTCTAGTGACCAAAGCCTTATTTTAGCCTTGTCCTTAAGTGAAAAGGGAAAAAGCATAAGGCGAACTACGTCTTCGGTGCAAGCTTGATCGTTAAACATCTCGCAGGCCTCCTCGAACTCTCTAATGTTGAGATAAGGCTTCTCCAACTCCATATTGTGAATTTGTGGGAGAATTTAAATCATCCCATTCCTAAAGTAAATTCTTCCTCATTATACAAAAATACAATGCATCCCGGAGTGACAGTTTGCTCGAGGTATAAGAGCTCTCTTATGGGGTAGTACAACATCCCTCTCTCACTCGTTCCAAAACTAGTGTTATCTGACATTGGACTCACATTAATATAATCACTTTTCTTTTCGGAGTTCCTAGACGTACGACTCGTGAAGTGACTACGTGGCGTAGGAGGCGGTACCCAGAAATTTGGAGTGTTTGGGGTGTGAGGGCTAGTAGGAGTGAATTCAGTTATAGGATTTTCGTGTGCCGTATGAGGATTTGGATTTGGATTGGATTGAGTATTTTGCATTTATGGCTCGAGAGAATATTTTATTTTTATTTTCTAATTTTTTTTAGATATTTTGAATCTTTTTGAATTTTGGGGATTTATGATTTTTTTGGCTTTTAGGATTTAGAGTCAAATTCTTAGATTAATTTAACCTAACCTAGTGTGTCTACCTAATTTCCCAACAACGATGCAAAAAACATGACGTGACGCAAAATGTGTGTGCCACGTGTGTACCTACGGCTCAAGTGCAAGTCGGTTGATCAAGTAGTACCTAGTAAGTCGAGGTCGAATTCGCAGGGAATAGGATGATGAACGTCACAAAGACGACAAGGTAGGAATCTAAAATCTACATGACGACTCATGAAAGAAAAGGAAAGGTGATTGATTTTTGGGAAAAATTCTACTTAATTAAGAAAACCTAAATAGCAATTGCAATTTTAATTTGAAGAAAGCAAAAACTCAAATTTGAATTTTTGAAAACTATTTTAAAAAAATGGAGTCGGGATCCAATCCCGTGATCCATAGGTATTTTCGTTAGATACAAAATGTTTTATAATTATATATTTAATTAAAAGAAAACATTAATCAAATCGAAGAACTAAATATGCAAGAATATTACTCCGCACAATATATATATATATATATATATATATATATATATATATATATATATATATATATATATATATATATATAATTACGTCCAATTTTATATCTACTTTTCATATCTATGTTGAGTTCATGTTCCCCAACTCTCTAAAAATTTAATCAAACATGGTTGTAATAACTACATATGAGATAATTGATTTACATGAACGCATGGTGAATAAATAAGGATAGCAATGTCAAAAATTAGTATTACCAATTATGGAGAAAGTAAGGCATGCAAAAGAACAAAGCTTCAATGAAAATCCAAAAAATAATAAACTCTCTATTGAATTTTGAATGCAATAATGTACTAAATTTGCTCCAAAAATTTTCTAATATTTTCTTGCCTTACAATAAGTTATTCTTGTGAATAATAACTCATAATAGATATATACAAAGATTGGAAATCATTTCAAAGAGTCCTTAAACACTAAAACTCGTTTAGCTAAAAGTTAGTCAAAAACTTAAAATCTTGTCTTTGGGGCCGAACCAGTTACGAACCCATTCGAAAAGTGAACCGGTTTGTTAAGGTCACTGAACCTGTTCGATCCAATTGGCTGCCTAAGCTTTCCTTCTATCCTTGATTTTCTCTTAGCAATAATTTTTGCCACTCGATTTTCTTCCCAACTTTGAATACACTTAACTTTTCATTCATAGCTTGGATTGGGGTGACGTTTCTTCGAGCGTAATCCTGACTTCAAAATCTTCAACTTTTCAGTAGGCTCCTCCTTCGAATTTCTACAAAAAATTACAAAATTGCCCTTGACTTCCCTTTTTCATTCTTTCACAATTTCGAATTTTCTCTCGGATCCACTTTCACTAATTACTTGTAAAATAAAAGAAAAATACAAAAAATACGAAATACTCGCCAAAAAGTGTTAGTAGCATAAATATAAGATAAATCTAGGTTAAATGTAGAGTGTGGGACCATAAAAATACCAAAATTAAAGGAATAAATATGAAATATTTATGCCTAATTAAATCGCTCTGACTTAGAATGTTGCTTGTCCCGAGCAATGTAAAATAATAAAAGGATGAGTCTAAATGGACTTCTAAGTAACTAATGGGATAGGACACCTCTTTCCTGGGCAATCGATTTCATTTAGCGTATAGAATAAGTCGTTAAACCCTTAGGCTACCATAGTAGGACGAGTGGTGTCTCGTGAAGGTTTGCAGTGACTTTATCCACAAAAAATCGTTTTTGTACGACTCAAAAAAAATATCAAAATAATTAAAAAAAATGTACAATTTAAATTCTAGAAAAATAGTCACATCAAATTTTTATTCGATAATATCAATTCATAGTGTGTGTGTGCGAAGCCGAAAATTAAACATCTAACTTCCACCGATTGATCATTACTTTACTCTCCAAAAATTCACTTTTATTTCATTTCTCACGGTATGATCTCACAAACAAATCTCTCGAATTGTGTTTTTTTTCTCTCTATGTGCGTGAGATTAAGAATAAATATAATGGACACGAGTTCACACATACAAATTGAAAGACGAAATTATTTATGATAAAAAGATCTCATGAATATAATACAATCATTGAAAATTTGAAAAATACCATTACTTATTCGTACCGTTTTGTCTCTTTATTATCTTTTCGTGTTTTATCTCTCCACATTGTAATTAATTTCGTTATTCGCACTCGATTAGGACTTTCTCAGGTAAAAATATTTTGGGCAATAATGCGATGTCCGTTGACACTTTTTGGCCTTTTACTCATTTTTTCCTTTTCTTTTTCATATATTTTTTATATTTTTATTTGAGCATTTTTGAAATTTTTATGCCCCTTTTTATGTACCATTTGGAATTAATTGATAATTTTTTTTTCAAAACTCCAAGCTAATCAAGTTTTTTGGGTTAATAAACGAAATGTGATATTATTTTTGGGCTCAGAGTGGCTTGCAAAAAAATGAAATTTTTTTCACGGCTTTTTATGGATAATATTTTGGGGTAAAGAAACCATGGCCTAACTTCATATATACGAATTACTAATAATATTATCAAATGCGTATCGAGATGAATTTTAATTTTGAGACATTTTTAGCTCATTTTTAAAACAATATTCCACTTGCTTTCCGTAACCGATCAAACAATGTTTTAGAGATCATTAAAAACTTTTTAATATTGAAAATAACTTTTGAGATAACTTTTAACTAGGACTGATTTACTTACTGAGAAAAAGTAATAAGCCCAAAAATCTCACCTGGTTAAAAATCTCCACACTTAATCGTTAAGTCGTCAATTGTCGCTAAATTTCTATTTTGGTCTATTTCGTCTTAGTGCATTAAGTTTTTATTAATTGAAACTTCAAACAAAATTTGAGTGATATTTGTGAAAAATTTAAATTTAAATTCCAATTTTTATTTATATTTTGAAGATTTGTGTTTTACTTTAGCGAGTTTTTCAATTTTTTTGGAAAATTTTGCGTTTTTCACATATTTTAATTTTTTGGGAATTTTAATATTTGTGAAGTTTAAAGATGCACGTGTACCCCCCCCCCCCCCCCCCCCCCCCGACTTTTGCATGGTCCTCAATCAAAAGAACTAAAATCTAAATCAGAAAATAATAGTGCGAAAATAAAACAAACAAATATTTAAAATGCATTGGACAATAAGAATGCAAATAGCATTACATTAACAAGAGATAGAAGTTTAAATTGTTTCTTTGAAGGATACAATGATGAAAATAAAGAAACTACATTACAAAAGTAACACATCTACCAAAGCTAATGGGAAGGGCCGGAGGCATCGGGATCGCGAGCGTATGGATCATAATAATAATCCGACATTTGTGCATCCGGACCCATATTCAAGTGGTACATGTCCGCTTGGAGTCTCATAATCATACTCATATCTCGCCTAGAGTCGTGGCATTCCTCCTGTCGATCCTCTCTATATCCGGTGATGAACCCATTGAGGAGGGTCTCCAAATGATCCATACGGCTACTTATCACCGCCATATTGTATGCATATTCATCAAACTCGGCCTCATAATCAGGGTTGGCCTATTCTTGGTGCCTCCCCCTCCCCCTCTTACTCCTCGGTACTTTCCTCCTCCATTTCAACATCTTCAAAAATAAGTAGGGAGAGTTTGGAAATTCCTTAATTAGGTGGTGCTCTGCCCAAAGTTAATGGGCTTGGGCTTACGTGCTATAGGGCCCCACCCGATGACAAGATAGTAGAATCAAATAGAATATAAGAAACGAGCATATGGTAGAGACATTTTACTGGTGCCGTCAAAAGCTGCAGTAGTGAACTCATTGAAGTAAATTTGTGGGAGGATTATATGTTCTTGGTCGTCACAAAAGTAATGAAGGAATGTACCATTCTGAAGGAGAATTCTGAAGTTGTTTATCTTAGGGAGAATGGTGATGCATTAAATGAGATTGGCATAGTGGACACGTTCGGGGAGTTTCCAGAAGGGGAAGCTGTCTCGGTTCCACGGGGTGTCCAAAGCCCAACGGCTTGAACATTGGAGCCGCATGAGGGCTGGAGGGGAATTTGAATAGGTGGGTGCGTCATACATTTCCACCCCTTACACCTCCATTTTTCGCTTTTTGATATTGAGTGTAAGCAAGACTTTTTTCCCATTGACGAAGGCCTCATAATGGCCATGAGATGTTTGGACAAGGGTCTCATAGAAAAGGCGGACAATCTCGTTATGGACTGACTCGATGGAGGTCAACCATAGACACCACCTGAATCGAGCAAATAGTTGGCGGGGAGTTGTTCCACACTACTTTTCACTTAATAAAATTCGTGCGGGTGGGGACAAAATATATGGTGGCCCAATCACGCTCTTGGGTCAAGAGAATATTCTCCCACGCGTCATTGTCCTCGATTTCGGTTGAGTTGTACTTACGCACAAATTCGTGAGACATGAGGGTAGTGTGAAAATATGAAGATTGGGAGGATTTGTAAGGGAGAAGGGTGGATTTTTGGTTTGAGGATGGGTTAGTATCTATAGGTGTTAGGGGGTGGAAGGGTGGGAAAATGGAGGGTTTTTGGGTTGGAGGGGATTGAAAAGGGTGGATTTTCGTGTATGGAGGGAAGGGGGATGCATTGGAGGGAAAGTGAAAATATGGGAGGGAAATGGAAAAAAGGGATGATATAATGTGTTGACAGTAACAGGGGTCGAACTGGTTCCCCCAGGAGCCGAACCGGTTCGGCTCAGATTTCTGTCAAAGCCGGATTCTTCCCTTTTTTCGCATTGGCTCGGGCACGGAGGTAGAGAAACTTACAAATCTCTCCACATTGATCCTAAATTCACTAATGGTGACCGAGGGCACTCAAAATTCACTGTATTTTCTCTGTCTGGGATGTGTTAGGGTAAAACCGAACACTCGACTCTCTTGCTAATGTGGACTCGACTCACACCTAGATGTGTTACACACACATGACTCAAAAATACAAGATAACATCACCCCATACATGTCGGGGGCATGACTACCTCTCTCCAACTTACCTACTCATTCCGTATACGGGGTTTGTCAAAAAAATTATCTCGGCTTCTTCAATATACGTCTCAAGATATGGCTTCTTCACCCGATAAGCCCATGGTGCATCAAGTAATCTATAAGACCAATCCCTATGGTTGGGATCAATGGTCTTTTCGAGAATGTTCTTAATATCTTGATTGACTAACTCAGTTTTCCCATTCGTTTATGGGTGGTAAGTCGTTCCAACCTTGTGGATGACTCCATACTTTCTCATTAGCTTCTTAAATGGCCAATTGCAAAAGTGCGTGCCGTCGTCACTAATGACGGCTTTCGGAGAACCAAATAGAGGAAGTATATGTTCATGAATGAACTTAACCACCACATTTTGGTCATTTGATCTAGTAGCTATGGCCTCTACCCACTTAGACACATAGTATACCGTGACAAATATGTATAAAAATCAAAAGAAGGAGGGAAAAGTCCCATGAAGTCGATGCCCCAACAGGCAAACATCTTAATGATGAGAATAGGGATCAGTGACATCATGTCACGCCAAGTAATGGCTCCCATATTTTGACACATATCACAAGATCTATAATATAGGTTCCCATCCCGGAAGATATTGGGCCAATAAAGATCGTATTGAAGAATCTTTGTGGCCGTCTTTTTCTTGGAAAAGTGGCCTCCACATGCTTCTGCAAGATAAAACTCGATGACACTAGGAATCTCCTCATCCGGAACACATTTTTGAATTATTTGGCCGGCTCAATATTTAAATAAATAAGGATCGTCATAGAAAAATAAGCGCGGCCATGTAAAGAACTTCCTCTTTTCTCGCGGTGTCCAATAGGAGGGTACGACCTCCGTGACTAAGTAGTTCACGATATATGAAAATCAAGGAAGAGAGGAAGTGGTAAATAATTTCTCATCCATAAAGTACTTGTCTATAGGTATGCGATCTTTAGGTACGTCGGACAAGATCCTAGATAAGTGATAGGCTACGATGTTCTCTACTCATTTCTTTTCTTTAATGGAAAGATCAAAATCTTTGAGTATCAATTTCCACCTAATAAGACATATCTTCACATACTTCTTGGAAATGAGATATTTGAGAGTCTCTTGGTCGATAAAGAACTTTATGTGTGTCCTGATAAGATATCAACGGAATTTGTAGAGGGCCAACATTACTACTAGAAACTCTTTCTCCTTAGTGGAGTATTTCAATTAAGGTTTGGTTAAAGTCTGAGTATCATAGTATATGACATGGTACGTCTTATCTCTCATTTGATCTAAAACATACCCTACCGCGTAATCACTCGCATCACACGTAAGATTGAATGGAAGGGTCTAATTCGGAGCTTGCCTGATGGGAGAAGAGATTAACATGCTTTTTAAATTTTCAAAAGCCTCTTGGCACACTTCACTTCACTCAAAAGGGGCATCCTTCACGAGTAGGTTACTTAAGGGCCTAGCTATGGAGATAAAGTCCTCAATAAACCTACGATAAAACCTCGTGTGGCCCAAAAATGAGCACACGTCCTTTAGTGACTTGGGTGGGGGAAGTTCAGCAATAATGTCAATTTTGCCTTATTGATCTCTAACCCCTAGACGATGGTAACCATAAAATGGCACTTCTCGCTATTTATTACCAAGTTCTTTTCCACACACTGGGTAAGCACCTTTTTTAGATTAGAAAGGCAATGGTCAAAAGAGGGGTTAACTTCTTCGGGATGACTTGAATAAGACCCATGCAGTATTTATCCGAGGTGGGATAGATGATCCCCTCATCCAATAACTTAATAATCTTTGTTCCCACAACGTCTTTTATGATTGCGTTTAAATGTCTTTGTATATCCCTAAAGGGATATACATCATCCTCTATGTGAATTTTATGGGTACAAATCAAGGAACTTATACCCTTTAAATCCGTGATGGACCAACTAAAATCACCTTTGTGCTTCCTCAAAATGGCCATAAGATTCCCTTCTTGCTCTTTATTCAGGCTCGAGGAGACAATAACGGGATATGTATCGTCCTCTCCCAAAGAAGCGTATTTGACGTTGGAAGGAAGCTTATTCAATTTGAGTTTTAGAAATTTAATATCGAAGGGAATCGTGTATAATTCCCTCGGTGGTAATTCATCGAATTGGGAGACCCAAATCACATCTCTCACATCCTCATCGCTCTCACCCTCATCCAACAAATCTCGTATTTCTCTCATCTCTCGGTCAAAATCGGTGTACCCACTCTATCTCTCTCACTCGTCGTCACTCGACATGACTCAAGTGGACCCTTAGCGTGATTACCCTCAAGGTGTTCGTGCACTACCTCCTCGATAAGATCTGACTCGTGTAACTTATCCTGATTACCCATTTCCTTGGTGATGTTGAAGATATTCATTTCAAGTATAATATTCCCAAGTGTGAGTTGTATTTGCCCATTACGCTTGTTAATCAACGCATTAGCCGTTGCTAGGAAAGGGACGCCAAGAATAACGGGCATATGATGACTCGAGGGAGAGGAGGGCTTCATGTCCCAAATGACAAAATCTATCGGGAAGTAAAAGGTTTCGACTTGGATGATCAGGTCCTCAAATATTCCGCAGGGTACTTTCATAGAATGATTCACGAGTTAGAGAGTAATTTTGGTGGGTTCAAGATCTCCAAAATCTAGTAACCTATAGATGGAATAGGGGAGAATGTTGACACTCGCCCATAAATCTAGTAAAGCTACCTCAATTTTATTATCTCTAATAATGCACGAAATGATTGACACACCCGGATCTTTATACTTCGTATTTATCCCAATAATTTTGAGTCTTTTAACATTTCGTGTGATGTAATTCGAGCTGATTTATCTCATATCATTACTACTGACATTTTCTGATGAGTACGCCGAGTTTTGTGTATTTCTCACATATTTTGCAGGTATTTAATGCATGAGAAGGAAGAAAGAAAAAAGAGAAATGAAGAAAATTGAAAGGGAAAAAGTGTAATTTGAATATGGAATTAGGACGAGAAGTCAGAAGAAAATAGAAGACCTTGAGTCTATGAGCACATAAGAAGAAATGACATCCAAATCCGAGTTCCGAATCACAAGTTACGCAGCTTCCAAGAATGAGAGAAAATCAAAAGGAAGGAGAATGTTCTGCATAAGCCAAACCAAACCCTTAGAGAAGAAAAAGAACCAATTTTGTGTTGGCTAAACTTTCTGTTAATGTGGAACCGAACCGATAGAAATGAAAAATGAACTGGTTCGATGGTGCAAAATCCTCCATAATAAGTGAACCAAACCAATGTATCTGAACCGGATCAGTTCGGCTGTCGAATTTCATAACTATTTTCTTCCAAAATTAGAGTTGTGCATGGATCAAATTCTTGTAAAAACATAGTCTTTTTTATTTCAACGTATTCTCAGACTTAAGAGAGTCTTTAGAGGGTCTTTTGGAGAGTTCTTTTAGCATAGTTTTAGAGAGAGAAAGTAGCGAAGAACTCTAGGAGCTCAAAGTTACGAATTATTGACTTTCAATTCAGATTTCTTCAGTAAAGTTTGTTTCTTCTTATTCTTTATTGCTTGAATTAATTAATAAGTTCACAGTTTATTTATTTCCAATGGTTCTTAATTTCTCTTTCGTGTCTAAGTTTAATTTCATGATGGTTATGATTTCCCGCACAACAGAAGACATAATTGTAGTTAATTGCACCATGCTAGGCTAGATTTCTAAGGGTTGGGATGCATAAACACAACCCGACGTGGTTTGCACAAATAAAAAATTAGTTCTTTGAATGAAATAATGATTGAATCATGTTGTGTAGATATTGCAATCATCGTAGGTCTTTTGACCTTGTTTTCCCTAGGTAACCGAGGTGTTTAAGAATGTGATGCGCATGTTAGATATTTCGACACCGCTTTATTCTTGTTCTTGATTATGTATGATGCGCGCTAGTACCCTCATATATGTAATGCTTGAGAATAATAAAGGCTGGGTTTAATCAATTATCTAATTCATAACTAGTTTTGTATCCGATAAACATACTAGGGTTCGGGGGAGTGTATTCCAACCTGTTTTTCATCATTCATATTTGATTAATTTCAGTAGTTTTAATTCTGCTCACGTAGTTTAGTTAGTAGTTTAAATTCAATTTGCATTTAGTTGTTAGAACTTAATCTCCAAATTAATAATATTTTAGCTCTTTTTCTAGAGTCTGTTTAGGATTAATCATCTTTCCTATCATCATTATGTTCCACATCCTATTTCCCCGAGGATTCGACCCCGTCTTAACGGGTTTATTACTTGCGCGATCGGTTTGCACTTGAACCGATATAAGAATGCACTAGAGACACATTTTGAGTCGCGTCAAGTTTTTGTTGCCATTGCTGGGAAATCAGGTAGACTTTAGGTTAGGTTGATTTGATCTGAAAATTGATTCCAAAACTTAAAAAAAGCCAAAAAAATCATAAAATAAAAAATCCAAGAAAAATTCAGAAAATTTAAAAGAAAAAAAAAATGTATAACATCTTTCATAGAACTTTCATGCAAAATCCGCAACAAACCCCTCAATCTACTCCCACACGCATTTAAGAAAATCCAATAGTCAAGTACGATCCTGATAGTCCACACACTCCTAATGCACCTCAGTTATGGGTTCCACCTCCTACACCTCCAAATTCCATTATGAGTCACACTTTTAGGACACCGAGTGAGGATTTTGAATCACAAGGAGAGAGACACATTTCTAATAACGCTAGTTTTGGTACGGGTGAAGAAGACCTATCGCATCATCCCATGAAAGAACTCTTATATCCCGAGAGAACTGTCTCCCCTAGGTGCATTCTACTTTCATACAATGCAGGACAATTCCACTTTTGTAATGCTATGATAAAAATTCTTCCCATGTTTTACGGCATGGATTCGGAGAAACCATACCCCTACATCCGTGAGTTCGAATAGGCCTATGACACTTTTAGTGATCAAGCTTGTATGCAAGACGTCCTTCACCTAAAACTTTTTCCTTTTTCCTTATAGGATAAAGCTAAGATTTGACTGTGGTCTTTAGTATAGAACTCAATTACATCGTGGAAGGATATGAAATCCAAGTTTCATTTGAAATTATTTCCCCAACATAGAACCAACTCCGTCAATGCTCAAATTCAAGCCTTTAGATAATAAGATAATGAGTCATTTTATCAGTGTTGGGAACGCTTGCCCACATCATGGATTTGAGAAGCATCACATTATCTCTTTCTTCCATCAATTTATAACTATAGCGTCTAAACAACTCGTTCAAACTATGTGTGAAAGACCGTTTTGGGAATTAGATGAGAATGATGCCAAGGATCATCTTAAGTACGTCACCGAAACTACTCAAGCATGGGACACATCTGATCCCAATACCCAAAATCGGGTCCGATAGACGTCCACTACTCCTTTCGCATCCGAATTCTATGATTTGGACAAGGATGTCGAGTGGAACTATAAGTCCAATCAAATTTCTACAAAAATAGTGGATGTCCATGAATCCCGATAAAGAAAAACTACCGTATCCACCCGACCAATGAAAGAGAAGGTGTGTGCTATTTTTGAGGCGGACCATTGAATGAAGGAATACTCGATGATACCTGGCTACAAAGTAATATTACACGAGCAAGTGGAGGAAACAGGAAGATTTAAGGATAATTTAGATGCCCCGCATGGGAACTCTTAGAATCCTTCATGGAGGAACCATCTTGGTTTTAGATATAGGCAACAACAAGTTGCGTTGAATCCTACTTCACACGTTGCCCCACCTCCACACCTCCAACACGCTCCACAGATGCAAATACATATGCAAGCACCACCTCCCGCGCAGTATATCACCCCACTGTGGAGAAATCTCAAGGATAATTTAAATAAATTCATCTAATCTCAAAACTTAACTAATTCTAAGTATGATCGCATGTTCACCAAGACAAATGCAAATATCTCTGCATTGCAAACATCTTTAAATATCCAAGAGAAGGGCAAGTTTCCGACTCAAGAACGAAGACCTCCTTAAGGCCAATATAATGTTAGCTCTACCTCCCATGATCATCAAGAGAAATGTCAAGCCATCACCACTATACATAATGGGTGAGTTGTTGATTCATCACATGCCCCACACAACACACTTAAACACAAGGAGGTTTCGCCCAGCACGAAAGAGACCGAAGATGCCCCCTTGAAAGAGGGTGAAAATGACGACACTAGTGAACTTGAATTCGTAGTGAAACTGCCCACCTCCGCACCATTCCCTCAACGGTTGTCTCCACCCTAAAAGGAAGCCTCATGTGAATATGTCCTTATGCAAGTAAAGTCAAATTTTCCATTTCTCGTTGCCATCCAACAAATTCTTGCCTATGCCAAGTCATTAAAGATTTATTCACGGTGTAGAGAAGTCTAAAGGTGAAAAAGAACGTCTTTTTAGCACAAAATGTAATCTTTGTTCTACTTAACGACCTCCCACCAAAGTTTAAAGATACGAGTTCACCCACGATTTCATGCATTATTGGGGAAAATCGAATAGAAAAAACCTTGCTTGATTTAGGGGGCGAGTGCCAACATTCTTCCCTAATCCATATATAGGCAACTCGATTTGTGTGACCTTAAACCCACATGAATCACTCTCGAACTAGTGGATTGCACATTAAAAATACCTCGAGGGATTGTCGAGGACGGGATAGTCTAAGTGGACACATTCTACTTCCCGGTAGATTTTGTCATTTGGGACAAGGAGCCCTCCATCCATTCTAGCAATCACGTTCTCGTTATTCTAGGCAGCCCATTCTTAGCTACGGCTAACGCTTTGATCAATACATGTAATGGGCAAATGCAACTTACTTTCGGGAACATGACCCTCAAGGTAACATTTTTAATATTGCTGAACAAGTGGGTGAAGAAGACGACATTCATGCAGTCGATCTCATAGATGAGATAGTAGAAGAGCACATAGAGGAAGCCATTTGTGGGGACACCTTAGAAACATGCCTTGTGAGGAGTAATGAGAGCGAGGGTACGTATACTGAGTTTGAGCGAGAGGTAAAGGGGTTAAAAGCGCTATTACAAGAGAGAGCATCGACTGAGGACTTGAGAAAGATTAATTATGTTCATAGATTCGAGGAATTACCCCTGAGGGAGTCATGCATGATACCCTCCGAAGAAAAATTTCCCACCCTCAAATTAAAGAAACTAGCCTCTAACATAAAATATACTTATTTGGGAGAGGATGAGATATTTCTTGTTATTATCTCCTCGAGCCTAGATAAAGAGTAAGAGGGTAAATTACTATAGGTTTTGAGGAAGCACCAAAGTTCGTTTGGTTGGAGCATAGCGGATTTAATAGGTATAAGTCCCTTGATTTGTACCCAAAAAATCCACCTTAAGGAGGACGTGAATTCCTCGAGGGATATGCAAAGAAGATTGAGCCCCACAATGAAAGAGGTAGTGCGAGCCGAAATTGTTAAGTTATTGGATGTCGGGATCATCTATCCAATATCGGATAGTAAATTTGTGAGTCCTATCCAAGTCATCCCAAAGAATTCGGGAATGACTGTGGTCAAGAATGCCAAGGGTGAGTTAATTCCCCAATGTACCACCATCGGGTGGCGCATTTGCATTGATTATCGAAAGCTCAATGCGGGAACAAGGAAAGATCATTTCCCCTTACCATTCATCGACCCAATGCTAGAGAGAGTAGCAGGACACCCATATTATTGCTTTTTCAATGGTTATTCCGGATATAACCAAATAGAGGTATATGTTCTTGATCAAGAGAAGACGACTTTCACATGTCCCTTTGGCACATTTGCCTACAAACGTATGCCATTTGGATTGTGTAATGTGCCTCCGACCTTTCAAATGTGCATGCTTAGTCTCTTTAGTGACATGGTTGAAAGAGGCCTTGAGGTATTTATGGATGATCTTAGCGTTTTTGGCCCTTCTTTTGACCTTTGTCTTACGAATCTTGAGAAAGTACTCGCCCTGTGTGTGAAAAAGAACATAGTGCTTAATTGGGAAAATGACACTTCATGGTTACCAAAGGAATAGTTCTTGGCCATATAGTATCGTCCAAGGGAATCGAAGTCGATAGGGCCAAAATAGATGTCGTAGTTGAGCTTCACCCACCTAAATCACTAAAGGATGTGCTCTCCTTCTTGCCCATGTAGGGTTCTATAGAAGGTTTATCAAGAATTTTAGTGCCATCGCTAGACCCTTGAGTAACCTTCTTATGAAGGATGACCCCTTTGAGTGGAACGAAGCATGCCAAGGTGCTTTTGAAAAATTGAAAAGCATGCTTGTTTTCGCTCCCATCATGCAAGCTCTGGATTAGTCCCTACCATTAGAGCTTATGTGTGATGCAAGTGATTACGAGGTAGGGGGCGTTTTGGGCCAAAGAGAGGATAAAAAAGCTCATGTCATCTACTACGCTAGCCGGACTATAATCGGACCGCAACTCAATTACTCCACCACGGAGAAAGAATTGCTAGCGGTAGTGTTTTCCCTTGACAAATTTCACTCATACCTCGTCAGTTCATCCATCGCGTGCTTTACTGACCACACAACGCTAAAATATCTTATTGCTAAGAAAGATGCTAATCCGCTCCTCATAAGATGGATCCTACTCCTACAAGAGTTTAATCTCCCTATTAAAGACAAAAAAGGGGTAGAAAATGTCATTGCCGATCATTTTTCCCGGCTCTCATTCGAAGTGCATAGTGATCCCATACCTATAGACGAGTATTTCTCAGATGAGCAACTATTTGTCACCTCTTCTCTTCCCTGGTTTACGAACATAATTAACTATCTTATCATGGGAGCCGTCCCTCCCGATTGGACACCGCAAGAAAATAATAGGTTCATTACTTGGTCGCACATATTTTTCTATGACGATCCATTTCTATTTAAATATTGTGCGGACCAAATCATCCGACGTTGTGTACCGAATGACGAGACTCATAGCGTCATTCGTTTTTATCATACGGAAGCGTATGGAGGCCACTTTTCCATGAATAATACGGCTGCTAAAATTATTCAAAGCGGACTCTATTATCCCACACTCTTTCGGGATATGAACGCTTATTGTAAATCCTGCGATAGGTGTCAAATGATGGGAGCTATCACCCGACGAGATATGATGCCATTAACCCCTGTACTCGTCATCGAAATATTTAATTGTTGGGGTATTAACTTAATGGGCCCTTTCCCTCCGTCCTTTGGCTTCCTATATATCCTCATTGTGCTAGATTGCGTGTCTAAATGGGTAGAGGCCATAGCTACCAAAACAAATGACAATAAAGTGGTGATTATGTTCGTTGATCCTAAGGCAATAATTAGTGATAACGGTAAGCATTTTTTCTATAGGAAGTTTCAAAAGCTTATGAGAAAGTATGGAGTTGTTCACAAGGTCGGAACAAATTATCACCCTTAAACGAGTAGGCAAGATGAGCTAGCGAATCGTGAAATAAAAAACATTCTTGAAAAATTGTCGATCCTAATCAGAACGATTGGTTACTTAGATTGAACGATGCACTGTGGGCTTATAGAACCACATACAAGAATCCCCTCGGGATGTCCCCATTTCGCTTTGTCTATGGAAATCCATGCCATCTCCCCGTGGAGCTAGAATACAAAGCTTATTGGGCAATTAAGAGGTTGAATTATAGTTTGGATAAAGGCGGTAAAGCTCGCAAGCTTCAATTGAACTAGTTGAAAGAGATGCACAATGATGCTTATGAGAATGCCAAGATTTCCCATGGCCAACTGAGCTCTCCCCGCTAAATACACCTCCATCGAAGTCCTCCTCGATGGTAACGGGGACTTCCGTTCTTGCATCGAGCGAATAAGGTGCAAGCGGTTTTTCAGCTCCTCCCGTAAACTACATATTGAGCGACTAGTTAAATAGAATGAGCTACCCCCTTCCATCACCAACCTTTTCCGCCCGAGGGGTGGTGCCATTTTCTCAACGAGCCCCACATTGGGGTATGGGAAGAGGAGGTTCGGTCTTTCTATGGCTCTCTTGTCTGCACGGGCGAGTTCGAGGCCCAAGATTTTGTTGACTGCCATCCCATACCCTTCTCCATAGAAATTTTATCCCGGAAGCTTGCCACCAAGGGGGTTACGATCCCGAACCGATTTGACTACCCAACTAACGTCGCACCTGTACCTAAAAGTACTTGTATTTCCCGACTTGCATCCGTCAAAAATTGGGTACGGGAAACTTTTTCGATGGGATGACTAAATGATAAGGACTGCATCACCTTCCACATTGTCTGTGCCAACATACTCCAAATTCAAATGATTCGGGGATGCTTCTCGCCGAGCTACACTCGTCTACCACCTTTTTTTATCCCAACACTACCATTCACATTGACCGCACATTCTACGACTATATCCTTTCTACGGCCTTGGATCAAAATTTTAAGGCTCATTTACCATATCACTACCTCATCACCTCAATCCTAGTCAATGCCGTCATTGAGCCACCCCGAGCGTTTCCCCTAAAGGCTATTGGGCAGGAATCACGCAGTTAGAGTGCAAAACAATGGGATGTTATAAGAGCAGCGAGGGTAGAGGCTGATGATGACGAGGAGGAGGAGGAGGAGGATGATGCCGATGACGAGGAGGAGGTAGAGCATGAGGAAGAAGCCGAGGACATTAAAATGACCGAGGGCGGGGAGGAAGAATATGACGAAACCGCCGATTTTAATTACGAGCCGTCGGGACCAGAGCTTGATAGTCGCATTTCTGTGGTCGAAACATGCTTTGACGGGTTCATCAATGAATATCGTGCCGACTTCCAAGCGGACCTTCGAGCATACCAGTGCGATACAATTATGATCCATTGCCTCCAAGCTGAGCTTTATCGACTACATATGGGTGTGACACTACCGATCTATTTTTATGATCCAAATGCTCCCGACTCGTCCAACTCACCCCCTCAGTAGCCTGTTGTGGGTTTGGTTGTTTATAATTTGCAGTTCTTCTAATTTTCTGTCCTTAACTGCTTGTACTTATATTTTGTAATGAATAACTATGAAATTCCTATCCTTTCATTTCGTGTACTTGCTTGTTATTATTATTGCATTTTGTCATTTGTTTCTTTGTTATGCATTCTCTCCTTATTTTAGATTTTAATCCTTTTGCATAGGGACTTTGGAAAAGTCTAAGTTAAGGGGGGGTACACATGAGCTTCAAAATTTCACAAAGTTCAAAATGCCCAAAAACCCAAAAATTAGAAAATTTTAAAAAAATTGAAAAAATCTGAAAAAGCCAAAAATATTTTCTTCAAAATAAATAAAAATTGGAATTTAAAATTTTTAAAAATGTCATAATTTTTTTAAGTCTCGAATTGAAAAATTCAAATACACAAAGTCGAAATTGAACAAAGATGAAAATTGGAAGAAAGTTGACGACTTTACGAATAAGTGTGAAGATTAATCAACCCGGTGAGATTTTGAGCTTATCACTTTTTGCGAGTTTTTAAATCAATCTGGGTTAATGGTTAACTCAAAGTTCTTTTCAGCATTTTAAATAAGTCGTTAAGGATCTCAATTCATTTATTTTGATGAGTTACAGGAAATTTGTGAGATGTTGTCTTCAAATACGTGCTAACATATCTCTAAAATTAATTAATCTCGAGATGCGTATGGTAATATGATTAGTAATTCGAACAATGAAGTTAGGCCCTCGTTTGTTACCCAAAAATATTAGCCATAAAAAGTTGTAAAAAATTTATCCTTTTGCTACCGAACTTGAGTCTAATTAAAAATTTTCTTTTCATTTGATAACCCGAAAAATCCATTTAGCCCGGAATTGTGAAAATGGAATATTCATAAATAAAGTCCAAAAAGTGCATAAAAAAGGGGGCAAGAAAAAAAAATGGTATAACGCTCAACAAAAATAGCAAGAAAAGAAAATTGTGAAAAATAGAAAAAAATAGAAAAAGAAGTGAAAAATTAGTAAATGCCCGAAAAAGCACTAATGGACATCCTAAGTAAATTTTCACTTTCCACTTTCTCAACAAATCCCAATTTACCCAATACACCTTATAACCCCAGAAAAGTCCTAATCGAGTCCGAATAACGAAATTAATTATCACGTGGAGATCTAAGACACAAAAAGATAATAAGAAAGATTAATTGGTGTGAATAAGAGGCAATGTTCCCGTTTTCCAATAACTGTATTCCGATGATGAGATATTTTCACCATAAAAATTTTGACTTTCAAAATTGTGTGAGTAAATTCGTGTTCCAATGTATTTACTCTTTAAATCATGCATACCGAGACAAAATAGCCACAGTCCAAGTGATTCATAAATGAGAGCATCCCGTGAGAATTGAATGAAAGAGAATTTTCGAAAAGTAACGTAATGATTAATCGGTGGAAATTTGCAGGTCGAATTTTGGCTTCGTACAGACACACTATAATTTGAGTCTTGCAAATATAAATTTATGGTGATCATTTTTGGTGAGTTTAAATTGTACTATTTTTAAGTATTTTTAATTTTCCTTTGAGTCGAGAAACGAATTTTGTGGGTATATTCTCTACAAATCCTGACGAGACACCACTCGTCCTACTAGGGTGACCTAGGGTTTTAAAGGCTTGTTGCATACGCTAAATGTAATCGCTTACTCGCAAAAGAAGTATTTTATCCCAATAAGACGTTTGATAAGAGTTTGACCTTGCCTAAATTCTTTTACATTACTCGGGACGATCAAGGTTCTAAGTTAGGGAAGATTTGATTAGGCATAAATTCTTCGTATTTATCCCGGTAATTTAGAGTCTTTTAACATTATGTGCGATGTAATTTGAGTTGATTTATCTCATATCATTGCTACTGTCATTTTCTAATGAGTACGCCGATTTTCGTGTATTTCTTATAGATTTTGTTGGTATTTAATGCATAAGAAGGAAGAAAGAAAGAACATAAATAAAGAAAAGTCAAAAGGAAAAAGAGTAATTTGCATCTGGAATTTGGATGACAAAACTAAAGAAAAGTTGAAGACCTCGAGTCCACGAGTTCATAGGAAGAAACGACATCCAAATATGAGTCCCGAATCACAAGTTATGGAGATTCGAAGAGTGAGAGAAAATCAAAAGGAAGGATAATGTTGTGCATAAGCCAAACCGGGCCCTTAGAGAAGAAAAATAACCGATCCGACGCTGGCTATACTTTCTATTAATGTAGAACTGAAATGATATAAATGAAAAACGAACCAGTCCGGTAGTGCAAAATCCTCTGTAATAAGCGAACCAAACCGATGTATCTGAACCGGATCGGTTTGGCTGTCGAATTTCATAATTATTTTCATCCAAAATTAAAGTTGTGTATGGATCAAATTCTTATAAAAACATAGTCTATTTTGTTCCAACATATTCTCAGATTTAAGAGAGTCTTTGAAGGGTCTTTTGGAGAGTTCTTTCAGTATAGTTTTAGAGAGAGAAAGTAGTGAAGAACTCTAGGATCTCAAAGTTACAAATTATTGATTTTCAATTCAGATTTCTTCAGTAAAGTTTGTTTCTTCTTCTTCTTCTTCTTCATCTTCTTGAATTCGTTAATAATTGCGTAGTTTATTTATTTCCAATTGTTCTCAATTTCTTTTTCTCATCTAAGTTTAATTTCATGATGGTTTTGATTTCATGCATAGTATAAACATAATTATAGTTAATTGCACCATGCTAGGCTAAATTTATAAGGGTTGGGATGCATGAATCCAACCCAACGTGGTTTGCACGAATAAAAAATTAGTTCCTTGAATTAAATAATGATTGAATCATGTTGTGTAGTTATCGCAATCGTTAAAAGGTATTTTAACCTCATTTTACCTAGGTAACTGGGATGTTTAAGAATGTGACGCACATGTTAGCTATTTCAACACTTCTTTATTCTTGCTCTTAATTATGTATGATGCGGGCTAGTACCCTCACATATGTAATGCTTAAGATTAATAAAGACTGGGTTTAATCAATTATCTAATTCACAACTAGTTCTGCATCTGGTAAACATACTAGGGTTCCGAGGAGTGTATTCCAACGTGTTTTTCATCATTCACATTTAATCAATTCCGGTAGTTTTAATTCTGCTCACGTAGTTTAGTTTGTATTTTAAATTTAATTTGCACTTAGTTGTTAAAACTTAATCTCCAAATAAATCATATTTTTTTTTCTTTTTCTAAAGTCAGTTTAGGGTTAGTCATCTTTCCTATCGTCGTTACATTCCACGTCCTATTTCCCTGAGGATTCAACCCCGTCTTATCGGGTTTATTTCTTATGTGACCGGTTTGCACTTGAACCGATAAAAGAATGCACTAGAGACACATTTTGAGTCGCGTCACTATAGATGGAATAGGGTAGAATGTTGGCACTCGCCTTTAAATCTAGTAAAGCTCTCTCGATTTTATAATCTCTAATAATTCACGAAATAGTTGACGCACCCGGTTCTTTATACTTGGGTGGGAGGTCCCTCAAAAGTACCAAACTCACATTTTTTTTATTAAGAACACCTTTTTTTTACCTTTATTTTAAGTTTCACCGTGAGCAAGTCCTTTAGGAACTTAGCATACGCATGAATTTGATTGATAGCCTTAAGAAAAGGTAAGTAAAACTTCAATTGCTTAAGCACTTCTATAATATCATCACGGGAGGCCCATTTAGGAGGGGGGCCAACCGTTGCGATTAAGGTGTAGATATATGGGGTTTTACTACCACCTCAGTCCTATATGTGTAGTATTTTTCACAATTTTCCAAGGGGGCATCTTTGGCCTCTTGCGTTCCAGGCAAAACCTCCTTGTTATTTTGCACGTCGTGTGGGGGAGGTGACAAGTCAACAACTCTCCCACTACATAGAGTCGTTATCGCTTGGCATTGCCCTTTATTTTCATCGAGGGAAGAGCTCACAACAGTTTTAACCTTAGGGATCTCTTTGGCCCTAGGCAGGAAACTTACCCTTCTTTCGAACACTTAAGGAGATTGAAACTTAGAAAGTGATGCCTTTAAGTTGGTAACATTTTGAGCATTTTCTGCATTAATCGCTGACTAAGTTTTCATTAATTGGGAAAAATTTTCCTTCAGGATCTTCCGTTGTGGGATCACATAAGTCGTGGAAGAGGGCACTTGAATTGGTGGCACTTGTTAATAATGTGAGAGTGGTGGTGATTGTTGGGTAACATGTGGATTCAGGTTCATCGCTGCATTCGATTATCAGTAACTAAAATCTCGATGGTTTCTCCACAAGGAGTTAAAGGAATTCCTATGAGGGGCATTAAAATTACCCTTATAGTCTCCCACCATTAAATGTACCACCTCACAAATAGAGCAAATATCCTACTTAATTGCTCGAGAAGAGCCGGATGCATCTCTCCCCTAGCTATAAGACGGTCCTCTAACCTCTTGTCTAAACGGTTAATTTAAAGTTTTGACTCGGCTTCCTTATCCAATTGGTAGAGTCCGGACAAGGAAAGAGCTATAGACGTTTTGGGTAGTGGTGATCTTAAGCACGCCCCGGAGGTTAAAGTCACTTTAGAGAACACATCTAAGAAGGAAGGAAAGATGGTTCTTAATCCCGTTTTGGGTAGTAGTGAGAGTTTATGAATAGGTCATGATGGTGCGTACACTTCACATGTTGCACCCGAGCCAGTTTCGAGTTTAGAGTTAGATTCACATGACTCTCAACCCAGCCCACCTAAGCGTCCCGTACCTATTACGAGAGCGCATAGGAGCATTATGAGAGAGGTGTACCTACGGCTATTTTTGTTTGCACTCATTGCAAGAAGAGAGGACACCTTAGGGAGTTTTGTTTTAAGTTGGTTCGTGTGTTACGTTTTGGTACTACACGTGTTCACATAGTTGCACCCACACCTGACGCTCCGGATGATTACATGAGAGATTTTGCACATATTAGGGAGAAATTACTATTTTTGGTCAAGACTTCACATGACTTGATGGAGGTATTTCGTAGGATGTCACCATCTTTGAAAAACTCCACCGCACCTACCGGCTGAGGTCTAGACTTATTCGCTAGCATAGGTTGATTTGCATGATGATATTTGTTTTCCTTATTGCTAGTGTGTATCATTTTTTTGTATTAGTTTTTTATTTTTGGTAAAACTTTTGAAAAATACAAAAAGATTTTATTTTGATAATTTTTTTGAAAAGGACTGTGGGTACCCGGAATTACCATCATGGACCTAGACGAGTAGCCTAATAATAACGGCCCAAAGTTCGGATCCTTGGCACCTTAACTAAAATCAGTTATGACTTAGTCCTCTCCTAAAATATCGTATAGAGATATTCCAGGAGAGAAATATGGACATGGGGGAGTCCAACACCCCCACTCCCCGAAGAAAAACATGTATATAATAAACCCTAAGCTTGGGGAAAAAGGCACGCACTCTGTTCTATGTAAACGCTCCCTGAAGTATATAGAAATAATATTGACTGCACCACCGTGGACGTAGGCATTCTTGCTGAACCACGTACATATTCTGTTGTGTGATTGGCATTTTATGTTCTTTATTTTCCTTGGTGATTGCGCTTTTCTTATCTATTTATGTTGAATATAATTGTCACCACAATTGGAGCCGTTTGTGGGAAACGTTAGTCTTCCTTGAGAAATCCCTCACCAACAAAGAATCTAGAATGTATGGTCACAGCAGTAACGCCCCTCAAGCAGGATATGTTCAAGAGAAGCCTGCTCCTCGCAGGATCAGATTTGAAGTTCGTCGTTCAAATCAGAGGGCTCGCCTAGAGCGACAAGTCTCGAAAGAAAGTCAGGGACCAGGAAAGTCCACACAAATCTCCAGATTGATCGATGCCTATGAGGCAAGACTCCAAGAGGAAGGAGAGTCTGCTCATAAGCAAGAGGCTGAGAATGCTCGCCTCAAGAGAAGGTTGGAAAGGATGGAGAGAGAACTCCACCATAGCACCAGAAGACGTCCATACCGCACTCCTAGCCCTCAGGCGAACAAGTCTCGCAGTCGAGGAAGGAGCCCTAGATGCGGATCGCAAATAGTTAAAGGACACGAGTCGGATGATGATCTGCTCGAGCAACTGCGACTAGCTCGCCATTACAGGATCCCAACTCAGTAATGAGAATAAACGAAATTTGGTACGAAGGGAGATGGACTAACACCCAGCGCATCGCGGTGCCAAATCGAATAGGGAGCTCGCTAGACGAGCTCTCAAGACTCAGATGAAATCCCCTTTCTCAAGGGAGATAGAAGAAGAGGAAGCCCCCAAGAAATTTTCTATTTCGAGATTCAAGATCTATGACGAAAAAACTGATCCTATCGATCATGTTAGGAAGTACAGGCAAACCATGACTCTCTGAAACCACCGGGATTCCCTGATGTGCCGGATCTTCCCCTCAAGTTTGCATGATGTGGCACAGAATTGGTTCGAGAGGCTCCCTCATAGGTCCATTAGAAGCTTTGAGTCCCTTACCGAACTCTTCACGTCTCGCTTCATCACTAGCAGCTCCCATCCTAAGAGGATGGATGCTTTGCTAACAATGAAGAAGACGTCACACGAGAGCCTCCGGGACTACGCAAAGTGGTACTGGGAATTGTTCAATGAGGTCGAGGACTACTCGGAGCAAGTAGCAGTGGCCTCTTTTAAGATCGACCTACCAAACTCATGGCTTCTGCACCAATCCCTGACAAAAAAGGAGGTCACAACCACTGATGACTTGATGGACCGCATCGAGAAGTACGCCAAGGTGGAGGATGTGACACACCTCAATACAGGGAAAAACACTCGGACTAAGCTCGCTGCCAAGGGAAATGACAAGACTGAAAACCAGATGAAAGGAGTCAAGAATGGAGGCAAGAATGGCCCCAAAAACGGAGGAAAGAATGATGTTTCGAAAGCATTTCAGGCAGTAAACATTGTCTTCAGAGAACCAATCTACAATATCCTGGCAAAGATCAAAATCGAGCCATTTGTTAAGTTGCCTAGAAAGATGGGAGGAGATCCCTCGAAGAGAAACAACGCGTTGAGATGCGCATTTCATAAAGAGGTAGGACATAAGACTGAGCACTGTAAATCTCTTAAGTCTCACCTTGAAGAACTAGCCCAGTCTGGGCACCTAAATGAGTTTGTGGAGAAGAAGGCAGAGAAAGTCGCTGCCAATGGAGAAGTAAGACCTGATAATGTACTCGAGGACGACGCTGGCCATGAATTCGCAGTAATTCATAGGGCATCTGATATGAAGTAGATTCAAGGAAATTCGGCTCGGATGGAAGTAAAAAACCTTACAACGGTGATACAAGCTTTTCAGACCGATCCAGCAAAAACACAATCAGGAAAGCGTCGGTGAGTAGATGACGTCGACTATAGCAAACATATTGTGTTCAAAGATAAAGATCTGGTGAGAGTACGAACCCCACATCATGATGCCTTGATCATTATGCTCAGAATAGCCAACTACGACGTTGACAAGTTGCTCGTTGACCAAGGAAGCTCATCCGAGGTAATGTATCTCGACCTCTTCAAAAAATTAAAGTTGAGCGTCGCCGACCTAAAGGAAGCCACCGTCCCTTTAGTTGGCTTTGCTGGAAAAGTGACTATACCATTGGGAAAGATCGTGTTGCCAGTAAGGGAAGGGAGTGTCTCCAAGATGATTGAGTTTCTGGTAGTCGACATTGACTTTCCATACCAAGCTATCCTCGGCAGAGGGTACCTACATGTGATGAAGGCAGTCTCCTCGAGCTACCATCAAAAACTCAAATATGTGACCGAGCAAGGAGTAATGGAGATCTATGGGGATCAAGTGATGGTAAGAAGGTGCTTCATAGCGTCCATCCGCCTAAGACCAGAGAAGAAGGTACAAAATCCCAGAGATAAAGTCGAGGAACAAGAAGGTCTAGTACCTTCGAAATAGCAGTTAAAGTACGGAAGACCCGGAGTGGAAGAGACCAGGCTCCTCCCCTCTGAACGGGTGCAGCTGGTGGTAGCGAGAATGACATGTTTTTCTTAATTGGAGCTTCTCTCACAGATCAGGAAAAAAAGGAGTTGACTATTCTGATGTGAAGCAACGTAGACGTTTTTGCGTGGGAACCATACGAGCTTCGTGGAATTGATCCCAGTGTGGTTTGTCATCAGTTACATGTCGACCCCACTTTCAAACCTATCACGCAGAAGGCACGACGAACTGCGCCCGAGAAGGCCAAAGTTATAGAAAAGGAAGTTGAAAAACTGCTGGATACAGGATCCATTCGGGAAGTTCAATTCCTTAAATGGTTGTCCAACCCAGTAGTAGTTCCGAAGAGTAATGGAAAATGGAGAGTTTGCATTGACTTCACTGACCTTAACAGGACATACCCTAAAGACAGTTTCCTTCTACCAAAAATCGATCAATTAGTAGACGCCACAGCAGCTCACGAAAGAATGAGTTTTCTGGACGCATATTCGGGGTATCATCAGATCCCTCTGTACGCACCAGACCAGGACAAGACAGCATTCATCACCACCGTTGGATTATATTGTTACAAAGTCATGCCCTTCGGACTCAAAAATGCAGGAGCAACCTCTAGCGGCTGGTCACCAAGATGTTCAAAGACCAAATGGGAGACACCATGGGAGTCTACATCGATGATATGCTCGTCAAAAGAAGGAACAAAGAAGACCACCCCTCAGACCTATTGATAACCTTTGAAATCCTTAGGAAATATCGAATGAAGCTTAACGTGAGAAAGTGTTCATTTTGTGTCCATTCAGGAAAATTCCTTGGGTATTTGGTTAGTAAGAGAGGCATCGAGGCTAATCCGGACCAGATCGATGCAGTCAACAGGATATAGCCCCCTCGCACAATACGGGACATACAGAAGCTCACCGGCATGCTCGCTGCCTTGAATAGTTTCATCTCAAAGTCCTCCGAGAAGTGCAAACCATTCTTACAGCTCCTGAAGGGAAACAAGACAGTAGAATGGAATCAAGATTGCTCGCAGGTATTGGACGAGCTCAAGGCTTACCTTAGCTCACCACCCCTGCTCATCATACCTCAAGAAAGAGATTCCTTGTACTTATGCCTCTCCGTTTCCAACCATGCCGTCAATTCTGCACTGATGTGCAAAAAAGCAAGAATCTAGTACCCCGTTTATTATGCGAGCAAGACCTTATTAGAAGCTGAGCAAGGGTACCTACCACTGGAGAAGCTTACCTTTTCACATGTATTGGCTTCGAGGAAGTTAAAGCACTACTTCGAAGCTCACACCATCATTGTCCTTACATCGCACCCCCTTAAAGAAATTCGGAGGAAAGCAGATTTGTCGGGCAGACTGACTAAATGGTCGGTCGAGCTCGAATGATTTGACATCCAATTTCAACCAAGGAATGCAGTCAAAGGACAAGTTCAATTTCAACCAAGGAATGATTTCATAGCTGAATTTACAGGCGAACATCCTCTCGACCAACTTCAACCCATAAAGCAAAGAGAAAATCACACAACAGAGGGAGTCTGGAAATTATTTGTTGATGGAGCCTCCAACTCAAAGGGGACAGGAGTAGGCATTGTGCTTGTCACTCCAGAAGATACGATCCTTGAACAGGGAATCAGGCTTGGATTTGAAGCCTCCAATAATGAAGCAGAGTATTAGGCTTTGATAGCCGGGCTCCAGAAGGCACACACTTTGGGGGCACGACAGTTACAGGTGTTCGACGACTCACAATTAGTCTCCAATCAGATAAGTGGGGACTATAACACAAAAGATGAAAGAATGGCAGCCTACCTCGCCTTGGTAAAGAGGTTAATGGACAACTTCGAGGAAATCAGTGTCCAGCAGTTTTCCAGAGGATAGAACAGCCATGCTAACGCCCTGGCAGCCCTTAGCTTGGCAATCAATTCTGACTTAAAAAGAACGATCCCCAACGACTTCCTCGCCCATCCGAGCATCAATCGTAGCAATGAGATGCCAAGCGTGGAGCATGTTCTCCAAATTGAGTCAGCACCCAGTTGGATGGACCCTTTAAGGGACTATTTGAAAAATAGTGCACTTCCAAACGATAAGAAGATCGCTCACCATATAAGAGTCAAAGCTGCTCGCTTTCACTTATCTCTTGAGGGAAAGATGTATAAGAGATCGTTCTCTGGTCCTTACCTTCAATGTGTTCACCCGAGGGATGTCGAACGAATTATACACGAACTCCATGAGGGAATCTGGGGAGGCCATATTAAAGGAAGGTCATTAGCTTTTTGAGCAATAAAGGAAGTCTACTGGTGGCCATATATGCAAAGAGATTCTGCAGTATATGTTCACAAATGTGAGAAATGCCAATTTCATGCTCCCATAGTCCATCAACCTGCCAACGACCTAAGATCACTTTCCAACCCATGGCCATTCGCCCAATGGGGAATGGACATCGTGGGACCTCTTTCTAACGGTGTAGGTAACGCAAATATCTGTTGGTCGCAACTGACTACTTCACCAAATGGATCGAAGCAGAACCACTGGCGAACATCCGAGATGCAGATATGATGAGATTCATATGGAAAAATATAATTACCCGTTTTAGGATTCCCAGAACCATCATCACCAACAATGGAACACAATTCGAGAGCGGCTCTTTCCATAATTTCTGCAATAACCACGGAATCAGGCACCATTTCAGCTCGGTGGCCTATCCTCAAAGCAACGTCCAAGCCGAAGCTTCCAACAAAATGGTGATCGATGGGTTAAAGAAACGATTAGAGCGAGCCAAAGGCGCATGGGTGAATGAACTACCGCATATTCTGTGGGCTTACCCCACTACCCCACGTCGGGCAACGGGGGAAACATCATTCTCACTAACATATGGAATGGAAGCGGTCATCCCATTGGAAGAAGGCCTACCAATTATAAGGTCAACCCTTATCGACTAGGGCCAAAATGATGCAGCATTGCTCGCTGAACTCAACCAAGCCGACGAACGCAGAGAAATTGCCTTAGTGAAACTAGCGAGCTATTAGCAATAGCTCGTAAAATAATATAACAAGAAGTTCAATCCAAGGGAATTCCGAGTTGGGGACTATTTCCTCAGAAAATTCCTTGGAAGTGCAGTAAAACCATCAGACGACAAGTTGGGGCCAAACTGGGAAGGACCATTCAAGATAACGAGAGATGATCTGCGAGGAGCCTATCACTTAGAAACACTGGAAGGCAGAGAAATACCCTGAGCATGGAATGCAGCTAATCTTAAGAAATTCTATTTCTAGTTTTTTCTTTTATCCTTTATCAGATGTATGAAACTTGAAGCTCATTTACTTATGATTAATAAAAATTGTTTGGCAGTTGCATTCTAAGAAGTGTCAGTTAACTAGTATATGAACTTTATAACTTACACACCCTTTCCAAGTGACAGGCACACTACTTAGTACACTATAGCAGGGAAATCACCCTCCTCAGGTTTTCGTTACGAAGCACGAATAACCTCTTAGCATTGCCCCTGGTAATATATGAAGCCCTACAGGAGATCCTTAGGCAATATGGCCATGTCAAAATTGGTTGCCAAACAATGTTTGGTTAACAAAATCCTGATCGGATAGAGCATCCAACACCAGGTGTGTCCTCACCAATTGCCAAACTTAGGCCTAAGGGAGTGTGACAACACAACCTAAAAGGTAAAGTGGGGCAGAATGGTATCTCATAAGAATACTGGACTGGAGGGACACTTACTCAACAAAGCAACCTACTAATCTAATCGGCCACGAGAGGCCCAAGATTATTAAGCAAATAATAAATGACGTAAAAAATATAAAACACATGTTTAGTCGGTGAGATCGCCCAAAACATAGATATTATATTACTTCATCACAATTACAACAAGAATGTACAACTCATGTTTAGTCAGCAAGATCACCCAAAACGTCAATATTACATCATTTCATTACATATGTACACAGAATTATAACTGGTAAAATCCTAATAAGGCTGAGGCCTCTGAGCAAGATAATTGATATGCCCAAGTGTAACCTCGGCCTAGAGACACCAACCTTGGTCGAGATCATGACAGACGTTGGACGAGTCTTGGGCACGCGATATCGCCCTTCGGCCATATCAAGGTCGGCCCAGGCCGACACTACTATGAGACTCTCTAAGGGACGTCATGAGGATCAACAGCACTCGCATATGCCTTGAAATGGCAACCTCGGCCATACATAGGCCGAGCCTGCAAGACGTCACCAGCAACCTCATCAAGCCACCAGTTTAACCTCATATCAGGCCGACCCTGTTTGTTATCTCGACTAGTATCAGGCCGATACCTCCATGGAATCCTCGGATTGAACAGGTATCAAGACTCACCAACCTCGGCCTCACCAAGGCTGAGATCATACCCCAGACGCGATAGCCGATCACCTGCTGACATATGGATAAGGACACGTGGACACAAATCAGTTATAACAAGATTATTCCCCACACGTGGGGAGAATATTGCATCATCATTCTCTACATGTGACAGTGACAGATGGCACTCCCACATTGGTGAGGTAACCACACATATGCTCATTGCATGCATGGGGGGTACATTACACCCCCTAGGTACTATATATACAAGTCATCCTCTACCTTGCAAAGGGATCCCAGATATTCAACCCTAGCTAAAACTCTGTCTAGATACACAGTAGAGAGAGAAAGCTTGAGGGATTGTATCCATGGCCATTAGTGCCTTATTGCAGTGAGATTGTATACACACAGTGGACGTAGGCCAATCTAGGCTGAACCACTTATATCCTGGTGTACTCTCCCCTTCTCCTCATTTCATTCTCTTTCCATTTACATAACTGTGCTGCCATTGTTGTTCTTAGATTGAGCTTGAAAACACCTTACCTGGTGGTGCTGATTCCGGCATCATCATTTTGGCTCCGTTTGTGGGAACAAGAAGCTATCTCTTCCTCTTTTTCTACTTAACCTCATCGGAGACTCTGGTGGTGAACTAGGCCTCCCCCTAGCGCGGAGCTGTTTCACCATTGAAAGATGTCCTGTGAGGTACTAAGCTCATTTGCTACTCAAGAACTATAGTGTTAACATATGGCACCAGACTTACCACCGCCTCTTCCGCCGCTCGGGGGTGGAGGGCCTTGTTCCAGTCAGGCTCCCCCCAGTCCGAAATGGCGGAGGTAGTTGCAGCCTTGAGATCCTTAGCTGCAACGCAATAAGCTATGCAGGAGCAATTTGCACAGCTCAACCAAACTATGATGAGGCCACCTGGAGTATCACCGGATATGATCACTCCGGCGTCTGTTCAGCCTCATTCTGACGCCAGGGGACCACCACAGGCACCAATGAAGGACCAGCCTGCACACCAGCGAAGAAGAGACGTTGCTGACCCTAGGCGCTTGCGCCTGGGGAGGCAAGGAAACCCTTATCCAGAGGACAAGTATGACGATCTAGAGGCGGAAGAAGCCACGGAGGACTGCTGGGAGCCGTATGAGGTGTCAAATAACACTGTACGGCCTCTTAGGCAAAGTCAAGGTTGTGTCGGCCGAAGAGGCCCAACAAAGAGGGTCGGCCTTTGATAGGTTGAGCAGAGGGTCGGCCTTCGAGAGACTGGGCCCGATGAATGACCTAAGACAGCGGCTGTCGAGATCAAGGAGCGCAGCAGGCCCTCAGAGAAGGAACAGGCAGGGTCTGCCAGACCAAGTCCAACCCTGTGAAAGAAGAGGTAGGGAACAAGAAGAGGTCAACATCTAACGTGTCGTGGTAGGGGAACCCTCGATCCATCCTAGGGAGATGGCAGGGGATAACCTCGGCCAAGTCGATGGCCGAAGACCATGGAATGATTCTATCCAACGCCTTGAGGAGAAGATAGGAGACCTCACTAAAAGCAAGGACCCATTGCAAAGGGGTTACTCAGAGGGCTCCCCATTTGTGGCTAGGATAGTGGGGTTCCCAACCCCAGCTAAGTTCAAGCCTCCCATGGTGTCTCCCAAGTATGATGGCAGAACTAACCCTGTGCATCATATCGAGATGTTTCAATCGGCAGAAGACATCTACTCGATACGTGATGAGATGAAGTGTAGAGCCTTCTCTGGGACCTTAACAGGGGCTGCACACAGTTAGTTCACCTCTCTTCCGAAGAACTCAATTGAGAACTTCAAAGGCTTGGCTGAGCGATTCATCCACAACTTCTGCTTTGGGATGAGACCTCAAAAGAAGACTACCCACCTGCTGTATGTCAAGCAGGCCAAGGGTGAGAGCCTAAGAGACTACATTGCAAGATTAAAAAAAGAGAAATTGGAGGTGGAAGATTAAGAAGAGAGCATAGCCATGACCGCCCTTATAGGAGGCCTCTAGAAGGGGAAGCTATTGTAGAAACTGGCGGAAGACCCCCCTAGGACTATGGCGGAGATGCTGGCAACCGTAGGGAAAGTAATGAATGCGAAAGAGGTAATGGTCGCCAAGTAT
Source organism: Sambucus nigra (assembly GCA_949130495.1). Taxonomy (NCBI): domain Eukaryota; kingdom Viridiplantae; phylum Streptophyta; class Magnoliopsida; order Dipsacales; family Adoxaceae; genus Sambucus; species Sambucus nigra. Next base: position 59,891,926 of record OX422209.1, on the reverse strand, counting down.
GAGGAGGAGAACCGCGGTGGCACTGGGAGGTCCCAAGGCAAGAAAGAGGGGAAGAAGAGGTCATGTGATGATAAGTTCGCTCATTATACACCCCTGACTGTAAGCTGCGATCACATCCTCAATGAGATTAAGACTGATCGGACTCTTAGATGGCCAGAGAAACTGAAGGCCCCGCCACATAAGAGGAACAAAAACCTATGGTGCGAGTTCCATCAGGATCATGTCCATGTCACGGATAGATGTTTCACTTTAAAAGATGAGATTGGGAAGATGTTAAAATCTGAAAAGCTGAGGAAGTATGTGGATGGTAAGGCTCCAAAGGGTGGAAGAGATGACCATAAGAAAAGAAGAAATGACAAATGTCGTGGCAATGTCCCGTCCAGAAGAGACGATGATTCAGAAGAAGATGACGAAGACGACCTGGATCTTCCGCCTAAAGATGACAACACCCCGGTGAAGAGGGTCGGTACGATCTCCTTTGGTGTTAACACCATATGTGGGGGATTTGCAGGAGGTGGCTCTGAAATAGCTGATAGGAAGGCTCATGTAGCAGAGTCCATGTCAGTGGCCAAGCTTGAAGTTGTGAATCTAGCGTCTTCCGATACAGTGCAAAAGAGGAAGAAGGTAGACATGGACACCCTCGTAGTGGGGTTCTCCAGACTCGACTTCAAGGGTATCTTAGCCCCCCATGATGACCCTTTGGTCATAACAACAAGGGTGCATGGGTGCGAGGTACGGATAATCCTCATAGACGGGGGGAGCTCAGCAGACGTGATGTTCTGGCCTTGCTTCAAGGGCCTAGGTCTTAGCAGAGCAAGGCTGGTGCCCTATCATCACCCATTGATAGGCTTTAGTGGCGAAAAGGTCCACCCCTTGGGCATGTATGAGATGGACGTACGGATGGGTGATGAGTGGCCTAAGAGGCTGACCAAGAAGATAAACTTTTTCGTTATGGATGAGAACATTTTCTTGGCCTACAACCTCATCATAGGAAGGGTGCCCCTTAAAGAGTTTGAAGCTGTGCCGTCGACGGTCCATCAGATGCTAAAATTCCTGACTCCTTATAGAGTAGGGGAAGTGCAAGGGGACCAGACCACGGCGCGAGAGTGTTACTTCAACTCGGCCGAAGAGAGAGAAGCCCATAAGAGGGCAACCACCACTTATAGCATTGACACTCTTGACCCAAGAGATGAAACAAATTTAAAGAAGGGAGAAGCCACGGAAGAGGTAGAATCCATCATCCTCAATGAGGACGAGATGAAAAAAACCATCCAAGCCGGTAAGACCCTAGATCCAGGAATCAAGGAAGAGCTGATAAACTTCCTTAGGAGGAGACAGAGTGTCTTCGCATGGAGTCATGCAGACATGCCAGGCATCGACCCTGAGGTGATGAGCCACAAGATCAACGTGACCAGAGATGCCAAGCCGATCAAGAAGAGACGAAGAGTCTACTTCAGGGAGAAATACGATGTCATCCGGGAAGAGGTCAAAAAGTTGGAAGAGGACAAGTTCATAAGAGAGGTTACCTATCCGGAGTGGCTCTCAAATGCAGTCATCGTGCCTAAGGCCAATGGGAAGTGGCGAATGTGTGTGGATTTCACTGACCTGAACAGATCTTGTCCAAAAAACAGCTATCCCTTACCTCGGATAGATCAGATGGTGGACGCGACGGCAGGGCACGAGCTCATGAGCTTTATGGATGCGTATTCGGGCTATAACAAAATATTCATGGATGCTGAAGACTCTGAGAAGACAGCCTTCATGACTAACAAAGGGACGTACTGCTATAAAGTGATGCCCTTCGATCTGAAAAATACAGGGGCAACGTATCAACGTCTTGTCAATAAGATGTTAGAAGAGAAAATAGGTAAGACCATGGAGGTGTATGTAGACGATATGCTAACGAAGAGCTTGAAAGCTTATACTCACGTAGCGGACCTTGAGAAGACCTTCGATGTTATGGACTCGTACAGAATGAAACTCAACCCAGCAAAGTGTGTCTTCGGAGTAGGAGCTGGGAAGTTCCTGGGATTCATCGTTAACTAGAGGGGAATTGAAGCGAACCCTGAGAAAATCAAGGCATTACTCGACATTAAGACTCCTAGGAGTATCAAGGATGTTCAAAGACTCATGGGAAGAGTGGCTGCCCTTAACAGGTTTGTTTCTAGGGCAACGAACAAGTGTCTTCCGTTCTTTAAAATTATAAGAAAGGCCTTCCTATGGGACGAAGAGTGTGAAAAAGCCTTCAACCAACTCAAGTCCTACTTAGGGTCTCCCTTATTGCTGTCTCGGCCCATCGCAGGAGAAAGGTTGTTTGTGTATCTGGCAGTCTCTAAATCAGCCATCAGCGCGACCATCATACGGGAAGAGGATGGGATCCAAAGGCCTGTGTACTTCAACAGTAAGGCCCTTCAAGGGTCTGAACAAAATTATCCCCGCATGGAGAAGTTGTCTTATGCCCTAATACATGCCTCAAGAAAAATGAAGCCTTAGTTCCAAGCTCACTCCATGGTAGTCCTCACTGACTCCCCACTAAGGCAGGTCCTGCATAAACCTGAGAAGTCCGGGAGGTTGATGACCCGGGCCATCGAACTAGGAGAATATAATCTTACCTACCAGCCTAGGACATCCATCAAGGGGCAGGCCCTCGCGGACTTTGTTGCAGAATTCACCTGGGAAGAGGCCGAGACAGAGAAAGGCCTAGAGGACGGCGAAGAGACAAACCGTAGTGTCTTTCGAAAATCGAAAGAGACATCACCAAACATCTTCCGAGATCGGGAAGAGGTCATCTCAGGCAAATCCCAGAGCAGAGTAGAAGAGAATGAAAAGGATCGATACATATTCAAGAGAGGAGTTATGGAAGAAGGGGTTTTCTCATCAGATACAGACGTCTGGAGCCTCTTTGTTAATGTCTCTTCCTGTGATAGTGGAAGCGGTGCGGGGCTGATACTCTCAGCTCCAGATGGCGCCAACATTGAATACGCCTTGAGATTCAACTTCCAGGCCTCAAACAACGAGTCCGAGTATGAGGCCATGATAGCAGGTCTCTTATTGGCAGCAACTCTTCGAGTAAAGCGACTCCTACTCCATAGCGACTCAAGGTTGGTGGTCAATCAAGTACTGGGGATATACGAGGCCAAAGACGAAAGAATGGCCAAGTACTTAAAGAGGGTAAGAAGGTTGTTAGAATATTTTGAAGAAGCAAAACTGAAGAGAGTGACTCGACTAAGTAACAACCACGCTGATGCATTGGCAAGGCTAGCCTCGGCAATGAAGACAGATATGGGAAGGACCATTCCGATCGAGGTCTTAGGAAAGGAAACCATCAAGGAAGACGAGGCATGTAGCCCTTGTCACAATTTGAACCTAGGAGACTCATGGATCGACCCGCTCGTCAGATACCTAAGAGAGGGAGAGCTGCCTGAGTCCAAGCTAGAAAGGAGAAAGTTGAGTTATAGGGCTGCCAAGTTTTCAATGGTAGGAGACGTCTTGTACAAAAAGGGGTTTCTATTGCCTCTCCTCAGATGTGTGCATCCCATGGAAGTTCCCCGGGTCTTACAGGAGGTTCATGAGGGATCTTGCTCTAGCCACATAGGGGGAAGGCCCTTGGCCAAGAGGATCATCACTCAGGGATACTGGTGGCCGACCTTATCCAAGGACGGTGCAGACTATGTGAAGAGGTGAGACAAATGTTAAAGGTTCGCCACTATCCCTCATCAACCCCATCAGCCTATGACGTCAATCTCTTCTCCACGGCCATTTGCGGTATGGGGAATTAACTTAGTAGGACCTCTGCCAAGAGCTGTCAACAACTATAGATTCTTGATAGTTGCCACTGACTACTTCTCAAAGTGGGTGGAGGCAGAGCCGATGATAACAATCACAGAGCAGAAGACCTTCCAATTTATTTGGAGGAATATCATATGCATATATGGTCTCTCAAACACCCTCATCTCGGATAATGGGACCCAGTTCAAGAACTCCTCCTTAGAAAAGTATTGCCTAAGAGTATGGATTAAGCAGTTCTTCTCATCTCCTGGTCGACCTCAAGCAAATGGTCAAACCGAGGTCACAAACAGAACTATCTTGGATGGAATCAAGAAGAGGTTAGAAGATGCGAAGGGAAGATGGACTGAAGAGGTCTACGCTGTGTTATGGGCCTACAGAACCACGGCAAGGACACCAACAGGAGAAACCCCATTCATGCTGGCACATGGCTCAGAGGCCGTCATCCCAACGTAAGTAGGACTCCCAACTCATCGGATTCAGACCTACGACCCTGACAACAATGGGGAAGAGAGGAGGCTAGACCTAGATCTTATCGAAGAAAGAAGAGAAGACGCAGAAGTCAGAAAGGCAGCCTACCAGCAGAGGGCAGCGAAATTCTACAACCAGAGGGTGAAGTCAAGACCCATTGCAGTGGGAGACCTAATGCTAAAGAAGGCCCTACAGAAGGCAAATAAGCTTCACCCAAACTGGCATGGCCCCTACAAAGTAACAGAAGAGGTTGTGTCTGGAAATTACAGGCTAGAAACCCTAGAAGGAGAACCTTTCACTAACCCATGGAATGCTGACCACCTAAAGAGATATTACATATGATGTTGCATAGAGTTTTATGTAAATGTACCATCTTATTGTGAAGAGGTTATTAATAAAGATCAGTTCCCATGACAGTTCTTGCTTCATTCTTAATTCAGATATTAATTATGAGGACAACATCTTGGGTGATGACCTCAGATCCTTATAACATCATAATTTGGTGACGAGGTCTGAGCTCAGACACCATAATGAGATGACCTCAGACCCTTAACATCATTAATTTGGTGAAATTAATTATGAGGATAACATCTTAGGTGATGACCTCAGACCCTTATAACATCATAATTTGGTGACGAGGTCTGAGCTCAGACACCATAATGAGATGAACTCAGACCCTTAACATCATTAATTTGGTGAAATTTATTGAGAAGGTAACATCTTAGGTGATGAGTTCAGACCCTCATAACACCATATCAGTGGTGACGAGGTTTGAGCTCAGACACCATAATGAGATGACCTCAGACCCTTAACATCATTAATTTGGTGAAATTCATTATGAGGATAACATCTTAGGTGATGACCTCAGACCCTTATAACATCATTAATTTGGTGACAAGGTCTGAGGTCAGGCACCATAATGAGATGACCTCAGACCCTTAACATCATTAATTTGGTGAAATTCATTATGAGGATAACATCTTAGGTGATGACCTCAGACCCTGATAACATCATTAATTTGGTGACAAGGTCTGAGGTCAGGCACCATAATGAGATGACCTCAGACCCTTAACATCATTAATTTGGTGAAATTCATTATGAGGATAACATCTTAGGTGATGACCTCAGACCCTAATAACATCATTAATTTGGTGACAAGGTCTGAGGTCAGGCACCATAATGAGATGACCTCAGACCCTTAACATCATTAATTTTATGAAATTCATTATGAGGATAACATCTTAGGTGATGACCTCAGACCCTTATAACATAATTAATTTGGTGACAAGGTCTGAGGTCAGTCACCATAATGAGATGACCTCAGACCCTTAACATCATTAATTTGGTGAAAGTTATTGAGGGGTAACATCTTAGGTGATGACTTCAGACCCTCATAACACCATATCAGTGGTGACGAGGTCTGAGCTCAGACACCATAAAGAGATGACCTCAAACCCTTAACATCATTAATTTGGTGAAACTCATTATGAGGATAACATCTTAGGTGATGACCTCAAACCCTTATAACATTATAATTTGGTGATAAGGTAATGACCTCAGACCTGCATAACACCATGCATTGGTGACGAGGTCTGAGCTCAGGACCATTGGTCGAGTTTAAACAAGACCATTGCAAAGACAAGCTTACAAAGAGGGCTTCAGAGGTTGAAGCTCATTGCAAATTTATTTCTAAGCAGACACCATAACAATGGAACTAAGAATGAAAAGCATCACATGACATTCAATGAAAAGAAAGTGAAGATGGTCCTCATAAGAGGCTGATATATATATTCAGAAATTAGATGTTCAATGATTACAGACAGAAGTTCCACCATACAGTTAAATTACACAGTGATAAAAAATATCCTAAGAGTCTGAGGAGGGAACATTGACACCCTCGGCTTGGTTAGTCACCTCGGCCGCATCATCACAAGGGTCTGCCCCTCCAACCTCGGTGACCTCCAATGTAGCAGTCTCAGCAGGAGCAGCAGCCTCTTCCTCAACCTCTTGAAGAGCCTGGGCAAACTGAGGATCAGCAAAGTCGAGACCCACGAAGTCAGAGGCCTTCAAAGTGCGGTCCTCTTTCTCCCTGATGTCAGCCCATTTAGTAGTGGATTTGATACCTCTTTCAAGGTATTCAAAGCCAAACCCCATGAACTCAATAGAGGATTTATAGTCAGCAATGATCTTCTCAGAGGCATCCTCAAGGGCGGCCCTGACAGCTGAGTTGACCTTTTGTTGTAGAACGTCATCCTTAGCCTTTAATGCAGCAGCATGATCCTTGCCGAGCTGGGAGATGTCCCTCTCCAACCCCTTCACCTTCTCCTCAGAGCCCTTCAACTCAGACTTGAGGAGCTCTATCTATGCATTCAGAGTACTTTGGACTTTCTCGGCCTCTTGCCCCTTTTGGATGAGAGGCAACTTCCTCAGAGTCTAGTTCGATAGATGGTGCATAGCGGTCAAGCCCTGCATATTTAGTGATCATGAGTAAGTTGAAGAAGAATCAGATGTCACACTTAGAAGAATTTGTAATGAAGGACCAAATCATACCTTAACGGCTCTGTGAAGGCCGAACTCAACCAGCAAGGGGGTGTCCATAGCCCTGTAGAAGCGCTTATCAGCCTCGGTCATTACAGAGCCGATGGCATCCAAGGCCTGCATATTGTGGCCGACCACACTATCAGTTAACTTCAACTAATCCAGACGAGACGACAGGATGTCAGCTGAAGAAATAGGGATGGCGGCTTCAGTGGTCTACTTCTTCGGCCTCTGATCCTCAGGGGCATAATCTTCGGGAGCCCACTTCTTTTTGGCCGGGGGCTTAGAGGCCGAGGGAGCTGGGGGAGGAGCATTAAGCCCTGCTCTCTTGGCAAGTCTTATCAAGCTCGGTGCATCCATATCCCAAAGATCATCTGGAATATCCCTTGGTCACTCTGCAAAAAAATTAGTAGACCTGAGTTAGATAATCGGATATGAATAAACTCAGAGGTTAAACTTGCAAAACAAAAATGCTTACCAAGCTCGGCAAGGGGACTTCCACCCAGAACTATCCCAGAGAGGAAGTGGGGAGTCATCAGATGTTCAAACCTGACAAATAGACCATTTACCCCCTGATCTTGAAGGTCTTTCACCTTTTGGAGGTTTTGTAGACTTAGGCCAGGGTCGGCCCTGGCAGACATGGTGACCTTACCCCACCTCAGGAGCATCCTCTGCTCCAGATTGGACGAGGGAACACATGGGCCAAACTCCCATGGCCCTAAGGCAAAGAAGTACCGAGGCTTCCAGTTATGGTTGGAAGTCTGGGTCACCTGAATCAATTTCTTCTCAGGCCTCCGAGCTATAAAATGGTAGTAGCTCGGATATTTTTGGCCGAGGAAGGGACGTAATAACCTACAAAGACTTGAACTGGAAGGTCTGAGTGGTGGATAGCCTTCCATAACACTATGGCCCCTATTAGGATTCTCCAGGTATTAGGAGAGAGTTGGGAGGGGACCAAATTAATGTAAGAGAGGATGAACCTGATAATGGGGTGAATGGGCAGATAGAACCCCAGCTTGAACATCTGCTCCTACAAACAGATCTCGCCGTCTCGTCCATGATAAGCCCTCTCTTCCCTCAGAGGTCTCCTAAGTTTTATTGAGGGGATGATAGAATACAGATATCTGAAGCAGAGAAGGTCTACATCAGTAATAGTACTCTCGTGCTCGGCCGCCTCAGAGACGTCGACATCGCTCTCAACCTCATCATCATCCAACTTAACGTCGGCTGGAGCAGATGTTGATGGGTTACTCGGAAACCTCTGAGCAAACTCTGTCCCGGTGACTGCCGATAAAGGGATGGCGTCAATTGGTGGTGGAATGGCCACACTCGGCTCAAGAATCTCAACCTCCGAGGAGGAACCTGAGGTGCTTGAGTGGTTATGGGACGAGGCTCGGCTGGAGACCTCGGCCTGATCAGGCCTAGGTGTGAATTCCATGGCCTATTGAAAGGAATCCACAGACATGGGGTCTGAGGTAGACGATTCAGACTCAGACATAGGTATGGGATCAGTATGAACCTCTGTCTGATAGAAGTTCTCCGGGGGGTCAGGATATATCAGCTTCAGAGGTGGTGGAAATATGGGTCTAATGTGAAACTCCTGGGATCAACGAGCTTCCTCCTGTGCTCTTTCTATTTGCCTAATCTTTTCTAAAGTCTTCTCCCTAAGAGAGGGGAACTCCTCAAGAAGCTGATATAAGGGTCTGAGCATCAGAGGACGACATTACACTTAAGGATTTTCCTAAACACCAAAAATTACAAACAAGACTGGGTGATAAAACGAAGGAATCTGAAGATTAAACTACTTAAATTTGGCAAGAAAAGCTCGCCTGAAACTATGGTGGTGTAGCCGAAAAACTAAGAAAGTCGCCGAAAAGTACGAAAATAAGGGTGCTTGCAGGTAAAATGAAGGAAAAAGTATGATAGACCTTACATGAGGATGAAATGGTAAGGAAGAGAGAAGGAGATGCGAGAAATCACCACCCAAAAGCCTTGAACCAAGATCTTTCTAGAGAGAGAGAGCTGCTGGAGTGAAACGGTAGAAATCGAAGAAATGAAGAAGAAAGAGAGAAAGAATGGTTCAAAACCCTTATATACTCAGGCACAACTCCCAAGGCCCATCATTGCCTTGGGATCTCCAAAGGGTGGCTGACAGCACACGCCTACCAAGCAAGCATGATCCAGCATTGGATAAGTGTCAAGCAAGTATTGGCTTGTAACAGACAGGCCTCGGAGGTGTAGTAATCCTCTAGTCACTTGATCTCACATATGACTAAGGGATGGGGGGTGGTTCATATGCCCAAGTGTAACCTCGGCCTAGAGACACCAACCTCGGCCGAGATCATGGCAGACATTAGACAAGTCTTGGGCACGCGATATCGCCCCTCGGCCATATCAAGGTTGGCCCAGGCCGACATTACTATGAGACTCTCTAAGGGACGTCATGAGGATCAACAGCACTCGCATATGCCTTGAAATGGAAACCTCGGCCATACATAGGCCGAGCCTGTAAGAAGTCACCAGCAACCTCGTCAAGCCACCAGTTCAACCTCATATCAGGCCGATCCTGTTTGTTGTCTCGGCTAGTATCAGGCCGAGACCTCCATGGAATCCTCGAATTGAACAGGTATCAAGACTCACCAACCTCGGCCTCACCAAGGCCGAGGTCATACCCCAGACGCGATAGCCGAGCACCTGCTAAAATATGGATAAGGACACGTGGACACAAATCAGTTATAACAAGATTATTCCCCACATTGAGGAGAATATTGCATCATCATTCTCTATATGTGACAGTGAAAAATGGCACTCCCACATTGGTGAGGTAACCACACACATGCTCATTGCATGCATGGGGGGTATATTACACCCCCTAGGTACTATATATAGAGGTCATCCTCTACCTTGCAAAGGGATCCCAGATATTCAACCCTAGCTGAAACTCTGTCTAGATACACAATAGAGAGAGAAAGCTTGAGGGATTGTATCCATGGCCATTGGTTCCTTATTGCAGTGAGATTTCACACACACAGTGGACGTAAGCCAATCTAGGCTGAACCACTTATATCCTGGTGTACTCTCCCCTTCTCCTCATCTCATTCTCTTGCAATTTACATAACTGTGCTGCCATTGTTGTTCTTAGATTGAGCTTGAAAACACCTTACCTGGTGGTGCTGATTCCGGCATCATCAATAATCATCCACTTGTGCTCTTCGACCGTCATCCGGATGAGGAGCTAAAACATCCTCGACCTCATTCACATCTAACTCCAACAGCTGCTGGGGGATGGCGTCAATAGGGATCCACTAATCATCCCTCCTAAAGGGATTGGGCCTCAACGATGAAGGGGAGATCTCATGACGGTACCCGAGTACAGAGTTCCTTGGGACCTACAGCTCCCAGAGAGCACTCAACCATCCCCTGATGAAAGATAATTCTTTAAACTCGATCAGCCTCATCGGAGCAACTTCCCAACCTTGATCGTAACCATCATCCCACACCCGCCGAAGACCTTTCTTGAACAGATGTCTCAATCGTGTAACATCCCTTTGAAGACTAACAGCAATCACGTATGCTCGACGGACATCTTCTCAGAGATTATTCATTTCCCTAGATGAACCACCTACGTGTGGACCTGCTCGATGAGCAGCCAATGAGGTAGAGCCTCGCAAAGATGGAGTAGCACCGCTCGGATCTACGCTAACTCGCGGAACAGTCGACAAAGAGGAACCTCGTAATACGCAAGGGCGATGCTTGACGCATGCTCCCTGAGTCACGAAACCTCCCTCCTCAGAGCCTCGTTCTCTTGTTAAAGAATTTCTTCAACCTGGTTGATCTCAGAGGCATCCAGAATCCTAGGTATTAGAGTATTCACCTCTTCCTAGACTGAGGCATCGACCTCCTCCATCTCTTGAAGTTTGTCCTTAAGTTTGGCCACGATCTCAGACTGGTCCTTAAACTTCTGATTCCTCGCCCTAAGGAACTTATAGATCTTAACGAAGGCCTGGCGAACTTGAGGACTCACGTTAGGACCAAGAGTCCTTCCTAATTGAGAGGTTTTAGGTATATACTCCTCTACATCAATCAACTACAAACCATACAAGTAGTAAAAAAGTAGAATAATTAATGTACAGAAAGGAAAGAACTTTCACTTCATTGAAATAAAAGGGTGCAATTACATCGATTTGTTCAAGAAAAATACAAGTAAAGTAAAAATACAGAGAAACCCTAAGAGTAGATTAGCTAGCGACCTCGGTTTATTCAGAAAAAGCTGGTTGCTTCCCCTTATCAGCAGCAGTAGGAGCATCTCCCTCAAAAAGGACAAATTTTATTCCCTGAGCAGAAGGAACACCAGCAGAAATTGTTTGGGAGACAGGGGCAACACCTTCAATGATTGGGGCAGGGGCTTCATCTACAATAGGCTTTGGGCATGGATTATGCTCATCAAAGAGAGGTGAGTCAGTATCCACCCCAACAGCCAGAAGAACCTTGTTCCAACCCTTCTTGAAGTTCAGTCGGCTAATGTAGCCAATCTGAACATCGGCATCTTCATACATCGCGGCCCAACCATCATTGTAAGAACTTTCCTTCAAAGCAGCTGCCTCAGATTCCTTCTCCTTCATCTTCCCCATTATCATTTTATTCTCTCGACTGCCGCTAGCTTGCTCAAGCAGACTAAATCGTAAGCCTGTCGCAGTTCGTTTAGTTATTTGATCGCCGCCTCCCTCGTTCGATTGGCTTTAATAAGGGCCAGATCAAAAGACATCTGAGCATCATCATAAATCTTTAGGCTGGCCTCGACCTCGGTACTTTTCCCTTTTAGAGAAGCATTCTGCTTCTCCAGCTTTTCACTCTTATTCACTAGCTCGTTGCGAGAGCAATAGAGCACAGCGAATTCAGTCACGAACTGCAAGTAAAAGGAAGGCATTAGGAGAGAGAAACAAGCAGAGTTTTACCAGTGTTAAAGAGAAGAAATAGACTTACCAAGGCTAGCCTCTGACTCGCTTGCAATGCTTACCGGTCAGTCCCCATTGCCCTTTGGCGATCAGCAGGCAAGACTGCCCTTTCGAGCAGGGCAGGCGCCAGTTAGGGAGAGATGGAAATCGAGGCCCCCTCTGGAAGCACAGACACGGGCACTAGAGCCTGTCCAGCCTTCATCCTCACTTACATTCTTCTCCTCTCTTCCTCTCTCTCCTTCTCCTTTTCTACCCTCTTCCTTTCCTCAACCTTCTTTTTCTCTTCAACATAATTCCTCTCCTCTTCTCTCTTTTTTTCTCTCTCTTTTAACTGCTCTTCTTCTTTTCTCTTCTTATCCTGCACATGAGCAAAAGACTGAGAACCGGTGGTAATAGCCTCACTACTATACTTTTTCTTCTTCGATCGCTGAGCGAGAAGCACATCATCCTCATCATCATCACGGATCAAGTTCCTCCTGGGGGAGCCATTTCCTCGCTAGAACTGCTGGATGTACTTGAAGACTTTTGAGCCTCAGAAACCACTTCAGGCTGGAGGAACTTTCACTGCTAGAGCTTGCCTCACCAGAAACGCCTTCAGCACCTCCTCTGATATCACCTTCAGAACTACTCTCTTCCTCGTCCAACTGAATGGGATCAGCAGCAGCTTCTTCACAAATATCTAAGTCAGGAATGTTATCCACGGGCCTCGTAATAAAACTAGACCCAATGTTCTTGTACTCAAACAGGAAAGCAGCGGACCGGGAATGTTCACCGTCAACCAGAGATTCCCTGATATTCCAAGCTTTAATCAGCTCGATATCTCGAACCTCGCTAAGGGCAGGTTCCAAGTTCTTTGTCCTCATTGGAAATAAAATAGGAAAGTATAAAAAAAAATCACACATTAATAAAGAGATAGAAAGAACAGAGTAAAGACTACCTATGTACTCTTCTCCATAAAAGGGAACAGTGAATCTATCAGACCTCGCCCCCTCAATCTGAGGGGAGAACTGCCAATTCCTAGAAAGAAAGCCATCTTGCTAGTAGTTATTGTGGGAATCAGGTAAATTTACTACCAATACCCTGTCATGACTCCTGGTCTTGAGGTAAAGAAGACTAGAGCTCGTTCTAGAGAAGGAATAACAAAAAAAACTTCATTGAACCCTAATTTAGGGCCATAAAATTGATTTATTCTATGGACACCATTGACTATCTTCCAGACGTTGGGCGAACACTGTGCAGGGACAATGTTGAAATAACCAAAGAAATGAAGGAACAAATTATTTGGAGGAAAGGTAAGCCCCCTTAGGAAATAAACAGGACGTGAATCTAGTGAGCTCCCTCTATCTCTCTAACATTCTTAGGGAGAGAGGCGCACTCAATCTCTACCCACTCTGGGATGTTATAAAACTTCCTAAACTCAGACACTGATCTATTACCTATCTTTGTCATTTGTAAACCCTAAATTGAAAATTCAAAGAAAACTCAATAGAGAAAGCACAAAGAGGGAGCGAAGGGGACTTACGAGATGAAAATTTGGCTTGGACGATGCAAGTTCACAAGCCTGGATGACGAGGGAGATTGGAAGCGAAGAAAATGAAGACCTGGAGAAGAAGGCACAACAGCTAAAACTTGCAGAAGTTAGGGAACACTTAGAAGTTTGAAATAATAACTAGGGAATGTTGCTCCGAATAACTTTTTAAATGCTCCCAATCATCGTGCACAGGACTCGAAGAAACTGCCGCCTAAATCAGTTCTCAACTTTGGGACGAGTTACACAACTTACAAAAGAGCCATTATGGAAAATCATTTAAATTTATTGAGCCCAAATTGTGGCCCAACAACTTTAGGGGCAATTGTGGGTACCCAGAATTACCATCATGGGCCCAGATGAGTATCCTAATAATAACGGCCCAAAGTTCAGATCCCTAGCACCTTAACTAAGATCAGATATGACTTAGTACTCTCCTAAAATCTCGTATAGAGATATTCCAGGAGAGAAAGATGGACGTGGGGGAGTCCAACACCCCCACTCCCCGAAGATAAACATTTATATAATAAACCCTAAGCCTGGGGAAAAAGGCACGCACTGTATTCTCTATAAATGCTCCCCCAGAGTATATAGAAATAATACTGACTGCACCACCATGGACGTAGGCATTCTTGCAGAACCACGTACATATTCTGTTGTATGATTGACGTTTTATGTTCTTTTTTTTTCTTGGTGATTGCGCTTTTCTTATCTATTTGTGTTGAATATAATTGTCACCACAAGGACAAAAGAGTTTTGTATTTTATTTTTCATCATATATGGATGGACATTTAGGATGACCGAGTTACAATTTCATTCCATATCCATGTGACGATTTGATAGTGTTTTGATACGCGTCATTTCATTTTTGCGCTTTACAATGTTTGGAGTCATTGAGATGTGATTAGTTATTACTACCAATATGTTTGACTCATAAGGTCCTTTAATGCACACTTGCACGGATTTGTTTGATTATTGTACTTGTTTATCACATATTGGTCGATGTGTTGTCATCTCAATTATGTCTTTAAAATGAACCATATGTGATAAAGCTTGACAATGGAAGTAGTGCATATAAAAAACGTTTACCATAATGAATTTAATTGCAAAAAAATATGATGAGTGAATCACGGGAAAAGGGCTCCGAGAGTTCAAAATTAACTCGTCATGAAAGCCACCGTTTTAAAAGAACCTGAAAAAATTTAAAGCCAATAAAAAGATAAATATGCCAAAAATGGACCACCTCAAAAGAAAAATTTTATGATTATTATTTATGAGGAATTTTGGATGGAAATAAATGAAAAACGGGTTTGCACGTCCTGACAACGTCTTGAAAAAGCATTCGTAGTTTTAGACGTTATTGGCATGGGAATCACTTTTGACTTTGATGTGTTGATGGATTGAGCCGATGTCATTTATATTCAATATTTTTTTACACCTAAAGATGATTTTGAGATTCATTCGATAGGAGTACATGTATACATCGTGCACATATGTTATGTTTGATTGTGTTGATTTTCTTATTGAATATGTTCACACCCATTCATTCCGTTTCCATGATTTGCTTATCTTAGTGAAATCCACGATGTGATTTTTATTTTTTGTATGACGAAAATTGAAAAGTAAAAAAATAGTTTGTGAAATATGTTTTAGTACCTATTTAATCGTGACATCTCCATGCTTGATTTGTTTATTCGTTTCCATGTCTATTTTGGTCAAATAAGAAGGGGAGAATGAATTATGGGAGTTTTTGCATTATGGGGGAGATTTGATTGTGATGGTTGATGTATTTTTATATTATTTCAAACTCGATGAGTCACGAGGTATTTCGCTTTGTCTCATGTGTGTAGGTACAATAATGGAAGATCATATATTACACACCCTGATGAGAAAAGCTTGAAGATTTGAAGATTTGATGTTAAAGACTTTGAAGAAAAATTTTGAGACCTACATGTTTAGTACCTTTTCATTTTTGGGTTCATGAGGGTATTAGATTTGTGTAGGAATTTTATGTTTTGATAATTCAGATGTTTTTATTTTGTACCGGCGCGGACATGGGGGGAGATTTGTAAGGATATGATTTTATAAATGTCCCTCAAATTTAGAATGTCGTATACCGCTACAACCGTCGAAGAATGTTCAAGATCACATATGCAGCAAGAAAGATCTGAATATCAAGTTTCTTCAACAATCAAGCCTTCGTGAGATGAATTTGGTAAAGGTTGTTTTATTTTCCTTGGCATTTCACTCGGAATATTGGGATATTTTTCATCAAAAAAATTTCTAAGCGTTAGAGAGGAGTTTTTAAGTTTTCATCAAAATTAATTTTCGAAGTTTTAAGGCGTTGCATTTTTTGGGAAAAGAAAAAGAAAAAATATTTATTAAAAGGCTCGTTCGAATGATAGCCTATGCCATTCAAACGATAGGACATCTCGCGCGAAGTTTGTTTTCGCGACACCTGTCACCGTTCAAGAGAGATTCGATCTCGTTCGAGTGACCTACCGCCTTAAGGTTTTGTATAAATACATGTTAAACGAGGCGTATTTCGTCAAGAAGTCTTTTCATTTTTCATTCTCCAAATAGTGCAAATTGGCAGAACACTTTTGGCTTCTTCATTTAAGGCTTTAAACCCTTATTTTTTTCAATTCACGAAAATCCCAATGTTTAGATGAATTATTTTTTAACCTAAGAACATACTTTGCTATTCATCAATCATTGTGGAGTGCATCTCTACACCTAAAGACTGAGGTCATTGAGGTTTGATGCATGTGGATCTTTGCAGAAGATTGGACTGTGGTTCATGTGGGTTCGTTGAATGGAATCCATTGCTGACTCTAGACTGCGCGTCTATGCAGGTTTGCTGAGGTAAACTCATTGCAGATTTCATTGTAATTCGTGTAAATTGTTTTTTACAAATTAGAGTGAAATAAAAGGTTTTATCGTGAGGGGATTTTTTTCCTAAAATCTATCAGTTAGCATATTTATGTTTGTTGGTTTGACACACGCACACACGTAGATATTTGTTTAAGGGCTGAATGAGTTTGATTCAAAAATTGACTCTAATTAAATAAGTTTGTGGTTGGAATTTGCGAGTTTATTTTAAATCAGTATCGCAAACATTTTTTTTTAATATATATCTATATAATATGGGACAATGGTATTTTAATATTCATCTTATGTTTATGTTTATCAAAGTAATCAAAGGGTCTACATTTTTCCACATTTACAAAATCTAGGGTTAAGATTACACCATCTTTACTCACAAGCTTCCACAACACGTGCCCCTCTCTCTCACATCCCGTCTCCTCATTCTCTTCCCCAAAGAAACCTTAGCCGCTTCTTCCGCCACTCTCTCCCATTCCATATCACCCCCATAAGCTCAAGCTTCCGCTCACACCACCTCTGTCTCTCCCACACCGCTGCCCTCTGCTCCACCACCTCCGGCTTTACCTCCCCCCGTCAGATCCGCCCTCTACTCCTATCATACACACATAGGTGCGTTCTTTTTTGTTCCAATTTTAGGATCTGAGGCTCTTTGCTAATGGAGGTTTTATTTATTCTTTTCTTTTGCCATGCACAGAAAGAAGCCCTAGCCGTCGGATCCGCCCTCTTCTCCTATGGTGAGTTTTTTTTTTTTTTGTTCCAATTTTAGGATCTGATGCTCTTTGCTAATGGAGGTTTTATTTATTCTTTTTTTTGTAGGTTGCAAAAACCAGGTACAAAATAAAATCAGGTATTCTATGTTGTTTATGTTTTATTTATGCTTCTTTAATCCTGTTTTTCACTTTGGGTTGTTTATGAGTTGATTCACATCAATGTTACATTTGGAGCTATTTTTTTGTAGGTTGCAAAAATCAGGTTCAAAAGAAAATGAGATATTCTCTGTTGTTTATGTTTTATTTATGCTTCTTTAATCCAGTTTTTCACTTTGGGTTGTTTATGAGTTGATTCACATCAATGTTACATTTGGAGCTATTTTTTTGTAGGTTGCAAAAATCAGGTTCAAAAGAAAATGAGATATTCTCTGTTGTTTATGCTTTATTTATGCTTCTTTAATCATGTTTTTCACTTTGGGTTGTTTATGAGTTGATTCACATCAATGTTACATTTGGATATACTTCATTGGTTTCACAATGTTCATTTGGATCTACTTCACCGTTTATGACTTTAAAAACATCACTTTGGTTTGTTTTTCACTTTTTTTATGTCTTAATTATGCTTCGTTGTTTATGAGTTGATGAGGTGTAATGTTTTTCACTTTGGGTTGTTTATGAGTTGATTCACATCAGTGTTACATTGGGAGCTACTTCATTAGTATCACAATGTTCATTTGGAGCTACTTCATTGTTTATGAGTTGAAAAACATCACTCTGGGTTGTTTATGAGTTGATGACGTGTAATGTTTCGTTGTGTATTTTTCTTTATGTTTTTGCTCTCACTGGTGTTTTTATTGTCTATTTATGTTCGTGTTTGGAGTTTTGGTACTTTCACTATTATAAATGTTATATCAACATTGTGGCAAATATTTATAGATTCCAACATTTTCTTGCATTTAAATTTTTTTCCAGACTCAGACCATCCCTTAACCTCCAAACACTACTTCGGAGATTGAACTAAGTAAGTGACCTACTTCGAAGATTGATTTATTTGATTTATAGGTACTATTATTACTAACATCATCTCATTTTTCGATTTTTAATAGGACCGACGGCCGGTCAGGTTAGTTGATTTAGACATGGATAACACACCAACATTTTCCAACGTAAGTAAAAAAAAACTCCATAAATAGACTTCCTACTTTCTCCTTTCTCCTTTCTCCTAATGTTACTATATCAAGAGGCTATCATAGAATTTGCGCTCCTTCTCTTCACAGATTGAAGGCACACGTATGATCAACACCGGTATTGTGATCCGTGATGAATCAGAACTTGAGATGATTCTTAAAGAGGTGTATCCACGACAAATTTTACTTTTCCTACCCAACTCTTTACATTATTTTTTTTTTCAGAAGAGAAAACGAACAGAGCAAGTTTATGATAAAGAGAAGGGGAATGGGAAAGGGAAAGAAAATGAACCCTCCACCACGGTGTTTTTTTTTTATTTTGAATTTTTTTCATTATTTAATAATTTATTGTCTGCTCACATTTCTAATCTACTTTACTCAACGTGTCAAGCCTTTCCTCCCACTTATTCCTGTGTCTTGTCTCAAAGACCGCGACATGATCAAGAAAGAGCACAAAGGTTTCCGCTTAATCTCATTAATTGTTATAATCAACCATCCACTTCTACAACAGCGTTGCCCACTTTTACAACAATGCACACGCCTATACAATAGTGCTGCCCTCTTCGTGATAGCGCCCCGTTATTAGACATTAGCCTTACAATTAATACTCCAACCGTAGTAATTCTTCCCCAATTACTTTATTTAACAATTGTATTGTTGTCTTAACTTTCTAATTAATTTAACTCAATGTGTCAGGACTACCCACCCATCGGTGCCCATGCATTTGCTCAAAAACTGCGACGTGATCGAGAAAGAGCATAAAGGTTGCCGCTTAATCCCAGTAATTGTTCTAATCAACCATCCACTTCTACAAAAGTGTTGCCCACTTCTACAACAGTGCACACGCCTATACAACGGTGCTGTCTTATTCGTGATAGCACCCCGTTATCAGACATTACCCTTACAATTAATACTCCAATCGTAGTAATTCTTCCCCACTTCCTTTATGAAACAATTTCATTGTTGTCTTAACTTTCTAATTAATTTAACTCAACGTGTCAGGACTTCCCACCCATCGATTCCCGCGCATTTGCTCAAAGACCACGACGTATTCGAGAAAGAGCACAGCGGTTGGAACTTGATCCCAATAGTTGGTCTAATCCACTACACACTTCGACTCGCTCAACCCTATCAAATCGGTCACGTGCAAGCACTTTAAGGTGGGCAAATAGGGATTTGGTAACCCCACAACATCCTACTCCAGCGACTATTACATTGCCGCCCACCCCACCTCAACAATGTTGCCCAGTTATGCAGCAGTCCCGCGACACTGATGTTTTGCCCCCTACTGCTCTTCCTAGAAATTTGAGAGTAGATTTTAATGATACTATCATTTCTAATCCCATCCATGAACACATTAGGAGTTTATTTGAAGATTCGCAGTCTTTTCCTACACCACCACTGACAGATTCGATGAATAATGCTCCGACTAGTTCATCAAGGTATAACATCGTTTTTAATTTCATATTTTAATGACATGTATGGCTTAGATAGTCTTGACTCAAGTTATTTATTTCTCCATTTCAGGTCAAGGAGGCAAGTAATCACAAACCACGCGGGTCGTAGACTTTCATTTGAAAGACATGATTTGGGACCAATGAATGTTAAATGCCCTCATTGTCATGCCTTACAATGGATGGATGAAAGGTTAACAACTTCATCTATGATACGGCCGTTGTTTGGGAAGTGTTGTTTACAAGGCCAAATCAGATTGCCTGCCCTTAGGTATCCCCCTGCTGAAATAAAGCTTCTTTTTTATGGAAATGATGACCAATCTGCATCTTTTCGTGCTTACACAAGAGAGTATAATGCATCCAATGCATTTACAAGTTTAGATGTGCGAATGGATGACCGAGTCCTCCCGGTGAGGGGTCCCACGAGTTTTACAATACACGATGAGCTACGCCATCACACTAGACCGTTATTGCCGAATGAGGGTCATGAATTAGATGCCACATATGTTTAATTGTACATTTATGATCCAGGTGCAGCTTTAGATATTCGACACCAAAGGAATCCACATTTGAGGAGGGATGTTCGTAACACCATATAATAGTGTTTGTTGTTTAATAATGAATTCGCTTCTAAATACCGTGAAGCCTTCTCTATTTTGGATCAAATGGATAAAATGGGGCAAGACTTACCTGCTTATCTTCATTATAGATCTTCAAAGGACCGTCGAACGTATAACCTGCCATCGTATGACGAGATTGCTATTATTTTACCAGGGGATGGTTTTAACATTAGTGGCATGCGTGACATTATTATTTGGCTCAAAGGCGGAAATGAGTTGATGCAAATTAACGAGTGTCATCCGGCATATTTGCCTTTGCATTACGTCTTATTGTTCCCCTATGGTGAACTTGGTTGGCACCCCAAAATGAAATTATGGGATGTCCAAGGTTGTAAAGAATAGGATGATCGCTTAACTCAATTGAATTATTATGGGTACCGATTGTTCAAGAGTGACTTCGAGTACTCCACAATCCTTAAAGGGGGAAAATTATTCCAAGAGTTTATTGTTGATGCTTGGGCTTCTGAAAAGAAAAACAGATTAACTTATTACCGAGTCAATCAAGGAAGGATTCGGGCAGAGTTGTACAAGGATCTCAATGATGGTATGTCAAACGGTTTACAATCAGAGGATATTGGAAGGCGAATGATTTTGCCTTCTTATTTCGCAGGTAGTGCGAGGCATATGTTTCAGATTTATCAAGATTATATGGCCATAACGCATTACAAACAACATCCCGATGTTTTTCTCACTATGACCGCAAATCCGAAATGGCCAAAAATCACCAAAGAATTATTGCCTAATCAAAATGCATTTCTTCTCCCAGACTTGTTGGCGCGTGCATTTGAACTCAAGAGGAAGGCTTAGATGAAGGAGATTGAAAATAACCATGTACTTGGCAAGAAGGTGGCTCACGTCTTCACAATTGAATTTTAGAAACGAGGTTTACCTCACATGCATGCCTTAATCTTTCTTGATGGTCTAAGCAAGATTAAAACAGTAGCACAAGTTGATAACATAGTTTGTGCAGAATTTCCTAGCTTAGAAGAAGATCCCACCCTTTTTGAAACTATATTGGGTTATATGGTACATGGACCTTATGGAGTTCGGTCTCCTGGAGCCCCATGTATGGAACATGGTAAATGCACAAAGAAATACCAGGGAGAGTTTTGTGACACTACCACTATAGATAGAGATGGGTACCCAGTATATCGACGTAGCAATGATGGTCGAGTCTTTACTATTGCGAATGGGAAACAGGTTGATAATCGAGATGTTGTGACGTATAAACCCTATTTAAGTCGGATGTTCAATTGCCACATTAATGTCAAAGTTTGTGCCGGGCTTAGATGCGTCAAGTACATTCACAAATATATATACAAGGGATTTGATCGCACCACTATTGTCTTAGGAGGCGTTGATGAAATTCAACAATACTTAGATGATAGGTATATTGGTCCCCCCGAATCGTCTTGGTGATTATTTGGTAATCCAATGCATCAGGAGAAACCATATGTTATGTGATTGGATCTTCACCTTCCAGGAATGCATCATGTTGTTTTCAGTCCAAATGAGTTGATGGATGACCTAATTCGTCGGAGTACAACTCAAGTGACTTCTTTAACTGCATTTTTTTACATATTGTGCTTCCAACGAAGAAGCACAGGCCTACACTTATCAAGAATTTCCACAACACTATTGGTGGGACAATGCATCTAAGATATGGACAAAGCAAAGTTCAAATGGGGGTTTCGCAATTGTTAGAATGTACTTCGCTAACCCGAACTTAGGAGAAAGGTTTTATTTGAGATTACTTATTATTGTTGTAAAAGGAACTCAATCATTTGAGTGTTTATGGACTGTAAATAATGTATTGCATGATTCTTTCAAGTTTGCACGTGTCGCACTCGGACTTTTAGAAGATGATGATGATGAATAGGTTCAGTTCTTGCAAGAGGCATCGATGATGCAAACGGGATATCAACTTCGTCGATTTTTTAACATTATACTCACCCAGTGTTCCCCTATAAATCCAGAATTACTATGGGATAAATTCTCATCATACATATGTGACGATCTCGCACACGACCTTCGTAGATAATTTGCAATTCCTTCTCCAACTAATGCATAGGTCAGTGATTACGAATTGTATCTTTTCAATGGTTTGCTACAAGAGTCTGACAAAAGTTTTACCGACTTTCCACCAATGCCATTACCTCTAAAAAATTGGAGTACCACCGGAGAGAATCGACTAATATGGGAGCATTGACAACTTCAAGTAGATATAAACACTGCGGACGTGCAATGTAACGTAGGCCGTCTTAATTTGGGACAGCAGCGTGCTTACTCGAACATTACTACTTCTGTGTTTGAAGGAAAAGTTACTACCTTTTTTTAATGGTGGGGCTGGAACGGGTAAGACCATTTTGTATAACACAATTGCTGGATTTTCCCGTAGTCTCGACTATGTAGTCATTACGATTGCCTCTTCAGGCATTGCTTCCTTATTATTGGTTGGCGGTCGAACAACGCATTCAACATTTTATATTCCGCTTGACATACTTGAAAATTCTAATTGTGGGTTTTCAAAGAAATCGATTCAAGGAGAGTTGTTTAAACCAGCCAAACTTATAATATGGGATAAAGTGCCAATGCAACATCGGTTTTGTGTTGAAGCGGTTGACCGAACATTACGAGATATATGTAGTAATCCAAAGCCTTTTGGGGGGATAACTTTTATTCTCGAGGGGGATTTTTGACAAATCTTACCCGTTATTCCTAAAGCATTTCGTGAAGAAATTGTTGTTGTATGATTACGGCGATCAGTTCTTTGGAATGATGTCGAAATTCTAACCTTGGACACAAACATGCGCCTCGACATTACAGACATCCAAACTTCCGCAATTGCAAATGTTTTGACCATGGTATAACAATTTTTTCCAAATATTACATTCTTTACATATTTATTAAATACTTATTTTTGCATTTCATACAGATTGTTCTAATAGGACACCTTCGTTTTTCAGGTTAGCTCAAGACCTGACAAAATTGTGCTCCTACTTTCCACATTACGCCGCTGTCGGGATGTTGAAGAGTTGATGAGGGTTGTATATCCGTCATTGAATATGGAGGGTATTGTTACCCCTTCTTACCTAAATGAACGGACGATTCTTTCATCTCGCAATGATGATGTAAATGCAATTAAGATGGTTGCACTCGCTATTTTTCCAGGTGAATCTGTGACATACTACGCAGTAGAGAAATTATGCCCTAATGAAAGTAATTCGAGCATAACTAACCAGTATCCAAATGAGTTCTTAAATGCTCTGAACCCTTCTGGACGACCTCTATTTAAGTTGGAATTAAAAGTGGGATGTCCCATCATGTTACTACAAAATATAGCGCCAAAAGACGGCCCTTGCAATGGCACGTTTTTTTATTGTTACCAAGTTGTCCGAACATGTAATTGAGGCCACAATCCTAACTGGTGATAAGTTTGGGACGACTGTATTCATTTCGAGAATCTCTTTAACTCCCTCATCTAATGAAATACCTATCAAGATGACTCACCGACAATTTCTCATCAAATTGGCCTACGCAATGACAATCAACAAATCTCAAGGACAATCTGTAAAGTTTGTTTTTATTGACTTGCACACCCCTGTGTTTAGTCACGGTCAATTGTATGTTGCATTATCACGTTTCACAAGTGCGAACCGTATTTCTATCCTTCTACCCTCTGGAGAGGAGACTTCAACAACAAATATTGTATATCCGGAGGTTCTCTTATAGGGATGTAAGTCAAAATATTACTTTTCTTATGTTTTTTATGCATATGGTCTTGGAGAAAATGTGTTGTTTCTTTGAACCTTACTGTAATTTTGTATGACAATACCTGGTATAACCTGTGTTTTACACTGTGGTTTTTGTTTTGCAGAAAATGACTGATGAATTTTATGAGTACATGGTTACTGCTGCTGTTGAGACAATCATGATGCTAATACTAATTTGTTTGGGAGAGCGATTTAGAAAGGTTATTCTTGGAATTTAACATGGATTCATGAAATGTAAATGTTCAGTTCATCCAGCATAGCAACATTGGAGATTGAACTAGGTGACCTACTTACTATAATATATACTGTAGATTGAAATAAGTAAATGACCTACCTAAATGTTTTTACTTTCTCCTTATGCTACTATATCATGAGTTTTTTTATAGAGTATGTGTTCCTTCTCTTTACATGGAAAGTCTGTGGATTTTTTAGTGTGAGAGGTCTGTGTTAATTTTAGTGCACAATTCGATTGTTGCATTTTTATTGCATTTTTTTTAGTTTAAAAACTTATTAATCGATTTTATGAAAAAATGCTTAAGCATTGGGTTACCGAGATACAGATTCGAATGGACTGGGGTGCGTACAAAAGATCGAGAAGGCTTTACATGGCATCAATGGTAAGTAAGTAATCCGTTTTCACGAGGGGAAAATGCAAAAATGCCTCCATCCATTCTATTGAAATTTTGTATTTCAAGATTATTCTTAGCATTGATGAACTTCTAAATTGAGTTCAAATATTCCACAGGTATATATGACATCTACATTGATATCCCTCAACAGAAATTAACAATAATTGGGTGCGAAGATCCCGAAGAAAATTGTCAAAGCCATTTATTCCACTATTCCATAAGTATATATGGCATCTACATTAATAATAATTATATTGTATGCAGCAGCTGCCGGCTACCAACATCCTGCTAACCTAACCAAGCTGTCGGCCACCGGTAGCCTACTACTCTCACCAAGCTGCCGGCCAGCAGCAACAAACCTCTGGATAACTACCTTGACTCCACATTTGAAAACTAAATACAAGTTGCCACTACTCGAACCACATAGGCAGCCGACCCGACCTCCTGAACCCAACGCCTGCCTTAAACCCCCAGACATTCATAAACACCTAACACACTCCATATCTAAACCCAACTGAAACCCTTTTACTGCCAAAAAAACACTGTGATAACCTTTATTTTTAAATGTAATTCGGTTAGCTATGCCCAATTAAATTAAAGCGGAGCGTCAATATGTTGGCATTAGAACAGAATTTAAATAAACGCAGTAAACATGTACACTTTCATACGTGTAACCATATCACATCATAACAGCTATAACAAGTGAACTTAACTCATAACTATTAAATGTAATAATCCATCAGTAATCTCAAACTGAAAATATAAAATGCCAATACATGCGTCCCAACACAAAACGGGAAAGCGTAATACAATAATTCTCTCAAATCCCAAGTATAAACAAAGTGATATTAATCTCTGATACCACCCTTAAGAAAAGGGAAACAAACGACGTAAATCAAAATAGAATAACTCCACGGCTACAGGAATCCTAATATTGATATGATCTCATCAAGATCCATAGTCTATTGTCCAGCGAGACGAGGACCTATCATATATTATATATATAAGAGAGGTGCAAGAAGCAAGATAGATGAACGTCAAAGCAAGAAAGACAAGCTATAAGATTATAAGATGTACTTATGATGAAAGCACACTAGTCATTACTCGTCTCCAGTAATTAAGTTGTTCAATTACCCAACCAATGTTCCTATGTCGTGACTACCCAACCCAAACTCGAGTACCGTGTAGCCTCATATCGTATCATGATTAATCATTATTAATCTCATTTCAGTATTTAATGTATCAAAATATTTCCTCCAAGTATAATATCAAATGCATGAATTCGGGATATTACTTTAAGACACAAGCATAATATCTCACACAACAAGTCATATCGGGTCACTATCATTACCCATGGGAACAAGTCCTAACACTAGGAATACACACTAATATTCCCCAATATTACGTGGTAAGGGAAATCATACTAATTCCTAAATCACATGGCGTTCCAAGGCCTTTCTATCCGACCCACATTACAACCATGTGTCTAGTTCCGGTGGTTTATCTCCGACACGGCACTCGAGCGGAACCTAACCGAATTAATCACCAAAAATCGCATTCAACATGTTCCTACGTCGACCGGAGGACTCGTCTAGTGTAGACTTGACAATATACATGTAAAATAATTTCACGCTTATGTATATATACAATCGTGTCAAGTCTCTTACCCGAGTTATACAATAGTTATTATTTACAATATAACATAATTCACATCATTAATTTAATAATTCAACATCAAATCATTTCAAGGTTATATGTCCCTAATAACCATAAGTGTGTGATCAAGTTAGGATATTAGGCACAACACCACAACTATCTTTCTAAAAACATGAACACCCTTAGTGCTCTTATTTCAACAACATACTGCTCAGAATTTAAAATGCAGATTTGAGGCTCTTTCGATCCATTTTCGGAAAAACTTAAAACTACAAAGTTGTTCGGAACATGATTTTATACAAAGAAACGCGAACACGCTACCATATCCGGCCTAAAACAGACCCGAAACTAACATATAATATTCTCCCCTATTTTCGACAACTTTCTGCCCAGAATTGTAAAATGTGGATTTGAAGCTTTTCCGATTCGTTTTTGGAAAAACTTAAAACTATTCGGCACATGATTTTATAGAAGGACATGCGTTCATGCTACCATATCCTGCTTAAAATAGACCGGAAACTAACATATATAGTTCGGACCTGTTCATGATAACTTTCTGCGCAGAACTCTAAAACGCATATTCGAGGATTTTTCGATCCGATTTTGAAAAAACTTAAAACTACAAAGTTGTCTAGAATATGATTTTCTACCGGGTAATGCGGACGAAACATCCATTTTCGGATTCAAAATAGCTCAAAACAGTTTTTAATATGACGACTTACTCAATTTCATAGATTTCTCAAATTCAAGAGGTTGTTCTACAACTTAATCCCTATAATGATGTTATTGCATTTGAATCTACATGGAGGATGATCCTAATACTTTGCATATAATTTTTAACATAAATTTCATATTAATTTAGGGATCCAAATACATGTTCATGTGAAATTTCATTATAGATACATATTATACACATATAGGTTATTAACTTGCCTTGGATTGTATGGAGAAATTGAATCCTCTCGAAATCCTCTTAGCTTTCTTCTCTTCTTACTCTCTCTCTCTTTACCAAACCCTAGCCCCTTTTGTGAAATGATAAAATGAAGACTTCTTCTTTTCTTTTCTATTTATACCTGGGGTTAGTTTATTTACGAAAATGCCATTGCCCCAAATTTAACCCTCTCGATCCTTTTACGCATTAATTCGCTTCTAATATTTAAGTCGCACATTTGTATCTCAATGAATTCATTTTAACTTTTCATATCCAAACATTTTGGATATATATACTGACATAGTTTCATTTCCAAACATTTTGAATATATATACTGGCATAGTTTTTTGTTTTTTTTTTCAATTTCAATTCAATATAAAATACGGGGTATTACATTCTCCCCCTCTACGAACGGGATTTCGTCCTTGAAATCCAAAATAAAACAAATCAAGTCAAGTAAGGTAGTTTCGCACGTACCTTCCACGAAGAGATATGGGTGGCTAATTTGTAAGTCTTCCTATCTCTCCCAAAGGGCCTCAGACTCAACATGATTACTCCACATAACACGAACAAGAGGAATGACTTTTGACCTCAATTGCTGCTCACGACGATCTAGGATCCTGAGCGGCCTCTCCTCATAGCTCCCATCGGGCTGCAGCTCAACCCCGTCTAAATCTATGTGTAGGTGTGAGTCCCCGAGACGTAAGAACTTCCTCAACATGGATACATGAAAAATATCGTGTACCCGCTGGAGCTTGTCGGGTAGGGTTAAACGGTAGGAAACTGACCCCACCTTGTCCAACACTATAAACGGACCCACGTATCGCGGTGAAAGATTCCCTTTGTCACCAAAAAGAACAACGCCTCTCATGGGTGAGACCCTAAAAAACACTTGGTCCCCAACGACAAACTCTAACTTCCTTCGCCTTATGTCTTCATAAGTCTTCTAACGATCTTGCACGGTCTTCATCCGTGCATGAATCAAGTCTACCTTCTCTAAGGTTTCCCTAACAATATCCGGACCCAGCATCCAGTGTTGTACGAACTCTAACCAACATGTAGGGGATTGGCCTGCCATAAAAATCCTCATATGGTTCTATGCCAATAGTTTGTCTGATAACTATTATTGTATGCGAACTCCACCAGTGGTAAATGTGTATACCAACCACCTTTGAAGTCCAACACACAAAATTGTAACATGTTCTCCAAAATTTGGTTTACTCGCTCCGTGTGACCATCAAACTGAGGGTGGAACGCAGTACTCAAACTCAACCGAACTCCCATTAGCTCCTGAACATCGCCCCAAAAGTGTGAGATGAAGACACTGCCACGGTCGGACACGATATCGCGCGGTACCCCATGCAACTTCACAATCTCGTTAATAAACACCGTGACATACTGTGCTGCCGTATAATCCATCCTCACTGGAAAGAGTCAGTCTGTCGACGATGACCCAAATCGAATCATGATCGTGCTGTGATCCTGAAAACCTAACAATGAAATCCATGGAGATACTTTACCATTTCTAACTGTACAACCGAACTCTCACCACGAAGCCTAACATAACTTAACTACTAAGCTGATCCAGAAATCAATACCCCCAAGTCCCGACTCGCTAAGTTTCATACGTGGAGTGTCTCGCAAGAAAAATACAAACAAGAAACCCCTCCGATACACTATTGTCACCCTGTCGAGATAAGGAATTTGTCAACTCAAGACCCCAAGTGATATAAGAATCATCTAGATCCAAAAACCACTTATCTCTGGACTCAACAGTTCATCACACAAAAAATAATCCAACTTCGCTTATTCAATATAGATGTCACTATTCATCAATCATGCCTCGATACTCAAATCAGAATCGACTAACAATGTTCCCCCAGCTACACTATGAGTCGCGATCCCAGACATCATATACCACATCGAACAGATGGTATTGAAAGGTCAAAAGTAAACTCTAATCCGAGTCGTCAATAACATTTCCTGGCACTTAAATTGATGGTGGGTCAACTGATACGGAAATCGTTATGATCCACTAATGTTGCACATGTGCATAAGCATACAACTTCTATGCACTTAAGAATATTGTTCCATCTTTCCATGTCTGGAGTTAGGCAAATAATATCAACAAGGTTCATACTCTCTCGAATAAGACAACACCGACAAAGTTGCATTTTGGGCGGTTAACGATCCCTCACCTAAAGGTTTCGGACTATCCCGAGATGCAATATTCCCTCTTGCACAACCCCACTTCTCATGGTTTAGTCGCTCTAACCCAAGGCGATGGACCCTCGCTTGATTCGACTTACCGCTCTTTTGTTAAAAACACGTGTAAGAATTCAACCTCTCCGACAGGATTTTCCTTAGACTGTGAGTATATTAGAATTTTCTCACCGAACATAAAATGAACTTGGTTCTTCAAACCACGAATAAGGCTTATACATTTGCCAAGCAATGAGGTAAGAACAAAAATTCCCACTTATCATACCAAATCAAAATATCGGATTTGGCACACTCAACATCCGAATACTCATCTTCCAGCACACCAACGCTACTTGATCTTTATGAATAACGGTGTGCTATCCAACAAGTCAAAGGTTATAAATACAAGGTAGTGGGTACCTTCTCATACCGTGACCCTAATTAACACTCAGTACTCCACACATACTGAAGTGAAAATTAAATATCTTACAAACCCAATCGCGGGTATTTTCCTAAGAGTACACACCCTCCTTACAAAACTTCTCAACAACGGTTGAAACACTCTCTTGTTGTCCCCCTTTAGTGGAGTTTATAACAACCATTTCAATGAATGGGTCCAAAATTTGGAACCCCAAAATGTCTCAATCCTTGCCATTAATGACGACACTCACTTGACAACACTATCATCAATCACGTCGAAATTTACCGAGCTACACATGACTCTACCATTATCAAAAGACCATCAAGACCATTCTATGACTATTCACCAGTCTAGACATCACCAAGATCAAATATCTTACACTTAGGTTCGGAACGCATCTTTAATCACATACGATCAAAGTAAACATCATGTCACTAACTACTCACTCGTGCTCTAATTCACATTAATACATAACGAGGGCCACAATATAGCCACATTTCCATATCTGATGGATTCAAAATCAAGCACCACCATTATCACGGTGAAAGAAATTAGTACCCCCAATCACTGGGTGATAACATAAAACCGAACTCGTGGATATATCACCAACTCAAGCGATCACACTTGCATCAAATGAAATGCCTATTAAACACTCCCTCATGATGTTCTCACTCGACAACTCGTCCCTCGAGATTCTCTACTCATAGTAGGGTTCACAACTGGTAACTCCAACTTAAGTCCATCCCTTAGACCCCAATATTCACGTCCCGGGCTCGATAACTTTTAACAAATATACCGATGTTACAAAATAAGATAACCACATATTATCGAACACCCATTCTAATATAGGGATTTAAGAAGAACACTGAACTCTAATAATTACCAAAGATGGAAAGAAGACTCCCTAGATAATTCTGGACTTCTCCAATGTCAATCCTTGTATGACCTTGCGATACAGACTTCCTCATCCCCAGTGTCCATGGCCAAGACATCGCAACATTGTTGATACCTTCTCACGAGCTTGTTTGGGATAACTCGCTGAAACACTCCACTCTGAACATGTGAGTACCCAACCCACTAACATATCTTGTGCATGACCAAACATACACCTAATCAGCCTTAAGTTGATTCCATTATGGATTTTATCAGATCAGAACACTATAGAACCACTGTGTCACCCCAATATGACATTTATCGCTTGTGTGGACAATGTGTAGGTTTACATGCCTTCTAAACTTCCCTGATACCAACACAATATTTCAAGGATAATCACTTATCCATTCCAGATTTAGACTCATGAATCTCCCATTGAACATCATCAAATGGATGAATCTAGTTCGTGATTTTCACAAGTATGATAACACTCTTGCGTACATCAAAATTAGACCCCTCAGGTCATCCTTTAACGAGTTGGGACATACACAGATTTGGAGTAGTCCTTTCTCAAATCATAACCCTTTTCTTTACATGTTAATGAGTAGTAATAAACTCTTATTACCACAAGATTTACTTCGTTAACCATTCACTGATTAATACATCATCGGATGCTTCAGTAGTGTGTCCATCACGAGTGGAGCGCGATAATTCCTTCTCAGGAAAACATCATAACAACAACTGGACGATATCATTTTGAGGTAAGCCATATCTAAAGCTCTCCCTTTCCACATTGGAAAAAATTACACACGCAAGTGGTACCAACAACTCAGTGGTACTACAGGGTGGGCTATAACTTATAAAAACTTATTTACAGTCAATAGAGAGATGATATTCAAAGTTGATAATGCACAATAAATATACGGGTGTTTCCTCCCCCTAATGCACCAAAAGTCAACTCAATCATTGAGTTTAACATCGATGCTCTCACCTACTGGTGGGCGATTAAACTACGATATATGCACGTCAATCGCGATTTCCTAAAATGCTTGGACCCTATGCCCTCCCAGAGTCCACGTTTCATCAAATCACCATCTTAAAAGATAGTAAGTTAACAAATATCCTAAAAAAATTATTCAGGTGGAGAACTAGTCATAATTACAACAAGTACTCACACATGGACCTCACGCGTACTATCATGTGGTCCATCAGAGATTCACCTCATGCGTGGCACGTCTCACGAACGAAATCCAAATAAGTAACCCTACCTATACACGAGGCTAGCTTCGAATCGCCCGTCGAAATCGTAGCGTGAAGATCTTCCAAGTCATCGAATACAAGACCTAATACTAAGGCTCTAAGTATCAACGAAATAATGCGCGAAAAACGTAACGGGCGCCTTCAGATCCTTAAAGGCTTTATAACCGTGCTCTGATACCAAGTGTGACAACCCTGTTTTTATATCTAATTCGGTTAGCTATGCCCAATTAAATTAAAGTGGAGCGTCAATATGTTTTCATTAGAACAGAATTTAAATAAACGCAGTAAAGTAAACATGTACACTTTCATACGTATAACCATATCACATCATAACAGCTATAACAAGTGAAACCAACTCATAACTATTAACTCTAATAATCCATCAGTAATCTCAAACTGAAAATATAAAATGCCAATACATGCGGCCCAACACAAAATGGGAAAGCGTAATACAACAATTCTCTCAAATCCCAAGTATAAACAAAGTGATCTTAATCTCTAATACCACCCTTAATAAAAGGGAAACAAACGACATAAATGAAAATAGAATAAATCCACAGCTATAGGAGTCCTAAGATTGATATGATCTCATTAAGCTCCATAGTCTATTGTCGAGCGGGACAAGGACCTGTCGTATATTATATATATAGGAGAGGAGCAAGAAGCAAGATAGACGAACGTCAAATCAAGAAAACAATCTATAAGATTATAAGATGTCACTACACCAAAACTGGTGATTGGTCAAGGCCAAAATCCCTGACCAAAGCTGTGGGTCACGGAATTGGGCCGTGACCATTTCGGACGTGACCATTTTCGTGGGTCGCGGCCCAAGTCTTTGACCAAAAATGGTCACGGCCGAGAGGGGTCACGGAAGATGGTCGCGGACTTAGGTCGTGAACCATGTCGTGACAGGACGCGACCCTCATCCGTGACCCACAATCGAGACAAATTAGTTGTCGCCAAAGTTCGCGACCCATGACAATGATAAAAAAATAAAAATAAAATAGCCGCGACCCTCATCCGTGACCCACAACCGGGACAAATTGGTCGCGGCCAAAGTCCGCGACCCACGACCGTGACAAAAAAAATTTTAAAAAATTGTTCACGACCCTCATCCGTGACCCACAATCATGACAAATTGGTCGCGGCCAAAGTCCACGACCCACAACCATGACACAAAAAATAAAAAAAATGGTCGCGTCCAAGTTCGTGACCCACAACCGTGACGAAAAAAATGGTCGCGGACTTTGGCCCCGACCATTTTTACGCATGAGGAAAAAAATAAAAATGGTCATGGACAAAGTCCATGACCATATTTAACTATAATTTTAAAAAAATGTATTTTTTTGGTCCAATCCTAAAATTGGGTGTCCTGTGAGTGCACCGTCGGTTGCTACGTGTAACGTTGGACGCGTACGAGGTGTTAGAAATATTTATTATTGGCAAAAGAATAAAAAAATCAAAAATTACGAATCCAGAACGTTGTTAACAAACAAATATATATACAAACTTAAAAATATTACACGTCTTAATAATTCACAAACCAAACAAAAAATTGGGCAGAGTTTCCTCTATTTTCTTGACATTCCAAAACCTGTAAATGTAAAACCTACTTATTATAAAGCCCGCATGGCCATAAAATTCAACAATCAAATTATAAAAGCCCGCACGGCCATTAAACTAAAAAATAAAAGCCCGCACGGCTGTAATACATAAAAAATCCTGAATGTCCACAACATATAAACAATCTTCATGTTGTAAACCATTGCCTCCTTCATTTGTTCCACGTGAAAAAATCCTACAAATGATAGGATACATAAAAACAAATATCAGTAACCAAGTAGTTTTATAAAAAAATTAATCAAGCTGAAAAATTGCATATATGAGTTAAAATTATCAACATATCAATATTTTTATGCCTAAGTCTATAAATATGCAAATTACCGTCGTATTCTCAAATCGGGAGTGTCGCGGCTGCGCGGTCAGTTCCTACGAGTTACATTGGTCCCATGGGAGGTGTTGGTGCCACCTAGGGGGCCGTTCAGGGGTGATTTCGAGTTTTCACCCTCTAATGCCATATTTTGCTTAAGTCTAGAAATATGCAAATTACCATCGTATTCTCAAACCGAAAGTTTCGTGGCTGCGCAATCAGTTCCTACGAGTTACATTGGACCCCTGGGGGTGTTGGTGCCACCCACGGGGCCGTTCGGGGGCTATTTGGGGTTTTCACCCTCTAACGCCATGTTTTTAAGCCTAAGTAAAAAAATATGCAAATTATCGTCATATTGTCAAACCGGGAGACCCGCGACTGCGGGGTCAGTTCCTACGAGTTACATTGGTCCCGTGGGAGGTGTTGGTGTCACCCACGGGGCCATTCGGGGGTTGTTTCGAGTTTTTAACCTCTAACGCCATGTTTTACTTAAGTATAAAAATATACAAATTACCGTCGTATTCTCAAACCGGGAGTGTCGCGGTTGCGCGGTCAGTTCCTACTAGTTACATTGGTCCCGTGGGAGGTGTTTGTGCCACCCACGGGGTTGTTCGGGGGCTGTTTTGGATTTTCCCCCTCTAATGCCATGTTTTTATACCTAAGTCAAGAAATATAAAAATTACCATCGTATTCTCAAACCGGGATTACCGCGGCTGCGAGGTCAGTTCCTACGAGTTACATTGGTGCTGTGGGAGGTGTTGGTGCCACCCACGGAGCTGTTTCGAGTTTTCACCCTCTAACGCCATATTTTTAAGCTTAAGTTTAGAAATATGCAAATTATCGCCGTATTATCAAACCGGGAGATCCGCGACTATGGGGTCAGTTCTTACGAGTTACATTGGTCCCGTGGGAGGTGTTGGTGCCACCCACGGGGCCGTTTGGCCGGTTATTTCGAGTTTTCACCCTCTAACGCCATTTTTTAAGCCTAAGTCTAGAAATATGCAAATTATCATCGTATTTTCATACAGGGAGTCCCAGGGCTGCGCGGTCAGTTCCTACAACTCACATTGTCCCGAGGGAAGTGTCGGTGCCACCCACGGGGCCGTTCAGGGGTTATTTTGGGTTTTCACCCTCTAACGCCATTTTTTAAGCCTAAGTCAAGAAATGTGAAATTATCGTCATATTCTCAAACTGGGAGTCTCGCGGCTGCACGGTCAGTCCCTATGAGTCACATTGGTTCCGTGGGAGGTGTTGGTGCTACCTATGGGGCCGTTCGGGGGCTGCTTCGAATTTTCACCCTCTAAAGCCATATTTTTAAGCCTAAGTCATGAATTATGCATATTATCGTTGTATTCTCAAAACGGGAGTCCCGCGACTGCACGATCAATTCGTACGAGTCATATTGGTCCTATGGGAGGTGTTGGTGCCACCCACGAGGCCGTTCGGGGATTGTTTTAGGTTTTCACCCTGTAACGCTATGTTTTTAAGCTTAAGTCTAGAAATATAAAAATTATCGTCGTATTCTCAAATCGGGAGTCCCGTGGATGCGCGGTCAGTTGCTACGAGTCACATTGGTCCCGTGGGAGGTGCTGGTTCCACCCATGGATCCGTTCGGGGGTTGTTTCGGGTTTTCACCCTCTAAAGCCATGTTTTAAGGCTAAGTCTAGAAATATACAAATTATCATCGTATTCTCACACCGGGAGTCCCGCGGCTGCATAGTCAGTTCCTACGAGTTACATTGATCCCATGGGAGGTGTTGGTGCCACCCACGAGGACGTTCGGGGGCTGTTTCGGGTTTTCACCCTCTAACGCCATTTTTTAAGCCTAAGTCTAGAAATATACAAATTATAGTCGTATTCTCAAATCGGGAGTCCCGCGACTGCGCGGTCAGTTTCTACGAGTCATATTGGTCCCGTGGGAGGCATTGGTGCCACCCATGGGGCCGTTCGGGGGTTGTTTCGGGTTTTCACCCTCTAAAGCCATGTTTTTAAGCCTAAGTCTCGAATTATGCATATTATCCTCGTATTCTCAAAATGGGAGTCCCACGGCTGCGGGGTCAGTACCTACGAGTTACATTGGTGCCGTAGGAGGTGTTGGTGCCACCCACTGGGCCGTTCGGGGGCTATTTTGAGTTTTCACCCTCTAACGCCATATTTTTAAGCTTAAGTCTAGAAATATGAAAATTATCGTCGTATTCTCAAACCGGGAGATCCGCGACTGCGGGGTCAGTTCTTACGAGTTACATTGGTCCCGTGGGAGATGTTTGTGACATCCACGGATCCGTCTGGGGGTTGTTTTGGGTTTTCCCTCACTAACGCCATGTTTTTAAGCCTAAGTCTATAAAAAATCAAATTATCATCGTATTCTCAAACCGGGGGTCCCGGGGCTGCACGATAAGTTCCAACGAGTCATATTAGTCCCGTGAGAGGTGTTGGTGCCACCCATGGGGCCGTACGGGGGATGTTTCTAGTTTTCACCCACTAACGCCATGTTTTTAAGCCTTAGTCTAGAAATATTAAAATTACCATCGTATCCTCAAATCGGGAGTTCCGCGATTGCGCGATCAGTTCCTACGAGTGACATTGGCCCCGTGGGAAGTGTTGGTGCCATCCACGAGTACGTTTGGGGGTTGCTTCAAGTTTTCACCCTCAAAAGTCATGTTTTTAAGCCTCAGTCTAGAAATATACAAATTATCATCGTATTCTCAAATCAGGAGTTCTGCGGCTGTGCGGCCAGTTCCTACGCGTTACATTAGTCCCGTGGGAGGTGTTAGTTCCACACACGGGGCCGTTCGGTGGTTATTTAGGGTTTTCACCCACTAACGCCATGTTTTTAAGCTTAAGTCAACAAATATGCAAATTACCGTCATATTCTCAAATAGGGAGTCCCAAGGCTTCAGGGTCAGTTCCTACGACTCACATTGGTCCCGTGGGAAGTGTTGGTGCCACCCACGGGGCCGTTCGGGGGTTGTTTCGGGTTTTCACACTCTAACGCCATTTTTTAAGCCTAAGTCTAGAAATATGCAAATTATCGTCGTATTCTCAAAACGGGAGTCCCGCGGCTACGCGTTCAATTCCTATGAGTCACATTGGTCTCGTGGGTGGTGTTGGTACCACCCACGGGGCCGTTCGGGGGCTGCTTCGAATTTTAAACCTCTAAAGCCATGTTTTTAAGCCCAAGTATTGAATTATGCATATTATCGTCGTATTCTCAAAACGGGAGTCCTGCAGCTGTACGGTTAGTTCCTACGAGTTACATTGGTCCCGTGGGAGGTGTTGGTGCCACCCATGGGGCCGTTCGGTGGTTGTTTCGAGTTTTCCCCACTAACGCCATGTTTTTAAGCCTAAGTCTAGAAATATTCAAATTACCATCGTATTCTTAAAACGGGAGTCCCGGGGCTGCACGGTCAGTTCCAACGAGTCACATTAGTCCCATAAGAGGTGTTGGTGCCACCCAAAGGGCCGTACGAGGGCTGTTTCGAGTTTTCACCCACTAACGCCATGTTTTTAAGCCTAAGTCTTAAAATATTCAAATTACCGTCGTATTCTCAAACTAGGAGTCCCTGGGCTGCGCGCTCAGTTCCTACGAGTCACATTGGTCCCGTGGGAGGTGTTGGTGCCACCCACGAGGCCGTTCGGGGGTTATTTCGAGTTTTCTCCCACTAACGCCATGTTTTGCCTAAGTCTACAAATACTCAAATTATCTTCGTATTCTCAAAACGGGAGTCCCTCGGCTGCACGATTAGTTCATACGAGTCACATTGGTCCCGTGGGAGGTGTTGGTGCCACCCACGAGGCCGTTCGGGGGTTGTTTTGTGTTTTCACCCTTTAACGCCATGTTTTTAAGCCTAAGTCGATAAATATGCAAATTATCATCGTATTCTCAAATCGGGAGTCCCGCGGCTGCGCGTTCATTTCGTACGAGTGATATTGGTCCCGTGGGAGGAATTGCTGCCACCCACGGGGCCGTTCGGGGGTTGTTTCGAGTTTTCGCCCTCTAACTCCATTTTTTAAGCCTAAGTCTATAATATGCAAATTATCGTTGGATTCTCAAATTGGGAGTCCTGCGGCTGCGCGGTCAGTTCCTACAAGTCACATTGGTCCCGTGGGAGGTGCTGGTGCCACCCACGGGGCCGTTCGGGGGCTGTTTCAGATTTTCACCCTCTAACTCCATTTTTTAAGCCTAAGTTTAGAAATACGCAAATTATCGTCGTATTCTCAAACCGGGAGTCC
This sequence comes from Sambucus nigra, assembly GCA_949130495.1. Classification (NCBI taxonomy): domain Eukaryota; kingdom Viridiplantae; phylum Streptophyta; class Magnoliopsida; order Dipsacales; family Adoxaceae; genus Sambucus; species Sambucus nigra. Next base: position 59,853,883 of record OX422209.1, on the reverse strand, counting down.
TGCAGCTGCGCGGTCAGTTCCTACGAGTCTCATTGGTCCTGTGGGAGGAGTTGGTGCCACCCACAGGGCCGTTCGGGGGCTGTTTTGGGTTTTTACCCTCTAACTCCATTTTTTAAGCCTAAGTCTAGAAATATACAAATTATCTTCGTATTCTCAAACAGGGAGTCCTGCGGCTGTGCGATCAGAACCTACGTGTCACATTGGTCCCATGGGAGGAGTTAGTTCCACCCATGAGGCCGTTCGGAGGCTATTTCGAGTTTTCACCCTCTAACTCCATTTTATAAGCCTAAGTCTAGAAATGTGCAAATTATCGTCGTATTCTCAAATCGGGAGTCCTGTGGCTACGCGGTCAGTTCCTACAAGTCATATTGGTCCCGTGGGAGGTGTTAGTGCCTCCCATGGGGCCGTTCGGGGGCTGTTTCAGATTTTCACCCTCTAAAGCCATTTTTTTAAGCCTAAGTCTAGAAATATGCAAATTATCATCGTATTCTCAAACCGGGACTCCCGCGGCTGCGCGGTTAGTTCGTACGAGTTACATTGGTCCCGTGGGAGGAGTTAATGCCACCCACGGGGCCGTTCAGGGATTGTTTCGGGTTTTCACCCTCTAACTCCATCTTTTAAGCCTAAGTCTAGAAATATGCAAATTATTGTCGTATTCTCAAATAGGGAGTCCTGTGGCTGTGCGATCAGTTAATACGAGTCACATTGGTCCCGTGGGAGGTGTTGGTGCCACCCACGGGGTCGTTCGGGGGCTATTACGGGTTTTCACCCTCTAAAGCCATGTTTTTAATCCTAAGTCTTGAATTGTACATATTATCGTCGTATTCTCAAACCGGGAGTCCCGCGGCTGCGTGGTCAGTTCCTACCAGTTTCATTGGTCCGATGGGAGGTGTTGGTGACATCCACGGGGCCGTTCGGAGTTGTTTTGGGTTTTCTCTCACTAACGCCATGTTTTTAAGCTTAAGTCTAGAAATATTCCAATTATCGTCTTATTCTCAAATCGGGAGTCCCGGGGCTGCTCGCTCAATTACAACGAGTCATTTGGTCCCGTGAGAGGTGTTAGTGCCACCCACGGGACCGTACGGGGGCTGTTTCGAGTTTTCACCCACTAACACCATGTTTTTAAGCCTAAGTCTAGAAATGTTCAAATTATCATCGTATTCTCAAATCGGGAGTTCCGCGGCTACGCTATGTTCCTACGAGTTACATTGGTGCCGTGGGAGGTGTTGGTGCCACCCACGGGGCCGTTCGGGGGCTGTTTCGAGTTTTCACCCTCTAACGCCATATTTTAAAGCTTAAGTCTAGAAATATGCAAATTATCGTCGGATTCTCAAACCGGGAGATCCGCGACTGCGGGGTCAGTTCTTACGAGTTACATTGGTCTCGTGGGAGGTGTTGATGCCACCCACAAGGCCGTTCGGAGGTTGTTTTGAGTTTTCACCCTCTAACGTCATGTTTTTAAACCTAAGTCTATAAATATGCAAATTATCATCGTATTCTCAAACTGGGAGTGTCGCGATTGCGCAGTCAGTTCCTACGAGTCACATTGGTCCCGTGAGAGGTGTTGGTGCCTCCTACGGGGCCGTTTGGGGGTTGTTTCGAGTTTTCACCCTCTAAAGCCATGTTTTTAAGCTTAAGTCTCAAAATATGTAAATTATCGTCATATTCTCAAACCGGGAGTCCCGTGACTGCGCGGTCAGTTCGTACGAGTTACATTGGTCCCGTGGGAGGAGTTGGTGCCACCCACGGGGCCGTTCGGGGGTTGTTTCGGGTTTTCACCCTTTAACGCCATTTTTTAAGCCCAAGTCTAGAAATATACAAATTATCATCGTAATTTACAATCGAGAGTCCTACGGCTTCGCGGTCAGTTCCTACGAGTCATATTGGTCCTGTGGGAGGTGTTGGTGCCATCCACGGGGCTGTTCGGGGGCTGTTACGGGTTTTTACCCTCTAAAGCCATATTTTTAAGCCTAAGTCTTGAATTATGAATATTATCATCATATTCTCAAATCGGGAGTCCTGCAGCTACGTGGTCAGTTCCTACGGGTTTCATTGGTCTAGTGGGAGGTGATGGTGACATTCAGGGGGCCGTTCGGGTGTTATTTCGGGTTTTCCCCTACTAATGCCATATTTTTAAGCCTAAGTCTAGATATATTCAAATTACTGTCATATACTGAAAACAAGAGTCCCGGGGCTGCGCGGTCAGTTCCAACGAGGCACATTGGTCCCGTGAGAGGTGTTGGTGCAACCCACGGAGCCGTACGGGGGCTATTTCGAGTTTTCACCCACTAATGCCATGTTTTTAATCCCAAATATAGAAATATTCAAATTACCATCGTATTCTCAAACCGGGAGTTCCGCGACTGTGTGGTCAGTTCCTACGAGTCACACTGGTCCCCTGGGAAGTGTTGCTGCCACCCACGGGGCCATTTGGGGGCTATTTCGGGTTTTCACCCTCAAAAGCCATGTTTTTAAGCCTAAGTCTTAAAATATACAAATTATCCTCCTATTCTCAAACCAGGAGTCCCGCGGTTGCGCTCCCAGTTCCTACGAGTTACATTGGTCCTGTGGGAGGTGTTAGTGACACCCACGGGGCCGTTCGGGGGTTGTTTCGGGTTTTCGCCACTAACGCCATGTTTTTAAGCATAAGTCTAGAAATATTCAAATTACCATCGTATTCTCGAATCGGGAGTCTCAGGGCTGCGCGGTCAGTTCCTACGAGTCACATTGGTCCCGTGGGAAGTGTTGGTGCTACCCACGGGGCCATTCGGGGGAGGTTTTGGATTTTCACCATCTAAAGCCATGTTTTTAAGCCTAAGTCTTGAATTATGCATATTATCATTGTATTCTCAAACCGGGAGTCCCAGGGCTACGCGGTCAGTTCCTACGAGTCACATTGGTCCCGTGGGAAGTGTTGGTGCCACCCACGGGGTCATTTGGGGGCTGTTTCGGGTTTTCACCCACTAACGCCATGTTTTTAAGCCTAAGTCTTGAATTATGCAAATTACCGTCGTATTTTCAAACCGGGAGTCCCGCGGCTGAGTGGTCAGTTCCTACGAGTTTTATTAGTCCCGTGGGAGGTGTTGGTGACACCCACGGGGCCGTTTAGGGGTTGTTTCGGGTTTTCCCCCACTAACGCCATGTTTTTAAGCCTAAGTCTAGAAATATTCAAATTACCGTCGTACTCTCAAATCGGGAGTCTCGGGATTGCATAGTCAGTTTCTACGAGTCACATTGGTCCCGTAGGAAGTGTTGGTGCCACCCACGGGGTCGTTCGGGGGTTGTTTCGAGTTTTCACCCTTTAACGCCATGTTTTGAATCCTAAGTCTAGAAATATGCAAATTATCATCGTATTCTCAAACCGGGAGTCCCGTGGCTGCGTGGTCAGTTCCTACGAGTTACATTGGTCCTGTGGGAGGTGTTGGTGCCACCCACGGGGTCGTTCGGGGGTTGTTTCGAGTTTTCACCCACTAACGCCATGTTTTTAAGCCTATGTCTAGAAATATGCAAATTATCGTCGTATTTTCAAACAGGGAGTCCCAGGGCTGCGCGGTCAGTTCTACGACTCACATTGGTCCCGTGGGAAGTACTGGTGCCACCCACGGGGCCGTTCGGGGGCTATTTTCGATTTTCACCCTCTAACGCCATGTTTTTAAGGCTAAGTCTAGAAATATGCAAATTATCGTCGTATTCTCAAACCGAGAGTCCTGCTGCTGCGCGGTCAGTTCCTACGAGTTACATTGGTCCCGTGGGAAGTGTTGGTGCCACCCACGTGACCGTTCGGGGGTTGTTTTTGATTTTCACCCTCTAATGCCATGTTCTAAGCCTAAGTCTAGAAATATACAAATTATCATCGTATTCTCAAACCAGGAGTGCCGCGGCTTCACGGTCAGTTCCTACGAGTCACATTGGTCTCGTTGGAGGTATTGGTGCCACCCACGAGGCCGTTCGGGATCTATTTTGGGTTTTCAACCTCTAAAGCCATGTTTTCAAGAATAAGTCATGAATTATGCATATTATCATCATATTCTCAAAATGGGAATCCCGCGGCTGCGCGGTCAGTTCCTACGAGTTACATTGGTCCCGTGGGAGGTGTTGGTGCCACCCACGGGGCCGTTCAGGGGCTGTTTCGTGTTTTCACCCACTAATGCCATATTTTTAAGCCTAGGTCTTGAATTATGCAAATTACCATTGTATTCTCAAATCGAGAGTCCCGCGGCTACGTGGTCAGTTCCTACAAGTTTCATTAGTCCCGTGGGAGGTGTTGGTGACACCCACGGGGCTATTCGGGGGTTGTTTCGGGTTTTCCCCCACTAACGCAATGTTTTTAAGCCTAGGTCTATAAATATTCAAATTATCGCTGTATTTTCAAACCGGGAGTCTTGGGGTTATACAGTCAGTTCCTACGAGTCACATTGATCCCGTGGGAAGTGTTGGTGCCACCCACGGGGTCGTTCGGGGGTTGTTTCGAGTTTTCACCCTCAAAAGCCTTGTTTTAAGCCTAAGTCTAGAAATATACAGATTATCGTCCTATTCTCAAACCGGGAGTCCCGCGGTTATACGCTCAGTTCCTACGAGTTACATTGGTCCCGTGGGAGGTGTTAGTACCACCCACGAGGCCTTTCGGGGGTTGTTATGGGTTTTCACCCTCCAACGCCATGTTTTTAATCCTAAGTCTAGAAATATTCAAATTACCATCATATTCTCAAACCGGGAGTTCCGCGATTGCGCGATCAGTTCCTACGAGTCACGTTGACCCCGTGGGAAGTGTTGGTGCCATCCACGGGGACGTTTGGGGGTTGTTTCGAGTTTTCACCCTCAAAAGTCATGTTTTCAAGCCTAAGTCTAGAAATATACAAATTATCATCGTATTCTCAAATCGGGAGTTCCGCGGCTGCGCGGTCAGTTCTTACGCGTTACAATAGTTCCGTGGAAGGTGTTAGTTCCACACACAGGGCCGTTCGGGGATTATTTCGAGTTTTCACCCTCTAACGCCATTTTTTAAGCATGAGTCTAGAAATATCAAATTATCATCGTATTCTCAAACCGAGAGTCCCGCGGCTGCGCTGTCAATTCCTACGAGTCACATTGGTCCTGTTGGAGGTGTTGGTGCCACTCACGGGGCCGTTCGGGGGCTGTTTTGGATTTTTACCCTTTAAAGTCATGTTTTTAAGACTAAGTCTTGAATTATGCATATTATCATCGTATTCTCAAAACGGGAGTCACGCGGCTGCGAGATCAGTTCTTACAAGTTACATTGGCTCGTGGGAGGTGTTGGTGCCACCCACAGGGCCGTTCGGGGGCTGTTTCGGGTTTTCACCCACTAACGCCATGTTTTTAAGCCTAAGTATTAAATTATGCAAATTATCATCATATTCTCAAATCAGGAGTCCCGCGGCTACGTGGTCAGTTGCTACGAGTTTCATTGGTCCCGTGGGAGGTGTTGGTGACACCCACGGGGCCGTTCGGGGGTTGTTTTGGATTTTCCCCCACTAACGCCATGTTTTTAAGCCTAAGTCTATAAATATTAAAATTACCGTCATATTCTCAAACCGGGAGTCCCGGGGCTGCGCGATCAGTTCCAACGTGTCATATTGGTCCCGCGAGAGGTGTTGGTGCCACCCACGGAGCCGTACGGGGGCTGTTTCGCGTTTTCACCCACTAACGCCATATTTTTATGCCTAAGTCTAGAAATATTTAAATTACCGTCGTATTCTCAAACCGAGAGCCCCAGGGCTGGTGGTCAGTTCCTACGAGTCACATTGGTCCCGTGGAAGGTGTTGATGCTACCCGCGGGGGTGTTCGGGGCTTGTTTCGAGTTTTCCCCCACTAACGCCATGTTTGTCCTAAGTCTATAAATACTCAAATTACCATTGTATTCTCATACCGGGAGTCCCAGGGCTGCACGGTCATTTCGTACGAGTCACATTGGTCTCGTGGGAGGTTTTGGTGCCACCCACGAGGCCGTTCGGGGGCTGTTTTGGGTTTTCACCCTCCAACGCCATATTTTTAAGACTAAGTCTATAAATATGCAAATTATCAACGTATTCTCAAATCGGGAGTCCCGCGGCTGCGCGGTCAGTTCCTACGAGTCACATTGGTCTAGTGGGAGGTGTTGGTGCCACCCACGGGGTCGTTCGGGGGCTGTTTCGGGTTTTCACCCTCTAAAACCATGTTTTTAAGCCTAAGTTTAGAAATATGCAAGTTATCGTCGTATTCTCAAACTGGGAGTCCCGCGGCTGCGCGGTGAGTTCCTACGAGTTACATTGGTCCCGTGGGAGGTGTTGGTGCCATCCATGGGACCGTTCGGGTGCTGTTTCAGATTTTCACCCTCTAACGCCATTTTTTAAGCCTAAGTCTAGAAATATGCAAATTTTCGTTTTATTCTCAAATCGGGAGTCCCGCGGCTACGCGGTCAGTTCGTACGAGTCACATTGGTCCCGTGGGAGGTGTTGGTGCCACCCACGGGGCCGTTCGGGGGTTGTTTTGGGTTTTCACTCTCTAAAGCCTTATTTTTATGCCTAAGTCTTGAATTATGCATATTATTGTCGTATTCTCAAAATGGGAGTCCTGTGATCGCGGGGTCAGTTCCTACGTGTTACATTGGTCCCGTGAGAGGTGTTGGTGTCATGTTTTTAAGTTTAAGTCTAGACATTAGCAAGTTATCGTTGTATCCCGTACTCCTTCTAATTATCCCATACTCCTTCAAACATAATATCCAACAACAAGTCAACAACCAATAATTATCCAACAATCAAACCAAACAAAACCAATAATTAACCCTTACTCCTTCCATCATCTAAAAGATTTAATAGATAATGTATATCAATTATATAACTACTTTAGTTGAAGTAAAGAGTACATGGTGTGTAATGAAGAATTGGTATGTAATAAAGAACTGGTATCTAATTGGTATGTAATAATGTATGTAATCATTAAAATTCTATAAATTTGGATGAAAAAATAAAAAATATCATAAAGTTTACCATGATATGTGTAGGTAGTAGCGTTGCACCCCCTATCTGGATGCTCACTCACTGTGAAATACCAAATCTGAAAAAATATTTACACATTGTCAAACTTAAAGAGAAAAGTGAATAAAGGAAAAAATTGAATAAAAACATGCAAATGATTAAGTCAAATATCATAATGATGTTCATAACGAACTTCAGATTGAAAGACCTGAATCTCAACATCCCTCTCATTATAATTAATAGCCTTTCCAAAACCACCGGGTGTGAAATTCTTAGAAAATCATTGTTCTTGAATCAAGGAGGGAGTGTTGAAGATAGAAGCAGGGTCAATATGAGGGTCTGGTTAATTTCAGGGGCACTATGAGGGTGTGGTTAATATGCTGTTAATATAATTTGTTAATTTAAACTATGAGGGTCACTATGACAACATATTTCCCCTGAACCGTTAATTCCAGGGGCACTATGAGGTTTTGGTTAATCCAGTAGAGAAAGGACTCAAGTCAGGAACACGAAACAAAGAAAATAACGGTAAAGTTAGTATAGTAGATCATAATATTCAAGAAATAAATGTAAATATAATTTACTTATGAACCTGCATACCTTCAATCTGCCTCAAAAAAGACCTAGTAGATTCAGGAACTTGAGTAATCAACTCTGCAACCATTTCCTATATTGTACTTTCTACGAGGTTGTCCATTAACCATATAATACAAAAAGGAAAAAAATGATAAAAATAAAAATTAGGATTAAAATACAAAATATACTAAAATAGTGTAACACCCCGCCTAATTAAATACCAGGTGGCCTGTCCCATACCAAATTAAAACATAATATACAGTTAGCTCATTCTTAGCATCACTGTCGAAAATAATTACTAATCACCCAATACCCAATTAAGCTGGTGTTAAAAACTTTTCAAATTTTAATTTCAACAAAATCCATTTTTAGTTTGAATAACACTACACAAATTATTCTACAACACTAATAACTGAACAGATAACACAAAAGAATTTAAATGCAATTGGAATAAACATTACCAAATAATAATAATCCATTATAGTAATCCCAACAATATTAAATGTGCTAAAATGACACGAGTACAAGAGTATTTGACTCAGATAGAAAAGAGATAACTGAATTCCTTTGGGCGACATGACCTAACTAAAAGAATATTGTGAATCAAATGAAGATAGGCGTCTAAGAAATACTCCATAGCTCATCAAAATCAACTAAAGTTGGCGTCCCTCCTGCTGGACACCTGATATAGAAGGTACAATAGAAAAGAAAATATGCAAGGAAACGGGTCAAAGCCCAATGTGAAAATGATTTTGAAAACAACAAGTATTTAACAAGTGCAATAAAGCATTTATTATGTACATGTTAGTATCCAACTCTCACTTGCTACTCTCACCTCTCATCTAGAGTGTACTCTAAACATTTCCTAATAACCTCCTAGTTAATGGTTCCTCCTCACTAGTGTACATAATATGATTTCATCCCATATCATAATCCCGTATGTCCCATACCATACGTAGTATAATCATTCTAATATGTTTCTCATTTATATGAATCGTTTATCATTAATATGAATTAAGCTCTTCAATAAATATTCATTAACTTATTTCAATTCTTTTCTCAATTCACCGTTATCTACAATTATCACACAGTAGATTAATCAAATCACTATATACACATTCAATTCACTATATATATATAGATATATAATACGACACCCCGAGTCATAGCTGTGGTGCAAATGCATTACTCTGCTATCATGTCCCATCATCGTTGGTCGCCGAATAGGGGACTAAAGGTTCGATAAGGATTCCTCGAACCACAAACATCAACACATTAATTAGAGGCGAACATAGTTCTCGTATCCATGGGTCACGCACATACCTACGTTCCCACAGTCAGTGAACTTATTAACTCCCCGATAAGTCTTTCATAGTCCTATATTCTCGAGCGATAAATCAAAAATTCCACGGATTCATCAGGATATGAATGCCCTCACGCGCAAACCTCCCCATTGATAGCAAGTAAGCTAGGTATGTCATACACATAAATCATCAATTAATAAAATAGGCATTATCATCTACCTATAATATAATATCAACAAGGTACTCACATTACCCTAAGATAATTCCCATACGTAGCATTATATCTCTTTCAATCCTACGTATTAAAATATTATGACTTTACTTCTCAATTTAAATGTCCCCGAGCCTCACTCGTTACTCAAGGTTCAAATAGGTTTTCCTGAATGTATTTATTCAGTAATAAATCACTAATATCCTACAAGTCCATATCATCTTATCTCCCGAATTACTACGAATTAAACTCTCCTTTAATTAGGGTTATAACCGATTGTTTCAAATCTCTTATAAACACATATTTTATCAACTAGGATTGAATACCATCATCACATGGCTCATAGTCTATAGTGTTTCATTCACACTATATGACTTATAAAAAAATCAACATCCTCGCATCCTATAACATCTCTCCACTCCCAACGTCGTTAACGTTCATGCGCGGAGCATCTTGCAAAGCGAAATCCAAACAAGGAACCCCTCCAATACAATATTACTTAACTTTGTCGGTCACGGAGGTTCGTCAACTTCAAATATGCAACCGGGATAACCGCATCCCCTCTTTCAACCAAATGTGGTCTGAACTCTCATCTCTAACCAGGAGCAATACCATTAAGCGCTTGTACTACACTCAGCCCTTGCGCAACCAATAATGAGCTTAAACTCAGTCCTTGATGTTCAAATTGTAACCCTAAGGCTACCCAGGTGTTATATTAAATCTTCCCTACTGGACATATCCTTAATCCTCATACAAATAAATCAGAATCCAACACATGAATCTAGCAACTGAAATCTCTTTAACTTTAATTATCATAATTCTAATCCATTAAATACCACTCAAATTAATTCAAATGTTAACTAGGGCTTATTGATCTTCTCTAAGTCCCATTATATCCCATTAATAATGACCAAAGACTTATAAAAGGTTTGGGATAAGAACAAGCATTAAAAAGAAATAACTTTAAATATTCTGGGGAGGTCAATCGATCGAAGGCAGGGGGTCGATCAATCGATCGCCCAGGTAACAGCCCAGTTTTTCTACATTTCTTCTACTACGGGTTTAACCATTTTTTATCAATCAAACCTTCATATTAACAACCCAAATGAGTTATAAACCTTACTACATGATATATCAACATATATAAATGATTTCTAATGTTCTAAACATCCTAGAATCATCAAGAGATTGAATTAAAAGCATGTTTATATCCTCTTTTTCCAGAAAAATTATCAACATAATATCTTCAAGAACACATCAATGGTTTTCAGAATTTTTTCAACATATTTATAATTATATCATGGATTACTATCTACCTACAACATGAGTTTGATACCTACATAGTTCCATTTTCCAGAAATCCATTTAACAACTCCATCATTTCTTCCAAACATGAAAAATCTCATCTTTATAGAACTGTCCTAACATGGACAATATACAAACTTAGATTGAAATTATCAAACACTTGCCTCTAATGAAGGTCTAATATTTTGGGATGCTCTATCGCAGGTGGTTCTCCCTTTCTTCGGCCAACTTCCGGTGGTGGTTGGTGGTGGTGACCTTTGGTTCTTAGTTCTTCTCCTTCCCAAGTAAGCTTTTCTCTTCCCAAACAACCTTTCACTCTCTCTAAGAATATGACTTCTCAATGTCGTAGAAGATATGAATGAACCCATGTTCAACTAATCTCCAAATACTTATAATAGGACAAAATCTGAAATCACTATTCACCCCTTGTAAAAATGACTAAATGCCCTTTGGGGTTGTCTTTTCATTTTCAAATGAACCGAGACCCAAAACCAACATCCAAATAGACTTTTTTGACTATTTCAACCCTTCCAGATGCAACGACGCAGTCGAAATGACTATAAGGTCGATATAAAAATAAGTTTCTTATTTAATCTCACAATTTAGTCCCAATACGTCCCATACCGCGTCCGACTAAAAATTCAAATTAACGAATTAATATCTCACAGCAATATCAATAATCATCACATTCATATATTTCCTAAATATCTTTAAGTAACATTCAGAATCATACATTTTAATATCCACAATTCCGATAAAACCCAAATGAATTAATTTATAGTAAAATACAATTAATCCATTAATTTAAAATATATCCCACTTTAAAAGTCATTAAAATCACGGGGTATTACATACTTCCTCCCTTATAACAGAATTTCGTCCCGAAATTCGAAAAGATAAATCATACTGGTAAGGTCAACTCTAAGTACAAATCTCACATCGTAAGTAATCTTTGTCATACAGCCCATACAGTACGTTATCAAGATGCCCGTTAATGTTACACCAAGTCTCACCATAAAGTTCCAGCTAAATCGAATTTAAAATTTACCCAATCTTCCCTATACCATCCTCATGACAAATTTTGAGAAAAATGATCCTCACGTATTAAACATTTAAATCCTGAAGTCACAACTACTAACTGTTTCACAATTATGAAAACTACTACAATCCAACCATCCAGGGCGCCCATACACCCTATCGTACAATTTTCATTATAATACTTATCGCAAAGGTTATAAACACATATCCTAAAGACCTAACTTATTTCGACTCCCAACGGTTATTAGTTTCATACGTGGGGTGTCTCGCAAACGAAATCCAAACAAGGAACCCCCCTGATACACTACTACCTAAAGTAGTCGGTCATCAAAACTCCTTAGGTTCTTAGCCAATAGTTTATAACCTCTCTACAGGTTTTATCGATTTTAAATAAAAGTCTACTCATCTACTCTCTTATTAAAGCCAAGATGTTGGCTACACGCTCTCAAATACCACAAGTCAATCCACACCGCTAGTGACATCATGTTCGGACAAGCCTAAAGTAAGTAATTTCGTGATAAAAATCAAACCCACATGATGTCATGAAAAATATAGGTATCCCACACCCTTAGGTGAGTCTACATAAGTAACAGTGCTATAGGCTAAGTTTAGCAACCCTTTTGGCCACACAATATTAATCGCTACAAAAATCAATATACGCCTCAAAATTCCTTAGATAGAAAACATACTGTCATCCGCGGGTGGTGGTTATTGACTCCCACTATTATAACTTTGCTCCGATGAGTCAAGAAAAATTTTACCCCAAATTTTCGGTTCTAGTTAACCACACTCCACTATATGCCCAAGCCTTTGAATATATTGCCTTCGTTAGTTAACACACACAATCCCCGCATTTCAAGACCTTCTACTGATGACTCTCCTCAAATTTCCATAATACGGGTGACCTCGACTACGGTCATCATACTCGAACATACTTCATAACCTCCTAAGTACGATTTTCGTTATCCGTTCAATGGCCCTCATCTTCCATACTTCTTATGCGAACCCGTACGAACGCAAATAAGATTCACTAACATATACGGAATCGTAACAAAGAAATCAACAATCCTAAACATAGGGCTCTACATTAATGAACGCTAAGCTGAAAACATAGTAAGCCGTACAGACCCTAAAGGACACCAGAACTTGATGCTCTGATACCACTTGTAACACCCCGCCTAATTAAATACCGGGTGGTCATTCTCATACCAAATTAAAATAGAATATACATTTGGCTCATTCTTAGCATCACCGTCGAAAACATATACTAATTACCCAATACCCAATTAAGCTGGTGTTAAAAACTTTTCAAATTTTAATTTCAACAAAATCCATTTTTAGTTTGAATAACATTACACATATTACTCTACAACACTAATAACTGAAAAGATAACACAAAAGAATTTAAATGCAATTGGAATAAACATTCCCAAATAACAATAATCCATTACAGTAATCCCAACAATATTAAATGTACTAACATGACACGAGTACAAGAGTATTTGACTCAGATAGAAAAGAGATAACTGAATTCCTTTAGGAGACATGCCCCAACTAAAAGAATACTGTGAATCAAATGAAGATAGGCGTCTCAGAAATACTCCATAGCTCGTCAAAATTAACTAAAGTTGGCGTCCCTGTTGCTCAACACCTAATATATAAGGTACAATAGACAAGAAAATATGCAAGGAAACGGGTCAGATCCCGATGTGAAAATGATTTTGAAAACAACAAGTATTTAACAAGTCCAATAAAGCATTTATTATGTACATGTTAGTATCCAACTCTCACTTGCTATTCTCACCTATCATCTAGAGTGCACACTTAACGTTTCCTATTAACCTCCTAGTTAATGGTTCCTCCTCACTAGTTTCCATAATATGATTTCATCCCATATAATAACCCCGTATGTCCCATACCATACGTAGTACAATCATTCTTATACGTTTCTCATTTATATGAATCGTTTCTCATTAATATGAATTAAGATCTTCAATAAATATTCATTAACTTATTTCAATTGTTTTCTCAATTCACCGTTATCTACAATTATCACACAGTAGATTAATCAAACCACTACATACACATTTAATTCAATATATATATATACATATACATATATAATACGGCACCCCGAGTCACAGCTGCGGTGCAAATGCATTACTCTGCTATCATGTCCCATCATCATTGGTCGCCAAATAGGGGACTAAAGGTTCGATAAGGATTCCTCGAACCACAAACATCAACACATAAATTGGAGGCGAACATAGTTCTTGTATCCATGGGTCATGCACAGACCTACGTTCCCACAGTCAGCGGACTTATCAACTCCCCGATAAGTCTTTCATAGACCTATGTTCTCGAGCGACAAATCAAAAATCCCATGGATTCATCAAGATATGACTGCCCTCACGCGCAAACCTCCCCATCGATAACAAGCTAGGTATGTCATACACATAAATCATCAATCAATCAAATCGGCATTATCATCTACCTATAATATAATATCAACAAGGTACACACATTACCCTAAGATAATTCCCATATGTAGCATTATATCTCTTTCAATCCTACGTATTAAAATATTATGACTTTACTTCTCAATTTAATTGTCCCCGAGCCTCACTCATTACTCAAGGTTCAAATAGGTTCTCCTCAATGTAATTATTCAGTAAGAAATCACTAATATCCTACTGGTCCATATTATCTTATCTCCCGAATTACTACGAATTAAACTCTCCTTTAATTAGAAATATAACCGATTGTTTCAAATCTCTTATAAACACATCTTATATCAACTAGGATTGAATACCATCATCACATGGCTCATAGTTTATAGTGTTTCATTCAAACTATATGACTTATCAACAAAATCAACATCCTTGCATCCTATAACATCTCTCCACTCCCGACGTCGTTAAGGTTCATACGCGGAGCGTCTCGCAAAGCGAAATCCAAACAAGGAACCCCTCCAATACATTACTACTTAACTTTATCGGTCGCGGAGGTTCGTCAACTTCAAATACGCAACCGGGATAACCGCATACCCTCTTTCAACCAAATGTGGTCTGAACTCTCATCTCTAACCAGGAGCAATACCACTAAGCGCTTGTACTACACTCAGTCCTTGCGCAATCAATAATGAGCTTAAACTCAGTCCTTGATGTTCAAATTGTAATCCTAAGGCTACCCAGGTGTTATATTAAATCTTCCCTACTGGGCCTATCCTTAATCCTCATACAAATAAATCAAAATCCAACACATGAATCTAGCAACCGAAATCTCTTTAACATTAATTATCATAATTCTAATCCATTAAATCCCACTCAAATTAGTTCAAATGTTATCTAGGGCTTACTGATCTTCTCTAAGTCCCATTATATCCCATTAATAATCATCAAAGACTTACAAAAGGTTCGGGATAAGAACAAGCATTAAAAAGAAACAACTTCAAAGATTCAGTGGAGGTCGATCGATCGATCGCCCAGGTAACAGCCCAGTTTTTCTGCATTTCTTCTACTACGGGTTTAACCATTTTTTATCAATCAAAGCTTCATATTAACAACCCAAATGACTTATAAACCTTACTACATGATATATCAACATATATAAATGATTTCTAATGTTCTAAATATCCTAGAATCATCAAGAGATTGAATTAAAAGCATGTTTATATCCTCTTTTTCCAGAAAAATTATCAACATAACATCTTCAAGAACACATCAATGGTTTTCAGAATTTTTTCAACAGATTTATAATTATTTAGTGGATTACTATCTACCTACAACATGAGTTTGATACCTACATAGTTCCATTTTCCCGATATCCATTTAACAACTCCTTCATTTCTTCAAAACATAAATAATCTCCTCTTTATATAACTATCCTAACATGGACAATATACAAACTTAGATTGCAATTATTAAACACTTGCCTCTAATGAAGGTCTGATCCTTTGGGGTGGTGTAGCACAGGTGGTTCTCCCTTTCTCCGGCCAACTTTCGGTGGTGGTTGGTGGTGGTGACCTTTTGTGCTTAGTTCTTCTCCTTCCCAAGTAAGCTTTTCTCTTCCCAAGTAACCTTTCACTCTCTCTAAGAAGATGACTTCTCAATGTTATGTAGAAGAGATGAATGAACCCACGTTCAAGTAATCTCCAAATACTTATAATAGGAAAAAATCCGAAATCACTATACACCCCCTTGTAAAAATGACTAAAATTCCCTTTTGGGTTGTCTTTTCATTTTCAAATGACCCGAGACCCAAAACCAACATCCAAATAGGCTTTTCTGACTATTTCGACCCTTTCGGATGCAACGACTCAGTCGAAATGACTATAGGGTCGATATAAAAATAAGTTTCTTATTTAATCTCACAATTTAGTCCCGACACATCCCATACCGCGTCCGACTAAAAATTTAAATTAACAAATTAATATCTCATATCAATATCAATAATCATCACATTCATATATTACCTAAATATCTTTAAGTAATATTCAGAATCATATAATTTAATATCCACAATTCGGATAAAACCGAAATGAATTAATTTATAGTAAAATCCAATTAATCCATTAATTTAAAATATATCCCATTTTAAAAGTCATTAAAATCACGCGGTATTACAAATAGCTCTAGAAGTTCAGCTAAAATCGATTAATATGAATATTAACATCCTAAAATCTAAATATGTGATATAAATTGGCTTACCCAAAGTTTTTTTTAACTGATATTAACAACCTAGTAGGTTGTAAGACTAAAGTTTAAAAAACATTATCTCACACTATTTTTACTTTTACATTAGCTCCGCCACAATATTATCCCAAATTCAAATCATATAAATTATCTATATATACTATATATACTGTGTATAAATTGTAAAGACATATAAACTGTATAAACATATATTAATGGAATCTACATAAATTAATGGAGAAAAAGAATAAATTTACCCCGGAGAGAGATTGGGACTGGGGCGGCTGCTGCTAGGGCGGAGCTGGAGCGGCGGTTACTAGGGCGGAGCAAGGACTGGGGCGGCTGCTGCTACCTGATTGACGAGAGAGAGAAGATTTTAGGTCATCAACATCAGTGTTTGAAGAGAGAGAGAGAGAAGCGGGAAAATGAAAATGAAAAATAGCGAGCCTTTCTTTATTTTTTAGGAATGACCTAGTCACGGCCTAAAGCCGTGACCCACCATCGCAACCCACCACCCCCTTAGATCTCTGACTGGTACCTGATTGACAAAGAATGGTCATGGCCTACAGCCGTGACCCCCTTGTGCGACCAATAGCATCTGTCAAATGAGGTATGGTCACGGCCCATAGGCATGACCCATACCAAGACATGGTCATGGCCCCAAGCCGTGACCCTCGATTTGTGATGCGTGACCCTTTTTCATCAACCCAACTTCCTGAATGAGCTTTGGCCACGGCCCATAGTCGTGACCCACACCCAGAAATGGTCATGGCCCTAAGTTGTGACCCTCAATGTGTATACTCTCTTCTTCGTCATGCCATAGGTCACGGACTTGGGATGTGACCCACCCGCGACCAAGCTTGGAGGGAATTTTAGCGCGAGTTTGGCGCCAATATGGTCACGACCTGGTCACGGCCTAAGTCCACGACCACTGTGGTCACGGACTTGGGCCGTGACCACTTCCCGAGCATCAATAATTTAGTGTGGTAATAAATATGGTCACGCCAAATATTGAGTGGGTCACGGCCCAAGTCCGCGACCAGCTGGTCGCGGACTTAGGTCGTGACCCACTGGGCGTGACCATTCGCAGGATTTGGTGTAATGTGTACTTATAATGAAAGGACACTAGTCATTACTCGTCTCTAGTAATAAGTTGTTCAATTACCCAACCAGTGTTCATATGTCGTGACTACCCAACCCAAACTCGAGTAACGTGTAGCCTCATATCGTATCATGATTAATCATTATTAATCTCATTTATGTATTTAATGTATCAAAATATTTCCTTCAAGTATAATATCAAATGCATCGATTCGGGATATTACTTTAAGACGCAAGTATAATATCTCACACAATAAGTCATATCGGGTCACTATCGTTACCCGGGGGAACAAGTCATAACACTAGGCCTACAAACGAATATTTCCCAATATTACGTGGCAAGGGCAATCATACTAAGTCCTAAATCACATGGCGTTCCAAGGTCTTTCTATCCGACCCGTATTACAATCATGTGTCCGGTTCTGATGGTTTATCTCTGACACGGCACTCGAGAAGAACCTAACCGGATCAATCACAAAAAATCGCATTCAACATGTGCCTACGTCGACCAGAGGACTAGTCTAGTGTATACTTGATAATATACATGTAAAAAAAATTCACACTTATTTATATATATAATCATGTCAAGTCTCTTACTCGAGTTATACAATAGTCATTATTTATAATATAACATAATTCACATCATTAATTTACCAATTCAATATCAAATCATTTCATGGTTATATATCCCTAATAACCATAAGTATGTGATCAAGTTAGGATATTAGGCACAACACCACAATTATCTTTCTAAAAACATGAACACCCTTAGCACTCTTATTTCAACAACATACTGCCCAGAATTTAGAATGCAGATTCGAGGCTCTTTCGATCCATTTTTGGGAAAACTTAAAACTACAAAGTTGTTTGGAACGTGATTTTTTACAAGGGCACGTGGTCACACTACCATAGACGGCCTAAAACAGACCCAAAACTAACATATAATATTTGCCCATGTTTTTGACAACTTTCTGTCCAGAATTGTAAATCGCCGATTTGAGGCTTTTTCGATCCATTTTTGGAAAAACTTAAAACTTCAAAGTTGTTCGGAACGTGATTTTATACACGGACACACAAGCACGCTACCATATCGTACCTAAAACAGACCCGAAAATAACATATATAGTTCGGACCTGTTCACGACAACTCTCTATGTAGAACTCTAAAACGCATATTCGAGGATTTTTTGATGCGTTTTTGAAAAAACTTACAACTACAAAGTTGTCAAGAATATTATTTTCTACCGGGTAACGCAGACGAAACATCCATTTTCGTAACCAAAGCAGCTCAAAACAGTTTTTAATATGGCGATTTACTCAATTTCATAGATTTCTCAAATTCAAGAGGTTGTTCTACAACTCAATCCCTATAATGATGTTATTGCATTTGAATCTACATGGAGGATGATCCTAATACATTGCATATCATTTTTAACATCAAATTCATATTAATTTAGGAATATAAATACATGTTCATGTGAAATTTCATTATAAATACATATTATACACATATAGGTTATTAACTTGCCTTGGATTGTATGGAGAAATTGAATCCTCTTGAAATCCTCTTAGATTTATTCTCTTCTTACTCTCTCTACCAAGCCCTAGCCCCCTTTTGTGAAATGATAAAATGAAGACTTCTTCTCTTCTTTTCTATTTATAACAAGGGTTAGTTTATTTTTCAAAAATACCTAGGGTTAACTCCGGAACAGAGACGAGACAGGTATCCTCACTCAAAATGTTTTTTTTTATAATTTTGGAAAAGGGTCATTCTAAAAAAGTGGCTTCATATTTTTTAATTAAGAATTAGCCCAATTTTTTTTATTTTCTTCCTGAAAAAGTCTCCATGGTTATCAATTGGGGTTGTGATTGGTGTTTTGAGTTTTTTTTTTATGTTTGATTGGACGGGCACATATGCAACAACCATGCAAGGAAAGGCAGTGAGGAATGCGGCACAGGGTTCAGTTTGAAATGAGTGGTATTGGGGTTTGATGGTGGTATTGACTTGGGAGTTGTTAGCTGGTGGGTGATGTGCGTGTGTTAGGATTTGGTGTGCGGTGCAGGTGTTTGGTTTGTGTTACTGGAACCCGGAAATGTTGTGGGTTGGTGCAGCAGCTTAAGTGAGATCAGGTGGGTTAGTGTAGCAGCTGGATATGGCTCTGAAATCGCAAGTTGCTCTTTCGATATACAAGTTCAAACAAGGTACGATGCATGCTAATAATACTCGAATAGTTATCGCATTCAAAACTGGCACTCTCTTTTTTATGCTTTATAGTGCCACTTTTTCTTATGATCATTAGATATGTACAGTTCTTCGATATTCATTTAACAATTTTGTACAGTTGGCATGCATATGTAAATATCCTCCTTAATCGATTCGTAATAAGCTTTATATTTTGATTTTAGTACTAGATCACTTAATTCATGGGAATTTTAGTAAGCTTTATATTCTGATTTTAAATTCAGTAGTTTTATTTTTAGATCAATAATGATCTATTATAAAATGAAGAGAACATAGTTAACCATCTAATACACAGTTAATCATCGCTCATACTTTCATTAAAACTTTTCTTTATCGTTATATGCGTGCCTTCAGCGCATGTTGCAACTGAGTTATAGTTGCTAGAAGAAGTCAGTGAAGCAGTCAACTCAGCACATGATGCAACCGAGGTATAGATGTTGGAATAAGTCTAGAGTTTGTTTGTTTGTTGAGTAATTTTAGGAACAACAGTAGGCTAGCTATGTATCACCTTTTTGGCTATAAAATAAGCCCCGCACCTCCACTGTGTAAGCAATCCAAAAAATAAAAAAAGTACAATGAAAATTTCATTTTGCATTGGTTGTGTTACCATTTGAATCGATTTATTACCATGAAAATGTTTTCCATCTGTATGAATAGAAACATATTGCTTTTGTATTGAAGCTAAGAAATTTATATAGGATTTTGATGTATAAGCTTTGAAGTTGAGCGATTCCTTAAACATGGGACCGCGTATTATTTAGTAGTAATCTTGGCACATAAGAAGTTTTATTGACTTTTTTTCATTATTCACATTTCAGTTCCAAACATTGCGTTCAATGGTATAATCAAATTTGCAAATATTGCAGGTTCAGAGTCTAATCCAGGAGCATAATGCAACTGAAGCTTCTCAAGGGTAAGTAATTTATTGTGTGCATCTTAAATAGTGTAGTATAAGGTATTTCCTTGAATTAAAACATTGTTTCATTTAAGCTTGCATGATTGCAGACACCACAACTGCCACACTATGGAAATGTCGGGTAGAAGCATGAGATGTTGACTATGCAGATATTATCAGTGCTTGGACTTTCCTTTGACTTAGGACCATAACTTAGAACCCCACTTTCAGCAGGACCATTTTCAACAAGCAGTTAATTGAGTTCATCCTTTAAACTATTATTTTTGTGAATTATTTTTGGGCTCTTTGAATATTGTTGGACATGCTGTTGTCCCTTAAGCAAAGAGGATAGTCCAATAAACAAAATAGACTATGTCCATTTTTTTTTAAAATTGACATTTTGTTTATTTGAGGTATAATGTGAATTGGGTTGATTATTTGAGGTACAATTTTGTTTATTTCATGAATTGCGTTGAATTGGTGATTTTGTTTGTTCTATGTTTAAATTTGTATTTGATGTCTATGATGTTTATGCGAGGTCTAAGATGGACTATTACTATCTATATTGTGGACTATTTTTCTTTCTTAACAGTGTGGATAATCCTATAAATAAATGAAATTTTGCCCAAATTTTCTAAATTGTTTCTAGATTTGTGTTAAATTAACGCAAATTGTTTACACATTCAACACTTTAGATTGCATTATATTTTGTTGGGGAACGAAATTTTCGTCATTTTGCAATTACTTACTTCGAAATTTTTTTACTGTTTTGTGATTACCTACTGTTGATGTAAAAAATTAGATTATATCTAATTATTTAATCACAGATAAATAAAATGAGACAAAGAACTTTTAAAGTGGTTCAGCCTTATGAGAATGGCCTACGTCCACTGTTTCTGTCATTGCTGACTGTTTGGGAATTATCGATCACAAGTTTTCTTACGAAATTCTGATCCCCTTACAATGAGGGTAATACAATGTATTTATAGCCCTAAGGCTGTAATGTGAAAGGGTAATACATTCAATGCCCCTTAAGCGTATACATTTGTATGATAATAATAAGCATTTAATGCAGAGTCAATATGTTGGTTATCCAGCTATTAATGCTTTGTCCGAGATGCAGCTCGGACCGCCTAAGTTCCTCAGTACTCAAAAGTTCCTCGGAGAGTTCTTGTAGGTCGGAGCGTCTGAGTTGAACGGGGAAGCAGAGTTCCTTGTTGTAGTATGGTTCCTCGAAGTCAAGGTGTTGTTCGTAAGTGTTTGTCGTTGCCACGTAGATTGCCACGTGTCTTCACCCCATTGAGCCATGTCAGCAGACTAAATTTGGTATCAACACCTACTTTGAAGTTTTTTGTCATTTTGCGATTACGTATTTTGAAAAAATTTCGTTGTGCCTTCAGGCACAGGCATATATATATATATATATATATATATATATATATATATATATATATATATATATATATATATATATATATATATATATTCTCTCTTTCTCAGGCCTCTTTCCCTAATTTCCTATGATAATTTTAAGAATTGCCCTATCCAATTTTTAAATCAACGTTTCACTTTATATTTCTTTCATGTTATTAAACTTTAAGCCTAATATTATTCAATATTGGGAATAAATGCATGAATTAAACCTTGAAAGCCCATTAGCGCTTGAGCATATCTTATAAATAATTTGTCAGAACAATAATAACTCGGTAATATTTTATTGCTTTGTGTACACTAAAATCGAGGTAGATGTGAGATTTTCTTTATTTGTGAGTGTATATACATTACTCTTTCTTTCTCAAAGACATCAAAGTCGTCGGTAATCTTATTTTCTTTCTTCAATTGCTCATTAATTGAGTTCATTATGAAATTTGTTGCTTGAGCATGATTTTTAAAGTTGTTTTGACTCGAAAATCACATAAATTTTAGGAAATAATCATAAGCCCACTTTTTTAACTAACTCATTTTGACCTTGAACTTGCCCTAAATATTTCCCTAGTCAGCCCCTTTAAGCCTAAATATTGACATTTCATTTCACAACCCAAAATTACACACCAACTCCATATTGGAGTTTTAAACCACATTTATACCTTTCATACCTTTGTTTGGAATGATACTCAGTATTAAATGGTGTTTTTATTTCGTGGTTGCAATTATACATATGAGTTGACTTTTATTCTAGAGAAAACAAAAGACCAACAGAAAAAATGAAAAAAAGAGATAAAAAAAATAAATAAAAGTCTAAAAGAAAAAAATAAGAAAAAAAAGGATTGAGAAAAGTAAGAATCTTTTTGTTAGTTAGAGAACAATAATGAAAGTCTTACTCTACTATTTACATCCACTACTTTTTATTGGAATTATATTCCAATTTTGAAAGTACCCGTAAATTTTCCATTATTCTAACTTTTCTCCCCAAACACTTTGAATCCATAAATATTTACTTTCTTTCATGACCTTAACCCCAAAATAAAGTTACAACCCTTTAAATTCCTATGTGATCCTAAGATAAATTTGATTCAAAAGTCATAATAGTTACGATAATCTGTTAAAGTACGTTTCACCTCCCTTAATGAGTGGTATCCTTTTTATGAGATTGTAGTTTTACATTATATATATGACATGTACTCGGCATTGCTTCCATTTATATTTACTCATTATGCCCGTATATTTCGTGTGTTACACCCCATCCCGAGTGCTTTTATACTCGGAGAGGTTTGAATAAAATCATGCTTTAATTTTTATCAGGGTTATAGGCATTTTTTCCAAATCAAAACTTGTACATGTCCACGCACACCACTCACATTTAAGGCCTCAATTCTATGTAGTTGTTCCTTTAATATTGATCATTTCAGATTATTGGGCAAAATTCTCATTTGCCTTGTTAATAATATGTTGAAATGTTTTGTTGTTGTTGAGTTGGGCATATTGGGTGTTTGGCCACATTTTTAGAAAGTTTAATTTTTGTGGGTTTCATCCCTGAAAACCCTCATGGGACAACACTAGTCCACTAGGGTAAGTTAAGGGTTTAACGATTTGTTCTATTTGGTAAATGAAACCGTGCGTTTGCAAAAGTGGCAGTTATCCTTTATACTCATTTAGGTTTTTATTATCTCTCTATTTTGTTGGTTCTTGTTTTGTTTCATCATTAAGAACTAGCAATGTCTAAGATAATGGGTGTGATACGTCAAAAATATTGTATATCATCGTCCGTTATGAATTATAGCACAATTGTATTCGTAAATTCCCGTATTTAAAACCATATACTTTATAACCCTTTTTCATTATATATTTTCTTTTAAAGGTTTATTTGAGATTTTGTATATATTTAAACGCTTAACAGTGCAATTGGGGATTTTTGAAAAAGTTTCAAGGCAATACACAATTTAAGGGGAATTTTATTCATTTCAGCATTCGAGCTTCGTGCCCGAACTCAGTATAAAAGTTTTATATCTCCGAGTTAGCTACGCGTAGCCATCGACGGTGTGTCAATCCAGTTACTAACAACAGAGTTATGACTATTTTCCTAAGGAGAATTTTTCTTGATCTTTGAGGCAAAGGCTTTGGCTTGAAACAAAGTATCGATCGACCGATCAAAATAGATTGATTGATCGATGGTTCCAATTTTGTCCTGGAAGGAAGATAATGGGGAAATTTTAATTTGATCGATCGATTGATCACTTTCATCAATGGATCGTCGATGCCAGAATTTTGAAGATATTTATTTTCTTTGACTCCTTTCTCTTAGATTTTTCCCACTTTCTATAAATAGCAAGTGGATTGTTTTTTTTGTAGACATTGTTTTTATCTGAGTTTTCATGGGGTATTTAGGGTTTGGAGTAGTATTTTGGGAGCTTCTCCTCCTTCTACCATGGTTTGCCATTTTTTGCCATTGTATGTTACAATTCACCTTCTTCTTTAATTAATTCAACATTTCTTGTTATTTATTGCTTCGATAATTAGGTTATTACTTTAATCAATTAGGTTTCTTGATTTATTAATTGTTTTCATTTAATACATGTTATTTATGATACTATATAAGTAATTTAATTTAGGTTGAGATTGTTGAACTCACACGGGTTAATTAGTTTTTTGCCTATTGTATGTTGATCTATGATAGTTTCAATGAGTTAATTGTTCTTGGTATTATGCTTAGGGAGTTTAACGATGTAAATCATATATGCGCCATTTTTGCAACCTTTCATGTGCAATTCGGGGAATACTCATTGGCGTCGAACTTAAATTGAGCTTTTATATGAATTTAGAGGCTTACAACTCTAGGTTTTATTAATTGTCTAAATGAGATTAATCTTGTTAACACTTTTCTTTCCGTACAACTCTTTATGATATTTAGTCCGTGTGAGGGATACGATTCTCAATACATAGTTTTATTCGTATTGCTAATCTAGTTTCATTACTCGCCTAGGTTATTATATTACTCAATAATCACCTTTTACACTTTTATTTGAGAAGTGATAAATTAATAGAATTCTAACCAGAATTCCCTATGAATTCGATCCCTACTTGCCGCTACACTCCATAGTTCGCGTGCCAAGTTTTGACTTTTGTTTATATAGGTCGTAAACACCCGACATATTATACATACGAAGTTTACACTCTCTATCAGTGGTCCACACATGAACATGCATATCTAGAAAAATAATTATTTAACAAGGGTACCATTGGATAACCCAACAACGTAGTTTCAAGGGGAACATTCCGAGATACCTCAAATTCCAAAAGTTCCCAAATCTGCAACACTTGCCCCCAAGGAACTCTTGTAACATGATGTCAAGGCCTTTTCAATATGAAACATCGACATCATCGAGAAAGTCACTCATAAAGCCTTTATGCAACATACCCAAACTCCAATATGATTTATCCCAACTTCAAATAAGAGTATATAGGCAATTGTTAAAGAAATTAACACATGAAATCCATATAAATCCTTCTCATGAATGGATTGAAACCTAGATTTCTACCCCAAACCCTAATTGATGTTTAGTCATTCATTTTTCAAGATTTCTCTTATATTCATCATCATACAAGTTCTAATTTCATACTACCAACATACATGGATTAATTTTACATGCAATCCTATCCTAAAACATGATTTCTATTCCTTTAATTCAAGAACATCATCAATTATCATCAAATTCAGAACCATACTACACACGGGTATTATAACTCATTAAAAACATGTAAGATAAACACTTGCCTGATCAATTGTAGGTCTGATTTCGTGTTATGAGTGATAGAGATGCCTTCCTTTCCTCCTGATTGCACTCCGGTTATAAAGATGATGCAAGAAAGGTGTTGGATCTTCCAAGAAACATCACTTCTCCCTCTCTAATGGCCTCTCTTATCTCATTTTTTGATTTCTTAGGGTTAGAAAATATTTTTCTTCTGCCCCAACTAGTTGGCCTTAGGTTTATATTCCCAATTCCCGAAATTAGGATAACAGGCCAAGCCCAATTGACCCTAACACCCCCGTGTAAGCTCGGTTATGACTAAAAAGGTTCTGAAACCTAATTACGACCCTTGAGTTCATTATTTTGATCCTTTCGAAATCCACCATGAACTCAAAATCACCATTCGAGTCACTCTAAAATAATTTTCTATCTCGACCTCATATAGTCTACACTCGACACCCGGTTGAGATATACCACTATCACGTCACTATTACTCGCTATGATTTAAGAATAATTTTTTACTATTCACTTAGTAATTGTATTCAATAAACATTAATCATTCTCTCTCCGATTTATATTTTAATCAACGCATAATATTTAATTCCATTAAATAATGTCATGCGTGTAATTTAAGATTAACCGAATTAATTCAATTTTAATTACGCAGAAATATGGGATGTTACATACTTCCCCCATTACAAAGGAATTTCACCCTCAAAATTGGGATGTACCTACGGTGAATAATTCTGGATACTGCTCATGCATGTTATCCTCCTGCTCCCACGTCGACTCGTCAATATTGTGGTGCCCTGAAATTTAACCAAGGGTACCACCTTAGATCGAAGATTATGCTCACTACGATCAAGTGCTGTCACTAGTCTCTCCTCATATGAGATATCTGACTACAAGTCGATCTCCTATAATGGAACATGCTAGAAGGCCTTCTCATTCCTATGGTATTTCATCAGTGATGACATGTGGAACACATCGTGGATCTGTTGTAGGTGTTCTGGTAGTGCCAGCCTATAAGCTAATGGTCCCACCCTCTAAATGATCGGAAATTGTCCCACATATCTATTATCTAGCTTTCCCTTCTTGTCAAACCTCATAACCCCCTTCATAGGAGACACCTATACCAACACCTGGTCACCAACCTCAAGCTCTATATGTCTCATGTTTGCAGCGTCATAACTCTTCTGCCTATCTAGAGCTATACGGATGTGCCCTCGAATCAATTCAATCTCAGTAGTGGTATCATGAATCATTTCTAGCACTATTAACTTGTCACCCCCACCTCTAACCAGAAAGCAGGAGAATGATAAGGTCGACCATATATCGTCTCAAATGGTGTTTTGTCGATGGTGAACTAATAGGATTTATTATATGAAAACTCCACCAAAGGAAGATATTACTCCCATCCTCCCCAAAAGTCAAATATGCACATTCGCAAAATATCCTCAAGCATCTGATTAACTCTCTCCGTGTGCTTGTCTGTCTATGGGTGATACGCTATAGTGAAATGTAAATTTGTGTCCATCGACTCCTGAAAAGCTCTGCCAAAAATGAGACACAAAGATCTTATTCCAATCGAACACAATAGTAATCAACAACCCGAGTAGCCATACTATCTCCGCAATGAAAAATTGTGCATACTGCCTCGTCTCAAAATCCGTACGAATCGGTAGAAAATGGGCCACCTTAGTCAATCAATCCACTCTCACCCAAATGGAGTTATGACCTCATTGCGATAATGGTAACCCAACAGTAAAATTCATGGAGGTAGTCTCCCATTTCCACACTGGAATCTGGAGTGGATGCAACATCTATGTCGGCCTCTGGTGGTTTACCTTCACTAACTGGTAGCTAGAACACTTCGAGACAAAATCCTTTATGTCTCTCTTTATCCCCGACCACCAATACTGTTTGCGCATATCCTGGTACCTCTTATCCCTATCGGGATCTACCACAAACCTAGACCCGTGAGAGTCTGATATCACTGCATGTCTCAAATCCTCATCCTATGGAACCACTAGTCTCCTATTAAAGCGCAAACCTCCTCTGAACTGATAGAGTAATATTCTGCCCAATCATCTAACAACTGGAGAACTCTATCCTGGAAATATTAATCCCTTGTCTAGGCTTTCACTACCCTCATAACAATCTTGAGCGTAGAAACTAAAATGGACATACAGGACCTGGCAATATCATTATTGTGTCAAAGCTCTCTCTACTTCACCTTCCAAACATCTCTATCACCCAGTAGGTCATCAGCTCAATGCATCTGCCACCACATTATCCTTACCAGGATGATACTGAATATCAAACTGGTAATCCTTTATTAACTCCCACCACCTCCTCTGCCTCATGTCCAGATCCTTCTGCATGAACAGATACTGAAGTGATTTATGGTACGTGAGTAAGGTAAACTTCTCCCAATCGATAGTGTCTCCAAATTCTCAAGGTAAATACAACCACAGCTAATTCCATGTCATGCGTGGGTTAATTCCTCTCATGGGGTTTAATCTTGTGAGATACATATGTTATAGCCCTCTCCTCGTACTGTAATACACCCCCAAGTCCCTACAAGGATGCATCAGTATAGTTGTGGTACTCCACTCATCTCCTAGGAAGTGTGAGTACAGGTACTGAGGTTAACTTGTCCTTTAGCTCATCGAAAGCCAACTGACAATGGTCATCCCAACTAAATGGAAACCCTTACGAGTCAGACTCGTCAACGGACCCGAAATCTTTGAGAAACCCCGAATGAATCATATATAGTATCTAGAAATCCCCAGAAAACTGCGAACTTCGATTGGTGTCATGAGTTTTTCCCGCTCCCTCACTCTCGATACCTTACTCGGATCAATTTCTATACCCTTATCAGTTATAATACGGCCCAGAAACTGCACCTCCCGAAGCCAAAACCCATATTTATGAAATTTGGCATACAACTGGTGATCCCATAATGTCTGTAAAACCATTCGTAGATGCTCGACATGCTCATCCTCAGAGCGAGAGTAAACAAGAATATCGTTGATGAAAATAATCACAAATTGTTCGATGAACTCTCTAAAACCCCGATTCACCAGATCCATGAACACTGCTGGCGCGTTGGTGAGCCCAAATGGCATCACCCTAAACTCCTATGACCCATATTGTGTCAGAAAAGTAGTCTTAGGAACATCCTCCTCCCTAAAGCACAATTAATGGTAATCGAACCTCAAATCTATCTTGGAGAAGTAGGTTGTTCCCCTCAGCTGGTCAAACAGATCACTGATCCTAGGTAGTGGGTAATTATTTCGGATCGTGACCTTGTTCAACTCCCTATGATCGATACATAACCGAAGTGATCCATCCCTTTTCTTGACGAACAACACCGGTGCACCCCACGGTGAAGTACTCCGTATGATGAAACCCTGCTCCAGGAGCTGCTGAATTTGCTCCCTCAACTCCCTCATCTCATATGGGGGCGTGCGATAAGGTGCTCGAGTGATAGGCCTCGTAACCGGAGCTAGGTTGATAATAAACTCAATTTCCCAACTAGGAGATAGTCCGGGTATATCCTGGAATAAGTCCTCAAACTCCCTCATCACTAGAATCGACTTTAACAAAACAACCACCTCATATGAGGTGTCCTCCTCAATATAATACAAATGTGTGCTCGATCTTGCCTCAGGAAGAGGTAACTCCATTAAGAACATCCCCTGCCCTGGAATTAAGAACACAATAGTCCTCCCGAAATAATCCATAATCGCTCGATATACGACTAACCAATTCATGCCCAAAATAACGTCATACCCCTCCATTTCTAACACAAGAAGGTCAGTGGCTAAACATAATCTACCCTCGTTGATATTCGCACCCCTACAGATTGAGCGTATGAGCGACCCATTACCTAACGGTGAATCCACGCACATAAGGAGACTACCGACTATCTCTAATAGGCCGATAGCTTGTGCGAATCTAGTCATGATGAAAGAGTCTGATTCCCCGTTATTAAATAAAATCCTACCCTCAAGCTCGTGAAGAGGAAACTTACCCTCTACTATCGGTGGTTCTTGTGGGACATGTTGTATGGTTTCATCTTAAATGTTATAGATGCGTTTGTACTCTAACTGCCCCTGCTCCGGTAGGGCAGGTGGGGCTGGTGCTGCAAGTGGTTTTAGTGCCTACTGTTCTTATTAGGTATCCTGCTACTGTAGTGCTCTACCCTGCTTTGGGCAATCTTTCCTCTTGTGTCCAGTATGTCCATAAATAAAGCAATGGCCCATAAAATATCTTTACCTTTAGCCCAGATCGTCCTGACGATGACGACCGTATTGTTAGCCCTGCTGGCCTCCCCTATTGTTTCCTTGGCCCTGACTGCCCTGAGTAACATGCTTCTACTGCTGAGGATCCTCTATCCCTACTTGAAACCTTCATCGGGATGATAGACCCCAGATCTAAATGTCTTGTACTGATCCCCTACCTAGAATCCTTCTCTTGGTGTCTTCCTGACTGCAGATGTTGCTGTGGTGCTTTGCTAGCACCACTCCCCTCTGCCTTGCCCAGTTGGCTAGGCTAACCTTCTCTCTTGCTTTCCTTCACATGGAAGCGATGGTCTTGGTAGTGTAAAAGTGAAACATTGACAATATTTGTATATGTCACCAATGCAAAATTGTCAATCAAATGTTGCCTGATCCGCCACGCTAATCCATTCATAAACTTTATCTTCTTATTTTCTTCATTGTTAACCTCATTTGGAATAAAATTAACCAAACGCGTAAACTCCTCCTCGTACTTAGCTACCGAGCAGTCACCCCGAGTGACCTTATCAACCTCTTTCGCATCTCTGTCTTAATGGCTGATGGAGAGTACTTACGGTCAAACCGCACCCAAAATTTGACAATAGACATCGTGTCCTTATCCTCAATGGTGGTAATCGACTCCCATAACTGTAACTCTGATTGAACAAGACCAAAAGTGTCTAATATCTGCTTCTTCACATCGATACACTCAACCATGTGCAGGTGGCGCTAAATATTTTTCTTCCACTGGTACGCCATAATCACATCTAAGCTACTTTGAAACTCGGGTAGGTGTCCCTTCTGAAATGACTCACCAACTCTCAACCATTCTGAAGGCCCCGGATAGGCTTAGACAACTGGTGCCACTGGTTGTGTTGGTCGCTGTGCCTGAAGGAAGGGGAAATCCATGGTAATCAAGCGACGTTACATGCGTGTGCCATAATCGCTGCCACCTCTACTGCTAACACTGTCCCTTGTGGTGGTTGTGGTTGCGGTGCCTGTGGCTCCTGCTAAGGCTTTCTCACATTATCTCTAGTTGTTTCCCTCGTCTTTCGTCCTCTCTTGGGTGGCATCTAAAAATAGATCGAATTGTATGAGTTCACAGTCAATACAAATATAATAGCAGAAGAACATAATCTCAAATATGTAATCATAAATGCAATAGTCCTAATAATAGGGCTCTATGTCAAGGAACGCTACGCTGAAATCGTAATAATCCGTACAGACCCTATGGATACTAAAACCTGGCTTTGATACCAACTGTGATACCCCACCTAGTTTAACCACGAGTGATAAGTCCTTTATTAAAACAAAAAGAAATCTCATTTCGTTCATTTTTAACATCAATGTCGAAAAAAAATTTAATTACTAATTGCCTATGTCAAATTAAGTCGGTGCCAAATTTTATCTTTAATAACAAACGGAACTAAAATAAATTAACCAAACCATCCACATAATAATAGTTTGAACAATCACACGACAGATAGATAAATAAATAAATAAATAAATAAATAAATAAATAAATAAATAAGATCTAATAAATCATCAGTTCCCAAAATAAATAATCCAACTACAATCTGAAGCAAATAAAATGGAATCTCAACAAAGTTTTATAAATAACTAAAGTACTGAATAGTCTGAGGGGCAACACACCCAAATGAAATACTGAAATAACTCCTAACTAGGAATGAACAAACTGAAACGTCTTAAGAAACTCCTACAAGCGTCCACAAGTGTTGCAGCTACGCATCCTTGGAAAGAATCCTCAAGTTGGGCGTCCCTGTGGCTGGACACCTAAAAGGTTTTGGAAAAAGGATTTGATACGGTTCAGAGCCCAATAAAAACATTTGAAAATATTTTGCTAGTATTTAATTTACAGTTTAAGTCAGTTATTAGATACACACGTTAGTTCAACGTATACTCCCTTGAGTTCTCCACCCTTAACTAATGTGCACACGTAACGTCTCCTAGCTAACTTTTACTACCCAACCAAAGTAGATAATGCATCTATCTATCTACAACAGATATGACTCCCATACGACACACTATCGCCGTATCAATAATTAATGTTACCCACGTATTATTATTGTGTTAATTGTTTAAGTTTATCTACTTAAATCACTTGTGGATATACACAATCTATGAGTGCTACTATCACACATAAATAGGTATATCACACTTTTATGTATTTAACACACATATAATATATACAACTATAGCATCCTCAGAATGGCCCCTCGTGATGCTGCCTACTCTGCTATCAAGTTCATGTATATCTCATACCAAATCAAGGACTATTGTTTAGGCATGTCTCCTCAAACCCAAAATCAATCAACACACATTGGAGGCGAACATGGTTATAAGCCTTTGGATACGCATATACCTAACGTACCCAAATGACACGCCAGTCCCATTAATACACTGCACATAGTGAGGCACCCTAAGTTTCACATTCTGGGGCACACATCTAGGCCTCATTGAAATCGTCAAGGTTGGATCGCCCTTTGCACGGAACCTCCCGTGATAGTAGACAATGTAGGTATGTTCACACATATAATCAAATCACAACCATAGGCATTCACTCAACCTATATACACATTTTATTCAGTAGGTATACACACAACCCAATCATATAAGTTCGTACATAGTATATATCTCTCGCATACTCAATATACTATCAATTACAGCTATAACCTCTTATTTTATATTTTCAAGTATCACTCACTACCTGAAGGGTCCTAGCTATCCCTTTATAAATATTAGTAGCTAGTACACTCATACCCTACTGGTCGGAATCGTAGGCTCACTTATCTTTTCGTTCTAAATCTCGTGAATTCATTAACTATGAACATACGCCCAATAATTCCAAGCCTTAATTTCTCTCAATTCGGTAAACCTCAACCCCACCACAAGCCTACTGGAATTCACTATATCCCTATCTATAATTTAAAAGTACCCAAAAGTCTCACCATAATTTATTTATGGAGTTAGGGCATAAAATAAAGAATTTGGTCAAATCTGGGCAGTCGAATCGATTCGATCTAGGACTTGAATCGATTTGTTTACCGAATTAATTCGGTCATCAAGTCGAATCGATTTGCACCTAACAGTTTCGTCTTCTCCATTACGATGTGATGACTTTTCCACCATTTTTAACCTATAAATCTTCATGAAACATACCCAAACTCCAACATGTTTTATCCCAACATCAAATAAGAGTATATAGGTAATTTCTAACGTAATTAACACATTAAATCCATATAAATCCTATCAAGAATGGATTAAAACCTAGATTTCTACCTAAAAACCCTAGTTTATGTTTAGTCATTCTTTTTTTTAGATTTCTCTTATATTCATCATCATACATGTTCTGATTTCGTACTACCAAAATATATGGATTCATTCTACATGCATTCCTATCTCAAAACATGAGTTCTATTCATTTAATCCCAAGAACATGATCAATTATCATCAAATTGAGTATCGTACTACTCATGGGTATTATAACTCATTAAGAACATGTAAGATAAATACTTGCCTTATAAATTATAGGTCTGATTTCGTGTTATGAGTGATGGTGAAGCCATCCTTTCCTCCCGATTGCAGTCCGATGGTAAAGATGATGCAAGAAAGGTGTTTGATCTCCCAAAAAACCTCTCTTCTCCCTCTCTAATTGCCTCTCCTATCTCCTTTTTTGATTTATTTGGGTTAGAAAGTGTTTTGCTGTTGCCCCAACTAGATAGACTTAGGTTTATAATCCAAATTTCTGAAATGATGCTAAAGGGCGAAGTCCAAATGACCCGAACACTCTAGTGTAAGGTCAGTTATGACTAAAAAGGTCCTGGAACCCAATTATTACCCCGAGTACGCTATTCTAACTATTTTGATCCTTTCGAAATCAACCATGATCTCAAAATCACTATTTGAGTCACTCTAAAATAATTTCCTATCTCGACCTCATGGTCCACACTCGAAATCCAATTGAGATATACCATTATCACGTCACTTTCACTCGTTATGATGTAAGAATAATTATTTACTATTCACTTAGTAATTATATTCAATAAACATTAATCATACTCTCTCTGATTAATTCAACACATAATACGTCGCACGTGTTATTTAAGATTCACCGAATTAATTCAATTTTACTTACTCAGAAATATGGGTTGTTCCTTTAAAAAAGGTTGCTTCAAATCTTCATTAATATCCCTTGAAATAACATCGAAATCTAACCCATCTAATGTACGTCTCCACTCCTCCTCTTCCGTGAATAGATCTTCGTAAAACTCGTTAACTGACACCTTAATATCAACATCTTTTGAATATTCCACCCCAACCACCACCACCTTCCCTATATGATTAAATATACGGTGGGCATTACTTGTTCTATGGAAGAACTTGGTGTTCCCATCCCCTTGCTTTAACCACAATGCACGCGATTTTTGTCTCCAACTGATCTCATCCCAAATCATTTTCCTTCCCACTTCCCCTTTCTTCTCCCTCCTTATCATCACCCTTCTCTAGATAACAAGCCC
Source organism: Sambucus nigra (assembly GCA_949130495.1). Classification (NCBI taxonomy): domain Eukaryota; kingdom Viridiplantae; phylum Streptophyta; class Magnoliopsida; order Dipsacales; family Adoxaceae; genus Sambucus; species Sambucus nigra. Next base: position 59,819,534 of record OX422209.1, on the reverse strand, counting down.
ATCCTCTCCTTCTCATCAAGTGACATAATTTCCTCTGATAATTTTAACAATGGAATCCCACACATTACCAAAACTTTATTTATTCCACTTCTTAAGGTCATCTATAAGAGGAGAGAGCATTTTAGAAAAGAAAAAACAAATATTCCATTCCACTAAGTAACCAGCCCACCACCCCCTTAACCGCTCAACAAATCCCTCCTCCTTAAGCCACATATTCTCAAATATAAAAGGAATCCCCACCCTCGACACTCCTACGCATTACAAAAGAATTGGAACATGATCAGAGATAACTTTGGATAAACACGATTGCAACAAACCTTTAAATTACTCCTCCCACTCAGTCGACACTTGAAAGAAATCTAAATGAGACTAGGAAGAGGGGTCCCTGTTGCTAAACCACGTAAAGCTCCCTCCTAAATGAGGCACGTGAAACAACTCCATGACATTAATGAAGTCTGAGAACTCTCTCATAGGTCTAGTCAACCTACTTACATCGTTCTCCCACAAAATGAACAATTTTGAAATTCGAGCCCAAGCCCCAAGGACCCCCCCTCGCCCCCCAATACCCCTAACCCTGCCTAGGTCCTACCCAAACTCCCACCTAATTATATTATCCACTGGCTCGTATACTCCCATAAAGCTCCACAAGAACCCGCCATCTCTAACCATGAGTAAATAAGACAATGAATGGAACCCAACAAGAAAATCCACTAACTCCACAACTTTCTTATCCCATAAAATTAACACCCCCGGATGTACTGTAAGAATCAACCTTCACTCCCCCCCCCCCCCCCCCCCCCAACCCACACACCTACTAAAGGCCTAAAAACACTTATTTACTCATCTTACTAATTGTGATCTCGTGTAAATAAAAAACATCCGACCTCCAAAAAAAATTGTCCGCTTAATAATATATTTTTTGTCAAAGTTGTCGATCACCCTGATGTTCCAAGAAACAACAATCTTCACCTTTTGTCCCCCCCCCCCCCCCCCCCCCTTCATAATTTAAATACTATTGCAATATTCTAAGCTCTATATCTCTCCTATCACTCCCTCCCAAATGAACAACACCCTCCCCTCTAACCTCTACATCCCCTCCACTTCCTCTCAATTTTCTTAAACAACCTCCACGCCTTTGTTCATTCCCTTCATATGACACATCTAAAAATTTAGCAAACCCCCATATCATCTCCTCAACCCATTGTTTCTCCCTTTTGCTCTCCACTTCCATATTCTTCTCTGCTGCATACGGATAAAAAACTACACATGGTGAATCAAATTAAGGCATTGCACCTTCATAAAAACAATTATTGGGCTCAACTTGAGACATCATCAAATTAGACAACTTTTTGTCCTCCCAACAAAGTTTTTTCTGCATGTTAACTATATCCTCTGAAGAAAGGTGCACCTCGTTATTGAAATTAAACCCTTTTACCCCCAACCTCTCACAGTCATCGTCTAAACACCGGTTTGCAGGAGCTAAAAGTGAGGGTGTAATCCCCACCCCCACCCCCACCCCCAACCACCCCCCCACAAAAAAAAAACCCACTCGTCTCCCCCACTTCAAAGGAATGTCGCATCCCCTACACATATTGGCCAAACTTGGCACTCTCTAAAGGGACTAAAGCTAAAACCTTATCTCCCTATTTATCCATTAAGCTATCCTGCTCACCCCGCAAAGTTACCTCATCTTTCGATAAAAAATTCAGAGAGCTCACATTTTTGGGGAAAAAAAAATCCATTTTTCTCCTTATTAAACTGAGTTGAAAATATCCTAAAACCCACCTTAGGCTTCTTAATCCTCAACTTTTGACTAAACCCTTAAATGAATTGGGCTATTTATCTATATAGTCCAACAAGTCCTAAGCCCAATATAAAATGGGAATCGGGTACAATCTGAGTCTTTTATGAACCATAAACCACCCGTCAATCGGATCCAGCAAAACCCCCGAATTATTTTAAAACATGTCACGTTAAAAGCTAGTTTGTATAACATTCATGTTACAGGAAAAAGTATTCTAACAACCATTGAAACCTAATTTGTTGGTTTTGTAGCCAAAAGAACTAACCAATCAAACCTAATTTTCTATTTGGTAACCAAAACCATTATTATAAGAATCAATATAGTGCGACACTCTTCTATTGGAGAACTCAGTGCACCACATATTCATGCTTCAGACCAATAAAAACACTGACACTTTTGTAAAAATATAGTCTTCATAGTGAGGAGCATGGGGAAAACGTATCGCATACACGTCATGTCTTTATTGATATTGAGTATGGACACGTGGTGCCCTAAGTGCATGATATTTTTCTCCTCATTATTGACATGCTTAATGCATTGGTTAGTTAAATATAATTAATTATGAGTAATTCACACATCAATCAATACATTAAAAAGTTATATGATATAAGTAAAACTGTATTAATAAAGTATGTCTCCATAAAATTAGGAGTGATGATTCGTGTTTTTGGATCTGGTTAAACAACATCGTATTCCTTCCCTAACACGAACCCGACACGATTAACATGGTCTCTTCAATTCGCTATTCCATTAGACAAGAATACCCACGATAACCCGAATAAAAACAAGATTGACATAACAAGACACAATAATACAACTAACACGACTCATAATTTTGATAGAAACAGGATAAGTCGTGTCAATTTTTATCGTTTCGTGTCGCTTCTAAAATTATCATTGTACATAAAATTAGTTTAACTCTAATCTAAAATGGGAGTAGAGCTAGTCTAACTCTGAACTAAACCTTGAGCCATTTTCAAGGTGTAATAGTAACACAGTTTGGTGACCACTTAACACCAACTAATTTTTTTTTAGTATCATACCATATAGTGTTCGAGTCAGCTTTAAGTGCACCTTAATTAATTCACGTTTTTAATTTGTAATTTTTGCTGATTAAATATTATTTTGAAAGTGTCAAAAATTAAATTGAATACCAAACTCAATCCATTACCGTGAAAGCCTTACTACCACCTAAGAGCATCCACAATGGGGAGACTATATGCCAAAAAAATTTGTATGTTTACAAATTCGGACGCCTGTAGTAGTGTGAATAAGTGAACAAATTCTGTTTGGCGATTTGCAGTGGTTCTCCAAAGATACAAATTGGATGGAGAATTTGTAAAGGGCTCCTACGAACTTCTGAAGTTCGTAAGAATTCTTACGAAGAACAAAAGTTCGTAGAAAATATAAATAATTTTTTTATCATATTTTTTGGGTTCTTACGAATAACAGAAGTTCGTAAGAATTCCTACGAACTTTTGTTATTCGTAAGAAATATTAACTTTGTTTCTTACGAACAATAAAAATTCGTAGAAATTATTTTGCCATATCAAACTCTTTTATCATTGTAAAGTCCTGATAGTAACGAAAGGTAAAATGACCTTTTCAATTTAGGATATATCTTTCGTTGAAAATCAGCATTGAACATGCTCTAATAACTGAACGAAATTAAACGGGGCTACTTAAATAAAGTAGTAGAAAAAAAAAAGTAGAAGGAGCAATACCAGAAAGAAAAAGTGAAAAAATGTCCACCTAAAGCAACGACAAGTTTAGCAGTTAGCATGAAAAAAAGGACCCGCGTGCACTGTGGGAATATAAAGAGACATGCATATTTTAGAGTTGGTACGGATGCGGCGAAAACAGGCGTATTATTAGGACCTAATTCATACTTTTTATATTTTTACTCCCTAGGTAAATGTTTTATTTTTTTTATTCAACGGCCATATATCACACCACCCCAAACAAACTAAACTTTTCACCTCTTGTTTTTTTACCTTCTCTCATCTGTCAACAGAATCAGCTTTTGACTCTCTCTCTCTCTCTCTCTCTATATATATCTCTCTCTCTCTCTCTATATATATATATATATATATCTGTGCACAGATATTTGTTTTAACTTTTTTGTAAAACGTTGACAAAGTGGATAGAGAGAGTATTATTTTTCTAGAGTTGACATTTGACTAGTAAGTTTAAATGACAGAATGATAATATAGTGGTTTGGATAAATGTTTTACACATGTATTTGGAGTTTTATAAATGAAATGATAAAAGTAGTCCCGCATTATTCCTACCAGAAAATATGATATCCCAATCAAGTTTCTATCCAAATGTGTAATACCTTAATTTTACAAAAATAAAATTTTATGACTTAAATAGATTTAATAATTTTAATTTTATTTTGAAAATAAATTAAATTGGGAGAAATTAAATTAAACAAGTAAATTTTAATTTAAATAAACACCTATTCATGATTATATGAATATAAAACTCAATCGGACATAATGAATTTGTTAGTGAAAAAATAATCGCACGTAAATAAATTTACAGGTGCGTGTCGTTGATGGATTCAGGTCCATTTGGGTGTCCAAAAGTTGGATTTTAAGCCTAACTCGGGATTAACCACTTTTTTAGTGTTTAAGTGGGGGTAAACTACTCCCCTACTATCATTACAAAAAATCTAAATCCACAATTAACGGGAGAGAATAGGAGAAGGGCCAAAAAAGAAGAAAAATGGCAAGAAACAAAGGGAAAATCAAAGGGATTTCAAGGGACCTTCTTCTACAAATCATCGGGGCAAGAATTCTCTTGCTTAATTTATTCTTTTCAATATATTTCTTGATGCATGTAATGACCTCTTTAATTTCTGGAATTTAGGTTTAAATATGATTGATTTAATGATGAAAAAAAACACGTGTAGATGAGTGATTTTTTTTTATGTAGAATTTGTCCCAGAAATTAAGTATCGTAAATCTGAAAATTAGTGATAGAATCCGTAGGATATTTTGTGTTAAATTTGAGATATTTTGATGAATTGATATAGAGTTGACAATGTAAATTAATGGATTGAAATTTTGATGTAGATCCCATAATAAATGCCTCTTATTGTGAAATAAATCTAGTTGAAATTTGGAGAATGTTATATCATTAAAATCTATAATAGGCATTAATTTTGTTGGGGTTGAATATGTCAGTTGGAGACGTAAATTTTGGGTTTTTATATACCGTTCTGGGTTGGAGAGTTAGATCTGGGAAGAACAGAAATGGAGAAGGCGAGGGAAGACGAAGGGTCGTTCAAACGAAGTTGCCCCTCGTTTGAGTGACGTGTGTTGTCATTCGAATGACACTGGAAGTCATTCGAACGAGATTAGTATCTCGTTCAAATGACCATGGTCTTGGACATGGAGATAAATCTTTTCGTTACGAACGCGTGGCCACTAGTTTCTTATTTTTCTGATTTTTTAATTAGTTATCAATTAAATACGAAAGGGCGTCTGAAACCGAAATTCTTTGTGAGAAATAAAATCTAGATTACTTAGGGATATCCGTAAATAAGTGTAAGACTCGTAAAAATATTAAGGAACATTATTTTCAACTTGGAATTGGATGAAAATGAATTTGGGGTATGAATTTAGAGTGTTTAGGGTGAACAACATTAGAAAATATATGAACGGATTCAAATGAAAATTTCAGATGAAATTAGGATACGGGTTGAGTTGAGATGTGCCTGGTATCTTGAATAAAAATATGAATGTAAGTTAATACTTATGGAAATAAGAGTCGGGGTTGTGACTTGAATATTTTTAGGCGGAGTGCTACTGGAGTTAGGCATGGGGTATCCGATTTAATTTATTATAGAGATATATAATAAATTATTGAATATTAAGATTAATGAGGTGTGTTGAACTTGATAGTGGAACTTTGTGTAACATATTCTAAGAGACGAAGTTATGGACCGAATAAGTGAGTTTGAGTATTGTAGTTGGGTGACACTACTTTCATAACAAAATAATTAATGAGAGGTTAATTAAATTACAAGTCGGGATATAGACTTGGGTATTATTGGGCTAGTTGTGCGGATGTTAGAGCGCGAATGACCCCAGATGTCGTTTTAATGATGTTAAGGGGTGTTTGGCAATTTGTCCTTTTCGAAATTTGTCCTGGGATTTTAGCCAAGGATTTTTATTAGGAGGCCATTCGAGTTAATGCAACCGTGTATGAATTAATGGGGAATTTATTAAAAATACGAATATGCCACATTTAATTTCAAAAAATTACATTTAATTAAATGGCTAGAAATTATTCTATGAAATGGAATTAATAATTTACTAGGTGGTAAATTATTAATAAATAAAAGTATAGTGGACTTTATGTGGGATTTTTGTGGTAATTATGGAGTAATTACCTATACATATTATATGAGATAATAATATGTACTATTATGTATTTTTGTGGATATTCCAGTGGACTGTCCTATCCGCTCGAGGGTTCACGCGTTCAGATCGAGTACCACACGTCGGCACAGGTGGGCTTGACGATGTGTGGGTCATATAGGTACTACGTGGAGGCGCCATTTATGAGACGTAGGTGTTGTCGCTGACCCTTTTTGTGTCACCACTTCGTACGGGGCTGTGCGCAGGTGTACTGCGTAGGGACTGCCCTAATTTATGTGTGTTTGTGATGTTCGCTTAGGATAAGGGATACTCCCGAACTTGCCGATAGAGCATCAACTAGACACCAACGGTAGATGCCCTTGTGTGTTAGATATATTAAGGACATATATATATAATTACCCTAATTTTATATGAGATAAATGAAAATGTCTAAGAATGTGGACATAAATTATAATTTTGATTCTTTAATGCATAATAGATGTTTATGCCATTTATGTGAAAATGATGAGACTGTGATATTACAGGGATGTGTAATTAAATGTAGTCGGTACACTTAACCATTTTATAATTGACAAATCCATGATTAGTAATTTGACACGTTGTCATAGTTAGAATTTGGAGACTTATTGGGATTCGAATAATATCACACTTAGATGATGGGTGAGGTGTTAAACGCATGTGAGTGAAGAAGGGGAGAATATTTATTTTGCATCAACTGTATTTTTGTATGATAGATTAAATAAGTTAATTCTTGCACATCTCGGGCTCTGACCCAAATTTAAGTGCTTTTTCCCCCCCGATTATTTCCAGACAGGGATAGAGGGACTGTTGCTGGACCAGCCTTGCGATCTCTCGTGCTTAGAAGCTTTGCAGATTATGGACTCTAGTCTAGGTACTTTTCTGCCAGAGTTCAGTTATTTTATTTGGAAACATTTGTAAGGGCATAAGCCCCAGATTTATTTATTTACATTATGCTGGAGTTGTGATTTTCACTTGATGTTGGTTTGAGTTTAATTATTGTCATAGAAATATTTATAAAGTTTAAAGTATCAGCCTTTAAAATAATAATATTTATATCACGTTGTGCTGAGAATGGTATTAATTGAACGATAAGCCCCATCTTCGACGTATCGTGTCTGGCCAGCCTTTACGTGAGAAAATGGGATTGTTTCAGTTAGTATCAGAGCACGGTTCTAGTGTCCTTAGGATCTGTGTTTGAGCTCGTTATGTTCTGCGTTGCATTCTTTGATGTGGAGCCCTATGATTAGGAATCATTGTATTCTTCGCGAGTCATTATTGCCCGTTCAACAAAGGGTCAGTTTTGGAGAAAGAGCCATAGAGACCTTAGTGTAGGTCACTTGTTAGAATTACGAGAAGTTCGGGTAATCTGATGACTAAAAATTAAAAGGGAGACATTTAGAGAAATAGAGGAAGATGATAATGTATGATAGTATACAAGAAGAAGTTCATTCGTTAAGACTAGTAGGAGCGGAATTATAGTAGTAAAGGTCTGTCGCTACACTAGAAGAGCACGACCAATTAATTGGTGATTAATTTCAAGGGAAGCTCATGGGGATATTTTTCCACACATTTTTTGAAATCATAAATGAAGAAAAAGGTGAAGAAGAGATTTAATTTTTATATCATGTCAGTATAGCAAGATAGGTAGTCATAATTGTTAAATGTCCCGACAGTTTGAGGGGTTCCAATTGAGTAGTTTATATAATAGATATGGATTTTCGATGGTCAGAACAAGTAGGGCCGATAAGTCCAGGACCCAAAGTGAAATGGGAATCGGGTTACAGATGAATTTAATTGCGAAGATAAGGACTAGTTATAGTATCAGGGATAAATGATGTGTTTTTCCCTACTTTGGAGTATGTAGGTTATGTTTTGTTGGATATGTGGATTTAGTGTTCATTCAGGCCTTGTTAGTATATTGGAGAAGTTAGACTTCGTATTTGGGATAGTGTTTTACGTTGGTTCACCGTGGGTGAGAAGGGGCAACCTTAGGTTGGTAAGTAGACATATAGAAATGCCTATGGGGAGGTTTATACTTATTTTAGGTGTAATTGTTAAGTTATGTTGTAGTAAGACAATTATCCAGCGATGAAACCTTCCTAATTTTGTTAAGCGTATGGAAACCGAAAAGAATTCATATTTTAAAAACATTTGGTTCCTTTGGGAGTATTAGGACTAATGGTAGTCCCAATTACATGATGAGGTGTACAATCATAAAGAATGTTATTATAATTATGTTGTCATTGGAAATGGACAATGATAACCTTTACTGGAATGAGTAGGTTTGTGAAGCCATAGAAATTGATTTAAACACATAAATAAGCTTAGGTCCTGGATCGATAAATCTCAATAACCGAAAGAGTTGCATAGTAGTGTATTGGGAGGGTTCCTTGCTTGGATTTCGCTAGCAAGACATTCCACATATGAAAGTAGAAAATGTCGGGAGTTGAGAGATGTTAGAACCTAGGACATTTTGAATTATTATTTTTAGTAAAACTTAAACAAGTTAATTTATTAGGATTTAGTGTATCATTTTGGCAATATGAGGCTTGGCAATGGAAAAAAGTTGAAATTTACATGATTACTGCACACATTTATGTTTATTTCCATTTTCTTTCATCTTAGACCGATGAATCTCAATAACTGACTAAGCTATATAGTAGTATATCGGGAGGGTTCCTTATTTGGATTTCATTTGCGAGACGTCCAACGCACGAAATTGGCAAAAGTCGGGAGTTGAAGGAAGTCTCATACTAAGAGCATTATTTTCCTTTAACATGTACATATGTGGTCTATATATATATGTCATTCACATTGGTAAATGTTATGTGTGTATACATATAATGTGAAATATATGAACACGCTAGTGATGTTATTATAAGCATGGGTTAGCCTTCCTTTTATCTCGTGGGATATGGGTATGGACTAATTGAGCATAAAACTTAGGTTCATAACACAAATAGAAATACAAAGCTGGACTTTAGTGAATTCTGAAGACGAAATTCCATTATAAAGGGAGGAGAATGTAATACCCATTAATTTTACAGAATAAAATTTTACGACATAAATAAATATAATAATTTCGAATTTATTTTGAGAATAAATTAAATTGGGAGGATTTAAATTAAACGAGTAAATTTTAATTTAAACAAACACTTATTCATGATTATATGACTATAAACTCAATTGCTAGTGAAAAATTAAATTGTACAAAAATAAATTTACGGGCGTATGTGGTCAGAACATAATAAAAATGTCTAATTGAAATAGAAATAATTGGAACGCGTTTTGGGAAGCGTTAAAGGATCGTTTAGGTCTTTTAAACTTTTGACAATAGTCCCAGGTCAATTAGTATATATGTTGGGGAACTTTTGGGCTAGTTGGGTTATGGATTCCAGTCAATTTGGGGGTCCAAAAGTTGAGTTTTAAGCCCAATTCGGGATTAACCAAATTTTTAGTGTTTAAGTGGGGGTAAACTACTCCCCCACTATCATTCCAGAAAACCTAAAGCAACAGTTAACGGGAGATAATAGGAGAAGGGCCAAAAGAGTAGAAAAGGGCAAGAAACCAAGGGAAAATCAAGGGGACTTCAAGGGACCTTCTTAGAAAAATCCTTAAGGCAAGAATTCTCTTGCTTCATTTATGCTTTTCAATATATTTCTTGATGCTTGTAATGACCTATTTAATTTTTGTGATTTAGTTTTGAATATGATTGATTTAATAATGAACAACAAATGTAGAGGAATGATTTTTTTATGTAGAATTTGTCCCAGAAATTAGGTATCGTAAATCTAAAAATTAGTGATAGAATCCTTAGGATATTTTGTGGTTAAATTTGGAATTTTTTGAAGAATTGATATAGAGATGACAATGTAAATTAATGGACTGAAATTTTGATATAGACCCCCTAATAAATGCCTCTTATTGTGAATTAAATCTAGTTGTAATTTGGAGAATGTTATATCGTTAAAATATATAATAGGCATTAATTTTATTGGGGTTGAATATGTCACTTGGAGACTTAAATTTTGGGTTTTCGTATACTGTTTTGGGTTGGAGAGTTAGATCTGGGAAGAACAGAATTGGAGACAGTGGGGGAAGACGAAGGGTCGTTCAAACGATGTGGGCCCTCGTTTGAGTGACGTGTGTTGTCGTTCGAACGACACTCGAAGTCGTTCAAAGGAGATTAGTGTCTCGTTCGAATGAGACTGTTATCTCGTTCAAATGACCATGGTCTTGGACATGGAGATAGATCTTTTTGGTGTGAACGGGTGGCCATTAGTTTCGTATTTTTCTGATTATTTTAAATTAGTTATGAATTTCTTACGGAAGGGTGTCTGAAATTGAAATCCTTTGTGAGAAATCAAATCTGGATTATATAGGGATGCCCGTAGATCAGTGTAGGACTCGTTAAAATATTACGGAACATTATTTTTAACTTGGAATTGGACGTAAATGTACTTGGGGTATGGATTTAGAGTGTTTAGGATGATAAACACTCGAAAATATATGAAAAGATTCAAATGAAATTAGGATACGCGCTGGATTGAGATGTGCTTATTATCTTGAATAAAAATATGAATGTACGTTAATACTTATGGAATTAAGAGTCGGGGTTGTGACTCGAATATTTTAAGGTGGAGTGCTACGGAAGTTAGGCACATGGTAACTGATTTAATTTATTATAGAGATATATAATAAATTATCTAATATTAAGATTAAAGAGGAGTGTTAAACTTGATAATGTGACTTTTTGTAACATATTCTAAGAGATGAGGTTACAGACCGAATGAGTGAGTCTAGGTATTGTAGTTGGGTGACACTACTTTAATAATAAAATAATTAACGAGATATTAATTAAATTACAAGTCGGGATATAGACTTGGGTATTCTTGGGCTAGTGCTATAAGTATTAGTGCGCGAATGACCCCATATGTCGTTTGGGTGACGTTAAGGGATGTTTGACAATTCGTCCTTCTTGTGATTTGGCCTGGGATTTTAGCCAAGGGTTTTTATTAGGAGGCCATGCGAGTTAATGGTACCATCTATGAATTAACGGTGAATTTATTAGAAATATCAATATGCCATATTTAATTTGGGAAAATTACATTTAATTAAATGGCTAGAAGTTATTATATGAAATGGAATTAATAATTCACTAGGTAGTAAATTATTAATAAATTAAAGTATGGTGGACTTTATGTGGGATTTTTATGGTAATTACGGAGTAATTACCTATACATATTATATGAGATAATAATATGTACTATTATGTATTTGTGTGGACATACCAATGGACTGTCCTATCGGCTCGGGGGTTCACGCGTTTAGACTGGGTACCATGCGTCGGCACAGGTGGGCTTGACAATGTGTAGGTCATAAGGCTACTACGTGGAGGCGCCATCTATGAGAGGTAGGTGTTGTCACTAACCCTTCCTATGTAATCACTGGGCACGAGCCGTGCACAGGTATCCTGCGTAAGGACCACCCCCAATTTATGTGTGTTTTTTATGTCCATTTAGGATAAGGGATTCCCCGGACTTGTAGAAAGAGCGTGAATTAGACACCAACGGTAGATGCCCTTGTGTGTCAGGTATATTAAGGACATATATTTAATTAGTCGAATTCTATATGAGATAAATGGAAATGTCTAAGAATGTGGACATAAATTACAAATTTGATTCTTTAATGCATAACAGATGCTTATGCCATTTATGTGAAAATGATGAGGCTGTTATATTCCGGGGATGGGTAATTAAATGTAGTCTGTACACTCAACCATTTAATTATTGACAAATCCATGATTGCTAATTTGACACGTTGTCATAGTTAGAATTTGGAGACTTATTGGGATTCGAATAACATCACACTTAGATGAGATGTGAGGTGTTAAACGCATGTGAGTGACGGAGGGGGGAATATTTATTTTGCATCCACTGTATATTTGCATCATAAATTAAATAAGTTAATTCTTGCACAGGTCGGGCTCTGACCCAAATTTAAATGCTTTTGCGCCCGATTATTTCCAAACAGGGATAACAGGACTGTTCCTGGACCAGCCTTGCGGTCTCTCATTCTTATAATCTTTCCCGATTATTGGCTCTAGTCTAGGTGCTTTTCTGCCAGAGTTTAGTTATTTTATTTGGAAACATTTGTATGGGCCTAAGCCGGAGATTTATTTATTTACATTATGTTAGAGTTGTGATTTTCACTTGCTGTTGAATTTATTATTTAGTTGGTGTTGGTTTGAGTTTAATTATTGTCATAGAAATATTTATAGAGTTAAAAGTATCGACCTTTAAAATAACAATATTTATATTACGTTGTGTTGAGAATGGTATTAATTAATCGACAAACCCCATTTTCGGCGTATCGTGCCTGGCCAGCCTTTACTTGAGAAAATGGGTATATATATATATATATATATATATATATATATATATAGAGAGAGAGAGAGGCAGGTTCCTGTGCACACTTAGTTTACACATGTGTTGGCGCACCCCAATGTTTTTTTTAAATATTAAAAGAATATTTTTTAATTTTTGTATGTGATATTTAAACATTTAAATGGACCTATATAAAAAAATCATATCAAAAAAACTTTCTTTTGCTATTTTTAAAAATCGGTCAAATTTTCACAGCTTTTAAAGTTCTTAAAAGCTGCAAACGTTTGGCTGATTTTTTAAAAATGACCAAAAACATTTTTTTGAGCTGATTTTTTTATATGGGTCCCTTGAAATGTTTAGATATCATAAAAAAATCAACTCATTTTTTTTTACTATTTGAAAAATATAATGTGCAAGCTTAGTTTGCACATGAGCCTGTCTATATATATATATATATACAGAGAAATAGGATACATAGAGAATTTTAGAGGGAAGAAGAGCTCTCATTAATTAGTATGTCAAAAATAGAAAAGGGGGGGGGGGGTTACTTCTTACTCATAGTAAAATTAGTAGAGTCCTAATAGGAGTGGATGTCCTCTTAAATAGGATAAATAAAAATATTTATAACACTTCTCCTTGGATGTACACCATTCCACCATTCCATGATTATTGCCTTAATAAAACCTTACTAAAGGAAAATCCATTGGGAAAAAATCGTAATGAAGGAAAAATAGTACAACTTTTATGATCATTGTGTCGGTATTAAACGAGATTAATGCTGCCTCGTTAAAACCTTTACTAGAAAAATTCAGTGGAATAAAACCTCGTTAAATAAAAAAGAGTACAGTGTACATAACCTATCTGAGATCGACCCTTGTGAGGATTAGAGAGCTATCCAGAATCTGCATATCTAACTAACTTGGATCTATTAGAGTTATAGGAATGAAATAAACCTATGCCAGTGGTTCCATGTAGATATATTAAGATATGCTTGACACCAGCCCATTGCCTTTTGGTCGGTTCAGAACTAAATCTAGCAAACAGGTTTAGAGAGAATGAAATATCCATCCTAGTACATTGTGCCAGTACAACAATGCACCAATTGCACTTAAGTGGCTCACTTATGGACCCAATATTTACACATCTTATTCTTTAGGATGATATGGATATTTCTTTATGTCCAAAGACCGTACAATGATAGGGGTACTTAGTTGGTGCACTTTATCTATATTAAAATGTTTGAATACATTTTCGGTATAATTAGACCGATGGACTAAAGTCCCACTAGAATCTTTCTCGATCTGGAGGCCGAGATAAAATTTAGTTTTCCTAAGGTCTTTCATCTTAAATTCCATTTTTAAATAGTTAGTAGTTTTTTGGAGATTTTTGGAGTCCTGATTATATATATGTCATCCACATAGACTACTACTATTGCATATCCATTTGAGGATTTCTTTATAAACACGCAATGGAAAATTGGGTTGTTTTCATACCCTTCCTTAGACAAGTATTCACTAAGAAGATGGTACCACATTCTCTCGGATTGATTTAAACCATACAGTGAACGTCTTTGTTGGATATAATGTGTACTCCTTGGATTTACTTCAGGCAAAGGAAATCCTTCATATATTTTCATGTATATTTCTGTGTCTAATTCCCCGTATAAATAAGTTGTCACAACATCCATGAGTCTCATATCAAGATTTTCAGAAACTGTTAAGCTAATTAGATATATGAAAGTTAAACCATCCATAACAGGGGATCATGTCTCCTCGAAATCAATCCTGAGTTTCTGTAGGCAATCTTGTGCCATAAGTTGTTCCTTATATCGAGTGATTTTATTCTTTTCATTTATTTTTCTTACAAAAACCCACTGATAACTTACCGGGTTAAAACCTTTTAGGGTTTATACTATAGGTTCAAATACACCATATTTATTTAGTGACTCAAGTTCTGCCTTGATGGCAATTTTTTATTTTGGACAATATGCTCTTTGTTGACATTCACTTAGAGTACGTGGTTCATTGTCATTGTCACTGCCATTTGAAATTCGTGTAGCTAATGTATATGAAATATGACATCAATAATATTTTCTTTATGATCTTATATTTTTACCGAATATGTATAAAACATAGATATATCATTATTATTAGGTATATTTGTTTCTTCAGGGGCTTGTATAGTCACTTCAACAATTTGTATGTTTTTCTGAGGCAATAACATCTTCAAGGGTTTTAGAGAAAATGGATCTTTTATTCATAACCTCTTCGGTGGGCTTATAAGGGCATGATTTTTCATTTAATATCTTCTTCCAGGGAGCAGAGTCTTTGGAACCTATAGGTCTTCAATGCTTCTGACATGCAATAGAATCATTTGCTGCTGAAGTCAAGGTTGGTCCCACTGGTACATCAATTCTGCCTGGCACATTTATTGCGGGTACATGAGACTTGGTTACTTTTACAGCATCATTGAATGCATCTGGTAATTTATTTGCAATTTCCTGAAGATGCAATATCCTTCTCATTTCATGCTCACATTAAGAAGTACAAAAATTTGGATGAGATAGTGGAAGTATTCCATATTTATTCTCGTTATTCTTTAGGAATGGATTGTATTTCTAATACATTATTTTCTCTCCCTTATGGCGGGAAGAGTGTCTCATCAAAATGACAATCTGCAAATCTAGCAAAAAATGTATCACTTTTTAGTGGCTCAATATAACGAATGATTGATGGTGAATCATAACCAACATATATTCCTAAACGACGTTGGGGACCCATTTTGAAACTCTAGGGTAGGGGATGGGCACATGCACTGCATAACCAAATTTACGCTAGTGTAACATATTTGGTTGACATCCAAACACAAGTTAAAAGGATGAAAATGGGTGATAAGCATCAGGTCTAATCTTAATTAACTTAGCAGCGTGTAGGATAACATGTCCCTAAGTAGAGACTGGGATTTTGGATTTTAAAAGTCGCGCAATAAGTTGCAAATGTTTAATTAAAGACTCTGTTAAACCATTTTAGGTGTGGATATGATGCGATGGGTGCTCAACATCAGTTCCTTGTGATAGACAATAATCATAAAAAACTTAAGAAGTAAATTCTCCAGCGTTATCTAAATGGATGGATTTAATCTATTGATCAGGAAAATATTCTCTAAGTTTCACGATTTGAGTAAGTAATTTTGCAAAGGCTTAATTATGAGTAGATAACAAACACACATGTGACCAACGAGTGAATGCATCAATTAAAATAATAAAGTGTTTAAAAGGTCCACTAAAAGGGCGGATGGTCCTAAAAATATCCCCTTGAATTCTTTGTAAAAACGACGGTGAGTCAAAATCTATTTTGAAAAAAGATGGCATATTGATTAATTTATATTGAGAACAATAGGTGAAAAAATGATCATCAGGTAAGGTAAGTTGTTTGTTTATTAACAAGTTCACATATGACTTAATTTATCATTCGACACATCATGATTGATCCAGGGTGACCCAAGCGGTTATGCCACTATATTAAATTATAAGGATCATTAAGCTTTCGGCTCATGATTGTATATGATTTTACAATATTAATTATTATATGATATAACCCCATGGGTAATGTAGGCAATTTCTTAAGTGTGAGCTTCTGGCTTCCAACACAATAAATAATGCAAATGAACACTTTATTACCTTTATTACTTATTTCTACATGATACCCATTCATTCTTATGTCCTTAAAACTCAATAAATTTCTTCTGAAATTTTTTAAGTATATATTATTATTTACGAATAAGTGGGTACCATTAGGTAACACCATGTGGGCTCTTCCAGAGCCTTCGTTGATCTTAGCAAGACTAGCTATAATGGACACATTTGCTGTATTGTATACTAAGTCTAAGAAGAACTTCTGATTTTTCATAATGGCGTGGGTTGTTACACTGTCTACCAGACAAGTATCATCGTTTTCTCTTACTTTTGGATCCATACCTTTAACATAATTAAATATAAATTGAAATTCAATTCACTAATCATATAAGCATTGTAAGAAATGATCAAAACCATTGCCTTAACTAATAAATACTTAAATAAAGATATTAAATAAATTTATATATGCTCTAATGCTAAACTACTAATGTCTGAATAGTTGATATAAAGCAGATAAATAAATAAATAAACAAAGCATAATAATTTTGGTCTTCAGGACCGTCTTAGGTGGTTTTCCAAGCATGTTATCAAATGTCTCATCATCAATAGTATTTCCATCCTCATTTAAAAAAATCATTAAAATTGAGATCAGTATCGTCAAGTCTCCAACGTTCTTCAGGACCTTCCATAATGTTTGTCTCCGCTCCCTTTTTTGAGGCTTGATATTTTTCCACCAATTTTTTGGATGAATAATAGGTATGTATCCAATGCCCAGTACGGCCACATCTATGACGGATATCATTTGGATTTTTTGGTTTTGACTTCTGATTCCATTTATTATGATGATCATTCCACTTCTAGTGGTTCTTGAATTTTGTATTTTTTCTACGGCCTTGATCACGGTAGCCATCTCCTCTGGAGTTGCCACGGTCCTGCTGCATATCTCCTCTACCTCTTTCATTATTCTGAATAGAGTTAGCATTCACTTCCGGGAGTGCTACATATCCAGTGGGTCAAGATGTATAATTCTTCATCGGTAAGTCATTATTCTTCTCAGCAACAAGGATATATAAGATTAGTTCTGAGTACCTTTTAAACATTCACTTTCGATATTATTGTTGCAGGAGCATATTCGATGTATGGAAAGTTGACAAAGTTTGGTCCAACATATTTTCATCATCTACATTTTCCCCACATAGCTTTATCTTGGAGGTACTATTAAACATAGCGAAACTGTATTCAAATACAGTCTTGAAATCTTGAAATCTCAAGTTGAGCCATTCATGGCGATCACATGGAAGTATGATCGATTTTTTATGGTCATATATAATTCTCCTCCAGGTAGTTTTATAAATCTAGAGGACCTTTCATAGTCAGGTACTTAATTTTTAAATATTGTGTATGTCATGCCTAAGGAATATCAGAGCCTTAGCCTTGTCCTGCCGGGACATGGTATTTTCAAGTGTTTTTGCATTACCATGGTTCCGAGCTTGGAGGTGCAGTTCAGCGTCTTAAGACCAATTAAGATAATTCACCCCGAAAAGTTCAAGTGCTTCAAATTCGGGTTTTGAGATATTTGGCATTTTTATAGAGACAAATGACATAAAGTTGAAGCCTCTGAGTCAGATTATTTATTAAGAGTACTGATAATGTGTTAAAGAGAAATAGGACATAAAGAGAATTTTAAAGAGATGAAGAGTTCTTATTAATTAGTGTGTTAAAATAGAGGGGTCACCTCTTATTTATAGTGAAAATTGATCGAATCCTAATAAGAGTGGACATCCACTTAAATAGGATATATATATATATATATATATATATATATATATATATATATATATATATATATATATATATATATATATATATATATATATATATAATAAAGGCGGAGGGGATTTTTGCCACATCATATAAGTTTTTGTATACAAAACCTATATAAATAGGTTTTGTATCTATCTATATAAAAAACTTTCTATCCCACTCTTGAAAATGATGCCAAATCTGCTTTTAAGATTGCCAACAACCTTTCAAGTTTCTTTAAAAAATGGTTGTATAACTATAACACGTTAGAATCATCTCCCCATCAGAGAAAAGTACAATTATTAAACCTAGAGACATTAGTCGTCTACCTCTGTACGAAAAGTAAGGTCAGCACAAGGCTCAAGAAGAAAATGGCCCCTCTCTTTGGAATAGTAACAATACAATTTATTTTGAACCTCCGTCCATATACCATTTACCTCTCACTATACCAACACCTATCTATCTCTCTCTCAAACACAAACACTGACCATTTACCTAAAAAAACGAAACAATCATTGTTTGTGAGAAAGATGCTAGGATGGACTGCGTTGATATTGTGAGAAAGATTCTTGGACACTCATTATTAGTTTTTTTGCAGATATGAATCGAGAATTTTTTCTAGTATCTCCAACCATAAATCTTGTTTTCTCTAGTGAAATACCAGATTCTGATTAGACATCCTCTGCTAGCATCGTCTCCGTCTCAACGGGTTGGGTGTGTTAAAAATTATGATCTTACAAGAGATAGATCCGGTGGTCATCATAGCAGTAGTAGGATAAGTGGCTATGTCGGTGAACCAGAGTTTTGAAAGGTTTGATGGGTCATTTTTTAATGTTGTTTTTGTCAGCCAAAAACCAGAAGGTTTGCTGCCATGTATCGATTTCATTCTGGCTGCCATATATTGATTCATTTCTTTTGTATATATGTTTTGGAATATTGGAACTTTGATTTCTACTTTTTGTATTGATTTTTAGTATCTTTGGTTTTTTCAGGAACTAAAAATGTCATTTTGATTCCATATTGTGGAGTTTGCTGTGGTTTACAGTGACACGTGAATGTTTCACCTCATTAATGGTGGGGTTTTCATGGTAAAGTTTTACGGCTATTGCAGGTTTAAAATCTGTGCAGGTCCGGGTTTAGCATCAACTCATATGCAGTGTGCATCTATGGAAGCCCTTGACATTTGTCGATGAAAATGGGTAATTTTAGGTGACTTTTTCCGGTGAAAATAGGTTTACCCTTAATCATGTGTGGCAAATGCAAGTTTCGTTTTAGTATTTTTTATTCTATTTTTTTTTTATGTAGAAACACATTAAACATTAAATGAGTGAAACTAACATAATGTTTTCAAAGTGTAATCAAGTTAGATTAGGGAATATTGTTAGTGCTAAGGTGAGGTATTAGTTTACATATGCTCACGTAAGTTATTTTGATAGACTTTAGGACTAAAATTTGATACATGTGTGTATGTGGATAACTGAACTTTTGGTAATGCCAATTTCTTTATAAATTGTTTAAATTTCTTGAACTTGGTTTGATGGATTACCTAATTTTAGGAAAATCTGAATACTAATTATAAAAACCTCAAAATTTGAATACTAATTACATGATATTTGGGAGAGTTTAAAAAATAGTTATGAAATTTTAAGATTTTGTAAAATTTTCAGGGTTTAATTTATGATTTGTAAAAGATTGGATTAGGTGGTGATGGTTTCAAATTTATGTCTGGGATCTTCTGGTAGGAAGAAGAGAATGATGATCTCTATGAGAATATATTGGATATTGGTATGATTACCTAAATTCAAATCCTTTTCATTATCATCAACATTGAGTATACTTAATGTAAAGGTTTCACTTAATTCAAGTTAAATATTTTATTTTTATGAAAAAAGTTCGTATTTATAAAAAAAGTTTTATTTTAACTTTTTTATGCTACTTTATATTTGTAAAAAAATCGCAAAAATAAATTGTATTATAAAATAGTTATAGAAAAATCGTATTTAGACTCGCTCCACTATTTATAAAGTTATACAGGGACTTTAGGTAGTAGGTGAAACAAACTAATGGGTTTGTAACGTTGTAGAACATTTTCAGCGTTGAATAATCAAGTTTAAACGACCTTAAATTAAAAAGTGCTATGTAATTGGTGAAACGTTTAAAATATAAAGTATCACGTGAATATATTAATCACGGGAACAAATTTATCCACGTGCCATTGGTACGGATACAAAATATCACGGGAATAAACTTTTTGCCATGCCATCGACAAAGGTACACCCTAGTGTGTGTGTGTGTATATATATATATATATATATATATATATATATATATATATAGAGAGAGAGAGAGAGAGAGAGAGAGAGAGAGAGAGATTGAAATATTTCAAGGAATTTGGGATATAAACTTGATTTAAAAATATATACAAATATATACTCTTTCAAAAAATATATGCACCGAAATTTGTAAACTGGTACTTGTAATTAAACCTGTGAAAATTCAACATGATACGAAATTATAAGTTAATGGGTTTAGGCTAATCGAATTTAGATCAATATCGGGTCAACAAGATAAAATCGATAAGATAACGTTTTGAGTTTGTTAATTTTGGTACAAACGGTTAGACACGTTTGCACTCATTTAAACTCGGTAACACTGCACATTTCCACTCATGATATTATTTCTCTGATTTACGGCTTAGATCTAGGACACAACTTTGTGCTCCGTGTTAGAATTGATGTAATAACAAAATAAATATTCCTAAAATTAGGTGTGAGAATTGAATTAATTAAACAACTGTGTCTAATTATTTAACTAGATCACTCCGTTTCAAAAAAAAATATTTTTTTAATTTTATATATGTGATGGAAATGCTCTTAAATAAGTATGCATGTCTTTATTTGTATCATAGGGCTACATATCATCATGTCTCGATATAAAATGCAAAATGTAATACCCTCTTTATTAATAATGGGAAAACTAATTATGAAAAAAATTTAAAAATTAGGGATTGTATATTAAAATTTTTTATGTTTTAATTCAGATACAATAATTTCAATCTTTTTGCCATTTTTCAAATTTATTAATTTGTACTAAACATCGATAACATTACTTAGATGTCTCTGGTAATAATTGAAAAATGATTTAGTTGTTTAAATTTCTATTTTATTTTACTTCCTGGTAGATAAGTTTTTTTTTTGGTTTACTTAGCATGATCCGTATGTGTGCGGTAAACCTATTTTTTCTATAATATATTCGTTATACTTTGTTATGAATACTTTAATTTGTGTAATGTATTTGCAACTTTTATAATTTATACGAGAAATTTTATAATGTACATGTGAATATCTTTAATGAACACATGGCAAGTTTGTATATACCTATCATATATAATGAATACATTAAGAGATGATAGAACTTATGAGAAAAGGGGACATATTGGAAAAATCCCTTCAATTTGATAGATTTTTTATATTTAGTCTTAGTTCCTTAAGACTATTTCTCAAGTAATAAGAAAAATAGCACTTTGTCAAAAATGCGCCATATATTTTAGCAAAATGCTCTCAGAATTATCACATCAAGGTGTTGCAACTCAGATTTTCACGTGTCATTTAAATAGAGGGAATGAGAAAGTTTCTCCATTTTCAATCACTTTTCAGCCTCCCTGCAATAATCTAACTATCGCAAAAGATTTTTTTTATTATATTTTGTTATCCATTTCGCTTAGTGCTCTATCGTAAGACTCCAATTTTGGTTTAGTAAAATAGCATCGAGCATTCCGCCGTGGTAAAATTCTCCAATGCACTAAATGTGGCTTAAGAGTTATTTCAAACTTAGTAACTAACTTGTGTTCTAGTAAGACAATCTTTAGAGTAGTGTGAAAAATAGAATAATAACACTCCATGGTATTTTTCGCAAAATGTTAGTTAGATCAAATTAGTCGCCTGCTAACATAACATCAAATTGGTCATTCTTTCATGAAATATTAATTTAGTCATTTCCATGGAGTGTTATTTTAGCAAAAATAACATTTCATGGCATTGATCAAACTAACAATTCGTGAAAAAATGACCATTCTGATGCTATTTATCTCTCATATTTGTGAAACTATTTGTGACAATATCCATTAATGTGTTGCAGTCAAATTATCACTCCCATGCTCCCTGCGGATGTTGGAAAGTGATGTTATCTATGCCATAAATTTCACTAAAAACTCAATAAATAATACATAATTTAAGTTAAAACTAGTCTATTTTTTCTAAAAATGGATTAAAAACAACTACTTTTGTTGTTTAATTTTATAAAACGACTACTATGGCCCTATGTACGTCTCCTCAGATAGGTAAGATGACCCAAAATCATCATCATTGACATCTTTGACTCGTAGGCCTAACGGAGGGAGTCACAGTCCACCAGAATCCCATTCCTCTTTAGACGCATAACTTTGAAGTCCTGTATAAGTTGTCATATGGTGTTTTTCTATTGATATGACAGACGTAACGACGATGTGTGTTCAATATCGACATAATACCCATCGTAATTTTCTTAGGAATCAACATAATGACTATGTTCTCCCCCTACATATTGACAAAACGTTCCATCCACCCCCTTTGGGTAGCAACTTAATTGTAGAGTCATGAAACATACTCCCCTGGGGCCTTTTCATCCTGTCGAGATTGCCGAATTTGTAATTTTTTTATGTCCAGGGAACTAATTGCATTAACATTAGTCGTGGAATATACATATGGCACTAATGATCCCCTCCCAAAATTCGATCGCCATGTTTCGTAGTCCCAATTCATATTCACATAACTAATGGAATTGGATCATAATTAGGGTCATAATGGTGTGTGATCTTCTCTCATTATTTGTGATTGCATGTCATGTTAATTGGTGGTAGAATTTAGATAACAGGATACCAAATGTGCTAACATTTGCTCCAATACCCAAGTGACACAATTGAATGCGTTGCCTTAGAGATTAAATCAACTATTTCCCAGTAAGGTTATAAGGAGATGCCCAATGGAAATTGTATGTGATAATTTTTAAATAAATTTAGGTAGTATGATTAAATGTAAATTTAGTTTTAGGGAAAGTAGATAATGACATATAATCAAATTCACCTACAGGATCTAGGTGAATCCATTAATCAGACTCTGATATTGTGATTGTCCTTAATACGTGCTTCATCGACAATTGATGCCTAACTAGTATTGTGACACCCTAACTCATAATTGCAGATCCCTAATACTTCAATAAGGTCTAAAGGTATTAAAAATAGAATAAATTAAAACCATACACCCGATAATGTACACATGTGTTACACATCATGAACATAATCAATATAAATTGTTATTCCATAAACATTTTGATAAAACATTTTGAAAACTCGCCATGTTTGGTTATGTATTTAAAAACTATTTTATGTGTTTAAATACAGTTCTCGTTAAAATTTCATTTGAAAAACTTTTTTTGAAAAATCATGTTTAAAAAACTTATGTTTAAATACTTGTTTCATTTAAACAGCAAAATGTTATTTTCATAAACTTGTTTTTTTTTTCTTCAAGTCAAAAACGTCAATTCTCCATATTAATTCCATTCATTTATAATTCATTTTATACTTAAAACATATAAATTTGAATATATATAAAATATGATATATTAGTATGAGCAATACATGTAATATAGATACAAGTATGTATGGTTACGCATATACCGTTAATAAACTTGTAAATACATACATGATATATATATATATATATATATATATATATATATATATATATAAGACAATGGTGTTTTACTATTCACCTTCTTATGTTGACTTATCAAAGTAATCAAAGGGCCTATAATGTGCCACGTGTAAAATCTTATGGTTCTCATGTAAACCACTACACGCTCAAAGGAAAAAAATTATGCTCCTCTTACCATTTTTCCTTTTAAATATTTGAGTTCCCCTCTTTTTATTCACACTAATCAATTCCCCCCCCTTTAAATTTAATTCAAATAATGCCTTGTGGGTACCCGAATTTTCCATCATGGGCCCAGACGAGTAGCCTAATAAAAACGGCCCAAAGCCCGAGCCCCTGGCACCTTAACTAAATTCAGTTATGACTTAGTCCTCTCCAAAAATCTCGTATAGAGATATTCCAAGAGAGAAAGATGGATGTGGGGGAGTCCAACACCCCCACTCCCCGAAGATAAACATGTATATAATAAACCCTAAGCCTGGGGCAAAAGGCACACATTGTATTCTCTGTAAATGCTCCCCGGAGTATATAGAAATAATATTGATTGCACCACCATGGACATAGGCATTCTTACTGAACCACGTACATACTGTGTTGTGTGATTAGAATTTTATGTTCTTTATTTTCCTTGGTGATTGAGCTTTTCTTATTTATTTGTGTTGAATATAATTATCACCACAATTGGTGCCGTCTGTGGGAACGTTTGTCTTCTCAGAGAAATCCCACACCAACAAAGAAGTTTGAAATGTCTGGTCACAACAGTAATGCCACTCAGGCAGGAGATATCCAAGAACAAGCTCGCCCAGAGAGGCCAGCCTCAGAGGAGAGCCAAGAACCTACAAAGTCCACACAAATCTCTAGACTGATTGATGCCTATGAGGCAAGGCTCCAAGAGAAAAGGGAATCCTCTCACAAAAAAGAGGTTGAGAATGCTCTCCTCAAAAGGAAATTAGAAAGGATGGAGAAAGAGATCCATCGCAGCACTAGGCGATGTCCATAACGCACTCCTAGCCCTCAAGCGAGCAAGTCTCGCAGCCTAGGAAGGATCCCTAGGCGTGAATCCTAAAAGAGTGAGAAGTACGAGTCAAGCGACGACTCTCTCGAGCACCAGCGACCAGCTCGCAGCAATGAGAACATAAGAAATTTTTTCTGAAGGGAGATGGACTAATACCCAACACATCGCGGTGCAAGATCGACCAGGGAGCTTGCTAGACGAGCTCTCAAGACCCAGATGAAATCCCATTTCTCAAGGGAGATAGAAGGAGAGGAAGCACCCAAGAAATTTGATATTTTGAGATTCAAGATTTATGACGGAAAAACTAACCCCATTGATCACGTTAGGCAGTACAGGCAAGCCATGATTCTCTAGAACCACCGGGATGCACTAATGTGTCGAATTTTCCCCTCGAGCCTGCATGACATGGCACAGAAATGGTTCGAGAGGCTCCCTCACAGGTCTATCAGGAGCTTTAAGTCCGTGGACAAGATTTTTACTGCCCACTTCATTACTAGTAGCTCCCATCCTAAAAGGATGGATGCTTTACTAATAATAAAAAAGATGCCTCAAGAGAGCCTCCGAGACTACGCGAAGAGGTACTGGGATTTGTTCAATGAGGTCGAGGACTTCTCGGAGAAGGTAGCAGTGGCCTCTTTTTAAATTGGTCTACCCAGCTCTTGCCTTCTGCACCAATCCCTGACAAAGAAAGAGGCCACGACCATCGATGATCTGATGGCTCTCATCGAGAAGTACGCCAAAGTGGAGGATGTGACCCGCCTCAACACAGGGGAAAATTATTGAACTAAGCTCGCTGCCAAAGGCAACAATGACGCTGAGAACCAGAAGAAAAGAGGCAAGAATTGGGACAATAATGGCCCCAAAAACGGAGGCAAGAACGATGTTTTG
Source organism: Sambucus nigra (assembly GCA_949130495.1). Classification (NCBI taxonomy): domain Eukaryota; kingdom Viridiplantae; phylum Streptophyta; class Magnoliopsida; order Dipsacales; family Adoxaceae; genus Sambucus; species Sambucus nigra. The sequence continues at coordinate 59,793,845 of OX422209.1, read as the reverse complement.
AATGCATTTCAGGCAGTAAACATTGTCTTCAAAGAACCAATCTACAAGATCCTTACAAAGATCAAAGATGAGCCATTTGTTAAGTGGCCTAGAAATATGGGAGGAGATCCCTCGAAGAGAAACAACGCTCTGAGATGCGCATTTCATAAAGAGGGAGGACATAAGACTGAGCTCTGTAAATCTCTTAAGTCTCACCTCAAGGAACTGGCCCAGTCTGGGCACCTGAATGAGTTTGTGGAGAAGAAGGAAGAGAAAGTCGTTGCCAATGGAGAAGCAAGACCTGACAACGTACTCAAGGATGATGCTGGCCATGAATTCGTAGTAATTCATGGGGCATCTGATATGAAGCAGATTCAAGAAAATTCAGCTCGGATGGAAGTAAAAAAGCTTACAGCGGTGATGCAAGCTTTTCAGATCGATCCAGCAGAGACACAATCAGGAAAACATCGGCAAGAAGATGACGTCGACTATAAGAAACATATCGTGTTCACAAATGAAGATCTGGTGGGGGTTAGAACCCCACATCATGATACCTTGATCATTACGCTCAGGATAGCCAACTACGACATCGACAAGTTGCTCGTCGACCAAGGAAGCTCATCTGAGGTAATGTGTCTCGACCTCTTCAAAAAATTGAAGTTAAGACTTGAAGGAGGCCACTGTACCTCTAGTTGGCTTCGCTGGAAAAGTGACTATTCCATTAGAAAAGATCGTGCTTCCAGTAAGGGCAGGGAGTGTCTCCAAGATGATTGAGCTTCTGGTAATTGACATTGACTCACCATTCCAAGCCATCCTCGACAGAGGATGGCTACATATGATGAAGGCAGTCTCCTCGACCTACCATCAGAAACTCAAATATGTGACCGAGCGAGGAGTAATGGAGATCCGTGGCGATCAAGCGATGGCAAGAAGGTGCTTCATAGCGGCCATCCACACTAGACCAGAGAAGAAGGCTAAAAAGCCCAGAGAGAAAGTCGAGGAACAAGAAGGTTTGATACCTTCGAAATAGCAGTTAAAGCACAAAAGACCCAGAGTGGAAGAGACCAGGCTCCTCCCCTCTGAACGGGTCGTCGAAAACCTGGAGGAAGTTACAGTTGGTAGTAGCAAGAAAGACAAAATTTTCTTGATTGGAGCTTCTCTCACAGATCAAGAAAAAAAGGAATTGACGATTCTATTGAGAAGCAACGTAGACGTTTTCGCATGGGAACCATACGAGCTGCCTGGAATTGATCCTAGTGTGGTTTGTCATCGATTGCACGTCGACCCCACTTTCAAACCTATCACGCAGAAGGAACGAAGAACTGCGCCCGAGAAGGCCAAGGCCGTAGAAAAAGAAGTTAAAAAACTACTGGACACAGGATCCATTCGGGAAGTTCATTTCCCTAAATGGTTATCCAACCCAGTGGTAGTTCCAAAGAGTAATGGAAAATGGAGAGTCTGCATTGACTTCACTGACCTTAATAGGGCATGTCCTAAGGATAGTTTCCCTCTCCCGAAAATTAACTAATTAGTGGACGCCACAGCAGCTCACGAAAGAATGAGTTTTCTGGACGCATATTCGGGATATCACCAGATCCCTCTGTATGCACCAGACCAGGATAAGGCAAAATTCATCACCACCGTCGGATTATACTGTTACAAAGTCATGCCCTTCAGGCTAAAAAATGAAGGGGCAACCTACCAGCGGTTGGTCACCAAGATGTTCAAAGACCAAATGGGAGACACCATAGAAGTCTACATCGACGATATGCTCATCAAGAGTAGGAACAAAGAAGACCACCTCCTAGACCTATCGAGAACCTTCAAAATCCTCAGGAAATATCCAATGAAGGTTAATGAGATCATGTGTTCTTACGGTGTCCAGTCTGGAAAATTCTTGGGTACTTGGTCAGTAAGAGAGGCATCGAGGCTAATCCGGACCAGATTAATGTAATCAATAGGGTACATCCCACTCACACAATACGGGACGTACAGAAGCTCATCGGCATGCTCACTGCCTTGAACCATTTCATCTCGAAGTCCTCCGAGAAGTGCAAACCATTCTTCCATCTCTTTAAGGGAAACAAGATAGTAGAATGGAATCAAGATTGCTTACAAGCATTGGACGAGCTCAAGGCTTACCTTAGCTCACCACCCCTGCTCGTCATACCTCAAGAAAGAGACTCCCTGTACTTATACTTCGCCGTTTCCAACCACACCGTCAGTTATGCACTGGTGTGCGAGAAAGCAGGAATCTAGCACCCCGTTTATAATGCGAACAAGACCTTGTTAGAGGCCGAGCAACGGTATCTACCACTAGAGAAGCTCGCCTTTGCACTCGTAATAGCTTCGAGGAAGTTGAAGCACTACTTTGAAGCTCACACCATCATCGTCCTTACATCTCACCCCCTTAAAGCAATCCTGAGTAAATCGGATTTATCGGACAGACTAACTAAATGGTCCGTCGAGCTCGGGCGATTTGACATCCAATTTCAACCAAGGAATGAAATTAAAGGATTAGTCCTTGCTAATTTCATAGCTGAATTCACAGGCAAGCAACCTATCGACCAACTTCAACCCATGAAGTAAAGAGAGAATCGCGCGATAGAGGGACTTTGACAATTATTTATTGATGGATCCTCCAACTCAAAGGGGGACGGAGTAGGCATTGTGATTGTTACTCCAGAAGATACAATCCTCGAACAGGGAATCAGGATTGGATTTTAAGCCTCCAACAATGAGGTAGAGTATGAGGCTTTGATAACCGGCCTCCAGAAGGCACACACTTTTGGGGCAAAGCAATTACAGGTGTACGGTGACTCACAATTAGTCTCCAATCAAATAAGTGGGGACTACAACGCAAAAGATGAAAGAATGGCAGCCTACCTCGCCTTGGCAAAGAGGCTAATGGCTAGATTCGAGGAAGTCAGTGTCCAGCAATTTCCCAGAGGATAGAATAGCCATCCTGATGCCCTTGCAGCCCTGAGTTCGGCAATCAATTCTGACTTGAAAAGAACGATCCCCATCGATTTCCTCGCTCATCCGAGCATCAACTAGAGCGATGAGCTGCCAAGCGTGGAACATGTGCTCCAGATTGAGTCAGCACCCAGTTGGATGGATGCTTCAAGGGACTACTTGAAAGATAGCGCACTTCCAAATGATAGGAAGATCGCTCATAAGATAAGAGTCAAAGCTGCTCGCTTTCAGTTATCTCCTGAGGGCAAGCTGTATAAGAGATCGTTCTCCGGCCCTTACCTACAATGTGTTCACCCGAGGGATGTCGAGAAAATTCTACACGAGCTCCACGAAGGAATCTGTGGAAGCCATATTGGAGGAAGATCACTAGATTTCGAGCTATGAAGGAAGGCTAGTGGTGTCCAGATATGCGAAAAGATTCGGCAGTGTACGCTCATAAATATGAGAAATGTCAACTACATGCTCCTATGGTTCACCAACCAGCCAACGACCTAAGATCACTCACCAGCCCCTGGCCTTTCACCCAATGGGGAATGGACATCGTAGGACCACTTCCTACCGCCGTCGGCAACCGCAAGTATCTGTTGGTCGCAATGGATTACTTTACCAAATGGATCGAGGAAGATCCACTGGCAAACATCTGAGATGCAGATCTGATGAGATTCAAATGGAAAAACATAATTACCCGTTTTGGAATCCCCAGAACCATCATCACTGACAAAGAAACATAGTTCGAGAGTGGCCCTTTCCAGAACTTCTGCAATGAACACGGGATCAGGCACTATTTCAGCTCGGTGGCGTATCCTCAGAGCAATGGTCAAGACGAAGCTTCCAACAAAACAGTGATCGATGGGTTAAAAAAACGATTAGAGCGAGCCAAAGGCGCATGGGTGAATGAACTACCACATATTATGTGGGCTTACCGCACTACCCCACGTCGAGCAACGGGGGAAACCCCATTCTCACTAACGTATGGAATGGAAGCGGTCATCCCATTTGAAGCAGGCCTACCAACTTTGAGGTCTAACCCTGTCGACCAGGGCCGGAATGATGCATCATTGCTCGTTGAACTCGACCTAGCCGACGAACGCAGACAACTTGCCTTAGTAAAACTAGCGATCTATCAGTAACAGCTCGTAAAATACTATAATAAGAAGGTCAATCCAAGGGCATTTCGAGTTGGAGACTATGTCCTAAGGAAAGTCCTCGGCAGCGCAGTAAAACCATCAGACAGCAAGTTGGGGCCAAACTGGGAAGGACCATTCAAGATAATAAGAGATGATCTGCAAGGAGCCTATCACTTAGAAACGCTGGAGGGCAGAGAGATACCCCGAGCATGGAATGCAGTCAATTTTAAGAAATTCTATTTCTAGTTTTTTCTTTCGTCTTTTACCAGATTGATGAAACTGGCAGCTCATTTACTTGTAATTAATAAAAGTTATTTGGCAATTGCATTTTATAAGGTGTCAGTTAACTAATATATGAACTTTATAACTTGCATAGCCTTTCCAAGTGACAGGAACACTACTCAGTACACGATAGCAGGGAAAACACCCTCCTCAGGTTTTCGTTATGAAGCACAAATAACCTCTTAGTATTGCCCCTGGCAATATATGAATCCCTAAAGGAGATCCTTAGGCAATTCGGCCAAGTCAAATTGGTCGCCAAATAATGTTTGGTTAACAAAACCCTGATCGAATATATCATCCAACACCAGGTGTGTCGTCGCCAATTGCCACACTTAGGCCTAAGGGAGTGTGACGACACGACCTAAAAGGTAAAGTGAGGCAGAATGGTATCTCATAAGAATACTGGACTGGAGGGACACTTACTCAACAATGCAAACTTACCAATCTAGTCGGCCACGAGAGGCCCAAGATTATTAAGCAAAGAATAAATGACGTAAAAAATATAGAACACATGTTTAGTCGGCAAGTTCGCCCAAAACATAAATATTATATTACTTTATGATATTTACAACAATAATGTACAACCCGTGTTTAGTCGGAGAGATTGCCCAAAACATCAGTATTGCATTACTTTATTACATATGTACGCAAGAGTTACAACTGGTAAAATCTTTGTGAGGCTGAGGCCTCTGAACAAGATAATCATCCACTTGTGCTCTTCGACCGTCATCCGGATAAGGAGATAATTCCTCCTCGACCTCATTTGCATCTGACTCCAACAGCTGTCGAGGGATGGTATCGTTAGGGATTCACTGATCATCCCTCCGAAAAGGGTTAGGCCTTAAAGAGGAAGGGGAGATCTTGTGACGGTACCGGAGTACTGAATTCCTCGGAACCTTCAGCTCCCTGAGGGCACTCAACCATCCCCTAATATAGGCGATCTCTTCAAACTCTGTTAGCCTTGTCGGAGCATCTGCCCAACCTTGGTCATAACCATCAGCCCACACTCACCTAGGACCTTTCTTGAACAAGTGTCTTAACCGTGTGACATCCCTTTGAATCCCAACAGTAATCATGTATGCTCGATGAACATCTTCTCGGAGTTCGTCCATTTCCCTAGATGAACCACGTATATTTGGACCAGCTCGCAGAGCCGCCGATAAGGTAGAGCCTCGCAAAGCTGGGGGAGTACCGCTCGGCTCTGTGCCAGTTCGCGAAGTAGCTGAAGAAGAGGAACCTCGCTGAACGTGAGGTGCGATGCTCGATGCATGCTCCCTAAGTCGCAACACCTCCCTCCTAAGAGTCTCGTTCTCTTGCTGAAGAATTTCCCTGACTTAGTTGATTTCGAAGGAATCTAGGAGCCTAGCTCTCAGAGTATTTACTTCTTCTTAGACTGAGGTACCAACTTCTTCCATCTACGGAAGTCTATCCTTCAGCTTGGCAACGAGCTCAAACTGGTCCTTAAAGCTCTTCTTTCTTGACCTGAGAGATTTGCGTATCCTAATAAAAGCCTAACAAACTTGGGTGCTCACATTAGGACCGAGAATTCTTCCCAGCTGAGAAGTGGCAGGTATGTACTCATCCACATCAATCAACTACAAGACATATAAGTAGTAAAAAAGTAGAAGAATCAATGCCCAGAAAAGTGGGAACTTCCATTTCATTAGAATAAAGGATCAAAAGTACATTGAGAATCAGAAAGGAACATTACAAACTAGTCAAAAATACAAACAAAATCCTAAGAACAGGCTAACGGGCGACCTTAATTTATTCATAGGTAGACGACGGCTTTCCTTTATCAACTGCACTGACAGTACCCCCCTCAGATAGGGTAGTTGTTGTTCCCTAAGCAGGAGGAGCATCAATAGAGGCAGTCTGAGAAATGGGAGCTACGCCTTCAGCGGCCAGGGCAGGCACATCATCCACAACGGGCTTTGGGCACGGATCATGCTCATCAAACAAGGGTGAATCAGTATCCACCTCAGCAATCAGAAGAGCCTTGTTCCAGACCTTCTTGAAGTTCAAATAACTGATATAGACAATCTGAACATCCGTATCTTAATAATCCTCTACCCAACCATCATTGTAAGAATTCTCCTTCAGAGCAGCTACTTCAGACTCTTTCTCCTTCATCTTCTGCACCAGCTCCTGAATCTCCTCCACTATTACTAGCTTGCTCGAACAAACTAAATTATAGGCCTGTCGCGGTTCGTTTAGATCTTTGACCGCTGCCTCCCTATCCCGATTAACTTCAATAAGGGTAAGATCAGAAAACATCCGAGCAGCATCAGCAGCCTTCAAGCTCACCTCAAGCTCAATACTCTTTCCTTTCAAATCACCAGCTCATCGCGAAAGTGATAAAGCATGGCGAAGTCAGTCACAAACTGCAGACAAAAATAAGGCATTAGAAGAGGGTAGAAAAATAAAGATTTACAAGTGTTAGAGAAAAGAAACGGACTTACCAAGGCTAGCCTCTGACTCGCTTGCAAGGCTAACTGGTCAGTCCCTATTGCCCTTTGGTGATCAGTAGGAAGGACTGCCCTCTCGAGCAGCATAGGAGCCAGTTGAGAAGAAATGGCAACCGAGACCCCCTTTGGCAATACAGACACGGGCACTAGAGCTTGCCCAACCTTCATCCTCGCTTCCACTCTTCTCCTCTCCTCCTCTCTCTCCTTCTTCTTATCTTCCCTCTTCCTCTCCTCCACCTTCCTTTTCTCTTCAGTCTTCTTACTCTCCTTTTCTCTCTTTCTCTCTCCCTCTCTCTCCCTCTCTCTCTCTCTCTCTCTCTCTCTCTCTCTCTCTCTCTCTCTCTCTCTCTCTCTCTCTCAACTGCTCTTCTTTTTTCTCTTCTTCTCCTGCTCCTGAGCAGTAGACTGAGAACTAGAGGCAATAGCCCCACTGCAGGATTTTTTCTTCTTCGACCTCTGAGCGAGAAGCATATCATCCTCCTCATCATCATCACGGATCAAGTTCCTCCTAGGGAGAACCATTTCCTAGCTAGAACTACTGGATGTACTCAAAGACTCTTGTGCCTCAAAAACCTCTCCTGAGCTGAAAGAACTTTCACTACTTGAGCTCGCCTCACCATAACCACCTTCAGCACCTCCTCTAATATCACTCTCAGAACTACTCTCCTCCTCACCCAACTGGATGGGATTAGTAGCAACTTCTTCAGAAATATCTAAGTCAGGAATGCTGTCGATAGGCCTCGCAATGAAACTGGACCCGATGTTCTTGTACTCGAGTAGGAAAGCAATGAACCGAGGATGTTCATCATCAGCCAAAGATTCCCTGATATTCCAATCTTTAATCAGCTCGGTAGCTCGAATCTTGCTAAGGGAAGGTTCCAAGTTCTTTGTCCTCGCTGAAAAGAAAACAGGAAAGTGTCAGAAAAATCACATATTAACAAGGAGATCGAAAGAGCAGAGCGAAGACTACCTATGTACTCTTCCCCATAAAAAGGGAACAGTGAATCTATCAGACCTCGCCCCCTCAGTCTGGGGGGGAGAACTACCAATTCCTAGCAAGAAATCCATCTTTTCAGTAGTACTTGTGGAAATCAGGTAAATTTACTACTAATACCCTATCAGGACTCCTGGCCTTGAGGTAAAGAAGACGAGAGCTCGTTCGAGAGAAGGAATAACAAAAACAAACTTCAGTGAGCCCTAATTTAATGCCATAAAGTTGATTTATTCTATGGACACCATTGGCTATCTTCTAGACGTTGGGGGAACACTGTGGAGGGACAATGTTGAAATTACCAAAGAAATGCAGGAGCAAATTTTTTGGAGGAAAAGTAAGCCCCCCTTGGGAAAGCAACATGACATGAATCCAATGAGCGCCCTCTATCTCTCTAACATTCTTAGGGAGAGAGGCGCACTCAATATCTACCCATTCTGGGATATTATAAAACTTCCTAAACTCAGACACTGATCTATTACCTATCTTTTTCATTTGTAAAACCTAAATTGCAAATTCAAAACTCAACAGAAAAAGCACAGAAAGAGAGCAAAGGGGACTTACGAGATGAAAGTTTGGCTTGGACGATGCAAGATCATAAACCCAGATGACGAGGGAGATTAAAAGCAAAGAAAATGAAGACCTGGAGAAGAGGGCACAACAACTCAAACTCGCAGAAGATGAGGGAACACTAAGAAGTTTAAAACGACAACTACGGAAAGCTACTCCAAATAACTTTTAAATGATCCTAATCATCGCGCACAGGACACGAAGCAACTGTCGCCTAAATCTGTTCTCAACTTTGGGAAGAGTTACACAATTTACAAGAGAGCCATTATGACAAATCATTTAAATTTATTAAGCCCAAATTATAGCCCAACAACTTTAGGGGCAATTGTGGGTACCCAGATTTGCCATCATGGGCCCAGACGAGTAGCCTAATAAAAATGGCCCAAAGTCCGAGCCCTTGGCACCTTAACTAAATTCAGTTATGACTTAGTCCTCTCCAAAAATCTCGTATAGAGATATTCTAGGAGATAAAGATGGACGTGGGGGAGTCCAACACCCCCATTCCCCGAAGATAAACATGTATATAATAAACCCTAAGCCTGGGGCAAAAGGCACACACTGTATTCTCTGTAAACGCTCCCCGAAGTATATAGAAATAATATTGACTGCACCACCGTGGACATAGGCATTGTTGTTGAACCACGTACATACTCTATTGTGTGATTGGCATTTTATGTTCTTTATTTTCTTTGGTGATTGAGCTTTTCATATTTATTTGTGTTGAATATAATTGTCACCACATGCCTATTTTGGTAAACACACACCAAAATGAAGACTTCTAACAACACTCCTATACGTTCAAACCCTTCCTCTCTTTTTTTCGGTCATTTCATTTCTACACCCCAAGAAAAACCCCCCTTCATCCATCCCTTTTTCTCTCCCCTCCCACACAACCTCCTCCTCCATCATTGCCCCCTCTAACTCTATCTCCCCCTCCCTCACTCTCGTGTCACACCCCGCCTAATTTTGGCGTCGGCCACCACCAAAACTAAGCCAGGCGTGAATAAATAAAATACCATTCTTAGCATGACACAGATATGAGACATAAATAAATCAGTCCATAAGATAAATAATCGAATCAACCTCAAATGATCATAAACCACTAAGCTATAAAATATCGATCACATGCTAACTTCGAAAATCCAATGTCCAATAATGATTAATTAAAATCTGAATAAAGATCCAACTCCGAATAACTGAAATAAACCCCATAAACAACTTTGGAACCGAATGGTCCAATAACACTCTAAAATGAGTCTCATAATGAAATACGACTGAAAAGAAAGTCTAAGCTAAAATAAAACAACAAAGTAAATCCGCTCCAGCTGTACATCCAAATGATAATCTCCAAAAATCTTATGGAGCTTCTCTAATTCTAATCCTGAAAAAGATTAGTCAACGCATGGGTCAGAGCTAAAGCCCAGTGCAAGAATACACATTGCTCCCCTCAAATAGGATCCTTGAATTCAGACAATAGCATTATACACAATAAATATCACAATAGAATATTTTAAATTAAATGGACTAATTTAAACGCGATAAATATAAACCACTAACTACCCGTAAAAATTCCATTTATAAAGGCACACCAATATGATTTTAAATTCCAAAGTCCCACGATGTTAATTTAATTAAATTAACTAGCTTTTATTATAACATCATTTTATTATGGCGGTACTCCCGCCTCGGGTGATTTCTCCACCAAAATACACATCCCCTCGTCAAAACGCCGACTGACCTGTTTAAACTTTTGGCCCTCGCTGATTGACAAGGTTCCACACACGACACGACATAAAACATCGGCTGGCCTGTTTAAACTGTCGGCCCTCGCTGATTATGTCGCCAATATATTTTAATACCTGACTTATTATCTTAGGTATTAGTTCTCAATTTCTCAATTCACAATTTATAAACACCCCACCCTTTAATCGATGTGAGATCCTCAAAATACCCCTTAATCCCACACCTAAGGGTCCCCAAGTTATCAATACGTCCTAACCTATGTATAGAAGGATTTTCTAACCTAGTATCATACCTAGACTAGCGTAACGACGATAAAGTAATAGAAATCATCCCACCCCCAACACAATAAAACCGTGATAATTTTCCCTCACTAGTCCCATTCCTAGAAGGCATTCTAAAATATAAGGAGAGCAATAATACCCAACAACCCGTCGTCACAATGATATTTAATAATACCAACAAGTCACACCAACAAGAATAATTAATCAACGTATAAAACTACGCATGATAGTCCAATTCAATTAAATCTTTAATTTAATTATCACAACGTCAACAATACCCAAATAATGTCATTTAATTATTTTAAATTAAATATGTCAAGTTTTCATCATATATACATCAAAAACCAAATTTTATTATCTCTACATGTATTACATGAGTTATACGCACCCAAAAATTATTTATTTTAAAACTAGGATTTTTCTACATGCAACCTACACCAATAAAACCCAAAATCACTCATGAATCCTACGTACCCAAAGGATTATGAATATTATTCAGATTAAAAGATTTTATGAAAACAGCCCCATAATTAGTGTCCACTTTTTCTAATTAAGTTACTAATTATTTCTAAGAAAACATGTAATTAAGTGTTTAGGCGACACTTAAAACGCATAATACTAAAGCAAAAGAATAGAGTATTCATGCCTGTAAAGATCGTGTTGAAAAAATCTGATTAGAAATCTGGATTCCTTGCGAAAAATTAGCAAAAGAGTGTTCTTGAACCAACTTGATTAAACTCCAATTAAGCCTCCCAAAACTTGTGACAAAAAGTTTGATAATGAAGAAGGTTGATGATTATGGGTGAGAGGAAAAATATTTGGAAGTGTTCTCTGGCGAAAAACCGGAGAAAAAGTGATAATGAGAAGTCCCCCTATGGATTAACAAGGTTATATAGTGATTAGGAGTCTTAATCCTACACAAATACTAAAAATAGCTTACTGCTCACGTTTTCTTGGAAGGTCGATTGATCTACTCTCAGGCATCGATCGATCGATCATGCCTAAAATCTGACAGTTCGCCAAAAAATTATAAGGGACAAAAATTATAAAATCAATATAAAATCCATTTTAACTCCGATTTTAATTCCGCTTGAAGTTTTATTCTTCTAAAATCATAATCAACATATTTAGCCAATTAAAATTATTAAATTTAAAATTTTATTTTTTTCTCAAAAATTCCAATTAATTAATAGAAATAGTTAATAAAAACACGGGATGTTACATACTTCCCCACTAGCAAAGAATTTCTTCCTCGAAATTAGATGAATCATACACATCAACACTTAAATCTCGCAAAAAAGAAAATAAGGCTCACATATGCCTACTCGTAGAATACCATAATTGGGCGCCCATACACCCAATCCTACGCGGACCTACCCCACGAATAATAAAATAATATATATTTCCTATATGCATACACATAACTATGAAAATAACGGCGTACATATTCTCTCACAACCCCCCACTCGATTCTATATCCGAAAGTCATCAAAATGTTAACGTCCTCAAATTAAATCTCAACATCAAAAATCGATACATACGATATCTAACATTTGTACTAAAATCTCCAAAATAATTATCGTCTCCAATATCCATTTTAAGGATCCTCACATTAAGCTTACTAATTCTAAACTCAATGCCTATGACGTTCTTAGCACAAAGGTTCACATCTCCAAGAAACACATCTAACACGTATGATAGACCCTCAACCTTAAGGAGTTCGAATCAATCAAAGAGAATCAAAGATTGGCAATGCGGAAGCTAAACGGACTCATAACCTACGAGACGTAAGACCATGCTCTGATACCATCTGTCACACCCCGCCTAATTCTGGCGCCGGCCGCCACCAAAATTAAGCGGGGCGTGAGTAAATAAAATACCATTCTTAGCATGAGACATATATGAGACATAAATATATCAGTTCGTAAGATAAATAATTGAATCAACATTAAATGATCATAAACAACTAAGCGACAAAAGATCGATTACATGCTAACTTCAAAAATCCAATCTCTAATAATGATTAATTAAAATCTGAATAAAGATCCTACTCCGAATAACTGAAATAAATCCCATAAACAACTTTGGTACCGAATGGCCCAATAACTCTCTAAAGTGAGTCTCATAATGAAATACGACTGAAAGGAAAGTCTAAGATAAAATAAAACAACAAAGTAAATCCGCTCCAGCCGCACCTCCAAATGATAATCTCCAAAAATCTTATGCAGCTTCTCCAATTCTATTCCTGAAAAAGATTAGTCAACGCATGGGTCAGAGCCAAAGCCCCGTGCAAGAATACACAATACTCCCCTAAAATAGGATCCTTGAATCTAGACAATAGCATTATACGTAACAAATATCACAATAGAATATTTTAAATTAAACGGACGAATTTAAACGCGATAAATAAAATCACTAACTACCCGTAAAAATTCCATTTATAAAGGCACACCAATATGATTTTAAATTCCCAAGTCCCACGATGTTAATTTAATTAAATTAACCAGCTTTTATTATAACCTCATTTTATTATGGTTGTCCTCCCGCCTTGGGTGATTTCTCCATCAAAATACACACGCCCTCGTCAAAACGCCGGTTTGCCTGTTTAAACTGTTGGCCCTCGCTGATTGATAAGGTTCCGCACATGACACGACATAAAATGCCGATTGGACCGTTTAAACTGTCGACGCTCGCTGATTATGTCGCCAATATATTTTAATACCCGTCTTATTATCTTAGGTATTAGTTCTCAATTTCTCAATTCACAATTTATAAACACCCCACCCTTTAATCGATGTGAGATCTTCAAAATACCCCTTAGTCCCATACCTAAGGGTCTCCAAGTTATCAATACGTCCTAACCTATGTATAAAATGATTTTCTAACCTAAATCATAACCTAGTATCATAGCTAGACTAGCGTAACGACGATAAAGTAATAAAAATCATCCCATCCCCAACACAATAAAACCATGATAATTTTCCCTCACTAGTGCCATTCCTAGAAGGCATTCTAAAACATAGGGAGAGAAATAATACATAACAACCCATCGTCACAATGATATTTAATAATACCAACAAGTCACACCAACAAGAATAATTAATCAACGTATAAAACTATGCATGATAGTCCAATTCAATTAAATCTTTAATTTAATTATCACAACGTCAACAATACCCAAATAATCTTATTTAATTATTTTAAATTAAATACCAAGTTTTCATCATATATACATCAAAAATTAAATTTCATTATCTCTACATGTATTACATGAGTTATACGCACCCAAAAATTATTTATTTTAAAACTAGGATTTTTCTACATGCAACCTACACTAATAAAACCCAAAATCACTCATGAATCCTACGTACCCAAAGGGTTATGAATATTATTCAGATTAAAAGATTTTATGAAAACAGCCCCATAATTAGTGTCCACTTTTTCTAATTAAGTTACTATTTATTTCTAAGAAAACATGTAATTAAGTGTTTAGGCGACACCTAAAGCACATAATACTAAAGGAAAAGAATAGATTATTCATGCTTTTAAAGATCATGTTGAAAATCTGATTAGAAATCTATATTCCTTGAGAAAAATTAGAAAAAGAGTGTTTTTGAACCAACTTGATTAAACCCCAATTAAGCCTCCCAAAACAACAAAATAAATGCTTAATGGGGGTTTAATCCAGTTGGTTCAATAACACTCTTTTGCTGATATAACCAAAATATGTCTTTGTGATTCAGGTGAAATACCTTATTCTAGTTATCTGGCGTTGGTGTTTTAAATGTAATCGAGGTGCTCGGTGCATAGTTTGGAAATGACTATGGTAAAATATGAAATGACCATTTCATTTACATTCCAATCCATTCAATTCTTTCGAAATGTAATGCTTATTTTGTTTATTTTATTTTAAAATGATATCACTCAAGGCAATCTTCGTCTGTTTTTAATAAGTTTGTCTACATATTATGGATTTCTATTACATTAAAAATCATATTTTTGACTCACCTATTACTCACTGATGTAGTATGGAAATCAAGTGTTCTTTCATAACCTCTTATTTGTCCACTCAATTATGTTTTGACAATACTGTTAAATATTTAAACTACGTGGATGTTTTCAAGGAGGTTTATCCTTAGACTCATATTGTTGACACCATTGGATAAATATTAATGTACTTTATACTATTAAATCTTAAGGCTTTAAGTGCACCGAGCAATCCACATTATACTCGCGGGATGAGAATCATTTCGGGCACTTGCTCTTTGTAGCCTCTCACTGCTGAATTTTAAAATTTAGTGATGAAAAAGATGTTGGTGCAGAATGGTCAACTCACATGGTATGTCATTAGTTCATTGATTTTAACAGCCATTAACTACATTGTGTTGCTGAGCAACGATGTTTTTCTAGCATCCCACGGGAGAACAAAGAGACCGTTGAAATGAAGTTCAAGGAGGTTATGACATTTTACATGGCCATAAAGTTTGAAAGAAAGAACGAGTGATGCAAATTTCAAGATATGTACATTGACTACTACATTTACGTAGAAATGAATTTGGATTTAATCAATAATTCATAGATCGTCAAAATAAAATATACCGAAAAGTGGTTTAGTCATCTAAAACTTTTAAGTTTCAACTGTTCATATGAAGTAATTTGTATCCAATATTTGTCAATGTTAAGTTTCTTCAGTTATTAACATTGCATTTTACCAGTTCTAAACAGTAACATATTATTTTGAACAATTCGATTTATTGTAATAAATGATCAAATACCTGATATATATATATATATATAGAGAGAGAGAGAGAGAGAGAGAGAGAGTAAGTTGTGTGAGAACTAGACATAATGATTTAGTTTTCTTTAGGGGTCCTCTTTCATCTTTCACAAAATTAACTGATCTCATCATATTTATAAACTATAACTAAAATGTTCTTAACCAAACATATAAAATTCTATACATACAAGTGATGATTGTTAGATATTATGTGAATACCCATCTTAACCTAATCAACAACCAAAATAATGGTAATGTACTCTTCCCCCTCTACACATTGACAAAACCTTCCACCCATGCCTCTTGGTTAATAACATGCTCATAGGATACTCATGTAGAGGAAGCCCATGGTTCCTTGTTATGCAGTCCGGAATATGGGATTTATAACTCGTTCAATATATCCTAAGCATGAAAGGCATCAAAATTATCCGTTATATATAAATTTGTCAGTAGTGAATCCCTCCTAAAATCCCCCCACCAAGCATCGTAATTGAAATTCGTGTCTACTAATCGATGGTTTTGTCCATTGGTTAGGATAACGGTGGTTTATGAAATTCTATAGTCACATGTGTTCTCATGATTTTCCAATTATGGCGAAGATGAGAAAATTAGATACCCAACATGTTGACGCCGTCTTTGATCCTCCAAGTACCACACGTTAATACGTACCCCATAGCACAACCACTTGTTTCCCGATGAGGATGTGAGAACCTAACCAATGACAATTGTATATGATGAAATTAAATTAATATAGTTAAGATGATTAAATTTAATATATTATGGGGTAAATTAGTATATGAATTATAATCAAATTTACTTATAGAATATGAGTGAATCCATTGATAGTTCTTAGAAAATATGGCTTCCCTCCATCCGTGCTTCATTTACAATCGATTTGAAAACTAGTATATGGGTGGTCCATAATATCCTCACCCTAATCATATCGATCCAATACCCCTAAGCCAATAAAAGGGGCAAGCTAGGCCACGCGGATACCATTATTGTTAGTTGTTAAGAAAAATTTACCCAAAGAGAAAACTATAAATGATTACAAGTACCCTATCATATCCTTGTGTCCCCTCCATCAAATATTTAAACTACCTTACATATGTCAACTCTTGAGAAAGTATCTGCTTAGGTATCTAAGTCAAATTAATTAATTTCTTAATTAATTACGCATCAATAAATAAATTCATGTTATTAATAGAATATTTTTTTATTTTACCGAATAAAACTAATTAAGTATAATTAGCCCATGGGTGATGAAATAAACAATAAAACAATATAAAGAAATCACACACAAGAAACATTGAATTCGAAGTGAAAAACCTCTTGGGAAAAACCATTATCTCACCCACACCAATAAGTCCACCAATACCAATAATGTTTACGTCTTATGGACATGTAGGCATAACCTATATGTAAGACTACGATAACCTTTGTGAAGTCCCAACATTTGTGCTCTATTCCGATGCCTTTGCTCATACTAGCGATATATTGGATCCATCTTGAACAACCCTTAGGCCTCGGTATCCACTGATCTTTGACTGATGCAATCTACCCATGACTAGAACACGTGTTATTCAACCCACGTGATTTCTCATTTTTAAATTTTTTTGAGTTGTAAGACCTTTAAATATTTGTAAATCGAAACCTTACTTTGAATGCATTAAAAATGGGAATAGACTTTCATAGAGAAATATCTCTCAAAACCAATTAGGACTTTCTAAAAACTTGGTCTACATAATCTCAATAATAGTGTTTCATAAGTCTTTATACACATCTTGTTTGAGAATAAATAACGTATATTTCCCAAGTAAAGCTGCCATATTTTAAACTAGGGAATATTTCATTTGAACGAGATCTTTGTACGAGGGGACCTCGTGTGAAGCTGCTATCTTACAAAGTGTTTTAAAAGACATCGTAAGAAATTTTCCTCTCATGAGGGGAACTCGTGAGAAGTTCATTTTCCTATCAGGTGTTTTGGAACCATTTTAATGTTTCTCACGAAGTTGGTTTCACATGAGGGTTATGACGTTGGAATGAAAACCAGTTTTTATACCATTTATAAAATTTGTAGTTTTATAAAGTAAACCTTTTCTTTTTATAAACATGATATTGTACCCATCATTTCTTACTTTAATAATAAAATTAACGAAATAAAAAATCGTAATTGCTTAACAAACCTTCGATAGTTATAAATTATTTGGTCTGGTAGATCTTTGTCACGATGCTTTGTGTTTAGCTTCAATGATGTTCATTACAAATTAAGAGACAACACACAATTATAACATTGATATTTTGTTGCAAAATAAAGCCCAAACCCAAAAATAAGATTAGTATAAAATATTATCCTTAAAAGTATCACCTTGAACTATTCCTAGACAAAACAAAAAACCTGGAAAATATCAAAAGAATATGAAGTAAATCCTATACATCGATCTACCCATCCATAAATTCTGCAAGACAAACTCAATACTTTTTTACCACTTTTCGATTTAATTTCAAAACTCAAGATCATAAGCCTTGTAAGTTTTACACGCTTAAACATATACCCGTCACTCATAAAAGATATATGAGAAAATAATAAAATACGAGAAATAAAATAAATACAATGCAGGCATACTACACTATTTCCTATAGACTCCCCCGAATCCAGAATCTCTCCCCCTTTTTGTGTTGAATAGACATGGGGGAATTTATGCCTTCCCAATGTCATCTACTCCATCATGCATATATCACCACCATCAAATTCATCGGATCTTGTAATGACATCTGCTCCATTCATATCTCGGGCATATCTCTTCTAGTACCAATCCAATAACTTTTACTCCTCTCAATTTTCTCTCAACTACTTCTTCTCCAGCATTACCATGAACTTTTGTTGCATCCGGGTAGTAATCCTAGCTTGCTGCAATAGTAAATATGTTCGGTCGATATGTTGAGTGAGATACTCCTATAAAGATCTAGGCAGATTTGCAAACTAATCTGCAACATAAATATCATGTGGCTATAGTTACGGATGGATACCAGGTATTGGGGATGAGGTACTAGATATCACAGTCTGAGCAGAAGGATCATGCTAATGCTCAATCACTGTAATGCCGTCCTCCTTAATAATTGGAGGATTAAAAACATGTGCATTATTAGGAAAATGAGAATCTGACTAATGAATGGTGGTTGAATCTATACTAGATAGATAATCCAGGGTGCACTTACCAGGCATAGGAGGTACATCGACGGTCACCATAATGGTGGTCAATAGGAGCTCATATAGAAGGGACACATGTAATCTAGTATTTCCATCATTACGGATGGAGGCAATATGTCTCCACATAACAAAAGGCATATATATTATCCTAAGTGTACTCACCAGATATAAGAGCACCGTCAACAGTGATCATGATGATGGTGAATAGAATCCTATAAGGAATGGACACAATCATTATGGATGGAGGGTATGCATCTCCAAATAACAAAAGGGGTATTAATGGATTGTTCGGATTTGATGGCATATAGAAAATGAAGGTGATGAGCGCTATAAGTATTGTGCTCGATGATGGGACAAAAATGATAGCTAAATTTTTTGTTAAGTATACGTTAGTACGAGTAAAGGTAGCAACTCTTGGGTGACTTATTATTCTAAAAATAAATAAGATTGAAAGGGATAGCCAGCATTGACTTGGTTGGGGGTCTTAGGGATAGTTAGGATAAAGTACTCTAGGAATCTCGAAAAGACCTATGATAATGTCAGGGGAAACAAAAACCTCCATGCACTTATTGGTAAAGATTATAAAATTCCTATCTACCCTAGGATATAAGCAAAACTCCTTCACCATGTCCATAATCGTTATCCCGCACACGGACATGATAGGCTCCCACGAACTACCCCCAAATAATCAAGTAACAATGCATTATCGACATCTAACAGATGTTAAGTCATACTATTTTGTTAATCACAAATTCGAATATGAATAGCAAGGTTACATCATGAATAAAACAGTTTTGACATGAATCCAGGATGTTTATCTTCATGCAATCACAGAATCGAAAATTCCTTAGAATTACGATTTAAAAACTGACCTTTGTCCATCGTTATTGAACGGATTAAAGTGACTTGAATGCTCCTTTTCCTTTCTTAAACGGTACGGAATGAGAAAAAAAATGGATTTCGAATTTTCTCTCCCTCCTTAGAAACAGTGTGTATTGAGATGACTCTAGATGGTGTAGAGGTCTTTATTTATAAGGGGAAGAGGGCCGGAAACCTAGCAGAGGTAGGACTCTTTCCAAGTCTCCCACTAATGCCACTAACCATCATGTGACTAACGGATAAGGTTTACCCAAATCTTTTAATATCTTTATTTATCACATTCCTAATTAATTATCTGATATTTATCAAGACCACAATGATGGGAAATTCGGAATTTAATAAAATTGAAATTAAATAATTAATTTCATTACTTGACATTAATTTCCAACAGTCTCCCACTTGGTCTTAATAATTCGTATAATTAAATTAGGTATCATAAGGTGCACAATTATTGATAAATTCAGTTTGCTAAATCAAATGATTCACGGATGCGAGTCATGGCGGTTCCATGTTATTCAAGAGCATGGTTCCTTCCATGTACCATAACACCAATGTTTCATTCAACTGAGCCTTTAATATTGGGTATCATAATGGCCTCATAATGTCCTTTTCAATAAGGACTATTTCTGTCAACAATATTTCATAATTATATGCATGCTTTCTCAAAAGACATAAATAATAGAAATCAGAAACACTTTTATTGAATTCAAGTAATGGTGTCAAACAACTAAGCTAAAATAGTAATCATAGTCTAACTAATTGAGACCCATATCTTTGACATGTTCCATAAAGGTCTACGGAGATAGTCCTTTCGTAAGAGGATCTGCTATGTTATCACGCGTACTGATGTGATCAATTGACACTCTTTGTTTCTGAACTTCTTCTTTAACTGATAGGTATTTCATCTCAATATGCTTAGCAGCCTTAGTATACCTATCGTTCTTCGAGAAGAAGACTGCTGCGACATTATCACGGTGAATTTTTAGCGGCTTAGATATTGAATCCATAATTCTAAGTCCCGAAATAAAGTTTCGCAGCCATAATCCATGATTTGTAGCTTCGAAGCAAGCTACGTATTCAGCCTCCATAGTAGATGATGCAATGACACTTTTCTTAGAACTTTTCCATGAAATGGCTCCTCCAGCCATAAGGAAGATATAACCCGAAGTGCTCTTCCTACTGTCAAGGCATCCCCCAAAATCTGAGTCTGAATAACCAATAACCTCAAGGTGATCAGTCTTCCGATATGTGAGCATGTAATCATTGGTCCCTTGCAGGTACCTCAACACTTTCTTTGCAGCTTTCCAATGGTAAATCCCCGAATTACTTTGATATCTGCCTAGCATTCCAATGGCAAAACTGATGTCCAGTCTAGTGCAAACTTGTGCATACAACAAGCTCCCTACGAGCGAAGCATAAGGCATGCCTTTCATGTGCTCCCTTTCTAAATCACTTCCAGGGCATTGACTTAAGCTGAACTTATCCCCTTTCTGAAGTGGAACATTAACGGGATTGCAACTTTGCAGGCTAAATCTTTCTAAAACTTTATTAATGTAAGCTTTCTGAGACAGCCCCAACGTTCCTCGTGATACATCTCGAGATATTTCTATCACGATCACGAAGGATGCCTCACCTAAATCTTTCATTTCAAAGTTTTTAGAAAGGTACTTCTTGGTTTCACTTAATAAACCAAGATCACTGCTGGCGATACGTAAGTCATCAACATATAGTACTGAAAACATAAACTTACTCCCACTGATCTTCAGGTATATACACCGATCAACAGTGTTTTCCTTAAACCCAAAGGAAGTAATGGTATCGTGAAACTTAATGTACCATTGACGAGAAGCTTGATTTAGACCATATATTGGCTTCTTTAACATACAGACCATGTTTTCTTTTCCTTCCTTTATGAAGCCTCGTGGCTGTTCCATGTAGACTTCTTCTTCTAAACTCCCATTTAGAAAAGCTGTTTTTACGTCCATTTGGTGTAACTCCAAATCATAATGAGACACCAACGCTAATATGATTCTTAGTGAGTACTTCTTCGAAACTGGAGAGAAGGTCTCATTATAATCAATGCCTTCTCGTTGATTAAAACCTTTGGCAAAAAGTCTAGCTTTATGTCGTTCGATATTGCCTTGTGAGTCAAGTTTGGTCTTAAAGATCCACTTGCACCCAACTCGTTTTTGTCCTTCTGGCAATTCGACCAACTCCCAAACTTTATTGTCATTCATAGATTTTATTTCTTCATTCATGGCATTAACCCATTTATCTGAATCATCACTGTTTACAGCCTTTTCATAAGAAACTAGATCATTAATATCCCCTATGTTAAATTCGGTCTCTTGAAAGTATACCACATAATCATCCGGAATTACTGATCTCCTTTCTCTTTGATATATTCTTAATGGTACTTCCTGTGGTGCTTCAAAGCTTTCATCGGTTACAGTCTCATTATGTGGATGTTCAGTTGGTTGATCATTCACTTGTTTATTGTTATTAATTGGGTCATTGACCGGGGCAATAACTGCATTAGGAACAATAGGTATGTTATGAACTCTGGGTATAGGAATTTGTACCCTGACTTTTTGAATGATTACCTCCCTCTCTTTTATACTCCCACTTACTTCACCTTCTTCAATGAATTTAGCATTTCCAGTTTCTATGATTCTAGTTGTATGATTTGGACAGTAGAATCTATATCCCTTCGACTTTTCTGGATACCCGATGAAATGACAAGATAATGTCCGAGGATCTAATTTCTTTTCATGAGGGTTATAGATTCTAGGTTCTGCTGGGCAGCCCCACACACGTAAATACCTTAAATAGGGTTTCCATCCTTTCCACAGTTCAAAAGGGGTTTTTGAAACTGACTTACTAGGAACCCTATTTAAGATGTGTACAGCGGTCCTTAATGCATGTGTCCAAAAAAAATGTAGGCAATTGTGTCCTACTTATCATACTCCTAACCATTTCTATAAGGTTACGATTACGCCTTTCAGCTACACCATTCTGCCAAAGTGATCCTGGCATTGTGTATTGGGCGCAAATACCTAATTTCTCAAGAAGTTTAGCAAATGGTCCTGGGCGTTGCCCTGACTTATCATATCTACCATAATATTCACCACCTCTGTCAAACCTAATAATTTTCACCTTCTTGCCTAGTTGCCTCTCAACCTCATTAATGTATATTTCAACGACGTTCACAGACTGAGATTTATCATGCAACATGTACAAAATGCAATAATGTGAAAAATCATCTATAAAGGTGATGAAGTATTTCTCTCCACCAATTGATGGAATATCAAAAGGTCCACATATGTCTGTATGTATTATTTCAAGTAGCTGGGTGCTTCTTGTGGCTCCTTTCTTTGTATGTTTGGTCTGTTTTCCTTTAATACAGTCCACACATACATCATAATTGGCCCAATCCAGGTTATGGAGTATTCCATCTTTAATGAGCCTTTCAATTCTCGGCCTGGATATGTGCCCTAATCTTTTATGCCACAAATAAGCAGATTTTTCATCATCAAGTGTACGTTTCGTACCAACATTAGGATGCAGGGTCACAAGGGTTTTAGAAAAATTATTTTCAAGATTCAATCGATATAAACCATCTAATAAAAATCCCGAACCAACATTATTAGAATTTTTAATCAAACCAAAACCATTGTTCTTAAATTCAATTGCAAAACCTTCTAAAGCGAGTTTAGAAACAGAAATTAAATTCCTAAAAACTGAGGGAACATAAAAGGTTTCTTCCAAATCTAAAATAAATCAAGTGCCTAAAATCAGGCGAAAGACTCCAATAGCTTCTATTTTAGCCTTTGCCTTATTGCCCATGTAGAGAAAATGCTCATTTGGATTTGTTTTGCGGATCGAAAAGAAGCCCTGCATCGAATTAGAAACATGACACATAGAAATAGAATCAATCCACCAAGTGTTAGAAGGAACATTAATAAAGTTTGATTCGAAACAAACAAAAATAAAGGGTTTACCCTTTTTCTCAAACCAGGCCTTTCGTTTATGACAATCCTTCTGGAAATGGCCCTTATTTTTACAGAAGTGACACTTGTCGTTCTTTTCCTTCTTCACAGCAGCAGTTGATGGTTTAGCTTGATGAGACGGCCTAGGACCTTTCTTAATTCCCTTGCCGAACTTCTTCTTAAAACCAACTCCTTTGACTGTAAGATTTGCCACCTGTCCCTTAGTTACATGGCCATTCTGTTTCTTAAGCCTTCCTTCCTCCTGTACCAACATGCTTTGCAAATTATTTACATTCCACTTATCTTTTATAGTGTTGTAATTGATTTGGAAAGGCCCATACTCAAGAGGTACGAAGTTTAGGACAAATTGGACGAGAAAAGACTCGTCCACTGTCATGCCCAAAACTCTAAGTCTAGCAGCCAGATTGGTCATTTCTATAATGTGCTCATTCATGGTTCGAGTACCATCGAACCTCATAGTGGTCAGGTCAGCCATTAGTTTCCCAATAAGGGATTTCTCAGCAGTGCGAAAGCGTTCCTTAATGTTGTTCAAATACTCTTTCGCTTTCTTAGTTTCAGGTAGGGAGGTCTTAATGTTAGCAGCAACACACATTCACATAAACATTAGGGCCAACCTATTGGATCGAGACCATGATTCATGGACAGTAATTTCATCCTTGCTACTGGTATCAGTAATAGCAGCGGGTTCATCACACATAATTGCCATGTCCAGGTCAAGAACCCCTAGGCTGAACTCAATTTGCTCATTCCATTCAGAAAAATTAGTTCCATCAAATTTGGAATAGGACTGAGCTTGCGAATACAGGTTAAGGGGAACTGCAATTAATAACAATGTTCACAGATTAAATTTTCACACACAACAAAAATTGCAAGGGTCGAATATTGAATTGTTGACTAAAATTTTGGCATATTTCATTTACATTCTGAATATCACGGAATCTGTGTTAATCATCACATAATATTCAGATTGTAAAGATATATTACCCTATAATACATTTATCATGGTCCCATAATTTTGGCATCTATGTTTGTTGCCTAATTCATTTAATACCATGATAATGGACTTAATGTCAACTATTCTGTTTTTACAAAACTAGTTCTAATGTTGTTCAATTCAGATATTTGCATGTGTTGCGCCTCAATCCAATTTTATAACTAACATTAGAATAAGTCTTTAATGAATGTAAGTATATTATTCGTACATGCAGTCCCAGCCTGTGTTTGGCCTTTGACTTAACTCAAATGAATAATTATTTACATGTCTTAACTTAAATATAGTTAATCATGCATTAATATTAACTATAATATGTAATTTATCAGTAATTACAAAGATACCAATAGTAGCTCGAATGCTTCAAAAACATAATTGCCCATGTATAAAAACACGTAATACATGAATTTTGCCAAAAATGTCAAAAATGATTTTTCATCATATAATTTCAGTAAAACATGCCAGTAAACCAAAACCTTTTGCGGAACGTCAATATCAATTTTCTGTAAAGAGTTATAAGCCTCGAGATTCTTTCCTAAAATGGCAAAAATGAGGTTTTGAGGGCCTTAACTGACTCGGATTGCCGAAAAACATATTACATCACGGCCAAAGGCCGTGAAATTCGATCGTTGGCTCGTTTCCACTCAACCTACTAAGTTTCAAGTCAATCGGACACCAAAAATTTCAAAAAAATCTATTCACTGCGCCAAAAAAAAAATTCTTTCGAAATCTGTTTTGCATCAAATCGCAGTTTTCACATAATTAATCTTAAAAACAGTTTCGTTTTCTTATCATGATTAATAAAAGTGTTTTCCAGAACGCTTACACAACTTGAAACAATAAAATCACGCTAACGGCACATTAGGGTTCTTAATAACACGAAAAGGGGTTGAACAATTATGGGACAGTTATTATAGGATAAGGACTGTATACAACAATATGGTTCTTAATATCATACATGACATAAATTCGTATTATCATATGCATGATTACCAGATTTATCAAAATTTCCAGATTTCCAGAAAATAAAATTTTCAGATTTCCAGATTTACCAAAATTTTCAGATTTCTAGATTAATTTTTTTTTTCTAGATTTCCAGATTTTTAAAAGATCATTAACGAAAAACATGAGATTATAAACCGATGGCTCTGATACCACATGTTAAGTCATACTGTTTTGTTAATCACAAATTCGAATATGAATTGTAAGGTTACATCATGAATAAAACAGTTTTGACATGAATATAGGATGTTTATCTTCATGCAATCACAGAATCGAAAATTCCTTAGAAATACGATTTAAAAACTGACCTTTGTCCATCGTGATTGAACGGATTAAAGTGACTTGAATGATCCTTTTCCTTTCTTAAACGGTCCGGAATGAGAAAAAAAAATGGATTTCGGATTTTCTCTCCCTCCTTAGAAACAATGTGTATTGAGATGACTCTAGATGGTGTCGAGGTCTCTATTTATAAGGGGAATAGGGCCGGAAACCTAGCAGAGGTGGGACTCTTTCCAAGTCTCCCACTAATGCCACTAACCATCACGTGACTAACGGATAAGGTTTACCCAAATCTTTTAATATCTTTATTTATCACATTCCTAATTAATTATCTGATATTTATGAAGACCACAATTATGGGAAATTCGAAATTTAATAAAATTGAAATTAAATAATTAATTTCATTACTTGACATTAATTTCCAACAACAGAAACACCAATCATTGACTACTCGCATCCAGTAATACCAGATATCAATGTAACACAGATATGGGGGTGGAGGAACCTCTTTGTCTTCTTTCCTATAGAGAAGAGAAAAATGAGAAATATAAGGGAATGATTATATGGAAATATTTAAGAACTTAAAGCCTTCAACCAAATCAACCCAGTCAACTAAACCACTAAACACCAATAATATAAGCCTATCAATCGATATCTACACAAAAATCCAACCACTAACACATAGCCAATGACCCAACATCATGAGAATGAAAAACTGAAATTGGATAACTATATTAGCTAAGAAAAACAAATCTTTTGTGATTTTATCTTTTAAACCAAAAATATATACATATATAGCAAAAATTGAAAATACGATTTCAAAATATATGTATAAATACCTCAAAAATGATATATGTAAATATAAAAGTCCTAAATATCACACACACACACACACACACACACACACACACACACACACATATATATATATATATATATATATATATATATATATATATATATATATATATATATATATATATATATATATATAACATATGAATGGGCAAAGTTATCATAGAAAACTGACAAAAATATTCCCTAAAACTAAGAATAGATGATGGAATCTCGATCCAAATGGTTTAAAACCCCAAAATCCAAAAAATCCACTCTCCGCTCAACAAAAATGTGCATAAATGGAGTTTTAGAAGGCCAGTTCATGCAAAAATGGAGAATGTGGTTTTTTGGGGGGCTTAAACTGGAAAATATAAGTTCTCGTTCGAAGCGTAATTGGCTTTATGCGAATGAGCTCTCATTCAAGCCAAAGTGTCCTCATTCGAACAAAAAGAAATCTTATCTCATTATAAAAAAGGAACTAGGAACCCCTAAACACTACCACAAATAGAAAGAAAAAAGAAACATAAGTAATTATATGTCCCAAATGAAGTTAAATACGAAAACCCCACATGTGTAACCTAAATGGAATGGTAATGGTCTTAAAAACCCTAAAATAGTGAATCCCACAAAAAATTCATACAAAGTCGAAATCTAACCAATAGATAAATCAATTACATGAGTAGATCATACCGAACAAAGGTGAATTATTTTGGGTTTACGTCGATAACGACCTAAAATTAATCGTGTACGTTAAGCAGTCCAATAAGGATAAAACAAATAACACACTCGATTAGAGCATGCAAATCTAATGATCTTTAACTTATATCTTCCTCAAATTTGTGTTTTTTGTATTTTTCATTTTTTATTCACTTATGTGTATCCCTTTTCATAAATATTATAATTTTACTCTCATTTATACAAATTAAACTATGTATTTTACGAGCGATGCTATCACCCCTTTTGTTATCTCTAACCATTGTTTCCCACATTTTTTATTATTACATATGCAATAGTTCTTACAAGCACAATTGAAATATATAGAAAGGAATATATAACTAGATTTAGTGAAAATTCATAACATGGAATGCGTGTTCGATCGTGGAATGCATGTTCGATCATGAATGATAATATACCCTATTATATCTCATGCATAAGTTTATGCGATATGGTAAAGATTATAACATGACTGGTGTAGGTTATTCATAATTTAACTCCAAAGTTAATAATAATGAAAAGTAAATTATAAACTCACATTATCGTCTATAAAACCTATAAAAAAGGAAAATAGGTTACACGACGTTGTTCACATATCCTCTATCATCGAGCTCGAACCAAACCACAAAAATCACACAAAAATCTTTTGGGCTTTTTCTGATTTTATAAAGAAAAAAATATTTTTGTTTTTTTCTCAAATTTTTTAAAAACAAAAATCTTTCTGTATATTTGGAAAAATATGTAAATAAACAAAATTATAGTTAACTCGAGGAAAGATTCAACATGATGAGACCTAAATAACAAATCATTTCCTATAGGTGGTGAAGATGACTCACTGGTAAGGGTTAGACAGATGAGTATCGTAACCCTCATCCACGTCGCTACCTACATTATCCTTCCTCCTATTTCTCCTATTATTCTTCTTGCCTTGAGCTCTAGTGATGGAAACATCCATTCTTTTAATTTTTTCCATGAGCATTTGAATGTTCAAACCATCTATTCAATATGTTCTTGGAGCTCATAAAAGTCTTCTTTTAAATATGGAGGAACATACCCACTTGGCTCTAGTCAGTGGAAATAATCGCTAAGGTGACCATTTTTTTGGAATAGGTACAAAAATACGGTTGTAGATGATCCACTTTCTTTATCTCGGGAGATATTCATGGTGGGGTTGTAGGTGTCTTAGTTAAGATGGTGCGAGGAGCATCTTCCATAACTTTGAGGTAAACTTTCTCCTTGTTAGACTTTTCGAAGTATTTTTTAAGCTTATCATTTTATCCCTCTTGAATGTGATAACTCGAGGACTCAAGGCATTTTGTCTTCATGGAAGACACCTTTTTATGTAAAAGCTCAATCTCTTTCCCCATCCTTTTACTTCTCTATGAGAGTAGCTTCTCGGGACTTCAACTTAACCATGAGTGCCTCATTCTCCTTCGTGACACATAACTGACTATCACACCTCTTAAGATTTGAAGTAATCTTATCATTAATTTGCACTATTTTGAGGGATAACTCATGAAACCTGTCATACTTCTATTGAAGTTGTTATTTTCCCTCAACAACACAAACCTCTCCCTATTTTTCTAAATCTCTATCAGATTTGGATTCAACACCATATTCTTTGACCTTATATTTCATAAGTAAGGTAGAAGGACTAGATGTATCCTCAATGGCGGTGACTACGGTAAAGTGGTGTTTAATAAGTGACTCATACCTTAAGTCTGAGTCACTGTCGCTAAGGGTGTCATTCATAGCCTTGTTCTCATTATATATCTTTTTTATCCTCATTGCACACTCATGTGACATATTCCTAAAACATTGCCATTCTTTAACTTCTCAATTTTTTAGACTTACTGACTTTGAGACTTACGGTCACTCTATTTATGCACTCGTGATTAATTTTTAATATTTATATCTAACAACATTATCCTAAGTTACGAGCTTAGACTCATACCTAGGATAATAATACATTCTTTGTATGTTAATTGATTTCCTTTCTTAGTAATGAAAAATTATATTTGAATCTTATTCTTTCTCTTTTAAAAGTTATTAAATATTCAAACCACTTTTTAATACATATATTTACTATTACAAGGCTATAACCTATTGCAAAATTTAAGATAGAACCTATACCTTCGTTCCTCTCTCCAAAACCATATCCGGTGTGCACAATCTTATATCCTACATAATACTATCCTACAATGCCACTAAAACCTCCCCTGTATATATATATATATATATATATATATATATATATTATCTCAACTACGAAAATTTATTGATATAATTTACCCATTTGTTCTCCAAATTGTAATTTAGTTCATTTCTTATCCTTCATTTATAATATAGGTTGTTGATGGTCTAACGAAATTACAAGTTTTCGCAAGCTTTTACTATATTTTTCATACATACACCATTTCAGTATACCTAATATCACAAATATTTTGGTGTAAAAGTTTAATTTTTAAAAACTTGGGTGTGCTACTTCTCTACACCCAACCCCCCACATAAATGCTCCACTATCCGTAACCTTGAAAGAACTCATCCCTATGACATGTAAGTAATACAATCAAAACATCTATATATTTATGAGTTTTTCTATAGTGACACAAGTAGTAGATACAATGACATGGCATTTGCTAAACGATAAAAATGATAGCTTTCCCTTGACTTAACAAAAATAAAAGTAATAAAAAAAATGGCTCTAGACGCTCTAAATAAATATAAGACCCAACAGATCATTTCTCCTAAAAGACCACTGATGGCAAAACAAAATGAAACTTTTTGTTTTTATATATGTTGATCTTAGATTATAAAATGCAGTTTTTGTAAACATAAATTAAAGAACATATAAATAACAGTTTTATATGGATATATAAATTTAACATATGAATATCCAATTCTATATATTATTTTTTCTTTAATAATACAAACATTATGTATTATAGATTTAACCTCGGGATCTTAGATCAACATGATTATCACATACAATTTTATGAGGAATACAAAATGATATTATAATGACATACCTCCATCTTGTCACAAATGGAAAGATTGATGGATCAGTTGACCTTAGCGATGTCTGATCGGGATGAATTTTGGATCACGACTTCCTCTTGTATACGAAAAGAACATACTCTAATTCCAGTATGTTTCAATGGTTGAATCTTCTTTTATTGACAAAATAGAATTCCGAAAATAAACACAAATTTGAGTCTTTGGATTCCTCTCCGTTATCTTATAATTACTTTATGTTGTCTTTTCATGTGTCTGAATGATGGAAATCAGTCACTTATTTATAGGTAGAGACAAGACCCAAATCTACAATAATCACTTAATCTTAATCGTCCATCAAGGTAGATAATCAAGAGTCATTTTGACTCTTGGTATTTGAAGTACCCTTTAGTTAACCAAAGTGACTCTTTGATTTAATTTAATTATGGATCATATTATGTAGAATTATTCTTTAAAATAATTCTAACATTCTCCCACTTGGTCGATAATTATCATAAGGCGCAATAATCTTTGAGTCATCCTTAAATGATTTTTTTCATAAACATCTTAATCAAAAAAACTATTAATGCGAGTTGTGGCGCTCACATACTAATTCAAGAGCATGGTCGCTTTCATATACCACAATATTAACAATTCATCTAACAAGGTCTAAAATTGGGTTATTCAATAATGGTCCAATAATGTCTTATATAAAAGACTATTTTTGTCACATTCATCAATTCACATGTATATAAACTTATATTGCAAGACATAAATTGAAATGTTCTGAATACACTTTAATCGATATGAAGTATAGTGCCAAAGTACAAGCACCAAATAATCCACTAACACTTATACTTAATTGGCTACACGCAAGATTCATATCTTAAGAAGGTTTCATGAATGTTTTTTGACGATAGCCCGTTTATTAGTGGATATGCTATGTTAGCAATTATATTAATGTGTTCAACTGACATTTGTTGTTTTTGAATTTCTTCATTCATATATAGGTATTATATTCTAACGTGCCTAGGTTCTTTAAAACACCTATCAGTTCTTCATAGCGAAGAGTGCAGTGACAATATCATAATATTTTAGCGACTTGGTAATAGTGTCAACAACTCCAAGTCCCAAAATAAAATTTTGCATCCATAATCCGTAAGTTGTATCCCTAAAGCATGCTACAAAAAATATTTAATTGTTTCTCACCCTTTCATAATATCAGTCACTAGGCCAAAATAAATCTACTTTTTCAAGAGAAAACAATTATTATAAGTTTGAGCATATAATATTTTAAGCATCTCATTACTTCATACTCTTAAACTATTTTATTTCGCTACAATTCACTACTAAGAGAAAT
Source organism: Sambucus nigra (assembly GCA_949130495.1). Lineage (NCBI taxonomy): Eukaryota > Viridiplantae > Streptophyta > Magnoliopsida > Dipsacales > Adoxaceae > Sambucus > Sambucus nigra. The sequence continues at coordinate 59,762,374 of OX422209.1, read as the reverse complement.
TCAGGATATAAATTTATTCCCACCGAGTTCAAGGTATATATATATACTTAATCAAAATACATAATGTATTCTTAAAATACCATTGATGGAAAACTTACATAAGTTTATATAGTGATTTTTCAACGTATACAATTCTTTTCTTGAACTCTCATCATTTTTTACACTAAATGTAACTCTTACTCAAAATGAACTACTAAGGCTACAAAAATTTAATATTCTAAGATATAAGTGAAAATATTTATTTACACCCCTCTCTATTCGTAATGAAAACTTTGACAATAAGTCTAGCTTTATATCGTTGATTATCGAAATCGAATATTTTCTTACTTCTCTGTCAAATTCGCAGTCTTGGGATAAATCTCACAATCATTCAGAATCGCAAACTCATTTAAGATCTTTTTAAAACTTTGCATATCCATTAACCAGAAGAACAATTACTTTGGACGTTAAAGAAATTCCATGAGTATCTTAACTTCTTTTATAACCACATTAGGTGATTTGATACTCCCACTAATTTCACCATTCTTTAAAGAATTTGACATTTGATGTTTTTGATTTTGAAAGTAATTAGTGTACAACCCTCCTCCAAGTGTAAAAATAATTATAAATTCTAATTCTTTTAGTGGATTATAAATCCATGCACGTACTAAACACTCCCAACCATATGGACGTGTCAAATAGGGTAAGTAAAATAGAATTTATATAAGACACGTTTACCATATATATTCATTTTTTGTGAATAAATATTGTGGCGATATTGACTTGTTGTGTTTGACTTGTTGGCTTATAACGACATGTTCTATGTAGGTCGACTATTCAAGGACTATAATAATTCTCCCACTTGGGCCACATAGAGCATTTTAAAATTATAAAACCATAAGAGCTCAAACATGAGTGTCAAGATTCATAAGTGACAACCCAAAGACAACCTAGACTTAAAATAATGTGATATTCAATCCACAAGTTCAAAAAGGTACTTTGAAGTTCAACATTATGATATAGGATCACAATCATTTTTCTTGTAAAAGTTTTATTAAAAACATAATTATACAAGCCACCAATGAGAACACTATAATGAAGAAAACATATTCTCATATAAACAAAAAATCTTTTGTGTACTTAAGAGAAATATTTGGAAAGGACAATGAGGGATCTTTTTGAAATGATTCCAAAATAAAATAAGAAAAGTAATATAAGAGTTTATGATTTGTATGACGATTTTTCTTGTAACGATCCTCATATTGAATTAAACTATGTCATGTAGCCCTTTAGTTTTTTTTTAAATGAAATAAATTATTTCATTCATATCGAACAATACATCACAATTCACACAATTCATATCACATAATGGGTACTCGTATATTTTAATCTCCAACACTACGAGATTTTACATAAATTTTATGCTCAATCCATTTAATAATTCTTCAAAATTTATAAAAGAGTTTCACACTCTAATCCATCAAGATTGGGTTCCTCAAGTAAAATTGAATTATACGATTTAGCATTTTAAGTGAAATTTAACTTCTTTGTTTCATTCTAAGAAGTTAGTCTCAAGAACATTAAAACGGATAAAACATGTTATTTTAGAGAAATAACGTAATATATAACTAATGAAGTAAATAACTCAATACACTAATGTTATGAGTTGACAACACGTACATTAATAACATTTATAAATGTGGACTTTCTTTCATAATAACTTTGAATATTTAAATATATGACTTTAATGGGTACCATGCTATGTAATTTATATGGGCATGTTATCTAGGATAAACTTTCACAACCTAATTACATAATTCCTTAATATTTATTTCAGTTACTGAAAATAAATTTCCTTTAGGAAATTATCTCACTTGACAAAAAAAATCAAATATACCCCATTAATGTCTATACATATATAATTATGATGGGTTATTACTATCACTTTTATCTTTAAATTTAAATTTTATCTTTAAATTTAATATTCACAAGCATTCTAATTGGGTAACTTTGGTGACTACCAAACTATCCATTATATGAATATTATATTATTTTATGGATTGTATAATAATTTCAGCAAACATTAATGTTTTCAAAAGACATAAATGGACAATGTACGTATAAATTAAGGAAGGTTATGGACTCTTTGGAGCAACCTTTACCAATCTTAATAAATAAATATATTGCCCTTTAATATTACTTCACCGTTGCAAGCGGACTCTTTGGAGCAACCAAATCACAATGGCTTAATCATAATGAAATAATTAATAATTCGAACACTCAAAACCATATCCGGAGTCTTTGGAGCAACCAAGATATATTATTTGAATGTTATCACAAAATTCAGCATTTATAATTTATTAGATTAGTCCACTTTGGTGGAATCGTAACCTAATAAATACTGAGATGAAAACCTTAAGGCATGTTCCATTACTCATATTGGACATAATAATCATATACAAATTTAATCTAATATTTACAATATTGAACACCGAATATTAATTTACATAAATATTAGTCTCAAGAAAAATTCTAATCATTCGAGGTTAAGTTGATGAATAAAAATATTACTCATTAATGTTCATGTGATAAAAATTATCCCTTTGGAAAATCTTACAATGAACAAGTCACATCATCATTGCATCAATAATTCATAATTATATTTAGACCTACTAAGAGTCAAATTTATACACAATAATTTAATATTTATAATCATAGATTGGGACACCTTAATAAATACCAGATCTAATATAATATAAATATTAATATCAAAACCTTAACCATAACTATAATATTCATAAAAATATTTGGTATATACCGAAATTATTATGACAACCAAATGAGATAAGACAACATATGTATTTATTAAAACACATAAAATGGAGAAATTCATAAATTTCAATAATGAAAAATGTGAGTAATCACTATAAGAAAACTCTTAAAAATAATCGTCCCAATAAGCGAAACTTTAAAAAATGGAGAAAGAAATAACTATCAACTTTATTACCAAATATGATAAATTTAAGGTTTTGAGAGCTTATAACAACGTTCATCACTAAAAAAATGATCATTTTTCATCATTAAATCCCTAATCATTCATCTAATATTCAAAAACATTATATTGAACCTTTTGGTCAATACCAAATAATACATAATATAAATATTAGATCAACCATTTAATGAGAAAAATTATACATAGTGGTTTATATCATAAAACATGACAGATTAATTTATCTTTCCAAATATAAAATTTTTTGAGTTACCACTATATTAACATAAATAATCTTTTGAGGATCACTCTCCAATTTGCGAAATCGTGAAATCAATTTTTAATTGAGAGTTATTAGCGTTGAGATTATTACCAAAAATGATAAAAATGCGTTTCAGTGTTCTAAACGATGTCATATCGTCGATATAGGGTGGTTCCCATTGTATAGAATGGGTTTTGTTTATTTCTACGTTTCCAAGTGACCATGCGAATTTTGTAATATTCCGAGTAAAAATACAAAATCTGTTGCTAAAAAAAATCAGTAATTCATTAGTTTTTATTTTATTTATTTTATTTTTATTTTTACTCGGATTCAATTATAGGCAAAAACTCTTAATGAACAATCATGAGATCAGAAACCTATTGCTTTGATACCACATGTAAACGTAAATTAAAGAATAGATAATTAACAGTTTTATATGGATATATAAATTTAACGTATGAATATCCAATTCTATATGTTATTTGTTCTTTAATAACACAAACGTTATGTATTATACATTTAACTTTAGGATCTTAGATCAATATGATTATCACATACAATTTTATGAGGAATACAAAATGATATTATAATTGCATACCTCCATCTTGTCACAAATGGAAAGATTGACGGAGCAGTTGACCTTAGCGATGTCTGGTCGGACCGAATTTTGCCCCACAACTTCCTCTTGTATACGGCAAGAACGTACTCCAATTTCAGCATGTTCCAACGGTTGGATCTTCTTTTATAGACAAAATAGTATTTCGAAAATAAACATAAATTTGAGTCTTTAGATTTCTCTCCCTTATCCTATCATTACATTATCTTGTCTTTTCATGTGTCTGAATAATGAAAATCAATTACTTATTTATAGGAAGGAACATGACCCAAATCTCCAACAGTCACTTAATCTTTACCGTCCATCAAGGTATATAATCAAGAGTCATTTTGGCTCTTAGTATTTGGAGTGCCCTTTCATTAACCAAAGTGACTCTTAGTATTAATTTAATTATGGATCATATTATGTAGAATTATTCTTTAAAATAATTCTAACATTTTTTTCAACAAAAATTCAACTTCTCGTTAGCAATTGTTGATTCTAACTTATAAAACCTAGTTTTTTTTAACAATATGAAACTTTTTGAGTAATTATTTCTCACAACTTATTCATGCAGTTTTTTAATCACATACAAATTTTTTACAAATTTTTTCTCAAAGCTTATAAAATGCATTTTTTAAAATAAAAATAACCTTTTATCACACTTTATCGAATGTAGTGTTTTTTTTTAACAATATGAAGCTTTTTTTGTACTAACTGATGATAACTACTTATAAAATGCAGGTTTTTTTTAATAAAATAAAACATTTTTTAAAAAGTCTTTATCGCAATTTATAAAATTCTGTTTTTTAACAAAACGCACCTTTTTCTTATTACTTTTGATCACAGCTTATAAATATTGGAATATTTTTAATATTCACATATTAAATAGGAAGTTTATTTGGATTTCAATTTTAATTGGGCTGATTAAATGATCTAACTAATAGAGCCCAATAAGACATCTAAAATGAATATGGGGTTTATAATATGTGATTACCCAATAGTCACCTATTGGTTACTAGAATTTATAGGGTTCTATTTAGATGCTTATATAATGAAGGGTTTTGATCCCAGGGTTAATGTATTTAAAACACTCTCCCGCTCCTTTCCCATCACACAGAGAGAACTCATAAAGAGAGGGAATAGTCTCTCGAAGACCTCTAACCCCCAACTTATTCACTCCTATGGATTCAGTTCTACGGTTCCAACATTTTATGTAATCTTTATAATCTAATATGTTAGTTAAGAATAAATTAAAAATTATCCCAACAAGTGGTATTATACCCTCTTCATAATAGATTATTGGGATTGATATTGTGGTTATGATTTGGGAATAAATGTTTGTTTTATTTCTCATGCATACAATATTGTGAAAACCCATATGGCTTTTAGGATTCTATATAGAATTTTATATATGATTTCTGATGTTTTTTCATGACCATAATCCCAAAAATTAATAAATAGGATTTCATGTGAATCTAAACGTAAAAGTAATAATTTTGAGGGACATTTGCAGCATAATATTTCATTTTATTGCTCAGAATTTTACAAAATTTTGATGGTCACTTGGAAACATCAAAATAAACAAAACCAATTGTATACAATGGGTACTACCTTATCTCGGCGACTTGATGTCGTTTAGACCTGTAAAAATGTGTTTTCCCCATTTTTAGTAATAATGTTAATGTTAATAACTCTCGCTTGAAAATTTATTTTACGATTCTGCGAATTGGAGAGTGATCCTTAAGAGATTGTTTATGTTACTGTAGAGATAACTAAAAAAAAAATCTATTTTTGGAAAAATAAATTATTTTCTCATATTTTATGGTATAAATCACTACATATATTTTTTTTTATCATTAAATGTTTGTTCTAATATTCATGTTATGTGTTATTCGGCATTCACCAAAGGTTCAATATAAAGTTTTGAATATTAAATATATGATTGAGTGTTCATATGGTTTATGGGAGGAAGAAGAATCCCGTCGGGGGAACATATATTTTCTGAATGATTTGGATTAATGATATTTTTTTTGGAACCAAAGCTATGCTCTTATTTGTGGTATTTTATTAATGCCTTTTTGTATTATGTCTTAAAATAAATAAATTAAAATAATACATATTGAAAATAACCTATATTACATAGATTAATCTATTTTGAGTAATTAAGATGTGTGTGCTTATTATTTATGCGATCAGTGATCAGCTTAAAGGAATGTTGGCAATTGGGTAAATAATAAGCATAGATGCGGAAATGAACGTGTGATGATTATAGAGTTTCTATGTAGACAATATATTGGCCCAACGGAAGGTTATTGCTTGACCATATTTATCATCAACATTAGATTTCTGCACTAAGAGTATCATTTACGTGTTGATGTTTATGTCCAAAGACTAAATGGTAATGTTGTGCTAGGTATCTTAAAAGGCCCACCATTATAGTTGTATAAAATTTATGTCGCATAATTATTATTAATCTTGATATGAATTTTAATTTGATATTATGTTATTTATTTGTTCTCTGGATTAAGTTACCGCTTATGCTACTAATATCACTACCAACATGAACTCAACTTTTGTGCTTCACGGTATAAACTTCAACAACTGAAAAGAGAATATTTTGATAGTTCTTTACTAATTTGATTTAGACTATTCACTAAGGAAAGAACAACATGCTCCTTGTACAGAGAAAAGTTCCATTGATGATAAAGCAAGCATTGAGAAGTGGTACCGTTCTAATATCTTAAGTCCAATAATGCTGAAGCCCAGCATTCCAGAAGCATTCAAGGACGGTATGTCTGATGAGGTAACTATTAAGGGTTCCCTGCTAGATATTGAAAATTCCTTTTCAAAGAACGAAAAGGCTGAGACAAGTAAACTTCTATTTAACCTTATCTAAAAGAGGTATCAAGGTAAAGTAAACAAAAGATAGTACATTACGGAGATGTCTAGTATCGCTTCAAAATTTAAGGCACTAAGGTTAGAGTTGTCTGATGACTTTCTCGTGCTTCTGGTACTAATTTCCCTTCCTGCACACTACGGCCAATTTATAGTTAACTATAATACTTAAAAGGACAAATGGGCTCTTAATGAGCTCGTTTCTCATTATGTGCAAGAAAATGGCAAATTAAAGCGAGAAAAGACAATTGAAAGTGCTCATATTGCATCTGACTCAAAGAATAATAAGCGAAAAAGGAATAATACTAAGAAAATTGCATTAGGAACATCACAAACCAAAATTCCACAAAATAAGCAGGATCCATAATTTACCTGTTTCTTTTGCAACAAACCTGGTCATTTTGAAGAAGGATTGTTCCATGTAAGTCGTATGGCGTGTAAAGAAGGGGTTGTCTGTGGATCCGACCGCCAAGAGACGTTGGAAGATTCATCCATGTGGGCAATGGAAAAATAGTTCTAGTTGAAGAAATTGGGACCTTTAGATTGTCCTTTGAGACTGGTCATTTTATTGAATTAAGTGTAACACCTCGCCCATTCTGGCATCAGCCACTACTAAGACTAGGTTGGGCATTACTAAATTAAATACCATTCTCAACATGTGATATATATATGAGACATATAAATTTTTTCCATAAGATAATAATCAAATTTATTCAACAATATAACCGTTCATGTAATAATAAAACCCATCACCATGCTCATCTCCAAAATAAATTAATACTCCAAATAAATATAAACCTTAAATGAAATTATCCAACTGTAAATATTTGACAGAAACCTTAAACAACTACGGAATCGATTGGCCTACCAAATCCATAAATAAATGTCTCATAATAAAAGCGACGGAAGTAGAAAGCGAACCTAACTACTAAGGCATCTAATATAAATCTCCAATTGCATCTCCAAAAATATCTTCAATCACTCCTATGTAGCTATTTCAGCGCTATACCTGAAATGTTAGTCAACACAATGGGCCAGAGCTCACCGCATGAATGCAAGCTACTCTCCCTAATTAGGGTCAGTGAACCCAGACAATATCATTATACATGATAAACATCACAATAATGAATTTTAATTTAAACGAGACATAAATTAACAAGCAAGTAAAATAAACTATCAAATCACATAATATACTCCACCCCACAAGTTGAAGCCTAATTGTTTCATTAGCACTATAATTCAAAATTTAGCTCTTATCATTACTTAATTTAATTATTTAATTATTTTTATTCATTCGACACCAATATGGACAGTAGTCCCCTTATCGGTCCTTCACACACTCTTGGCGCCCCTACAGTTGTACACATTACACACATTCCCCTCACTATAACCAGTCAACTAGTATTCTGTCAACTATGCACATACTCGTGAGGTTTCACGCACGACATGTCATTATTTCCAGTTGACCCATATTCAGTCAGCTCCGCACATACTCATGATGCCAACACTTAACCACGTCGCTATAGCCAGTCGACCCGTTTTTGTCAACCATGCAAATACTCACACCTCAAATCCATTTTTAATAACCGATTATTATCTAACGTATAAATTCTCAATTTCTTATTATTTTATTTTGTCCCCACCCTATTATAGAGGATAAATCATCAAACCTACCTCTAGTCCCATACCTAGAGGTCTCCAAAATATAAGTACGTTCTACCTTATTATATACGATGAATCTCCACCCTTACTTTCCTCCCAGTCTTGCGCATAGACTGTCAAATGAACGGAATGATACAAAAATCAACCCCACCCCAGATTATCTCATCCGTAAAAATCTACACTAATTGGGCCCATACTTAGAAAATGTTACCTAAAACTAAGACATACCTACCAGTCCCATACTTAGCAAGTATTCCTAACATGAAGGTGAGAGTATAACTACTCAAAATCCCTTCATTCCCGTGGTGATGAATATAATCAAACCAATAATTTGCATATGACATATTATCAAAAATTCCACAAATTTCTCATGCGATAACAAATAAATATAATTTAATTCATTAAATCAATTTTCATAACTAAACAACTTATTTTATGCAACTAATATATGTTCATCATGCAAGTTTATGGGACAGAGAAAAAAATTTCATTTTTATCACGCTTACATAATTTTATGTGAATTCACAAGCCCCTTTCAATTTAAATAAGGCGACTATAGTTTTCTACATGCAAACCTACGCCCATATTAATAAGAATCCAACCTCTACCCTATGCACACAAAGGTTTTGAGTCTTAATTCATATTAAAAAAAAATCATAAAACCAGTCCCAATATAGATTTCACTTTCCCTAATTAAGGTTTCCATTTTATTTTAAGAAAAACATGTAATTTAATGTTTAGGCGATATTTAAAACACATGATACTAAAGAGAAATAATATAAGTATTCATGCCTAGTGAAAATTCTCATTAAATGGTTGCGTTCCTCTCGAAAAATCAGTAAAGACTCGCTCCTGAACAACCTTGAGAAAACACGGTTTGAGGCTTCAAAAGTTGGGTTAAATCTTGATTTAATTTGGGGCTAGGGTATGTAGATGAGAGGTGGTAAAGATGTGGAAGACTTTTGGTTTAAAAGTTGATGAAAAAGTGCTTAGAAAAGTCTAACCCCGAGTTACTTTAATACAGGAAAATTTTAAGATTTTTAATTAACTCAACCTCTAATTATAAGCAAACAGCTGCCGACACTACCCCGGGCGAATCGATTCGCCTTAAGGCCAAATCGATTCGGTCTTGGTTAGGTGCCCAGGTCGCCCCCAAAATGAGTATATATAAATAAAAACCCGATTTCTCTCCCTCTTTTAATTATGATTAAAATCCTATTTTCCATAAATGAAATTCAACATATTAAATTGCTAAAAGTAATTAAATCCAAAAAAAATTATTTTTTCGAATTTCGAATCAAATTAAACTATTACCGGTTTAAAATTACGGGTTGTTATATTAAGAAAGACTTATGTAGTGCTGTCTTTGGGATGGAATTTGATTTTTCTTGTTCATTTTGAAATAATAAAGTTAGTCTTTTTTCTTAATTCTACTATTGTTGCGACCAGTTCCTTAATTAATAAATTATATATGTGGAATACTAATGCTTCATTTAATGAAAGCTCATGAACAATGTCTAGGACCTTTTGCCAAATTCCTAGAAGAATACGGTATTGTCCTACACTACATAATGCCAGGGTAGCCTAGCATGGATGGTGTTGCAGAGAGACGAAACAGAACGTTTAAGGACGGTAAGAAGTATGATTAGTCATTCTTTATTACCAGAATCACTTTGAGGAGAGGCAATTAAGAGTACAACATATATTCTAAACAGAGTACCTAGTAAAGTGGTAGCTAAAACCTCTTATGAACTATGGATATGAGGAAATCCTAGAATTAAGTATTTACACATTTGGGAATGTCCAGCTGAGGGAAGGCCTTATAGGCTAAATGAAAAGAAACTGGACTCAAGAACTATTAGCTGCTAATTTGTTGGGTACGCTGAACGGGCAAGGGGTTTCAAACTCTATGATCCCTCAATTAAGTCCTTTTTAGAGACGAAAAATGCGATATTTCTTAAGGATGTTGAGTTTGAAGGGGAAGATACAATTAAGAATAAAAATGTAGTCTTTATAGAGGAATCAATTTATCTTTTAAACATTATTTAGCCTGGTGACAGTGTTCAAGAAGACAACAATACGGACTTCCATACTCAAAATTAAAGAGTTACTTCACAAGAGCAAACTCAACAACCTCATGAGGAAGTGCCACTAAGGCGATCCATTAGAGAATGAAGAAGTGCAATTTCAAGTGATAACATTGCGTTTCTTTAAGAGCATGTGTCTGACATAGGGTCAATGGAAGATGATCCAATCAACTTCCAACAAGTCAGACAAAGTGCTAACTATCAAAAGTGGATTGATGGCATGATTGATTAGAAGAAATCTGAGAGAGATAATGACATTTGTGATCTTATCAAGTTACCTTAAGGTGCGAAGCCCATTGGTTGTAAATAGATATTTAAAACCCAACGGGATTTTAAAGGTAATGTTGAGAGATATAAGGCGTGTCTTGTCGTAAAGGGTTTCACTCAGAAGGAAGGCATTTACTATAAAAAAAGACTTTCTCTCTAGTTTTGACGGCAGACTCTTTCAAGATAATAATGGCACTTATAGCTCATTTTGATTCATCGATTGAAGCTCAAGTTCAAGCTATTTTGGCTGGAATCAAATTTTGCAAGGAGAAGGGTATTTCTAACATAGACATAGAAGTAGAATCAGAAAATATTCTTCAATGTTTTATATCTTCTTCTACAGTTCAGTGGCGAATAAGGACTGAAATTTCTGAAATCAATGAATTTCTCCAAACTAATCATTGCCTCATCAAGTTATGTTCATCAGAAGCCAATAAATCTGCAGAGTTGCTTGCCATTCATGGATCCTATCACCTAAGCTCTTTTAGTTCTCAAAATTATAGTGATCTTCCTAGAGTGATTAGAGCATCTATTTTAGTAGTTTCTAACAAATGCTTTATTTGATTTGATTGTAAGCCATGTGAGAGGGCTTTTCTCTCTATAGTCTCAATAAATATCCTGATTTAAAAAAAAAAAAAAAAAAAAAAAAAAAAAAAAAAAAAAAAAAAAAAAAAAAAAAAAAAAAAAAAAAAAAAAAAAAAAAAAAAAAGATGGATGTTAAGACAACTTTTCTCAATGGTTACATCGAGGAAGCTATATATATAGTGCAACAAGAAAACTTTGCCTTGGGTGATCCAAAATCTATAATTTGAAAACTCAATAAATCCATTTATGGTCTCAAACAAGCTTCCCATCAATGGTATCAAAAGTTTCATCAAGTCATTATCTCATATGGTTTTGAGGTTAATGTAGTTTATGATTGTGTCTATCCGAAGTTCAGTGGGAGTTAATTTAACTTCCTTGTGCTCTTTGTCGATGACATACTACTGGCTAGCACTATTATAGGCTTATTGCATGAAACTAAGAGATTTCTAGCTAAGCATTTTTTAATGAAAGATCTTGGGGATGTCTCTTTTGTAATAGGAATTAAGATACATCGAGTTCGCTATGGGGGAGTCCTTGGGTTATTACAAAAGAGCTATATAGAGAAGGTACTCGCTAGATTTGGCGCGAAAGATTGTGCATAAGGAGATACTCCCATTGTTAAAGGAGATAAGTTTAGTCTTTGTCAATGCCCCAAGAATGAGAATGAAAGTAAAGAAATGATAAAGGTGCCTTATGCTTCAGCTGTAGGGAGTCTTATGTATGCTCAAGTATTTATATGTTTAGATTTAGTTCATATAATGGGTATGTTGGGAAGATATATAAGTAACCACGAGATGGATCATTAGATAGCAGCAGAACGAGTTATAAGGTATTTACTGAGAACAAAAGATTACATGTTCATCTATCGAAAGTCAAATAATTGGAGATCATTGGGAATTCTAACATCGATCTTGATGGTTGCCAAGACACTAAGAGATCCACTTCTGGTTATGTCTACATGTTTTCTGGAGGTGCTATTTCCTGGAGGAGTGCTAAGCAGTCACCCATTTCACCTTCCACTATGGTAGTATAATTAATAGCTTGTTATGAGGCAACCAATCATATGATATGGCTATGAAATTTTATCACTGGGCTACGAATTGTGAATAGTATTAAAACACCACAAAATATATACTGTGATAATAATTCAACAATTCTATCTTTGACTAACAACAGAAGCTCGTCAAAATCTAAACACATAGACATTAATTTTATTGTTATTAAGAAAAGAGTTCAAAGTAAGATAATATCTATTGAGCGAATAGGAACAAACTCCATGCTTGTAGATCCATATACTAAAAGCTTACCACCCAAGGTCTATCATGATCACACTGCTCATATGGGTGTTGTTATATTTGATGATATGCAGTTTTAGTGGGAGTTTATCCTTGTTATAGTGTTCTTTTCTTTGACACTATTGAGATACTTTATATATGTTTTAATTTTCTGCAAAATAAAGTTCATGGTATTTTCATTTTGTTGTTTACTCTGAATGCGTTGTCTTTTAATTGTGGTATAACATAAGGTTTAAAAGAGTAAGGTTTGATCTTAATTCAGAATAAAGTAAGGATTAATTGGAAATAGGCATATATGAGATCACATTACATGTAGTTTCTAGCCACACATCCATACTTAATCTATGTCATTGAATGTATTTGGTATAATGAGCATCGATTGACCGAGTTACGAAATGAATGTAACAAAGGTTGCTTTGGTCTCATATTGTTATAATAGATGGGCCAGATTGATTCAGAAGATGTTTTAATAATAAATAGCAAATTTTATGCGCACCTAAGGTTATCAAATATAATTTCCCTCGGAATTAATATGTATCCCATGTGGGAGATTGTTGGAATATTTTTAATATTCTAATGTGAGCTTACATATAAAATAGCAATTGTATTTAGGATTTGTTTCTAATTTGGGCTAATTAAGTGATTTTTTTAGTAAAGCCTAATAAGACATTAAAAACGAGTATGGCCTTTATAATGTGTGGTTACCCAAGAGTCACCTATTGGTTACTCAAAATCATTTAATTAGAATTTATGGAGTTCTAGGTAGATGCCAATATAATGAAGTGTTCTGTTCCCCATGGCTAATGTACTCAAAACACTCTTCTCCTCATTTTCCATCATAGAGAAAGAACTCATAGAGAGAGAGGGATTAGTTGGTGGAATATCTCTACCCCCCAAGTCTTATTCACTGCTATGGATTCAGGTACACGATTCCAACATTTTGTGTAATATTGATAATCTAATATGTTGTTTAAAAATATATTAAGAATTTTTGTCACAACAATAAAATGTAGTTTTTATTTTTAAACAAATTCAACTTTTTTTACAAATTGTTATCACATCTTATCAATGAAGTTTTTTTAACAAACTGAAACTTTTTTTATTATTTGTTTATCACGATTTATATAATACAATTTTTTTCTTTTTTGACAATAAGAAAACAAAATACAACCTTTTTTAACGAAATGCAACTTTTTCTACAAACTATTAATCACAGCTTATAAAATACTTTTTTTTTTGTCAAAATGCAATATTTTTTACAAACTATTATTGCATAATATAGAATGCAATTGTTTTTAAAAGAAAATGCAACTTCTTACTAACTGTTGATCATAGCTTAAGAAATAATATTTTTTTAACAAAATGCATCTTTTTAAAAAATATTTATTTTATTTTATAAAATGTAATTTGCTTTCTAACAAAATGAAACTTTCTTTACAAACTCTTAATCATAGTTTATAGAGTGCATTTTTTCTAAAACCTTTCATTGACAAAAGTTTATCACTTATAGAGTGCATTTTTTCTAAAACCTTTCATTGAAAAAAGTTTATCACAACTAATAAAATGCAGGTTTTTTACAAATTGTTCATCACAGCTTATATCATGCATTTTTTTTCAAAATGCAACGTTTTTTGACAAACTGCGTATCACATCTTAAAAAATTTAGTTAAAAATCTATATTTTATATTTCAAACTAATGGGCTTCTGAGGAGAGAGGGTAAGACGGGTCTCATATTTATTTGGAGTTTTAGAGTTGTTGGAACCAGATGGTTTTGACTGTGTAAAGTTTAAAAATTTAAGATGAGACAAAACCTTTTAGTGAGTCGCTCTTCTCCTTTTGACTTTTAAGCCTTTTCTCGCAAAGTGTTCCAGATGAATTTGAACTTGTTCATTAATGGATAAAAATGAGTTTTGAAGGTAGTATATCTCCAAAACGTTTGACATTAATGGACAAGACCTTTGGGTCTTAGATTTGTGTATATTGTGTGAAGAAACTTATTGGGTCGAATTCCATAATCGTCGTCATTTAACCTATCGGGTTCAGGGTCTTAGGCTAGGTATTCATTTTTTTGGCCAATAAAATATTTATTTTGAGTGCTAAAATTTTTCGAACACATTTAAAAAATGTGAGAGATTTAACCCACCTTCCTAATTTCTCAATGTTTTCTCTCCCTTCTCACAGTCATGAACATTCAGATTATTTTCATAAATAAGGCCTTGACTCTTTGTTTTTTAAATATAAAAAAGTGTATCTCCCTCCCAGAAAAATAATTCCTTATACAAAATTTATTTCTGACGCTAATACTTTTTGCCCCAAATACAATACTGTGATATTGAGCAATTAATTTTGAATGGGTAATTAGTATTAAGAGTTGTTCACTGTTCTACGATAATTCAAAAAATATACATCAGTATGGAGGTTGTTTAATCATGGGGGTGATGGGGCACTATAAGAATTGTAACACATATTTGGTAGAGCCACGAAACACCTTAAAGGGAGCGATCTAGCCAACGATTGAGCCACAATATTTTTTTGTAATTGAATTTCGCCTTTGTAATTTCATTCCTCTTTTAATATCAATGTTGATACCAAAAATTATCCACCTATATGGACTAATCAACAATGGACATGTGACATGACAAGAATCCTAATCAGCAAGATATAGACTCACCGACCAACGTGCAGAATGCCGACCAACACGAAGAATGCCGACTAACAACGAGAAGATCGACCAAGAGGGTCAGCAAAGCACCAACTATCATGTAAATTATGAACATCATGTACTGATGATAATGCCTAAGTTATAAAGGCATTCCATCCTTTTACAATCCACCTCTCTATCTCCTTACGAGACTATAAATACATTGTAATCTCATCATCAAGGGCAAGGTTCAAGCCATTCAAAAGCACGAAAGTCAAGACAAAATACAAGGCAATATCAAAAATAGTGGACGTAGGCTTTTTCCATATAGTCGAACCACATTAAAAACCTTTTTGTATCTATTTTATTTACATATAATATTTGTGATTAAAAAATTAGACCTAGTCTAGTTTTTTACATCAACAAATTAGTGCTATCTGTGAGAATGTATTTCTAAACATTTTCACTCTCAAAGTTAACTGACATTTCTGAATCTAGTGCTAGGAATGATGGAAATCCACCTATTTCGTTTGATCCTCTAACAAATAATGATCTGACTAGAATTTTGGCTAGTCTCGCTCGGGGACATGATGTCATGCAAGATACGATCAGGTAATGGGCCCAAACATTGCAGGTCGGATCTCCTATCTTGTCCATTCATAGAAATATTCCACCGCCACTACCAAGAACCAACAGGCATAGATACTCCAGGACTTTCATAGATACATCCTATCATCCAGGGGAAAGTTCTTCCCTCAGGAATTCAGAGTCATATGATGAGCAATCTTTTTCTCCTGAAAGGATAAGTTCTTTAGAAAGACTGAGCTGAGCATTGCCCTTTGATTGTCTGGGACCCAGAAGGAATAAAAATGTTCCCATGGCATTGTCTAGGCACACTAGACGACTAGATGATTAATGTGAGGCCTTAACCCAATCCAGATCATGTGCCCAACAATCTGTCCCTATTGATCAGACCTGTCAGGAGGAAAGCTCAGCACAGACAGTTGGTCAGAATAGTCGAGCTTCATCGTATAAATCTGATACGGGTAGGCATTCATGAAAAGTCTCAATCCAAAGGATGGAAAACAGGTTGGGAGGAATGGTGAAGAACAATAACCCTTTGCAATGAAGATTTGTGTGAGGGTCTCCTTTTGTTCAAGCTATTGTGGATTTTCCTACTCCTTCGAAGTTCAAAGCACTTGTGGTTACCCCCAAGTATGATGAAAAAACTAATCCCGTTCTTTACATAGAATAATATCAAGCAACAACAGACATTTACGCTATCCCCGATGAGATGAGATGTAGGGCATTCTCAGGTACCATAACAGATCCTGCCCAGATATGGTACAATAGCCTTCCTCGAGGTTAAATTTTTTATTTTAACCAACTGGACGAGCTATTCATTGGTAATTTTTAATTTGGAACCAAGACGGTAAAGAGAGTATCTCACTTGTTAAGCGTGAGATAGCATGTAGGAGAAATTATAATGGATTATATTACTCTCTTCAACAATAAAAAGTTTGAGGTGATTGATTACTAGGAGAAAATATCTATTATAGCTCTCATGAGTGGACTGCTTCTCGAGAAGATTTATTACACTCTTGCCAAAGATCCTCCCAAAACTATGACTGAATTAAAGGCCTAAGAAACCAAGATAATGAATGCCGAGGAAGCAATGGCAGCGAAGTAGAGCTCGGTCACAAAGCCTAAGGTTAAAATTGAGAAGAAGGATCAAAGGGAGCATAAGGATTAGAAAGATTGAAAGAAAAAGAAAAGTGATGATAAAATCATGAATTAAAATAAATACACTCTATTAATGATGGGCATTCACCATGTTTTAGAGGAAATTAAACATAGCAAAGAGGTATGTTGGCCAGAGAAATTAAGAGCACCGGCTGGGAAAAAGGGATAGATCCAAATACTGTGAATTTCACAAGGATGATGGCCATACAACGGATCATTGTATTTCTCTACAAAATGAAATAAAAACACTCATGCAATGAGGGAAATTGGACAAGTTTATTGATTGGAAGGGCGACAAAAGAGCTTGACGTAGGTCAAAATATCTATAAAGGCCCAGGGAATAAAAGAAAAGAAATCATAAATATGACCTTGAAGATGATCCCAATTTCCTCAGAAAACCCAAGCAACCAAAAGGTGAGGTATTTACACTTAGTTTTGGTTCCTTTGATTGTCAGATGATTACAGATGAAGATGCTAGAGGTGGATATCATAATGAGAAAAGAAAACCTTACCTCAATGAAGCTTTAACTTGTTATTACATCCAGAGGATCAATTTAGCCGAGGAATATCGACCGAGGAAGGTCAACAAAAAAAAATTGGTTATTGGGTTTTACAAAAATGACCTCTAAGGAATTATGTACCCCCATGATGACCCTCTGGTGGTCAAATTAACATACCAAGACACAATTGTTTTTAGGGTGTTTACTGACAATGGTAACTCAGTAGATATCATGTTTTATTCCTGTTTTAAAAAGTTGGATTTAAAGCTCAGTTAGCTAGATCCGTATTGCAGGCCTTTGATTGGGTTTTCTGGTGAAAAAGTTTATCCTCTGGGCACAATCAAACTGTAGCTGTTTCTCGACACCTATCTAACAAGTCGGACCGAGAAAGTTAGCTTCTTTATGATGGAAAAGAACTTACAGTCAGCCTATAATGTCATCATAGGCAGAGTAGGATTGAAGAAGTTTGAAGTATTTCCCTCAACATTCCATCAGTGTTTGAAGTTCCTAGCCAACTATGGAGTAGGTGTCGTGAAGGGTGATAAAAAAGTAGCCCGATAATGCTATTACTCCTATGCCGAGCAAGAGGATTTAGAGGAAATAAAGAAAAATACCACCACTTACTAAGTGAACATTACAGAGCCCAATAGAGAATATGAGGTGGAAACCTTAGATTCAATAGACCTTGTGAAAGGAAAAGTTGTGGAAGTAGCGGAGAATATCATCTTAGACGACGACAAGCCAAAGAGAACTGCACCGATGGGATCAACACTAGACCCTATTATTAAACAGGATCTAGTGACGATCCTGAGACAGAAAAAGCACGCATTCGCTTGGAGTCATGAGGACATGCCTGGGATTGATCCTAATTTCCTCTATCATGAGCTTAACTTCAATAAGGACATCAAATCGATGAAACAAAGGCCCAGGTTGTTCATTCCCGAGAAGAATTAAGTTATTTAGGAGCAGGTAAAGAAACTTCAAAAAGATTCATTCATTGAAGATGTGAAATATCCAGATTGGTTGTCCAATGTTGTTGGTCAAAAAGAAAAAATAAGTATAGAATGTGCGCAAATTTCACTGATTTGAGTAAAGCCTGTCCAAATGATCATTTTCCTTTACCCATGATTGACCAGCTTATGGATGCTACGTCGGGATATGGATATTGAGCTTTATCGATGCCTATCTAGTTATAACCAGATTAAAATGAAGCCTGGAGATAGGGAAAGTGCCTATTTTATTACTCATCGAGGAACTTACTGCTATAATGTGATGCCTTTTAGATTAAAAACGCAGGTGCTACTTACCAGAGGTTGGTGAACAAGGTCTTTGAAGATCAAATAGGAAAAAATATGGAGGTATATGTGAATAACATGCTAATGAAGAGAAAGAAATCATCTAACCATATTTCCAACCTCATCCAAACCTTTGATCAGTTGGAAAAACACCAATTAAAGCTGAATCTGACCGATTGTGTGTTCGGTGTACATGAGGGAATGTTCCTCGGATATATAGTGAATTAGAGGGGAATTGAGGATAATCCTGATAAAATAAAGTCACTAATTGAAATGCAGTCTTTGACTTATAAGAAGGATATTCAAAGGCTCACTGGGCGAGTAGCTGCTTTGAATAAATTCGTGTCCCAGGCAACTGACAAGTATTTGCCATTCTTTAAGGTTCCAAGAAAGACCTTTGAATTGAACAACGAATGTGAGAAAGCTTTTCAGGAGTTTATAAAGTATCTAGGATCACCCCCATTACTCTCTCGAACAGTTTTGGGAGTAAAATTGTATTTATACTTAGCCGTTTCAGAGTCGGTTGTAAGTTTAGCTTTGATACGAGAAGATAATGGAGTGAAGAAGATAGTATACTACACCATCAAAGCCTTTCGAGGAGCAAAAATCAGGTAAGCACGATTGGAGAAACTTGCTTTGGAACTTATAGAGGCATATCAACATATGAAGCCTTATTTTTCCAGTACATACTATAGTGGTGTACATTGACATACCTCTTCGGCAATCTCTTCATAAATTAGAGAAGTCTGGGAGATATATGTATCGGGTAGTAGAACTGAGGGAATATAGCATTGTGTATGAGCCAAGGTCCTCATTAAAGGGCCAAGCTGTCACGAACTTTATTACAGAGTTTAGTTATCCGGATGTCCCATGGAGACAAAGCATTTAGGCAGAGCAAAACCTACCAAGGGTGAGCTCAATCGAGGTCATCAATAATGAATAATCCAAGCAGACCCTAGTAGGGGAGAGATTAGAAGAAGTTGTTTTTGACCTACCAGAATAATCAACCAGGATACAAGAGATGGCTCAAGGACATAATGAGGTAAGAAAGAAGGTATTCCACTATGGGACATTGTCAGACCAAGGCTTTGATAACAACATCCTAGAATGGAATTTATATGTAGATGGATCCTCGTGTGCGACAGGAAGTGGAGCAGGTATTATACTCAATACCCCAAACATGATTGATATTGAGTACGCGCTTAGATTCCAGTTTCAGGCCTTAAACAATAAAGCAAATTAAGAAGAATTCATTGTAAGATTAAGTTTGGCTCAAACACTAAACGCCGAGTAAGTTGTAGCACACAATGATTCTCAATTAGTGGTCAATCAGATCTTAAGTTTGTATGGAGCCAAAGGTGAGGTACCTCGCCAAAGCTCTGGAGGTTATATATAAATTGCTCGATGTTCGGATTAATAGGGTTCCAAGATTGGAGAATTCCTGAGCTGATGCATTTGCTCAGCTGGCGTCAGCAACCAGGATTGAATCAAGGAGAATAATCCATATTAAGATTCAAGCTAGGAGGAGTATTGATGAAGATTTTATGATTAATTTCATTGCACTAGAAATGGGACCTTCCTGGATGGATCCCAACAGAGTTTATATTGAAGAAGGAATTCATCCAGAAGATCCAATTGAGGTAAAAAAGCTTAAGTATAAAGCTGCGAGGTACATGTTAAATAAATGAGTTATATATCGGAGAGGGTTAACAGCTACTTTGCAGGGTTGTGTTCACCCAACGGACGGTAGAGATCTAATAGAGGAAGTTCATAAGGGATCTTGTGGAGCTCATATGGCAGGAAGATCATTCTTACAGTGAATAAATACTCAAGGGTATTACTGGTCGACCATGAGGGAAGATTGTACAACGTTTGCAAAGAAGTATGACAAGTTCCAGAAGTTATCTAACATTCACAAAACTCCACATGTAGCTTTGACTTCCATTACTTCACCTTGGACATTTGCTATTTGGGTAATAGACTTGGTCGGGCCATTGTCGACCACCCGAGGAAGATTTAAGTACTTGGTCGTAGTTGTTGATTATTTCACCAAATGGGTTGAAGCAAAACTATTAGTGGATATAGCCTATGAGAAGGTGTACCAGTTCATCTGGAAAAAAACATCATTTGTAGATATGGTTTGTCATATGGATTCTTTACTGACCATGGTACTAAGTTCAAAAATGAGGAGTTTGCAGTGTACTGTGCTCAATCCAAGATTTAGAAGTTACATTTTGCTCCAGGTCATCCTCAAAGCAATGGCAGACCAAAGAGATAAATGGGACCTTGGTCAATGGGTTGAAGAAAAGACTTGATGAGACAAAGGGAAACTGGATAAATGAATTGCACTCAGTATTATGGGATTATCGAACAACTCTTATGGATGCAATGGGGGAAACACCATACATGCTAGAATTTAGGACTGAAGTAGTGATACCAGCTAAGCTAGGTTTGCAAACTCATAGAGTGTTGAATTTTGATTCTCCCGTCAGCAATTTAATGCGAAGGATGGACCTTGATATGTTGGAAGAGGTGCGAGAAGATGCAGTCTTGAGGAATGATGCTTATTAACAACCAATAGTACACTTTAATAACAGGAGGGTGAAGTCATTAAACTTAAAAGAGGGGGATTGCGTACTTAAGAAGGTGATTCAGAAGACTAATAAGATTGAATCCAATTGGTATGGACCTTATTATGTCTCAACAGTTGTTCGACCAGGAACTTACCGAATTGAAACTTTGGAAAGGAAAGAATTCAAAAACCCTTAGAATGCCGAGCATCTTAGTAAGTGCTGCCAGTAATGCAGTAATCAATATCTGTTGTAATCAATTTTCTTCAATATTAATAAAAAGTTAGTTATGGAGAGTTGATAAAGTTAAAATCATGAAGCATTCTCCTATTACTGTTGCTTGAAGTATTCAACAAATGGGGAGGGGGTGAACTATTTCCAGTTCATCATGCAGGACATAATCCCCTAAATATTTTGAGATCAAACACTGGAGAATAGTTTCTACAGGGATCCATCTAACATCAATCTTGAAGGGACATTTTTCATAGTTTAAGAAACCAGGATTAACCCAGTACCATAGTTTGCTGTCCCGTTCAACCTTTATAACTGTTAGGTAATTGGTCCAACCCCATTTATAGCCTTCGCGCTGAGCTTGAAATGATCGTCAAATCATCCAAGAGATTCATTGTACCCTTCCATATAAACTTCTCTAGGTTTCTTGTGAAACTGGAAAGTTAATCTTTCAACTAGTTGCTGCAGCTTCTTCAGCACTATATCTTTAATTTGTAATTGAGAAGAATGGGTAGAAAGTTTCTCGTCCCGGTTTTGGATCTTTTGAGACATATCAACAATGTCTATGTTCTTGGGCTTTATCTGTGTAGCCTGATTTGTAAGCTTTTGTTGAGTTATAGCCTCATCAGTTTTAGGTCGACTGGACCTAGATCTTGATCGGGAGGTAAACACAATTTTGGATTTTTCAGGGCTTATAATACTTCCCTTAGCCTAACATTCTCAGTTTCCAAAAATGATACTCCTTCATCAGCAGCAGAAGTTTTATAATGATCCTTTAAAGAGTTCAGATCACTCATTAACTTGCTATTTTCTTCCTCTAATAACGTGACAATAGCCCTAGCTTCATCAACCTCACATATAAACAGGAATTCCTTCTTCCTAAAGACATAAATATTCTTCTCCAACTTCTCCTCAAAGACCCGAGATCCACTTAAAGCCTTGTACTTGGCCTCATAATCAGTGTGAAGGAAAGCCTTAGATTCATTATGCTCCTCTTGGAGTTCTTCAATCATTTCAAAGTAATCCATGTTACTGGCCACGGCCAGATCGAGAAGAAACATGATATATATGTGCATCCTTGGCTTGATCAGTGGCATCTACTGCGAGAAAATTTGATAAATCTTCCTCAAACAAAGTCATGTGTCCAGGTTTAAATAAACTGTTGCAACGCTTGAGCAGCTCAGAGTCATTAGAAGAAAGTTGTTCCATATTAGCCATGAACTAGAAAAAATAAGTAATATTCAATAAAATAAGATATAAAAATAGCTAAGAAATAACAAACAATATGAAGAAAAAGTCCTTTTATTGATATGAAGCGAAATTACAAATGCAGCATGAAATAAAAGAAAAAGGTAAAAAATACAGAGGCCAACTGCCAAGAAAATCTACAGCTTGTGTCGGTCAATTTTAAATCCAACTTGGTTGACAGAGGGGATAGCTAGAGTAATTTGCTGGATGGATGGAAGGACTGACTCAACAACATTCTTAGGTTGGTCGGCTGAAGACTCAACCACGAGAGATGACTCCCCATAACCACATCATCTTCAACTTCATCGTACATGTTAAGGGGAGAGCCAAGCTCATGCCTTTGGAAGAATTCATAGTTTTTCGCTGTGCCGACCTTTTTTAGTGCATCCGACCAAGCATCCTTGAAAAATTTCTTCTTTGAATACTCAATCTGAGTAGAGGCAGCAGTGATAGCTTTATCCTAGCATTTATTAAAGAAATTTTTTCTAGCCTTCTTCCTTTTGTCCTTCTCAATAGTTAGGCCTTTTGTCAGTGCCACTTGCTTCTGAGCTTCAGCAGCTTCATCCACAACCTTCTATTGAGCTTCCTTAAAAACCTTTATTTTATTTCCGACATTTTCTTTTGAGTCTCCAGATCTTGTTAGGAGTCAAGGCACGATTTTTTGAGACCAAAAAAAGCTTCCTTAACATCGGTTAAAGAGGAATGAAGAGCATCATCCTTCTCTAACATCTGGTTGAAATCAACTAGGAACGACAAAGAAGAAAGGAAAGATTAGTACAAGAAGTCAAAGTATAAAGTACACAAGAGCAAAAGAAGAATTCTAACCATAACAAGGCTTTGAGCAGCCCTTTTAAAAATTTTAAGATGCAGCATAGAAGAAGCAACACCCCAATGGTCTGAAAGAGTGCCAAACTTAATTAATTTCCTGGCCAAGCCAGGTCCTATGGCTATAAAGGAGACAACACCAGATGGAGTAACACCGACCAAGCTCTATTAGCCAGCATCAATAACTTTTTCATCCTACTTGTCAGCAAGACCTCTCCTCAGCCATTTTAGATGATATTCATCATCCTTGGTGACTTGGGGCTTATTGCCGACATCATTTTTCTTCTTAGACACACAACTATCAACAGGCTTAGTGGTGACAACAACAACATCATCTCCAAGAAGGTTGGTAAATTTTATTTTTCCCATGGATGCAGAGAGAGGAACGTTTGACTCAATGGAGGAGGAACAACCAACAACATGATCACCACTACCAGATACAGTGGCCAACGAAGTGGACACTAGGTCCTAATCCAAGTCAATCACAAGAGTAGGAACAACGGTTGAAGGTCGAGCAACAAAGGAGGTGATAGAGCTAATGTATTTTAGCAAGTAGGAGGCCGATCTAGTATGCACCTCACCAATTTTTTGATAAGGGCCCCAGGGAAACTTGAGCTCATCAAGTCTAATATCACCCTCATTGGGTCACTTTCTCTTCCTATCAACTATAAGTAAATAAAAAATTGATATTAGTTATCATTTCAATAGGTAATTCATAAGCATAAGCATATAAAATAGATTTTGTATAACCTATGCCGTGACCTTCTTGAGAGCATCTTGGTCCAGTATATACTTTTTCCCCTTCAATAGGTACATATTTACAATTCTTAACAATAACCCCATGATCGAAGTAATCCCCGCTGGACTCAGGAAAATTGACCACTAGAGCTTTATAAACATACCTAGTTTTTAAATAATATGTACGATCACTAGTGACCCACTTGTAACAAAACATGATCTCAGGGATACCGATATGGGTCCATGGATTTGATTAAGCCTGTGGACGCCATTAACTATTCTCTACGTGGTGGGGGCTACTCTAGTAGTTACACTATCAAAATATTGATAAAACTCTAAGTAAAAACGATTTGGGGGAAAAGTGAAGTCACATTCAACTACAAATAAAGAAGGAATCCAATGACCTTCAGATTCAGAAAAAATGTCTACAAGGGGATTGGGGAATTCTAAGTCTACCCAATTCGGTATATTCCATTCCTTTCTAAACTCATATAGAGATACAACAACGTAAATCATAATTCAATATGAAGAAAAGAAGAAAAGTAAAGGATTCTTACAAAAACTTAAGTAAGAACTAGAAGACAGGAAGAACGATCGCACGAAAGCTGAAGAATTTGTAGCAAAAACTTAGAAGGGTTTGAGGGAAGAGACAACCGAAAATTTACTACCTTTTATAGATTGCCTAAAAAACCAGCTAACGTAATGATTAAAGTGAAACGATGATTGAAATTATGGCAACAATAAAAAAGACGTATTTACCCTGAGACATTTTGCTAAAATTCAGAATTTTTACAAAAATGCCATCAGCAAAACAGGTTACTAGCAAATATAAACAAAAAATTACAAGTGTGGTTAGTCGCCAACTGACCAAGCATCAGGAATGTAGCCCAAGCTACTACGAAGACTAAATGATCTATAGTTCAATCAAACATCAAGCATGAAACATTGGGGGCTTCTATTGATACCAAAAATTATCCACCTATGTGGACCAATCAACAATGGACCCGTGACATGAAAAGAATGCTAGTTGGCAAGATATAGACTCATCGACCAACGTGTAAAATGACGACCAACACGCAGTATGCTGACCAACAATGAGAAGATCGACCAAAAGGGTCAATAAAGCGCCAACTGTCAAGTAAATTATGAACATCGTGTATTGATGATAATGTCTAATTTATAAAGGAATTCCATTCTTTTACATTCCACCTCTTTATCTCCTTACGAGAGTATAAATACAGTGTAATCCCTTCATCAAGGGTAAGGTTCAATCCATTCAGAACCACGAAAGGCAAGAAAGAATACAAGGCAATAAGAAAAATAGTAGACGTAGGCTTTTCCATATAGTCGAACCACTTTAAAACCCTTTTTGTCTCTATTTTATTTACATATAATATCTGTGATTAAATAATTAGACCCAGTCAAGTTTTTTACATTAACAATCAACAACAAAAATTTTAAGGTGTTCAAATTTGCTATGGAAAATTAAAATAACTCTACTCCTCTTAACAAACCATTTAAATTTGAGAGTCTTCATTTTAAACGTTGGAGCGAAAAAAATATTTTTTACCAAACTACTAAGAAACTAGCATCCCATGTTTAATGAGACAAACTTGTTGTATATGACCCCTCACTGTTTATGAAAAGAAGGTGAAAAGAACTCGGTAAGACAACGATTTTCTCTATAAAATTATACTTTAAATTACTTAATTAATGATATTTATGATTACTATCCGAATTGCAAAACTACTAAAGAATTTTAGGAGGGTTTATTGAAAAAATACTGTATTGAGGAGGCTGGTACTAAAAAAAATTATTGGTAGGAATTATTTGGAATTTATATGACAGGTGACATATATATAGTTAATAAAACTCATTATTAACAAAAAAATGGCACATGATATTATTCTTAAAGTTATGGAGTTAAACGAGAAAATCTAGGTTGTTGTTATTACTGACAAATTACCTCCCGATGGGAAAGTTTAAAAACGTTTCAAAACATAAATTGAAAAAAAAATCACTTAAAAGCTTAATCTCACGTATGAGAACTGATTAAGAAGTCTGGAAATAAGATTATAAGGATAAAATTATTGGTGTATCTAGCAATAAGAATTATAACAAGAGCGCCACTCCAATGGTTTTAAAAGTAATTGGAAAAATATAAAACAAATATGAAAAAGAGATACAACCAAAAATTTAAATAAAACTAGATAAGAATAAAAATACGAAACACCCTATTGGAAATGTAGAGACTAGTAACACCGAAAAATTTGTCTACTTTAGGGGTAACAAGCCTTGACATATTGTACCTCATCATGCTCCTCAGACATGCCTAACCGAATAAGATTTATGTGCAAAGATTTCTAAAATCAATATGGTTAGTGGGGTTGAAACATGGTGGGTGGATACTGGTAGTTCTCATTATATCTAATATGACCGAACTTTACTTAAAACTAATTATGAGGATGAAGACAATAAAGTGTTTAAGGGTGATTCCCACTCCATTAAGGTTCTTGGTAGTGAAAATGGGGAATTGAAATATACTTCTGTAAATTGTAATCTTTAAGGAAGTGATGCACACTCTCGATATTAGGAAAAACTTGGTTTCTAGCTTTCTTCTCAGCAAAGATGGTTTCATTCACACTATCGAAGAAAACTTGTTTACTTTGACAAATAACAGATTTTTAGTCGTCAAAGGTGGAATGTTTAAGTTGAATGTTGATGCTATTAATATATTTTCCCTTCCCTTATATTACTTATTGTTTTAATATGTGGCATGCAAGACTTTATCATCTTAATAATTGACTTATTGAAAATATGAGTAGTTTAATCTGAATGATTTTGAAAAATGTGAATCATGTATCAAGCATTAATAATAAAAGACCCCATATAAATCAGATTTTAGAGAAAGTGAATCACTTGACTTAATTAATTTGGACATATGAGAATTGGATAGAAGGTTAAAAATGGCAAACATTACTTTATTATTTATTAGTAATTTCTAATACTATTCATTTGTGTATTTAATGGAAAATAAAAGTCAAATATTTGACATGTTCAAAATTTTCTTAAATTAAATTAAAAATTAATTTAATTAGAACATCAAAACATTGCATAGTGATAGAGGCACATAACATGATTGTAGTCCATTTTTTATTAAATTTGATAAAACCCACAGTATTATGCATGAAAAAAACAGTCCCTTATTCTCCTGAAATGAATGGTCAAACTCAAAGAAAAAAGAAGACTTTTAAAGAATTAGTAGTTGTTCTTTTATTAAGTTAAGGAGTTACCACATATTGGTGGAGATAACTTATTTTAATGGTGTGTCACGTGCTTAATAGAATCCCTAAGGCTAAAACAAAAATATCTCCTTATGAAATATGGAAAATAATCAACCAAAAGTGTCATATTTTAGGACGTGGGTGTAATACCTGTGTTTTCATAATAAATTATTTTTGGCAGAATCTAATTAAATAAATTCGTGAATAAATTGTTTGATTGTGATTGCATCTTTATATGAGTTATTTATGAATAGTGTGTTCACTCGTAAAAAATAAATTGTATAATAATTACATTATTGCTATGTGGTGATTAAACATAACAAAATGAGTAACTTAGGTAGATTTAGTTTGGGCATGTTCCAGAGTGAATTGAGAGCTCCTCTAGGTATTTTAGACATCCAAAGTTGGGCCCGAGGTATAGGTATACCCATAGGGGAGTTATTAGATCAATTCATGTAGTGTTTTAGGCTTATTTAGGGGCCCAAATGTGTGGATTTAAGTGTAATATGGGATTAGGGATTATAAGATGATAATTATCAACCTAAGATTATATTCCCATCCATAAGAAAATAACCTTGTTGTCCCCACACCCATTGGAGAAGTTACCAAGTCTAGAGAAGGAAGAAATAACAAGGATCCAAGAGATGAGGCTCCAATCACTAGTTTAAGGCAATAATTTACTTTCTAAATCGATTACTAATTATGCATTTTCTCTTAAAAATTATGGGTTAATTGTATAAATTTATGATTTTGAATAATTGGAATGAACTCTATGAATTATTAGAATTAATCTGGAAATAATGATGTTCAAGGATTAAACGATTTGATGACAAACCTAGAATTGGTATCGTGTTAAGTGAAAATTGAACCTTAGAATCCATGTTGTAGGATTGCTATTTTGATGATTTTAATTCATGTATTGATCCCTTAAATTTAAGAATGATTAGATAAAAAGTACGATTAGGTCCCTTAAATTTAGGATTATGGGGGCACGATCTTACGTTATTTTAGTTAAATGATCATATAAAGTGTTCTTAGATCATGATTAATCTATAATCCTTGAAATAAAAATGGATAAGATAGTGGGAAGAAAATTGTGTTTGGAAGTGTGAAACTCACATAAGAAAAATGTAGCAGTTCTTGGCTTCTGCTAGAATTCGAATTGATCCGGCCTTCCAAGCGAATCGATTCGATTCAGTTTGGTATAAATAGATTCGGCTCTAGAGGTGAATCGATTAGGCCTCTAGGCCTAGGCTAGGTTGGGACCGCGAAAATGTTCAGTTGATTTTTACGTACTTAAGAGAGTATGTGGGAGGTCAACCAAGTGAGTGGATAATTAATTAAAATAGTTTTGTGTCACTATTTTTTATTGGGAGAAATTGACAATTAACTAGATGGTTAATTCTCAAAGTAAGAATGTTATTAAAATATGTATTTAGTAATTGTGAGAACATACCCATGTTCGTGAACAACCTATCGATTGGGGTTATGTAAGTCTCGGGACAGTAGCACGCATTAGCACAGGTGGGCTAAACATTGTGTAGGTCTTTATTTTAAGACCTTTATTGTAGTACTGCTTTCGAGGAGGTATGTGGGATGGATAGAATTTATTGTCACCGTCGAGGTTATGGACCGTGAAATGGTGTACTGTGAATGGAGTGCCCTTCTTGTGTGTGATTTTTTAGGTCCATTTGGATGAGGAACTCCTCCGGGATTACCGATAGATTACGAGTGGGACACTGAAGGTAGATGGATTTATATGTCATATATATATATATATGTTGGGACATATATAATTATATAAATTAATTGAGAATAAATCCATGTGGTCTATTGATGTAGCCCATTATCAACGAATTCAATACTATGTAAAATGCATAATGGATGATATGTTATTTCTTGTGGGTAGTATTATAGGGGTTGCTCCTGGGACTATAAGCATATGTGTAGATGGATAGCTTCAGTTTATAAATTGTGCTAGATTCATTAAATATAATCTTATCGGTATAGATATCAAATTTCATAATTGGGACTTGTGTTGATATGCGTATAGTATTGCACTTATATGAGGGGTGAGATACTTACTACAGGCGAGTCCGATGGGCGATGTATAATGTGAATTAGCTTCATAATTGCATACTGATTTTGTAAGTTAATCTTTGGAACTTTAGGGCATTGAACCAAATTATAAGATATCCCCCCCCCCCCAGGTTGGCCTAGACAAGGACAGTATGATTGACAGGAGATCATACTTACGGTCGTATTTACTCATCATTCACCTCAGTTCGATTGACTCTATCATAGGTTATTATTTTCATTCCAGTCATTTTATTATTTCAGAAATTGTATGGGAATAAGCCCGAGATTTATTATATTCATTCTTTTCAGATATCAGTGATACTTGTGATGGATGTTTTATAACTTTTGAGAGATTGGATTTATTTACTATCAATTATTATTCAAATGGTTTTATTGTGCATATTTGATTAAAAATTATAAAGGTCATATTATGGTCTGATGCTGAGAATGATATACATTATTAGACAAGCCCCATCTTCAGCGTATTTTATCTGGGCAGCCTTTATGTGGAAAATGGGTATTTTTCAAGTTAGTATCAAAGCATCGAGGTTCCAGCTTCCTTAGGATCTATGTTTCATTCATTACGATCTATTACTAATGTAAAACGTGCATGCTTTCATATGGAAAAATGGTAGGCTTAGTAGACCACGACATGTTATCATAAACGTTGCAGAGGAGAGGTCTCAGTAGGAGCCGCAACCACACCCAAAACCACCACCTGTCCCACCCGTGGCTTATCCTGTAGATATTGTTACTATAGTGATGCAGGTAGTCTGTAAGACGATGAACGTTATGCTAGAAAACTTTCATCCACAATAGTAGAAACCACCAGCACCTCCTTGTAGAAGGTGGAGCTACCCATTCAGGGATAGGGATAGGTATGGGAGAGAGCTACGTAGGCATTCACTAGGGGAGAAATGACATAATTTTCTGGGCGTCCAGATTTATTAGTTCCTAGTCAATGGAAGAAGGGAATTTAATGACACTTGAGGATGTTTGAGTGCACGCCAGTGCACAAGCAGATTTTATCTTCATTTTGACTGGTAGGGGGAGCCTTACAATGGTGGGTTCTGTCTACCGATTGACTATTGATGAATTATGGCTAAAGTTTAAGGGGAAGTATTTCCCACCCGCCATGAAATTAGAGATGAGGAGGAATTTCATGCACCTTAAGCAGAAGGGTCAGAATATGAGGAGGAGTTTATCGCATTGTCTTTTTTTATTGAAGATGAGGTAAACACCAAAGAGAAAAAAAATGTAAAAGTTCATGTCAGGGACAACTTGCGGCACATTAGGAAATATGTATTGGGTAATCCTTCTTCTAAAACCTACACTCCAATGGAGAATACCATTTTGTTGCATTGTTAGGATAGCAGGTCATTTTAAAAAAAGTAAGGGATAGAAGAGTTCCATCCTAGAGATGTCGAGCTAGCAGGGTATGATGAATGTGAATGACAGTCAAGGGACCCAGCAATTTAAGGGGTTACAGGTAGGTGATCAGTATAATAGGGAAAGGGGTTTCGATGATCGAAAAAAGCAGGGTGAGGAGGCTCAGGGCTAACAGTAGTGAAGACACTAGGGCCAGTGGCAATAGGATCAAGGCTAACAGGGCCAACATTAGGTAGACGTCAGATTCTATAGAATTGCTATGTTTGTGGAGAGAAGGGCCATATGGAGAAGAGGTTCCCTTGGTGTAATCGGGATGCAAAAGATCAGGGAGGACAATCTGGGTATCAGGAACCACAGGGGCAACGTCTGCAGTTACCATCCATACCAGGGATTATAGTGATAACACTACTAGCTTTAGCCACCCCACCTCTAGGGAAATGTCCACAGTTACAGTATGGGCGAGTGTACCGTACCGCACCTAGAGAGGGATCAACACTAGTTCAAGAGGTGAAGGGTATATTCATTATCTTTGGGCATGTAAGGTGCATTTTATTTTACACCGGTGCATCACATTAATTTGTTAGTACTTTGCTCGTAATCGAGGATGATAGATTTCTCATATGACATAGTACTTTATATTGATTCACTCGTGGGTAGAGGGGCACCTATACATTCAGTGTGCAAAGGTATAAGGATCGAACTTGGGTGACTATGTTAGATATATCTGAGTATGATGTTCTCTTAGTGATGGATTGGCTATCCACACACATACCTTTTGTTGAATGTTATGGTAGGTTGATTGTCTTCGCCATTTCGGGGTAAGATATGTACTTAGTTGTGATGTCGCACTCGAATGGAGGGTCAAGCATGCATTTGTATTGCGTTGAAGAGGAGAATTATATGGAGGTCATTATTTTTCTAGACTCCATCCTAATTATTAGAGCATTTTAGATGTATTTGGAGAGATTCCAGGGTCGCCACTAAGTAGGGAGATCGAGTTTGTGATTGACTGGAGTTCAGGTGCAAGATCCATCATAAGTGAGCTGTATCACATGGATCCTCTAGAGATGAGACATCTTAGAGATTAAATTCAATAGTTATAGGGTCATGAATTTATTTTAAGGAGTACTTCACCTTGGGGTTCTCCTTTACTGTTTGTTAAGAAGAAGGACGGATCACTGGGATGTTGCATTCATTATTGGGAGTTGAAGAAGGTCACTATACGAAATAAGTATATGTTTCCCCGTATTAATGGCCTATTCGGCCAGTTGAGGGGTACAACATATTTTTTTAAGATCGATTTAAGGTTAGGGTACCTTAATCTGAGGATTTGGATGTAAGATATCCCAAAGATAACATTTTTTTACAAGATATGGATCGTATGAGTTATTGGTTATGATTTTTGGCCTGATCAATGCACCGAAAATATTTCTGGACCTGATGAATAGGGTGTTCAGAGACTTTCTAGATTAGTTTTCATCGTTTTCATAAATTATATATTGATTTATTCTCGGATCATAGAGGAGCATGAACAACATTTGTGGGTAGTCTAGTAGACATTATAGGACCATCAACTCTATGCTAAGTTTGAGAAATTTGAATTTTGGTTATGGGAGGTTCAGTTCTTGGTCCACGTAAAGTATCTAAGAAGGGAATATTAGTGGACCTAGGAAGGTTTTATAAAGTGATGAGGTGGGGACAACCCACTAAACCTATGAAGGTGCATAGTTTTATAGGATTGGAAGGGTATTACCGTCGATTCATTCAGGGATTCTCGAACATAATCAGGACTCTAGTGAATTTGATAGGGAAGGATATACCATTTATTTGGGACCATTAGCAGACTTTTGATGAACTGGAGGCCAGATTGACTTCGTCTCTAGTACTTTCTTTACCTTGTAGATGGATTGACTATAAGGTCTTTACATATGCATGCTTGCGAGGACTTGGAGGAGTGTTAATGTAGTAGAGGACAATATATTATGCTTCCCAAAATATTAAGCCTCATGAGGGAATTACCCCCACCCATGATTTGGAGTTAGTATCCGTGGATTTTGCCTTACATATTTGGAGGCATTATCTCTTGGGGGAGAAATTTTAATTGTTCATAAACCACAAGAGCCTACATTAAATGCAGAGAGAGTTGAACATGAGACATCGGAGATGGCTTGAGTTTATGAAAGACTATCAGTTTGATATCCATTACCACTTGAGGAAGGAAAATGTAGTGGCATATGATTTGAGCCATAAGTCGAAAGCTAAGTTGGGAGGCGAAGTGCAATTCACTTCGTACTAATGATGAGTTGTCATGTGCTTTTATAGCAGTTCTCACCATCACACCCGATATCATCATTCAGGTCATGAAGGCACAGGTAGGGGACCATCTTTTCTAGGAGAAGGATAAGAAATTATTAGAAGAATGGATAGAGAACTATTCGATTGGCCCAGATGGAGGATTGAGATTCCAAAGTTGGTTGGCGATTTTAGAGGATAAGGAGTTACTACAAGCCGTTATGACAAAGGATCGTGGATCACGTTTTACGGTACATTCTAATGGAAATAAGATGTACTACGACATAAAGTGCTAGTATTGGTGGAGAGGCATGAAGAAGGACATATAATTTTTTCTGTGCAAATGTGTCACATATTAGTTAATGAAGGTGGAATATCGATAACGAACAAGTGTTCTATAGCCTCTCGAGATTCTGATGTGAAAATAGGAGAGCATTTACATAGATTTTCTCACAAGATTACCTATGTCACAGGGGGGATACGATTCTATCTGGGTGGTCATTGACCGTTTGAAACAAGTAGCTCACTTTTTGCTTGTTCGAATAGACTACACTTTGGAACAGTATGCTAAGATTTTTCTTAGGAAGATTGTGAATTTCCATGGGGTACCGCTTAATATCGTGTTGGATAAGGACAAGACATTTGTGTCCCAGTTTTGGAGGAATTTTCAGTAGGCATTGGGGGTAGAGTTAAGATTGAGTATCTCGTATCACCCACAGACAAAAAGTAAATTTAATGTTGGAGGATATGTTGCGGATGTGCATCTTGGACTTAAAAGGTAGTTAGGAGATATACTTACCATTGGTGGGGTTCGCTTACAATGACAGTTACCGATTTACTATTAGGATGGAACCTTTTAAGGGATTATATGGGAGGTCTTATCATTCACCCTCATGTTGGTTGGAAGTGGGGGAGAACAAACTTATTGGATCGGAGTTCATTCAGGATACCTAGGAGAATGTGGAGATAATTCGGGCTAGGATTCAAATTACCTAGGATAGATTGAAAAGTTACACTAATGAAGACATGAGGAACTTGGATTTTGAGGTTAGTCACCAGGTGCTAATTTAAGTGTCTCCCATGGAGGGAGTAATGCTATTTAGGAATAAAAGGAATTTATCTCCTCGGTATGTGGGATTGTTCCCTATTATTGAAAGAATTGGAGTAGTGGCGTATCGGTTAGCATTACCGGATCATTTGTAGGGATGCATGCGTTTTTTATATTTTGGCATTGTAGAGATTTCTTAGAGATGAGGTAGCTTACCAGCACAAAGACCTCGATAAGATAGAGCTTCATCCAGACGCGACTAGCGAGGATATATCTGTAGTTATTCTAGATCTTAGGGAGTGTATACTTCGTTCCAAGGTTTTTCCTTTAGTATACGTGTAGTGGGGACATCACAATGAGGATGAGTCAACGTGGGAGATAGAGGATAACATATGAGAGAAGTATTTGAAACTCTTCTAGTCAGGTACATCTCGAATTTCAAGTATGGAATTCCATTATTAGGGGGAGAATATAATACCCCGTATTTTCATAATAAATTATTTTTGGTAGAATCTAATTAAATAAATTCATGAATAAATTTCTTGATTGTGATTGCATCATTATATGAGTCATTTATGCATAATGTGTTCACTCATAGAAAATAAATTGTATGTTAATTAAATTATTGAGATGTGGGGATTAAACATAATAAAAGTGTGTAGCTTGGTAAGATATAGTTTGGAAGCATTTCGAAGTGAATTGGGAACTCGTTTAGGTGTTTTAGGCATCCAAAGTTGGGCTTGGGGCATAGGTATACCGAGTTACTGGGTCAATCTAGGTAGTGTTTTAGGCTTATTTGGGGGCCCAAATGTGGAGGTTTAAGTGTAATATATGATTAGGAGTTATAAGATGATAATTAAAAACCTAAGAGTCTATTCCCGTCCACAAGAAAGTATCCCTAGCATAAACACATCCTTGGAGAAGTTACCAAGGCTAGAGAAGGAAGAAATAGCAAGGATCCAAGAGGAAATACTCCAATCACCACTTTAAGGAAAGAATTCTCTTTCCAAATCAATTACAATTTGTTTCTTAATTCATTTATATGCATTTTCTCATAACAATTCCGAGTAATTCGACCAATTGATGATTTTGAGTAATTGGAATGAACTCTATGAGTTCTTAGAACAAATCTGGAAATAATTAAACAATTTGGTGACAAATCCAGAATTGGTATCGTGTTAAGTGAATATTGAACCTTAGAATTCATGTTGTAGGATTGTTATTTTGATGATTTCAATTCATGTATTGATCCCTTAAATCTGAGAATGATTATATAAAAAGTAGGATCAAAATTGTGTTAGATCGACTTTAGTGCTAAATTTAATTTCTAGTATTATGGGGGCACAATCTTACTTTATTTTTGTTAGATGATCACATAAAAAATGTTCAGAGATTATAAGGAATCAATAATCCTTGAAATAAAAATGGTTAAGACAGTGGGAAAAAAATCTGGTCTGAAAATTGGGACTCGGGAAATATTCAGGTGATTTGTACGAACTTAAGAGAGTATGTGGAAGGTCATCCAAGTGAGTGGATAATTAATTAAAAATATGTTTGTGTCTCTATTTTTTATTTGGAGAAACTGACAACTAACTTGATGGTTAATTCTTAAAGTAAGAATGTTATTAGAGATTGATGATAATCATTTGGGGTAATTACAGAGATAATTACCTATACATATTACGCATTAAAATATGTATTTAATAATTGTGAGAACATACCCATGCTCGTGAACAACCTATCAATTAGGGTTATGTAAGTCTCGGGATCGTTGCACGCGTCGGCACTAGTGGGATAGGCATTGTGTAGGTTTAGGTCTTACATGATAGCAATACTTATGAGGAGGTAGGTGGGATGGATGAAATCCATTGTCACCATCGGCGGTATGGACCTTGCAATGGTTTACAACGTAGTCCATTTGGATGAGGGACTCCCCCGGACTTACCGACAGAGTACGAATGGGACAGTGAAGGTAAATGTCTTTGTGTGTATTATATTTGTAAGGACATATACAATTATATAAATTAATTGAGAATAAATCCACGTGGTCTAACAATTTAGACATTTATTAACGAACACAATACTACATAAAATGCATAAGTTCGTGTTGATAGTATTATAGGGGTACTCCTGAGACTAGAAGCATATGTGTAGATGGATAGCTTCGATTATGATTGTGCTATATGCATTAAATATAATCTTATCGGTATACATATTGGATTTCATAATTGATCTTGGGTTGATATGCGTATAGTATTGTGTTTCAATAAGGGGTGATATATTGCATGCGAGTACCGATGGGTGATGTATAATGAGAATTAACAACATAACTGCATACTGATTTTGTAAGTTAATTATTGCAACTTTAGGGTGCTGACCCAAGTTATAACATGTTTTCACCCTAGTTTTCCTAGACATGTACAACAAAGCTGACATGAGATTAGAATAGCAGTCGTATTTACTCATCAGTTACCTCAATTCGGTTAACTCTAGAATATGTTTTTATTTTCATTCCAGTCATTTTAATATTTCATAGATTTATGGGCATAAGGCCAAGATTTATTTATATTCAGTCTTTTGTTATATCAGTGATACTTATGACAAATGTTTTATAACTTTTAGGATATTGGATTTATTTACTCTCAGTTATAATTCAAATGGTTTTATTGTCCATGTTTAATTCTGATAATGATATAGATTGTTAGAATAGCCCTATCTTCAGCTTATTGTGTCATGCCAACCTTTAGTGGAAAATGGGAGGTTTTACAGTGGGGGTGCTTATCATATGTACGTATTCTCAACCCAAAAATGTCTAAAGTGGAAAGTAGATCATATGAGTGGGGCTACTTTTTTCAAAGATAATTTTCCTTTTAAATTGAGAAATAGAGAAGGCTCGTGATGCACAAGCATTTCTATTTCTAAAAATTCAGAACGTAATAAATTTGTTTTGATACCAAGAAAAAGTAAAAGAGCACTATTGAGAAATATTTTGGTCCCAAATTGTACAGTTACACTTTAGAGGAGGAACCTAATACTATCCAAGAAGCTTTATTTTCTTTAGATGTCAATTTATGGTAAGCGGATACTTATGATGAAATGGAATATTTAAAGCTAATCAAACTTCTCCTATAGTGGATCTCACCAGGGTGAAAATAATTTGTTGAAAATGGATTTTGAAAAGTAAATTAAAACCTAATAGTTCTATTAAAAAATATGAGGAAGGTTTTCTTGCCAAATATTTTGGAAAATGTTAAAATGTGGAATTTTTGATACATTTTCATCCATTACTAGAATTACATTTGTTGACGTCTAAACTTAGTACTATGATGAGTGTGTGTCTTAGTTGAATGACATCAATAATAAACTACAATAGATATAAGAGAAAAATATTTGAATTTGAAAGAGATGACAGATAGATAAGGAGACGAGAAATTTAATGTGGTTCAGCCCAATGAGGTGCCTATGTCCACGGGTGAAAATATACTTTGTAGTAGGGCATAATACAAGCTCTCAAGGATCTCTCTAAAGTTAAGTGCGTACTATTTTTGTCATATGTCCCAGGTGAGGTATATAGTGGGCTATTTATAATAGGGGAGAAGAAGAAGAAGAAGAAGAAGAAGAAGAAGAAGAAGAAGACGAGGAGGAGGAGGTGGATTA
Source organism: Sambucus nigra (assembly GCA_949130495.1). NCBI lineage: Eukaryota > Viridiplantae > Streptophyta > Magnoliopsida > Dipsacales > Adoxaceae > Sambucus > Sambucus nigra. Next base: position 59,724,214 of record OX422209.1, on the reverse strand, counting down.
CCTTTATATGTCAGGCAATTACTCCTTTGTTTTTAGTATTGACGATAACTAATCACGAGCCAGTGTATAGATTAACCCACATATATTTACAAAGGAGAATGGAGAGATTTCCACTTGTGCTTGTTATGACTTTTGATGGTTACCCTTCCTGATGGTGGTCGACCATACTTCCATCTAGTAAGGAACATTCACTCGACCACGATAATATCTTATGGGCAGTGTTTAATTGAATACATTATAAAGGTAGTGGATGGTGGAGTGAAAGGATGGAGTATTAACCACTAGGTATTGGTCGGTTTCATGAAAGCTTGGTTGCCAATATTTTAAGGTGGTTTTATCGTCTTGAACTATTTTTCGATAGCCCATCTCTAAAATTTCATAGATTTCGGCTTCATTACTTGAGGCAGTGGCAATTTTGTAAATAAGGGAAACAATCGAGAAATGTTCGGGGTTACTCCGTTAATAACATTCATTAGATATTGAACTTCCATCAAAGTCGAAACACTAGATACATTTAATCATACCCATTCAGTGCAACACAAGAGGCATCAATGAGTTTACAAAAAGGTCACTTCCATCCTCTGTTCACTTCACCCTGAATTTCATATTTCTTTCTGCTCTTTCTAAGTCTTTTTCGCCATTTGCGAGAGATGTATACCTTTGTTTCCTTTTCGCAATAAGAATTTCTCCTTCTTTTCATTTATTTGGTATTTCCTTGCTGAAAATATGGTATATACAGTGTATGAAAGTTCGTTGGAGCTCTTTAGGTCCATTCACAGAATTCCATCATGGGTAAAAACTCAATTATTAACTGGTCCTTGTTACCTTTGCACCTTAAAGGAGTGCCACTGAATATTCACCGTATTTATTGTTGAGCGTGAGGTCACCTTTCCCTCCAACCATCTATTTTTGAAAATTTGTCAATATTTTGATGTTATTTTTACCCTGGTAGCGCCAAATACTTGGAGGGTCATTAATTGGCTTTAGCACATTAATGAACAGTACAAGACATATATTTGAATAAAATAATGGATGTACTATTATAGATGGGGTACCACCACTGAAAACATTTTTTATTTGAAAATGAGGCGGTCTAAAAGATCTCTTATCGTGAACTTGGCTAATTCCAATAAGGATTATTAGGATCATGGATTAATTATGAAGAATTGGTAATTTTCCCCTCTTCCCGAGGGTAAAGTGTATAGTAGTCCCCGTTATCCTCGGGAGGGTCATGGAATAGGTCGACACATACATACAGATCTGGAATATTTTCTTTTTGACTTATCTTTTATCTTATATCCCACTGTATAGATCTGTTTCTTATTTTATAGAGAAAAGAAATAAAAACACTCCCTGTGTTTTTGAAATTATTATTTTTTACTTAGAGATCGTTTGGTATATTCAGTAGCGGATTGGTGACGAAGATCCTCGCTCGATTTTCATTCTACTCAGTTTCTATAGTTCCATCACTTATTTTATTTCTCCCCTAACCAAGGAGATACCAACAACCCGCATTAGTATAGACAAACATGCCTCTTCCTCTTCAAGTTCTGGTTTTGAGTCTTTCTCCTAAGTAAAAGGTAATTTTTTAGCGAAGAGAACTTCATTGTTTTGGAGACCTTTGAACTTAGCTTTAGTGATGAGTGGAATTCAGTTTATACAAATGGTGAAGGGAAATATTCCTTACCTCCTTGTTGGCACTAGGTCTCCTCCTCCTGCAAGTAAAAAGCCAGAAGTTGGGGGCTCAAATGAATTTATCCTTGAGGATATTTCCCTGAGGAAATATCAAGAGCTTAGTACAAGAAGTTAAGGAGGGCCCTGTCCCCAACTCTAGAGGTGGCTAGAAAAGAGACTGCAAATAAGGGTAAAGGTACCGCTCAAATTGTTGAGGTTAATCTCAAGATTTCTCGAGGATTGATTGGGGTTGGAGTTCTGCCTGGCGATGAAGCATCTGCATCCTCCTTCCCCCATTCAAGCCTAATTGACCAGGTTAATTATAATTTGGCCCTCATAAGAGTATAATCTGTTATTCCCCTATTATCATATTTGTTACCATTTTTACTAGCCTCTTTCTCCGAATGCTTGTTTTACAGTTCTTGATCGATTACGACCAACTTTTGAGGAGGAATGATAAGTTGAAGAAATAGTCTTCTGATGTGGATGTGTGGATGCAACCTTTTTGAGAATGAACAAGTTCTTAGAGGCAACTGGTCATGCTCATGAGGATGACAAAAGGAGGGTGACAGATACAATTAAGTAGCTATAACATATGAAGACTTCAACAGAGGAAACTACGACTAATGATAAGAGAGAGGACTAGGAAACTAAGAAGGTTTTTTTAACCTGGAAAAAAAATAGGTTACTGATGTCAAGATGAAGTCTTAGAAGGATAAAGAGTATTCCTTTAATATAGGATATTATAAGGCATTATCCACTACTACCATACATGTTGAATACCTATAGAAGACTTCTTTTAAGAAGGATTGGGATGTTGGCCTCACCCAGGTTGGCAATGTTTAGCGGTCAGAGATTTTTCTCCACCATAATCCTGGAACTCCTTTTTAGATACAAGAAGAGGTAAATGATGATGAGGAGGTCGATGATTCTAAGGTGGCTAAGGATCAGATGGTGATAACTGACTGAGGCGAGGATAAGGTTGCAATTGACAAAAAGAAGGTATGAGATATGCCTTGATAATTATAGCGATTCAATGATTTTCCTTCCCTTTTATTTTGTGAAGTTTTGATACATTATTGTAATTCCTTAGTGTAACACCTACATATTGAGAGTGCTCCAGCAATCAATGTCAACCTTATTTAATCAAATTCCAATTTCAATACCAATATGTTGAAACTCTTGCAAATAAATCTGATTGACTAATGAAATAATCTAAGCATGCAAGGCAATCACAAATGAGGAAAAATCCCCAACAGGGGATAAACCATCTTATTTTGACTATAATTTGTAAATATCGATTTACACGGATTACAATGAAAATATAAGTGACATACGAACTACCCGCAGACGTTGGCATGATCTTATCAGCAAGAGATCCCGTAAGAAATTCAAGTGGTCAGCAATGGAAAAGCGTCTTCTTCTCCATAAGTTTAATCCAGATGAGTAGAACAATATTCTTTGGGGGGTTAGAGGATTCACATAAAGGATTGGGAATTGTTTGTGAATCAAAACGATATAAAAACCTTAAAAATGAAGTCTGAAAACTGCTACTAGTATGCAAAAAATGAGGGAGTGCAGACTTAGGAAAACGTGTAGAATCTACAATGTTTAAATAAGTAGCTTGAGGCAGTGGGTCGTTCGAACGACAAATGATGTCGTTTGAACGAAAAAAAGCTCTCATTCGAACGGCATACGATGTCGTTTTAACAATATCAATGACGTGCCTAAACACACCTCTTCTTTTTACTAAAAGATATTACGTGATAAACATTTTTCATACTTCAAAATTTATTTAAAAATATTCCCAACTATTTATGAAAAATAATAAAAAATCCAATTAAAATTATTTTTCTATGAATACGTGGAGTAGTGGGAACGGTTCAAGAGCACGATGCACGTATGAAGATGATGGATGCATTGATTCGAATCAAGGCCGCCGAGGATGATCGTGGACACGTACCAAATGTAGCGGTATCAGCCATACTAAATTGAGATCTAGGATACTTAGAAAATTCGTAGATTCTACACTGAACATTTATAAATCATGTTCATACACATAGTTTTAATACAAATAAAGTTTTACGTTCTCTCCTATAATCTTGATGAATTTGGCACAACTTATAGGAGAGAACGTAAAACTTTATTTTTATTAAAACTATGTGTATGAACATGATTTATAAATGTTCAGTGTAGAATCTATGAATTTTCTAAGTATCCTAGACAACTTATCCTTTATTTGGATATTACTTATATACAACCATATGCCTCTAAGTTTAAAACCAAAATGGATTATTTGGTCACTACTAAGAGTGATCTCCAATGAAGAAGTAGCCAATGTTTCGATATTGCTCATGAAGAGGTGGACGAAGAAGAGTCGTAAGAGTTTCCCGATCTAGATATATAAGGTCAAGCTAAGAATGACTATCTTGGAATGCGCCGACTCTTCCTTCAGGCAATGGAGACCAAAGTAGCATTTCATGAAATAATCCTTAACCTTCAGCAAAATCATAAAGATATTATATTAAGTATGACTACCGATTATGAGAAAATGTTTGTTGCCTTACAAAAGGATAGTGGGTTTGACCAGAAGTTTCTATCCTTCTCTTCAACATACTCTAAGAAGGAATTTGTCTTTCAATCAGAGTTGAAAAGTGCTCGGGAGGTTACAAATTTTCTTGAACAAGATAACAATTTATTACGCAACGAGGTGGAGGGCCTCAATAACTCTGCCTCGACTGACTAGAATGAAGGTGATTTTTTTTCTAGAAAAGGAGAATGTCCGTTTGATGGAGGAGCTGGAGAAGTTGAAACAATCTAAGGCCATATATCAATCTTCTCAGTAATTGGTTAGGATTTCTCAGTCAGTGAAGGAGGGGCAGACTAAGAATTTTTTTTCCGACTAAGCCTCACTCGTAAGGAATTAGTCAGCGATCATCAAGATATTAAGTGAGAAATTTGATCACCTTACATATCACTTCCATAAGAAACCTCACACTATTTGGATGGAGGGTTATGATGAAGCTCTCGCATATATGAGTGAATAATTTGATCAAAACTGCTATGTTAGCTATAAGCATTATTGGTTCAATGCTCTAATTGTAATAAAATTGTCAAAGGAAGATAAGTTAGGGTATGGGCATGAGTTTTGATTTTTAGATCATCCTAATCCTCCTTTTAACTTGGATTCTTTTTGGATTCCTCTGAATGCTATTTCAATGAGTCTGATTAGAAAATATCCTGGGGATTATGGTTTGCATGCTGATAACACCCTCAGCCGACCATTGCACTTGGTAAACAGGGCAAGTTCTAGCTGCTAAACAAGGATTAGAGATTTGAATACTATTTTCACTCGATATGCGTTGCATGTAGAACCTTCTAGATTTGAGAAAGAACCAAACAAGCATCCCTCAAATAAGGCTTAAAACCCTTATATCTTGTTGTTCTTTCATTTTGCTAGCCTTGTAATAATTTTTCATGATTCGTAATAAAAAAATTAACCCTTTTGTTTCCTGGATTAATTCATTAGTTGTTAATTCCCTATTAGTAGTTTAGTCTTATGATTATCTGGTCGGCGATTATCCGACTAATCTTTCTTACTAGTTATTGGTTTGGATGAACCAATGTTGTCTTGACTTAGGTTCTACTAACATGCAATTTTTTTTAGGTCTCTTAAACGAATGTTTTCATTTTAACCAATTTCTAATGCTAGTTATGAGTGGCGACCAAATATGTTAGGATAAGTCCTTGATTTTAGCCATTTATGGTTTGTCTTTATTATCCACATGACTAACTTCAATAAATTCCTTAATTTGGTACAGTAAACTTCTCGTCGTGACCCTGTGGATCTATGCATGAGTTTTACATGTGTGACTTCTTATTCTTGACATTGTGAGGTCATACATGAAGTTAAAATATCATTTGTGGCCTATTAGAAGATGAGGTCCTACATGAAGTTTTATATTTACTTGAGATTAGTTTGAATTTCTATCACATCTCCCACTCTGAAAAAAATATATAAAAACATAATAATATTCACTGAAAAATTGTCAATCTTTATTGAGTAATGAAAATAAGTTAAATGGAATTAAAAAGGAATTACATCTTGTGTGACTACTGATAGTAATTCCTTAAATGTTCGTTATTCCACGGGTTTTTGAACTATTCCCCCTCTAGTGTTTGAATTCAGCAAGGTCCTTGTCAGACACCTGTAGAAATACGATATGTACCATGCCAATTGGGCTCTAATTTGTTCCCTTTATAGAGTAACTTTTTAGCACTTAGTCCCCCTCTTTGAGGTTGTTCGGCTTCACCCTTTTGTTATAAAATCGAGCGATTCTTTGCTGATACTGCTAACCTAATTATTGCATGTTCTCTGACTTCTTCAACCAGTTCTAAGCTTAACCTCCTCATGACATCACTTTTTAGTGAGTTAAAATTGACAACCATGTGACTTAGCAGACCAATTTTTGTTGCGACCACTACCTTTTCCCTGAAGGCTAACATTTAGGAGTTTAGCCAATGGCTGTTTTTGGCATTGTCATGCATGCTCCGAGTACACTTTGTAGTTCGTTGATCTAGTTTCCCTTGCTGTCTTCCAATCGCTTCTTTATCCCATCAAGTAGAGTATTGTTTGTAACTTCTATCTTCTCATTGCATTATGGGTGGCCAAGAGCGGAATGTAGTGTTTGGATTTTGGAGTGAACACATTAGTCTTCAAATTCTTGGTTATCAAGATGCATGCCATGGTCGCTATCAAGACATATGGCATCCCATAACGGAAAATGATATTCTTCCATACGAAATGGAAAACCTTTTCAAAAGGCATTTCAATCAGAGGTTCAGCCTCTACCCATTTGGTAAGTAATCCGTTGCTCGACAAAGTATTTGAACCTTCCTCTTGTTATCGGTAGGGAGTGTGTCGCATCCACAAATTCTATGATTTTAATGGTATGTAAAGAGTAAAATAAATATAACAAATAAATTAACGACAACATAAATTAAAACATTTTTATTAGGGAGATGCCTAGCATCTTATTACATAGTTGAGTCTGAAATAAATAGAAATACATAATTATTCGTACATGCCATATATAAGGTAAAATTAATAGAAAACATTCAAAAATCATAGATCTGATAAGTTGCGGTGTAAATATTACAAAGAGGATTACCATCCTTGTCAAATATCAGCCATATGTATGTAACCGAATTTTTTTTCAAGAGAATATAGAATAAAAGTCCAAACATGTAGGAAGTATCTCATCTTCTTCAGACTGATCGTCCATCTGGAAGGAAAATAATTAAGAAAGCATAACAATTAGATAATTTTTATTATAAAAGGCATGGGAGAAAATATATTATTGGAGAGTAAGTGGATTTAATATTGATATCATAAAATTTGGAGACAAACTAAAATATCATAGTATTATCATAGGTATACTGACATTTAATGATATGTAAATGAATAATATATTGGAGTGTAACCAAATAAGTTGTGTATCAAGTTATCAAGATAAAGGTTCAGGCTATAATAATATAACCCATAAATTATCGATTCTATGGGGTTCAATTACGTAGACATACCATTACAATATTGTCCAAAGCATATAATATACTTAGACAAGAAATCCCAAATTATTGGGGAATAATAATAAAGTCTTTCACAGTTAGCTAGAGTGGAACTCATACGTACGTAGCAAATAAAAAACTAAGCACTCAATATCTGAGTCATACAAGCCAATTAAAACAGTTGTCGTATACATGGGTCTAATCCCTATATTGTAAGGTATGCTACTGGGTGTTTCACTGATAATGGTCATAAATTGTAGGGTTATATGTAATTAGTGTAGTAGGTTATAGGGCTGTAACAAAACTAAGGGTAAAAAAAAAGCAGAGTTCAGTGGATTTATTGAAGTCGTAAGCGGTAATGGTTTATCAGGTTTAGGGATAATTTGACTATCAAGAGAATCAATGTACGAAATAAACATGGACTGCACAAATGATTTCGTAATTAAAATATGAGTTCAACATTATCAGAGAGTGATATAACAATTAGTAATTGTGAAAGACAAGAGCTCAATTTTTTTAATAGTGAAATTGAAATCACCTACTTTGAGTTTTCGAATTTTGGGTTTGTGCATCTAATTCACTGGGGTTAATTGGATAGTCTGAAATCATGGAGAGTATAAGTAGGTCATATATGCCTAAAAAATTCTTATATGATGTAGTAGGATACTAAATTAAAAGAAGTTTTTGTGTAAAATTAACTTAAAGGGTATAATGTATAATTTTTAAAAGTTCTTAGAATAATTTCTCTTTATTTTTAGTTGAATCTGGATTTAGTGACGAGACAAAATAGCTTTATTTGAATAAAAGAATTTGTAAAAAAGGTTTGGGGGTATTTTGAATTAGTTGCAAAACTGGTCAGGGGGTTATGTGTAAAATTAAAACTTAATTTTAAACTTTAAAACTGGTTTTCTTGAGAAAATACTTTTCTGGTATCCAAACAGGATGATGTAATATACCATTTTGTTCAGAATTAAAAAATAATTTTTTTGGAAAAAAATCAGAATTTTCTAATTGGAGACGCGCCCTTGGGCGCTCAGTCGAATAATTCATGCGTCTGGTTTCACTCTCGCTCGCGCACGTGTAACCCACTCATCTTCAACTTTTGACTGTTTGATTTTACGGTTTTAAAACATCGACGTTAAATTTGAGACGTTTTAGGAATCCATTTTAGTTGGTTCTTGAATGACAATTGCATAATTTTTGAAGAGGAATCGAACCATAATGGTTTCAAAAACTTTGGTTGGGCAAAATTGAGCTATTAAGTTTCTATAAAAATGGCATTTTTTTTCTAAACATAAGTCACTGAAAGCTATGAGTCTTATTCCAGAATTATAGTGGTTTTGTTCTATGTTGGAAATGTACAAAAACAAGTATGGTTTGAAGGATTTTAGTTGAGTAACACTCTTGAAGTTGTATTCTGAAAATTCCAGGCCCCAAAACTTGAAGCTTCCATTTGAGGTATTAAAACTTATTCCTGGTTCAATTAAACCTTGCCCCTAGGTTCCTGAGAACCTAATCCCAACTTACCTCACTTTGAAACTGATTCAAAGTTAAGAAAGAAAAATCCACCATTAAAGCTCAAGTTTTAATGGAGTATTCTGGTTTTTGCGCTATTTCAGTGCATAAACATGTTAATTAACACATGTAAACACATAAATCCATTCTATATATATATGAAAAAACATAACCAAATTGAAAAAACCAACATTCAAGCATAAAATAATACAAATGCAAAACCTCTCAAAAGTTTACATTGGAAAAGTTATCGACTGGGATAAGTTTTTTTACTGAGGTAAGGGAGGGTATTTATAGGGTTCATAGGGAAGGATTAATTGGTGGTTTTGGAGGTGATGATGGAGATGCAATGGCACTAGTTTCACTAAGGCTTGTGTATAGAAAATGGGTACCATGGGTACCCTACATGGTATAATCCATGTTGGCAGTTCTACTAGTTCCATGTCATTAGGGGTAAAAGGGTAACCAAGTTTAGGTTTTAGTTTGGGCCCTTGGATAGTGTTTGCATAGGTTTTAAGGATGTTAAGTTATTTTATAAAAGTTTAGGACTTATGTGTAATTATTCAAACCTAATGAATGGTCACATATATTCCTTCAAAATATAAGTCATTTGATTAAACTTTGAGTTAAAGTTAGGGTTCAATCGATCCTAATTTTTTCTTAAGGGGCATTTTGATAATTTGGTAAAAGTGTGGGGTTTATTTAGAATTTTTCATCTACTCAATGGACTAACGGGCTAATTAGGATGGGTTGTTACATTCTTTCCACCCAAAAAAAATTATCCTCAAAATTACTTGGAATAAGCACGGGGTATTGTTGTCTCATAGTATCTTCTGTTTCCCATGTTGCTTATTCAATTTCATGGTGTCGCCAAAGAACTGTGACTAATGGTATGGTTTTATGTTGAAGAAAATTTTCTTATCATTCGAGAATCTGAATGGGAATTTCTTTAAATTAGTGGTTTAATTCAACTGTCATATCCTTCCAGGTAATGACGCGACTTGGGTCAGAGATGTATTTTCACATTTGGGAAACATGAAACACGTCATGGAGATTAGATAATTCTTGAGGTAATTCCAGAATATATACTTCTGGTCCAATATGTTCGATCATTCTGAAGGGACTAACATAGCTGGGTGCTAATTTTCCTCATTTTCCAAATCGAATTATCCTTTTCCATGGAGATACTTGTAAGAACATTTGATTATTTACTTGGAATTCTAGGGCCTTTCAACGGGTGTTGGGGTAACTCTTTTGTTGACTTTAGGATGAATGTAATCTTTCTTGAATACAGTGTACCTTTTTGTATTATTTATGATTATCTTAGGTCCAAGTGTGTGACTTTCTTCTGATTCATTCCAACATAAGGGTGAACGGAAGGGTCATCCATAGAGGGCTTCATATGGAGTTATCTGAATGGTGGTCTTATAACTATTATTATAAGATTATTCAACCAAGAAAAGATAATTATTCACTGAACCGAAAAGGTCTAATGTCCAAGCTCGTAACATATCTAGACTTTACTCGTTCAAGTTGTTTGTTGATCTGAGGATGAAATGCAGTGCCTAGGTAGAGTTTGAAACCTAAGGAAGTTTAAAAGTCTTGCCAAAATCTTCAGATAAATCTAGGGTCTCGATCGTACACAATGGAAATAGTTACCCCATCAAAGTCTAATAACTTCATTGATCTAGAGTTCACTTAGTCGTTGGAAGAAATCGATGGATCGGGTTGGTAAAAAAAGGGTGCATTTTATAAGACGGTCAATGATAACCCATATCGTATTATATCCTTGAGAAGTTCGGGGTAATCCATTAACAAAGTCCATGGTTATGTGATCTCATTTCCATTTTGGGATGGGGAGTAAACCATTGGGTTGTTGAAGTTAAATCTTCACTAGTTGACACATTAGGCACTTTGCTATGAAGTGTACATTATATTTCTTCATATCGGTCCACCAATAACGTTTCTTGAGGGTTTGATACATTTTTATGCTTCCAGGGTGAATCACGAATTTAGAATGGTGAGCTTCCTGCAAAATTTCTTCCCATAGTTTGGCTATGAGAGAAACACGTACGCAATTTCTAAATTTTAATCTACGCCTGAGGTCCAAAATCCATTATTTTTTAGTAGGTTATTTCGAAGTTTTTGCTTCTGGTAATAGGGGGAGTGGTAATGTTTTTAGAAGAACTGGGTTATAAAGGAGTCTTATTGTAGATTGTAATCTCCAATGGTTTCTAAGAATAAATACATACTCTGGAGGCTTCCCTGGGATTTGTGGCTTAAGGTATCATCGATTACATTACCTTTTTAGGGACGGTAAAGTAATTTAAATTTATACTCCACTAAAAAATCTATCTGTCGTCTTTACAGAAGGTTGATATCCTTTTGCGTAAAGAAGTACTTAAGACTCTTATAATCAGAAAATAGCTGAAATTATTCTCCATAGAGATAACATCTCCAAATTTTCAGGGCAAAGACTATTACTGAAAATTCGAAGTCATGTACTGGATAGTTATGCTCATGAATTTTCAATTGTTGTTATCCGTACTCGATCACTTTCCCTTATTGCATCAATATACAATCGAGTCCTTGTAATGAAGCATTGCTGTAAACATCATAGCTGCAGTTGTTGGAAGGAATGGTTAGGATGGGGCAATTGTTAATTTTTTTCGTCAAGGTATAACAGGCTTGTTATCAATCTGAGGTCCATATAAATCGAACATCCTTTCAGGTCAACCCCTTTTAATATTAGGGCAATTCGGGAAAATCCTTCCACTAAGTGTCGATAATATCTAGCAAGTCTTGGAAAGCGATGTAGTTACTGCTATTGTTTTGGCTGGGTCCACTTGTATCACTACTTCAGTAAATACATGTCCAAGGAAGTTTACCTCTTTTATGAGGAAATTGCATTTGCTCTGTTTGTGTAAATGTGATTTTTATGAAGTTTTTCCAGCACTATACATTGATATTTCTCATGTCCTGTCTTGGTCTTGGAATAAATTAATATGTGATCTATACAGACGATTACAAACTGATCTCGTAAAGGGCAAAATATTATATGCATCAGGTCCATGAAAGTCGGGGGCATTGGTAAATCCAAAAGACATGACTAGAAATTTAAAATGGCCATAACCCGTCCGAAAAACAGTTTTGGGTATGTATTCTTCCTTAACACGAAGTTGATGGTATCCAGATCTGAAATCAATCTTTGAAAATATCTTTGACCCTCGTAACTGGTCAAATAAATCACCTTATTCTAAGCAATGGAGATATGTTCTCAATGCTCGCTTGGTTAAATTTCTTGTAAGAGATACATAACATAAAAGTTCCATCTTTCCTTTATATGAATAAAACTGTAGCTCCCAAAAATGATAAACTGGGGCGTATAAATCCTTTACCGAGTAGGTCATCCATTTGTGATCAAAGTTCTTGCAATTACGGAGGAGCCATACAATAAGGAAGTATTGAGATAGGTGAGGTATTTACCAATAGATTGATAAAAAAATTCAATTTCACGAGGTGAGGGTATTTCGGGTAAATCTTCAGGAAACATATCTTTGTAACTGGTCAAGAGGTTATAAAGGTAGGAGTTTTCTTGTTCACTTATCTGAAAGAGTAGAGGTTAGTGGGGATTTTTTCCTTGGAAATAAAATGAAGTTTGATTGGGTGGTTTAAATGTAACCATCTTTACATGATAATAAATGTGAGAAAAGTTCAGGGATAACATGTACATTCCTATTATTAAGCCGAACTCCATTAAAACAGAGGACTATTAGATTTATGGTTAATGTCCTTGTTCTAAAATGTAAAGTGTGACGTTTATAAATCCTATTAGAAATGGCCATCTTTCCTGTTGGAATTCCTATAGTAAAAGTGTAGACGAGTTAGACATTAACAACTAATGAAAGAATGGGTAGATCCGAATAAAATAATATATGTACATAAATATTATTAAAATGAAGACCACACCATGGTAATTTGTATTTTTCATTAGGAGAAAGGAGGAATTCCAACCTTGGTTCTTATTGAGTGGTTCTTTCTTTCTTTCACGATTTGTTTTGCAATAAACGATTAGATTTACTTGTTGGATTCTTAACAAGAGATTTGATCAATTTAGAGGAGGTAGAAGGAGGAGGCATGTCTAGAATAGGGAATTGGGGTCTAAGATGTCCTACTTAGTTGCATTCATGACAACCCATTAAAGGTCTACTCTGATTGTGTTGAATCTGACTAAATACTCGACCATCCTTGGGCTTGTTATAAGGATGATCTCATTGATTTATCTGGGTCCTAAAAATACAGGGATGTCGATAAAGAGTAGAGGTTAGGGTTGTGTTGGTAGAGGTCGGGTGTTTTTTACAAGGGATGATATTTCGATCATTCAATTAAACTCTTGAACATGTAAATGAATAATGGAGGATTTTATATTCTATCGTAAACCTCATTTAAAATTCTTCCACTTTTTGAGTTCAACATCCTTTTATTCTTGAGCATATCGGGATAATTCAATGAACTTAGCCTCATACTGGGCTAAAATCAACTGTTTTTGTTGTAGGCTTATGAAATCTTTAGTCATTTGGTCTCTTACAGATTAAAAAAATTACTTATTAAAGAAGATTTCTTCAAACTTCCCACAGGTTAGTTCATTCAAGTTTCGAGAATATAGAATAGATTGCCACCAGAAATATGCTTCTCCTTCGAATAGGTTTGAAGCCAATCTTACCCTAAGCTCAGGGTTAATTCCTACCCCATTAATTTCTTAAGGGTGTTCATTCTTAAAGTTTCTTCTGATAGATCATTATTAATAAGGGGTGGATGAATTTTTCGTTGTCGCTGGGTTATTATGCTTAAATCTTGTACACACCATAAAATTCCTTTATTGGTGGTAGTTGGATTAGGCATCTATGGAATAAATCGTTCCTACTGAATTCCACTGGTAGTTTCTCAAGTATTAACCATCCTATATAAATAATGTATCAACAGATAAATTACAAGTAGAGATATATCAACATACTTGTTATATTATATTACATTGGGTTACATAGTATTACATAAGCAAAACATAAAGAAGATTAACTAGCCGTTAAATGTACTTTACAACAAAATAACGCTTATTAATACAAAATAATGCTTAGTTTTAAACTATTGCACTCATTTGGTAATATAGGTTTCGTCTACTTGCACCTGTACACCTGTAGATTTTATTTATTTACGACCATATTCCAACGATTGTCTTTAAGCCATTTGAGGAACCGTTCATCCTGGCTCATCTTTAAATAGATCTGAATCATCTAGGGAAGTATTGGTATTTGTGGGGATAAAGATAGTAGTAGCGAGCGAAAGAGAACTATAGTCGATTGGCAAGTCAGGTCGATTAATTGTCATTTCATTAGGTGGTAAGACATCCCATGCAAGACGGATTTCTTGTTGAAGAGTGTCGGGATCTTTGGAGAATCTCTTGGCTTGTCAGGTTGATTGAGCCTCTCCGATAAGGCGACCAATAAACAGATGGTGTTTGATCTCAAGAGTAGAAATTTTCCAGTCACTATCAATGCTCCTTACGTGTTGATAAAACTTTGCACAACCGACTTATTTAATATCTCATTCAAACCTTTCGTAACTCGAATCATGAATATCAAGGTAGATATCCTCCTAAATATTCATTACTGCAAAATAGTGTGAGTAAGAAAATGTGATAAAGGAAATATTTGTAGGAATAATTTTTTAAGTCGTAGGTGAAAGATTCTTATACTTGGTTCCTTATAGGCATAAAACCCAATAGCGCATTGATACCATGCTGTCGCATCTGCGAATTCTATGTTTTTAATGGTAAGTAAAGAGTAAAATAATATAACAAATAAATTAAAGGCAGTGGAAATTAAAAGATTTTTATTAGGAGATGCCTATCATCTTATTACATAACCGAGTCTGAAATAAATAGAAATACTTAATTATTCGTACATGCAACATATAAGGTAAAACTGGTAGAAAACATTCAGTAATCATAAGAGTTGATAAGTTGCGATGTAGATATTCCAATGGGGACTACAATCCTTTTCTGCTACCACCCATACATACGTAACCAAAAAATAGTCGAGATAATATAGAATAGAATTCCAAACGTGCGGGAGGTATTTCATCTTCTAAAGGTTCTCTATCCATCTGAAAGGAAAAAAATTAAGTAAGCATGTCAAGTAGATAATTTTTATTGCTATAGAAAGTATGGGAGAAAATGTATTGTGGGAGAGTAATTGGATTTAATATTGATGTCATAAAATCTAGAGACAAACTGAAGTATCATAACACTGTCAGGGGTATACTGGCGTCTACTAACATGTAAATGAATAATATGGTGGAGTGTAATCAGATAAGTTTTGTATAAAGTTATTAATATACGGGTTCAGGATATAACAAGATAACCCATAAATTATCGGTTATAAAGGCTTCAACTTCATAGACATACCATTACAATATCATCCAAAACATACTATATACTAGGAAATACAATCCAAAATTGTTGGGGAATAATAATCGTAATAAAGTCTTTGAGCACTAAGCTAGAGTGGCACTCATACGTATGTAGAAAATAAAAAACTAGGCACTCAACATTTGAGTCCTACAGGCTGATTATAATAGTCGTGGTATACCGGGGTCTAATCCCTGAATCTTAAGGTATGCTACCAAGTGTTTCACTGATAATGGTCATAAATTGGAAGTTAATATGCAATTAGTGTAGTAGATTACAGGGCTATGCACAAAAGGGTAAAAATAAAAAAAGAGTTCAGTGGTTGTTACTGAACTCGTAAACTGTAATAGTTTATCGAGTTTATGGGTAACTGGAATATCGAGAGAATCAACATATAGAATAAACATAAACTCCACAAATGTGTTCGTAATTGAAATATGAGTTCAACATTGTCACAGAGTGATGTAACAATAAAAAATTGTGAAAGACATGAGTTAATTTGTTTAATACTAAAATTTAAATCACCTAATTTGAATTTCAAATTTTGAATTTTTGCTTCAAATTCACTAAGCTTGATTGGATAGTCTGAAATCATGGAGAGTGTAAGTAAGTCATATAGGCCAAAAAGATTGCTTATATGATGTAGTAAGATACTAAATTGTAAGAATTTTCAGTGTAAAATTAACTTTATGGGTATATTGTATAATTTTTAAAAGTTTTTTGAATAATTTTTCTCTTTATTTCTAGTTGAATTTGGATTTAGTGACAATCGACAAAATAGCTTTATTTGAACTAAAGAATTTGTAAAAACAGTTTGGGGTGTTTTGAAATACTTGGAAAGAAGGTCTGAGGGTTATGTGTAAAATTAAAACTTAATTTTAAACTTTAAAACTTGTTTTCTTGAAAAAAATAATTATCTGGGATCCAAACAGGGTGATGTAATCTACCATTTTGTTTAGAATTAAAAAATAAATTTTTGGGAAAAAAATCAGATTTTTTTTATCGGAGACGTGCCCTCATGCGCTCAACCAAATAATTCAGGCGCCTGGTTTGGCTCTTACTCGCGTGCATGTAACCCTCTCATCTTCAACGATCAATCATTTGACTTTAGGGTTTTGAAAGTTTGAACATAAATTTGACATGTTTTAGGAATCTATTTGAGTTGGTTCCTGAATGAAATTAAAATAACTTTTGAATTAGAATCCAACCATATTGGCTTTAAGAATTTTGGTTGGCTAAATTGAGCTATTGAGTAAACATAAAAATGGCAAAAAATTTGACTAAACAAAAGTGACTAAAATATATTATTCTTATTCCAACATAATAATGGTTATGTTATATATTGTAAAATTAGTAAAACAAGCATGTTTTGAGGGAATTTGATCGAGTAAAACTCTTGAATTTGTTTTCTGAAAACTTCAGGCTCTAAAACTTCAAGCTTTAATTTGAGGTATTGAAACATGTTCTTAGTTCAATTAAACCTTGAATCTAGGTTCCTGGGAATTTAAGCTCAACTTACATCACTTTGAAACGGGTTCAAAGTCAAAGAAGCAGAATTCACAATTGAAGCTCAAGTTGTAATGGAGTTTTCTGGGTTTTGAGCTATTTCAGTGCGTACACATGTTAACCAACACATGTAAATACATACATCCATTCTATATAAATGAAGAAACATAACCAAATTGAAGAAACAAATATTCAAGCATAAAATAATGGAAATGCAAAAACGCTAAAAAAATTATTTTAGAAAATCTCTCAGTTAGGATAAGTTTTTACTAAGGTGAGAGAGGGTATTTATAGGGTTCAGGAGGAGGAGTTGATTGGTGGTTTTAGAGGTGGAGATGGGGATGAAATGGCACAAGTTTGACCAAGGATTATGTGTATGGTAAATGGGTACCATGGGTATCCCACATGGTACAACTCATGTTGGCAGTCCAGATGGTGCCATGTCATCAGGGGGAAAGGGGTGAATAAGTTGAGGTTTTCATTTGGATCCTTGGATAGTTTTTGTATAGGTTTTAGTTCTTTTAAGTTATTTTGTAAAATTTTAAGGCTTATGTTCAATTATTCAAACCTAATGGATTGGTTCCTAATATTTCTTTAAAATATAAATCATTTGATTAAACTTTGAGTGAAAGTTGGGGTTCATTTGATATAGGATAGTGTAAGTTAACCTAATTTTTTCTTGATGGGAATTTTGATAATTTGGTAAAAGTATAGGGTTTATAATTTTTCATCTATTCAAGGGAATAAAGGCTAATTAGTATGGGTTGCTATAGGTCGACCAAGTAAATGCCTCCCTTGTCAAAGGGTCAAGGGGATGTGATCGGTGTGAATGAAGCCCCCGGTGTTCCTGTGGATCACAACGTATTTCTGGAACTTATTACATTGCTATGTGTAGTTGGTTCAACCCGCTTTTATAGTGGGAAAATAGTAACCTTATGTGTATACTCGTTTGACTAGTGATTTCCCTGTTGAGTGTTCCCCACAGGAACTTTCAGTTATCTTCTCTATTAAGTTACCTACTTCGGATTGATGGACACATCTGAGTAAAGAAATAATGAATACTCTTGTATATAGGAGTCCTCTTTCCATTATGTACCTAGCTACTTTGTATCGGAGTCTCCTGGCCTTCTTAGGATCTGTCCGCACAATGATTTTTTTAGGTAATTCGGTATCAGATTCATCTATGATGGGCTCAAACCCAATTCACTCAAACTGAGGTTTTCTTTGGTAATGCTCTGGTGCATGAGGATCTATATTGGTATTGTTCTTCTCAGTTTTATTCTAATTACAGAAGAAAGACAATCAAGTGCATTTGCTTAGGCATTTTCAGCTCAAGGGATTTTGATCACTTTGACTATTGGGGACTTCGATATCATCTTTTTTGATTTGGCTATTTATTTTTCCTTGGAATTCTCTTTGACTCCATAGAATCTCAACACTTGATTCACTATTACTTGAGAATCACGTGTGCTTGCATTTTTTCGACACACAAAGACAGTGTTGTGTCAAACCCTGCTTTGAGTTCTTTATACCATGTCTTATTATTGAAGTAATTAAACTATACTCTGAGGGAATATTTAACGTTAATGTTTTCTAGGATATTGATGATCCTACCAGCTCACAGCCAGAGGCGCATGATGAGCCATCCACAAACATATTCCAAATAAGAAGATCCTCTTTAAAATTTCCCTATGTCAGGGTCCTATAGTTGAACACTTTTCTCCATTTTTCTAGGTAGTGAGAGAATTTCTATCTTTTAGCCAACGGTTCTAGTACATCCATGATCTGATCGGCTGGACTAATCATTGAGATATCTTCCAGATAAGTCTTCCCAGTAAGCTGAACTGTTGAGTTTTTTTTAGAGCTGCCTACTCAACTTGTGTCTTGACTGAGCTCTCTTCCTTATAAGTCTACTCAATAGGTTTTTCTTCATAAGTGAACTACACTATGAAATAATCCATTTCTAGGACTTTTATCATCGTTCTTAGTTCGTATTGAATGTCATATTCTCTAAATTTTATAGCCCAAGCCATCAGTCTGCTCGATTTCTCATGTTTATGAATGACTTGTCGTAGTGGAAGGTTTGTATAAACTATAATTATATGAGATTATAAATATGACTTCATTCATCGAGAAACCTTAATTAGAGCTAGATATCTCTTCTCCAGTATTAGAGATTAATTTTTTGCTCCTAGACATGCTTTGCTCGTATAGTAAACTGGCTTTTGTACACGAATTTCTAGTCGGACAAATGCCAAATTAATTGCCAACTTGGGTACAACCATATATACGTAGAGTTTCTCTCTCATGAGGGGTTTTAAGATCAAGGGTGGATATCCCATATATATCTTCAATTCTAAGAAGAAGTCTCGACATTCCTTGTTCCATTCAAATGACATACTCAACACCTTAAAGAAAGGAAAGCACTTATTAGTGGCTCACGAAATGAATTAATTGAGTGTTGCTATGTCGCCTTATAGATTATGTACATATTTCTTTTTTATTGGGTATTGGAAGTTGATCATTACTTGAATCTTGTCTGGGTAAGCCTTAATTCCCATTTGGTTTACTATAAAGCCAGGAAACATTCATTCCTACATGCCGAACACACATTTTATGGGGTTGAGCTGTATCCTATGCTTTTCCAACTGGTTAGATGTCTGACCCAAGTCTTTAATATGTTTGGTGACTATCTTTATCTTGGTGAGTATGTCATTGATGTATACTTCCATATTTTTTCCGATATGTTCTTTAAATAGTTTATTCACCAGCCTTTGGTATGTTGCTCTAGCATTTTTCAGCCCAAAAGGAATAACATTATAAAAATAGGAAGAAGTCTTTTCCTTATCTTTCGACTTCATTTTGTTTTAATTATATCCTGATTACGCTTCCATAAAATCGAGTAGTTCATGCACAGTAGTAGTGTCGACCAAGTGATGAATCCTTGGTAAAGGATAATAGTTTTTTAGACAAGATTTATTCAAGTCTTTGAAGTCATTGCACTTGAGTCATTTTCCATTCTTCTATTTAATCGTAACTATGTTCGAAATCCATTCGAGTTACTTTAGATCCTCAATTAAGCTTGCTTTCTGTAGCTTATCCACTTCCTCTTCTATGGCCATGTTCTTTTTCGGGCTGAAGACATGCCACTTTTACTTGATCGTCTTGGCATCCTTGACTATGTTAAGTTTGTAACACACAAATTATGGATCAATACCCTGTATATCTTCGTGAATATAAGAAAATGCATTCTTTCATTTCCCGAGGAAATCTACCAACTCCTTCCTGATAGTAAGCTCCAGCGATGAGTCGATCTGTATTATTTTCTCCGACAGTTCATCGTCTAGAGTAATTGACTCTACCACTTCCAAAAAATGTGCCTTGATCAATTATATTTCTTTACGTGGATCTATTATTTATAATTAATAGGTATTAATTAGTTTCTTTTGTTACTCTTGGTCGGATGAAGTGTAGTAGCACTCCCTAGCTTCAATTAAATTCCCCCCAACTATGTCGACCCTATAATGTCTGGGGAGCTTTAGACGTTGATGCATGATAGAGGGCACTATTTTGAATTTTTTTAATCTAACACTACTGAGGATAATGTTATACGTTGAGTTGATGTTCTCTTCCAGGATGAAAAAATGAATCTTCTCAGTTCGACAGGTCATAGAGGTACCAATCACAACTTCCAGATTAATGGTTTATATAGGATATACATTTTCTCCTAAGAAACCAATGAGGGGTCTGTGATAGGATACAACTTGGGTATCTTGTAGCCCAAAACCTTTGAAGCAGTTGTAGAATAAGACGTAGGTTGAATTATCATTATACGATCAACACTTTGGCCACTCTTCCTTCGTAAGCCAACATCATTACAACCAGAGGGTCGTTATGAGGATATAACACTCTTGATATATCATCTTTGGATAATCCTAGTACTAATACATACTTAATTAATTTCTTCAGGTAATTGTCTACATCACTATAAAAGTTGATTTTGTCAAATGTAAGAATAAATTCTAGCTTCATTTAGTAGGATTTTCTCTCTCCTTCATTGGCGTCACCTCCTACAATAAAGTTATAGCTAAAAAATATCACTTTCACCTCGCGTATAAGTTCTTTGGGCCGATCTAGATCATCCTCAGAGTCATAAGCCATGCCTCTTTTCTTTTATTATCCCTTATACAAGGGGATTTTGATAATCTCCTGGGTTTGAGCTAGTTTGAGTGGTCTGTTCGGCAACCTTTATCCAAGAACATTGACAACTTCCCTCTTCAAATTAGGTTCTCTGTCTCGTTGTTTAGGGCTATGCAACTGTCGGTATTATGTATGTGATCTATATGAAACCAATAGTATTTTCTTTTATCTCCTCGATTTGGAGAAGATTTCAACATCCTTGGCCATTTCAGATTCCCATTTCCCTGTATTTCTTTTTGAGTATGGTGAATGTCAATAGTTATAGGAGTATATTCATCATGTATTTTTAGTTTCTCTACCTTTTTATCTTTCTTCTCTTTCTTTCTTGAGCTCTTATTGGCACATGCCTTAGAGTTATGGGTCTGTTGTATAGCCATGACCTCCTTGATGTTCATGATGTTACCAGCTTTAGCCACAAATTCGGTCATAGTCTTGGGTTGTTCTTTGGCTAGAGCATATTAGAATTTTTTGGGTAGTAATCCACTCATTAATGTGATGATCATCATAATTGGCGACCTCTAGCTTTTTATTATTGAACCGGGTGATATATTCGTGAGTGGCCTCCCCAACTTTCTGGCAAACACTTAGTGGATGAGCTACACTTTTGGATGGGTTGTCTATAAAGAGAAAATTACAGATGAATAAATTAGACAATCTTTGGAAGATGGAGATCTACCCTCGCGGAAGATTATTGAACCAAATCTTTGTCAACTGAGTAATAGTCACTACAGCAAAATACTAGTTTTATGTCTGCCTTCTTGTAACTCCTAATGGGGGTGACAAACTTTATCACTGCCATTATGCGTCATAACATTATTTTTAACTGCCATTAGGAGTAATAAAATATTTTAGTAATGAAAAATTTGAGTCAATTGGTTTGTCACTGCTAATGACAGTCACAAATCTTACTAAATAATTTAGTTGTTACTGCTATAAGGAGTCACAAGTTTATAACTGCCACAAGGAGTCACAAATTTTTTAGTAGGCATAAGTTATGACTCTTATGAGAACTCAACAAATTATAACTATAATGAGCAGTCAAAAATTTTAACATTAGATTTAATTTATGACCGCTATTAGCAGTTACAAATTTGTAACTGCTACTAGTAGTCACAAATTTTGGCCCGAAACATAATTTGTGACCGCTATTAGCGATCACAAATTTGAAACTGTTCATAAGAGTTATAAATTTGTAACTGTTCACAAGACTTCATTTATGAGAGCTATTCGGGGTCACAATTTTTTTCCTTAGATTTAGTTTCCTTCTTCTCTCTCCTCTCTCAACTTCAATCTCCCGCTCCCCCCTCTTTCTCTTGAACAAAAATCTTCCTCTCCATCTTGTCTAAACATACTCTCTTAGAAGGTTTTGGACCAAAAACTTTATCTCTCTCTGCTAAACATTTTGTCAATTACGGTTTTTAGCTCCGTATTTGTTTATTTTTAAATGTTAATTTCCCATACCATTTCTGAAATCTTGTTTTAATTTATCACAGGTGAAAAAATGTCATTGGAGCTCACAGGTATACATCTCTTTTCTTCATTTATTTTCATTGTTGATGAATTTTGTATAATATAGCTAGTTGCCTTCAATATTGTAGACCCCTTCTTCTTAGATATTTCAATAGGTCGGGCTTTAAATAGTCGAATCTGTATTGTTGTTGTTCTTGAACCTAGTAAATGTGGAAAGGCACGACATACTGCAAGTAGGTGATTTAAGGTCTCTTATCGTTTTCTTCATATTTATTAATGATGCCGGAAATAGGACCACCTTTCAAGGTGTTTGTAAGCTCAATTCAGTGTTATATACACATATAGTAGAGGGAGGTGAGGAGAAGAGGATTTACACCGAAATATGAGTGGTTCATCCAATCAGGCCTATGTCCACTGTGAAGGTGTGTGGTTGATATCAATATATGAGGGGTCTAATGGCCATGGGTACAAACTCTCAAGATTTCTCTCTCTTCTGTATAATTTGATAGAGTTTCAGCGAGGGTTGTATTTTTGGGTCCCTTTACAAGGTAGAGGATGATCTCTATATATAGTGCTTGGGGGGTGTAATATACCCCCTAAGCATGCAATGAGCATGTGCATGAGGATCGAACTAGTATGAGAATGACACTTGGATGATCTTATCTAGATAATGATGACCTCAATATTCCCCCACGTGAGGGTAATGATTCAGTTATAACTGATTTGTGTACTCGTGTCCTTATCCACACATTAATGCGCATAAGAGCTCGGCCATCTATGCCTGGTCACAACCTCAGCCTGGAAGAGTACGAGGTTGGTAAACTTTAGCTGTTATTCGATTCGAGGTTAGTCATGCTGACCTCGACCTAGGAAGGGTCGAGGTTAGGCAAGCAATGTCATAAGGCCGACCTGGGCCGAGGTTGCATTGGAACATGATAAGAATATGGGCCTATTCCCTACCGAAGTTAGCTTTGAAGGAAATATCTTATGTGACCTCGGCCTACTCCCAGCCGAGGTTGTCATCCCCTGGATTGGCCTGATGAATAATTATCCCATATATCATGAAGACATCTCTTGACGAGGATGGTAGTAACGTCGGCCATGGCCGACCTTGCTTGGGACGAGGCCGCTGGTCATTGATCTAAGGCCCTTCCAATCGTCGGTCATGTCCATGGCCGAGGTTGATGTCTCTGAGCCGAGGTGGTACATTTGGGGCATATCAATCACCCCTAGCCCTTAGTTACCTGTGTGTTCAGGTATCTAAGGGGTGTATTAGTCTGAGGTTGGGTTTCTTCAGGTGTCAAATATCCTCTTTGACAAGTGTCAACCATTGGAGTAGGTAGCGTGCCTGACAGGTTTGATGATGATGGTTGTCTTTTGGGCTCCCAAGGCAATGAAGGGCCTTGGGGCGCGTGTACTCACACTTAAGGGTTTGAACCCCAATTCTTCTCCATTTTCCTCATTTCTCTCTTTCTCCACACTTGGGCATTTTCTGCAACTTTCTCTTTCTAGATTAGCGCTTGATTTTGAAGGACGTTTGGGTGGTCCTTCCTTGCTTATCATTACTTTTCTTCAGGTACCCTTTGTCATCCCTTCTTCTTCAATTTTCTGCCTTGAACTTGTTTTTGCATTTTTTGGTGAGATTTAAGAGGTTTCCAGTGAGATTATTATTTTTCTGGCGAACTGTTCTTGTATGTTCTTTGCGGTTTTTGCTCAAAATTTAATAGGTTGATCCTTAATTACATAATTCCAGTTGCCAGTATTTGTTTATAATTTAAGGAGAGCCACAAGTCTAATGTCTGCCTCATATGCTCAGACCCCTCTACCAAATCTTAGAGGAATTCCCCTCTCTTAGGGAGAAGGCCTTAGAGAAAATTAGACAAGTAGAAAGAGCCCAAGAGGAAGCTCGTAGGTCAGAGGCGTTCCCCCTCAGGCCAATTTTTCCACCACCTCTGAAGGTCATATACCCTGAACCAACCGAGCCAGTTAACCAAGCAGAGGTCCCTGCTAAACCCTTTCCAATGTCGGAGTCTGAGTCATCCACCTCAGACCCTATGTCTGTGGATTCCTTCAAAGAGGCTATGGACTTCAAAAATCAACAAGATCAAGACCCTGATCAGGCAGAGGTTTCCAGTCGGGCCTCGTCTCATAAAAGTTCAAGCACATCAACCTCTTCCTCAGAGGTTGAAATTGTTGGGCCGAGTGTAGATGTTCCACCAATTCTCGAAGCCATTCCTCTATCAGCAGTCACAGGGGTTGAGTTTGCTCAGAGGTTCCCAGGTGGTGCCCCATCGTCTGCTCGGGCCGACGTTGAGCTAGATGATGATGATGATGCCGAGATTGATGTTGACATCTCCGAGGTGGCCAAGATTGAGAGTACAGTCAGTGAGGTCGACCTCTTGTCCCTCAGATACCTATATTCCATAATCCCCTCTATAAAACTCAGGAGACCTTTGAGGGAAGAGAGGGCTTATGACGGCCGAGATGGTGAAATCTGCCCATACGAGCAGATGTTCAAGTTAGGATTTTGTCTACCCATCCATCCCATCATCAGGTCTATATTGGCCTATATCAACTTGGCCCCTTCCCAGTTGTCACCCAATGCTTAGAGGGTGATAATTGGAGACATTGTCTTATGAAGGGTTGTTCATCACGCCGACCTTCCTGTCCAAGTCTTTATAGCGTGCTATATCCCTTCATCTGCCTGGAACCATCCGAGCTATTATTTTTGTTTAGCTCAGAAGGCAAATAAGAAAATGCTTCAGATCACCCAAACCTCAAACCATAACTGGAAACCACATTACTTCTTTGAATCAGGGCCATGGGAATTTGTCCCATGTGTCCCCTCTTCCTCATTAGAGCCGAGGATACCAATAAGACGGGGAAAGGTTACAATGGCAGCTAGGGCCGACCCTGGTTTAAGCCAATAAAATCTTAAGAAGGTCAAAGACCTTCAGGATCAAGGCGAGCATGGTCTGCTTGTAAAATTCAAGCACCTGATGACCCCCTATTACCTCTCTGAGACTGGTCTAGGGGGAAGTCCTCTTACAGAGCTCGGTAAATACTTTTTATTTGAAGTTATACCTCTGAATTTCTTTATATCTGATTATCTAACTCAGACCTTTCCATCATGCAGAGCGCCCAAAAGGAATATCTGACGAGTTGTGGTAGAAGGCCACCCCAAGTTTGACAAATCTCGTAAAGAAATATGGACTGAATGCCCCTCCTCCCCCTCCATCTACCTCCAGGGTTGAGGCCAAGAAGAAGAGGAAGCTTGTCGACCCTGCCCCTGAGGATCAGAGGCAAAAGAAGAAAGGGGGTGATCGTGCCATCCCCATTTCTTCTGAGGATGCCTTGATTGCTTATCTGGAGAAATTAAAGATTGGTGATAGTGTCATTGGCCAGAGTATGAAGGCCTTGGATGCTATCGGCGGTGTCATGACCGAGTCTGACAAGCATTTTTGTCGATCCATGGATAATCCCCTGTTGGTTGAATTCTCTCTTCACCGTACCATTCAGGTAAGACCTTTTGCTCTTGCCTCCAAAATATGCAAGTGTAACATCAGTTTTTAGGCTACTTGAGACCTTATACTAAAATATTTATAAATGTTCTGCAGGGTCTACTCACCATGCATCACTATGTTAACTGGACCTTGGGAAAGCTCCCTCGGATAGAGAAGGGCCAATAGGCTGAGAAGACTGAGGCCACTTTGAATGCTGAAGTGGAACGTCTGAAGACTGCCCTGAAGAAGGCTGAAACTAGAATGAAAGAGATATAGAAGGACTTAGATAAGCAGAGGGAAGAACATAACACTGTCCTAAAGGCTCAGGCTGACTCTCTCCAGCACAAAGTGGATGTTGTTGTCAAAGTTACCTTGGGCGATGCCTCTGAGAAGATCTTGGAGGAGTATAAGGTCTCTAACGAATTTGTCAGCTTCGGCTTTGAATATATGGAGAGGGGGGGTCAAGGAAGCTGGCAAATGGGCTGCCATGAAGGAAAAGGAATCAGGAAGCCTTGCAGCTGCTGACTTCATCGGCCTGGGTTATGCCGACCCTAAGTTTGCTCAAGCCATGCAGGAGGTTGAAGAAGAGGGAGAGACTGCTCCAACTGAGACCACCCCCCAGGGAGACACCATGACTGAAGATGTCGGTGCTCAAGACGATGGGGTGGAAGTGACCACCCTCGACCAAGGAAATGCAGACTTGTCCACCAACCCTGAGGCTACAAATGCTTAAAATTCTTGTGAAGCTATATGCCCTTTTTTGTAACTCGATTAATTGTATTCTCTGATGAACAATGTCACTTCATATTTTTTCCTTCTGTAACATAACCTGAACCTCTGATGAAGGTTTTTATTTCTTCTCTCGCTTTGTTATTTATTGCGTGATTTTCTTTGCCATGCAATATGTTCAGCTCTGAAGTCATGGTACAATGATGTCTTTGTTGAGCCAGATGATGTCTGAGGTCATCACCTAAGTTATTATCCTCATAAATAATTTCATCAAATGATGTTAAGGTTCTGAGGTCATCCAAGTATGATGTTTGACCTCAGACCTTGTCACCAAATCGTGATGTTATAAGGTCTCAACTCATCACTAAGATGTTATCCTCATAAATAATTTCACCAAACTAATGATGTTAAGGGTCTGAGGTCATCCAAGTATGATGTTTGACCTCAGACCTTGTCACCAAATCATGATGTTATAAGGTCTGAGGTCATCAATAAGATGTTATACTCATAAATAATTTCACTAAACTAATGATGTTAAGGGTCTGAGGTCATCCAAGTATGATGTCTGACCTCAGACCTTGTCACCAAATCATGACGTTATAAGGTCTGAGGTCATCACTAAGATGCTATACTCATAAATAATTTTACCAAACTAATGATGTTAAGGGTCTGAGGTCATCCAAGTATGATGTCTGACCTCAGACCTTGTCACCAAATCGTGATGTTATAAGGTCTGAGGTCATCACTAAGATGTTATCCTCATAAATAATTTCACCAAACTAATGATGTTAAGGGTCTGAGGTCATCCAAGTATGATGTCTGACCTCAGACCTTGTCGCCAAATCATGATGTTATAAGGTCTGAGGTCATCACTAAGATATTATCCTCATAATTTCACCAAACTAATGATGTTAAGGGTCTGAGGTCATCCAAGTATGATGTCTTACCTCAGACCTTATTACCGTATTATGATGTTATAAGGTCTGAGGTCACCACTAAGATGTTATCCGCATTCATTCCACCTCTAGAGCATAATGAAGCAAGAATTGACATGGAAACTGATCTCTCATTAATAATCTCTTCATAAGATGATACATTTACATAAACTTCTTTCAACATCATATGTAATACTTCTTTAGATGATCAGCATTCCAGGGGTTGGAAAGAGGTTCCCCTTGAAGGTTTTCTAGCCTGTAGGTCCAGGCACAACCTCTTCGATGACTTTTTAGGGACCGTGCCAGTTTGGGTAGAGTTTGTTTGTTTTCTATAACACTTCTTCAGTACTAAGTCTCCCACGATAATGGGTCTTGATTTCACCCTCTGATTTTAGAATTTTGTTGCTCTCTGTTGGTAAGCTGTTTGTCTGATTTCTGCGTCTTCCCTTCTCTCTTCAATCAGATCTAGGTCTAGTCTTCTCTCTTCCCCATTTTTATCAGGGTCATAGGTCTGAACCCTATGAGTTGGGAGTCCCAATTCTGTTGGTATGACGGCCTCTGAGCCATGTGCTAGCATGAATGGGGTTTCTCCTGTCGGTGTTCTTGTCGTTGTCCTGTAGGCCCACAACACATCATAAACCTCTTCAGTCCATCTCCCCTTAGCTTCTTCTAACCTCTTCTTAATTCCATCTAGGATTATTCTGTTTGTGACTTCGGTCTGACCATTTGCCTGAGGTCGGCTAGGAGAAGAGAAAAATTGCTTTATCCCAACTCTTTCGCAATACTTCTCTAAAGATGAGTTCTTAAACTGAGTTCCATTGTCTAAGATGAGAGTGTTTGGGAGGCCATATCTGCATATGTTGTTCCTCCAGATAAATTAGAAGGTCTTGTATTTTGTAATTGTTATCATCGGCTCTGCCTCCACCCACTTTGAGAAGTAATCAATGGCAACTATAAAAAATTGGTAATTATTTGCAGCTCTTGGCAGCGGTCCTACTAAGTCAATTCCCCACACTACAAATGGCCAATGGAAAGTGATTGACGTCATAGGTTGATGAGGTTGGTGAGGAATAGTGGAGAATCTCTGACATTTATATCACCTTTTAACATAAGATGTAACATCTTTGGCCAAGGTTAGCCACCAGTACCCCTGTGTATTAATTCTCTTGGCCACGGGTCTTCCTCCTAGGTGACTGGAGCAAGAACCCTCATGAACTTCCTATAAGACGCGGGGAACTTCTATGGGATGAACACATCTAAGGAGAGGCAATAGAAATCCTTTCTTATATAGGACGTCTCATACTATGGAGAATTTGGCAGCCCTGTATCTTAATTTCCTCCTCTCTAGCTTGGATTCCGGTAGCTCTCCCTCTTTGATATATTTGATGATTGGGTCCACGCATGAGTCTCCTAGGTTTAAATTGAGGTAAGGGTTGCTAACCTCTTCTTCCTCAATGGTCGCCTTCGGTAAGACCTCGACCGGAACTGTCCTTCTGATGTCTGTCTTCGTCGCTGAAGCCAACCTTGACAATGCATCTGTGTGGCTGTTGTTTTACCGAGGTACTCTCTTCAGTTTTCTCTCTTCAAAACATTCCAATATCATTCTCACCCTCTTCAGGTATTTGGCCATCCATTCATCTTTGGCCTCATAAACCCCCAACACTTGATTAACAACTAACCTTGAGTCACTATGAAGTAGAAGTCGTCTTACTCCCAGAGTCTTTGCCAATGAGAGACCTGCTACCATGGCCTCATATTCTGACTCGTTGTTAGATGCCTTGAAGTTAAACCTCAAAGCATATTCAATGCTGGTACCATCTGGAGTTAAAAGTATTAGCCCCGCATCGCCTCCACTGTCACAGGAAGAACCGTCAAGGAAGAGGTTCTAGATGTCTTTATTCGATGAGAAGTCCCCTTCCGACATGATTCCTCATTTGAAGAGGTATCGATCCTCCTCGTTCTATGCCATTCCATTCCTGATCTTTTTGGATACAATCTCTTCCCGGTCCTGGAAGACGTTTGGTGCAACCTCTTTCGGTTCTCGGAAGACATTGTTGTTTGAACCTTTAGTATTCTCAAGGTCATTCTCTATCTCGGCCTCTTTCCATGTGAACTCAGCAATGAAGTTTGTGAGGGCCTGCCCCTTGATGTCTACCCTAGATTGAAAAGTAAGGTCATACTCCCCCAACTCAATGGCCCAGGTCATCAATCTTCCAGACTTCTCAGGTTTATGGAGGACCTGTCTTAGTGGGGAATCGGTGAGGACGACCATGGAATGGGCTTGGAAGTAAGGCTTCATCTTAATTGAAGCGTGTATCATGGCGTAGGCTAACTTTTCCATATGAGGATAATTTTTCTTAGACCCTTGAAGGGATTTACTGTTAAAATACACAGGCCTTTGGATCCCAATGTCTTCCCGTACTATGGCTACACTTATAGCCGATTCAGAGACTGCTAGATAAACATACAATTTCTCTCCTACTATGGGTCGAGATAATAACAAGGGATACCCAAGGTAAAACTTGAGTTGGTTAAAAGCTTATTTGCACACTTAGCCCCACTGGAAGGCCTTTCTAAGCACCTTAAAGAATGGAAGGCACTTGTCTGTTGCTCTGGAAACAAACATATTGAGTGTTGCCACTCTCCCCGTGAGCCTTTGGACGTCCTTGATACTCCTTAGCGTCTTTATTTCAATCAAATCCTTGATTTTCTTAGGGTTTTCTTTTATTCCTCTTTGATTGATGATGAATCTAAGGAACTTCCCAGCTCCTACCCCAAAGACACACTTCGTTGGGTTGAGTTTCATTTTGTACAGGTCCATGGTATCGAATGTCCTTTCCAGATCTTCCACGTGAGTGCAGGCCTTTAAGCTCTTCGTCAATATGTCATCTATATACACCTCCATAGTCTTGCCTATATGGTCTTCGTACATCTTATTTACAAGACGTTGATATGTTGATCCTGCATTTTTCAAACCGGAGGGCATCACCTTGTAGCAATATGTCCCTTTATCTGTGACGAAGGCTATTTTCTCTGAGTCTTTTGCATCGATGAAGATCTGATTGTAGCCTGAATATGCATCCATGAAGCTCATGAGCTCATGCCCTGCAGTAGCATCTACCATCTGATCTATCCTAGGTAAGGGATAGCTATCCTTTGGGCAATACTTATTCAGGTCAGTAAAATTAACGCACATTCTCCATTTTCCATTAGTTTTGGGCACAATGACTGCATTCGATAGCCACTCTAGATATATAAATTCTCTAATAAATTCAGCCACTTTTAATTTTTTAACCTCTTCCCGGATGACATCGTACTTCTCCCGAGAATAAACTCTTCACCTTTATTTGATAGGCCTGACATCTTTAGTCACGTTGAGCTTGTGACACGTGACCTCAGTGTCGATGTCGGGCATGTCTGCGTGACTCCAAGCGAAGACACTCTGCCTCTTCCTTAGGAAGTTTATCAGCTCTTCTTGATTTCCGCTTTTAAGGCTTTGCCAATCTGGACGGTTTTTTTCGTTTCATCCTTATTAAGGACGATGGATTCTACCTCTTCCGCGGCCTCTCCCTTCTTTAAATTTATTTCATCTCTTGGTTCAAGTGTATCAATGGTATAAGTGGTGGTTGCCCTCTTATGGGCCTCTCTCTCTTTGGACAAGTTGAAGTAACATTCTCGTGCTCTGGTCTGGTCACCTTTCACTTCCCCTACCCCATAGGGGGTCGATAAGTTTAGCATCTAGTGGACCGTTGATGGAACGACCTCGAATTCCTTACGGGCAACTCTTCCTGTGATGAGGTTATAGGCCGAGAAGACATTTTCGTCCATAATGAAAAAATTAATCTTCCGGGTTAACCTCTTAGGCCGGTCATCACCCATTCGTACCTCCATCTCATACATCCCAATGGGTGGACCTTTTCGCATGTAAAGCCCATTAAAGGATGGTGATAGGGTACCAGCCTAGCTCTGCTAAGACCTAGGCTCTTGAAGCAGGGCCAAAACATCACGTCTGTTGAACTCCCCCCATCTACGAGGATTCTTTGCACCTCGCATCCATGCAATCTTGTTGTTATTACCAAAGGGTCATCATGTGGGGCTAAGATACCTTTGAAGTCGAGTTGTGAGAACCCAACTATGAGAGCGTCCATGTCCACTTTTTTTCTCTTCTGCGTCGTCTCGGAAGATGTTAGATTTACCACTTCGATTTTGACCACTGATTTGGCTTCTGCCATATGAGCCTTGCAGTCAGCCACTTCAGAGCCACCTCCCGCGAGTTATCCTCCTATGGTGTTAACACCAAAGGAGATCATACCAACCCTCTTCACTAGGGTGTTGTCATCTTTTGGTGGGAGGTCCAGATGGTCTTCATCATCTCCATCTGAATCGTCATCCCTTCTTGCTGGGATATTATCACGACATCTGTCGTTTCTCTTCTTTTTAGGGTCATCCCTTCCATTTTTAGGAGCTCTACCATCAACATATTTCCTCAACTTTCCAGATTTTAACATCTTTTCTATCTCGTCTTTCAAGGCGAAGCACTTGTCTGTAACATGGCCATAGTCTTGGTGGAATTCGCACCATAAGTTCTGGTTCCTCTTATGCGGAGGAGCCTTCAGCTTCTCTAGCCATCTCAGGGATCGATCATTTTTTATCTCATTGAGGATGTGTTCGCAGCTTACCGTAAGAGGGGTATAACGTGCAAACTTGTTATCAGCTGACCTCTTCTTTCCATCCTTCTTTCTCTGGGACTTTTCACTGCTACCGCCATTCTCGTCATCATACTTGGCGGCCATGGCCTCTTCAGCATTCATGACATTTCCTGCAGTTTCTAATAGCTCAGCCATGGACTTTGGAGGGTCTTTCGCAAGTTTCTAAAACAACTTTCCCTTCTGAAGACCTCCTATGAGCACGGTCATGGTAATATTCTCTTTGTAATCTTCAACCTCAAGTTTTTCTTTGTTGAACCTGGCAATGTAGTCTCTTAGGCTCTCGTGCTTGCCTTGCTTAACGTACAAGAGATGGGTGGTCTTCTCTTGAGGTCTTACCCCAAAGCAGAAATTATGAATGAATCATTAAGACAAGCCCTTGAAGTTCTCAATTGAATTCTTCGAAAGAGAAGTGAACCAGATGTGCGTTGCTCCCGTCAAGGTCCCGGAGAATTCCCGACACTTAATCTTATCTAGTATTGAGTAAATGTTCATGGATAACTGGTACATCTCAATATGATGTACAGGATTGGTGCTACCATCATACATGGGAGTTACTGTAGGTGGCTTAAACTTAGCCTGGGTATGGAAGCTTACTATCTTAGCCACGAACGAAGAACCTTCTGTGAAACATCTTTGCAGTGGATCCCAACTTTTGATGAGGTCTCCTATCTTGTCCTCAAGATGTTGGATGGATTCATTCCATGGTTTTCCAATGTCGGCTTCGCTAAGGTTGTCCCCAGCCACCTCCAAGGGGTGGACTGAGGGTTCCCTCGCCACAGCACAACATCTGCTATTGACCTCTTCTTGGTCTCTTCCTCAACCCTGATGAGGCCGATGTTGCCACTCTTCCCTTTATGAGTCGGATGAACTCCTCGACCCTGATAACCTTTGCCTTAGGTCGTTGACAGGACCGAGCCTTTCGAAGGCTGACCCTCTGCTCAGTCGATCAAAAGATGATCCTCGTTATTGGGCTTCGTCACCCCTTCCGCCTCCACAACCTTGGCTCCGGTGGGCGGGACGAGATATGTTGTTCGAAACCTTATATGGCTCCCAATAGTCTTTTGGGACGTCTTCTGCCTCTAGATCATCATACCGGTCCACAGGGCAAGGGTTTCCTTGCCTCCCCAGGTGCAAGCGCCTAGGGTCAGCAACGTCCTTCCTCCGTTGGGGCGTATGTTGGTCTTTTCGTGGTGCCTTTGGTGGTCCCCTGGCATCAGGATGAGGCTGAACAGCCGCCGGGGTGATCATTTCAGGTGAGACTCTAGGTGCCCTCATCATATTTTGGCTGAGCTGTGCGAATTGTTCCTGCATTGCTTGTTGCGTTGCAGCCAAGGACATCAAGGTTGCGGCCACCTCTGCCATTTCGGATTGGGGTGGTGCCTGGCTGGAGCTAGGTCCCCCCGTACCAGGCGGCGGAAGAGGTGGTGGTAATTCCGGTGCCATATGTTAACACAAAAGAGCTTAAGTAGCAGATGAGCTTTATACCTTAAACGACCTCTTTCAATGGTGAAACAGCTCCACACAAGGGGTGGTGCCTGGTTCACAACCAGGGTCTTCGTTGAGGTTAAGCTGAAGAAGAGGAAGAGACAGCTTCTCCTTTCCCACAGACGGAGCCAAAATGATGATGCCAGAAATAGAACCACCTTTCAAGGTGTTTGTAAGCTCAATTCAGTTTTAACAATGGCAGCATAAGAGTATATACACATATAGTAGAGGGAGGTGAGGAGAAGAGGATTTACACCGGAATATGAGTGGTTCAGCTAATCAGGCCTACGTCCACTGTGAAGGTGTGTGGTTGATATCACTATATGAGGGCTCTAATGTCTATGGGTACAAACTCTCAAACTTTCTCTCTCTTCTGTATAATTTGACAGAGTTTCATCTAGGGTTATATTTTTGGGTCCCTTTACAAGGTAGAGGATGATCTCTATATATAGTGCTTGGGGGGTGTAATATACCCCCCAAGCATGCAATGAGCACGTGCATGAGGATCGAACCAGTATGAGAATGACACCTGGCTAATATTATCTAGATAATGATGACCTCAATATTCCCTCGCGTGAGGGTAATGATTCGGTTATAACTGATTTGTGTACTCGTGTCGTTATCCACACGTTAATGCGTATAAGAGCTCGGCCATCTGTGCCTGGTCACAACCTCGGCCTGGAAGAGTACGAGGTTTGTAAACTTTAGCTGTTATTCGATCCGAGGTTAGTCATGCTGACCTCAGCCTAGGCAGGGCCGAGGTTAGGCAGGCAATGTCATAAGGTCGGCCTGGGCTGAGGTTATGCTGGAACATGATAAGAACATGGGCCTATTCCTTGCCGAAGCTGGCCTTGATAGAAATATCTTATGTGACCTCGGCCTACTCCCAGCCGAGGTTGTCATCCCCCGGATTGGCCTGATGAATAATTATCCCATAAATCATGAAGACCTCTCTTGACGAGGTTGGTAGTAACGTCGGCCATTTCCGACCTTGCTTGGGACGAGGCCGCTAGTCATTGATCTAAGGCCCTTCCAATCGTCGGCCATGTCCATGTCCATGAGCTTGAAAACACCTCACACGGTTGATGTCTTTGAGCCGAGGTGGTACATTTAGGGCATATCATTTATTACTCTCGATATATATATATATATATATATATATATATATATATGTGTGTGTGTGTGTGTGTGTGTGTGTGTGTGTGTGTGTGTGTGTGTGTGTGCGTGCGTGTCTATATTTGTGTATGTATAATATGGTGTTATTTTGAATATGGGTTACTTTGGTTCTTATTAAGGGAACATGTGTGGTTCATTCAGAGTAGGGTTAATTGGGGCATTGGTTCAGTTCGAAGTTCTCTTGGTATACTACTTTATGGATTGCTTTGGTTTCCTTATAAAATGTGTATAATTGAATGGAAGACCATATTGTGTTATGAAATGTAATCTTTACATCCATAACCATTCAATATTCTTACAAAATTGTCTACATGAACATACAAATTAATTATCTTATTGCAGGGCACTTATATCCTGATTAAAAGAGATTGATCTAATGAATATGGAATGCAGAGAGAATCTAGCTTTCTGGATTAACATACAAAATGCGTTGATCATCCATGTATGGTCCTCAATTAAAAAAATATGAAGATTTAAGACTCGATTTTGTTCTGGGCGTAATAATTTCCAGCTAGTTGGAAAATATTTACCTAATTAATTTTAATTTTTTTACTTGTGTAACCTTGTAATAATGATGTGATTTTGACAAATATTGTGAAGAACATCCTGCTTGGGTCAAAGTATTTTTCCATATTTGACATTTCACCTAGGTAAAAAACATTAACTCTGAAATAATAGGGGGCTCAAGACATCCCTTTTTACAGTTTACATTGTTAATGAGAACATGTAATAAATGGTTCTAATTTTTTGACAGGCCTTTTGGCTTATGGGATTCCACAAAACAATGTAAAGAGAGCCTTTTTACTCTTGAAGGTAAAGATAGTCTCTTTAGTTTCTCTTAAAAGGAAAATCTCTATAATCTAAAGTTTCTTACTTTTGTTTGATACATAAATTCAGTGAACAGTTTGGACTATTCGGATTCAGAAGTAGCTCCTACTTCTTCGTGGTCTATGCTTCCAACAGGTTTGTTTTGTAAATAGAGTTTTAGATATTAATCTTAATGCAACTATGTAATTAATCCTTGCCACGACTGCCTCTCACAAGCCTTATTTAATATACTTATAAAACATGCCTAAATAAACCTCATTTAATAATTAAGTTCATATGGTTTCTCAGGTCTTTGTTGTGTAGGCCTTTGCCCCTAAACATAGGGATGTGCATATGTGTTATCGTGAAGGAAGCATCTCCTGAAGGATTACATGGGGGAACTCTGTACGCTCTTTACACCAATGTAAGTTTAGTGAAACTTAGGAGATGCTATATTGGTAATTTTGTTATTCAAAGGATTGATTTTCTATATGACTTAACAAAATATCATAAATACTTGTATTTGAACTCTATCGTGTCTTGTTAAATAAAAAAAAGAATGATTGATCCTTCAAGGTAAAGAGACTTCATTTTTTATGTCATATAGAATGGAGAAGGAGCATAAGTTGTACTCCAATCACCTCCAGCCCTGCACTAGAACATAAAATTAACTACATAGTGGTTCTTACATATTTAAGCCCCATGTGGCATTGATTACTTTCTGTAAATTATGAGTTGCTAAGTTATTATTTAAGTCAAATGACTTGAGAATTCAGTAATATAAGAGCTTGTACTTGTGTTACATGTATCTAACCAAATTAGCTGCAAATGTAATGAACTTGAGTTGTTAAGTCTCTGATATTTACAAGTCTATATTGATCATATTCATATACAATGAACATTTTTCTTCCTTTGAAAATCTTCTAGGCTTGTTTATTTTACTTTTCTATTGTTGTAGTTATTGCTGTGGATTTTATTGTTGTTTTTGTTGTTGTTGTTGTTGTTGTTGTTGTTGTTGTTGTTGTTGTTGTTGTCATCGTCATCATTATTATTGTTACGCTAATAATCACTTATTATTAACATCAATCGCTCTTTTTTTATTCATCATGTTTTCCACTTCTCAGATCCACAAGGGCGGTTAGAGTATCTGTTGTCTCAATCCGGAAACAAGTTTTGCGCTGATTGTGGATCTCCAGATCCAAAATGGGTGTAAGTATTAAATTGTGAATTAAATCAACTAACTATTCAATTATGATGGTTTAAATATGATGTTTATGTTTCTTAATTAATTTGATGCTTTTAACCTTCAAAGGTTAATCCCAACACAAATGATGTGAACTTAACGTGACCTGTTTAACTGTTCACTCAAATTATTTGGCGAAGATTATAGGTGTAAAAAGCAATCTAAGCGTGTAGGGAGAGACAAACACCACTAAAAAATATCAAAGGTTTAAGAGATTGGATTCAAATCTGGACTGAGTCCAATAAATTTATCGTGAATGTTCATGAGTTGGCAAAATAACTATAATAAAGTATGAGGTGAGGGATTAATATGACATGATTTATTTTCTAGTTTTTCCCCTGTCCCTTGCTTTGTGTAAGTCCTTCATTTATAATGTCATGGGCATGAAATGCCATCTGGCTTGCAAGAAATGCATATTAGTTTTGCATTAAAGGGGGATTTGACTTCCTCGGTGCATGTGACCCCTTTTTCATCTGCAAAGGATAGCCTACGACTAGGGTAGACATGTATAACTAGTCATAGGTTTTTAGTATTGAGGGGAATTTATTCTTATTCATCATCCACATATAAGTATTGGGTGTGTTGGACTAGCCGAAAGGCATTACCAACCACATATATAAGCTGTCTTTATTCTTGAACGTGTCTTTAACTCGTCTCCGAGATAGATTGAAGTCTGATCATAGAAACTTTGAATATCGATCTTGGTAAACTCTTTTATTCCTTACACCATATCATCCGGTGTGGATTAGAGAACTGTATCGGACTATAACATTATTGATGGTTCAGTTGTGAAGGCACATGCTTTCATAATTGAACCCATTCTACAACAACTCTTATTTCTTCTCCCTCGGGATCTCATTCCACTTTGGTCTCATTCAGTAGAGTGGGAATTCGCTAGATTTGTGCAAGGGACTATGTATATGTGATGTTGAATGTGCCTCATCAGGGGTGTCTAGTTTTCCATGTTTTCAGATACCTAATCTTGGAACTCTGTTAACAGAGAGATTTGGGGACTGTTAGTTCTGCACCTTATAGCATTATCTCCTACCAAGGTAAACATATCCGGTGCTTATTTCACGTTTTCCACTATCTCTGATTATGTTCTGATGATGGTTAGGTTATATTTCCCCTCCACTTTAGAGGGTTTTGACAAGATGGAGCAATAACAATCTTATAATTTCCCAAAGTGAACAAATATATATTTTCTCTGAGCCTTAATGTCACATCAACATCGAATTGCCAAAGCGTGACTACGAGCAAGTCACTAGCATTCGTATCCACTACATCAAATGATATATCGTGTTGAGTAAATTTATTAGTGGAAATAAAAACATTACAAATTGCAGTTATCTCTACTATAGGACCTAACCTTCTTGATCCAGATAATGGTGTATAGAGATGGGCGATGCGATATTTTCAACTTCAGATGCTTTCCAATCCACTTGTCCATAAGTTTTCATAAATCTTGCTATCTATAATCAAACCACACTCTCTGATTGATGGTGAAACATGATTCAAAAATAATAATGCTATGTGAAACTCCTCCTGATTTAGTGTGTGAACCATCTTTCCTCACTTGATGAAAGTTGGTCACCCTAACCTTGTTGAAAGACAAAAGAAAAGGCATCTGGTACTTCAAATCGATGCAGACAAAGAATCTAAGAAACATAAACGAATGCAAAAAAATGATAGAAATTGAGCTCAATAAGATCTATGATTAAAAGAGCTCATAATGTCGTGTAGAATAAGAGAACTTTTTTTTTATGAACACTGCTAAATAATGCTTCAATCGATTCATGAAATAAAGGAATGGGAAAAGTATAAGGAAGACGAATCACAGCAGTCACGACAAATGATCTCCCATTTTTCAATTCAATCTGTTTACTTCCTTTGCCTCTCAAAAGATATTTATTATGGGATTCACTAAAATAGGTATATCTAGTTCTGAGATAAAGAATGGAAAATAGGGACAATCTAAAATATGAATTAATCTATTTCTTGTTTAGATGTATATTTCGCATGGATATGGTTCTGCTTCCTTTTTCTGGGAGAAAATTTAACTTAACAAATTTGGGCAGGAAGAGGTTCTTTTTCAATTTGAAGCGAGTGAGGACGATGAAGTCCAGTTCTTCCTTAACGCAACCATTGACGTTGAGGATTCGCCAAGTGTTCTTGCCATTAATGTATGTCACTTAGTTTTTTATTTTCTAGGGGATTATGTCTTGTGTAAGAGTTTGTACTGACCTCATTTTTGTTGTGTATGAATTTAGTAAGTCAGTCCTATTGAATATGGGCACGTTCTTTCCATTCATCTTGTTTGAGTACTATCCTATTTTTTCTTACCTTCTCTTCTTCCCTTTTTTTTATTAATTGATCTTTTTCCATATATCTTAGTTTCTTAGAGCCTCTGGATCTGTGTTTATGTCTGTGTTTTTTT
Source organism: Sambucus nigra (assembly GCA_949130495.1). Classification (NCBI taxonomy): domain Eukaryota; kingdom Viridiplantae; phylum Streptophyta; class Magnoliopsida; order Dipsacales; family Adoxaceae; genus Sambucus; species Sambucus nigra. The sequence continues at coordinate 59,684,791 of OX422209.1, read as the reverse complement.
TAATGGTTGTTGAAATTACATCTAAACATGGCAATTTTCTACATGGTTATGTAGTGCCTTGGAGCCATCTGTAGTGTTGGTGTGGTGAAGGGTTTTTAGAAGTCCCATTATAATATAGCAGGTGGTGGTGCTAATGTTGTTGCCCATGTCTACACCAAGGGATCAAGTCTTGGTGTTGAGATTATTGGTACCTTTGTTTTTGTCTACACTATCTTCGTTGCTAATGATTCCAAGAGAAGTGACAGAGATTCTCATGTCCATGTATGTACGTGTTAATTAATATTCACCTTTTTTGTACGTGTTAATTAATATGGGTTCGTAAATTGATATTTCTACTTTTGTCATATATTTAGTTTATTAAATTAATGTGTTTAGCTAATTAACTTTTCTAAGAATAGTTAACCTCAATTCCAACACCTGGTATGATTAAAGCATGAATTATTTTCATGTGAAATATAAAATTCTATGTATTTAATAAAAGAATTAATGCATAAAAATGATATTAATCATATATTTTTTATGATACAAAAATAATAGTTGCTGATAAATTATATATTTTATTGTTTGCAGGTATACACATGGAACACCCGACATACGTAGTATTCAAAGGCCTAAATCTAGGTGTTTAAACTTCATGGAAAGCAACACAAGTACAAGTCAGTGGATACCGAGATGCTGCATATAAAAAAACGAGTCCATTAAACTTGTTGAGTGGGCGTACTCCGAGTACATGAGGGAGGATATTACTGCATCAATACCCCCCACATTTGATATCATCGAAGTGTTGTGTCGTCATTTTTTTAGTCTATTTTTTATTCTATGTTCATTTTATACTTAGCGCCCAATAAGGGTTTGTTTGATGTAAAATTAAGTCTAAACAAGTTTTATCTGTACCAGATATTTGGAATGTCGAAAATATAAATGAAATGTTATCGATTTTTTTTAAACTTGTTACATGTTCATGATATTTCATCTACTTTTTTATTTTAGCTTATTTTTATTCTACTCTCATAATTTTGTGAAAATATAAAGACATTTGTAACAATTCTTATTACATTTAAGAAATTCAACCTTTATAACTGCTAATAGCAGTCATAAATTTGTAACTATTGACACCAGTTACAAATTCGTAACTGCTGACAGCAGTCACAAACTCATAACTGCTGACAGCAGCTATAGGTATTAGATTTGTAACTATTGACAGCAGTTACAAATGTTAGATTCGTAACTGCTGATAGCAGTTACAAATTAGGGTCACCAATCATAACCCCCATAGGGGTTATAAAAATTTATGACTGCTGTTAGGAGTTACAAACTTTCTTTTCTCACCCCCTAAATTATGACGGTAAATAGCAGTTATAAAGGTAATTTGTGAGTGCTAACAGCACTCACAAATCTCCCATTTTGGTGTAGCGAGTACTGTAAAATGCTCGGTAACGCATCTCATCGGGGACCAAATAGATGTCGGCAGAAGATTGATATTGTTCCAAGTGAATCACTAGATCCATTCTTCCATCATATTTTGGGGTTACCATGGGTTGCTTGAACTTGGCCGGTATAGGATAATCCATAATAGAAGGCGCAAATGGTGATCCTTTAACGAAACTTTTGTGAAAGGTATTTTTTGACTTTGTTATTTCTCCCAAACGATCTTCCAATCATTTGATTGAGCTCTTCTACGGCTGATCATCTAGATTGGACTTAGTCGAGATAGTTTTAGTGGCTCGATAATTACTTTGCGCCGAACTCTCTTCCTAGGAAATCTACTCGGCACGTATTGACCCTCACATGCTAGACCTTGACCTAATGAATCCTTATCGAAAATCCATGAATCCTCTAGGCTATCTATAATGATGTTCCCTCACCGCTAGGGGCCTAGGAAATTAAATGTTGACCCCTGTGCAGCCTTTCTAACATGTTTAGCCTCTCCTCGAAGAATGATTTCTCGTCATAGTGATTTGTAGTCCAGACGGATGAGGTGGCCCTAGGGCAGTGTATCACCTGTGCATTGCAACCACGCTAATTGAATCAACAAATAAAAATATTTCTCTTTATCTCCCTTTTTGGATACTCAAATCCAAAAACATTCTATAAAGCTAAAACTACATCATTAAACCCATAACTTTTCTTAATTATCCAAGTACCCCCTGAAGTTTTAAATTTATCTAAATACCTCTTGAACTTTTGAAAGAAGCATAACTTAACCTATACGTAACCCCTAGATCCAAACAATTTATCCAATTAAACTCCTATACTTAAAATAATTAGAATTTACACTCTTAACCCTTAAACTTTCATGAATTTATGAAAATGCCCCCTTAAACTTTAAAAAATCCCATATTTAATACTAAATAAAATAAAATTGTGACAACCCGTATATGTTTATAATAAATTATATTTAAATCATAATTATCCTATGTGATACGAATAATGTGTTATTAGTATATCTAATGTTAAGTGATTAAGTTTAGTATAATTCTACTTTCATAAATCATGAATTGTCGAATTATTTACGAACACAAGATTTGGTTATTTTCGATAGAAATGTTCCTGTTTAAGAGTCGTTTTGACCCTTGTAACATTACAATTGACTTGAGGTGAAAACTACATAGTTTTAGATATGTGAGTTAGGGTTGTAACACAACAAACGGTGCATCAAACGGATGTTCGAGTAAGAAGTTAGGTCGAAATTACGAGAAGGGGCGAATCTGTCAATTCCCTTAAGTGGTAAATTGTCTTTTATTAAACCAAATGTTTTAATTTGATTGGATGGATTGGGAGGCAGCCTTGGCCGACTTAAAACTCTCCCTTAACCTTATTTCTTCAACAAATAAGTCCCGAGGTTCAGTTTGAGGTGTTATTAGTTTGAGGAAAGAGAGGTAGAAGTTAAGGAAGAAATGGTTACAAGGAAAATCTAGGAAAACAATTCTAAGAAAATCCTTAAGGTGTTTCTAAGGTGTAAGGTCAAATCAACCAAGTTCAGCTCCACCCGAGGGAAACGTGAATACATAGTTGACAACACAAGGTGAGTGTACTTACTGAGTTGATTTTGGATATGACATATATGTATCATATGTTGAGATTTTATGGCTTATTTAAAAGCCAAGAGATGTTGAGATATTATGGCTTTATAAAAGTCAGGATATGTTGAGTTGCTATGCAATTCAGGAGATGTTAGGTTTTTAAAACCTATGGATATGATTATTGCCTACAATCAAGAGATGTGGGGTTTATTAACTCTGGATATGTATATGGCCTAATTTGGCACAGAGATGTATATATTAATATGTTGAGATGTTAATATAGTGCTTTTACTATATAGAGATGTAGTACATTCACAGAGTTTTTAAACTCATGATTTTATATGTTTACATTTTCAGGTTTTCCAGCTGCCACTGCCAGGTCTAGGAGGTTGAGTACATAGAAGTAGGGTCTTGTTAGTTTGTTTTATAAACTGCACTAGTTGTAATTAAGTTAAATGACATGTGAGTTCTGTTGAAATTGTCTCCTTAAAACGATTGGATTTTTTTTTTTATTCTGCATTTTAACCTTGAAGTTGTTTCAATATGTATTGCCTAAATAATAAATAAATTATAATTGTGGTTTGTAAACTATTTAGTTAATTATATCCTAATGGGGTTAGGGTGTGACAACTTGGTATCAGAGCTTTAGGTTTTTATATTCTGGGGTTAGAGAGTTTAGATATGGCAGGGGCAGAATAGCGTTGTGTGGGTCATTTATATTAATTTATGAGAAATACTTACCATTATGTTGGAAATAAATGTTGTATACTTGTTTCTATAATTGTGGTTTATGACAGATAGTAAGCCATGGAATGAGAAAATGTTCATGAGAGGGTAGATGAGGAGTCTTCATATACGGTAAACCAACAAAATCCAAATAATGTAGAGGGGGTTCCTGAACAACTTACAGATATGCAGAAGATGGCTCGCGCCATGACTTTAATGGCAGAACAACAAAACATGTTTATGATGCAAATAGCAGAACAACAAGCCAAGTACTTGGAGGAGCAGACTTTGTCAAGAAGAGAAACGGAAATACAACGAGAGGAGAAGAATACTTTGTACGAGAAGTTTATCAAATTGAACCCTCCAGCATTCTCAGGTTCTGTAGATCCTTTAGAAGTTAAGGCTTGGGTTAGAGACACAGAAACTATTTTCCGGAGATGGAATTTATGTTGACCCTAAGAAGGTAGAGGCAATTGTACAATGGGAAAGATCGAGGAATGTAACGGAGATAAGGAGTTTCCTAGGATTGGCCGGATATTATAAAAGATTCATAAAGGGGTTTTCGTCTATAGCCTTGCCGTTGACTAAATTGACCCGAAAGGAAGTGAAATTTTTGTGGAGTGATGAATGCCAGCACATCTTTGAAATGTTGAAAAATAGGCTAGAATCAGCTCCAGTTCTCACTGTTCCATCCAGTGGAGAAGGTTTTGTGATTTATACTGACGCTTCACATCAGGGCCTGGGTTGTGTTTTCATGCAACATGGAAAGGTAATTTCTTATGCATCTAGACAGTTGAAGACGCATGAACATAATTATCCTACACATGATTTAGAACTTGCGGCTATTGTTTTTGCCTTAAAATTATGGAGACATCATTTGTATGGAGAGACATGTGAAATTTTCATTGACCATCAAAGTTGAAGTATTTATTTACACAGAGAGACTTGAATTTGAGACAAAGACGTTGGATGGAGTTAATTAAAGATTAAGATTGTACCATTCACCATCATCCCGGGAGGGCCAATGTTGTTGCAGATGCTCTGAGTCGAAAGTCATTGGGGAGGTTATCTTGTATTCAATGTGCACGGGTGGGCAATATTATGGAATTAAGACTGATGGGAGTCGAGTTGAACTTATCTAAAATGGGGGCATTATTTGCACATGTTAAAGTGAGACCTTTACTGGCAGAACGCATACGAAATTTGCAAGCCAGTGATCCATTCCTTGAAAAGAAGAAACGGGAAATCCTGGATGGTAAAGAGAGTGACTTTGAAATTAAGAAGGATGAATCATTGTGTTATAAAAATAGAATTTGTGTACCGAATGATCCGTCCTTAAAGAAGGATATATTAGAAGAGGCACATAGTTCTATTTACTCTATGCATCCGGGAGGTACCAAAATGTACAGTGATTTGAAAGAGTATTACTGGTGGAACAATATGAAACGTGGGATTGCCGAATTTTTAGCTAAATATTTAGTATGTCAACAAGTGAAAGCGGAGCATCAGAAGCCGGCAGGATTTTTGCAGTCATTGCCTATTTCGGAATGGAAGTGGGAGCATATAACGATGGATTTTGTTGTAGGATTGCCACGATCACCAAAGGGGCATGATTCTATTTGGGTGATTGTAGATCGATTGACAAAGTCATCTCATTTTCTTCCAGTTAAGACGACCTACACTGTTGACAAATATGCACGTATGTACGTTGATGAGATTATCCGTTTACATGGAGAACCAGTGTCAATAGTATCAGATAGAGATCCAACTTTCACTTCTAAGTTTTGGCCTCGTTTACAGAATGCCATGGGCATAAGTTTAAAGTTCAGCACTGCATTTCATCCACAAACCGATGGGCAATCTGAAAGGATGATTCAAATATTAGAAGACATGTTACGAGCTTGTGTATTTGACTTCAAAGGTAGTTGGGATGATCAATTGCCATTGATGGAATTTGCGTATAATAATAGTTATCAGTCCACCATTGGTATGGCTCCTTATGAAGCTTTATATGGGAGGAGATGTAGAACGCCATTATGTTGGGATGAAGTGGGTGAAAGAATAGTTTTGAGTCCTGAATTGATAGATATGACAACTGAGAAGTTCAAAATGATTCGGGAACGGATAAAGATAGCGCAAAGCAGGCAGAAATTTTATGCAGATAAGAGGAAGTATCCATTGGAATTTCAGAAGGGGGATTTTGTATTCCTACGTATTTCACCGTGGAAAGGCGTTATGAGATTTGGAAAGAAGGAGAAACTAAGTCCAAGATACATTGGACCATATAAAGTGTTAGAAAGAATTGGGACCCTGGCATATAGATTGGCATTACCTCCAGAGTTATCTCGTTTGCATGATGTGTTCCATGTATCAATGCTTCGTAAGTATTTGGCAGATCCATCTCATCAACTGAAAACCCAACCTATTGAACTGAAAGAAGATTTGTCGTACATCGAGGAACCGGTGAAAATTCTTGATCGTAAGGAGAAAGTATTGAGGAATAAGGTTATTCCCTTAGTTAAAGTTATGTGGGTGAGTTATGGAATTAAAGAAGAAATTTGGTAAATGGAGGATAGCATGAAGAAACAGTATCCCCATTTGTTTGGTAAGTGTCATTCGTATTAAATTTCGGGGATGAAATTTTCTAAGGGAGGGAGGTTGTGACAACCCGTATATGATTATAATAAATTATATTTAAATCATAATTATCCTATGTGATACGAATAATGTGTTATTAGTATATCTAATGTTAAGTGATTATGTTTAGTATAATTCTACTTTCATAAATCATGAATTGTCGAATTATTAACGAACACAAGATTTGGTTATTTTCGATAGAAATGTTCCTGTTTAAGACTAGTTTTGACCCTTGTAACATTACAATTGACTTGAGGTGGAAACTACATAGTTGTATATATGTGAGTTAGGGTTGTAACACAACAAACGGTGCATCAAACGGATGTTCGAGTAAGAAGTTAGGTCGAAATTACGAGAAGGGGCGAATCTGTCAATTCCCTTAAGTGGTAAATTGTCTTTTATTAAACCAAATGTTTTAATTTGATTGGATGGATTAGGAGGCAGCCTTGGCCGACTTAAAACTCTTATTGACCTTATTTCTTCAGCAAATAAGTCCCGAGGTTTAGTTTGAGGTGTTATTAACTTGAGGAAAGAGAGGTAGAAGTTAAGAAAGAAAGGGTTACAAGGAAAATCTAGGAAAACAATTCCAAGAAAATCCTTAAGGTGTTTCTAAGGTGTAAGGTCAAATCAACTAAGTTCAGCTCCACCCGAGGGAAACGTGAATACATAGTTGACAACACAAGGTGAGTGTACTTACTGAGTTGATTTTGGATATGACATATATGTATCATATGTTGAGATTTTATGGCTTATTTAAAAGCCAAGAGATGTTAAGATGTTATGGCTTTATAAAAGTCAGGATATGTTGAGTTGCTATGCAATTCAGGAGATGTTAGGTTTTTAAAACCTATGGATATGATTATTGCCTACGGGCAGGAGATGTGGGGTTTATTAACTCCGAATATGTATATGGCCTAATTTGGCACAGCGATGTATATATTAATATGTTGAGATGTTAATATAGTGCTTTTACTATATAGAGATGTAGTACATTCACTGAGTTTTTAAACTCATGGTTTTATATGTTTACATTTTTAGGTTTTCCAACTGCCACTGCGAGGTCTAGGAGGTTGAGTACATAGAAGTAGGGTCTTGTTAGTTTGTTTTTATAAACTGCACTAGTTGTAATTAAGTTAAATGACATGTGAGTTCTGTTGAAATTGTCTCCTTAAAACGATTGGATTTTTTTTTATTCTTCATTTTAACCTTGAAGTTGTTTCTATATGTATTGCCTAAATAATAAATAAATTATAATTGTGGTTTGTAAACTATTTAGTTAATTATATCCTAATGGGGTTAGGGTGTGACAAAAACTTTCTAACCAAGGACTAAAACTCATAACTTAATATTTACACATTACCCCCCCAGCCACATCAACCTCAACATAAGTAGAACAAGCAAAATCATATGGTCACACCATGTAAACCATGTGTGCTTCAAGTTTCTACAAACTAATCATCTTAATTCTAGGGAGAATCCACCTCCCTTCTACACCAATTAAATCTACTTACCTTCTAATATAAAATCCCCATGATCACAAGCTACAAAATTCACCCCTTGAGCTTGTCCAAAGTTTGAAATTTTTCCTCCAATCAGGTACACTGTCATTTTATGTGTTAAATTTATTCTTTCAATTCCATTTGTTTTCTTCATTGTTATTATGACCATATTAATAAAAAAAACAAGCTTTTACATTTGAAACAACCCCTGTTCGAAAATACCTTCAAAAACATCATTAAAGCATGAACTTTAATGGTGAAACTCGATTCCTTAACTCTCAACTAGTTTCAAAGTGACAAATAGGTTTCCTATGAGCTCAAGTGCAATAGTCATTTTCAAAAATTCGTAAGTTTTGAAACTCAATTTCTCAAAGGTGTTTTCTGTTTCAAAAAACTGAAAACCAATACCTTCCTTAAGATAGCAGAAACCTAACCAAGTGCATAGCAACCATTGCCATATTCAGTAGAGTTTCAAATGTTTGGTCTAAATTTTTAAAAAATATAGAGTAGTTGTAACTCGATGAATACTGAAGCTCAATCCATGAAACTTATGTATTTGGATTCCTTGTAAAAAAATAGGTTGCATTGGTTCAGGAATTCTCTCAAATAGTTTAGAAAATTATATTTGTTCAAGGTCAAAGTTTTTTCAAAACCTAAATAAACTGTTGAGAGGTTAAAGATAAACTTTTCAACTAGAGACCTTGACCAAGCGCATAAGGGCATGTGACCAGTTAATTTTTTTTATTTATTTCAATTATTTATGTTAATTTTTTTAGTAAAAATGGTATAAGGCAAGGTAGTGTTTGGTCAATCCTAGCTCAAGTTATAGAAAATTAAGGTTTTAGGTTAAAAGTATTTTCCCATATTTACAATTTAACCCTAATGACTTTTTCAAGTTATAAATTTTAACCCAAACGTTTTCCTACACCTACTTTGATAAATTTTAGATCGAAAAGTCTTCTACACCATTTTCAAATTTGAAACTAAGTCTTATGTTTTAAAATCCCCTAAAATAATTACAAATCAATCCCTAAACTTTGATAAAAATAATTTTTTCTTGTTAATTTCACAAACCAACATTATTATTAATTACACTTACTTACAAAGGTGATGTGTACAAACAATACTAGCCCCTCCTGATCTCTTCTTCAATCATAATTAAGCCTGTCTGATACAACATATAAGTAGGTTTTAGCCTTTTAATAGTAAACTTCAGGATATTTGTTTTACTTCTATTCATATCACTATGTGATATGCCTATTTGATTCCTAGTATGTGTATAATGTTACCATACTATTATGTTGATATACATATATTACATTTAACTATGATCAATTTTCACCCCTCTCAACTAATAGCTAATATCATGATCAATTTTCAACCCTTTCAACTAATATCTAATATCATGAAAATCATTGTAATGATTGAATCAGTTCACCCTGCGCTTATGTACAAATTATTCTTGTAGAAGCATCAGTATAAACTAGGAAGTAGACTGTCGTGTTGTCCCACAGAATTTTTCTACTTGGCCTAAGGTCTCAGATTTTTGAGACACTGGATTTTATTTATAAACGTATGAGTGCCACTCTAATAGTGTGCCTACTTTGTTATTTTTCCCCAAAGGTTTTGGGTTGATTGAAATTTGGTTATACTGGTGACACTTCATTTATTTCTATACCCATTTGTAAGTTGGTAAGTATGGCATTATCAGTTTAAATTCTTTGGCTTTCTTATTATGCAATTTGTACCGTGTCATTGTAATAAACAGTCAACTTTATACACATTCCAAGCTTCTATCTACATATAATTCGTTATAAAATTGCTAAGATTTGCTTAGTATATTTGTTCTAATTCTTTTTTCCTCTAGATGTTCCAGGAGAAAGAGGATAATCCCCCTCTCTTTTTTTGCGATACACATGGACCACATGTTTGCTTATTTAACTATATGGAGGGATATCAAAAAATATGGGAACAATGAGTGGCGGTTTTCGATGACTTATTTATTTTCCACTTTGAGAATAAGATGTAATAATAGAAATTCGCCCTTATGGTAGTACTACAATAAATGTATGACGTTATCTAATGAATACAGTTTTGTTTCTCGCCTTAACTTTAATTCATTGATTTTTTACTCGCTTATACATTCATGCCAAAAATAGGGTGTGACAAGTTGATATCAGAGCGTGTTCTAAAAAATACACCGGTTTAGATTTATGTACGGATAAATTTTCATAGCATATAAGTTATTTTACACTTTTCATAACTTCTTTTTATAATAAATCATTTTTGCAGCATGAATATGTGGGATTCACTACTTTTTAGTTTGGAAATCATACCCAGTAGTTGGTGAGAAACCACAGTCCGAGAAGAATCCTTTATACAACTTAGTATAATGATTAGGAAAGTCAATGAGGAATGGATTGATTCTAGCAATGACGTGAAACAATAAGTATTGGCAAATCGTGTTTCGGAAGAAGCTTAAGTCCTAATTAAGATGCATGACTACGTTGATGATCCTATTATCTTATAGAAAGAAATTAATCTTGCCTTTGTTGATGCTTAACCACCTCCTTCACTTCACCTTGAAGCTACTTCAAAAAGTGAACTATCAGGATTTCCTCAAACTCTTTCAATGATTCTACAGGTGACGATCATTATAAATCAGATGATTTTTCTATTATTCCTTCTACTGATCCATCCAAGATGGATATTATAACCCCAAATTAGGAAAATCCAAAGTAACTTTCCCTCCTAGTGCAAAATAGTGAATAAAGTAAATGTACATATTGTGCCTAGACTACTTGATTAGGATGATAAATAACTGTGAATGTGTGAAATTAAACCATGTAGGTTATAAAATACTACCTTAAATCCCTTGTATAATATATCTAAAGTTATTTCCATATCATCTTTCAATAATTTTTCTTACACACTTTATGCAACTGTTATATTATACTTTAGGATGGTTAGCACTTGAACTCCTTTTACCGAAACTCAAATTAAGCAGACCGATACTAAAGGGGCTATGACATGCCTTCAAGAACTAACTTCGCTAACCCAAAAATAGCAGGTTCCACACCTAGTTTCGAAAGAAATTTTAGATGAGACACGTCAAATGAATGCCCTCGAGGAATTTTATAGACAACGACGCTTTCCATTTCTTGGAAAACCAGGCACTAGTGACGCTAAAAAGTGGATGCATTAGATCACAAAAATATTTAATGGGGCAGGAATCATTGAAAATCTCTGATTAACCTTGTCATCCTACATGTTTGAAGGTAAATCTGATTTCTAGTGGCACGCTATAGCCCAGAGTCACAATATAGCCACTCTGACCTGAGAATAATTTAAAGAAATTTTCTTCAAAAAGTACCTTTTCGAGATCGAAAGAGATCATTTGACCGTCAATTTCTTCAGGTTGTGACAATCAAGTTTGTCTATGGATAAGTACGAAGCAAAGTTTACTGAATTATCCCATTATAATGCCGAGTATGTGGATACCGAGACAAAGAACAGTTTGAGAGAGGACTACACCCAAAATCAAAACTTCCATCACACGTTTGTAAATTTGAGATTTTTCTCAACTCATCGAACTCACTTCAATTGTCGAATGAAATTCCCCATCAGGAGGATATTGTGAAACCCCTCCTAATAAAATACCAGGCGATCAATCCTGTACCAAATTAAAATAGGAGTCTCATATGGTTCATTCTCATCATCACTGTCGAAATCCAAATTAATTACTAATAACCTATTAGGTTGGCGTCAAAATTTTATTTAACTAATCTTTTTAAACAAATTAATCAATTAAAACAATCACAACAATTTATATAGAACTGACATGAAATAAAATAACCGAACAATCGGTTTAACATAATACAATCAAATTGAATACCACACGTAAAAGGCAGAAAAGGAATAAATAAATGCAATTAGGCTTTCGGCCCGAATGTTTATACAGTACCTCCTATCTAGATTATAAGGATAAAAGCGTCTACAGTAAACCTTCATACATCCACAGCTGCTGCAGCAGATGTCTGACTCGAAGGAATCGTCATCCAGGCATCCCTGTGTCTGGACACCTATATATATATATATATATATATATAGCAAAAGAGGGGAAAAGTAGATAAACGGTTCAGAGCCCGAGTTGTAAAAATATTTAGCAAGTGCATAAATGCAATATTTTAAAAATATTCTATTACCTCATATTTAAATTTAGTTTTGCACTCCCATGAGATAACCCTTACCCCTCTTCTAATAGTGCACACCTATCGCATCCGTTTAAACATCCTAGTCAAGCTACCCTGGCTAACTAATTCTTCACCCCAAACTCTGAAAGTCCTAAGTAAACCGAGTACTGAGGGCTAAACTTCTCCCTAGTCTCAACACTGTGCCATGTTCGTGCATGGGGTGTATCGCGAAGCGAAATCCAAACAAGGAACCCCCTGATACACTACTACTTGGTTGGTTCGATCGTCGAGATCCATTAGACCCTCAGTACACAACGTATATATACATACTCATTTAATTATGTACATTATCATACTTACTCGCATATACACCTCACAATATACATCCGGATAAAATCTCCCGGAATGAGAACTAATCTTTATTAATTTTATCTCTTTACTCCCATTTAGAGATATATAATACCTTATTCTCGTACACAGGTATTATACTACACACACAAGTATAATAACCATCCAAACGAGATATAACTCGAGGATGCAGTCTCATAGTGCCTATCCAAAATCCGGTTTTTCTCACTATACCACAGTACCAAGCCAGACTCTCTCATGGTCATGGTAAACAAATATAAAACGGTGGAGGCAGTCATGTTCCCCCTGCCAATGGAGTACACACATCGCACTCAAACACGGGACGAGATGATCTGGGGATATACTCACCCTGGTCCTAAAGCCAGGGGATTCACCCACATTACACAACCTCCCTGGATTGCACTAGAGAAAATATATAATTTGGCTATTCCAACCCTACGCCAAAGGCAAGCCCGTGGAAATCAGCCTCTAAGATACACATTTACCAATCAAAAACAGATATATATGTATTCGTAGCATATAATATATAATATAATCACATCGTATATATAATCTATATCACTCCTCAAATATATATATGGCTATAATCGCCAATCTCATATAGCGATAGCCAATAACCCCGAATGTTCCCATTCGTAATAGTATATAAGTATTCGCACCACCTATAATGATCGTCATTAATAGACGCGTCGGGTAATCGCTAAATCCTCTTTAGACTATATCCCAAATTTCATCCTATCCTCCTCGTAGGATTTTCTCACACAATTGACACATAATTACATTCTCTACGCGCATAATTCTATACGTACGATCCCCTACAGAAATATTAACTCGAGTGTTACTCGCCCTAATCACCGTTAAATAAATAAGTTATAGATTCCATTTTCCCTGAACCTAAGGTTTACGATTCGCTCAATTAATAAATTAGAGGTCCCCACTCTATTTTAGGAACCCCAAACCATCCATTTATTTTCCTCAAAAATATATATTTAGTGCCACAAAATCTTAGCACCCTCCTAGCCCATATAAATGCCCCCCAGTGGCTAGATGTTTAATTACTAAATGAATACTTATATCCTCAAATAAATAGACTAGTAACAACTAAATTGGAAATTTATCCCATATAATTAACCCTAGGAAAAATTTCCAAAAATCCTGGCCCATCGATCGATCGACCCTGGGCCATCGATCGATCGATCGACGCGGACAGCTTCTTCTCCGAGAAGCTATTTCGGCCATTAAGGCTTCCCCCAAGCTTTTATATCCTCTACCAAGCTCCACCAACCTCAATCAATGACATATACACATATAAAAAGGGTTTTAAACATCCTAGAACCCGTAACCAACAGTCGATTTTAATTAAATCCTAAGTTTCTCAAATTGGTTATTATTCGGCGTTTACTCGTTTAACTTTCGAAAACCCGTTTTGATTCACGAAAACCCAACCCCAAGATTGTCTAATTTGTTATTACCAAATTATAATATGAGATTTATTCTCAAAAGGAAATAAATCAAGTGAACACTTGCCTTGTGGATAAATTCCGATGAACTCGAGTCGAATCCGCGGAGTTTGCCCCAAAAATGACTCGTTTACTCCATTACGAGTCCCTATTTGTCTAAAAGTTCCCGGAGCCTAAAAAATACCCCTGGATACTCTAATCTGACTATTTCGGCCATTCTGAAACCAACCACACACTCAAAATCTTCATCTGAGTTACTTAATTACAATTCGCTAATTAAACCCAACGCATCTCAATATGGGTTTTCCAATAAAAATCTTTACCCGTTGTCGCTTTACCCAATTGCGGCATGTAACTAAAATAATCCAACTCATTTACGTAGTCTTAAAAGTAAATGAAACACACATCAGTAATAATAAAATGTTCATAAATCCCAAAATTACTATTCATACAAGTTCCCTTAATCTCCAATTGCGCCCACTAATGAAATTTAATTATCCCTAAAAGTGCGGGGTGTTACATACTCCCCCCTTATAATGGAATTTCTCCCTCGAAATTAGGATATAACATGCACCAACATCCTAGGATCGCTAATTACACTACGTCCTAGTACACCAAGGCTGAAAGGTTCTAACACAATGGTCCCCAACCATATTCCAACTATCTCAAGGCGTATGCTCTAACGCAGTAGCTTAACCCCAAGCTTATTTAAATTTCTACATGCTGACGCAGTAATTCGGTCGTAAGGTTAACTTTAACAACTATGCGTCGCACCTAGTTCTTCTATAACCGCTTATAAAGAGAATGGGCCCATAACTATCGCTCTAATGTCTTGAAAAGCCGATACTCTCGCTGACACTCTAAGCGTCCACTCGTCTACAGCGGGACGACTGATGTCCTTCAAAAAGGAAACTTCACTAAGGCTTGACTACCCCCGTCAGTCTTTTTCTTACTTTAGGAGCGCAAACTCTTATTGCACCTATACAACTAGAGTATTGCGTGCCTCTTACGATGTTCCATCCAACCCATTTCAAATCCAATTATAACTGCCTCGCAGCATAACTGTCAACTTTTATATACTACATCCCTTCTATTTAGGGCGGTATATAAAATTAACTTACCAAGGTGCCCATACACCATTTTAACCCGTGCGCCTCTGCACATCCATTATGAACGTTCGATACTCTCTCTAAACAATGGGCCTCATTGCCTCGGCCTGGTACTAACACCTGGGTTTTCCTGACCCGAGTAATTCGAAATCCAGTTCTTCCTATACTCGGAAGTCCAATCCTTCTTAAAGCTAACCCACGGATCTTCTCGTGGTTAACTCACCACAATCTTCTCATATCAACGCCACTATCCCTTATGGCCTTACTCCATAATAATCCTATCATCTATGTGTTTTCCTACCCATGCGAAACGAGTATTATCCTAGGCATATCCCTAGTGCCTAAGGCCTCTCTCAACTTTCGACATTTGCTAGGTTTCATACGTAGGACGTCTCGCAGAGGAAAATCCAAACAAGGAACCCTCACGTTACACTACTTCCTCGCATCGTCGATCATCGAGATATAACGACCTGAGGCACAGCAGCGGGACGTCCTAAATCGTACCTTACTAACCTACTCACGTATTCCTACTTGTATGTCCTACCATCTTAGAGAAAAGATAGATCTAACTAATCGAGGCGTCTACTCTCTTCAAATATGTTATGAACAGGCCAACCAAAACATACTATCTTTGAATTAGCCTTCTCATCAAGGCCTAGCTACAAGACTTAAATCAATTTCCTCTACCTTGCCTCACCCACATACTTACGGTGAGAGAACCATTTTACTGCTTTTCCATAGCACTTCCATCACTATAAGCATACAATCATCACACGAATCTCAGTCCATAGTGTTTTCTCTACACTAGGAGATTTATCATCAAAACCAACGTCCTTGTATCCCATAACATCTCTTCACTCCCGACGTCGTTAAGGTTCATGCGTGGAGCGTCTCGCAAGCGAAATCCAAATAAGGAACCCCTCTTATACACTAGTGCTTAACTTTATCGGTCGTGGAGGTCCGTTAGCTTCAAATATGCAATTGGGATAACCTTATCCCATCTTTCAACAAAATATGGTCTGAACTCCAATCTCTATCCAGGAGCCACACCACCAAGCGCTCATACTAGCACTAAATCCTTAGCGTAAACCACGATGAGCTTACACTCATAGCTCAATGATAAACCCTGCATACCATAAATTAGGTCTATAAGGTCGCTACACATTCAAATCACGATAACGAAACATGTACTTACCGAAGTTCCATTTAGATGTAAAAATAAAATTGAGCTCAATCTGTATCCAGATGAGATATCGCAATAACAACCTGTCCACCCTGGAACCGTGAACACGATAGTCTTGCAATCATTAGCCTACTATCGCTCTGATAACACAATAACATAACTCTCATAATGATAACATACTCGTATAACACATATAAAACGAGTAGTATAAACCATATATAAATTCAAAATATCAACATTCGTTTCCATAATGAATTAAGCAAATATAACCCCGATATTGCGGAAAAACATATAGACATACACTATATAATGTTATCGATACGGTCACAAAGCTCGACTTACACACACGAATCTTGGGTAACTAAAAATACCACGACTCTATCTAGTCACACTAAATATACCTCCTCCAACTTAGATGAATTTCATAATAACAACTTTGCCAATCTTCCTGACTGCTCCGATTGGTTCCCCGACATAGTACACTTGTCTTAACCGAACCAAAGCTACTCTTATCAATTCCCCACTATCTATTATAGTGGTACTTGGATACATACAACTACTATAATTTAGTAGTAGTTGCCACAACCCTTAGCAAATGCCACAAAAGGAGTGACCTTAATTGTGGGTCCTCGTCCCCAACTTCAATTTATAGCTCCAACTAAGCCACGCCTCCTACTACCCTCATCACAGCCTTCCTTGATCAGCACACAAACCTCGAACGAGCACACAAAGACTTACTATAATCTTATGTAATAGCGGGAGAATGAAATCTCACAAGTGGAATCAACAATCCCAATCATAAGGCTCTATATCAAGTCGAGAGCAACGTTGAAAGCGTAGTACGTCTGCACAGATTCTTAAGGACACTAGAACCTGATGCTTTGATACCATCTGTGCACCCCGCCTAATAAAATATCGAGCGATAAATCATGTATCAAATTAAAACAGGACTCTCATATGGTTCATTCTCAGCATCACTATCGAAAACCAAATTAATTACTAATAACCTATTTAATTTTATTTAACTAATCATTTTTAAAAAATTATTCAATTAAAACAATCACAACAGTTTATATAGAACCGAAATGAAATAAAATAACCGAACAATCGGTTTAACATAATACAATCAAATCGAATACATGACGAAAAAGGCAGAAAAGGAATAAATAAATGCAATTGGGCTTTCAGCCCAAATGTTTATACAGTACCTCATATCTAGATTACACGGATAAAAGCGTCTACAGTAAACCTGCATGCATCCACAGCTACTGCGGCAGACGTCTGATTCGAAGGAATCCTCATCCAGGCATACCTGTGTCTGCAAAATAGGGGAAAAGTAGATAAACGGGTCAGAGCTCGAGTTGTAAAAATATTTAGCAAGTGCATAAATGCAATATTTCAAAAATATTCTTTCACCTCATATTTAAATTTGGTATCACACTCCCATGAGATACCCCCTCACCCTTATTCTAATAGTGCACACCAATCTCATCCGTTTAAACATCCTAGTCAAGCTACCCTGACTAACTAATTCGTCACCCCCAAACTCTGAAAGTCCTAAGTAAACCGAGTACTAGGGGCTGAACTTCTCCCCAGTCTCAACACTGTGCTATGTTCGTGCAAGGGGTGTCTCGCGAATCGAAATCCAAATCAAGGAACCCACCCGATACACTACTACTTAGATGTGTCGATCATCGAGATCCATGAGAGCCTCAATACACAATGTATATATACATACTCATTCAGTTATATACATTATCATACTTAGTCTCATATACACCTCACAATATACGTCCGGATAAAATCTCCCGGAATGAGAATTAATCTTTATTCATTTTATCTCTTTACTCCCATTTGGAGATATAATATCTTATTCTCATACACAGGTATTATACTACACACATAAGTATAATAAAAATCCAAACAAGCTATAACTCGAGGATGCAGTCTCATAGTGCCTATCCAAAATCCGAGTTTAGTCACTATACCACGGTACCAAGCCAGACTCTCTCATGGTTATGGTAAACAAATACACAACGGTGGAGGCGATCATGTTCCCCTTGCAAGTGGAGTACACACATCTCACTCGAATGCGGGACGAGATGACCTGGGGATATATTCACCCTGCTCCTCAAGCCAGGGGATTTACCCACATCACGCAACCTCCTTGGATCGCATTAGAGAAAATATATAATCTGTCTGTTCCAACCCTATGCCAAACGAAAGCCCGTGGAAACACGCCTCTAAGATACACATATACTAATCACACACAGATATATATATATATATATATATATATATATATATATATATATATATATGTATCCGTAGCATATAATATATACTATAATTACATCGGATATATAATCTATATTACTCCTCAAATATATATATGGTTATAATCGCCAATCTCATATAGCGATAGCCAATAACCCCGAATGTTCCCATTCGTAATAGTCCGCCTCGTAGGATTTTCTCACACAGTTGACACATAATTACATTCTCTACGCCCATAATTCTATACGTACGATCCCCCACCGAAATATTAACTCGAGTATTACTCGCCCTAAACACCCGTAAATAAATAAGTCATGGATTACATTTTCCATGAACCTAAGGCTTACGCTTTGCTCAATTAATAACTTAGAGGTCCCAACTCTATTTTAGGAACCCCAAACCTTTATTTTCTTATTCCATTTATTTTCCTTGAAAATATATATTTAGTGCCACAAAATCTTAGCACCCTCCTAGCCCATATAAATAACCCCCAATGGCTAGATGTTTAATTCCTAAATGAATAATTATATCCTCAAATAAATAGACTAGGAACAACTAAATTAGAAATTTATCCCATATAATTAACCCTAGGCAAAATTGTCAAAAATCCGAGGCCATCGATCGATCTATTGACCCGGAGAACTTCTTCTCTGAGAAGATGTTTCTCCCTTTAAAGCTTCCTCCAAGCTTGTATCTCCTCTCCCAAGCTCCTACTAAACATCCTAGAACCCATAACCAACAATGAATTTTAATTAAATCCTAAGTTTCTCAAATTTGTTATTATTCGGGGTTTACTCGTTTAACTTCCGAAAATCCATTTTGATTCACGAAAACCCAACCCCAAAATCATCTAATTTGTTATTACCAAATTATAATATGAGATTTATGCTCAAAATAAAATAAAGCAAGTAAACACTTACCTTGTAGATAAAATTCGACGACCTCGAGTCGAATCCTGCGGATTTTGGCCGGAATCTCCCTTTTCTTCCTCTTTTATCTCCACCTTTCCTCTCCTCTTTCTTTTCTATCTTTTTCATCCCCTCTATCTCCTTATATAGTGAGAAATAAGGGTTTATCCCTTATAAACCCAAAAATGACTCGTTTACTCAATTACGAGTCCCTATTAGTCTAAAAGTTCTCGGAGCCTAAACAATACCCATGGATACTGTATTCGGACTATTTCAGCCATTCTGAAACCAACCACGCACTCGAAATCTCCATCCGAGTCACTTAATTTCAATTCACTAATTAAACCCAACGCATCTCAATATGGGTTTTCCAATTAAAATCTTTATCCATTGTCTCTTTACCCAACTACGACATGTATTTAAAATAATCCAACTCATTTACTTAGTCTTAAATGTAAATGAAACACACACCAGTAATAATCAAATGTTCATAAATCCCAAAATTACTATTCATAGGATATCCCTTAATCTCCAATTATGCCCACTAATGAAATTTAATTATCCCTAAAAGTGCGGTGTGTTATAGATATGTGCACTCAACTCACCCAATTAATAGGAACATTCATGTTGTTAGAACTTTACCTCGACCTCAGCCTTACCCCAATCCCACTGGGAAATTTTATTCCCAAATTCGTTATAATACTGCCTATCCTTTAATTCACTATCACAAATGTTAGGAAGTAGGACATATCTGCCCCGAGTGCCCTAAGTTGTACCGTCATCAATCAAGTAATCCCTAGAGAATTCAAGAAACCCATCCTTTCCAAAACTAGTTTAGGCCTAACACCATCAGAAAACCTGAACAGATCCCTCATCATGCAAAGAATTATTCCATACTACCTATATGGAATTCACAAAACATGATAGAAGGTACAATAGTCTGTCATAATTTTCCCGCTAATATTTTATTTGATTCTTGTTTAACACAATCATTTATTAGACTTAAACTAGCTAAAGTTTTACAAATTTTGTCTACATCTTTAAATACTCCCTTGGAAATAGAATTACCCAGAAGTAAAATTAATACACTTACCCAGTGGTATGAAATCGTAAAATCCAGCTAGGTTTAGGTATGCTCTTTTTAAACCTAATAATATTATATATATGTGGATTCAATATTATTATCAGAATGGATGTATTGTCAAAACATCACACTTATATCGATTGCCATTCAAAGAGAATAAATTTTCGAGACTTAAGAAAATTATTCATTTATGTTTCAAGGAACTGGTCATTCCTAACCTTCAGCGTCCCAAATCCAAAATTCCTCTTCTTTCTTCATTTTTATAATTTAAGAACAATTTGGGGATGTTTTTCCAAAAGAATTTACAGGCATACCCCCTTTCTGAGAAATAGAATATACCATCAATCTCTACCCAAACACTTCTCCTATTTCAATACCTTTGTATCGAATGGGATCCTTTTGAACTCCATCAACTTCATAACCAACAAGATTATCTACTCAAAAATAGTTTTATTTGCCTTAGTTTGTCTCCTTAGGGAGCACCTCTGCTATTTGTGAAAAAAAATGATGGAAGGTTTAGATTATGCATAGACTACCATAAGCTGAGCTCAATGACAATTCAGAGATTATTCGATCAAGTTAGAGGAGCGAGAATATTTTCTAAGATAGGTTTACGATCTGGTTATAATCTACTACGAGTAAGAGAAGACATTCCAAAAATTACTTTTCGAACTCGTTATGGACATTTCGAATTTACTATACTGTCTTTTGAATTTACCAATTCCCACGCACCCTTTATGGATCTTATGCATCGAGTCTTTAGACCTTTTCCTAATCAATTTTTATCATATTCATTGAAGACATCCTTATTTATTCTTAAAGTCATGTAGAACATGGCCAACACTTAAAAACTATATTAGGCACTTTTAAGAACAATAAATTGTATTGCAAGAAGAGCAAGTGTGAATTCTCAATGAAGAAAGTAAAATTCCTAGGACATGTAATTTCTGAAAGTGGAATCCAAGTTGATCAAGCTAAAATTTCAGCCATTTTATAATGGAAAAACCCCACCAATGTCACCAAGATAAAGAGTTGTCTTGAATTAGCAGGTTATTATCGTCATTTCGTAGAAGGATTTTCTCGAATGTCTCTCCCACTATTAAAGTTAAATAGAAAGGAAGTGCCATTTGTATATACTATCGTGTGTGATCAAGCATTCTAAATTTTAGATGACAAATTAACTACTGCCCCTGTCCAAACTATTCCTTCTAGTGATGTAAGCTATGATGTATACACCGATGGCTCGCTATAAAGCTTAGGTTGAGTCTTGATGCAAAAAGGAAAAGAGTGGATTATGGGTTACGAGAACTCAAGACTCATGAATGTAATTATCCTATGTATAATCTTGAATTAGCCATTATGGTCTTTCCTTAAGATATAGCGATGTTAACTATATGGTGAAGAATTTCAAGTCTTTTCAGATCATAAAAGCTTAAAATATATCTTCACTCAAAGGGATTTAAATATGAGACAACGACGTTGGATGGAATTTTCGGCAGATTATAGGTTTAAATTAAACTACCATCTAGAAAAGTTAAGTTGTAATCGTCGCTTTAAGTCATAATCCGATTGGTTAAATTCATATCTTAATCTCCTATGATATTTCTTCTACTACCTCCTTTCTAAAAATTCTCCAGCATAATTGATTTCCCCGACCTAAGAAAGAAAATCCTAGAATAACCATCCCAATATCCCTTCGTAATCAAATAACAAGCCCAATATGGAACTCAAGAATTCTCATATGATAAGGAAGCGGGCTTACGATTTAAAAACAGATTGTATTTGCCCGATGAATCATCTTTACGAGAAGAAGTGTTACGAGAAGGTTATCATTCCAAATTCATGATGCACTTTGGAAGTTACAAAATATATCATGCATTGAGGAAATAATATAGGTGGCCTAATATAAGGAATGGCATTAAGAACTTTGTTAGAACATGTTTGAGTTTTCAGTAAGTAAAGATAAAGAACCAATGTCCTGGTGGACTCCTCCAATCTTTTTCAATTTTGACATGGAAGTGGGATAATATCACCTTGTATTTTCTTGGTGCACTACCTTTTATGTCCCAAGGTCACAACTTTATTTGGGTGATAATAGATCGACTCGCCAAATCTTCCAATTTTCTGTGAGAAACAACAACATATTATTTTCAAAAGTTCAGTAAACTCTACATTCGAGAAATTATCCGATTATATTGAATTCCCCTATCCATAGTATCAGACCGAGATTCCCATTTTATAGGAAGATTTTTGCAAGCACTTTAAG
This sequence comes from Sambucus nigra, assembly GCA_949130495.1. NCBI lineage: Eukaryota > Viridiplantae > Streptophyta > Magnoliopsida > Dipsacales > Adoxaceae > Sambucus > Sambucus nigra. Next base: position 59,662,057 of record OX422209.1, on the reverse strand, counting down.
ATGCAATGGGTACCAAACTTCATTTCAGTACTGCCTTTCATCCTCAGACAGATGGACAATTTGAACGTAAGATTCAGACATTGGAAGATATGTTACGAGCTTGTACTTTAGACATGCATAACAATTAAAGTAAACACTTATCACTTATTGAGTTTTCATATAACAACATTTACCAGTCAAGTATCAAATCTACCCCTTTTGAAGCCTTGTATGGAAGACCATGTCGATCACCAGCATGTTGGACTGAATCCAAAAATAACAAAAAATTTATCCCAAAATAATCCAAGAAACTACAGACAAGATATAGCAGATCAGAGAGAGACACAAGACAACCCAATCGCCAAAAGAGTTATGTTCACCATCATTAGAAGCCACTAGAATTTTAAGTTTTCGATCAGGTATTTCAGAAAGTTTCTCCCTAAAAAGAAATTTTACATTTCAAGAAGAAAGGGAAATTAGCACCGAGATATATTGGACCTTCACTATTTTCAAACGTACTGGATCTGTACCCATTCAGTTAGAATTACCAGGGGAGTTATCTGATATTCATAATATATTCCATGTATCCTAGTTACATCAATATATTCTATACCCAAAACATGTCATTACTGTAAGAAATCTCTATTCAACCTAACCATGAGTTTCAAGAGTGCCCTATTCAGATATTAGACCGTCGAGTGAGAATCCTTAAAAATAAAAAAAATTCCATAGCACTTGGGAACATCAAAAGCAGCAATAAGACAAATGGAAACCAAAACAGATAATGAGAAAACAATATCCTAACCTTTTTTAACATAAAATTAGAGGACAAATTTTCTTTTTAAGTAGGTAGATTGTAACACTAGTATGTTGCAATCGAGCTAATTGAAACAGCAAATACTAACATTGCCCTTTATCTTCGATATAGAATACTCAAATCCAAAAACATTCAAGTAAAGTAAAACTACATCATTAAACCCATAACTTTGATTAATTATCCATGTACCCTGAAGTTTTAAATTGACTAAAATACCCCCTTGAACTTTTTAAAGAAGGATAACTTGAACTATAATTAACCCCTAAACCCAAACTTTATACCAAATTAAACCTCTAGACTTCAAATAATTATAATTTATAATCCTAGCCCTTAAACTTTCATGAATTTACAAAAATTCCCCTCAAACTTGAAAAAATATCATATTTAATACCAAATAAATATAAAACTTTCCAACCAAGGATTAAAACTCAAAACTTAATATCTACACATTACCCATTGCAACATCAGCCTCCACATAGACAAAACAAGTAAAAATCACATGGTTACACCATGTAATCATGTGTGCTTCAAGTTCCCACAAACTTATCATCTTAATTTCAAGGAGAATCCACCTCCATTCTACACCAATTAACTCTCCTAACCTTCTACTATAAAATTCCCACGATCACCAATAACAAAATCTGCCCCTTGAGCATGTTCAAAGTTTAAAATTTCCACTCCAATTTGGTACATTGTCATTTTATGTGTTAAACATTGTTCTTTAAATTTCCTTGGTTTACTTCATTGTTATTATGATTATACCAATGAAAACCCAATCTTTTACATTTGAAACAACCCTTGTCTAAAAAAACCTTCAACTTTAATGGTGAAACTCGAATCCTTGACTCTAAACTAGTTTTAAAGTGAGGAATAGGTTTCTTTTGAGGACATGAGTTCAAGTGTAGTGGTCATTTTCAAAATTCATAAGTTTTAAACCTCAATTTCACCAAGGTGTTTGTCGTTTGAGAAAATTGAAAATTTTAAATACTCCTTAGCATACCACCTCAATCATTTAAACCAAAACCAAAACGTTCCTTAAGACAACAGAAACCTAACCATATACATAGAAACCAATTCCATATTCAATTGAGCTTCGAATGTTTGGTCAAAATTTCTAAAAAAAACACAGTAGTTGTAACTCAATAAATACTGAACCTCAATCCATGAAACTTAAATATTTGGATTCTTATGAAAATATAGGTTGAATTACTTCAGGAATCATCTCAAATAAGTTTGAAAAATAAGAAATTATTCAACGTTAAAGTTTTTCCAAAATTTAAGTCAACTATTGAGAGGTTAAAGATGAACTTTTCAACTAGAAATTTTGACCAAGTGCATGAGGGCACGTGGTGAATCAAAAAAATTTAATTTTTTACAATATTTTTATTAAAAAATTTCGGTCAAAAAGGTATAAGGTAAGGCAGTGTTTGGTCAATCCTAGCTCGAGTTACAGAAAATTAGGGTTTTAGGTTATAAATATTTTCCTATATTTATAATTTAACCCCTCTTAACTTTTTTAAGTTATGAATTTTAACCCCAAATTTTCCTACATCTACTTTGATAAATTTTGGATCAAAAAGGCTTACACCATGTTTTAAATTTCATTCTAAGCCTTATGTTTTAAAGCCCGTAAAATAATTACAATTTAACCCCTAAACTTTGATAAATGGAGTTTTCCCATTTATTTTTGCAAACCAACATTATTATAATTTACACTTACCTAAAAGGGTGCTTATGTACAGATAATTAAGTATGAGCCCTCCCGATATCCTCGTCAATCATAATTAAGCCCGTCCGATATAATGTACAAGTAGGTTTTACCCTTTCAATCATAAGTTTTAGCGTACATCATTTATTGCTATTGATATCACTATATGATAGCCCTATTTGATTCCTAATATGTGTATAATGTTACCATTTTATTATGCTAATATACCATTATCACATCTAATTATGATCTATTGGAATAATTTTAACCACTCTCATCTAATTGTTGATAACATAAAAATCTTTATAATGATTGATTCAGTCATCCTGCACCTCTATGAAAATTATTCTTGTATAAGCTTTAGTATTGACTAGGAAGTAGACTGTCGTGTTGTCCCACAGAATTTTTTCTAATTGGCCAAAGGACTGAGATATTGGAGAGCCTGGATTTTACCTACATATGTATGAGTGCCACTTTAATAGTGTGCCTAGCCGGTTACTTTTCCTCAAAGGTTTTGGGTTGATTAAAATTTGATTATACTGATGACACTTCTTATATTTCTATACCCATTTGTAAGCTAATAAATATGATATTATCATTTTAAATTCTTTGATTTTCTTATTATACAATTTGTACCGTGTTATTATAACAAAGAGTCAACACTATAGACATGCCAAAATTCTATCTACATATTATTTGATATAAAACTGTTGAGATCTTCTTAGTATATTTGTGCTAATTCATTTTTCCTCCAGATGTTCTAGGAGAAAGAGGATAACCACCCCCTATTAAGATACACACAGACCACATGTTTGATTATTTATCTATATAGATAAATCCTAAAAAAGATGTGAGTAAGGAGTGGTGATTTTCGACGACCTGCATTATTTTCCATTTTGAGAATAAGATGTAATATTATAAGAGAAATGTACGACGTTATCTAATGAACAAAGCTTTATCTTCATTATTAATGTTAATACATTGCTTTGTTACTCTCTTGTACAATCATATCAAAAATAAGGTGTGAAAAGAAGAAGGTTAGGTCATCTATCAATCTAGAATACTTGTTTCTTTCATTTTACGATCCAAAATTCATCCTAATGGGGTTTATGAGCTATCTATCTTCATAGGGGTAAGGAGGCAATTATTCTCCCCTCCTGTTAGAGTGCTCTCATTCAAACGAGATAACAAGGCATGTTACTAGCATGCTCTGATTGTCCTGAAACGTCAGACTAATTTGTTTTACTATTTTTTTGCATTTCCTTTTGACCTTTAGCTATGCTCATCAAAATTCCTTGCAGGTCTCCTATCCCCGCAGGGGCAGAGGGTGGGATAGTTTTATTTTATCTGTTACTTTCGATATCATCCCTCATTTCTGATGGGAAAGGGGTTGTTGGGTGACTTTTGTTAGGGTTTTCAATAGGAAAGAACATATGGCTTGTCTAGTCGCTTCCCGCAAATGAAGCTAATCTGTTGTTGTCTAAATTTGGTACTATGATAAATATGTGTCTTAGTCGAATGATACCAATTATAAACTACCACAAATATAAGAGAAAATGATTTGAAATTGAAATAGATGAGATACAGAGAGAAATAAATAAGACATTTAATTTTGTTCATCCTAATGAGGTACCTACGTCCATTGAGTATAAAGATACTTCGTATTAGGGAACAATACATGCTCTTAAGGACATATCTAGAGTTGAGTGTATATCATTTTTCTCATCTGTGGCTGAAGGATATAATGATCTATTTATAGTAGGAGAGAAGAAGAAGAAGAATGATAATAATAATAATAATAATAATAATAATAATAATAATAATAATAATAATAATCATAATAATAATAATAATAATAATAATAATAATAATAATAATAATAATAATAATAATAATAATAATAATAATAATAATAATAATAATAATAATAATAATAATAATAATAATAATAAGAAGAAGAAGAAGAAGAAGAAGAAGAAGAAGAAGAAGAAGAAGAAGAAGAAGAAGAAGAAGAACAAGAACAAGAACAAGAACAAGAAGAAGAAGAATAAGAAGAATAAGAAGAGGAGGAGGAGGAGTTGGATTGGATTTATATGTCAGGCAATTACACCTTTTTTACATTATTGATGACAACTAAACATGATATAGTCTAGGGATTAACACACGTGCATTTACAAAAGAAACTGTAGATATTTACACGCGTGTTTATTATGCATTGTCGATGGTTGGCCTTCTTAATCGTGGTCAGCCATATTGTCGACCAGTAGGGAACATTCAGTCAACCATGATAATGTCATGCAAGTAGTCTTTAATTGAAAATATTATGATGATAGATGTCACAATTTCATTGGTCCATGTCATACCCCTGTTTTAGGATATAATAACATCTATACATGTATTATATTACTTAGTTGATTCAAATGGTTTAATTATAAACTAAATGGATGTTAAAACTTCCTTTCTAAGTATTAAATTGGAATAAGAGATTTATATGGACCAAGAAGAAAGTTTTATTGTACACGATTAAGAAAATAAAGTATGTAAATTGGATAAATCTCTTTATGGATTGAAATAAGAACCTAAAAAATGGCATGATAAATTTTATAGTTTAGTCACTCAAATGGGTTTAAAATTAATGGAAGTGACAAATGCATTTAATTTAGTAATGAAAATAATATTTTCATTAGCATATGTCATTATGTGGATGACTTGCTTATATATAGATCTAATATTCATATAATAGTAATTGTTAAGTATTTATTGTGTGCCAACTTTGATATGAAGGATTTCGTTGAAATTAGTATATAATGGGAATTAAAATTACTAGGTCTGAAAAGTGACTTTCTACAAACCAATCTCGTTATATTGAGAAAATTATAAAAGAATATAATTACTTATTTATAAACTTGGTAATATTGCATTTGACCCTAGTGTAAAGTTATTCAAGAACACTCGTGACTGTATTAAGAAAATTGAGTAGCATCATTGGTAGCCTACACTATGATATAGATTTCACTAGAACTCGCATAGTTTATGCTGCAGGAGTACTATGGAGTTTTAATAGAAAAACTAGTATGGATCATTAGTATGCTATTGAGACGTTCATGGGGTACCTTAAAAGGACAATGGACATCGGATTAAACTATCAAAAGCATCTCATTGTCCTTGAAGGATTTAGTGATGTTTATTGGAACACCATATCTAATGAATCCAAGGCTCCTAATAGATACATATTTAGTATCGTTGATGGTTAAATTTCATTGCAGTTTAAGAAATAGACTATATTAGCCCAGTCCACAAATGAGTCAGAGATGATAACACTAGTTACAGTTAATGAGGTGGTAGGTTGGTTGAGAAATCTTCTATCAGTTATCCCATTATGGGTGTGACTAATATTAGTCATTCTTATCTAGTGCAATATTACCCTGGCTATTGAAAAAGTTGATAATCGTTGCTATAATGGTAAGAGGATACAAATAAATCACAAATATAGTATCATTAGAGAGTTTATCTCTTTGGGTGCTGCGATAGTATATCCCATACAGTATGAGGAGAGCTTGGCTTGTCCTTTGGAAAAAGGAATAACAAGAGAAAATGTGTAGGAAATCTCAAAAGTGATGGGATTAAAGCCCTTAGATATTTGAGTCACTTGTGATGGTAATCCTACCAAAATACTGGAGATCACAAGAAACAGGTTCAATGGTTAGGTAAAAGTTGCAAGTGATATGGGTTATATCATGTTATTTATTGTATACATGATGTTTTTCTGAGTCCATCCCTATAGTACATGATATATTAAAGCACGTAAAGTAGAGTTATGAGATCTATCGCTCTATTTTTAGTGGGGTATCTAGCAATAGGAATATCCTCGATAGACTCACATATGTGAATGTTCAAGGGTGGTCATTTCCTATGAAATTTTGGATAAATTCCTACAGCGTTCACTATACCAGTATAAAATGTGACCACCCACCTATTCTAATACTGGCTGGTCAATCCTCTACTAAAATAAAATAAGAATCTCAATATGGTTCATTATCAACATAATTGTCGCAACCACAATATAATATAAATAATACGAGTAAACCATACAATCAAAATGAATGAATAATGTGAGGTCATTATTTTTATACTGATTTTATAAGACAATATACACCGCGTGGTTATTAGATTTACTTAAGCCTCTTAATACATATATGATTGATGGATACATGCGCTAGTTATTTATTACTTTGACTTATCGGGTGATATTGATTATTGGATCAATAATCTTGATAAATTGGTTATGGTGATTAATGTATGGTGAAAGTCTCTTATGGATGAAATCCATGTCTCGGTATAGATACCAGTTATACCCTCTTGAGATGCTTATAAGTTTTGTATGTGTCAAACTCTGCAGGTGAATTATGTTAATCCGACACTACAAATAAGTTATGTTGGACCGCTCAATAACTTGAAGAAGTTAATCAAATAAATTGTCAGTAATTTTGAAAACGCGTGGGCCCCCAAATTTTAAAATCTTTACTACACATTCACAAATTTTAATTTATTTTTCAAATTAATATTAAACACAACTTAAATTGAAATTAAATTAAACACACACTTATGTTAATTTCACTTAAACACATTAATTCAAGTCCTGGAAATTTGCCTCAGTCATATTTTCAATTTTACCAAATTAGGCCAAACCAATTTTAACAAATTAAATTAATGACTTGAATTAAGTACACATTACCCAAAATTAATTTAGCACCAAATTAAGCAAATAGTGATTTAAACAAATTTTATCTTTTTACCTAAGCATGCGTTCTAGGTGAGTATTGTAAAAGATAAAATAAATAATGAAACCACTATGCCACGTTTTACGAGGAAAAACCCACAACGGGAATAACCCTCGAACGACCCTAGCCTCAAATCCACTAAGTACGAAATTTACAAATATAAGCAAGACGACTTACAACACTCGACTCGACTCCTTCAAGCCCCGACGTGTCTTCTTGTAACTACCTCTGCCTAGCGAATAACCACGGAGCTCCCTCGCGATCTCGGAATCCACTGATCGGACTATAGGTACACCGTCAACCACACATGGAACCTTTCACCATGTGAGAATGCCGCAGCAAAACAAACTTCTTCTTCTTTGAGGGATTTAGAAGTAAACCCAAACAATCTCTTCAATGCGGTAAAGAAAACCCGGTGTCAAACACTCCAAGCAAGATGTATATATATTGAAACTTGGAATAAACAAATTTTGGGTGAAAACTAGAGTGTTTAATGAATTTCTCTTGAAAACTAGACACTCAAAACATGAACATTTTCTTCTTAGAATTTTTGCTCTCAAACTCTCTCTTGGTAGTGAAAGGTTATAAAAAAGTTAATTCAAAATAGTTGGTTCCCGCACACATTAAGTCTGTCAAAAGGTTAGTGGGGAAAACAAGTGGGAAACTGGGAAAAAATGCTCAAAACTGCCACAAAAACTGTTCCCGCCAAATCTCGTTTGAACGAGATTTTCGTTCGAACGAAGTCTCGTTCGAATGAGCCTTCTAACGAAGTTCCAGTGTATAAAAGTTGAGCTCGTTAGAAATCTCGTTGGAATTCTCATTCGAACAACATTGTTCGTTCGAATGACAATTCAAACGATGTTCCAGTGGCCAATAGTGGAACTCATTGGAAAACCTCGTTCGAATGACATTCTCATTCGAACGACAAACTCGTTAGAACGACTATATCGAACGAACTTCCAGAAAGCTGAAAATTGCCCAAAAACTTTATATACTTTATTTTAAACTTTTAAAGAAACTTTTTATAATTAAACAACAGTTTAAAAACAAAGTACACCCATTAAAAATGTTCCAATCTCCTATATATATATTTACAATGCATTCATACCTTAGGAGTAAACGGAACACATGTTGATGACGTAGAAACTAGGCACAATAAACTCGATATTTTGATGAAGCTTTAAACTTGACCGTTACGTCTTCAACTTTAGTTTGTCACAGGCTTGAAGTATGGTCAAGAACTCTATCCTATGACTCAAACGTTTTTGTCAGGAATTGAGCCAAAACTATAAAGGACTCAATTGGAAATTTGTGTCCTTACAAATCTCCCCCTTTGTCTATTCCGGGACAAAAACCAACAAAAATCCTAAAAGGCCGTCAAGCTCTACTAGATTGACAAAAAATGTCCCACCCAAAATAATAATACATAACTGTAATACCCCGTAATTTTATTGATTTTATTTAATGGATTAATTGAATTAAACGAGAATTAATTTGGAAATTAATCCGGAGGTAAATACTAGCGAGATGTGAGTTGGTATTTGATTATGATGTTAAAATAAAGTATTACTGAGAATATATGAGTATTGAAAATGTTAAAATTGTCACGAGGCAGAAATATGACAATTTGGGAAATTAAGTTAGGACGCGTGCGCCAGTCGCGTCAGGAATGAAATTAATTAAATTAAAAATTAAATTATAATTTTATCAACTGAATGGTCATTTTGAGTGCGCCAACCTCTTCGGAAGGGCCGAAATAGTCAGAAAATACTAGCCGGGAGTTTAGTTTGGGTCTCGGGGCATTTTTAGGCCAAACCGGCAACCCAGAAGGGTATTTTGGTCATTTTAAAAATTAACGGATTAAAATCCACGAATTTTAGAGTTAAATTAGATATTATTATAGAGTCCACTAGGGCCATTACCATCCAAAAGCAAGAGAGTTGGCTACGATAGTTTTGAGAGAAGTTAGAGAGAGGTTAAAAGAGGTTCCAAACCAAGCCATCTCCCATCACCATCATTTTGGAAGGAATTGCAACCAGAAAGAGGAGAGAATCAGCCTATAATAACCGACAACAAATTTGAAGAACAAACCTAAAGCAAGTGATTTGATGTTATTAATTGCAATGAATATTTCCTCCATGTTTAGTGTAGAAACTTTATATACCTGGAAAGTTTTGACAAAAACCCAATGTAAATGTCATAGAACTCATAAGTTTGGATAGAGATTGCATGTAGAATTATTATGGACGAAATTGGTACCCAAAACTTAACTTTGATGATTTTAAAAATGGATTAATGATGATTATTTAAGTGCAATAAAATTCTGGGTTCATGTTCATCGGGTTTGGGGTAAGATTTGGGAATTTATGGCGATCACATGTTAATTAATAAGATTTGACCCCAAATATATGTTAAGAAATGACTTAGGGTGACCTAGAGTAGTTTATCAACACAAAAACGTAGGTAGTATGAACTTAGGATGGATTTGGAGAAAGGAATTTTGTGAAAAAACGAAGTTGGGAAAATTCTGGGCGTTTTCTGCAATCTCGTTAGAAGACCAACCCAGGTGGTTTGAACGAGCTTCTAACGAGATTACAATACCCCTTCTAACGAGTTCATAGTTCGTTCGAATCCATTTGTACGAACGAAATCGTTCAAACGACCTCATTCGAACGAGATTTCAGTGACTTCTAACGATTTCACAGAATGGTCTTTTTAGGCCCGATTTTAGTTTCGAACTTCCCGTAAACTTATTTAATTGAGTGTTATTCTTCACTTGTTGATTAGTGGGTATAGTTGTGAGATTGGAGTACATAGAGGATTAGAACTTAGAATTATATAATAGACCGGGTGACTTCTAGGGGTGAGGAGATAAGTACTTGAATTTGCGACGTGAGAAGAGTTGATAATCTATAATGTATATTTTTCGAAAACTTGTAAGTGTACTACATTGATGACGGTATAGGAATCTAAAATATACCTCTATTAATATTATAAGATATATAATATGTGTGAATGCTTAGTATATGTGATTATATGTGTATAACATATCTACCATACTTGCTATCACGGGAGGTCGGCATTCGATCAGGGCCATCTAATCTTTGTGTACCTACGGGGGGGATTTAGATTGGTACCTCGAGGATATAGGTCAGAGAATGACTTATTGGGGAGTTAATAAGTCTCCTCATCATGTGAGCGTAGGTATGTGCGTGACCCATGTGATGTGAACTATGTTCGCCTCCATTATGTGTGATTGTTAGTTATCGAAACGGTTCCTGAGAGATTCGGAATACGTGGTCCTTATGTATGTGATGTACCGAGATTTGATAGAAGAGTATGTGTGCACCGTAGCTTAGTCTAGGGGTGACAGTATTGCATATTTATGATGAGATTGATATATAAAAAAAAATGAAATGGACTGTTCATATAAGTGAAAGTGTGAATAATTTGTATCATCTTTGTAGAGTCATAAATGGGAAAAACTCTTAGTAATTCTTGTAACTAATTTCGTGGAATGAAAGTAAAATTCTCAGTTTATTCTAAGGTGTCGGGAATTAAATCATGAATAGTATAGTAAAGTCAGGTTATGGATTGGACTAGTTATATAGTGGAATAACTAGAACGGGTACGAGTACGATAGGCGTGCACAATTAGTTGAGAGGTGAGGAACTCATGTGAGAGCACGCACTATCATGTATTTTATATTCACTGTTTAATGACATTAAACACTTGCTATATTTTAAACTGTTTTCACAATCGGACTCAGACCCGTTTGCTTTCAAATCAATTTTTTTGTAAAAACTTTTTGGGTATCCATCCACAAGGACACCAAGCTTAGAAATTCCATTCCAGTGACGTGCCGTAACTGCTGTGGAAGTTACAGGACCTCGATTATAGACGCCTCCACTTTCTACCTTGATTCCATTTCAGGCTTATTTATTTGTTGGGCATGTCACCCCTTTTCTCTTAGAGACAGCTTTTTTACTCAGTTTATTTCAGTTTTGGAGTTGATTAATTTGTGATTCAGACTTTGTATTTGGTTGTATTCAGTATTCGGATTATGTAGAGGAGTGTTCGTCCAGATTCATTGTTATTCCATTGTTATTCTATTGTGACTGTGTTGTGATTGTGGTATTAGTATTTCATAATTTAAATGGATTGTATGTTAATCTTATTTAATTAAAAAAATTGACAACTCACTTTTTAAATATTAGGTGGCGGGTAATTGTTAAAATGCTTTTCGACAGTGATGCTATGAACTGAACCAACTTGACATTTTGAATTAATTTGAATAAAGGAGTAGCTACTCGGTATTTAATTAGTCGGGGTGTCACAGGTGGTATCAGAGCATCATGTTCTAGTGTCCTTAGGATCTGCACGGCTTGTTACGTTTTCGCTGAGCTTTCTTTGATATAGAGCCCTATATTTTAGGATTGTTGTACTCTATTGTGTATGTTTTGCTCTTCAGCTATTTTGACATAATAACTGCGAATTTATAAGACTTTAATATCATTTTGAAATGCCTCCACGACGTTCACAACGAGTTCCCATGGATGCTCAGCCCGAGCCACAGCCTACACCAGTTCAGGGCTCCATGAATGCCGCAGAAGTTGCCATTATTATAGCCTAAGCGATAAATGCCGCTTTAGCAGTTGTGCAGCAGGAACCACCTCAGGAGCCTATAGTAGCGCCAGTATAGGCTCATGCATTCCCGTCTTCTTGGGAACACGTTCGTGATGCTTTTCAGAAAGCACACCCTCCGGAGTTTGCAGGTAGCTCCGACGTCGTTGTGTCTAGTCAGTGGAAGAAGGACATCCAAAGGCACTTGAGGGTGTACGAGTGTATGGATGTACAGAGACAGATACTGGATACTTTTAAGCTCGTAGGGTCATCATTGTAGTGGTGGGAGTCCATTACCCCCACGAAGGAGAGAGATGTCCTTTCTATTCAGGAGTTCTGGGTGCGGTTCGACCGTAAGTATTTTCCCTCAGCCGTTCACACCGAGATGAGGAAGAAGTTGATGAACCTCAAGTAGGAGGGGAAGACAGTGGCATAATATGAGCCGAGTTCACCAATCTTCGGAATATCGTTCCCGATGAGATTCTGATAGAGGAGAAGAAGATACAGGAATTCATGGATGGGTTGACTTGGAGGATCCGTCAGCACTTACTGGGAAATATTTTGTTGGCCAGTTATTCTTATTCTGATATGGTTAACGCAACACTGCTTCATTGCCAGGACCACCACTTTCACTTGTTAGAGAGTAAGTGATCAGGAGAGTCCATCCATCAGGGCAGGACAGGGGGAAATGGTGCCAGCGGGGCACAATCAGTTCAGGGTCAGCACCGGCAGGGTGATCAGGGTTCCCAATAGGGGGATTCTGAGAGATTTAGATCTGGGGTTTTTATAAATGGTCAGGGAGGTTTTCATCACGGCCATCAGGGTCAACAGGGCCAACAGCAGCAGTTTCAGCAGGGTCAGCCTGGCTAGGGGAGGAAGGGCAACGACCATCAGGGCCGTGGGCAGCAGGGTCTGAGAGGGGAAAATTTTCTGGGGAAATGTTTCACTTGTGGAAAGATTGGCCACAAGCGCCAGGAGTGTCCTAAAAGGGGCAGGACCCCACAGAAGCAGTAGGAGGTTGCTCGACACGAGCCCCAGAGACCTATGTTTCCCGCCGCCCTCCCAGCACCACCACAGATGCCAGCTTTGCCACCCATCTCAGCAGTCCCAGTCCAGCAGGGAAAGCTTCAGTACGGGCGAGTTTATCAGCCCCAGCAGGCCACAGTCCCACAGAATCCACCTGCTATTGAGGGTATGTTCTCTATTCAGGGGAATATGGGGTGTATTTTATTTGATACGGGGGCCACACACTGTTTCATTGCCACGAGACTTTCACGCACTATGGGGTTGTTAGACACTATAGAGAGCACGATTATTTGCGTAGATTCACCGTTAAGTAGGGGTTCTGTGATTTCTCTTATTTGTAGAGGTGTGGGTATAGAGATCGGGAGGTTTACTTTACCTACTGATATGTTAGTATTATAGATGACTGAGTACGATGCGATCGTTGGTATGGATTGGCTAGTTGCATATCGATCCATGATTGACTGTTTCAGTAGGAGTATTATTTTTTCCATTCCCGGGCAGGAGATGTTTTTAGTGGCGATGCCTTGCCCTGAGGAAGGATCATCCACTTACTTGTACTATATAGAGGATTAGACCTCTAAGGAAGTGGTGTTACCACTCGATTCGATTCCAGTTGTTAGGGAGTTTGCTGATGTATTCCAGGATATCCCAGGATTACCTCCTAGTAGGGAGATAGATTTTGTTATCAATTTGACGCCGAGCACTCGTCCAATTGCTCGCGCACCTTACCATATGGATCCAGCGGAGATGAGAGAGCTAAGGGATCAGATAGAGCAGTTGTTGGGTCAGGGGTTCATCGGTAGGAGTAATTCGTCATGGGGTGCCCCTGTACTGTTCGTAAAGAAGAGGGATGGATCATTGAGGTTGTGTGTAGATTACCAGGAGTTGAATAAAGTCACGATACGGAATAAGTATACGTTGCCCTGAATCGATGAGTTATTCGACCAATTGAGAGGAGCTTCCTTCTTCTCAAAGATTGACTTGCGATCAGGATACCATCAGTTACGTATCAGGGAACATGACGTCTCGAAGACTGTTTTCTTGACAAGATATGGTTCCTATGAGTTTCGGGTTATGCCTTTTGGCCTAACCAACGCTCCAGCCGTGTTTATGGACTTGATGAATAGGGTGTTCAGAGAGTTCCTAGACCAGTTCGTCATCGTCTTTATTGATGACATTCTGGTTTACTCCCAGACAGAGGAGGATCATGTCGAGCACTTGAGACAGGTTTTGCAGACGCTGCGTCAGAACGAGCTATATGCAAAGTACGAGAAGTGTGGGTTTTGGATGAAGGAGATACAGTTTTTGGGGGATATCATTTCAGATCGGGGGATATCTGTTGATCCAGGGAAAGTGTCCGCAATAAGGGAGTGGGGACAGACCACGACCCCAACTGAGATCCGTAGTTTCTTGGTCTTAGCAGGATACTACTTGAGGTTTATTCAGGGTTTCTCTAAAATAGTGGGTCCTTTGACACATCTGACTCGCAAAGGTGTTCCATTCATTTGGAGCGATTCCTCTCAGTTAGCATTCGATGAGTTGAAGTACAAGTTGACCTCAGCGCCTGTGTTAGCATTTCCCAGATCGGAAGTTGAGTATCAAGTCTACACTGATGCGTCCTTACAAGGACTTAGAGGTGTACTGCAACAGGAGAGTCAGGTTATAGCTTATGCTTCCCGTAAGCTTAAGCCTCACAAGAAGAATTACCCCACCAACGACTTGGAGTTAGCGGCAGTCGTATTTGCTCTTAGAATTTGGAGACACTATCTCTTGGGGGAGAAATTTTGGTTGTTCATAGACTACAAGTCTCTACAATACCTCTTCACGCAGAAGGAACTGAATATGTGTCAACGTCGATGGCTTGAGTTTGTGAAGGATTATCAGTTCGATATCCAATACCAACCATGGAAGGCTAATGTGGTAGCAGACACATTGAGCCATAGTCCAGTAGATGAGGTGGCCAATGTATGGAAAGCAAAGTGGAAGGAGTTGGGACACCAGGATGCAATAGCCCGATCATTCATTTTCGTGATGACTGTTACGCCTCAGATTGTTGTCAGGGTGATACAGGCCCAGGAAAAAGGACTCGTTCTGTCAGGAATAGATAGTTCGATTACTAGCAGAGGGAGCTGAGTCCTATACCATTAGTTCAGACGGGGAATTATGCTTTAATGGGAGACTGGTCCTTCTGGAAAGGGAAGACTTGCGTCACGAGGTAATGACAGAGTCGCACGGTTCGCCGTTCGCGGTACACCCTAGTGGGGATAAGATGTACCAAGATATGAGACGACAGTACTGGTGGAGCGGGATGAAGAGAGATATTGTAGAGTTCGTTGCTAAATGCGCCACTTATCATCTAGTAAAGGTGGACCATCAAAGATCGGCAGGACTTCTACAGCCGTTAGAGATTCCAATATGGAAATGGGCGAGCATTTATATGGACTTTATCATGGGTTTACCTAATTCGTAGAGGGGTCACGACTCTATATGGGTAATCGTGGATAGGTTGACCAAAGTTGCTCATTTTCTACCAACCCGAAAAGAGTACACTACGGGACAGTATACCCAGATTTTCATAGCGGAGATAGTGAGACTTCACGGAGTACCTCTCAATATCGGGTCTGACCGAGACAAAATATTTATTTCATGATTTTGGGAGAGTTTACAGGAGGCCATGGGAATGGAGTTACGGCTGAGTACGGCGTATCACCTGCAGACAGATGGGCAAAGCGAGAGGACAAATCAGATGTTGGAGGACATGTTGCATATGTGCATCCTAGATTTTAGAGGTGGTTGGGAAAAGTATCTTCCACTGGTGGAGTTTGTTTATAATAACTCCTATCAGTTCACCATTGGCATGGCTCCATTCAAGGCATTGTATGGTAGGCCTTGTCGTTCCCCAGCATATTAGTTAGAGGTGGGGGACAACAAACTCCTTGGTCCGGAAGTGATTCAGGATACTTCGGTAAGGATAGAGATGATACGGAGCTGTATTCGGGTAGCTCAGGACCGAAAGAAGAGCTGTGATGATGCCAAGAGATTCTTCAGAGAGTTCAAGGTGGGGGAACAGGTGTTACTCAGAGTATCTCCGATGAAGGGGATTATGAATTTTGGGAAGAAAGAGAAACTAGCTCCTAGATATGTGGGACCATTCCCTATCATCGAAAAGATTGGGCCAGTAGCGTATAGACTTGGGTTACCGGAGCACTTGCATAGGATTCATGACGTGTTCCATATTTCCTCGTTAAGGAGATATGTTAGGAACGATTTGGCCCATACTCATATTTCTTTAGAGGACATCGATCTGCAACCCGATAGTTCCTACGAGGAGGTGCCAATTGCCAATCTGGACCACAGCGAGAGCAAACTGAGGTTGAAGATAGTAGCGTTAGTACGCATACAGTGGCGGCATCATAATGCCGAGGAGTCCACATGGGAGCGTGAGGACGAGATGCGCGAACGTTATCCAAAGTTATTTATACCAGGTATTCTTTAGTTCAGAATTTCGGGACGAAATTCTGTTATTAGGGGGAAGTATGTAATACCCCGTGATTTTATTGATTTTATTTAATGGATTAATTGAATTAAACGAGAATTTATTTGGAAATTAATCCGGAGGTAAAAACTAGCGAGATGTGAGTTGGTATTTGATTATGATGTTAAAATAAAGTATTACTGAGAATATCTGGTAATATATGAGTATTAAAAATGTTAAAATTGTCATGAGGCAGAAATATGACAATTTGAGAAATTAAGTAGGGACGTGTGCGTCAGTCGCGTCAGGAATGAAATTAATTAGATTAAATAGTAAATTATATTTTTATCAACTGAATGGTCATTTTGAGTGCGCCAACGTGTCTGGAAGGGCCAAAATAGTCAGAAAACACTAGCCGGGAGTTTAGTTTGGGTACCGGGGCATTTTTAGGCCAAACCGGCAACCCAAAAGGGTATTTTGCTAATTTTAACAATTGAGGGATTAAAACCCACGAATTTTAGAGTTAAATTAGATATTATTAGAGAGGCCACTAGGGACATTACCAGCCAAAAGCAAGAGAGTGGGCTACGGGATTTTTGAGAGAAGTTAAAGAGAGGTTAAAAGAGGTTCCAAACCAAACCATCTCCCATCACCATCATTTTGGAAGGAATTGCAACGAGAAAGAGGAGATAATCAGCCTATAATCACCGACAACAAATTTGAAGAACAAACCTAAGGCAAGTTATTTGATGTTATTAATTGCAATGAATATTTCCTCCATGTTTAGTGTAGAAACTTTATCTGCCTTGAATGTTTTGATGAAAACCCAATGTAATTGTCATGGAACTCATAAGTTTGGATAGAGATTGCATGTAGAATGATTATGGACGAAATTGGTACCCAAAACTTAACTTTGATGATTTTAAAAATGGATTAATGATGAGTATTTAAGTGCAATAAAATTATGGGTTCATGTTCATAGGGTTTGGGGCAAGATTTGGGAATTTATGGCGATCACATGTTAATTAATAAGATCTGACCCCAAAAATATGTTAAGAAATGACTTAGGGTGACCTAGAGTAGTTTATCAACACAAAAATGTAGGTAGTATGAACTTAGGATGGATTTGGAGAAAGGAATTTGGTGAAAAAACGGAGTTGGGAAAATTCTGGGCGTTTTCTGCAATCTCGTTAGAAGACCAACCCAGGTCGTTCGAACGAGCTTCTAACGAGATTCCAGTACCCCTTCTAACGAGTTCATATTTCATTCAAATCCATTTGTTCGAACGAGATTTCAGTGACTTCTAACGAGTTCACATAATGGTCTTTGTAGGCCCGATTTTAGTTTCGAACTTCCCGTAAACTTATTTAATTGAGTGCTATTCTTCCCTTGTTGATTAGTGGGTATAGTTGTGAGATTGGAGTACGTAGAGGATTAAAACTTAGAATTATATAATAGACCGGGTGACTTCTAGGGGTGAGGAGATAAGTACTTGAATTTGCGACGTGAGAAGAGTTGATAATATATAATGTATATTTTTCGAAAACTTGTAAGTGTACTACATTGATGACGGTATAGGAATGTAAAATATACCTCTATTAATATTATAAGATATCTAAGATGTGTGAATGCTTAGTATATATGATTATCTGTGTATAACATATCTAGCATACTTGCTATCATGAGAGGTCGACGTTCGATCAGGGCCATTTAATCTTTGTGTGCCTACGGGGGGGATTTAGATTGCTACCTCGAGGACATATGTCAGATAACGACTTATTGGGGAGTTAATAAGTCTGTTAATCATGGGAGCATAGGTATGTGCATGGGCCATGTGATGTGAACTATGTTCGTCTCCATTATGTGTGATTGTTACTTATCGAAACGGTTCGTGCGAGATTCGGAATACGTGTTCCTTATGTACGTGATGTAGCGGGATTTGATAGCAGAGTATGTGTGCTCCGCAGCTTAGTCTAGGGGTGCCAGTATTGCATATTTATGATGAGATTGATATATAAAAAAAAATTGAAATGGATTGTTCATATGAGTGAAAGTGTGAATAATTTGTATCATCTTTGTAGAGTCATAAATGGGAAAAACTCTTAGTAATTCTTGTAACTAATTCCAAGGAATGAAAGTAAAATTCTCAGTTTATACTAAGGTGTTGGGAGTTAAATAATGAATAGTATAGTAAAGTCAGATTATGGATTGGACTAGTTAGATAGTGTAATAACTAGTGATGATGCTAGGATTAAGCACCACCGGATAAGTGATAGTGATCTCAAGCAGTAGCAGACATGGCAGCCATGGAGATGAATAAGTGTATAAGTATGTAGAAGGGGATGAGTTTAAGAGGAATTAGGACAATGATGTATAGTGGTTCAGCCAATTTGGCCTACATCCACTGTGAGTGTGTGATCCACTAAGTATGGGCGCTAATGGCCTTGGATATAATGCACATAACCCTCTATCTCTATCTATTGTGTGTACAAACAGAGTTTTAGCTAGGGCCACTGTTCATGGATCGATCTCCTGTAGGGTTGTAGATGACAAGTATATATAGGTCTTGGGGGGTGTAGTGTACCCCCCAAGTAAGCATGGTGCATGTGAATAATGATCTAGCCAATCCCCTGTTGACACATGTAGATGTCAAATGATGACATAATATTCCCTCACGTGAGGGTGTGATTTTGTTATAACGGTCTGCCACGTGCCATATGAGCCTCATGCGCACTGTTCCACGCGTCTCCCAAACCACGCGCCGTGATGATGTCACCCTCGGCCTATGAGACGAGGCCGAGGGCAAAGTTTCTTCCGGTAGTGAGCCTGGCTTGATTCTGGTCTCGTACTGTCATACCCTCGTAGGGTTGTCCGGAGCCTGGGGGAGGGTCGGCCCCTCGTAGGGTCGTCTGGAGCCTGGTGGAGGGTCGGCCCCTCGTAGGTTCGTCTTGAGCCTGGTGGAGGCCAGCTGGGGGCCTGGTGAAGGGTCGGCCCCTCTTAGGGTCGTCCGTGTTGGACATAGTCTTCAGCCAAGCCAAGGATATAAACGGGTACATCAATCACCCCCAGCCCTTAGCCATAGGTGCCAGTCTGAGATGGCTGAGGGATAATGTTGAAATTGGGATGCGTGTATGATCAGTTAGGTGAGTGACACTTGGGCAGGTACTCATTGCTATTCAAGTTTCCAAGGCACGGCGGCTGCACACTTGCATGGGGCTTTGTGCCCTAATTATACCCTTCTTGGGAAATGTGCCCATTTATTACCAGGGTATTTAAGAGTTTTTTAAACTCTCTCTCAACAGCTTCTTCTTCTTCGCGCCCAAGTCCATTCTCTCTCTAGAACCAGTGAGCTTTGCCACTTGCAACCTTCGTTTCGTCAGGTCTCAGCAGCATTACTCACCCTCGTCGTCAGGTACTCTCCCTCATTAAGCGCTTTCCTTTTCCTTCAATTCTGTTTATTTTTTAAGGTCATAGGGTTACATTTTCTTCGAGTTCCCCATAGCTTTTTCCGGTGTCTTCTCCGGTTAAAGGTTCTTGAACATTCTTGACGAAAAACGTTTTAGTTCTTTGGTTTAATCCAAAAGTCAAACCTGGTCAATCCCCCAGGTGTTTGTAGTTGAATTAGCTAAGTCTAGTGTAATTTCTCCAAGTGTAGGGTCTTCCCCTTAATGCTTAGGAGGCTTTACAACTTAGTGTCTGAATTCCCCCCCTTGAGAGAGAAACTCTTTGCTGAAATCAGACGAATAGAGGTAGAGGAAGAGAGGAGGCAAGGGGACGACCCTAATTGGGTACGACCCATCTTTCCCATTCCTCTTGCCACCATAAGACCATCTGAACCCTCTGAGTTTTGTGCGTCGTCATCTCGTCCAGCCGAGACTCCCAAACCAAGTGAGATGGATGGGAGTGCATCCTCGCCAACTGGTGCTGGAACTTCTGGTAGGAGGGACACATCTGACCTTAGCCCAGGCCGTGAGGCCGAGGGTACAGTCCCCTCTGATGCCGTTCCCGTGAGAACCCTATCCCCCAATGCCTTCCAAGTGGATTTTCCTCAGGGTCCACCTGCAGGTGATGAGGGGGAAGGGGATGAGGACGAGGGTGACGATACAGATGATGAGGTTGATACCTCCCATGCCTCGTCTTTTATCTCCTCCGTTAGGGATAGGGATCTTCTGACATGGAGGCATATTTACGGAGTTCCCTCTGGGGTAACTATGAGGGTTCCCTCTGAGACTGAGAGGGTTTTTGACTATCAAGAGGGAGAGGTTGAAGTATATGCGCAAATGTTCAAGGTTGGAGTCAGGCTCCCACTGCATCCTGCCATTGCAGATATCCTATTTGCCCTCGGCGTTTCCCCCTCTCAACTTCCTCCCAACTCTTGGAGGACGATCTTGGGCTATATTTCCTTGTGGAAGAATGTCTTTATCGATGAGCCCTCGGCTGACCTATTCCTGGGTTGCTACAACATCACCTCCTCGTCCAAGCAGCCTGGATATTATCACCTGGGGGCAAGGAGGTCTGAGAAGAAACTCCTCCATGTGGAACAAACTTCCAACCATGATTGGAAGAAGAGGTTTTTCTTTATCTCCGGGGAGTGGGAGCCCGTAGCCGATTGTCCGAGGGTCCCCAGGAAGTGGTCCAACCCCTCCATGAAGGCCAGATCAGACCCTGGACTTAGCCTGGAGGAGAAAGACATTGTTGATTATCTTAGAGGACGAGGGCGAGAGGGTGGGCTCACAAAATTTGAAGACTTGATGACCCCTCGGTTTCTCAAAGAAGCTGGTCTGAGGGTCGGCCCCCTGACTGAACTATGTGAGTTATACTGAACATTTTCCATTCTTTGCTTTTTTTCCAAGTGTTTCCTCTTTAGATCTGCATTTTTCTAACATATCGTCCTCTTATCAGATCGTCCTGCAGGTACACCAGACTACCTTTGGGAAATGACAGCTCCCAGCTTGCTATCTGGATTAGCCAAGAGGAAAGGGAAGGAGCCCCAGCAGGCTCCGAGGAAGACAAAGGCCGCTGGGCCGACAGTGGTGGAGCCGACCGCTGATAGTCACAAAAGGAAGGAGCCTGAGGCCCCTATTGAGCATCGTCCTGATCCTAGGACAAGGGCCAGGGTCGAAGCCTCTGAGGGGACGACCTCTTCATCGAGCATGGGGGCCTTCTGGTCTCATAATCTGGCACACTTGAGGGTCGACCCCTCGTCATTGATCACCAACTTAAGGGCAGCCAAGGCCTCAATGTTCTCTGCACCGTCGGCCTCTGACTTCGAGTTCTTGGCGAAGATGCCTCCCGCCAAAGTGTACGACTATGGTCTGCACTCCCTTGCTCAGGTATCGGTCTTGACCTCCTTTAATTTCGTTCTTTCACTAACTGTTCCCTCGGTCCTTCTTGACATCTGTTTTTTGTTTATTTTTTGTGTAGTCCGTTTGTGCCTTCACCTCAGCCACCAAGTGGATGGCTGAGAACCAACAAAAGTTTCATGAAGCTGAGAGGGCCATTCAACATAAGGCCGACCTTCGGACAGAGCTGGATACTGCGAGGGCCGGGCTGGAGAGTACAAGTACTGAGCACGCTAGAGTCCTTGATGAGCTGACGAGGCAACATGATGCCGATCTGCAGGCTAAGGACTTGCTCATTAAGGAGAGGGACTCGGCCCTGATCAACCTGGAGACCCAGCACAAAACTGATCTTGAAGAGGCTATCAGGAAAGCCGGGGCTGATGCTGTTGAGGCCTTCAAGACTTCAGATGAATTTCTGGGCTTCGGCCTTGAGTATCTGGAGAGGGGGATCAGGACGGCCTTCCGATGGGTCGTCCTCAAATTCGGCGATGTCGTCTCCTCTGTTCGTCCTTCACTGGAGGGTGTTCAACTGGACGACCCCCTAATTGCCAAGGCCCTCAACCAGGTGGAATCCCAAGTCCAAATCGAGGGGGTCGGTACATCTGAAGATCATCCAGTGCTGGTAACTGAGGAGACGACTCCCATAGATGTTGAGGCCCTGCCCTCTGATGTCGTCCCATAGGGTGGCTGCCTGTAGCCCATACCCTTCTAGTGTATTTTTGTTCAATGGCCTTTTAAAACACTTGATATTTTATGTTTTATTAATACCATCGTCTCTTCCCTTCCATAATTGCTGTCTTCCATATTTAATTCTTTTATGGTTTGATTTTTGTTGATGCTACTAACCCCTCCCTCGTCTTTTTTGAGGACCAATGTGGGGTCGTCCCCTCATGTGGTCTCATTATAGCCGAGGCTTCAAGTAACCAACTTAATGATTTTTAACAGTCTACCCTCGTCTTTCTTGAGTACAGTGGTGGGGTCGTCCCCTCCACTGCCCCTCATTATAGCCGAGGGTTCAACTTACCAAATTAATGGTTTTTAACAAAGTCTTCCCTCGTCTTTCTTGAGGACAGTGGTGGGGTCGTCCCCTCCACTGACCCACATTATAGCCGAGGGTTCAACTTACCAAATTAATGGTTTTTAACAAAGTCTACCCTCGTCTTTCTTGAGGACAGTGGTGGGGTTGTCCCCTCCACTGGCCCTCATTATAGCCGAGGGTTCAAGTAACCAAATTAATGATTTTTAACAAAGTCTACCCTCGTCTTTCTTGAGGACAGTGGTGGGGTCGTCCCCTCCACTGACCCTCATTATAGCCGAGGGTTCAACTTACCAAATTAATGGTTTTTAACAAAGTCTACCCTCGTCTTTCTTGAGGACAGTGGTGGGCTTGTCCCCTCCACTGGCCCTCATTATAGCCGAGGGTTCAAGTAACCAAATTAATGATTTTTAACAAAGTCTACCCTCGTCTTTCTTGAGGACAGTGGTGGGGTCGTCCCCTCCACTGACCCTCATTATAGCCGAGGGTTCAATTTACCAAATTAATGGTTTTTAACAAAGTCTACCCTCGTCTTTCTTGAGGATAGTGGTGGGGTCGTCCCCTCCACTGGCCCTCATTATAGCCGAGGGTTCAACTTACCAAATTAATGGTTTTTAACAAAGTCTACCCTCGTCTTTCTTGAGGACAGTGGTGGGGTTGTCCCCTCCACTGGCCCTCATTATAGCCGAGGGTTCAAGTAACCAAATTAATGATTTTTAACAAAGTCTACCCTCGTCTTTCTTGAGGACAGTGGTGGGGTCGTCCCCTCCACTGGCCCTCATTATAGCCGAGGGTTCAACTTACCAAATTAATGGTTTTTTTGTAGATGTTTCCATGCATATTAGAACTGATAACCATAAGGTGAGGGGAAACACTTTTCATTAATTTTCCAAAGTGTCCTGTTGGAGTAATTCTTATTACAATTGTGGTCTATAAAGACCTTACAACACTAGTGGTAGTATTTCTTCAAATGATCTGCATTCCAGGGTTTGGAAAAAGGTTCCCCTTCTAGGTTTTCTAGTCTATAGGTCCCAGGGACAACTTCATCGATGACCCTATAGGGGCCATGCCAATTAGGATGGAGTTTGTTGAGCTTTTTCCAAGTGTTCTTGAGAACCAAGTCTCCTACTGCGATAGGTCTCTGTTTCACCCTCTGATTGTAAAACCTTGCGGTCCTCTGCTGATAGGAGGCCTGCCTTATCTCGGCGTCCTCCCTCCTTTCCTCAATCAGGTCCCAGTCGAGTCTCCTCTCTTCCGCATTTCCCTGGGCGTCGTACATTTGCACCCTATGAGTAGGAAACTCGACTTCGGTGGGGATGACGGCTTCTGATCCATAAGCTAGCATGAATGGGGTCTCACCGGTAGAGGTCCTCACTGTCGTCCTGTATGCCCATAACACTGCATATAACTCCTCAACCCATCTTCCTTTTGCTTCCTCAAGTCTCTTCTTAATCCCATCCAGGATTGTCCTGTTCGTGACTTCGGTTTGCCCATTGGCCTGAGGTCGGCCTGGGGTGGAGAAAAATTGTTTGATACTTACCCTCTCACAGTACTTCTGCAGAGAGGAATTCTTGAACTGGGTCCCGTTATCCGAGATGAGGGTGTTGGGTAGACCGTATCTGCATATCACATTCTTCCAGATGAACTGGAAGGTCTTCTGCTCCGTAATCGTGACCATTGGTTCGGCCTCTACCCACTTTGAAAAGTAGTCAATTGCTACGATGAGGAACCGATAGTTATTGACTGCCCTCGGTAAGGGTCCTACCAGGTCAATTCCCCATACTGCGAACGGCCACGGGGAGGTAATGGAGGTAAGAGGCTGATGGGGTTGGTGAGGGATGGTGGCAAACCTTTGACATTTATCACACTTCTTTACATATGCTGCAGCATCTTTCCCCAAGGTTGGCCACCAGTAGCCCTGGGTGATCACCCTCTTCGCCAAGGACCTACCCCCAATGTGTCTTGAGCACGACCCTTCATGCACGTCCTGCAGAATGGAAGGGACTTCTGAGGGATGCACGCATCTAATTAAGGGGAGCAGAAACCCCTGTTTGTACAGCGTGTCTCCGATGACAGTGAATTTTGCAGCCCTGTATCTCAGCTTCTTCCTCTCTTGCCTTGCTTCTGGCATCTCTCCCTCCTTAATGTATTTGATCAGAGGGTCCATCCATGAAGCTTCTTGAGAAACATTCAGGCAATTGCTAAGTGTTCCCTCAGCGTCTTCAATAGTTGGCCGAAGCAAAATTTCCACTGGGACCGTCCTCCTGATGTCTGTCCTAGTTGCCGAGGCCAACCTAGCAAGGGCGTCATCTCGACCATTATCGAGCCTAGGTATCCTCTTTAACCTTACTTCTCTGAAGCCCTTTAGTAACTACCTCACCTTCTCAAGGTACCTAGACATCCTCTCATCCTTGGCCTCGTAGGCTCCTAGTATCTGATTCACTACTAGCCTCGAATCACTATGAACCAAAATCTGGCCGACGCTAAGGGATTTGGACAAGGAGAGGCCAGCTATCAAGGCCTCATATTCAGCCTCGTTGTTGGAGGCTTTAAAATTGAACCTCAGGGCGTACTCAATGTCTGTGCCGTCGGGTGCTGATATTATCAACCTAGCTCCGCTCCCGCTTTCGTAAGAGGACCCGTCGACGAAGAGACTCCACATGGTCTGTTCTTTTGAGAAACTTCCCTCGGAGAGGGATCCCTGTCTAAAGACGTATCTTTCCTCTTCATTTTCGATCGCTTTCCTCCTAGCGGTGCTTGTCTCAGCACTGGCTGCGGGCGTGTCGGTGATCCTGTCTTGTATATCTGTCTTCTCGAGGGTCTCTCCCTCGGCTTCATCACTCTCCCACGTAAACTCAGCAACGAAGTCTGCCAGCGCCTGCCCCTTAATGGCTGTCTTAGGTTGATACATAATATCGAACTCCCCCAGCTCTATAGCCCAGGTCATTAGCCTTCCTGACTTTTCAGGCTTGTGTAGGACCTGCCTAAGAGGAGAGTCAGTAAGGATGACCATAGTATGGGACTGGAAGTACGGTTTCATCTTCCTTGAGGCATGGATCAAGGCGTAGGCCAACTTTTCCATCCTCGGGTATCTTTGCTCTGCCCCCTGGAGTGCCTTGCTGTTAAAATATACAGGCTTCTGTATACCGTCCTCGTCTCTCACAATGGCTGCGCTGATGGCAGACTCTGAGACGGCGAGGTACACGTAAAGTCATTCACCCTGCACGGGTCGTGACAGCAGCAAGGGAGACCCTAAGTATGATTTTAGCTCCTTGAAAGCCTCATCACACTCTTCACTCCATTAAAAGGCCTTCCTGAGGATCTTGAAGAATGGTAGACACATGTCTGTGGCCCTTGACACAAATCTGTTCAAGGCAGCCACTCTCCCTGTGAGCCTCTGAACGTCTTTAATGGACTTGGGGGTTTTCATCTCAATAAGGGCCTTTATCTTTTCAGGTTTGGCCTTGATGCCTCTTTGATTGACAATGAACCCCAAGAACTTCCCTGCTCCGACCCCGAAGACACACTTGGCCGGATTAAGCTTCATCTGGTACTTGTCCATCGTATTAAAGGTCCTCTCCAGGTTTGCCACATGATCATCTGCTTTCAAACTCTTGGTCAGCATGTCATCCACGTAGACCTCCATAGACTTCCCAATTTGGTCTTCGAACATTTTACTTAAGAGGCACTGGTACGTTGCCCCCGCGTTTTTTAGACCAAAGGGCATGACCCTATAGCAGTATGTCCCCTTGTCAGTGATAAAGGCAGTCCTCTCCGAGTCTTCAGGGTTCATGAAGATTTGGTTGTACCCTGAGTAGGCATCCATAAAACTCATGAGCTCGTGGCCTGCAGTAGCGTCTACCATCTGGTCAATGCGAGGGAGAGGGAAGCTGTCTTTGGGGCAGTGCTTGTTGAGGTCTGTGAAGTCCACACACATCCTCCACTTCCCGTTGGCCTTTGGGACAATGAATGCGTTGGATAGCCATTCAGGGTAGATGACCTCCCTGATAAACTCAGCGTCTTGTAATTTTTTAACCTCATCCCTGATGACCTCGTACTTCTCTCTAGAGTAAATCCTCCTCTTCTGCTTTATCGACTTCACTCCCTCTACCACATTGAGTTTGTGACACATGATTTCAGGGTCGATCCCTAGGATATCTACATGACTCCACGCGAAGACGCTTCGTCTTCCCCTCAACAGTTTGATGAGGTCTTCCTTGATGCTGGGCTTCAGAGACTTGCCAACTTGGACGATTTTTCCCGAGTCATCTTCATCGAGGATGATGGGTTCTACCTCCTCAGCGACCTCTCCTTTTTTTAGCTTCGTCTCGTCCCTGGGGTCTAGTGTATCAATATTGTAAGTGACTGTAGCCCTCTTGTGTGCTTCCCTTTCTTCAGCAGAGTTGTAGTAGCACTCTCTCGCTGTCATTTGGTCTCCCTGAACTTCCCCCACCCCGTAAGGGGTAGGGAACTTAACCATCTGGTGGACTGTGGACGGCATAGCTTCAAACCCCTTGAGGGCCACACGTCCTAGTATGATGTTGTATGCCGAAAACATATGCCCATTTAGCACAAAGAAACTGACCCTCTTGGTGAGCCATTTCGGCCATTCGTCCCCCATCCTGACATTAGCCTCATATATTCCCAGGAGGTGAACCTTCTCCCCACTGAACCCAATCAATGGATGATGGTATGGGACAAGTCTGGCACGACTGAGACCCAAGGCCTTGAAGCATGGCCAAAACATCACATCTGCGGATGAGCCGCCATCTACCAGGATCCTCGGCACTTCGCACCCGTGCACCCTGGTAGTGATGACAAGAGGGTCATCATGCGGGGACAAGAGGCCTTTGAAGTCCATTCTTGAAAATCCCACTATCAGTGTGTCCATATCAACCTTCTTCCTTTTTTCTGATTTGCCCTCCAGAGAAGTCGCGTGTACCGTCTTAGTCACTGCCTTGGCCTCAGCCACATGGGCCTTCCTGTCGGCAACCTCAGAACCTCCTCCTGCAAGACCCCCGGAGATCATTCCCACTCCGAGCGAGATCATATTAAGCCTCTTAACAGGGCCGTGGTCGTCTCTCGGCGGGAGGTCAGGGTCGTCCTCATCATCAAAAGGGTCGTCCCCTCTTTTTTGAGGACCTTCTATGCATGCGTCGCCTCGCTTCTTTCTGGGGTCGTCCCCTCGGCCCCTCTTGAAGTCGCCTTTGTCAACGTACTTTTTGAGCTTCCCTTCCTTTAGCATCTTCTCGATATCATCTTTCAGAGCAAAGCATTTGTCCGTTACGTGGCCGTGGTCTTGGTGAAACTCATACCACAGGTTCTTATTCCTCTTCCCAGGGGCTGCCCTCAGCTTCTCCGGCCACTTCAGGGATCGGTCACTCTTAATCTCATTGAGAATCTTTTCACAGCTGACCGTCAGAGGGGTGTACCCCGCGAACTTGTCATCTGAGGACCTCTTCTTCCCCTCTTTGTTCTTCTTGGGGTATTTACTCCCACTTGCACCTCCTCTTTCGTCCTCATATTTTGCAGCCATAGCCTCTTCAGCGTTCATCACCTTTCCTGTTGTTCACAACAGCTCGGCCATCGTCCTCGGAGGGTCTTCAGCAAGCTTCCATAACAGCTTCCCCTTTTGGAGTCCTCCAATCAGGGCTGTCATAGCTATGCTTTCCTCATAGTCTTCCACCTCCAGCTTCTCTTTATTGAATCTGGCTATATAGTCCCTCAGACTCTCACTCTTCCCCTGCTTAACATAGAGCAGGTGGGAGGTCTTCTTCTGTGGCCTCACCCCAAAGCAGAAATTATGGATGAACAGGTCGGCCATCTGCTTAAAGTTTTCAATGGAATTTTTTGCAAGAGACGTGTACCAGACATGCGCAGCCCCTGTCAAGGTACCAGAGAAGGCACGACACCTCATCTCATCTGAGATAGAGTATATGTCTGCCGCCGACTGATACATCTCCACATGGTGGACAGGGTTGGTACTCCCGTCATACCTTGGGGTGCCCATAGGTGGCTTGAATTTTGATGGCGTGGGGAAGTTGACTATCTTTGCCACAAAGGGTGAGCCTATGGTGTATCCCCTCTGAAGAGGGTCTCGGCTCTTCAATATATCACCAATATTATCCTCTAGTCGCTGGATTGAGTTATTCCAGGGCCTCACAAGGTCGGCCTGGTTGATGTTATCCCCTGTTGCCTCTCCGAGGTGGACGGAGGGTTCTGCTGCAGCAGGCCTGTGTCGGCTGTTTACTTCCCTTTGGCCATCATCTCGTCCTCGAGTTCGGCCATCTATTGCCTCCCTCCTGGATCTCGCAGAGCTTCTTGGTCTGGACAGCTGTTCCCGCAGGTCATTTACTGGGCCTAGCCTCTCAAAGGCCGACCCCCTGCTCAAGTGATCAAAAGCGGAGCCTCTTGGACGATCATCAGGGTTTGGTCTCCCACACTTCCCTCTACTGTCCTGGAGGGGTCGTACAGTATTGTTGGAGACCTCATAGGGTTCCCAGCATTCTATTAGGGCTTCCTCTCCCTCTTGATCGTCATACATGTCCTCAGGGCAAGGGTTTCCTTGCCTCCCCAGGCGTAAACGCCGGGGTCAGCAACATCCCTACGCCGCTGAGGGGTTGGTAGGTCTTTGCGTGGTGCCTGGGGTGGTCCCCTGGCCTCATGCTGCCCTGGAGCTGCTGCTGGAGTAATCATCTCAGGTGAAACCCCTGGTGCTCTCAGTATGTTCTGGCTTAGAGCTGTGAACTGCTCCTGCATCATCCGCTGGCTTGCTACCAGAGACTTTAGGGCTGCCGCCACATCAGTCATCTCAGACTGGGGTGGCGGCTGACTGGAACTGGGTCTTCCCCCCTCATCCGGCGGGGGAAGTGGTGGCGGTGGCATCTCAAGTGCCATGTGCTTGAGCTATGAAAAGTTGAACTGAAGAAAATACTGGTGAGCTTGAGAACCTTAGTGGGTCTCTTTCAATGGTGAAACACCTCCTCTCAGGGGGAGAGTTGGTTCACCACCAGAGTGCCCAGTGAGGTCAAGTTGTACAAAGGAAGAGATGTCTTCTCGTTCCCACAGACGGTGCCAAACTGATGATGCTAGGATTCAACACCACCGGATAAGTGATAGTGATCTCAAGCAGTAGCAGCCATGGCAGCCATGGAGATGAATAAGTGTATAAGTATGTAGAAGGGGATGAGTATAAGAGGAATTAGGACAATGATGTATAGTGGTTCAGCCAATTTGGCCTACATCCACTGTGAGTGTGTGATCCACTAAGTATGGGCGCTAATGGCCTTGGATACAATGCACATAACCCTCTCTCTCTCTCTCTACTGTGTGTACAAACAGAGTTTTAGCTAGGGCCACTGTTCATGGATCGAGCTCTTGTAGGGTTGTAGATGATAAGTATATATAGGTCTTGGGGGGTGTAGTGTACCCCCCAAGTAAGCATGGTGCATGTGAATTATGATCTAGCCAATCCCCTGTTGACACCTATAGATGCCAAATGATGACATAATATTCCCTCACGTGAGGGTGTGATTTTGTTATAACGGCCTGCCACGTGCCATATGAGCCTCACGCGCACTGTTCCACGCGTCTCCCAAACCACGCGCCGTGATGATGTCACCCTCGGCCTATGAGACGAGGCCGAGGGCAAAGTTTCTTCCGGTAGTGAGCCTGGCTTGATTCTGGTCTCGTAGTGTCATACCCTCGTAGGATCGTCCGGAGCCTGGTGGAGGGTCGGCCCCTCGTAGGGTCGTCTGGGCCTGGTGGAGGCCAGCTGGGGGCCTGGTGAAGGGTCGGCCCCTCTTAGGGTCGTCCGTTTTGGACATAGTCTTCAGCTAAGCCAAGGATATAAACGGGTACATCAACTAGAACGGGTACGGGTACGTTAGGCGTGCACAATTAGTCGAGAGGTGAGGAACTCACGTGAGTGCATGCACTATCATGTATTTTATATTCATTGTGTTAATGTTATTAAAACACTTGCTATATTTTAAACTGTTTTCACAATCGGGCTCTGACCCGTTTGCTTTCAAATCTATTTTTTTGTAAAAACTTTTTAGGTGCCCAGCCACAAGGACACCAAGCTTAGAAGTTCCATTCCAGTGACGTGCCGTAGCTGCTGTGGAAGTTACAGGACCTCGATTATAGACACCTCCACTTTCTACCTTGATTCCATTTTAGGTTATTTATCTGTAGGACACGTCTCCCCTTTTCTCTTAGAGACAGCTTGTTTACTCAGTTTATTTTAGTTTTGGAGTTAATTAATTTGTGATTGAGACTTTGTATTTGGTTGTATCCAATATTCGGATTATTTAGAGGAGTATTCCTCCAGATTCATTGTTATTCAATTGTTATTCTATTGTGACTGTATTGTGATTGTGGTATTAGTATTTCATAATTTAAATGGATTTTATGTTAATCTTATTTAATTAAAAAAAATTGACAACTCACTTTTTAAATATTAGGTGGCTAGTAATTGTTAAAATGCTTTTCGACAGTGATGCTATTAACAGAACCAACTTTACATTTTGTATTAATTTGAATAAAGGAGTAGCTACCCTGTATTTAATTAGTCCGGGTGTCACAATAACTTGACTCAAAAAACCCAAGGATAAATATCTTTGCCTGATGATGAACTTTGACATGTAAAAGTATTCCTGCACACTTAAGCAAACCATCAAACGCATAGGGAATATTAAATATTAAATGAAATATAATATAGGGAATATTAAATATTAAATGCAATATAAATAAAGACTCCTCCGTAATTGATTCTCCCCTTTATCAACTATGATCTACCTAAGAAGGTTGCGACTCCCCCTAAGTTAAATCTACCAAACTAAGATACGATGACAATAGGATTATATACCATTTCTCCCCCTATCATTCTCCCCCTTTTTGTTCAGGAATTGACAAAGGCTAAAGAATCTAAAATTAACTTATCTTCCTTAAATGAAGCATTTTACCCTTAAACTAAACAAGGGATAAATAGAATGGGATAACATGCTAAACATGCAATAGTGCATAAAGTGATGAGAACATTAAAGCACATAGGCAACTAAAAATTCAACTAATCCGACAAATAACATTGGATACTAACTAGAATGCAATAAAATGATTCCAATATGATACATAAAGTATTAAGCATGTGATATCAACAAAGAATGCACCAAGATAGATACGAATTAGGAATTAAAGCATAGATGTACTAGAAAGCAAGGCAAAGACTTTAAAACAAACAATATCAAATATATGTGTACATAATATATACAAAATAGACCCAAGTACACATATATAGATATAAACACCAAAATGACACAACACTAAATAACATAAGTTTTTCCACACTCTTATAGAATAAATGTGTCATATGGAAACGGAAGTGTTGGGGTGTGAACAAGATACCAATGAATTAAAACCCAATCACTTAAATGTGTTCACATAGTTCTCATTTGATTGCAAAACTTTATCAACTAGAATTTAGCCTTTATGTGAAAAGATCAAGTGAACTAATGAACAACCAAACACAATGCATACAAGCCTAGCATGTTGATGATTCTACAAACCAATAGAGTCATGACATTGTAAGCGCAACTAGGATAAACGGACATTGTGCAAACCGTTGATATATCATCCAAACTCCCTCAATAAGCATATATATTATTCTTTTGAATGAAAAAATCAACTAAACATATTAGGCCTTGGCAAATTAATTTTTTCTTTTAATGCCATGTTTTCTTTTAGGCCTTTGGATCACGTATTTCTTTTAGGTCCATCCCAAACGGTGGCTTACTCGCAAAGGATAATATTTTCCTTTCGGAGCCCTTCCCCGTGCACATTTATACACATTATTTTTTACATCTCACAAATCTCACGTGCAACGGATTTTGACTTGCACTAGTCCTCCTAAGTCACATAACATGTAGATGACAAGATTGGTAGGAGAACACCTCACAAAGCTCAAATATAACATGTGATGTTAAGGTTAAAAAAGCTCGTGCATACATAAAGGCATATAAAAGTGAATCCAATAAGCAAGTCAAAGTTAAGCTACTCCATGTAGGCTTGATAAAGAACATTTTAGGGATTAAAATTCTAACCAAAAGTTCTAGTCACATGGAAGACAAATGAGGATTAAAACATAAACATATGTCACAAAATGTGTGTAAAACCAAAATACACACAAAATAAAATCTTTTTGAGTTCTTGAAATTTTTAACCAAAAATAAAAATATATACTCAAAAGACACACAAAAATAATTTGTATTTTTCATTAAGCATGAATTACGAAAATGATAAAACAAAAATGATAAACAAAAATATTTTTGTATTTTTCATTTAATGCAAGTGAAAATGAAAGAATAAAATACAAAAGTTAAACAACAATAATTATTCTAGCATGTGATTAAGCATGGAGCATAGACTAGAAAATGATTAAACATGCATACACCTAGAAATGATATATAATATGTACCACAAAAATCTAGAGTATGCAAACAAAACTAACACATTTAACCTTTAAATTTGGCAAAGGAGGTTTCATGTGAAAGCAAATGAGAATCAACAAATCTAATATCTAGCGCGTCTAAAAATGATTTCCGAATCCATATAGATGTATATTTAAAATGATGGGATTTGGAAACTAATGGAATGCTAGACATAGACTTCCTAGGACTTCTTTTAAGATCAAAACAAAATGACCTAAGGTGACCTTTCCTACCACAATGCAAGCATGTGTAAACACGAGGAATGATACCTAAGGTGTGACCTTTTCTAAAGTCCTTGGATAAAGATGACCCTCTAAAACAAATAATGATTTTAGCTATAGCAACGGAAGTATTTGAACTTGATGAGCTAGAATCATTACAACTACTACTTGAGTCTTGTAAGTCATTTTTTATTTTTAAAATATTTTACTCAAGTAATATATTAGACTCCTCAATTTTACGGGACTCCTTCTTTAAACTTTCTATAACTCCTAGAAGGTTATCACGCTCCCCATCAATGTGAGCAAACATGTCCTTAAGAGTCTTTTCTCGACAATCACTCGCTTTCTTGGACATTTCTAAAATATTATAATTGTAACTTATGTCCATGAGCTTTTCACGAAAAATAACTTTTTGAGATAGGGAGTTTTGCAAAAAACTCAACTTTAGCTTTAAAACAAGAATTTTCATTTTCAAGAAATTTAATTCTTTTTGCAAATCTCAAATTTAATTCTCTTAATTTTTCATTACACTTATTAAGCCCATTAAATTCCTCTCGAATAACAAAAATATCATTATCATTAGAAATGGACAAATTATCATTAAGACGTCCCATCGAGAGTTACAAAAAAATGAGAGTGAGTAAAAAAATGAACCACCAAAAATACAAAGAGCACAAAAATTATAAAAGCCGAAATAAATGAATATTTGATGCGATAAATTAGCGCTCCGGCTCTGATACCAATTTGAAAACATGTGGGCCCCAAATTTTAAAATCTTTATTAAACATTCACAAATTTTAATTTCTTTTTCAAATTAAAATTAAACACAACTTAAAGTGAAATTAAATTAAACACACACTTATGTTAATTTCACTTAAACACATTAATTCAAGTCCTAGAAATTTGCGTAAGTCATATTTTCAATTTTACCAAATTAGGCTAAATAATTTTTAACAAATTAAATTAATGACTTGAATTAAGTACACATTACCCAAAAATTAATTTAGCACCAAATTAAGCAAATAGTGATTTAAACAAATCTTATCTTTTTACCTAAGCATGCATTCTAGGTGAGTATTGAAAAAGATAAAATAAACAATGAAACCACTACGCCGCAATGTACGAGGAAAAACCCACAACGGGAAAAAATCTCGGACGACACTAGCCCCAAATCCACGAAGTACGGAATTTACAAATACAAGAAAAATAACTTACAACACTCGACTCGACTCCTTCAAACCCCGACGCGTCTTCTTGTAACTACCTCTTCCTAGAGAATAACCACCGAGCTCCACCGCGGTCTCGAAATCCACTGATCAGACTATTGGTACACCATCAACCACACATGGTGCCTTTCACCATGTGATAATGCCGCAGCAAAACAAACTTCTTCTTCTTTGAGGAATTTAGAAGTAAACCCAAATAATCTCTTCAATGCGGTAGAGAAAACTCGGTGCCAAACACTCCAAGAAAGATGTATATATATTGAAACTTGTAATAAACAAATTATGGGTGAAAACTAGAGTGTTTAATGATTTTTTTTAAAAACTAGACACTTAAAACATGAACTTTTTCTTCTTAGAATTTTTGCTCTAAAACTCTCTCTTGGAGATGGAAGGTTATGAAAAAGTTAATTCAAGATAGTTGGTTCCCGCACATATGAAGTCTATCAAAAAGTTAGTGAGAAAGTGGGAAAAACAGCTCAAAACTTCCACAAAACTGTTCCCGTCAAATCTCGTTCGAACGAGATTTTCGTTCGAACGAAGTCTCGTTCGAACGAGCCTTCTAACGAAGTTTCAGTGTATAAAAGTTGAACTCATTAGAAATATCGTTGGAATTCTCGTTCGAACAGCATTGTTCGTTCGAACGACAATTTGAACGATGTCCTAGTGGCCAATCGGGGAACTTGTTGGCAAACCTCGTCCGAATGACATTCTCGTTCGAATGACAAACTCGTTCGAACGAACTTCTAGAAAGGTGAAAATTCTATTTTTACCCCAAAAAATTTATATACTTTATTTTATAGTTTTAAAGAAACTTTCTGAAATTAAACAACAATTTAAAAACAAAGTACATCCATTAAAATTGTTCCAAGCTCCTATATATATATATATATATATATATATATATTTAGAATGCATTCATACCTTAAGAGTAAACGGAACATATGTTGATGACTTAGAAACTAGGCATAATAAACTCGGCATTTTGATGAAGCTTTAAACTTGGCCGCTGCGTCTTCAACTTTAGTATGTCATAGGCTTGAAGGATGGTCAATAATACTATCCTATGACTCAAATGTTTTTGTTAGGAATTGAGACAAAACTACAAAGGACTCAATTGGAAATTTGTGTCCTTACAAATTTATTTTATTAACGGTATTCATAACCTTAACATGGGGAGAATTACATAATTAATAATAAGGACTTCAAAATGTAATTTTGAGTTCAGGAGTGGAGTTGCAATTATAATTATTTAGTGGTATTAATTATAATTAAGGGATTATGATTAGAATCCAGGAAGGATTAGGTTTCTTAGGCCCAATAGGAGCCACATACTTATCTATCCTTAAGGTCCCTAATGTAGACTAGATATATGAACCTACGGATCATTTTTCCTCAACCCGGTCATCACTATTTGCTACTCAATAAACCTTAATACGGATTTGTGAGGAAGATAGGCGGTAGAGATGAAAAGAGAAATGTGAAGGTGGTTATGAAGGAAGTGACCACACTCTGCTCCAGACTGTTCATATTAGGAATACGATAGAAGATCATGAGGTGCATTATGATCAACTGTCATCATATTCTTCTTGTGATAAGAAGAGATTGAATCAAAGAGATCTCGCAGGTAAATCTAAATCTACCTTGTAGGATTTCAGGTATGTGTAATTTTTTTGTAGTTAAATATATATGAATTTGTAATAGACCCTTGCACTTCCACTCCAACAATAACAACATCCACTGTATATAAAAATGTATCATAATAATTGAGTGTTGAAATATAATATATGGCAGTAATATAAAATCCTATCCATCTATGATCAACATGGCCAAAACTAAAACTAAAATGAAATGATCATATCTAGATAGAATAAGGTGAGGAGTCTAACCAATCATGCAATGGAAATAATGGATCTATCCCCGAGGTCCTGACTGCTTCTATTGCAAACCTAGGGAATAAAAATAAAAACAAGGAAAAATAATTGCCCGTGGGTTAAAGCGCTAAAAGTAGAAAATATTTTGCAAGTAGACAACTGCTATAAGTCTATTAAAAGAGTAGTGTATTACTTTCATAATTAATCGTCCACACTCACTTAGGATAAAGCCTCCTTCTCAACTATAGTGCGCACCTAACGTGTTCATTTTATTGTTCGAAATAAACTTCCCAATCTAACTAGGGATGTAACTGCTATCCAACCCCAAACTCCACTAATACTCTCTATTAGCAAATTATAACTACCCTCTCTAGGTATATGTTAATAAAGAATATTATGATGACAAACATGCTATAAATAAATATACAGACTGTAAATATAATATAGCTACACTCGAGCTATAAGTTGATAATCACACAACATAATAACATAACTATGCTCGTGTTATAAATAGATATAAATATCATATTTCATACACATACATATATATCACTCACTATATAATCATCCCCAGAGCTGAGATCTTGCGCATACAATGCTTGTGTGTTATCAAGCCCCATGCATCATGCATCATACTGAGCCACTTGGTCGAAATCTCACCAATGATCCCAAATGAAAATACATACAATGTAGGTGGTCATAGACATACGTTCAGGGTTTGCAACCATACCACATCGCACTCACCCGATCTACAAACCAACATCTATCCTCACACAAATATAGTGACCATGAAATAGTCCTATGACCCGAGTAATCAATCCGATAACTGCTGGTCAATGCCAAGGTGGACTACCCACTATGCACAACCTCCTACGATAGTACCCTTGAGTAGATATGTTTAATAAAAAAAAATGTAGCACACACACACACACACACACATATATGCATATCCCACTGCATACAGTTCACCCAATCTTGAAGTTCAACCAAACTTCTCGAATGATATTTAAAGTCACTCACTTGAATCCTCGATTGTTCTCACTTAAACCCACCTTACTTTGGCCATCACATGTCCCGAACCCTTTAATGTCTTCCCCTGTAATCCCAAAGTACCCCAAAAGCCCCTACGGACAATCCCCAAGCCCTAATGGGTCAAAATGACAAAAGAATAAAAATTGGATAGGCCAGCAAATTGAATCGAACTATTTCAGTTGAGCAAACTGCTTAGCTCCCCTAGAGAACCGATTCAATTTGTTGGGTTGCTTGTCATCTTCTTTTTAGGACTTTTCTCATCCAAGTCCTCCAACAGAGATCCCAAACCACCCCCGAACCTGAATGAAACCTCATATATCATTATATTAATGCTCCAAAATCAATTAAACATATATCTAATTATGAATCTTATATCAAACAACTAAGATTACAAATCAAGCATCAATTTAATTCAACTCATAATATATCCCCAATTTTCTTTTCAAAAATTCAGTCTTCCTATCCAAGTTCTACTTCTCATATTTTAAATCCTAGAATTAATTTTTAAATAAAAGTGTGATTAATCTCAATTTATAATTAATTTGAAATTAGTAATACCATATCACTTAAATCTCTACATTAGTCAACTAAAGTTTCAATCTTCAATACTTTAATTCTCAGTTTTCTATCTCTAATCACGAAAGTAATTAACTGTGCATAATTTGCAACATAAATCAAGTAACTCCTTGCCTCGACGGATTAATATCAGACGTTCTCTACGTGTTTGATGAAGGTTTGAATCCGAAAATAGCATTTCTTCCTCTTCTCCAAGCCCTTTATCTTCTCTCTTCTTCTTTTTCTCTTCTTTTGGACTCTCTCTCAATCTCTCTTTCATAAAATATCGAAGGTGGGCTGACATCCACCTTCCTAACCTCTTAAATACTCTTTTAATTACCCTAATCCCATTTTTTCACTTAATCCTAAGTGTAAAATGACCCTCCTACCCTCAGACAGGTCATGTTATATCTAAAAGTCCCTAGACAAACATAACATTCGGGTACCTATTATGGACTATTTCGATTTCTTGGGTCACTGGTGCATTCGAAAAGGTCATTCGAGTCAACTCCAAATATGTTAACATCTCATTAATCGGTCCCGACATGCGCGTACCATACGTGGTTCCCATAAATTATACTGATCCGTTGATGGAATACTTTATCGATATATAATAATAATAAAGCATCACTTTCGCTCGCTCGCACGCAACATATAATATATCATATATCTATCTACTTATCACACGCAAGTAAATAATAATAATAATAATAATAATAATAATAATAATAATAATAATAATAATAATAATAATAATAATAATAATAATAATAATAATAATAATAAATATCAATCTTTTATCGTGATAATTAATATTTACTAAAATCAAGTTCAATTTTCCGTAATTAATTTAATAATATTACTCATCGGGAAATTAAATAATAATAAATGTATGGGGTATTACATTCTTAGCCCCTAATAACTGAATTTTATCCCCGAAATTCGAACGTACCTGCTATGAAGAGCTTTGGATACTTTTCCCACATGTCATCCTCTCTATCCCACGTCGATTCAATAATATTGTGATGTCCCCACTATACACGCACTAACGGTACCACCTTTGACCGAAGCTTTCGCTCGCTATGGCCCAAAATGGAAACAGGTCTCTCCTCGTATGAAATATCTAGTTGTCTGTCAATCTCCTATAATGGTATATGCCGGTAATCCATGTCATCCTTGAGATACCTCCTCAACGATGACGCATAAAACACATCATGAATTCGCTGTAAATGCTCCGGCAGGGCGAGCCTATGCTGACTCAACCCTATCGATAATGGGAAAAGTCCCCACCTACCTAGGTTCCAACTTCCCCTTCTTCCTGAACCACATCACTACCTTCATAGGAGATACCCATAGTAACACCTAATCACCCACGTCGAATTATAAAAATCTTCGATTCGCAAAGGCGTAGCACTTCTACCTATCCAAAGCTACCTGAGTGTAATTCCTGAGCAACTCAATCTTTGCTGACATCTCATGAATCAAATCCGACTCGAGAAGCCTGTTTCCCCCCAAATTTCACCAATAAGAGGGAGAACGACAAGGACTCCCGTATAAAGCCTCAAACAGTGTCATGCCTATAGTGAACTGGTACTAGTTGTTATATGTAAACACTGCCAAAGGAAAATATTTTTCCTAAGTACCTTTAAAGTCCAGAAAAAAATCTGTAGCATATCCTCCAACATCTGATTCACCCTCTCCATATGTCCATCGGTCTGTGGGTGATAACTCATGCTCAAACGCAACTATGTCCCCATTACCTCCTAAAATTTCTATAAGAAATGGGACACAAAGACCTTATTTTGATCTGAAACAATGTTAAGAGTCCCCCCGTGCAATCTCACTATCTCTGCTATGAATAATTGTGCATACATCCCTAACATGTAATCCACCCGAACTGGTAAGAAGTGGTCTACCTTGGTCAACCTATCCACAATGACCCAAATGAAATCGTGACCCCATTGCAATATCGGTAACCTTGTGATGAAGCACATCGAAATACTCTCCAATTTCCACATCGGTAACCCTATATGATTTATTGATTGTGACACCCCGCATATTTAAATACCGTGCGATCAACCCTTTATAAAAATAAAACAAAAATCTCATCTTGTTCATTCTTAGCGTCACATTTAAAAACATTTTAAAGTTTACTACCCACCTATTATTCAAAAAGTCGATGCTAAATTTTATCTTTCATTAAACAATAACATGCGAAATAAATGTAATAACTAACCCATACACACAGTAATAATCTGAATCCATCACAAGATAATTAGTTAAAATAAATAATACCGAATAAAGCATCAGTTCTCAAGTCTAATAAAAATCGAACATAAATAATAAACCTGAATACACAGTTTGAGCTTATTTCAAATTAATGGCTGAATGGGCAACATGACCAAATGAATAATTGAAACTGAATCCTACTATAGGAATTAAGTAACTGAAGCATCTAATCCAAATCTTGCAAGCCTCCACAAGTGCTGCAGCTACGCATCTCTGAAATGAATCATCAAGCTTGGCATCCCTGTGGATGGACACCTAAAATATTTTGGAAAAATCGACAAAATAGATTTGACACGGGTCAGAGCTTGAGAAATCCTTTTAAAAATATTTAGCAAGCATTTAAATCACAGTTTAAAAGCAGTTACTGATTACACATGTTAGTTTGCGCACGTCCCTCGAGCTCCTCACCTTTCATCAAATGTGCACACATAACATCCCTTACTTATCCCACCTAGTTATGCTACCCAGCCTAACTAAATCATAAGTATCTAAGTAACTGCTATCAGGTTTAGCCCACCCGTACCTCCCATATAGTTGCTGCAGTATACCCTTAATTATCACTAAGCCTTTTGTTTAGTTTCTCTTTAACTCCACTCGTATCGCCCATACAACACGTTATCCCCTAACTAATAACTAACATTTCTTGTATGCTATTATTAAGCCATTTAGTTAACATTTCGCATATGTTATCACTAAATTATTTCATTAAGTTTCTCTACTTATTTTGTACTTAAAATATGCTCTATCTCTTTCTATTATTAAACATAAATATAATGAACATCACTTTAGATATATGCTATCTATCTCCCCCATTATTACACATAAGTAGGATAAGTCACATAAGTATACATAAATGTGTATATATATATATATATATATATATATATATATATATATATATATATATATATACAACATCTTTCGGACTGGCCACCGTGATGCACACTTGCATACTCTCCTATAAAGTCCAAGTACCTCTCGTACTAAATCAGGGACTACCAGTTCAGAATGTCTCCCCGAACCATAAATCAAACAACACACAATGGAGGCGAACATAGTTGCAAGCATATGGGCCACGCACATTCCAAACGTACCCAATTGACTGTGAATACTATTTTTACACCCATATAGTTATCTTACCTAGGTTTTATGTTCTGGGGCACAAATCCAAACCTCACTGGAATAATCAAGGTTGGATCACCCTCTACGCAGAACCTCTCATGATAGCAGGAAGCGAAGGTATACTCACACACAAAAGAAGCACATAATAGGCATACACACAACCTATCCATATGTCGCATATAGGCATAAACACAACTTATAAACATAATTCGTATAGGTATACACCCAACCTATAATATAGTCCGTATATGTATACACAACCTATATACATAATCCGTACATAATATATCTCTCTCGAATACTCAACGTACTATCGATTCACAATTATAACATCTTATCGCATTTTCTCGAGTATTATTCTCTACCCGAACGGACCTAGTTAACCCTTACATTATTTCAATGGTTAATTCACTCATACACTACCGGTTAATTCACTCACAGGTTTACTCATGCTCTCTGTGATCAGTTCTCATTACCTTAAATTCATTATTTTGGAATGCATGTCCAATATGTATTCGCCTTAATTCTCTCGTTATGGCTAAGCCACAACCCCAAATAAGTCCTACTATAATTAAATATATCCTTAATTATAGTATAGAGATGGGACAAAATTTCCCCCCATTAATTATGCACAAATTCAAGGGTTAAACAAGGAAAATTGGGCATTTATGGGTAATCGAATCGAGTAGTAAATTTTCTGGCAAATTAAACACCCTGCAGTAAAATTTTGATTTCTCCATCTACAAAACTCTAAATGACTTCATTAAAATCTCATTGAGAAGATAAGACATATACTTTCCAGACATCTATGTATCTCACTCTAATTATAAGAACAATTAAAATGGTATACGTGTAAAGTTACATAAAAAATTATGGCAGATTACTATGCTAGCAGATCAGACACCCTATAGTAAAATGTCAATTACTCCCTGTATAGAAATCCAAAAGACCTGATTCAAAGCTCATTGGAATGATAAGACATTTAAATTTCCATATGTCTATTGATATCATTCTAATTCTAATTAAAATTGAAATGAAATATATTTCAAATCACATCAAAAATTCTAACAGATTGACATCTTATGTTCATCAATTAAACCCTAGGTCACTCAATATTTATGTTCTTTAACTAAGAACCCATAAAGATTCCATATTAATCATCACCTATATTCTGATTTGATTTTATCTTCACAATGGGATTCATTATACATGCAATCCTATACCGAATCATGAGTTATATTGATCTAAAACCCAAGAACATAATTAAAATCATGAAATTGAAAACCCTATACTACATGGGTGTTATAAATTCTTCAAAAACATGCAAGACAAAAAATGCCTTTTATTTACAGGTTTGAATTCGTTTTAGGATGATGATGTTTCTCTCTCCTTGTTCCCATTTCGATTTCGGAATGTTGATGGTAAGAATTTATGTAGAAAGCCTAGGTTTTCTTCTCTTATTCCTCTCCTATGGCCTCTCCCCTCTCAAATTTATGTTAAACCTAGACTCTAACTCAAAGGTATAGATATAACCTTTTAATTTTCAGAGTTCTTCCTACCGTAATTTCCCAAATGATCAAAACTCCCTTAAACGGTGCCGGATTGGTCTTAAAATTGTCCCAGGACCCAAACAATACACCGGGGTATACTATTCCGACCATTTTGACCATTCAAAAATAATCGTGACCTCTAAATCATCATCAAAGTCACACTATATAAATATCCTATCTTGACCTCAAGTTAGTCCACACGCGACTGTAACACCCCGTAATTTTCTTGATTTTTATATTGGAAATAATTGGGATTAATTAAATTATATATGAAAAGTTAATCCGGTAAAAATAAATATTAATTAAATAGATAAGGTTTAATATTTATTTATATTTAACATTACTTAGTGAATGAATAATAATACTGATAAGAAATAGTATGACTGTCACGAATGAGAAATACGACAGTCACGGTAAATTTAGTTAGGACGCGCGTGTCAGTCATGTCGTGACTAAATTTGGGAAATAAAAGGTAATTTCAATTTTGATAATCCAAATGGTCTTTTTGAGTGCACCAGTATGTCCTAAAGGGACAAAATAGTCAGAAGAGTGTATTCGGGGGTTTTGTTTGGATCCCGGGGTAATTTTAGGCCAAACCAACAACTCGGGAGGATATTTTGGTCATTTGTATTTTTGAGGAATAAAAACCTACGAATTTTGGAGATCTTTATCAGCTACTAAGTTAATTCATCTAGGGTTAGAAGTTACCAAGTTAAAGAGAGGCCATAAGAATAAGAAGAGATGAAGTCCCAAGGACATTCCACACCTTCTTACACCAAAACAACCGTCGTTGCGTAGATCGGGAGGAGAGGATCGCACCCATATCATTCTTCTACAGAGGATTAGACCTACTAATAGAGCCAAGTATTTATCTTGCTTAATTTATGAAAGATATACCATCCATGTTATAGTAGGATGTTTATTATCTTGATTTCATGAATATTGATGGCAAAGTTGAGAGATTGATATAATATTTTTGGTTGAATTAATGTTAGATTTAAATCCCTTACGTAAAAAGACGAATTTGATGAACTACTGA
Source organism: Sambucus nigra (assembly GCA_949130495.1). NCBI lineage: Eukaryota > Viridiplantae > Streptophyta > Magnoliopsida > Dipsacales > Adoxaceae > Sambucus > Sambucus nigra. The sequence continues at coordinate 59,617,878 of OX422209.1, read as the reverse complement.
TAATCATAATATGAGGAAATAAGATTTTTATAGAGTTCTTGATGAAATATGGTGAACTAGGATTTTTAGAGGTTAATCTTGAATTATTTTGAATTAATTGATATTCTTTGATGATTATAAAACGTTAGAAATCATGTATATAGGTTGGGATGATGTTTGGCAAGTTTGGTTGGGAGTATGTGATCTTTTAATAAAGGTTTGGACGATTAAAAATGGTGGAACCCGTAACTGTTTAAGGAAGAAGATGATGACCACCTACGTCCGAATCGATTTGGTCCAAGGCCGAATCAATTTGGCTTCCCAGATTTTGATGAATTTTCTCCTTTTTGTTTAGAACTCACGGGAAATGATCGAATTAACTTTTGAGATAGTTTTTAAATGTAAAGAGAGTTATTTTAAAATATCAGTAGGCCAATATTGGGTTTGAGACTTAGCTATGAGAGGAACTTAAGGGCTAAGATTAATTAGGAATAATTGGGGAATGAAAACCTAATTTGGAGAATGATATCTTATCACGGGAATTCGATGGAAATGGTGACTTAGACCAGTAGGATATGAGTGAGTTACCTATTAAAATATGTTAAAGATTAATTGACACACTTCGAGTAGTGACTTGGGAATGTGCAATGGGAAGTAAAATTAATGATTAATAATACTTAGGATATTCCATAGTTATATATACTACGTATGTGGTATATAATATAGGTCGTGAGTATATCTATAATGATGATATAATGATGTAGGTTTTGTGTATACCTATTGTATGATTCTTATATGTATTGAAATACCTACAGTTCTTGCTATCATGAGAGGTTTTGAAATGGGGATAGCCTTATCCTGATGAGGCCATTGGGGGCATTTTAGACTTGTACCTCTGAACATAAAACTTAGGTTGGACCACTATCTGTGTGAATGATGATGTGCATGGTCATTTGGGTGCGTAGGTATGTACGTAGACCAAAGGCCTAAAACTATGTTCGCCTCCAATATGTGTGGTTTGTAATTATGGTTCGAGAGAGATACTGAACCAATGGTCCTTTATTGAGTACGTGATAAATTGGGACTTGATAGCAAAGTATGCATGCATCACAGTTCAGCCTAGGGGTGTCATATTAGTATATATATAATAGAGTGATATATATATATATATATATATATATATATATATATATATATATATATATATACACTTATGATATATTCTATTGTGTGTGCTTAGTAGATGAGAAAGATAGTGACATCTCAAATAAACCAAGTATATGGAGAATTAAACATATATTGAGATTTTTATAATTGGAAAATTGATATAAAGAATTTGATAATGTATAGTATGGGCGAAATGGGTGGGCACAACGAGTTAGTTTGTGAAGAAATAGATTTGGTTCAGACTAGTTAGGCAAGGTAGCATAACTAGGATGGGTTAGAAAACATACGTTAGGTGTGCACATTAGTTGAGAGGTGAGGACCTCAAGTGAGGGCACGTAAACCTAACATGGATATAATATCTACTAATTTTTCATTCTAAATACTAGCTAAATTTTCAAGTGTTTACATTGGGCACTAGGGGTGCAACTTGTACGGGTTTTTACCGTACCGTACCGTACCGTTTTGGTCCGGAAAAATGGTTTTGGTTTCATATTATGAAATATCGAAAACCGATTTTAACGAAACCGAAAATACCGTCAAAAATTCGGTTGGTTTTGGTTTTTAGATACAAAAAATCGATTTACCAAATTTACCGTACCGAAATACTGTACCAAACTTTTTGTGCAGCGTCAAATTATTTTGGGTATCATACTACTATTTATTTTATTTCTCATGAGTGAGTTTTTATATTCTCTTTGAATTTAAATTTATTTATTTGAGTATTTGGTTTAAGTGTTAAATAATCATGTTAATTAAACATATATTTTGTTTAATTAATCAAACATTTAACAAAAAATGAATTAGGCAGCATTTTGTTAAAATAAAAAGAGCCATTTGTTTTGTTGGCTATATTTCTGTTTTGCCCTTATTTCATTTGGGCTTTATATTGTAGTTTTGTAGAGATCTTTTTTTAGGGTTTCCATTTCATTTTTTTACCTCTTTCTCTCTCAAAAAGTGTGTCCGTCATTTTTGTTTGAGCTCTCTCTCTCATTTTTTTTCTTCTTCAACCTTGGGTTGATTTTGAGAAATAATTTTTTGGGGACTTTTATTTGAGAACACCATTTTTTTTTATTTTGAGATTTGGCTTTCGATTTGGTCTGGTTACTTCGTTTTGAGATCGGGTTTTCGGTGACCATTTTTTCGGCGCCAGTTGTATTCGGATCTGAGTTCCCTCTGTGTTTTCTGGTGATTTTTTTCCAACGAGTTGGCTTTTCCAGTGAGTTGGCTTTTTTGGCGAAGGTTTGTTTTTTCGATGTTGGAGGTGTGGATGATTTTGACTTTCCGGCGAACATTTTTTGAGGTAACAACTCCCTCATTTTTTAGGCTCATCATCTTGGCTCACTCTCCTCAGGCACCAGTTCCCTCATCTCATCACACTCTACTCCGACTTCGGTAGAGGCAAACCGGTCAGTTTGATCTCTTCTCACTCTCATTCGTCTCTGACGGAGGTAAACCGGTCATTTTGGTCTCGTCTCACTCTCCTCCGGCTCCAAAAAAAGCAAACCAGTTAGTTTGGTCTCGTGTCTGTTTAAATCTATTGTTCCAAATGCTACAAATGCTATAAATTGTACCTGTTTGTGTATGTTTCTAATTGTTCCAAACAACTAGAAATGCTAGAAATTGTAATAGCTAGAAATGCTAAAAATTGTAACAGCTAGAAATGGGTATATCGAAATATATACCAGATTTACTGAATGCATAAACCGATTTGAAATTCTGGTATTTATCGAAAAAAAAAACGAATTGAAACCGAAATTACCGAAACTAAAAAAAACCCAAAAATACCGAAAAAATCGAAAAACTAGTCGTTTTGGTTTTTATTTTGATGTACCGGTCGGTAAATTGGTACGGTAAGGTTTTACCATATAGAATGCGGTTTTGGTATTGGTAAGGGGTCGTTTCCGACCATACCGTACCCCTATTGGGCACTAACCCGTTTTCTCCAAATATATATTTTTATAAAACATTTTGGGTGCCTAGCCACAGGGAGACCAGGCTTAGCAGATCTTATTAATTGACGTGCTGCAACTACTTTGGAAGTTTTAGGACCTTGGTGTTAGATGCCTATGTATTCATCATTACTTCCTTATGAACTACTTATTTTAGCCGGGTATGTTGCACATTTCTATTCAGACTTTATTCAGAGATGGAGGACTTTTATTTTATTTCTCAGACTGTTGGGCTAGTTTTATTATGGATGATTGTATTATTATTTCAGATTGAATTATGTATTCCAGACACACTTGTATCATTCTGTCACTATATTCATTATGTGTTCGATTATTGAATGCTGAACTTGATAATTACAAATTTATTTGGTTGCATATTAATTATAAAGATAAATTTTGACATCAGTTTTTCAAATACTAGGTGGTTGTTAAATATTAAAAGTTTTCGATAGTAATGTTAAAAATGGACCAACTGGATATTCTATTTTAATGTAGTAAAGGAGTGGTCACTCGATATTTAAATTAGGCGGGGTGTCACAGTGACTCTCATTTGAGGTGTAATCTAATTACGTCAATATCACTCGCTATGATGTCTATTAATTTTCACATTTTATTTACTACGTCATAAGTAAATTTATCTCATAATATTAATCTTATTCTCTCCCTATTAATATGTAATAGTCAAATAATTATATCATGAATAATAATCATTATCTCACAAAAATATTTTATTCCATCAAATCACGGCATATGTTTAATCTAAAAATTACCAAATTAATTAATTTTAACTTACTTAGAAATACGGGGTGTTACATACTTCCCCCCTTACAAAGTAATCTCATCCTCGAAATTGGATAAGTCTGGTACTAACAGCTTCATATACTTCCTTATACCCTTACTCTTAAGATCACTACATACATTTCTACCTCTCCTCATCGCGGATAATTAAAAAAGGATTTAACTACCCGGGACACCCATACACCCTATACCCATGCATATCCGTACAGATACTACCAAGCTACACTAGCTTTAAATGATAATATAACAATTAAATACCAGTTATAACTACATATACGTAGAATAACAAAGGTACTAAACCCATGTCCTAATGACCAAACCTCTCCCAACTTCCAACGTTTGCCAAGTTTCATGCGTAGGATGTCTCGCAAAGTGAAATCCAAATAAGGAATCCCCTCGACACACTACTACCCAACATTGCTTATCATCGATATCTGTTAGGCCCTCAGTCCATAATATGTACCACCAAATTGTTGTCTCCTGATATAAAAGGTCTACTCGCCCACTCTCATGTCACTAAAGACAACATCTAACATGACGTTCTCACTATCACTAAGTTCTTAGCATTATATAAATAATGAGTTATCTCTCTCCGCTCGACAATAAACACAATACACCCTGAATCACATCAGTAAAAAGTCCTTATGCACCGGGATCAAACATAACAAGACCACATACTCACCGAAGTCTATGATACCATACAATATATATATATATATATATGTGGGGGGGGGATCAACCCTCTTTCAGGCGATGCCTCGCAAAATAACATATATCACCCTGGAATAACAAGCACGATAGTCTTATCACACAATCTACTACTGCTCAAACCCTCGGTATCTAGTCACTACACATGATCATAATAAAAATCTACTTTCCTAACTCTCAAAAGTAATAAATCATAACATAAAAAATTCTCTTAGTGCCCACTCCCGCTCTCCTACAAGCGACACTGAAGAGTCCCGCTACCCAACGGTAAATACATTTATAATGAGGTTGGTATCGCCAACGCTCCCACTAAACCCGACGCACACTCGAATTTTAGTGTTAATAATTATATATGGTGATGTACCCATGTCACCCGAGCTAGTCCCCTACTCATAACGATGAAATAAAAATATTACCTCCATTAGCTATCTACCTCGCCTGGTCGATCAGTTCCTCAATGTAATTCTCGCGATACAACTAACCCAAGATTTGTTGCAATGGTTGAATGTTTAGGACTTCATCCTGTGTTTTCCCCTACCTCGTTGTGAAAAATGCTTTATTTTATGGCCTACACACCCACAAGTAAAACATCGGTCCAAAAATTGTCCCTGCCTTTGACCACGGCCTTGCTGGCCTCCCTCATTATTCCCTTGGCCCTGACGGCCCTAAGGAATGTGCTGCTGAGGAACCTATTGTCCCTATCTGAAACCATGACCCTCGGGTTGGTAACTCCTTGGACTAAACCTCTTGGCATCAGCTACCTATCGGGAGTCCTACCCCTTGTGTCTTGACACCTGCTGTGGTGGTGCCCCACTAGCACCTCTCCCTCCTTCTCCACCTACTTGACTAGATTCTCCCACTCTCTTTTTCCCCTTAAAATAGAACCGATGATCCTGGCAATGAAGTGGTGCAGCATTGACGGCGTTAGTGTTAGTCTCTATGTTGGATTACCTACTAAATGTTGACTGATCCTCTAAGCTAGTCCATTCATAAACTGCATCTTTTTCTTCCCTTCATTTTTTACCTCATCTGGAATAAAGTTAGCTAAACGAGTGAAATCTTCCCCGTACTCTGACACCATGCAATCTCTATATACGACATCAATGAACTTCCTCATTTTTGTCTGGACAGCTGACGAAAGTATTTCCGATCGAACCGGTCCCTAAACTCCATGATCGTCATCGTATCTCTCTCTTCATTAGTGGTAACTGACTCCCACCGCTGTAGTGATTCTCCCACGAGCTTGAACATAGTCTACATTTGATTCTGAGTGTCACTGCACTCAATCAACCAAAGATGGCGCTGTAGTTCCTTCTTCCAATAGCATTCTACAATTACATCTGAGCTCCCCTAAAACTCTGGTGGGTGGCCCTTCTAAAAAGCCTCCCTAACCCTCTGCCACTCTGATGGCCCCGGGTGAGTTTGAACTACTGGTGCCAGTAGCTATTGTGGTTGTGCTTGTAGAAAGTGAACTGTCATGGCAGTCATGGCTGCGTTGACTGCTGTGCCACTATATTGACCACCCATGCAGCCGTCACCGTCCCCTACGATGGTTGTGGAAGTAGTACTTGTGGCTCCTATTGAGCTTCCCTCTCTTCACCAGTCCTCATCGATGATCTAGAAAGTCATCCTCTCTTGGGTGGCATCTAAAATCAGATCAAATTGTATGAGTTAACCATCAAATACAAAGTAATCGGCAGAAGAATGTAAATGTGCATATGTAAAGGAATACAACAATCATATTATAAAGCTTTACATCAAACAACGCTATGCGGAAACGTTGAAAAACTGCATAGATTCTAAGGAGAATAGAACATGATGCTCTGTCTGTGACACCCCGCCTATTTTAATACCGGGTAATCAATCATTTACAAAAATAAAACAAGAATCTCATCTGGTTCGGTCTTAGCATCACTGTTGAAAATGTTTTAAAGTTTACTAACCACCTAGTATTCAAAAAGTCGGTGCCAAATATTATCTTTCTTTAAACAACAACATGCGAAAATAAATGGAATAACCAAACTATGCACATAATAATAATCTGAATCCATGAGAAGATAACTAGCTGAAATAAGTAATACCAAATAAATCATCGATTCCCACGTCTTATAAAAATATAACATAAATAATAAACCTGAATACACAGTCTGAACTGATATAAATATAATAGATGAAGGGGCAACGCGCCCAAATGAATAACTAAAATAGATTCCTACTCTAGGAATGATGTCATTAAAGCATATAATTCAAATCCTGCAAGTCTCCATAAGTGCTGAAGCTACGCATCCCTAGAACGAATCATCATGCTTGACGTCCCTATGGCTGGACACCTAAAATATTTTAGAAAAATAGACAAAATAAATTTGACTAGGATCAGAACCCGATAAAACCTTTTAAAAATATTTAGAAAGCATTTAAATCATAGTTGAAAATCAATTATTGATTAAACATGTTAGTTTGCACACACTCCCTTGAGTTTCTCACCTCTCATTTAATGTGCACACCTAACGTCCCCTACTTATCCCACCTAGTTATGCTACCCAACCTAACTAAACCTCATAAGTTTCTAACTAATCTTTATCAGGTTTAGCCCACTTGTCCCTCCCATACAATACGCTACACTATAACTTTAATTATTACAAAAGTCATTTGTTGATTTCCTTTTTAACTCCACTCGTACCCCCGATACAACACGCTATCCCCTAACTAATAATTAACATTTCCAATATGTTATTATTAAGCCATTTAGTTAGCATTTCGTATATGTTATCCCTAAATTATTTCATTAAGTTTCTCTACTTATTTTATACTTTTTATATGCTCTATCTCTTTCTATTATTACAGATAAATATAATGAACATCACTTTATACACACACACTCTCTATCTCCCCCACTATTACACATAAGTAGGATAAATCACACAAGTATACATATATGTCACACACACACACACACACACACATGCACACACACACACACACACACACACACTATATATATATATATACACATCATCTTCCGGACTAGCCATCGTGATGCACACTTGCGTACTCGGCTATCAAGTCTAAGTACCTCTCGTACTAAATCAGGGACTACCGGTTCGGAATGTCTCAAATTTATGTAGAAAGTCTAGGTTTTATTTTCTTATTCCTCTCCTATGGCCTCTCCACTCTCAAATTTATGTTAACCCTAGCCTCTAATTCAAAGGGGTAGATATAACCTTTTAATTTTCGGAGCTCTTCCTACCCTAATCTACCAAATGATCAAAACGCCCTCAAATGGTGTCGGGTTGGTCTAAAATTGTCCCGCGACCCAAACAATACACTCTGGTATACTATTCTAATTATTTCGACCCATGCAGAAACAACCGTGGCCACTAAATCAACATCCGAGTCCTATATATAAATATCCTATTTTGACCTCAAATTAGTCCACATGCGAGTCTCGATTGAGGTGTAATCTAATTACGTCAATATCATTCGCTATGACGTCTATTAATTTCCACATTTTGTTTACTACATCCTAAGTAAATTTATTTCATAATATTAATCTTATTCTCTCCGATTAATATTTAATAGTCACATAATTATTCCCTCAACAATAATCATTATCTCCTAAAAATATTTAATTCCATCAAATCATGGCACACACGTAATTTAAAATTTACCGAATTAATTAATTTCAAAATACTCCAAAATACGAGGTGTTACATTGATCGATAAAAATACTTTCAAAATTTACAAGCGCGGGATTGTTGAAAGAGGGTGATTTTGATTGTGTAAAGTTTAAAAACCCCAAGTGAAAGATTGTTGAAACTGGGTGATTTCAAAATTTACAAGTGGGGGATTGTCCTTTTGAATTTTAAGCCTTTTTCTCCCATATGCTTTCCAAATGAATTTACACGTGTCCCACATTAGATAAAAATGAGTTACAAAAATTTTGACACTAATGGATAAAAACTTTGGGCATTAGATTTTTTTGTGTATTGGTAGAAATACTTATTGGACCAAATCCCACATGCGCGCATGCAGCGTCACAGCTCATGTGGGGATCATGGATTTGGGTTGTGTGTGTATTTAATTTTTGGGGACAAAATTATATGTTTTTCGAATTAAAAATATGAAAGAAAATAAAATATTTATTTTAACTATTGAAATTTTTGTAACATAATTTAAACTACGTGGGAAATTTTACAACCCACCTTTTTACTTTTCCCCACTAACAATCATGAACGTTCATATTATTTTGATAAATAAGGCCTCGAGTAATTACTTTTAAAACATAGAACACCATATCTCTCTCCCACAAAATAATTCTCTCTCCAACATGATTTTCCTCACAAAAATATTTATTGCCCCAAATATAATACTGTTATATTGAGCAACTAATTATGAATGGGCGATTTGTATCATGAGTTGTCCATGGTTCTATGAAAATTTAAAAGCATGCATCGTTATGGGGGTTGCTTTATCAAGGGGTGATGAGGCACTACAAGAAATGTAGCACATTTTAGGAAGAACTGCAAAACACCTTAGAGTGACCTAGTCCGCAACTCAACCACGATATTTTTTTTCAATTGGATTTCGCATTGTGTAATTCTGTCCCTCTTTCAATTTCAACAACAAAAAGTGATGTTTTATTTTTTTTTTCCATTTGTTTATACCGAGTCATAAGAGAGAAAGTTCTCATTTTTTTTTGTTTAGCAAATGCCACGTCATTCTTTCGCTGTAGAAAATTTCATTTACTTAAAATTATGAAATCCATTTAGCATATGTTGTGAGGCCCACTAATATAATCCATTCAAATTTCATATGGTTTCCTTGGTTATGATAGTCTATGTAAGGTATATTTTTTTAATACAATATATATATATATATACAACCCTGTTCTTGTGCGGACTAGTCTTTATTTGAAGAATGCTGACCGGACATGTGTCACCTGGCAGTGAGCCCCGAAAAGAGAGAGAGAGTGTGCCTATAATTTAGACGATAATTTCAAGGTGATCTGTTAGGTGACACATGTTTGGTCCATATTCTTAAAATGCGGATTAGTCCGCACAAGAGCATTATATATATATATATATATATATATATATATATATATATATATATATATATATATATATATATATATATATATGGAATAGCTATTTTCGCACCCTCCATGTCTTTGCCCACACCCTTTGGGAAGTAAATGACAATTGTTCCCTTAGATTTATAAAATCTAAATGTCCAATTTTTTCACCTCCAACTAAAACAAATACATTTGATAAAAACAAAGATTTATATTTTTAATAAAAAATAGTTTTTTATATATAAAAAAAATTGTTTATAAAACATAAAATCTTTTCTATTTTTAGTTAAAATTGTTTCTTTTATTTATTTAAAAACTGTTTCGTTATTTATTTTTTAGTTAAAAACTCTTTCTTTTACTATTGTGAAAATAATCTTTTTTCTATTTAAAATAATGGTCTTCCACGGCGATATGTATAGGCAATCCGACCACCTATACATACTGCTAGCACGGACCAACATATTAGAAAAAAAGGTCTGCGCATGAAGTATGTATAGGTGGTGGGACCACCTATATATACCACTACCATATTTTTTGAAATAATAAAAAGATTTTTAATGTAGTACAAAATAAAACAGTTTTTAACCAAAAATAAAATTTATAAACAAAAACAAAACTTTTTTAAGAAAACAAATTTTACTTTTTATAAAGAGTTTTTTAATAAAAAAAAAACGATAGAATTTTACGTTTTATAAGCAAGTTTTTTTATATATAAAAAACTATTTTTTTATTGAAAATGTATAGTTTTGTTTTTTATCAAATGTATTTGTTTTAGTTGGAGGTGAAAAAATTAGACATTTAGATTTTATAAGCCTAAGGACACAATTGTCATTTACTATCCAAAGGGTGTGGAGAAAGATATAAAGGGTGTGGAAATAGCTATTCCATGTGTATGTATGCATATATATACATACACTAGAGGAATGCCCGAGTCTGAAGGAACGGCAAAGATTTCCAAAGTACATAATCGTAAAACCGCAAAAATTTCAAAAGTCATAACCGCAAAGCGGCGAAAATTTTGAAAGTACGTAATCGCGAAACAATAAAAATTTTCAATAAAGGCACGCAGATAGTTTTAAAAATATTAAACTATTGTATAATATAAACAATAAATGTTTTTTATATTATAAGTGTATATATCCAAAGTATTGAATCGTCTAAATTTAAGTCATAAAATTTCTTTTACAATAAAAATGTGTAAACAATTTTACAAAAATTAGGGATATTTCCTTTCGTTTATAGGATTATCCACCATATTTAAGAAATTAAAAATTAATCCAACAAAACAAATAGTCCGTTTTGGACCTCGTATAATCAGCATAATCCAAATATACTCAATTACCTAGAATCAAGACAAACTTCAAATGAATCAAAATTTAAAGCATCTAAATCCAAATACATGTTTTACATCAAACATCTCATAAATTTTGCATGCAGATGCTCAGTAAAATCCGTGGTCCTGACACCACGTTCTAAAATCATATATAGTTAGTAAATTCTTCTACATCAAACATCCAAAGAGATAAGCCACTGCAGATGAAGTGCAATAAGAGGATATAGCGTCTGAACCATGTAGGTGGTTGCTGTCATATCATTGGATGGCCTACTTGATGGATTCCTCAACCGTGTTCCTCATGTCGTTGGTGATAGTGATCTTGTTCTTCTGTGAAAACAAAAATCAATTAGGTCAACTAAACTAATAAAGTATACATCAAGGGTTGAGGGGTATTAGCGCTAAAGTGAACCAAAGGAAAAAAAAATACTAATCAGCGACTAAATTGAGAAGCTTACAAATTTGCATCAGAAATAAAGATCTTTTAGAATCGTTTTTGCTATTTAGAAGAAAAATACAAGTTTGGAATAAAATAAGGTTAATAATGCAATTTTAGCAATCCCATCGTACAAAAAATAATTTTAGAAAAATTATGAGCATAAAAGTAATTTTTAAATATTTATCTAGGAAATATGAAGTTTTTTATGAAATTTGGTTAAATTCCTAGTGAAAATGAGTGATATATGATTTTTTTTTGGGTGGGTGGAGGGGATAAAATGCAAAAAAGGGTAATTTTGTAATTTTTAATAATTTTATACAATAAATTTAAATTAATTATTTTTATTTTGCATTTTTAAAAGTACCTCGGGAGTACGAAAAGCATAAGAGTTGATACCGAAAATTTGTCTGGATATGAGTCGACATGATACAGTTGACACAACTGTACTAAAAATTACTTATAAATTTATTAGAATGTCTGTTAATATCATGCCGTAGCTTTTCGAAAATATCTTTAAAAGGCTCACAACTTTCTAGTTCTGGAAAATTTGAAAATAAGAAGTTTTGAAAGGGAAAAAGTGGTTTCAAAAGTCTGCTCTGAATAGTGACGAAAATGCAAAGTTAAAAAAGTGAATAAATAAAATAAACACACCAACAAGTCTTCCCTTATTTATTCTCACAAGAACCCACAAGCTATCAATTTTCTTAATTTCCTCCCACATGTACCCCAAAGATTCGTCCTCTTTATCTACAATTTAAGAGAACTTTTATTTTAATTATTCAAAAATCTTACAAATTAAAATGATCAGTTCTCACATTTTCACACCTATAAAAGGAGCTCATCATACACAATTTGGAGGAGGAAGAGTTCATATACAATTTTAGAGAGAGAAAATGTGTGAGTTTATTTTAAGAGCACTAAAAATAATGAATACTTATATTTTATTTCTGAGTGTTTGTGAGAAATCTTTTGTATTCAATATTTGAGATGACTTGTTGTATTGGTACTTAAGTGTTGAAACTTCAATTTTTATAAGTGATTGTTAATGAAAATTCTTATTTCATCTTACAATTTTTTGTGTTTTAATTATGGTGTAGCTTAATTTAATTATTACGATTAGGTGAAATTTACCATGATTACTTAGTGTATGCTTTAGTTAGTTTAATTTCCTTAAATTCACTTCTTGTTCTAAAAATGTTTTAAAATTTCGGTATCTATTAAAATAGTTACGAGGGTCATATTTTAAAGCTTAGAAATTAATTGTTTTATTTACATTCGTTGATTTTTTTTTTTTTTTTTTTTGTAGTTATATTTGATGAATTATGTTAATGTTAAATTGTTTGATAGTTCATGCTTATGTTTGACATTAAATGTTTAGAAATGATTTTTTTTAAGGGAATAGGGATTTTTAGCATCTAAAATGAGATATAAAATATTTTATTTGAACTTTAACGTTTTATTATCCGAAATTTATGCAATAAGAGTCGGTATAATTTTAAATTATAAAAGAAACTTGTGAACCAGACTATTTAATCATAAATTAGTAAAAATGGTAAACGGATCCAAAATCCTACTAATCTCTCTCATATTTGTTACATACTTTGTTTTCACTCATTTATTATTGTTTTATTTTGTTTTATTCCTTCATCATATTTCTACACTAATATTTTCTAGCTGAGTTGATAATTTATATGAATTGACTAAATCTCTGTGGATTCCACTCGTACTTACACTAGCTATATTACAATAGTTTGTGCACTTGTGGTAATTTCAAAATTGCCAAGTTTTTAGTGTAGTTGCCGGTGATTTCGATTGATTTTAAAATATTGATTTTTGGATAAGTTTAAATTATAATATACACACACACACACACACACACACACACGCACACACACGGGTATGCCCGTGCCTGAAGACACGACGACAATTCTCCCAAGTATGAATCGCGTGGTCAAGTCAAATGTGTAAACAATTTATACGACTATCTACCATGTTTAAGGAAAAAAAAGTACAACAACTATGATAATCCAACAACATCATAAACAGCAAATAGTAATTTCAGTTATAACGTTGTTTTTACACCACAAATGTGTTCTAATCAAAAAACCCTTTCTTACAGCGGCCTAAAGAGTGAATCGTCGGCATGTTTGAGGTGAGGTTTGTTTTGGGTTGCTAATGAGAGAACGGGAGTGAAATGTTCGTGTGAGAAATGATAAAGGGTGTGAGTAAGAGAGAAGTAGAGAAGCATTGTGGTTTTCACTAAAATACCGCCAATTTTGAATTAAAGTGTAAGTTTGGAAAGTAATAAAATGGGGGAGAATCAAAGATTTGATGGGTACAATGGGTATTGAAGGAAAATATAAATCTTGCGATACCATAAGCTAAACTTATGGCATACATAAGTTTTGTAACTTATTATATAGATATGTGTGTGTGTGTATATATAAATAATTAAAAAAAATTCCAATAGCATTTTTGTATTGATTTTAGAATGTAAAAATATTTTTTAAATCAGATTTATGTCTTTTGTGAGAAATAGTTATTTTTTACGCTTGCTATCTCACGTAAGTATCTAAAATTTTGAAAAATTCGAAAATGATATTTTTATTTTTCTAAAAAATTCCAAATTTCACCGTTTCTGTAATTTAAAAAAATATTTATTTTTTATTAGAAAAATCAAATATTAGAAAAAATAATAGTAATTCAAGTAGTATATAATTTTATTATCTTTCAATAAATAATTTTTAGTGTGTTTTTTTGTTTTAAATTGTTTTTTTCTCTTTCTCGTGTCAAATACATCGTAAGTGCATGTGTTATTATATTTGAATTTAATATTTTTGTGTCCCGCTTTACGTTTGGTGTAGTTATTTATTAATTTTTTAAGGAACACAAAGTTATAGAAAAATAAAAAATGAGAAAAGACGAAAAAGAGACACAAAAAATCTCGAAAACAACCAATCGTGTAAAAGCGCTAAAGTTACTTTTGCAATCTTGTCATGCGCACAAGTTACTCTCGGAAATGACTAAAACATAAGCGACGTTTCTCTCTGATTGATGTCAAATAAAACTTCGGCCCGATATAAACAAGTGACCGTAAAAAGTCCACAACGGAGGTACATTTTGTGTGCTCCTTATGTAGAATTATTTTCGCACATTTCAATAAACATGTTGCATAGTTTAACTTAAGGGAAAAAACACAATTGCAAGGTAAGGTGTGAACTTCATCACCACTCTTTGGCATAAAAATCACAAAGCTACCCGAGCATTTGCATTATCTGAGTAATCATATTTAACTTAAAATTGATTAGACATTGGACATAGGGTATCACATAGCTTATAGGAAAAATCTTTGCAAGGCTAAGATTAAAAGTTACTCCAATGTGGACTTGTCAAATCATTTTATTTTGATCTTGACTAGGATTGGTGGTTCTTAATGAGTCTGCGTACCGACCACCTAACTGGAGGAAAATTTTAAATTTTAGGTGATAGTCCGTAGTTGATCATCTTGTAAATTCTCCATCGTCAAATAGTAGAATCTCTCTAATTAGGGAGATTATTTAAATGACCCCCCTTGTCGTCGAATAATCTTGAAAAAATTAGCAACCCGTATATGCGAGCACATTATATGCGAGGTTGGTTTCGAGATCCAATAAGTTATTTATCAATAGTGGAATCTACCATTCCTGATACTTTTGTAGGAAGAACCTCGATTTTTGCTGAGACGGGAGACAAGTTATCAATCCGTGCCCTAAAGGATTACCTATATCCCAATAGGTCGAGTCAACCCGTGTGCATACGTCTTCCCTCACATAAAACGAACAATTTCAAATTCAAGTAAGGAATAGTTCATTTGTATCCGATATTTTGAGGCACGAAAAAAGAAGACCCATACCTTCAGGTTTGCAATTTCAAATAAATTTGTGGAACGATTAAGTTACAACAACTCACTGATGAGATTGTTTAATGGAAACTATTCCCATTTTCTTTAAAAGATAAAAGTAAAAGTTGGCTACTCTCACTTAAACCAAATTTCATCACTACGTGGAATCAATTGAGTGTCGATTTTTTTCAAAAAAAATCCCCAACCAAAATACGACGGCGATATGTCAGGACATTAACAATTTTAGTCAACATAGGGAGAGGCTTTATGGATGGTCTGGAGAGATTGAGGGACTTGATACTGCAATTTCCTCACCATGGGATTGAATTAGCTTGTCAAATTCAAATTTTATTCGAGAGATTTGATTATATTACTCGTTTGATGATTGCGTTAATGTGTAATGGAGATTTTACTAAGAAAAGTTATGCCGATGCGTGGACATTCTTAGAATCCGTTGCTCAAAAGTCCCAATAATGCGCACCCCATTGGGATTCTAGGCCAACCACAGTCAATGAGGGAATCTCTTACCATGACGAATACGGTTTTGATTTAAAAGCCAAAGTGGATACACTGGCCTAGCATTTAGAAACCTTAGAATTGAATAAAGAAGGTAATCAAATTGCACCTACGACTATGAAACATATAGGTTCACCTATGTTCTTTCTTAGCTATTATTTCTACCATTTAGTCTAATGTTTCCCCCTTCTTCCTACCCACAAAGCTCTCCCCGGGCAAGCAAACTCTCTTTACAAAAAAAGCCAAATTATGACATATACTCCAAAATATATAATCTAGGATGGCGGGACGACCCTAACTTTTCATGGACCAAAGGTAAAGGCCAAGGATGTGGAGGTCAGTCTTTAGGTAATCCACCCCCGAGTTTCATAAAGATTGATCCATCACCGTTGTATCCTTCATCCGACAAGATTTGATCTTTAGAGAAGATGATAAACATACTTGCTCAAAGTACGCTTCAATTCCAGCAGACCACCCATAGTGTTCTCCAATCCACACAGCAAAGATTTAATGCAAACACTCAATTGATTTCAAAACTGGATGCTCAAGTGAGCCAATTAGCCAATGCATTGAGTCATAGAAATAAGGGAACATTCCCAAGCCAACCCAAGCCCGATCCAAAAGGTTACATGCCTAGGACTTAATATGGTGTTCAAGACAACATAAGCACATCACACACCCAAAAGCATACGCAATCCATCATCATGCTTAGGTCTGGTAAGGAAGTTGAGAATAACATTTCACTAACCTCCTTTAATGCATCTGAGAAATGTACGGAGAAGGAATATCCACTCATGGGTCTAACTTCCTTCCCACCCTCATCTTTTGAGCCATATGTGAAGACCTATGTACCTAAATCTCCATTGCCCCAATGTTCGGTGCCTCAAAAGAAAAAGTCACAAGTGGACATAATGTTGGAAGTATTCAAGCATGTGCACATTAATATACCATTGCTTGATGATATACAATAAGTCATGTCCTATGCAGAATTTTTAAGGACATATATAACTTCAAAAGGACCATCAATGTGTCTAAGAAATCATTTCTTGTCGAGCAATACACCTCGATCATCTCATATAAAAACCTTATTAAATATAAGGATCTCGGGACACTGACGATCTATATAAAGATAGAGGAGCACACTATCAAGAAAGCACTCTTAGATTTATGGGAAAACATGAACCTTCTGCCGTACACCGTGTACGAGAAAATTTCTTTGGGTGAGTGGAAGCCCACTAAGATGACCTTATTTTTGTCCGATCAATCCATTAAGTTTCCTAGAGGTATTGTAGAGAATGTTTATATTAAAGTAAGTGATATTGTCTTCCCTTTTGACTTTGTGGCCTTTGATACTCAACAAGTACTGAACCCATCCACCCAAATCTCGATCATCCTCGGTCGACCCTTTTTGGCTACTTATGATGCTATCATTCGATGTCGGAGTGGGCAAGTGAACTTTTTATTTGGTAACATGACCATGGGTTTGAATGTATTCAACTTAGAGATGCCATCACCTAATGAGGGAGAAAATGAAGTCCATTATGTCCAATAAGTTTATGATGTCACTACCCCACTCATTATTGACACCGTAGATTTGAATACTTGGCCACCTGAGTTTTCTCTTGATATGAGTCTTGAGGAGTTTGAAGAAGAATTTGGTTTGATGGATGACGTTTTCGTTGTTAATGTCCATTCGTTATTGGACTCATTTTATAACTTAGAAGAGCGCGACTTGGACAATATGATAAATCAATTCCTTCTCTTTGAATGCGAACCCAAGCCTTTCCAGAGTATGCGGATACTTAAGGCTTTATCTATCTGTGAGGAGGTGATTGCGAAAACAATTTGAGCATTTTCGTCTTATGACATGTGTTTTATCACGTGGCATTATGTTTTTCCCCCATGTCCATCATTTGGGTCATTCGATTATTTTGATGAGACAAAAGATAGAATTAGATTATCATCCGACTTAGAGCCTGATTTATTCATTCTCGAGTTTGAGGGAGACATAGGTGTAAGGACATTTTTTGTCCATCATCAATTTGTATGTCGTACGCCGTTACACCGTTGAAGAAACTCAATATCGCATCTACATCAACGGATCCGAATATCAAAGCATCTTTAACATCATAGCCTCTGCGAGAATGAACTTGGTAAAATTGTGTTTTTACGTTCCTTAAAGTTCATATTTAGTATTGGGAAATTTTTATAAAATGTTTTTCAAGCAAAATGAGGCTTTTAAAAGTTTTTTATTTTTCTGGGAAGCCAGACCGATCCGCCTCCCTACCGGACCGATTCTCCCTCTACCCGGATCGATCCGCCTTGCTTTGTCCAGTAGACCACAGACCGATTGCGAACCGAAGAAGCCAAAATTTAAAAGAACCGATCCGAGGTCAGACCGATCCGCCCCCAAGCCGGACCGGTCCGCCTGGGATAAGTTCGAACAGTTCCGTGAGATTTTAATCCACCAGCTCTTATTTTCTATATATATTCCTACTTCGTTGGTGTATTTTTTCAAGTCTTTGAGAAAACGTTTTTAAGAGTACAAACACAACAAGACTTTAATTTTTGATGTGCCAAACATCTTTTTGATTCACACACAAAAATCCCAATTACTTTTGTGAATCTTTTGGAACCCTAGAACACAATCCTTGTATTTGTTCAACCCTTGGGGAGAAGTCGACTTTCTTCTTCATTGTTGCCCTCCTAGAAACGAAAAATTCCAGCCAACAAACTTGTGGAGAAGTCGTTTCTCTTCTTCATTGCAGCCCTCCTGGAAAGGGATATTTCCATCCGCCAACTACAGAATCCGACACCTGAGGGTAATTCTTAGTCACTTGTATTTTCATTGTAATCCGAAATTGTACTGTTACAATATTATAATGAAAATAAATGGTTTTTCCCCTTTGGGGGATTTTTCCTCACAAGCATGTGTTTGATTTTTCCTGATAGTGTTTGTTTTATCCTGCATGCTTTATTTTATTAGATAAATCATCTAGATGCATGATTTAGGGTTTAACTAAAATTTGGTATTAATTAAAATTGGATTTTATTTGAGAAGTCGCAATATTTCCGCTGTAGCTACTCTCTCAAATTGGTATCAGAGCGGGTTGCTCTAAATTATCGAGTGATCCTGATTTTTAAAGTTTTTTCCCTGATACAATTTGACTACTCACGTCTAAAAATTGGTATCAGAGCGGGTTACACTAATTTATCGAGTGATCCTGATTTTTCGAAGATTTATTTTCTGATACAATTTGTCTACTCACGTCTTCAAATTGGTATCAGAGCCTGTTGCACTAAGTTATTGTGTTTTAATCCTGATTTTGCACAAAAATGGATTTTGATGGTTTTGATGATCTTCAATGTCAAATTTTTGACAAATTTAATTGGAAAATTCACATGAACTCTTGTTTGAAATCTTCTGTTGAAAACGAATCTGAGAGGTGTCCTTGTTGTGAGGGTGTTGGTCACACGTTACATGAGTGTACCACAAATTTAAAGAAGAAATTGAATAAACCGATTTCTCATGTTTCTACCCTTAGCGATTGTGATTCGGAAGAAGAAGTTTTTTATGCTTCTAGGACAGAGTTTCCCATCCATATGATTAGTGATGATAGTGAAGGTGATGGGAGTGTTGATGAAAGTGAGGAGAAAAGTGTAGATGAGCGTGACTTGCAAACTGCTTTCAATGAACTTTATGCTGAAACTTTGAAAACAAAGAAAGAAAATTTGAAATTGAAAGCTCAATTGAAAGAGTGTGCCATAAAAAATAATGATTTTTTAGTTGAAGAACTTAGGGAACATGAGAAAATTTTGAAAGAAAAGCTTGAGTACGTCGAGGGTGAGAGAGATAGTCTTAGAGGGTTGATGGAGACTATGGAAAAAGGAGCTTTTAGAGTTTGAGGATTCTAAACGAGTACTTGAATCTAGGATAGGTGAACTTGAGGTGAAATTGAAAGATTCAAGTAAAGTGAAATTTGATTTGGAGTCTAGGTCTGAAAAACTTGATAAGATTTTAGGCACAGTCGAGATCAAAACGGATAGGGGTGGGATTGGTCTTGAAAAATATGTTGCACCCATTCCCACACGTGTGAGAGAGCCTCCTAGGATTGTTAAGAAAGAGGCACCTAAGTTTGTTAAGAAAGCACCCCATAGGAACATCGTGAGAGAACCTCCTAGGATCATAGGAGAGACCCACCTAGGCAAATTCGGAGAGAGCAGCCGAGAAATTTGAGGAGAGTGCCACCTTTAGGTAACACACACCGCCCGATTTACTCTTGCACAAATTGCGGTAGACAAGCTCATCTTAGGCACTTTTGTAACAAGCTTTTAAATGGACCTAGGAAGGTTAATGAAATAATAAATTCAATTCCCATAACCCCCACACTCTGTTACACATCTATTTGGGTTAGAAAATCGGATTTAAAGGCTTATGGTTTATTTGTCCACGATTCCCGTTTGCTTGCACGTGATTCACCCCATGTGAAATCTTTCGGTTGATTGTGATTTCATGTTTGTCATGCACTAGTTGTGGTTTCATGATATATTTTTACTAGTGTGATGACTTGTACTTTTTGTATAAATTTTTGTTTTTGAATTTTTTTGAAAAATACAAAAAGATTTTATTTTGATAAAATTTTGAAAAAATCCAAAAAAGATTTTTGTTTTTTGTTTTACACCATTTATGGATGAACACTTAGGATGACCGAGTCACAACATTATTCCATTATTTTCATGTGATTATTTGATAGTGTTTTGAGACAATAGGCCAATTCATCCATGTGCTTTATAATGTTTGGAGTCATTAAGATGTAATTAAGTGTTACTTCCTATATGTTTGACTCATGTTTCCTTTATTGCACACATGCACGGATTTGTTTGATTATTGTGCTTATCTTATCACATGTTGATTGGGTGTTTTCACTTCAATCATGTCCTTAAAACGAACCAAGCGTGATAAATTTTGATAAGGAAATTGTGCATATAAGAACCGTTTTGTGAATTTGTGTGCTTTGTTTAAAAACGGGGAAGGGCTGCTAAAGGTTCATTTTGCCTTTGCGAATACTAAGCCACCGTTAAATTGGACCTAAAAAATGGAGGAATTTTATTATACGGGATCCAAAGAGGTTTAAAAGAGCCCGAAAAAATTTAAAGGCAATAAAAAGATATTCATGCCAAATTATGGGCCATTTAGGTTTTTGCACCAATTCTCCAAAGTTTGAGAATTTAGATTACCTCTAAAAGAAAATATATATGAGGGAGTTTGGTTGGAGAATTTAAAACGGGTTTGCACGTCCTTGAAATGCTTGAAAATGCGCTACATAGTTTTGGACGTTATTGGTGTGGAAATAACTTTGACTTTGATTTGTTGATTTGCACAAGACGATGTCATTTAAATTCAACAAATTTTTTTACACCTAAGGATACTTTTGATGTTCATTCGTTAGGGGTACACATATGCATCGTGCACATATGATTGATTGAGTTTATTTACCTATCGAATGTGTTCACACCCATTCATTCCATTTCCATGACTTGGTTGTTTGAGTCTAAATCCATGGTGTGATTTTTGTATCATATTTGTTCAAATTGGTATCTTATTTTTGTACGAAAAATTTGAAAAAATTCAAAAATAGTTTGTGAAGATTTTTTTATGAGCATCTCCTTGCAAGAGCATGTTTACCATATTATTTGATGCCCTGTTTTGTGTACCGTGGCACCCCGATTTTGCTTGTTTGATTCATTCTTCTCATTTGTCTATTTGGGGACATCATAAAAAGGGAGAGAAAGAATTATCATATTATGGGGGAGTTTGAATTTTGGGGGAGTTTTTGAGATTTAGCTTATGCTTTTATCATAAATTGGTATCTATGTTTATCTCATTTTAAACTCGATATGTCACGTGGTATTTGCTTTGTCTCATGTGTGTAGGTATAAAGATTGAAGATCAATATGTTGCACACCCTGATAAGAAAAGCTTTGAGATTTGATGATTGTTGAAGATTGAAGAACAAACGATGCAGACTTAAACATTTGTATCTTTCCATCTTTAGGGTTCATGGGAGGGTATATTTGAATAGGTCATTATTTGATAATTCGGAATTTTTATGTATGTACCGGCCTAGACATAGGGGAATATTTGTAAGGACATTTTTTGTCCATCATCAATTTGTATGTCGTACGCCGTTACACCGTTAAAGAAACTCAAGATCGCATCTACATCAACGGATCCGAATATCAAAGCATCTTCAACATCATAGCCTCTGCGAGAATAAACTTGGTAAAATTGTGTTTTTACGTTCCTTAAAGTTCATATTTAGTATTGGGAAATTTTTATAAAATGTTTTTTATAAAAATAAGAAGTACTGAACCCGAGATTTGTGTTTAGACGACCGTGACACAAAACGCGAGATTTGTGTCATGGTCAATGACCTTGACACGACCGTGACAACTTTTGCAGCAAAAAAAGCCCTAGGATTCTTTTTTCCCACCTCTTTTGGTTTTCCCCCTCTCTCTCTCTCTCTCATCCGCGATTTCAGCTCTCTCTCTCTCTCTAAGGTATTTTTTCCTCTCTTTCTCTTTCATTTCTATATGTATGTGTATGTGTATGTGTATGTGTATGTGTATGTGTATGTGTATGTGTATGTGTATGTGTATGTGTATGTGTATGTGTATGTGTATGTGTGTACATATATGTGTGTATATGTATATGTGTATGTTGGTATATATATGTGTAAATGTTAGTGATAGTTAGAATGGTGTAAATGTTAGTGATAGTTAAAATTGTGTAAATGTTAGAAAAGTTCTAGAATTCATATGTTAAATTTAATTATATAAATATTTAAATTGATAATAATTTTATTCATGAAATTAATTCAATTAGGTAAAACCCTAGATAATTTTTTAACAGAATTTGATAATATTATATAAAGTTTAGTAAATTCACAAAATGTTGCCAATTGTATGTTTTTAGGTGTTTCATTAGTTACTTTCGTGCCCAACTATGTAGAATCCATACACATGCATGTTGTTAGAAAGACTTAAATTTAATTCTCACTTTAATTTGTAGAATCTCTGTACTTGGTTGGATTTATCCCTTTATGATAATGGAATTTATGCTCCAATTATAATTATCTCATGTCATAATTTTATTGATAAACAATAAATGTAGTTGTCACGGTCGTGGTGGGGGGAGGGGGTGGGGTGGTGGTGGTGGGGTGTGTGTGTGTGCGTAGGTGTGTGTATGGTGGTGTGTGGTGGGGGAGGGGGGTAGTGGGGGTGGGGTGGGGTGGGGGAGGGGTAGTGGGGGTGGGGGTGGTGGGGGGAGGGGGTGGGGGGAGGGGTGGGGGTGGTGTGTGTGTGTGTGTGCGTAGGTGTGTGCGTGTGTGTGTAGGTGTAGGTGTGTGCATGTGTGCGTGGCGGGGGGAGGGGGGAAAGGGGTGTGGTGGGGGTGGGGGTGGGGTGTGGGAGGTGTGGAGGGACAATTTTAACAATTGTATATCTTTAATTAAGAAATTGTATGGCTTTAATTATAATTTTAATTGTATAGTTTTAGATGAAAGTAAATTAATAATTAGTGCCAATTTCATATGAAAGTAGGATTGTCCCTCATTGTAAATTAGTAAATTAATAATTGTATACTTTAATTGTTAGTTTAATTGATGAAATGTTGGGTTGGTTAGTTTTAAAAGTGGCATGACGTGTGCGTGTGTGTGGTGGGGGTGCGGTAGGGGTGTGTGTATGTGTACTATTAACATTTTTTTTATTTGTACTAATAATATTTTTTACAGCAAAAATGTCTCCTTCAGATATTAAGGCGAAGATGATGATGCTGTTTATGATGATGTCGTCTGAGCTCGGTGGTAGCGGAGTCGACGAGGGCTCCTCCGCCCCTAGGCTCCCCAAATATGGAAAATTTGGGATTACCATCAAGAACAAGTCGGAGCTATTAGCGAGATCCGTCGAGCTGCTAAAGACGATCATCGGCCCGGGGTTTATGAGTTGGAAGGAGGTGCCATATGAGCTCAAGTTAGCTGTATGGGCGGCACTACAGGTAATATATTTATATTTATATTTATATTTATATGAACATTTCAATTTCAATTTCAATTTCAATTTCAATTTCAATTTCAATTTCAATTTCAATTTCAATTTCAATTTCAATTTCAATTTCAATTTCAATTTCAATTTCAATTTCATATTCATATTCATATTTATATTTATATTTATATTTATTCGCAACTAACATTGTATTTGTTGGACAGGAACAATTCAACTTGGATCCAAAGCAACGCGATCCCGTCTTGGAGCAGATTAGGGAGCAACTCAAGTCGTGGAAAAAAAATATGCGGGCACGGTACTTTGGGAAAACAAGAGAGTCGATTATCCAATGGCGTGAATCCGTCCCGCCCAAGGAGTCGATCTCATTGGCACAATGGCAGAAGTTAATTGACAATGAGATCGAGGATCGACAATTGGCATCTCGCCAATTGGGGAGGGAAAATCGGACAAAAAAGACGGACGTGCACTACTCCGGCCGGACCACTTACTCCGAGGTGGAGCATAGGATGCAGGTAAGATTTAATTTTTCTATAACTACAGAAATATATTATTCTTCATTATTTTACTTTGCGGGGCCGATACTAATTTTACTTTACTTTATTTTATTTCAGGGGGTAGGGAGTGGGCCAGGGGGTAAGCCACATAGGCTCGATACTTATGTGTCTCTTCGGACGAAGAAGGGGAAGGACAAGGAGGTGTCCCCGAGCGTCGCGGCCACGATTGTAAGTAATCCGACAGTTTAATTTTTGTTAATTACGATATAATTTTTTAGTTTACTTATTTTACTAATCATGTGCTTTTTGTCGTTTCAGGCAAAGCTTAAGGAAGTGCATGAGTCGCAGTCTGATGCCGACAAGGCATCTTTGTCCACAAACGCACTCAGCCAAGTGCTTGGCTCTGATCGCAAGGGGAGGACAAGGGGAGTGAGCTCGCGGGTGGCCAAATCTAGGATCATCGAATTGGAGACGAGCGACACCGGGTTGGCTCGAACGGTGGATTCACACGACGCGAAGCTGTCCCGTTTGGAGGCAACAGTCCAAGATATGTACGCATTCATGAAGAGTACGTTGGGCGGAGATCGTAAAGGGAAAGGGAAAGGGAAGGAGAAGGCGGTGGAGGAGGAGGTGCGGGAGGACGAGGCACAGGATGACGAGTATGTGGACCTCGCTGCTTCATCACCGACACGTTCGTACTTCGATGATCCACTTCCCTATTTTGCGCCCTTCAACAGACCAATGTCGACACTTGGTTGGCCGAGCGTGTTCATATTGAACGTATGTGATGGCCAGCGGATAGGGCGGGGGTTGAGGGACCCGAATATCGTCGAGGGTGGAATAGTTCATGGACGTGCTCTTCAAGAGATGGAGTCCAGGGTGCTCGTCACGCATGTCATACCCGGGAAGGAGAACTTCCTATTGTGGTTGCGCGAACAATGCGGCACGACGTATATTAGTGGGTGCGTCAATTCGTATGTCGTGTGGCCTACTCACCTCCTCAGTTTTACCCAAGACATGTAGTAACATTATTTTTAAGTTTGTCCCTTTTAATTATATTTGGATTATATCGTCATGTATATTATTTCTATTTTGAATATTTGGACTATATCGTCATGAATATATATTTGCATTATCTTTAGTTTGTTTGGATATATGATGTTTGGAACAGGTACGACGTTGATATAACAGGTACAAATATACTACTGGGCAGTGGCAGTGGCCATACTGCCCAGCAGATTTTTTTTGAATTTTGCCCATAATTGTCACGGTCAATGACCGTGACAATTTTTTTTTAAAAAGGGTCACGGCTTTGTCACGGTTATAAACCGTGACAAACGTGCCACTGTCATTGACCGTGACACGACCGTGACACAAAACGCGAGTTTTGTGTCGAGGTCAATGACCGTGACAAAAAAGTTGTCTCGCCTCGAAATGTCACGGTCATTGACCTTGACAAATGGGCAGATTTGGTGTAGTGTGAGCCATAATTAGATGTCACCTCATCTACCCCGCAACCCTCTCTACTAGCTACCAAACGTAACCCAACTCATACGACTTCAACCTCATTATCTTTACTTGCATGCTCGTAATCCCCCACAGATTCATCCCCCAGGATATAAGGTTACCTACAATCCCCAACAGAGAATCAACATCTACTCAAGTGACAAAAATGACAGAAAACTCCAAAAATTCTCCAAAAAATTCCTATAATTTCCAAATATATACTAGAGCATTTCTTCTCCAAGAAACCCATTTTTTAAGATCTCAAAACCCCCAGCTGGATTAAAACTACATTCTTATCCTTAATTTAAACCCTAAAACGGTACGCCCGCGTCCCAAAGTTCACTATAATTCCGCAGTAGAATCCCAAAACCTCAAGTCATCGCCAATAGAACTCAAAACCTCAAAATTAAATGTTTCCCTAGCAGGACTATGTAATATCCTACCCATTTCCCCTGTGGAATTTCCAAATTAAACTTTCTACAAGAAAAATTCCAACTTCTCCAAGGGAGTTATAAGCCCTAGTCGGATGTCTCTCCCTAGTGGCGCCTCAGAGAAACATACTCCCCAGTGGAACCATAAGTGCATCCTAATTAATAAAGATAAATTACGAATCCCCAAAGAGAAAACCCTGGCATTACAATAATATGTACTCAGAATTTACCTCAACTCAAAGAATAGGACCTCAGAATTGACTCGATCCGCAGAATTGGTTACCCCTACTTTAGGTCCTTATAATTGACCCCAGCCCACATAATTGGTCATCCTAACTTTAGGTCCTCAGAATTGACCTCAACCCACAGAATTGTTCGCCCCTAATTTAGGTCCTCATAATTGACCTTGACTCGCAGAATTGGTCGCCTAAACTTTAGGTCCTCAGAATTGACCTCGACACACAAAATTAAATGCCCCAACTTTAGGTCCTGAAAATTTACCTCGACCCCTAGAATTGGTCGTCCCAACTTTAGGTCCTCAAAATTGACCTCGACCCGTAGAATTGGGTGCCATAACTTTTTTTCCTCATAATTTACCTCGACCCGTATAATTGGTTGCCCTAACTTTAGGTCCTTAGAATTCACCTCGACCCGCAGAATTAATCACCATAACATTAGGTCCTCAAAATTGGCCTAGACTCGCAGAATATGTCGCCACAAAATTAGGTCCTCAGAATTATCCTTAACCCGCAGAATTGATCATCCCAACTTTAGGTCCTCAGAATTGACCTCGACCAGTAGAATTGGTCTCCATAACTTTAGGTCCTCAGAATTAACCTCGACCCGCAGAATTGGTCTCCCCAACTTTAGGTCTTTAGAATTGACCTCGACCTAAAGAATTGGTTGCCCTAACTTTAGTTCCTCTAATATTTACCCTCAATCTTAGGTCCTCAGAATCGACCTCGACCCTCTGAAATTCTCATCCTTATCCCTTTGGTCCACAGAATTTACCTATTTCCCAAAACATCCATATGGTGTCTATTAGATGGCTTTCACTTGTTCCAAGCTCACTCTTCAAGGGTATCCATAGATACGACATTCTAGAACCCCCATAAGTCTCTCCTTAGGTCCCTAGTACCTCCCCATTTATCATAAACCCTTTGTCATACTTTGTGTACCGATCTAGAAACCATTGGGCTCTCCCGAGCCTCTTTTGACTCCGATCAACTTCATCATCATGTCAAAATTTTAATAAATATTCAAAGGTCTATGAATTTTCTTTCCAACAGTCTGCTTTGTGCTTGAATCAGCGTAACGGTTCAGAAAAATGGTTCGTTTTACTACCGAAAATTGATCTAGGGGCCATCGGGCACTCCCGGGCCCCGATTTGACTCCAATCAACTTAATCATCAGAGATAAAGCTTAATAAATCTCTAAAATGAACTAAATACCCTTTCCAATGGTTCGCCTCGTGCACAAAATGAAATAAAGGTTCGGACGATCCATTTTCCACTTAAAACTGATTCGGAGGCTTTCGGGCACTCTCAGTCTCCGTTTGACCAAAGTTAACTCTTCATCTCAAATGAGACTGAATGAATCTTTGAAGGGTACTGAATACCATTTCCAACAGTTCACCCCGTGTGCGAATCAGCCTTACGGTATGGACGAATGACTCGTTTTACTCTGAAGGGTCACAAGGGACTTTGGAGCCCCGTTTGACCAACGTTTACTCTCCAAACCTAGCAAAGATAATTGAAACATCAAACTGTTTTTTATAACCATTCCAAATTTCCACCCCATGCACATTTTAGAGTTACAGTTTTGATAAACGATCCATCATCGTACGATGATCTCCTATCTAAAGGATGGATTGGCACTTTTGAGCCCCATTTGATCGAAAGTAAACTCCTAGACCCTGGAGTGATCCAAAGGATTATCTAGGGGCTCTGAATAAACTTTCCAACGGTAGGCCCCTTATGATATTTGGACTTATGGATTGAGTTTTATGATCATTTATTTAGAAAATCGACATAAGACTCCCAATTGGTAGGTCCATTTCTCTACCTATCAGTAGAGTGTCTAGGGTTACTTGCTGATAGAAAGGATAAGGAAAATACTAATTGGCAGTACCCTGGCCCTATATAAGGATAGCATGATCTCAGTTTAAAAGGCATCTTAGAAACATCAACTTCAGTGATCTCAACAACATTCTTCTAAAGTCAACGATGTTTCCTTATTTGAAACCTCTCTCCACATTTCATTTCCATCACTTTCAAACCCAATTTAGCAAAATCCCCCTACATTCCTCACTCACTTTTAAGGAATCCTATCAACAATCAAGATCAATCTCTAAGTCTCCATATAAGGTCCAAACATTATTCTCTCTCTTTAAATTTCTTTATTTCGCATTAGTTATAAAAGTTCTTGATTTAGATTTTTCTTAAGATCATACACATATTAATATTCAATCCTGTATTACTAGTATTGCACATAATATATTTTCTATAAAAACAAAAACAAGAAAAAGAGGTTTACACACATAAATTCTAAACGAAATTTTTCACTATATTTATCAAAACTAAAACACATTTTTTACACACACATGTATATAATAAAAATCATGTTTGAATTTATGAGATAAACCCCACCTTCATGTCGGATGTGAACTACGTGGACTTTGATGCATTTATAGGCGACGTAGGCATCTCGGGCTAAAACTCGAGACTTGATTCCTATTTTCTATTTTTCCATTTTCCTTTTTTTCTATTTTATCCATACATTATTTATATATATTATACTTTTGATTCATATGTGCATCTTATCTAACACATGTTATCGTTTCATAATAACGATCAATATCTCGATAAGTGCAAACATTATATTTTTTATTTCTATTTTGGGAACACTCCTATAGATGACCTCACTCTGTCTTTTTTGATAATGTTAGTCGAACGATTCCGATATCCATTTATAAATACAAGCACCCACACTTCACAGAGATGTGAAGGAGAATAATAACATAAGCCCATGAGAGATCGAAAGGGAGGGATGGGTTATTAACACCTTCTCATTGCATAACTTAGCCACCGAGCCTCTAAACTAATTGGTTTCGTATGCATCAGTATGTCTTTGATATCATTATCTCATGGAAGAAATATTTTCATTTGCCTATTTTGTGAAAAATAAGATGGCAACTCTATCTCTTAACATCAACGATAATCGAAGCGCCCGAGGAAGGGAGCGAGATCTTTATCTCCCACTCCTCGTGCGTACGCATGCACCGAAAGACCACCCCCCACACGGGAAGGAAGATCTTGGGACGGTCACAACAACATATATGTTTTTCGAATTAAAAATTAGTAAGAAACTAAATATTTATTTTGACTGCTGAAATTTTTGTATCATATTATAAAATACATAGGAAACATTACAAGCCACCTTTCTACTTTTCCCCATTAATAATCATGAACGTTCAGATTATTTTCGTAAATAAAGCCTCGAGTCGTTATTTTTACAACATAGAAAATTATATCTCGCTCCCACAAAATAATTCTCTATCCAAAATGTTTTTTCATGAAAATATTTGTTACCCCAAATATAATACTTTAACATTGAGCATGTAATTCTGAATGGTCGATTATTATCATGAATTTTCCACTGTGCTACGAAAATTTAAAATGTAAACCATTATGGTGGTTGTTTTATCATGGGGTAATAACGCACAACAAGAACTACAACACATTTTAAAAAGAGCCATGAAACAACTTATAGAGAGCGACCTAGTCCGCAACTCAACCACGATATTTTTCTGCATTTGGATTTCACATTGGGTAATTTCGTTCCTCTTTCAATTTTAGCAACAAAACGAGTCGTTTTTTTCCTTTTGTTTATGTCGAGTCATAAGAGAGCAAGTTTTCATTTTTTCCGCTTAGCAAATGCCATGCCATTGTGTCACTATAGAAAATCTCAAATACTTAAAATTATGAATTCCATTATATATATATACACACTAGGGTATGCCCGTGCCTGAAGGCATGAAGAAAATTTTTCCATGTATATAATCGCGAAACAGCGTAAATTTTCCAATGTGCGTAATTGGGAAAAGACAAAATTTTCAAAGTGCATAACTACAAAAAAATTCCAAACTGTCACTCGTGGTCAAATTATCAATTGGGCAGAGTTTCCTTCGTTCAAGTGCTCAAGTTCCATTCATTATAAAACTTTTCTCAAGTTCCATTAATAATACAAATGTTTTATAAAAATTGGATAGAGTTTCATTTGTTTATACGACTATCCACCCTGTTTAGTCAATACAAAATACAATAACAATAGTAATAATAGTCCATCTTGGACCTCGCATATATCATCAACTATTCAACTCAGAAAAAAATACGTTTCATAAGATTTTATTTACAGCCAAAGCATATTACACCATGCCTCTTGTATCTCCCACGTCACGTTGTCTCATTCATCGTCACAAAAGGCATATACCAAAAATATATCTTCCTTAAATGAATCCAATAATCGAGTGGATTTGAAGTCTCTATGCCTCTAATCAACACGACTGACCTGCATAGATGATAATTTGACCATTAATCGGACTAAAATAAGAAATGAAGAAACTAAAATAAAACTTGGGCATAACTGATGACTATACCTTGGAATCATAGAGTTTTAGTAATGGATAGTAATTTTGATGAAAATGGATTAAGGGTCAAATTCTATGATGCCAAATAATAATTCTACTGATTGTTTTGGCATCATGGAGTTTGGTGAATGATACAAAAGGGATTAGTGGCTCATTTCAAAAGTAGTTGGCGGTTATGTAATTGATAACTATGGCTCATTTAAATTGCAATATATGAGTTATATGTAATCTATTAATGCAAAAATGTACTATAGGTCATTTCTCCTAACCGCTAAATGGATTGTAATTTTCAATTATATATAATGCACTTTCAATTTCATGAGTTATATATAATGCACTTTGAATTTCAGAATCATAAAACTCATTATATACAAACCTCCGTCATCGACCCACCTTGCTCAACCGTTGGAATACCTGCTCGACCGATACAAAACTCCACTCAACCAACAACCTGCTGCTCAGGTATCCATCACTTTTCCAAACCCACCGGAGCGATCCATAACCCACCTTATAACTCTGGCCAGACCTATACTCTAATCCAAACCACTAATACTACCCCACCCGAACCTCACTACTCTGGTGAGACCCTAATCACCTACTGTAACCCACTACCCCCACCTCGAAACTCAGTGGACCTACAACCCAACCCATTACACCCTTAACATAACTTACATAAGAAAAATGAATTCAAAAAAACATTAAATTCATCATTTCATCACAACAATGGCTAAAAATGGACTATATGACTATGAATTCAACACCACATTTCGGTCAAACTAACTATATTACTAAAAATTAATTCATCACAATAATGAATTCAACATTTTAGCACTAAAAAAGAAAGCACATATTAGATGAAAACAGATTAACTATCCCCTGCTATTCTTATTTCAACCAGAAAAATATTTTTTTACCGAAATTCAGCGTAAAAGAATATAGTAATCCTAAACCAAAACTATGGCTTCCAGCAGAATTAAAATAAGACATCTTTTATTCAGTAATTTTTACCCATCCAAAATTTTGTAAGGCAAGCAACAACTATTTTCGTCAAATTACTAATACTATTAAAAGGGCCTAATACCTAACAAATCAAGTAGTTCTTCTAAATCAACAAAATAGAAAATAATGGAAAGAAAATGAGCTAAAAGACCAACATTTAAGAAACCAAGCTTGGCAATCTTACATCTTTTTCACAGTGGACATTACACTAATGCCAAAACCAATATGTGAAGGAATGGCCTACTACTATATATATATATTTCACACTGGACAACTGCAATATATATTTTTTTTTGGAAAATTTTGCATCTACCAAGCCCAACATTTTTAGGGAGTTACTGTAATGGGCATATCATAATTATTGGGGATTTATAAAGCCTAATTTCGTACACTTAAAAACAAAGCCTCTAAGCATCAGTTCATTACTTTCTAATTTTTTTTTATTTAAATCCCACTTACAAGTCATTATGTTCAAGTTTGATTGCTCTTGGATTAAAATCTGAAAAGAAAGAAAAAAAAATAGTTTGTTCACAAAAACATTACAATGTTGTAGAACTCCTCCATAGAAGATTTTGAAAAGAGCACAACACTAACAACTGTTGGTTTTCGAATTGTTAATGTTCTGGTTATATCAAAGACAATTGTGTTCACCTGCAGGATCAAAATATTTATCCGTTAGGCACTCAAGACCAAATCATAAAGCCGATAGCAGGATAGGAAAAAAATTCGAATACTATGTCCCATGAAGTTTCTGCAAGTAATTGCGATACTATATCAGGAGCTGCTATATAAGAACCTTTTCAAGTAATTATTTTAATATAAATTTATATTAGGGCATTATGAAACAATTACAAATAAGGGTATAATCAACATTTTAGGTATAGACTAAATGGTAATGCTACGTCCTCCTCTCTCAATCAATATTAATAGAGATAACAGATGTATTAGGCAGCAGGCCTGTTGTTCAATTATGCATGTACCTTGTGTTCCTTTTCAAGAGTCATTCCTCCCTTGATAAGCACACCTTGTGAAACACCCTTTCTGGTGGCCACCATGACCGTATTAGGAATTGATATACCTAGGGCACAGGGGCATGCAACTAACGAGGCTGATATGCCAAACTGCAGTGCAAGGTTGAATCCATCCATAGCTTTGGGAATCCAACTTTTAGGGTAAATCGTAGCTTCACTAGGGAAAAACCACGCCAGCCACGTCATAAATGCTATAACAACAACTTGAAATTTGGTGAACAAACAAAGCCATTAAATTTTTGATGAGCAGTTGTCAAAGGACTGAAAACTAACCCAAATGCAATTGCATAAAATATGGCATGATGAGCATACTCCATGCTCATCATAACTCAAGAAAAATTCAAATAAATGATGAATTACAAGAAGCCCCGTACAAACACAAATTAGTTAAGAGCATACACATGCAAGAAGGGCCAAAAGATGAGTGCATTTGGTAACACAATTAAAAAGTAATCTGCGCATAAATATTATGCATAAACTAATTGACATTGAAAATATACCTCTAAACCAATACACAGACAAAAACTCCCAATAAAGCGCCAAATAAAGACGTTCTTCATTTATAGATATCTACTGTAATTTAATGAAAGTAACATCTAGCAAACTCGAGCTTTACATGACGGGGGTGGCATGTACAATGTAATGGGCAACAAAAAAGATTCAGGGTGTGTAACATCCATGTTATTATGCTTATATAAGATAAGTCTCTTTAGGTTAACCTTATGGATTGGGGAGAAGCTTGTCCAAATCCTCCTTGAGGGTGTGGAAAAAGGCCTTCTACTCCAAAACAGAACAACCTTCACTCGTATTTATATATGAGGAGTGTAATCCTTGGTTTTGGTAAGTGGCTGCTAGGCAAAATACCGTAGTTTTACGATGGAGTTCCTAGTACTCGTCAAATTTGGGCTAGATTCTTCGTCTGGAACCACTGTAGGATGACCTTGCTCATTTGAGTTCTTATAATACACTGACATATGCACTGCTCTCCTGAACATATGCACATTCTTAAGCATAAATGATCCAACAAATTTAATAGATGACAGTAATATTCAAAGTATACCTGATTTGAAGCTTGTATTGATAACACAATTTCAAACTTGAAACCAAACAAAACTATACAATTTGAAAAATCTGAAATATAATCTTAGAATGAAACATTAGGATGGCCATTTTGTCAAGAAACTTTGCCATTTTGTTAAGAAACTAAGGAAAGATAAAATTTGAAAAAAAATAAAACTTACGAACATATGAGACAAATGATGGAAACGCATCCATTCATAAGATTATTGGGTGCTCCCACTGCTATTTAAGTTTCTAATGGATGTAATGAAGTCTGATACCAAAACAAAGCGTAATATTGATTTGAAGTGCAAAATAAAATCAAAACTTTAAAAATATTACCAACACCAAATCAACTGAGTCCCATTTTTAATAAAAATTTAAAAATAATAGGTGCTCTACATCATATATGAATGACACAAAAAATAAAAATTTAAAATTAATAGGTGTCCTTATTACACCCAAAAAAATATAGCATCATTCTATATTTACCTGAAGCTACAGTCGTTCGCTTACCCGAAAACCCTTCCCGACAATCACCTATAACCATTAACTTACGATTAAACACTAAGTTAAGGCCAATATTAAACATTGATTTAAGGCCAATATTAAAATAAAACATCACTCTATATTTACCCAAGAAAAAATACAACATCATTCAATATTTAAACACAGAGTTAAGACCGATATTTACCGTAAGCTAAACGATGGCACCTGTACTCAAAGAACAACTCGAATCAACCAATATGACAAATTGAAGCACCACGAATAGAAGAATACTTTTATCTCCTGTAATAAGTATAAGAACAAGTTTTTTATCAGAGGAAATCCTAAGGTCTCAAAATAGTCCACTATAAAAGAATAACTGATGATTATACCTGCAAAGGGAAGAAAAAAAGAGAACAGGGGCCAACCATACTAATTATAAAGTACATTGAAAATAAAACTGAGCAAAACTATTATAGCTGCGTAATTTTTTCATCCCAGATGAACAAAAGTAAGAAATTCCCAAGTTAGTACACATGAACAAAAGAAAACTTGATTTCGTGTGAAACAATTAAGATTTATCTAGAATGGTCAACCAAGTAAGACCACTTCGTCTATTTAAAACTTTTTCTAGAGAAATATTTTTATAGAAATTAAACACAACAATTAAGATATTAAGACCTACAAAAATAAAAACATATATTGGGAAGACAAAAATAGTGAAACCAATTTGTACACAATAATAAATGTTCGGTCGAAGACAAAATCCAATGAAGATAATAGGACCACAGGTAAGCCTAAATGAGAATGACACAATAGCAGATTCTCATGGAAAGATACCCAATTTCTTGACTTCATAGATCTCTAACGGAACCAACTGAAATTTACACCACCTTTAGCAAAGCGAACAGTTTATCAAATCTAAACCCAGTAAATACGCAATTGACATTACAGGATGTAATTAAAATAATGGAGTTCATGGATCCATGTACCTGTTTGTAAGGCCCTAAAACGTGATTAGGAATGTTAATTATATGATTAAGTATAAGTTAAAAGTTAAAAGTTGGTGAGGGGTGTTAAACATGTTAATTATCCCATTTGGGGGATCCATACCCATGTGATATATATGTGTTACTTATATTAGATGCAAATCGAGATTATAATCGGGGATAACATGATTAGAGAATGTGATTAGTTATGTGGCTAAATGCATTATGAATTATGTTTTTAATGCATCATTATGTTTATAAAAGTAAATTAGGGTGTTCGTGCAAAATTGGCAATGTTTGGTTGCCAAATGTGAAAGTTTTGAAACTGTTGATAAATTGCTACTTTCCTGTTCGAGCCCAAATTAGGCATACTAATTTTATGATTTAGGGAAAACATAAAATATGAAAGTTGTAGATATATGAATTAGGGTTGTGATGCAGCAAACAGTGTGTTAAACAGTGGTACGAACAAGAAGTTATACTGAAAGTACGGAACAAGGGAAAATTTGTCCATCCCTTAAGTGATATTTGTCTTAATAGCACAACATGTGCTATTTTTTGATTGGTTAGAGGGTGGGCCATGGTTTGGCCGACTTAAAATCCTTAAAACAGCCCCCTTGTTCATCCAATTCAGACATGAAAAAGATTTTTTCCTAAAGAGAGAGAAAGAGAAGAAAGTTAAGGAAGAAATCGTTGGAAAAATTTCTATAAATCGAGGAATCCTCGTAAGGTAATTACTTCTTTATTAAAGTCGGTCACATGGATGAGATCTACACTTGGTATATTTTTGTTTCTTATTTAAATTAATATTTTTATGATAGCCATTTTTCCAAATTGTGTTAAAACAAAGATGGTTTAAGAACATATGTAAGAACACGTATTAGGATTGTAAATGCTAACTTTAAAGTCGCATATTTGAATTTCCTTCTCGTGAAGCTTTTTGATTTAGAATTTTTTTTTATTTGTGTATATATTATAACATGTTATTATATGATTCCATGATTGATAACCAAGGTGGAGGTTTTGTTTTCTTGAAAATGTTAAGTTATGATTTAATGTTCTATTCCGGCCTAATTGTGCTAAAAATGGCATATATCATGGAATACATAATGAAATTGAGAAATTACAGTTGGTGATCAAACAAGACTCGTATATGTATAAAATATCCAAACATTTTGTAAAAATACGAAGAAATGTACCTTTGGTGATAGTTTGAAATTCTGGTATAAAATCTGCCCCAAAGGAGTAGGTATGCATACTAGGTGTTAGACGTTTTGCTCGACATAGCAAATGAACCCTAAAAACTATGAAACATTAATTTTGCATTATTCAATGTGTTTATTGATATTGGGTGGTATATCATGAAAAAATATGATGTATAAAAAGTATGAACATTCCTGGAAGAAGAAGTTTTGTTACTGTTTTTCTTGAGAAATGATTTGGGAAAGGGTGTAATAAAATGGGCACAACTTTGTCTAGAAAATTTGTAATTTAATTCCATAAATTGTGTTAGAACCCTAATGAATAAGGTATTATAGAAATGTGAAGTATCATATTTAATTACTTTTCAGTTATGTTTGATTGACCAACTAATATGATGTGTTACTCATTTAATGTGATTTGGTGTATTCAAATACTAATAATGATGTTGAATTGTTAGGTGGGGAAGCAGCTAACACTATCATACCAAGGAAATAGTTTTGGTATTAATCTTAGTACCAAATTCAAGGCGAATGGCCTGTCCTATGAAATATATATGCTTATATTTTCATATGGAATTGTGTAGTTAAATACATGTGTGGTGATGCTTATGGAGTGATGTTGTGTTATGAAACATATTCGTATGATTAAAAATGTTAAATGATATTATCTAATGATATGGGATGAGGTGAGACGTCTATATAATGTTAAGGACTGTGGATTAAAAATGTTAAATGATGTTATTTAATGTTATGGACTGAGGTGGGACCTCAATATAATGTTAAGGATTGTGGTGGATCCTACGGGATGCGGCGACCCTGTTAATTCAACTTAAAGGTTTGTTATACTCGGGCCTAATTATGGGATGTAGAAACCCCATTAACTAGGATTTTATTGGACTGACGGGTCCAGGCTTGCGAGATTTACATAATTCATCTTGGGTTATAACATTAGAAAATAAAAATAATTATTTAAATTGGTTATATGTGTGTTGTATGTGTGGTATATGGTCATTCACTAAGCTTGTATTGATTGCACTCCTATAATGTTATGTTTCACATATACCTATCATTTAGAGTTCACTGCCAAATTAGGACCATAAAATGGGGTAGTGATGGATATCTAATATGGGTTGAATATCAACAAGCTTTTGGGGTACAAATTAAACTAAAGAATTTTTTAATGTAAATTTGTTTATTACTTGTAAATTACATGTTAAAGTAGTTATGTTTTGATCCAACCCTTCTTTTAAAGAAGTAAAAGGAAAGAAAAAAATACGGTGTTATTTTTCAGAGAGAATTAAAGTAAAGTATTATTTAAAGGAATTTATCTCTAAATAAAAGGATGATTTTAAGTTAATTAAGTCGGACCGTGACAACTTGGTATCAGAGCATGGTTATTAGGTTTTGAACAGGGTGTGAGGGTCTAGATTGGCAGTGGACGTATAAACTATTTTAAGTCATAAGTATTCAGTTTCAAGGGATAGATTTAAGTATGTCGGATTCTTGAGGCGTGAACACGAAGGGTTTGTTATTAAGTTTTTAATTGGCTTTATTGACTAACATATGTCACCTATACACATATATTGTTGTACGTGATATGAAATGCAAGGATCTTGCAGGAAAGGAAATAAGATGTTAAGGTTTATTCGGGGTTGACAGCGAATACAAGTATTTTAATGTAAAATATTGTATTATTTTATATGTTGTATGGACAAATATGTTATTAAAGGAAAAAATTAAAACACACAATGTGGTATACAAATTGTGAAGTATTGGATGTGATCTATTTTTATACTGGTATATGTGAACTTGACAAAAAATATGAAGTATTAGACGTGATCTCTTCCTATGCTGGTATATGTTGACCTAAGTCGTGTTACATATATCATTATGAATGAGTGCACTCATCACCTGTATTGGAGAGTGATGTACAGGAACACATATTCCGTTAAAGGATGAGAAGTGAGAAAAATTATTGTTACATGATTATAATGACACTTAAATTGTTGGAGTGTGAATAAAAATGAAGATTCACATAGTGAATGTTAAATGATAAGGTTAGTAGTTGTAAATGTTTATATTTAGCATGTAAAAAGGTGCAAAATTCTATAACTAGTCAATATATTACAAATGATCATAATATGAATTCATAGTGAATTATTACATGTATAATAAAGAGTAATGAGAGTTGAGATGTACGTCTTTAATAATATGAGTGCATTTAGTGGAAATTACTCTTGTGATGTTTTGAAACGCCTATATGAATCGTAAAATTAAGATGAGGTGTTAAAGAGTTGGAAGTTTAAAAATATTGAGGAGTCCTTTTAAGAATATGTGTTGTAGATGAGTATGGTAAAGATGTTAGTCAGGTTTAAATATGTACAACTAGTTTGTGGATATTGAGTTGTATTTGTCATTGTGCGTATGTGTTATCACTAAGAGTACGCCATATAAAGAATATGGTGGACATTATACGGAGTCACCAAAAAAAGTATGTGTAAGGAGAATTTGCTATGTGAGATACCATAATGTGGTACATTAAGGTATTTGTATAGGTCATTTAAAAGATATACGACATATAATAGCTAGATAAGTATTATGGGGTTGGTAAGTATGGTTAAAGTTTCAAGTAGTGATGTTATGTCCAACATCTATGTTATCAAATGGGTAAAATGAGTGTATTAATGATGTTGTGTAAAACTATCATATTAATAAGGATTGGAGTAAGATTATGATTGTAAAGTTATTGTGTTGGATAATGACTAGTTAAGGTCATTGTATGTTTAGTTAAAGAACAATCAAACGTTACTAAAAAAAGGGAATATAGTGAGAAGTTATGTTGAGTTCATAGTTCATGACTACACAAGATACATGAAAGTGAATATCGAATATTGGTTAAAAATATACATTTGGTGAATGATTATTCATTATTGATATGTGTAAAGTAGTGGGGCTATGTTTATATTAAGGATCGTAAGAACGATATTTAACATACTCTAAAACTTCAAAGATGATACGGGTAGTAGTCAAAGTCGAACACATATATTTGGTATTGAGTGGAAGATGAGAAGATAACATGTAATAAGTTGGTATCATAATATGATGTTTATCATTTGAAGTAATGAATGGAAGTTGGAGAGATGAACTATAAAAAAAATTAGTCTTGTAATAGAATATTTATTATTTTAAATATTACACGATGATAAGGATGGACTATGGGAATGAAGTGAGAAACGTAAAGAATGATGTTTGGTTTATTAAGAATGTTCACTCATTATTAATATAAGAGGATACAAGCAATAATCAATTATGTGTGAATTTTTCACATACGTATATTAAGATGTGGAATAACATATGAGTTGGGAATTATCTTTCATTCATAAGAAATCACTAGACGATTATCCTTACGTATGAATGATAAAGACACTTATGTGTTGATAGATCCTGGTTCTGCACATTCTTTGTGTCATGCTTAATCTATTGCATCTTAATAAACCACTATCATCATTAGATTCCGGTTTAGCTATTATTACTCCAGTGTAGGAGATTTTTTTTTATTGATAGGGTGTGTAGGGAGTGTAAGGTGCGAATAAGTGAAAATGAGTTATTGGTTGACTTACTACCTTTCGGCATACATGACTTTGATGTGATATTGGGTGTGGGTTGGTTGTCCTCATATCCTATATGTTTAGATTTATTTAGAAGGAAGGAAGTGTTTTGGTTACCGAGTGAACCTGAATTGAAATTTATTGGGGAACAGAACGTCATATGCGTATTGTTTTACAGACCTTGCAAGAGAAGCAGTTATATGTTGAATTTTCTATATGTGAATTTTGGCTAGACCAAAGTAGTATTTGGGGCATGTTATTTTTGTTAATAACATTTGTGTTGATCCTGAGAAGGTGGATGGAACTTATGAAGGATTATGACTGCACAATACCTCACCAACCTGGTAAGGCTAATGTTGTTGTTGATGCTTTGAGTAGAAGATCGCTACGCAGGGTATTTTGTTTTACTGTGTTCGAGTTGATCGACTGAGAGAGTTAGCTTTAATGGGGATGGAATTAAATTTGAATGAGTCTTGTGGAATACTAACGCATTTAAATGTTAGACCTATGCTGATAGATTGGATATGATAATCACAAGCAGGAGATACAGAATTGGAGAAAATTAAAGACAAAATGAAAATGAGTAAAGTAAATGAATTTGATTTTCATAATGATGACATTGTTATGTATGATAATCGTTTGTGTGTACCTAATGTGCCTGATTTGAGGAGAACAATTTTAGAGGAATCCCATTGTTAGTTATATGCTATGCATCCAGGAAACACAGAACTTTATAGAAATTTGAAACAATGTTATTGGTGGTCGAGAATGAAACACGACATTGTAAATTTTGTTGCTAGATGTCTAGTTTGCCAACAAGTGAAGGCAGAGCATCAGAAGCCTAGTGGTTTACTACAATCCTCACCTATTCCTGAGTGAAAATAGGAGCATGTTATTATCTATTTTGTTATAAGTTCACCAAAATCATCATCAGCGTTTTATTCTATTTGGGTTATCAATACTAGATTAACTAAGTCTACACATTTTCTTCCTGTTAAAGCTATTTATTCCATGGATAGATATGCCAACATATATGTGGATGAGATAATTAGATTGCATGGTGAACCTGTTTCTATTATCTCTGATCAAAATCCTATATTTAATTCCCATTTTTAGCCTAGTTTACAACAAGTTTTGGAGGCTAAATTAAATTTAGTACAACTTTGGATCCTCAGACTGATGGGCAGTCAGAGAGAATGATCCAGACACTCGAAGACATGTTATGAATTTATTCATTAGAGTTTAAGGGAAGTTGGGATGAACACTTGTCACAAATAGAGTTGTTTATAATAATAGTTATAATCTGAGTATGGAAATGGCTCCTTATGAAGCCTTGTATGAGAGGAAGTGCAGTACCCCAGTGTGTTGGACCAAAGTAGGAGAACGAAAAAACTACTTGGGCCAGAAATTGTGCAACTGACTACTGAGAAGATAAATTTTATTCATAATCACTTGAAGGTGGTGCAAAGTAGACATAAAGGTTATAGAGACAACAGAAGAAAGGAATTGAAATTTGAGGAAGGTGATCAAGTATTCCTACATGTTTATCCTTGGAGAATGGTTATGAGATTTGAGAAAAAGGAAAAATTAAGTCCTAGGTACATTGGCCTTATGAAATAGTGAAACAAGTTAGAGTCGTAGCTTACAAATTGGCTTTGCTACAAGAATGGTCTCAGATACACGATGTTTTTTTTTATCAATGTTACGTAAGTATGTGACCGATCATTCACTTGTGTTTATTTCACAACCGATATAGCTTAAAGATGACTTGGCCTACATGGAAGAACCAAGCGCTATTGTTGATCGAAGGAGTAGCTGTTATGTAATAAAACTATCACGTTAGTAAAGATAATGTGCGAAAGTAAAAATGTGGAGTATGCCACCCGGGAAAGAGAGAATAACATGAAGGTGTAATATCCTCATTTGTTTGGTAAGTTCGTATGCGTTAAATTTCGAGGATCAAATTTTAATAAGAGGGGTAGAATTATAAGGCCCTAAAACGTGATTAGGAATGTTAATTATATGATTAAGTATATTTTAGAAGTTAGAAGTTGGTGAGGGGTGTTAAACATGTTAATTATCGCATTTGGGGGATCCATACTCATGTGATATATATATGTTATTTACATATGATGCTAATCGAGATTATAATCGGGGATAACATGATAAGAGCACATGATTAGT
Organism: Sambucus nigra; assembly: GCA_949130495.1. NCBI lineage: Eukaryota > Viridiplantae > Streptophyta > Magnoliopsida > Dipsacales > Adoxaceae > Sambucus > Sambucus nigra. Next base: position 59,575,334 of record OX422209.1, on the reverse strand, counting down.
TACGTGGCTAAATGCATTATGATTTATGATTTTAATGCATCATTATGGTTATAAAAGTAAATTAGGGTGTTAGTACAAAATTGGCAAGGTTTGGTTGCCAAATGTTAAAGTTTTGAAATTGTTGGTAAATTGCTACTTTCCTGTTCGAGCCCAAATTAGGCATGCTAATTTTATGATTTTCGGAAAACATAAAATATGAAAGTTATATATATACGAATTAGAGTTGTAACACAATAAACGGTGAGTTAAACAGTGGTCCGAATAAGAATTTATATCGAAAGTACGGAACAAGGGAAAATTAGTCCATCCCTTAAGTGATATTTGTCTTATAAGCACAACATGTGCTACTTTTTGATTGGTTAGAGGGTGGGCCATGGTTTGGCCGACTTAAACTCCTTAAAATAGACCCCTTGTTCATCCAATTCATCCATGAAAAAGAATTTTTCCTAAAGAGAGAGAAAGAGAAGAAAGTTAAGGAAGAAATCGTTGGAAAATTTTCTATAAATCGAGGAATCCTCGTAAGGTAATTACTTCTTAATTAAAGTTGGTCACATGGATGAGATATACACTTGGTATATTTTTGTTTCTGATTTGAATAAATATTTTTATGATACCCATTTTTCCAAATTGTGTTAAAACAAAGATGGTTTAAGAACCTATTTAAGAACGCGTATTAGGATCGTAAATGCTAACTTTAAAGTCCCAGATTTGAATTTCCTTCTCGTGAAGATTTTTGATTTAGAAAATTCATTTTTATTATTTGTGTATATATTAGAACATGTTATTATATGTTTCCATGATTGATACCCAAGGTGGATGATATACCCGCATATACCCTAAGTCAGGCCGAAGGTGTCCTCCACCCAGACGAGGCCAAGATGGCCCCTCATCATGCTCAGACGACCCTCCAAGGGGTCGAGCCCCTCGTCAGGCTCAGATAACCCCTCAAGGGGTCGGCCCCCCTCATCTGGCTCAAACGACCCCTCAAGGGGCCAACCCCCTCATCAAGCTCAGACGACCCTTCAAGAGGCCAACCCCTCATCATGGTCCAGACGACCCTACGAGGGTACGACGCTACGAGGCCTGCATTAAGCCAGGCTCGCTGCCAGCAGGAACTTTTCCCTTGGCCTCATGCCATAGACCGAGGGTGACATCACCACAACGCGTGAATTGGGAGACGCGTGGAATAGTGCGCGTGAGGCTCATATGGCACGTGGAAGACCGTTATAACAATATCACCCTCTTACGTGAGGGAATATTATGTCATCATTAAGCACATGTGGCACCTCCAGGTGTCAATGGGGGATTGGCTAGATTATAACTCACACGCACCATGCATGCTTGGCGGGTACACTACACCCCCCATGACCTATATATACTTGTCACCTACAACCCTGCAAAAGGATCGATAATTGTAATCCTAGCTAAAACTCTGCTTGTACACACAATAGAGAGAGAGTGAGCTTATGTGCATTGTATCCAAGGCCATTAGTGCCCATACTTAGTGGATCACACACTCATAGTGGATGTAGGCCTAATTGGATGAACCACTATACATCATTATCTTATTCATCTTATACTCATCCCTTTTTATACACACATACATCTCTATGGCTGCCATTGTTACTACTGTTTGAGATCATCATCACTTATCTGGTGGTGCTAGATTTTAGCATCATCGGTGGAGGTTATGTTTTCCTGAAAATGTTAAGTTATGCTTTAATATTCTATTCCAACCTAGTTGTGCTAAAAATGGCATAAATCATGGAATACATATTGAAATTAAGAAATTCCTGTTGGTGATCAAACGAGACTCATATATTTATAAGATATCCAAAAAATTTGTAAAAATAAAAAAAAAAATGAACCTTTGGTGATAGTTTGAAGTTCTGTTATAAAATCTGCCCCAAATGAGTAAGTATGCATACCACGTGTTTGAGGTTTTGCTCGACATAGGAAATGAACCCTAAAAATTGTGAAACATTAATTTTTCATTATTCAATGTGTTTATTGATATTGGGTGAAATATCATGCAAAGTTATGATGTATAAAAATTATGAACATTCCTGGAGGTAGAAGTTTTGTTACAGTTTTTCTTGAGAAACGATTTGGGAAAGGTTGTAATAAAATGGGCATAACTTTGTCTAGAAAATTTGTAATTTAATGCCATAAATTGTGTTAGAACCCTAATGAATAAGGTATTATATAAATATGAAGTATCATATTTAATTACTTTTCACTTATGTCAAATAGACCAACTGATGTGGTATGTTACTGAGTTTAATGTGATTTGGTGTATTCAAATATTAATGATGTTGAATTGTTAGGTGGGGAGGCGGCTAACACTATCATATCAAGGAAATAGTTTTGGTATTAATCGTAGTACCAAATTCAAGGTGAATGGCCTGTCCTATGAAATATATATGATTATATTTTCATATGGAATTGTGTAGTTAAATACATGTGTGGTGATGCTTATGGAGTGATGTGGTGTTATGAAACATATGCGTATGATTAAAAATGTTAAATGATGTTATTTAATGCTATGGACTGAGGTGAGACATCTATATAATGTTAAGGACTGTGGATTAAAAATGTTAAATGATGTTATTTATTGTTATGGACTAAGGTGGGACCTCAATATAATGTTAAAGACTGTGGTGGGTCCTACGGGATGCAGGAGCCCCATTAATCCAACTTAAAGGTTTGTTGTACTCGGGCCTAATTATGGGATGTAGAATCCCCATTAACTGGGAGTTAATTGGACTGGTGGGTCCAGGATAGCGAGAGTTACACAATTCCTGTTGGGTTATAACATTAGAAAATAAAAAGGGTTATTCAAATTTGTTATATGTGTGTTGTATGTGTGGTATATGAGCATTCACTCAGCTTGTATTGCTTACACTCCAATAGTGTTATGTTTCAGGTATGCCTATCATTTGGAGTTCACTGCCAAATTAGGACCATAAAATGGGGTAGTGACAGATATCTAATACGGGTTGAATTTCAACAAGCTTTTTGGGTACAAATTAAACTAAAGAATTTTTTAATGTAAAGTTGTTTAGTACTTGTAAATTACATATTAAATTAGTTATGTTTTAATCCAATCCTTCTTTTGAAAAAGTAAAAGGAAAGAAAAAAAATATGGTACTATTTTTCAGAGAGAATTAAAGTAAAGTATTGTTTAAGGGAATTTATCTCTAAATAAAAGGATGATTTTAAGGTAATTAAGTCAGGGCATGTCATTGTTCTTGCCATTGAGGGTTGAATATAGGTCTTGAGAGAGAAATTGAGTGTGAGAATGAGGGCGAATAGGAGATATCGAGAAAGGGAGATGGGATTGTGTGTGTAAAATGGGAGTGTGTTACTAAAATACCCTCATGTTTGAATTAAAGTCTAAATTTGATGAGTAAAAAAGAGGGGTAAACAACTAATTGAGGGGCAGAGTTGTAAAAAGGAAAGAGACGTGATCTCAACCATTAAAATATGTATGGAGGTGGCATCAATCTGCACGGTTAAAAATGTGTACATTTTCAAAAATGGCCTTATCATATTTTTTATATATATATATATATATATATATATATATATAAGTTTATAATGAATATGTAATTTATATTGAGTAATGTTAGGGAGACACATTTTGAGGACACAATTTAGTGATAAGGGGCACGTGTTTTTGTGTTTTTTTATGGATACCTTAAGCGAGACGTATTCCATTGAAGTATCCACTTATGATAGAGGGTCACATGTTCTATGTCCGAAATATGTTCCCAAAATGTGTTTCTCTATCATTATCATTTTTTATGCATACAAAAAATTTGTAACTTATGTCGAAAATTTATAATGTAAACGCAACTTTTGTAATATACATGTGCTACTTTTGTGTATATAACCTAACTAACAAAGTATACATCAAGGGGTGAGAGGACTTAGCGCTGAAGTGAACTAAAGACAAAAAAATCTACTAATCGACGACTAAATTGAGAAGCTTGCAAATGTGTATGCGCACTCACAACTTCTGATAAAATTTGGATTGCTTTTCCGTTGGTTTGGTCCATAAATGGAACATACCAAAACAATACAAAATTTGAAATCATCAAACTAAAATTACCAGTTTTACCAGTTGGTACACCAACCCATAAATCAAAACCAAACCATACAGTACATTGGTAAAATGTTTTTTTCCAGAAAAATTGAGTTTTCAAAAAATACGATCAATTACTCTTTATAGTAAATTTGGTACTACTCGGTATATAATGATAATTTTTTGTACCACTTACCTAAACTTTTTTATATGCATATTTAAAAAAATAGAAAATAATATATAGAATTGTGCCTTAAGTTGTGAAGTATTATCGAAAAAGTGAGCTAAGGTGAGAATGAATCAATAGGACAGTTGACAAAGAGAGCCGAGTTGAGGGTTCTCTGAGGGAGGAGAGAGGAAAAGGTGTTATTTTGTGAGATGATGGAGAGACATAAGATGTGGTGTCGAATATGAATCATTAACACCAATCTTGTTATAAGTTGTGTTGTTAATAATCCAAGGGCTATAAAATCTTGTTTTGATCTAAGGTTTACTAAAATATTGATCACATATAGAAAAATAAAGACTTATAAAATAAGTCTGGTTGTGTTTGGATTTAGCCATTAGGTATTCTTGCTTTATTTAATTTGGTATTTTCAATGGTAATATAACAACCTCCATTTTCTCATGTAAAGGTTGGCTAGGCACGATATGCCGAAGATGGGGCTTGTCGATCAATTAATATCATTCTTCATCACAACATAATAAAATATTGCTATTTTAAAAAGGTCGATACTTTAAACTTTATTAATATCTCATTGACAATAATCAAACTCAAATCAACACCAACTAAATAATAAATCCAACAACAAGTAAAAATCACAACTCAAGCATAATGTAAATAATTAAGTAAATCTCAGGCTTATGCCCTTAAAAATGTTTCCAAATAAAATAACTAAGACTGAAAATGCACTTAAACTAGAGCCAATGATCTGGAAAGTTGCTAAGCATGAGAGATCGCAAGGCTGGTACAGCAACAGTTCTGATATCCTTGTCTAGAAATAACCTGGGGGGGAAATATATAAATTTGGGTCAGAGCCCGAGATGTGCCAAAATTAACTTATTTAATTTATGATGCAATAGTCCAGTCGATGCAAAATAAATATTCTCCCTTCGTTCTCACATTTATTCAACACCTCACCCCTCATCTAAGTGTGATATTATTTTCATCCCAACAAATCCCAAATAATAACTACGGCAATGTCTCAAATTAATAATAAGGTCTAAAGGATTTAAGTCTACCGACTACATTTAATTTATCAATACCTGTAATATCCCAGTATCATAATTTTTACATAAATGGCACAAACATCTATTATGCATTATAGAATCACAATTGTCATTTTTGTCCACATTCTTAGATATTTCAGTTTATCTCATATAACGTCCGGGTAATGATATATATGTCCTTTATATATATATGACACATAAGGTCATCTACCGCTGGTGTCTAATTCGTGCCCTATCGGTAAGTCCGGAGGAATCCCTTATACTAAGCGGACATCACAAAACACACACAAGTTGGGGGAGATCCCTACGCAGGACACCTATACATGGCTCATACACAGCGGTGACACAAGAACGGTCAATGTCAACATCCACCTCTCGTAAGTGACGCCTCCACGTAGTACCTATATAACCTACAAATCATCAAGCCCACCTGTACGTACGTGTGGTACCCGATCCGAACGCGCGAACCCTCAAGTCGATAGGACGATCCACTAGTATGTCCACACAAATACATAATAGTACATATTATTATTCCATATGATATGCAAAAGGTAATTACTCCATAATTACCATAAAAAGTCCAACCAAAGTCCGCAACATTTTTCCAATTATTAGTAATTTACCATCTAATAAATTATTAATTCCATTCCATAAATAATTATTTAACCCACTAATAAATTTTAATTTTCCCCATTTAATGGGGGGGCACATCTGTATTTTAAACAAACTCTTTGTTTTCTAAACCCGGTTCCACTCACTCACTTGTACTCATAAAAATTCTAATAACCAAAATCCCAGGCCCAATACTCTTATCAAATAAATTATTAATATTATCCGATAATAATTACTTAACCACTTGTTATTTGTAATTACAATTGATTAAATATGGGCGCGTCATTCCTTAATCACTAAAGATAATTTTTCCTTTTTAACTCATGCACGAAATAACAATCCAAACACGGAACCAACCCATTCTCATTTACTCAAACCAAAATCAGGCCCATGCGTAGAGGGAATAACCTTCTAAACAACGCTTAGATTCGCTCGAACGAGGGGCATGGTAGTCCAAGCAACTTTACATGTCGTTCGAACGACCCCTTGCCTCTTTCCCATGCCATCCTCTCCATCTGTTCTTTCCAGTAATGATCTCTAAACCCTGAACGAAGCTTAAGAAACCCACAACTATTAATCTATAAAGGATTTTTTCATCCACAAACCAACACAAAATCTATACATTCAAACCTAAAATTCTAGATCTGTTCAAGACTTATACCTGTAAATTGTTTTCCAATTTCCAACTATCGTAACTATCATTTAATTCGCAATAAAAGGACATTTATTAAGGGATCCACGTCAAAATTTAATCCATTAATTTATAGTCACATCTCTACATCAGTTAATCAAATTATCCCCAATTTAACTATCAAAACCCTAAAGAAGTCTATCCTCAATTTTCAAATTTATGATACCTAAATTTCGGGGGCAAATCCTACATAAAAATCGCTCCTCTACATTTGTTGTTCATCATCAAATTAATTATATTCAAACCAAAATCCCAGAAATTTACAGGGTCAATACATGCATCAAGAAATAAATTGAAAACATAAATCAAGTAAGAGAATTATTGCCTTAAAATCAATAGAAGAGAAGCCCCTTGAAAACCCTTGATTTATTCATTTGTTCCTTGCCTTTTTTTCCTCTCTTTTGCCCCTTCTCCTATTTTCTCCCATAACTGTTGTTTTAGGTTTTGTGTAATGATAGTGGGGGAATGCTTTACCACCACTTAAATACTAAATAAAAGGCTAATCTCGAGTTGGGCCGAAAACCCAACTTTTTGACCCCCAAATGGACCCGAATTTATAACCTAACTTGCCCAAAAGTTCCCCAACTCATATACCTATGACCCAGGACCATTATTAAATATTTAAAACACTAAATCGGTTCTCTAACACTCCCCAAACGCATCCCAGTTATTTTTTATTCACTTAACTATTTTATAATGTTAAAACAACACGCGTCCATAAATTTTATTTATGTGTGATTTATTTTTCACTAGCAAGTCCATTATGTCCAATTAAATTTTATTTTTATTTTATCTGGAATAAATTTTTATTTAAATTAAAAGTTTACTCGTTTAATTTAAATCCTCCCAATTTAAGTTATTCGTAAAATAAATCCAAAATTATTACATTCACTTATGTCGTAAAATGTTATTCTGGAAATTTACGGGGTATTACGTTCTCCTCCCCTTATAACGGAATTCCATCCTCGGAATTCTCTAAGGCCCATCCTTATGTTTTTATCCGCGTTATTAACCCAAGTTTTATGCTCAATTAGTTCATACCCATATCCCATGAGATAAAAGTAAAGGCTCGCCCATGCCTCTTATAACATCGCTGGGGTGTTCATATATATTCTACATTATATCTACACACACATAACATTAACAAAGATGGATAGCACATATACATCTAATTACACCATTCATACCAAGCATATTCATACACCAAATATGCCACCAATGTGTACATGAGAAAGAAAAATAATGATCTCAGTATTCAACTTCCCTCAACTCCCTACTTTTGCTAATTTCATGAGTAGGACGTCATGCAAGCGAAATCCAAACAAGGAACCCTCCGAATACACTATTGTACGGCATATTCGGTTATTGAGGTCCACCAGCCCTAGATTAAAATAAATGAAAATAAAAATAAATATATGCAGTAGTAATGTAAATTTCCAACTTTTGCCTATTGTCAATTGAAGTCTCGTATTGCCAAAGGTATACACTAAATCTCAATAAATATACCCATTTAATTATACTAAAATCGATAATCCAAAATGTCCTAGGGTCTAACATCTTCTCAACTCTTGACGTTTGCTACTTTCATGCGTGGGATGTCTCACAATCGAAATCCAAATAAGGAACCCTCCTGATACACTATTATATAGAATTGTCGGTCGCTGAGATCCGTCAGTAATTCACAAGGCTCTCCAGGCCCTATAGTTGCCCATTTAACCATATTGAAACTCAAGATGTCCCAATTCCTTTAGTATTTTCTGTCCTAAAAATAAACATTAATGGCCGATAACTTACCAATATTACAGTACCAAGAACAATAACCAAAAATATCCCAGAATCCATCATCTCTCAACTCCGGACATTTACTACATTCGTGAGTGGTATGTCTCGCTAACAAAATCCAAACACGGCACCCTCCCAATACACTACTGCGTAGTTATGTCGGCCATTGAGATCTGTTGGTTAGGGACCTAAGTCTATTAATGTTTTTAAATCAATTTATATGGCTTCATAAACCTACGCATTCCCATAAAGGCTATCACTTTCCATTTCCAATGACATTGTCATTATAATAACATTATTTATGATTCTACACATCATCATGTAATCGTGACTATCACTAGTCCTAATACTCCCAAAGGAACTAAATACTTCTAAAATACGAATTCCTTTCTCTTTGCATACTCTTAAAATAAATAGGAAGGTTTCATCCTTGAATAATTATCTTACTACGACATTGCTTAACAATTTCGCCTAAAATAACCATAAGCCTCCTCATAGGCAGTTCTATACATCTACTAACCAACCTAAGATTGCCCCTTCTTACCTACTGTTAACCAACGTAAAAACACTATCCCAGCTATGCAGTCTAACTTCTCCAATGTACTAACAAGGCCAGAATGAACACTAAGTCCACATATTCAACAAAACATATCTTACATACTCCAAAGTAGGGGGAAAACACATCCTTCATCCCTGGTACTATCACTAGTCCCTATTTTCATAATTAAATTCGTCTATAACCCAATGCCCATCTCACCGTGGATCGTGGCCTTGTCATCCCTACTTATTCTGACCATTAAAAATCATATATCTATTACATAAACTACTCAATTTGGAACTCCTCGAACTGTGAGATCCTTTAACAATTTCGATAAATTATCTTGCAATGCTGACACGATATAAAAATTAAACCTATTCTTCACCTTTTTCTTCATTTATGACTTCAAAAGTGTGTGGAAAAATATCCCGTCGATCTCCACCCGAAACTAATCACTAATTAATTTGTCCTGCTCTTCCAGCATAGTGACGGACCTTTACTATCATAACGCCTCTCCTACTTGTCTGAATGAACTAACCTCTACTTGTGTGATATCGTGCAGCATCATTTTCCTTTATTTCTCTAATGTCTCCCTTTCAATTATTTTAGTCACCAAGTTTCCCGAACTTCTCGCAATTCTAATAAGTAACCTTCACTAAGGTCTTCATGGCTCTCTCTCCAAAAATGACTCCTTTCCTGAGTGGGTAATAATGACTCGCGATGAATACAATGATTCCTAATCATAGGGCTCTACATCGAAGAACGCAACGCAGAACATAATGAGATCAAACAAAGATCCTAAGGACACTAGAACCGCGCTCTGATACCAATTGTAACATCCCCCATTTTCTCACATAAAGTCTGGTCAAGCACGATACAACGAAGATGGGACTTGTCAATCAATTAATACCATTACCAACACAATGTAATAAAATATTTCTATTTTAAAAAAGCTGATACCTTAAACTTTATTAATATCTCTGTGACAATAATTCAACTCAAATCAACACCAACTAAATAATAAATCCAACAACAAGTAAAAATCACAACTCCGGCATAATGTATATAATTAAATAAATCTCCGGCTTATGCCCTTACAAATGTTTCCAAATAAAATAAATAAGACTGGAAAAGCACCTAAACTAGACCCAATGATCTGGAAAGATGCTAAGCACGAGAGATCCAAAGGCCAGTAAAATAACATTCCTGCTATCCCTGTCTAGAAATAACCTGTGGGAAAAAATATTTAAATTTGGATCAGTGCCCGAGGTGTGAAAGAATTAACTTATTTAATTTATGATGCAATAGTACAGTCGATGCAAAATAAATATTCTCCCTTCGTCACTCACATGCATTAAACACATCACCCCTCATCTAAGTGTGATATTATTCGCACCCCAACAAATCCCAAATAATAACTATGACAATGTCTCAAATTAATAATAAGGGCTAATTAATTGAAGTGTACCAACTACATTTAATTTATCAAGACCCGTAATATCCCAGTCTCATAATTTTCACACAAATGGCTTAAACATCTATTATGCATTAAAGAATCACAATTGTCGTTTTTTGTCCACATTCTTAGACATTTCAGTTTATCTCATATAAAGCCCGGGTAATTATATATATATCCTTTATATATATATGATACACAAGGTCATCTTCCGTTGGTCTCTAATTCGTGCTCTATCGGTAAATCCAGAGACATCCCTTATCCTAAGTGAACATCATAAAATACACACAAGTTGGGGACGGTCCCTACGCAGGACACCTGTACACGGCCCATCCCCAGCGGTGACACAGGAACGATCAGCGTCAACATCTACCTCTCGTAGGTAACGCCTCCACGTAGCACCTATATTTCCTACACATTGTCAACCCCACCTGTGCCGACGTGTGGTACATGATCCGAACGCGGGAACCCCGGAGTCGATAGGACGCTCCACTGGTATGTCCACACAAATATATAATAGTACATATTATAATCCCATATAATATGTAAAGGTAATTACTCCATAATTATCATAAAAGTACAACCAAAGTCAACAACATTTTTCCATTTATTACTAATTTACCATCTAATAAATTATTAATTCCATTCCATAAATAATTATTTAACTAACTAATAATTGTAATTTTCCCCGTTTAATTGGGGGCTCATCCATATTTTTAATAAATTTCTAATTTCCCAAACCCGGTTCTACTCACTCACTTGTACTCATAAAAATTCTCACAACTAAAATCCCAGGCCCAATACCCTTATCAAATAAATCATTAATCTTATCCCATAAATAATTACTTAAACACTTGTTATTTGTAATTAAGATCGATTAAATTTGGACATGTCATTCCTTAATCATTAATGATAAATTTCCTTTTTTCACTCACACACGATAAAACAATCCAAACTATGAACCAACTCATTCTCATTTACTCAAACCAAACTCATGCCCATGCATAGAAGGAATAAGATGTCAAACAACCCATAGCATCGCTCGAACGAGGGGATTGGTCATTCGAGCGACTTTACATGTCGTTTGAGCGAGACCCAACCTCGTTCGAATGACTCCTTACCTCTTTCCCATGTCATCCTCTCCATTTGTTCTTCCCAGTAACCATATCTAAGCCCAGACCAAAGCTTAAGAAACCTAGAAATCTTAATCTATAAACAACTTTTTCATCCAAAAACCAACACAAAATCTATACATTCAAACCGAAAATTCTAAATCTATTCAAGGATTATACCTTTAAATTGTTTTCCAATTTCCAACTATCACAACTATCAAGTAATTCGCAATAAAAGGGACATTTATTAAGTGATTCACATCAAAATTTAGTCCATTAATTTACAGTCACATCTCTACATCATTTAATCAAATTATCCCCAATTTAACTATCAAAACCTTACGGGAATCTATCCTCAATTTTCAAATTTATGATACCTATATTTCTAGGACAAATCCTACATAAAAATCAGTCCTTTACGTATGTTGTTCATCATCAAATCAAATATATTCAAACCTAAATCCCAAAAATTTAAGGGGTTCATTACATGCATTAAGAAATAAATTGAAGACATAAATTAAGTAAGATAATTCTTGCCTTAAAATTTATAGAAGAGAAGACCCTTGAAAACCCTTGATTTATTCATTTTTTCATCGCCTTTTCTACTCTCTTTTGTCCCTTCTCCTATTTTCTCCCATAATTGTTGTTTTAGGTTTTGTGAAATAATAGGGGGGAGTGGTTTACCCCAACTTAAACACTAAATTAAAGGCTAATTTCGAGTTGAGCCTAAAATCCAAATTTTGGACCCCTGAAGTTGTAAGGTTATATGAATTAAGGTTATTTCGTAGAATACACACACTACACTATAAAAAATTTGCCAAAGAGAGAAATATTCCAATTTTAATATAATTTGCAAATTAGTAAGTTAGCACGAACAATTATCAATTAAAGTGATGGGATTGTCAACTTGATCACGTGATATACATTTAGCCATTTTTTTTTTGTTTTATCCCACACTTACATCTAGGTGATTAAATGATATAAAATAAGAAATCACAACCACAATGTGCCGATGTACGAGAAAACCCCAAATGGGAAAACCTTGAACGGATGGGCCTAGACAATTCCACTACAAATAAAGGTTTTACAAGGGACTCAAAAGACTTACATACTGGACTCACTAAGACATGCTGATGTCATCTCCTCTACCTCCGTTTGTAATATGCAAAGCTCCAACGCATTGCATGACACTCCTCGTGTCTCGGTATCCACCGAAGGCAAAAGTACCATCTCTAATCAACTAAGACGCAGAAATCCACTACATATGTCCATGATGAAATTTAGGATGAAAGCATGGGGGTTTTGTTCAATCAAAATCAAAATTGTGTTGGAGAGTTTGTTCATAAAAAGGAAGAGAAGAATTCTTCTTTTGAAATGTGCAAGTTCCTTGTTAAAAAACTATATTTTCGTTCACTCTATAAAACTATGAAAAGTAGTGGACCAAACCAGTGACGCAAAATAACTGCAGAAAAGATTTAAAAAAAATTCGTAACAGACAAAACTTGTTCGAACGAGTTTTCTAACGATAATCCAGTACAATATAAGGCAAGTCGTTAGAAATCTCGTTAGAAAGAATTCATTCGAATGACAATTCTGACGATCCTTTTAACAATATCTCAGTGTATAAAAGTCAGGTTCGTTAAACCCAGGTCGTTCGAACGACCTGGGTCGATTTCGAACGAAAATTAAATTTTCTCTAAAAATGATTTAAATTAATTTAAAAAATTTCCATAAATATTTTATGTGAATTAAAATTAACTCCAACACATAAATTGAATTTTAAGTCATAAATCGTTTGGGAAAAGAGAATGGAATGAGATTTGATGAAGAGTGAAAAGTCGGATGCCCAAATCTCCATGGATGATAGATGTGTGACATGTTAAAACCCAAAAATATTTTATCCGATGGAATAGCCAATACTACAAATTACTCGATTGGAAATTTGTCCTTACAAATATCCCCCTTTGGCTATTCCGGGACAAAACAAAATAAAAACAAGACACTGAATATGCTAAGCCAGTCGTCAAGCCGATTCTAAAGCCCGTCCCAAAAATCTAAAAAAAATGACAGACTAACAAACTCGACTGACTATAAGCTGCAGAGAAGTAGGCAAATGAAAATGAAGGCCTACACACATGAAACAACAAACACATAAAATGCATGGGGAAATAGAGAATATAAATCATGGTAAGAAAATTATGTTAACCATATGTGAAACATGTTAAAAACATGTTAAACTCCCCCTAACAATAGATTCACCCTGTCAATTTTTCTCCCCTTTTTTTTTCCCGAAAAAGATAAGGGGATAGAATTAAACCTGCATGGTTAGAGAAGATGACACGAGGAATAAAAAGTAGCAGCAAAAAAAATCCAACACTTGCCAATATTATTATATGGAATAATAGAATAGAGATATCAATAACAATAAATATGGAAAAACAAATATCCAAACATAATGAAAGAGTATCCAACTAAGTTCATAATCGAGTATAAGTGAGATAACAAAAATAAAGATGATCCTCTCGCCCTCACAAGTTCATAGTCTGAAATAAACTTAAACATAAAGAAAATCAGGGAGCGGGAGCATCATTGGGGGAATAATTTGGAAGGGATCATGTACCGGATGAGACTGCACCATGACGCATCTCCATGCGATGAATCACCTCAAGTTGCTCAAGAAGGATGGAATCACGACGAGCCTGGGCTTCATCTCGATGAGATTGAGCCTCTTCCAAACGAGCCTGAGCATCACGATCCCACTGCATGGTAAGAAAAATCTCATGCATAATAGCCCTGTCCTGGCGCCTTTCTTCCTGAATTTTCTCCACCTATGAACAAACAGACCAAAGATCCTCCGATTTAAGTGGTGGATGAGCACAAGAAGATGATGGTCTAGTGGGAGAAGGAGTTGAGGCAACGGCGGATTGCGAGGATGTAGATTGAGAAGTAGTGATCTGTGGAGTATTAAGGGGTAAATGACGACGAGAGCGACCAATGGAGGACATATCAATTTTTTGGTATCGGGTCACAGGGACATCTGAGGTAAGATGAAGGCTTCCCGCATCAAGACAATGGCGAGTGATAATAACTGTAAAAGGAAGTGCTTACCTAACAGGACCTAATGGGATTACTTTGATAGATTTAATAACCATAAAAATGAAGGCGGGGAGGTCAATGGCATCTCTAATGCTAATAGAAAACATGAGATCCACGTGCAACTTGGTAATCTGAGTGGAGTCAGCACGAGGGATGAGACAAGCACAAACAATCCAATTAAGTACCATAAAATCTAAATTTAAATTCTTATGATAAATGGTAATGGTACCGGATTGAATAATGCGACTCACGGTGATGATGATAAGCTCAGAGGCAGGATGAGAATTGGGTGGCCAAGGATAAGAGGGATTTATGACACGGGGTAATGGGACACGACGAGTAATGGATTCAGGAGAGACGATGACTTCGCGAGCTCGCACTCTAGCAAAAATATGATCCTCACGAACACTCATCCAAAAGAAAATTTTTCTAATAAGGTCTAGATAAATAGAGTCCATGAGATTGAACATCGAGTCCAAACCCAAATCAGAAATCCAGGAGTGAACAATAGTGCTATCTAGAGTGGGGGGATTGACGATTTTTTCTTGAACATAGGATCGATTGAAAAATCCTTGGGTATGATATTGGGTATGACTGGCTAGAGTTCTCTAACGTAGCTTGAGATCTGGAATTGACGCATCAACATTGGTATCCTCATCGAAGGACGATGAAGATGACGAGAAAGAGGAAGATGAACATTCCTCAAGAGAGGTGCTTATTCTATGAGTACGATGACTACGATTCGGCATACTAAGAGAACGAAACTAGAACCTACCCAAAAAAATGCCAACCGAACCGTCAAACACCACCATCAAAACCAAACAGCAACACAATCACATCCTCCATTAGCGATAAACAAAAATATAGAGAAAGAAAAAAATGAAATAAGAAAGAGCAGGTCCATGAAATTATAAAAAAATTGTACTATAAGAAAATTTGATAATATTTATGGAGCTCAAACTTATTGAGGGGCAAAAAAAAAAAATAAAGGAATAGTATATAGCCCCCCCCCCCCCCCAAAAAAAAAAAAAAAACTATATATATATATGTGTATGTGTGTGTGTGTGTGTGTGTGTGTGTGTGTGTGCGTGTGTGTGTGTGAAATTGGTTGAATATGAGGAGATAAAATGAAGTTTGATAAAATGTACCCAATGACACACACACACACACTTATATATATATATATATATATATATAAGAGAAGAAAGAAAATACCTAAAAAATGGAAGAACTCGAATTCCTTGATTGAAGAAGGGTGATGGAAGAAAATGGGGTTTTTAAGGTATGGAATAGGTGTAATGGGAGTTGAGGGGATGATTGGTGAGAAATAGAGGAGAGGTAAAGAGGAGAAGTGGATATTGTGGGCAAAAATCGCGAGTGGAGGTAGAGGAGAGAGAGAAAAGAAACGAAAGTTGAAATGGTGGGAAAAAAATAGACTGAAACGCCACTTAAAAACATAGGTCGTTCGAACGAAATTGGAAAGTCGTTCGAACGAACATCGAACGAAAAGACAGAAATTTAGGAGCTAAAACTCATTCGAGCGAGATTTTCAAACAAAAAAACTGAATTTTGAAAACTTCAAAAGAAACAAAAAACAATTAAAATTTCATGATTGAAGGCTTGAAAGGTCAGAAACCAAAAATAATACTTTTTAAGATGTCCCAAGTAGTGTAGAGATTTCCAACCCATGAGAGCGGGAATGTAGGGGTGTGAACAATGCGAGTGGGAGCATTATGAATACAACCCATAAGTGAAAAATGCCAAACAATATATTCATGTAATATACACTCTCGTACACCTTTGTAATACCCCGTATTTTTATTGATATTTATAAAAGGGATTAATTAAATTAAATGTTAATTAATTGAGAATTAATCCGGATATAAATACTAACGAGATGTGAGTTGGTATTTGATTACGTTGTGTATATATGGAAATATATGAATATTGAAAATATTAAAATTATCGCGAGACTGAAATACGACAATTTGAGAAATTTAGTTGGTATGCGCGTGTCAGTCGCGTCAGGAATGTAATTATTTGAATTAAAAAAGTAAATTTTATTTTTATCAATTGAATGGTCATTTTGAGTGCGCCAACGAGTCCGGAAGGGTCAAAATAGTCAAAAAACACTAGCCGGGGGTTTAGTTTGGGTCACGGGATATTTTTGGGCCATACCGGTAACTTAAAAGGGTATTTTGGTAATTTTGAAATTTTGAGAATTAAAGCCTACGAATTTTAAGAGTTAATTATACATTATTAGTAACCCACTAATCCCATTACCAGCATTTGACAAGTTAGAGGGCTATGGGAGTTATAGGAAGAGTTGGAAGAGGTTCCCAAAAGAAAACCCATAACCACCATCTTCAACCTTGGGAGAAATCTGTAGAGAAAGGGGAGAGATCAACCTTTAAACTTCGACATCAAATTCTGAAGAACAATCTGAGGCAAGTGATTTAGTATTTTTAATGCATTGAATATGTCTTCCATGCTTAGTGTAGGAATTACCTCATATTGATCTTTGTGAAGAAAACCCATGAAATTTGTCGGAGAAACTTTGAAATTGGGTTAGGATTTGCATGTAGTATGATAATGGACTGAGGTAATACTTGAAAAATTGTATATGATGAATTAAAAATGGATTTATGATGAATAATTAGGCATAATAAAATTGGGAGTTCATGTTCATAGGGTTTGGGAAAATATATGAAGATTCATGTCAATCCCATGATAATTTGTAAGAATTGACCCCTTAAATGTGTTGAGGAATGATCTAGGGTGATTAGAAGTGGTTTATATATGTTAAAATACAATTTGGATGGTCTTAGGGTGGATTTAGAGGAGAGAAGAATTGAGAAAAATGGAATTGGAATTTTCTGGGTTGAAATTGCCATCTCGTTAGAAGACTTGCCCAGGTCGTTCGAACGAACTTCTAACGAAATGAAAGTATGACTTCTAATGAGTTAGTATTTCGTTCGAAGCCCTTCATTCGAACGAACTCGTTCGAACGACCTCGTTCAAACGAGACTTCTAACGAGTTGACAGAATGGCCATTTTGATCTGATTTGATTTCTAATATCCCGTAGTCTTATTTAAATGGTGAGATAACTTTTCCTTATTAACTAGTGGGTGTAGTTGGGAGATTTGGGGTATATTGAGGAGTAAAATTTATAATAGTGCCTTGAACCGGATAACATTTGTGGATTAGGACGCGAGTGACTAATCACGAAGTGAGGATAATTGATGACTTAAATGCATATAAACCGGGGATATGTGATTTATATAACACTAAGAATTGGTATAAGAATGAGAAGTATACCCCTAATAAAAACTTTGTAATATCTAAGATGTGAGAATGCTTAATATATGTAATTATCTGTGTATGACATACCTACCGTACTTGTTATCGTGTGAGGTTGGCATTCGTTTAGGGGCATCTAATCTTTGTGTGCCTATGGGGGGATTTAGATTGGTACCTCGAGGACATAGGTCATAGAAGGACTTATTGAGAAGTTAATAAGTCTGCTGATCATGGGAGCGTAGGTATGTGCATGACCCATGTGATGTGAACTATGTTCGCCTCCACTATTTGTGATTGTTGTTAATGAAACGTTTCCTGAGAGATTCGGAATATGTGGTACTCATGTACGTCTTGTACCGGGATTTGATAGTAGAGTATGTGAGCACCGTAACTTAGCCTCAGGGTGCTAGTATTGTATATTTTTGGTGAGAATAATATACTGTTGATTGAATTGAATAATCGCGAATAATTGTGAGTATGAATAATAGCAACGGTCGTAAAGTGAAAATGTAAGATTTCAAATAAATTGTATTGATAAAGTGGGTAAACTATGTAATAAGGTACAATACTCTATTAAATAGAAGATGTTGGAGTTTGAATTGATTATCATATAGAAATGTTAGATTTAGCATTGAACTAGATAGATATGGGAGCATCTAGAAATGGGTACGGGTACGATAGGAGTGCACAATTAGTTGAGAGGTGAGGAACTCATGTGAGTGCACACACTATCATGTACTTTATATTCACTGTTTAAGGATATTAAACACTTGCATATTTTTTAAATTATTTTCACATTCGGTCTCTGACCCGTTAGCTTTCAAATCTATTTTTGTAAAAACCTTTTTAGGTGCCCAGCCACAAGGACACCATGCATAGGAATTCTATTCAGGTTACATGATGTAGCTGCTGTGGAAGTTACAGGAGCTTAATAGTAGACGCCTCCATTTGTGATCTTGACTCCATTATCAGTTTTTATCATCTGTTGGGCATGTCGCCCATTCATCTTAGAGACACTTTACTTATTCAGTTATTTTAAACTTTGGGTTGTAATTAATTTTAGTTATGAAGAATTTGTATTTATTTATTTTGGAATTCGGTTTGTTGTGAGGAGTTTTCCTCCAGACGCATTATTATTGGATGGCTATTCTATTGTGACTATATTTTTGGTTACGTTAACTTTTCATAATTCATTTATGGCATGTTAATCGGATTTAATTAAAAAGGACAAGTCACTTTTTAAATACTACGTGGTTGGTGACTATTAAAAATGTTTTCGACAGTGATGCTATGAACTGAACCAACTTGGCATTTTGTATTAATTTAATAAAGGAGTAGCTACCCGGTATTTAATTAGTCTGGGTGTCACAGGTGGTATCAGAGCATCTGGTTATAGTGTCCTTACGATCTGTACGGCTTGTTATGTTTCCGCTGAGCTTTCTTTGATGTAGAGCCCTATATTTTAGGACTGTTGTATTCTTTTGTGTATGCTTTGCTCTTCAGCTATTTTGAGTTAATAACTGCAAACTTATAAGACTTTACTCTCATTTCAGATGCCTCCACGACGTGCGCAACGAGTTTCTAGGGATGCACAGCCAGAGCCACAGCCTGCACCAGTTCAGGGCACTATGAATGCCGTAGAGGTTGCAACTATTGTAGCCCAAGCGGTAAATGCCGCCCTAGCCGTTGTACAGCAAGAACCACCCCAGGCGCCGTTAGTTGCGCCAGTTCAGGATCATGCATTCCCGTCTGCTTGGGAACGCGTTCGTGATGCTTTTCAGAAAGCACACCCTCTAGAGTTTGCAGGTAGCTCCGATGTTGTGGTATCCAGTCAGTAGAGGAAGGATATTCAGAGGCACTTAAGGATGTACGAGTGCACAAATGTTCAGAAGCAGATACTGGCTACTTTCAAGCTAGTAGGATCTGCATTTCAGTGGTGGGAGTCCATTTCCACCGCAGAGGAGAGGGACACCCTCACTATGCAGGAGTTTTGGGTCGGGTTCGATCGCAAATATTTTCCGTCAGCTGTTCACACGGAGATGAGGAGGAAATTGATGAACCTCAAGAAGGAGGGAAAGACTATGGCCGAGTATGAGGCCGAATTCACTAATCTCTTGAACATTGTTCCCGATGAGATACCGACTGAGGAGAAGAAGATTTAGAAGTTCACAGATGGATTGACTTGGAGGATTCGTCAACATTTGTTAGGGAATCTCTCGTTGGACACTTACTCCGATGTGGTTAACGCTGCATTACTTCACTGCCAGGATCATTTCTTCCACATGTCCGAGAGCAAGAGATCAGGGGAGTCCAGCCAACAGGGCAGGACCGGGGGAAATGGCGCCAGCGGGGCACAATCTGCTCAGGGATAGCACAGGTAGGGTGACCAGGGTTTCCAATAGGGGGATTATAAGAGATTCAGATCTAGGGGTTTCAAAAGTGGACAGGGAGGTTTCAGACAGGGCCATCAGGGTCAGAACGGCCATCAGGGCCAACAGGGTCAGAATGGTCAGCAGCAGCAGTTTCAGTAGGGCCAGCATGGCCAAGGGAGGAATGGTAACGGCCACCAGGGCCGAGGACAGCAGGGACAGCGAGGGGGAAACTTCTCGGGGAAGTGTTTTGTTTGTGGCAAGACTGGCCACAAAAGCCAGGATTGTCCTGACAGGGGCAGGGCCCCACAGCAGCAGCAACAAGGTGCCCAACACGAGCCACAGAGGCCTATATTTCTCCCCGCCCTCCCAGCACCACCACAGATGGCAACACTACCACCCATTCCAGCGGTTCCAGTCCAGCAGGAACAACTTCAGTATGGGAGAGTGTATCAGCTCCAGCATGCCGCAGCCCACAGGATCCACTGGCCATTGAGGGTATGTTCTCTATTCAGGGGACTATGGGGCGTATTTTATTTGATACGGGGGCCACACATTGTTTCATTGCCATGAGATTTTCACGCACTATTGGGTTATTAAACACCGTCGAGAGCACGATTACTTGTGTAGATTCACCGTTGAGTAGGGGTTCCGTGATTTCCCTTATATGTAGAGGTGTGGGTATAGAGATCGGGAGGTTTACTTTACCCGCTGATATGTTAGTGTTAGAGATGATTGAGTACGATGTGATTATTGATATGGATTGGCTAGTTGCGTACCGATCCATGATTGACTATTTTAGTAGGAGTATTAGTTTTGCTATTCCCAGACAGGAGATGTTTTTAGTGGCGATGCCTCGCCCTGAGGGAGGATCGTCCACTCACTTGTACTATATAGAGGAGGAGACCTCTAAGGAAGTGGTGATACCACTCGATGCGATTCCAGTTGTGAGGGAGTTTGATAATGTATTTCAGGATATACCTGGACTACCTCCGAGTAGAAAGATAGATTTTGTGATTGATTTGACGCCGGGCACTCGGCCTATTACCCGCGCACCTTACCCTATGGCTCCAGCAGAGATGAGAGAGTTACGGGATCAGATTGAGCAGTTGTTGGGTCAGGGGTTTATCCGGAGGAGTACTTCGGCGTGGGGTGCCCCTGTGTTGTTCATAAAGAAGAGGGATGGATCGTTGAGGTTATGTGTAGATTATCGAGAGTTGAATAAGGTCATGATATGGAATAAGTATCTGTTGCCCCGAATCGATGACTTATTCGCCCAACTGAGAGGAGCTTCATTCTTCTCAAAGATTGATTTGCGATCGGGATATAATCAGTTGCGTATCAGGGAGCAAGATTTCTCGAAGACTGCTTTCTTAATGAGATATGGTTCCTACGAGTTTCAGGTTATGCCTTTTGTCTTGACCAACGTTCCAGCCGTATTTACGGACTTGATGAATAGGGTGTTCAGAGAGTTCTTAGACCAGTTCGTCATTGTCTTTATTGATGACATTCTGGTTTACTCCCAAACAGAAGAGGAGCACGCCGAGCATTTGAGATAGGTTTTTCAAACACTACATCAGAACGAGCTGTATGCAAAGTATGAGAAGTGTGGGTTTTGGTTGAAGGAGGTTCAGTTTTCGGGGCATATCATTTCAGACCGGGGGATATCGATAGATCCGGGGAAGGTATCCGCGGTGAGGGAGTGGGGACAACCCACGACACCGACTGATATTCGTAGTTTATTGGGCCTAGTAGGATACTACAGGAGGTTTATTCGGGGTTTCTCAAAGATAGTGGGCCCTTTGACACATCTGACTCGTAAGGGTGTGCCATTCATCTGGAGTGATGCCTGTCAGTTGGTATTCGATGAGTTGAAGGACAAGTTGGCCTCAGCACCCGTGTTAGCATTGCCAAGACCGGGAGTTGAGTATCTAGTCTACATCGATGCGTCCTTATAAGGACTTGGAGGTGTATTGCAGGAGGAGAGTCAGGCCATAGCTTATGCTTCCCGTTAGCTTAAGCCTCACGAGAGAAATTACCCCACCCATGACTTGGAGTTAGCGGCAGTTGTATTTGCCCTTCGGATTTGGAGACATTACCTCATGGGGGAGAAGTTTCGGTTGTTCACGGACCACAAGTCCCTTCAGTACCTCTTCACGCAGAAGGAGTTGAATATGCGTCAAAGACGGTGGCTTGAGTTTGTGAAGGATTATCAGTTTGATATCCAATATCACCCGGGAAAGGCTAACGTGGTAGCAGACGCGTTGAGTCGTAGGCCAGTAGATGAAGTGGTCGAGGTGTGGAAAGAAAAATGGAAGGAGTTGGGACACCAGGATGCAGTGGCCCGATCGTTCATATCTGTGATGACTGTTACACCGCAGATTGTTACGAGAGTGGTAAAGGCCCAGGCAAAAGACTCGTTCTGTCAGGAGCAGATAGTTAGATTACTAGCAAAGGGAGCCGAGTCCTATACCGTTGGCTCAGACTGGGGATTACGCTTTAATGGGAGACCGGTCATTCCAGGAGGGGAAGACTGGCGACACGAGGTTATGGCAGAGTCGCACGGCTCACGGTTCGCGGTACACCCCGTTGGGGACAAAATGTACCAAGACATGAGACGTCAGTATTAGTGGAGAGGGATGAAGAGAGATATTGCCATGTTTGTTTCTAAATGAGCCACTTGTCAGTTGGTAAAAGTGGATCATCAGAGACCGGCAAGACTTCTACAGCCATTAGAGGTTCCGACGTGGATATGGGAGAGCATATCCATGGACTTTATCACTGGGTTACCTACGTCACAGAGGGGTCAAGACTCCATTTGGGTAATTTTGGACCGGTCGACCAAAGTTGCTCATTTCCTACCCGTGAGGACAGACTACACTACGGGACAGTATGCCCAGATTTTCATTGCGGAAATAGTGAGACTTCACGGTGTGCCCCTAAATATCGTGTCTGACCGAGACAAGATATTTGTTTCACGGTTTTGGGAGAGTTTTTAGGATGCCATGGGCACTGAATTGCGGTTAAGTACGGCTTATCACCCGCAGACTGATGGGTAGACCGAACGACCAAATCAGATGTGGAGGACATGTTGCGTATGTGCATCATAGACTTTGGGGTGGATGGGAGCAGTACCTTCCACTGGTGGAGTTTGCTTATAATAACTCCAACCAGTTCACCATTGGCATGGACCCATTTGAGGCGTTGTATGGTAGACCTTGTCGTTCCCCAGCATGTTGGTTAGAAGTGGGGGACAACAAATTACTTGGGCTGGAGGTGATACATGATACTTCGACAAGGATAGAATTGATACGGAGTCGCATTCGGGTAGCTCAGGACCGGCAAAAGAGCTATGCTAATGCCAAGAGATTCTTCAGAGAATTCAAAGTGGGGGACCAGGTTTTACTCAGAGTGTCTCCTATGAAAGGGATTATGCGTTTGGGGAAGAAGGGGAAGCTGTCACCGAGATATGTGGGGCCATTTCCTATCATCGAGCGGATTGGGCCAGTTGTATATAGACTTGGGTTACCGGAGAACTTGCATAGGATTCATGATGTGTTCCATATTTCCTCGCTAAGTAAATATCTTAGGGATTATTTGGCCCATACTCACATTGCTTTGGAGGACATCGATCTCCAGCCTGATAGTTCCTACGAGGAGGGGCCGATTGCTATTTTGGACCGAAGCGAGCGGAAATTGAGGTCGAAGATAGTACCGTTAGTACGTGTTTAGTGGCGGCATCATAATGCTGAGGAGTCCACATGGGAGCACGTGGATGAGATGCGCGAACGTTATCCAGAGTTATTTTTATCAGGTACTTTTTAGTTCCGAATTTCAGGACGAAATTCTGTTATTAGGGGGAAAGTATGTAATACCCCGTATTTTTATTGATATTTATAAAAGGTATTAATTAAATTAAATGTGAATTAATTGAGAATTAATCCGGATATAAATACTAACGAGATGTGAGTTGGTATTTGATTATGTTGTGTATATATGGCAATATATGAATATTGAAAATATTAAAATTATCGCGAGATTGAAAAATGACAATTTGGGAAATTTAGTTGGGACGTGCGTGTCAGTCGCGTCAGGAATGTAATTATTTGAATTTTAAAAAGTGAATTTTATTTTTATCAACCGAATGGTCATTTTGAGTGCGCCAACGAGTCCGGAAGGGTCGAAATAATCAGAAAATACTAGCCGGGGGTTTAGTTTGGGTCCCGGGGCATTTTTGGGCCATACCGGCAACTTAAATGGGTATTTTGGTAATTTTGAAATTTTGGGAATTAAAGCCTACGAATTTTAAGAGTTAATTATACATTATTAGTAACCCACTAAGCCCATTACCAGCATTTGACAGGTTAGAGGGCTACGGGAGTTATAGGAAGAGTTGGAAGAGGTTGCCAAAAAAAAACTCATAACCACCATCTGCAACCTTGGGAGAAATCTGTAGAGAAAGGGGAGAGATCAACCTTCAACCTTCGACATCAAATTCTGAAGAACAATCTAAGGCAAGTGATTTAGTATTTTTAATGCATTGAATATGTCTTCCATGCTTAGTGTAGGAATTACCTCATATTGATCTTTGTGAAGAAAATCCATGAAATTTGTCGGAGAAACTTTGAAATTGGGTTAGGATTTGCATGTAGTATGATAATGGACTGAGTTAATACTTGAAAAATTGTATATGATGAATTAAAAACGGATTTATGATGAATAATTAGGCATAAGGAAATTGGGAGTTCATGTTCATAGGGTTTGGAAAAATATTTGAAGATTCATGTCAATCCCATGATAATTTGTAAGAATTGACCCCTTAAATGTGTTGACGAATGATCTAGGGTGATTAGAAGTGGTTTATATATGTTAAAATACAATTTGGATGGTCTTAGGGTGGATTTAGAGGAGAGAATAATTGAGAAAAACGGAATTGGAATTTTCTGGGTTGAAATTGCCATCTCGTTAGAAGACTTGCCCTGGTCGTTCGAACGAACTTCTAACGAGATGACAGTATGACTTCTAACGAGTTAGTATTTCGTTCAAAGCCCTTCATTCGAACGACCTCATTCGAATGAGACTTCTAACGAGTTGACAGAATGGCCTTTTTGGCCTGATTTGATTTCTAATATCCTGTAGTCTTATTTAAATGGTGATATAACTTTTCCTTATTAACTAGTGGGTGTAGTTTAGAGATTTTGGGTATATTGAGGAGTAAAATTTAGAATAGTGCCTTGAACAGGATAACATTTGTGGATTAGGACGCGAGTGACTAATCACGAAGTGAGGATAATTGATGACTTAAATGCATATAAACCAGGGATATGTGATTTGTATAACACAAAGAATTGGTATAAGAACGAGAAGTATACCCCTAATAAAAAAATTGTAATATCTAAGATGTGAGAATGCTTAGTATATGTAATTATCTGTGTATGACATACCTATCGTACTTGCTATCGTGGGAGGTTGGTATTCGTTTAGGGCCATCTAATCTTTGTGTGCCTACGGGGGGATTTAGATTGGTACCTCGAGGACATAGGTCAGAGAAGGACTTATTGAGAAGATAATAAGTTTGTTGATCATGGGATCGTAGGTATGTGCGTGACCCATGTGATGTGAACTATGTTCGCCTCCACTATTTGTGATTGCTGTTAATGAAACGTTTCCTGAGAGATTCGGAATAAGTGGTCCTCATGTACCGAGATTTGATAGCAGAGTATGTGAGCACCGCAGCTTAGCCTCGGGGTGCTAGTATTGTATATTTTTGGTGAGAATAATATACTGTTGATTGAAATGAATAATCACGAATAATTGTGAGTATGAATAATAGCAACGGTCGTAAAGTGAAAATGTAAGATTTCTAATAAATTGTATTGATAAAGGGGGGGAAACTGTGTAATAAGGTACAATACTCTATTAAATAGAAGATGTTGGAGTTTGAATTGATTATCATATAGAAATGTTAGATTTAGCATTAAACTAAATAGATATGGGAACATCTCGAAATGGGTACGGGTACGATAGGAGTGCACAATTAGTTGAGAGGTGAGAAACTCATGTGAGTGCACACACTATCATGTACTTTATATTCACTGTTTAATGATATTAAACACTTGCATATTTTTTAAATTATTTTCACATTCGGGCTCTGACCCGTTTGCTTTCAAATCTATTTTTGTAAAAACCTTTTTAGGTGCCCAGCCACAAGGACACAATGTATAGGAATTCTATTCAGGTGACGTGATGTAGCTGCTGTGGAAGTTACAGGACCTTGATAGTAGACGCCTCCATTTCTGATCTCGACTCCATTATCAGTTTTTATCATCTGTTGGGCATGTCGCCCATTCCTCTTAGAGACACTTTACTTATTCAGTTATTTTAAACTTTGGGTTTTAATTAATTTTAGTGATGCAGAATTTGTATTTATTTATTTTGGAATTCGGTTTGTTGTGAGGAGTTTTCCTCCAGACGCATTATTATTGGATGGTTATTCTATTGTGACTATATTTTTTGTTACGTTAACTTTTCATAATTCATTTATGGCATGTTAATCGGATTTAATTAAAATGGATAACTCACTTTTTAAATACTACGTGGTTGGTAACTATTAAAAATGTTTTCGACAGTGATGCTTTGAACTGAACCAACTTGGCATTTTGTATTAATTTAATAAAGGAGTAGCTATCCGGTATTTAATTAGTCTGGGTGTCACAGGTGGTATCAGAGCATCAAGTTCTAGTGTCCTTAGGATATGTATGGCTTGTTATGTTTCCGCTGAGCTTTCTTTGATGTAGAGACCTATATTTTAGGCCTTTTGTATTCTTTTGTGTATGATTTGCTCTTCAGGTATTTTGAGTTAATAACTGCGAACTTATAAGACTTTACTCTCATTTCAGATGCCTCCACAACGTGCGCCGCGAGTTCCTAGGGATGCACAGTCAGAGCCACAGCCTGTACCAGTTCAGGGCACTATGAATGCCGCAGAGGTTGCATCTATTGTAGCCCAAGCGATAAATGCCGCCCTAGCCGTAGTACAGCAAGCACCACCCCAGGCGCCGGTAGTTGCGCCAGTTCAGGCTCATGCATTCTCGTCTTCTTGGGAACACGTTCGTGATGCTTTTCAGAAAGTACACCCTCCGGAGTTTACAGGTAGCTCTGATGGTATGGTATCCAGTCAGTGGAGGAAGGATATTCAGAGGCACTTAAGGATGTACGAGTGCACATATGTTCAGAAGCAGATACTGGCTACTTTCAAGCTAATAGGATCTGCATTGCAGTGGTGGGAGTCCATTACCACCGCAGAGGAGAGGGACACCCTAACTATACAGGAGTTCTGGGTCGAGTTCGATCGCAAATATTTTCCGTCAGCTGTTCACACGGAGATGAGGAGGAAATTGATGAACCTCAAGCAGGAGATAAGACGGTGGCCGAGTATGAGGACGAATTCACTAATCTCTTGAACATTTTTCTCGATGAGATATCGACTGAGGAGAAGAAGATTCAGAAGTTCAGAGATGGATTAACTTGGAGGATCTGTCAACATTTGTTAGGGAATCTCTCGCTGGCCACTCGATCCGATGTGGTTAACGCTGCATTACTTCACTGTCAGGATCATTGATTTCACATGTCCGAAAGCAAGAGATCAGGGGAGTCCAGCCAACAGGGCAGGACCGGGGGAAATGGTGCCAGCGGGGCACAATCTGCTCAAGGACAACACAGGTAGGGTGACCAGGGTTTCCAACAGGGGGATCATAAGAGATTCAGATCCGGGGGTTTCATAAATGGACAGGGAGGTTTCAGACAGGTCCATCAGGGTCAGAACGGCCAACAGAGCTAGCAGGGTCAGAATGGTCAGCAGCAGCAGTTTCAGCAGGGCCAGCATGGCCAGGGGAGGAATAGTAATGGCCACCAGGGCCGAGGACAGTAGGGACAGCGAGGGGGAAACTTCATGGGGAAGTGTTTTGTTTGTGGTAAGACTGGCCACAAAATCCAGGATTGTCCTGATAGGGGCAGGGGCCCACAGCAGCAGCAACAGGGTTCCCAACACGATCCACAGAGGCCTATGTTTCCCGCTGCCCTCCCAGCACCACCACAGATGGAAGCACTACCACCCATTCCAGCAGTCCCAGTCCAGCAGGAAAAACTTCAGTATGGGAGAGTGTATCAGCTCCAGCATGCCGTAGCCCCACAGGATCCACCGGCCATTGAGGGTATGTTCTCCATTCAGGGGACTATGGGGCGTATTTTATTTGATACGGGGGCCACACATTGTTTCATTGCCATGAGATTTTCACGCACTATTGGGTTATTAGACACAGCCGAGAGCACGGTTACTTATGTAGATTCACCGTTGAGTAGGTGTTCCGTGATTTCCCTTATATGTAGAGGTGTGGGTATAGAGATCGGGAGGTTTACTTTACCCGCTGATATGTTAGTGTTAGAGATGACTGAGTACGATGTGATTATTGGTATGGATTGGCTAGTTGCGTACCGAGCCATGATTGACTGTTTTAGTAGGAGTATTATTTTTTCTATTCCTGGACAGGATATGTTTTTAGTGGCGATGCCTCGCCCTGAGGGAGGATCGTCCACTCACTTGTACTATATAGAGGAGGAGACCTCTAAGGAAGTGGTGATACCACTCGATGCGATTCCATTTGTGAGGGAGTTTCTGATGTATTTCAGGATATACCCGGACTACCTCCGAGTAGAGAGATAGATTTTGTGATTGATTTTATGCCAGGTACTCGGCCTATTATCCACGCACCTTACCGTATGGCTCCAGCAGAGATGAGAGAGTTACGGGATCAGATTGAGTAGTTGTTGGGTCAGGGGTTTATCCGGAGGAGTACTTCATCGTGGGGTGCCCATGTGTTGTTCGTAAAGAAGAGGGATGGATCGTTGAGGTTGTGTGTAAATTACCGAGAGTTGAATAGAGTCACGATACGGAATAAGTATCCGTTGCCCTGAATCGATGACTTATTCAACCAACTAAGAGGAGCTTCATTCTTCTCAAAGATTGATTTGCGATCGGGATATCATCAGTTGCGTATCAGGGAGCAAGATGTCACGAAGACTGCTTTCTTAACGAGATATGGTTCCTACGAGTTTCGGGTTATGCCTTTTAGCTTGACCAACGCTCCAGCCGTGTTTATGGACTTAATGAATAGGGTGTTCAGAGAGTTCTTAGACCAGTTCGTCATTGTCTTTATTGATGACATTCTGGTTTACTCCCAAATAAAAGAGGAGCACGCCGATCATTTGAAACAGGTTTTGCAGACACTACATCAGAATGAGCTGTATGCAAAGTATAAGAAGTTTGGGTTTTGGTTTAAAGAGGTTCAGTTTTGGGGCATATCATTTCCGACCGGGGGATTTCGGTAGATCCGGGGATGGTATTCGCGGTGAGGGAGTGGGGACAGCCCATGACACTGACTGAGATCCGTAGTTTCTTGCGCCTAGCAGGATACTACAGGAGATTTATTTGGGGTTTCTCAAAGATAGCGGGCCCTTTGACACATCTAACTCGTAAGGGTGTGCCATTCTTCTGGAGCGATGCCTGTCAATTGGCATTCGATGAGTTGAAGGACAAGTTTACCTCAGCACCTGTGTTAGCATTGCCAAGACCGAGAGTTGATATCTAGTCTACATCGATGCGTCCTTACAAGGACTTGGAGGAGTATTGCAGCAGGAGAGTCAGGCCATAGCTTATGCTTCCCGTAAGCTTAAGCCTCACGAGAGAAATTACCCCACCCATGACTTGGAGTTAGCGGCAGTTGTATTTGCCCTTCAGATTTGGAGACATTGCCTCCTGGGGGAGAAGTTTCGGTTGTTCACGGACCACAAGTCCCTACAGTACCTCTTCACGTAGAAGGAGTTGAATATGCATCAAAGACGGTGGCTTGAGTTTGTGAAGGATTATAAGTTTGATATCCAATATCACCCGGGAAAGGCTAACGTGGTAGCAGACGTGTTGAGCCGTAGGCCAGTAGATGAAGTGGCCGAGGTGTGGAAAGAAAAATGGAAGGAGTTGGGACACCAGGATGCAGTGGCCCGATCGTTCATGTCTACGATGACTGTTACACCGCAGATTGTTACGAGAGTGGTAAAGGCCCAAGCAAATGACTCGTTCTGTCAGGAGCAGATAGTTGGATTACTAGCAGAGGGAGCCGAGTCCTATACCGTTGGCTCAGACAGGGGATTACGCTTCAATGGGAGACTGGTCATTCCGGGAGGGGAAGACTTGCGACACGAGGTTATGGCAGAGTCACACGGCTCACGATTTGCGGTACACCCTGGTGGGGACAAAATGTACCAAGACATGAGACGTCAGTATTAGTGGAGAGGGATGAAGAGAGATATTACCGTGTTTATTTCTAAATGCGCCACTTGTCAGTTGGTAAAAGTGGATCATCAGAGACCGACAGGACTTCTACAGCCATTAGAGGTTCCGACGTGGATATGGGAGAGCATATCCATGGACTTTATCACTAGGTTACCTACGTCACAGAGGGGTCACGACTCCATTTGGGTAATTGTGGACCGGTTGACCAAAGTAGCTCATTTCCTACCCGTGAGGACAGACTACACTACGGGACAGTATGCCCAGATTTTCATTGTGGAAATAGTGAGACTTCACGGTGTGCCCATAAATATCGTGTCTGACCGAGACAAGATATTTGTTTCACAGTTTTGGGAGAGTTTTCAGGAGGCCATGGGCACTGAATTACGGTTGAGTACGGCTTATCACCCGCAGACCGATGGGTAGACCGAACGAACAAATCAAATGTGGAGGACATGTTGGGTATGTGCATCATAGACTTTGGGGTGGATGGGAGCAGTACCTTCCACTGGTGGAGTTTGCTTATAATAACTCCTACCAATTCATCATTGCCATGGCTCCATTTGAGGCGTTGTATGGTAGACCTTGTCGTTCCCCAACATGTTAGTTAGAAGTGGGGGACAACAAATTACTTGGGCCGGAGGTGATACAGGATACTTCAACAAGAATAGAATTGATACGGAGTCGCATTCGGGTAGCTCAGGACCGGCAAAAGAGCTATGCTGATGCCAAGAGATTCTTCAAAGAATTCAAAGTGGGGGACCAGGTTTTACTCAGAGTGTCCCCTATGAAAGGGATTATGCATTTTGGGAAGAAGGGGAAGCTGTCACCGAGATATGTGGGGCCATTTCCTATCATCGAGCTGATTGGGCCAGTTGCATATAGACTTGGGTTACCGGAGCACTTGCATAGGATTCATGATGTGTTCCATATTTCCTCGCTAAGGAAATATCTTAGGGACGATTTGGCCCATACTCACATTGCTTTGGAGGACATCGATCTCCAGCCCGATAGTTCCTACGAGGAGGGGCCGATTGCTATTTTGGACCAAAGCGATCGAAAACTGAGGTCGAAGATAGTATCGTTAGTACGTGTTCAGTGGCGGCATCATAATGCTGAGGAGTCCACATGGGAGCGTGGGGATGAGATGCGCGAACGTTATCCAGAGTTGTTTTTATCAGGTACTTTTTAGTTCCGAATTTCGGGACGAAATTCTGTTATTAGGGGGGAAGTATGTAATACCCCGTATTTTTATTGATATTTATAAAAGGTATTAATTAAATTAAATGTGAATTAATTGAGAATTAATCCGGATATAAATACTAACGAGATGTGAGTTGGTATTTGATTATGTTGTGTATATATGGCAATATATGAATATTGAAAATATTAAAATTATCGCGAGATTGAAAAATGACAATTTGGGAAATTTAGTTGGGACGTGCGTGTCAGTCGCGTCAGGAATGTAATTATTTGAATTTTAAAAAGTGAATTTTATTTTTATCAACCGAATGGTCATTTTGAGTGCGCCAACGAGTCCGGAAGGGTCGAAATAATCAGAAAATACTAGCCGGGGGTTTAGTTTGGGTCCCGGGGCATTTTTGGGCCATACCGGCAACTTAAATGGGTATTTTGGTAATTTTGAAATTTTGGGAATTAAAGCCTACGAATTTTAAGAGTTAATTATACATTATTAGTAACCCACTAAGCCCATTACCAGCATTTGACAGGTTAGAGGGCTACGGGAGTTATAGGAAGAGTTGGAAGAGGTTGCCAAAAAAAAACTCATAACCACCATCTGCAACCTTGGGAGAAATCTGTAGAGAAAGGGGAGAGATCAACCTTCAACCTTCGACATCAAATTCTGAAGAACAATCTAAGGCAAGTGATTTAGTATTTTTAATGCATTGAATATGTCTTCCATGCTTAGTGTAGGAATTACCTCATATTGATCTTTGTGAAGAAAATCCATGAAATTTGTCGGAGAAACTTTGAAATTGGGTTAGGATTTGCATGTAGTATGATAATGGACTGAGTTAATACTTGAAAAATTGTATATGATGAATTAAAAACGGATTTATGATGAATAATTAGGCATAAGGAAATTGGGAGTTCATGTTCATAGGGTTTGGAAAAATATTTGAAGATTCATGTCAATCCCATGATAATTTGTAAGAATTGACCCCTTAAATGTGTTGACGAATGATCTAGGGTGATTAGAAGTGATTTATATATGTTAAAATACAATTTGGATGGTCTTAGGGTGGATTTAGAGGAGAGAAGAATTGAGAAAAACGGAATTGGAATTTTCTGGGCTGAAACTGCCATCTCGTTAGAAGACTTGCCCAGGTCGTTCGAACGACCTCGTTCGAATGAACTTCTAACGAGATGACAGTATGACTTCTAACGAGTTGGTATTTCGTTCGAAGCCCTTCGTTCGAACGAACTCATTCGAACGACCTCGTTTGAACGAGACTTCTAACGAGTTGACAGAATGGCCTTTTTGGCCTGATTTGATTTCTAATATCCCGTAGTCTTATTTAAATGGTGAGATAACTTTTCCTTATTAACTAGTGGGTGTATTTGGGAGATTTGGGGTATATTGAGGAGTAAAATTTAGAATAGTGCCTTGAACCGGATAACATTTGTGGATTAGGACGCGAGTGACTAATCACGAAGTGAGGATAATTGATAACTTAAATGCATACAAACCGGGGATATGTGATTTGTATAACACTAAGAATTGGTATAAGAACGAGAAGTATACCACTAATAAAATTTTGTAATATCTAAGATGTGAGAATGCTTAGTATATGTAATTATCTGTGTATGACATACCTACCGTACTTGCTATCGTGGGAGGTTGGCATTCGTTTTGGGCCATCTAATCTTTGTGTGCCTACGGGGGGATTTAGATTGGTACCTCGAGGACATAGGTCAGCGAAGGACTTATTGAGAAGTTAATAATTCTGTTGATCATGGGAGCGTAGGTATGTGCGTGACCCATGTGATGTGAACTATGTTCGCCTCCACTATTTGTGATTGTTGTTAATGAAACGTTTCCTGAGAGATTCGGAATACTTGGTCCTCATGTACGTCATGTACCGGGATTTGATAGCAGAGTATGTGAGCACCGCAGCTTAGCCTCAGGGTGCTAGTATTGTATATTTTTGGTGAGAATAATATACTGTTGATTGAAATGAATAATCGCGAATAATTGTGAGTATGAATAATAGCAACGGTCGTAAAGTGAAAATGTAAGATTTCTAATAAATTGTATATAGAAAGGGGGGGAAACTGTGTAATAAGGTACAATACTCTATTAAATAGAAGATGTCGGAGTTTGAATTGATTACCATATAGAAATGTTAGATTTAGCATTGAACTAGATAGATATGGGAGCAGCTAGAAATGGGTACGGGTACGATAGGAGTGCACAGTTAGTTGAGAGGTGAGGAACTCATGTGAGTGCACACACTATCATGTACTTTATATTCATTGTTTAATGATATTAAACACTTGCATATTTTTTAAATTATTTTCACATTCGGGCTCTGACCTGTTTGCTTTCAAATTTATTTTTGTAAAAACCTTTTTAGGTGCCCAGCCACAAGGACACCATGCATAGGAATTCTATTCAGGTGACGTGATGTAGCTGCGGTGGAAGTTACAGGACCTTGATAGTAGACGCCTCCATTTCTGATCTTGACTCCATTATCATTTTTTATCATCTGTTGGGCATGTCGCCCATTACTTTTAGAGACACTTTACTTATTCAGTTATTTTAAACTTTGGGTTGTAATTAATTTTAGTGATGCAAAATTTGTATTTATTTATTTTGGAATTCGGTTTGTTGTGAGGAGTTTTCCTCCAGACGCATTATTATTGGATGGTTATTCTATTGTGACTATATTTTTGGTTACGTTAACTTTTCATAATTCATTTATGGCATGTTAATCGTATTTAATTAAAATGGACAACTCACTTTTTAAATACTAGGTGGTTAGTAACTATTAAAAATGTTTTCGACAGTGATGCTATGAACTGAATCAACTTGGCATTTTCTATTAATTTAATAAAGGAATAGCTACCCGGTATTTAATTAGTCGGGGTGTCACAACCTTGTAACAATAAATGGAATATGATGCAATACTATCCACAAAAATAAACGCGTGAAAGATTGATGATTCTCATGAAAATAGAATCACTAAAACGAAAGAAATATGGATTAATTATGCAAAAACATTGATCTTCAACCTACGTCTCCCATCAATATGAAATAAGCTCTTGAATTCTTTTGATTTTTGAAATTGCAACGATACAATCATCAAAATGACAAATTAGCCTTGGCTATCTTTTTGATGCCACAATTGTTTTAGGTTCTTTTACATTTTTGCAAATGGTGGATATTCACGCAAAAACATTTTGTTTTTCGCAGTCCGTGTCCATTGTTAAGATCAAATAAACCGGATGAATATAATGATCATTTTTCCAAATCTGGGCAATGGTCTTACATGCATAAGATCTATTGCTCATAAAGGGGTGAAAAAATTGATAAGAAAACATCACACTTCACTTATCGTATGCCAAGTGACGTAGATAATCACGTAATTCCATGAAGGGTGTGTGCAAATAAGGAAATATTATGAGGCAATCATAGTGAAATATATCATAAACAAGCATCAATGCACACAAGTGAGACGAAGTCTAGATTAGCATCTCATTGAAAGGCACGTGGACATGAAATGAGATAGACATCCAAAAACATCATACACATTACTTATATGGACAAAAGTTATATGAAGTCCATTCTACTACAAACAAAGAAAACGGAAAATGTTTTTGAATTTTATAAAATATATATACAAGGATTAATCTAGTTCATAGGTATAAAAATAGACATGAGAAATAACCTAAACTAGATAACCGAATCCGAACTCAATCAATGGAGCAAATCCCAATGGAATTCATAAGGTTTTCAAACCTAAGGGCATCTTGAGGTTTGGTAAAGATATCGGCAAATTAGTGATCGGTGCCTACAAAACTCAAGGAAATGACTTTTTCTTCAACTAATTCTCGAATGAAGTGTCCAAGAATCCTAATGTGCTTTATTCTCGAATATTGGATAGGATTTCGATAAATATGAATAGCACTAGTATTGTCACAATAAATAGTCATAGTGCCTTGTGGAATACCGTAATCCTCCAACATTTGTTTCATCTAAATGAGTTGAGTTCAACAACTCTCGATGGCTATGTATTCGGCCTCCGCCATGGACAAAGAAATGGAATTTTATTTGTTGCTCATCCATGAGACAAGTTCACTACGAAATTAGAAACATCCACCAAATGTACTTTTGCATCCATCAATATCTCCTACCCAATCGGCATCCGAATATGCCGATAGATAATCATTAGTGTCGAAGGAATACCAAATTCCAAAAAATAGGATCCCACTAAAATATTTGATAATACGTTTAATGGAAAGTAAATGAGAATCTTTTGGGGCGGCTTGATAGCGGGCACAAACTCCTACACTAAAGGAAATATATGAACGACTAGCGGTTAGGTAAAGTAGACTACATATCATACTCCTAAAGGGAAAGTGTTCTACATCCTTTTCTTCAGTATCCTTACTAATCTTAACCGATGAACTCATTGGAGTACGTGCATACTTAGCAGATTCTATTTTAAATTTCTTCACAAGCTTTTTTGCATACTTGGTTTGTGATAAAAATATCATGTGATCGAGTTGTTTCACTTGAAGACTTAAAAAGAAGGTAATCTCATTGACCATACTCATCTCAAATTCATCTTACATTTCTTTCAAAAAAAATTGAGTAAGTTTATCACACATAGAACAAAACACTATGTCGTCGACATACACTTATGCAACTAAAATAGCTTTCTCATCATGACGGATAAATAATGTCATGTTTAGTCCCCCTCTCAAAAATCCACGAGAAAGGGGATAAGAAGTGAGCCTTTCATACCAAGCACGGGGTGCTTGTTTTAAACCATAAAGTGCTTTCTTTATAAAGAAGACATGAATAGGATGATTCGGGTCCTCAAACCCTTTAGGTTATTCCACATAGACTTCTTCTTGAAGAATACCATTTAAAAATGCACTTTTGACATCCATTTGATACAATTTAAATTTAAGGTGACATGTTATGGCTAGTAAAAGGTGAACCGACTCTAACCTAGAAACTGGAGCAATAGTTTCTCCAAAGTCAACACCTTTTATTTGATTCTATCCTTGTGCAACTAACCTAGCTTTGTTTCGTATAATGACACCATTTTCATCCATTTTATTTTTAAATATCCATTTGGTGACAATAACATTAGAATCACTAGGCCGGGGAACTAATTCCTAAACATCATTTTTCTTAAATTGGAACAATTCTTCTTGCATATCATTTATACAAAATTCATCTTTTAGAGCTTCCTTAACATTTTTAGGTTCGATTTTAGAAGTAGAGCAAAATAGGTAACTTTATTTTCTAATTGAGCCCTATTCTTGACACCTACCTCAGGATCTCCTATAATTTTTGAAAGGGTCATGACGTTTATGAACCCAAGGAGAAGGATCCTTTCTCTTAGTAGTGGGAACAACCAAGTCAGTGTGAGACTCAATATTTTTTACACCGGGAACAACATCACACTCACATGACAAATCTTCCTCAAATTCAATAAATGTGGCTGGAGCATCGTCTTTTATTACAACGTTTATTGAATCCGTGACTTTTAAACTACTTAAGTTGAAAACTCTAAAAGCTCTACTGTTTTGAGAATATCCTAGGAAAATACCTTCATCACTCCTTAAGTCAAATTTACCTAGGAGTTCTCTATCTCGAAGGATATAACATGGACTACCAAAAACTCTAAAATAGGCCAAATTATGTTTCTTGCCAATCAACAATTCATATGGAGTTTTATTAGTATTAGGACGCAAATAAACCCTATTTACGGTGTGACATGCGGTGTTAACCGTTTCATCCCAAAACCCATGAGGCACATTCCTTCCTAGGAGCATAGATCTTGCCATTTCTTGGATCGTTCGATTTTTTCTTTCAACTATATTATTTTTTTGTGGTGTTCGAACGATCGAGAATTCATGCTTAAATCCTATTTTATCACAAAAGGCATTTACACCGAATTCCTTGAATTCAGTTCCATTATCACTCCTAAAGCATTTTAGGGTAAAACCGTGTTGATTTTGAAGAACTCTACATTTAACAGTGAGAAAATCAACTGTCTCAGATTTTTCTTTTAGAAAACCTACTATGGAGTATCATGAAAAATCATCCACCGTCACTAAAATATATCTCTTTCCTACTATGCTCTCGGTACGAGTGGGACCCATAAGGTCCATGTGTATTAATTCTAATATACGAGAGGTAGTTATTGAGTTCAACGTTTATGTGGATTTTTAATTTTCTTTCCTAATTGACAAGGCCCATAAATAGTGGAGGTTGGTTTTCCTAGAGATGGTAAACCTCGAACTAGCTAGTTTCTCACTAAATGATCAAGGTCTCTAAAGTTAACATGACCTGACTGTTGATGCCAAAGATCGGCTGACGAGGCTTTTGCACAATTGCAAACTAAAGAGGACTTATGAAATATTCTGTAGTAATTTTCACTAGTTCTCTCACCTTGTAAAATAGTCTCACCCGATTTATCATATACGGTGCACTCCGATTGACTAAACTTAACATCAAGATTTTCATCGCATAACTGGATAATACTTATCAAATTTGCCTTGAGACCATCAACATAAAGGACATTTTCAAGTTTAGGAAACTCAAAATTTTCAATAGACCCTCTACCCATAATTCGAGATTTGTTTCCATCCTCAAAGGTGACCTTACCATCTTTATAGTTGCCATGAGTGGTAAACAAAGATTTATCACCAGTTATATGTCTCAAACAACCACTATCAAAGTACCATTGGGAGGTATTTTGAGACTTAAGTGCAACATGAACAACAAAAGCTTTATTGGTATTATCTTTCTTAACCCATGCTTGAGTTGTGTATTTCCCTTTGTTGATTCTAGTCTTTTGATTAGAACTATTTCCTTGATCCATAGAGAACCTTAGAAATTTTTCCATTAAATCTTTCGAAGTGTTAACTAGATTTTCAACTTGGCTCTTAAGGCTTGCAAAGGAGCTATAGTGTGGATTAGAAGTAGTAAAATAGGAATTCTTCCCAAGCTTGTAACAAAAATCTCTAAGGTGACCTCTTTTGTGACAATAAGTACATAGATAGGGTTGGTTAGGAGTCACTTTTGTATATTTCTTAGGAGGGCTTATTTTTGGAAGATTAGGTTTTGGAGGGTTTGTTTTAGTAACAAACTTGGCTACGGGCTCAAAATTAATGTTGGATGACTCGCCTTCCTCATAACCTGTGCCCTTTTCTCTCTTGATAACCTTTCTCCTTATATCCTAAAATGGTA
Organism: Sambucus nigra; assembly: GCA_949130495.1. NCBI lineage: Eukaryota > Viridiplantae > Streptophyta > Magnoliopsida > Dipsacales > Adoxaceae > Sambucus > Sambucus nigra. The sequence continues at coordinate 59,536,260 of OX422209.1, read as the reverse complement.
CCTAGAAATAACTTTACCATTCTTCCTGAATTATCTTCAAGTGTGACTTTGACTTCACGGGAGGATTCGAGATCTTTCTCAAATTGGACAATTTTAGCTTTAAAAGATTTTCTAATCTCTAAAAACTCAGGAAGATCTTTGTCGACACATTCTAAGGAGTTAATTAAGTCACAGTTTTCTTTACCTACCAAGATAAGCTTCTTAGAAAGAGATATCTTAATTTCCTCAAGTTGACTAACTAAAGCCTCCTTCTCTTTCAGGCGTTTCAACTCTTTTTCTAATGTTAACAATTTAAGCGTTAATCTCTTATTAACCTTTCGAATACACATGGATTCGGAGTACAACTCGGTATCGGCAAATTGTAACTCACTTTCATCAACATCGCTCTTACTTTCTTGTACATCACTACTTTCATATTTAGTGGATAAGTTGTAACACCCCGTGTTTTTAATAATTAATTAATTGGAATTTTTGAGAAAAAAATGATTTTTGGATTTAATGATTTTTATTAGTTAAATATGTTGGTTATGATTTTAGAAGAATAGAATTTCAATCGGAATTGAAATCGGATTTGAAACGAATTTTTAATGGAGTTTTTAATATTTGCCTAATGTAATTTTTGTGGGGGAACTGTCAGATTTTCTGTAGGGTCGATCGATCGACCCTTTTAGTCGATCAATCGACCATACCCAGTTTTTGAGCGACTCAGTCAGATTTTAGAGTTGGATTGGGATTAGGACTCTTAATTGTTATATAAGACTTATAATCTGTAGGGGGACTTCTCATAAACACTTTTTCCCAAGTTTTTCATCAGAAAGCTCTTCCAAAAGATTTTTCACTCCACCATAATCATCAACCTTCAACAAGATCAAGTTTTTTGTCATAAGTTTGACACAAGATTTAAAGGTTTAATTTGGCGTTTAATCAAGATTGTCAAAGAACATCTCTTTGCTAATTTTTCGAGAGGAATCCAGATTTCTATTCAGATTCTCAAATCAATGTTCACTCAGGCATGTTTATCCTATTCTTTTTCCATGGTGTTATGTGTCTTGATTGTAGCCTCCATTAAATTTATGTTTTCTAAAATAACTTGTTAATGTAATTATTCAAGAAATAAATATTGGGATTGTTTTTCATATAAAAATTTATGTTATCTAATATTCATAACCTTGTTGTTCTTCGGGTAGTAATTTGGGTCGCCTGTTGTATTATGGGCATGTGCATGTAGAGGAGCCTTAGAAAGTAAATTTTAATATTTTATGAGAAAACTCTAGTTTAATTTGATTGCTTGCGTTGGAAAATAATAATCATGATAAGACTTGCATGTAGTTGTTATTATGAAAATCAAATATCTATGTGTCCTTGATTTCAATCACTTAATTAAAATTATTTAATTTGAAAATTTAATGTTGTTGCGATTATTTTTATAAATTGTTAATTGTGCCACTTTATGAAAGTATTATAATTTTTTATATCTCGGGGACGTTGGGTATTATAGGTAATTAGTTTTTGCCCCTTTGTTATAGTACACCTGTTAGGTATGGGACTAGTAAGTGGGTCTTAGTTGCGATTTATGCTAATTAAGTATGGGACTAGTTATTGTGAGTCTATGCGGGTTATATAATTTCGGGTGGGGGCTGATTTTCTATATTATACCATTGTTAGGATAGCCTAGGATTGATGTCTAGGTGGAGTGAAGTTTTTATAATCATCCTTTACTTAGGATAGGATGAAATTGTGTTTGGGACCCTTAGTTAGGACTAAAGGGTATTTTGAGGATTTTTGCATCGCTTTTAAGGGTGGGGGGAATTAATTTTTAATAATGAGTATAAGAAATTTTGGAAATTAATATCGCTGGACTAAAACGGATATTAAAATTTATTGGTGACATAATGTGTCTAGGGCCGACAGTTTAAACAGGTCAGAGGACGATTTATGTCATGTCATGTGTGGAACCTTGTCATATCGCGAGGATCGCATGATAAAAACGGATCATATGGAGGACTTGACAAGGGGATATGTGTGTGTGTGTGTGTGTGTGTGGAACTTTTATCATATTGCGAGGATCGCGGGATAAAAACAGATCAGACGGCGGACTTGACAAGAGAATGTGTGTGTGGGTGGAACCTTGTCATATTGTGAGGGCCGACAGTTTAAAACGGGTCAGACAGAGGACTTGACAAGTGGATGGGTACCTTGGTAAATTATCTTCACGATCAAATTAATTAAATTTAACATTTTTAGAAAGGCGGGTTAATTAAAATAATATTGGTGTGGCTTTTTTATAGAAACCTTACGGCTAGTTAGAAATTTATTTTTGGTGATTAAAAATCTCGTAATTAAAAGATTCTATTGTTATGGTCGATATATATTGCACTATTGTCTGGGTTCAGGGACCGTAATTGAGAAGAGTATCCGGTATTCATGCTCAGGGCTTTGGCTCTAACAAATGCATTGACTAATCTTTTTTAGGATTATTTGGAGTAGCCGCATAGAGTTTATTGGAGACATTTTTGGAGGTACAGTTGGAGCTGTTTTATTATTTTAGTAGTTAGACTTTTCTCCGATTCCGTCGTTTTTATTATGAGACTACTTTTGAGTTTATTGGGACTTTCGGTTCCAAAGTTGTTTTAAGATTTGAGTTGGATTTGATTTATTTAATATTTGAGATACTTGGAGATTGCATGTGATGGGTTTTATATCGCACTTTGATGATGTATTAGTTGGATGTTGTTAGTATTTGGGATTGATTCAAATTTATTTCTCTTGTGGATCGAAATTTTATATGTCTCATATCTGTCACATGCTAAGGATGATATTTAATTTACTCGCACCCGACTTAGTTTTGGTGGCTGCCGACACCAGAATTTAGCCAGGTGTGACATAAGTCCTCAAGTTTATGCTCTGAATTGTCAACTTTAGGAAGTGACTCACTTGAATCACTAACATGACTTGCTATAAAAGTAGTGAAATTATTTCTAGATGGGGTAGAGTCATCAGAGTCTTCAGACTCAATATCACTATCGCTTAGTGTATCATTATAAACAACCTTTTCTTTACCTTGTCTCTTAAGTTTAGTGGGGCACTCAAAGGCTCTATGACCACATCCCTCACACTCAAAACATCTCTCTGAATCATCCTTTTTAAGGTTGTCTCTTTTAAACTTCTTAGGATCCTGATTATTAAAACCTCTATTACCTTTGTTTTTGTTTTTCTTAAATTTCGATTTTTCAAATTTTGAGTTTTGCCTTTTGAACTTGAGAAATTTTTAATTTTTTTAGCAAATAGAGATATATCATCAGGATCGATATTAGACTCATCGGACTCAGACACTTCTTATTTCTTTACTTTCAAGGTTACACCCTTATCTTTGGTTTTGTTATATTTAGGAAACATGTCTAATTCATATGTTTGAAGATCACCAACAAGCTCTTCAAGTTTTAAAGTATTTAGTTTTTCTAAGGAATTAAAAACTGTGACTTTTGGGATGAAATGCTTAGGAAGGCATCTAAGTATTTTCTTAACAACATGATCTTCAGGAATTTTATCACCTAAGATAAAGCAAGAATTAACAATATCAGATATAACACTACACCAAAATGGCCAAATTGTCACCTTTCAGCCGGCCACACTTGTGAAGGTCATTGACCGTGACACAAATCTCGCGTTTTGTGTCACGGTCATTAACCTTGACACGACCGTGACACATAATTGTCACGGTCAAAGACCGTGACAAGGCCGTGATAAATTTACTTGTCACGGTCGTCGACCGTGATAATTCTGTGTCACGGTCGTGTCAAGGTCAATGACCGTGACACAAAACACGAGATTTGTGTCACGGTCAATGACCTTGACACGACCGTGACAACTTTTGCAGCAAAAAAATCCCTAGGATTCTTTTTTCCACCTCTTTTGGTTTTCCCCTCCTCTCTCTCTCTCATCCGCGATTTCTGCTCTCTCTCTCTCTAAGGTATATTTTTTTTTCCTCTCTTTCTCTTTCATTTCTATATGTATGTGTATGTGTATGTGTATGTGTATGTGTGAATATATATGTGTGTATATGTATATGTGTATGTGTGTATATATATGTGTAAATGTTAGTGATAGTTAGAATGGCGTAAATGTTAGTGATAGTTAAAATTGTGTAAATGTTAGAAAAGTTCTAGAATTCATATGTTAAATTTAATTATATAAATATTTATATTGATAATAATTTTATTCATGAAATTAATTCAATTAGGTAAAACCCTAGATAATTTTTTTAACGAATTTGATAATATTATATAAAGTTTAGTAAATTCACAAAATGTTGCCAATTGTATGTTTTTAGGAATATCATTAGTTACTTTCGTGCCCAACTATGTAGAATCCCTACACATGTATGTTGTTAGAAAGACTTAAATTTAATTCTCACTTTAATTTGTAGAATCTCTGTACTTGGTTGAATTTATCCCTTTATGATAATGAAATTTATGCTACAATTATAATTATCTCATGTCATAATTTTATTGATAAACAATAAATGTAGTTGTCACGATCGTGGTGGGGGGAGGGGGTGGGGGTGGGGTGGTGGGGGTGGGGTGGGTGTGCGTAGGTGTGTGTATGGTGGTGTGTGGTGGGGGAGGGGGGTAGTGGGGGGGGGTGTGGTGGGGGAGGGGGTAGTGGGGGTGTGGTGTGGTGGGGGGAGGGGGTGGGGGTGGGGGTGGGGGTGGGGTGTGGGGGGTGTGGAGGGGCAATTTTAACAATTGTATATCTTTAATTAAGAAATTGTATAGCTTTAATTGTAATTTTAATTGTATAGTTTTAGATGAAAGTAAATTAATAATTAGTGCCAATTTCATATGAAAGTAGGATTGTCCCTAATTGTAAATTAGTAAATTAATAATTGTATACTTTAATTGTTAGTTTAATTGATGAAATGTTGAGTTGGTTAGTTTTAAAAGTGGCATGACGTGTGCGTGTGTGTGGTGGTGGTGGGGTAGGGGTGTGTGTATGTGTACTATTAACATTATTTTTTTTATCTGTACTAATAACATTTTTTTACAGCAAAAATGTCTCCTTCAGATATTAAGGCGAAGATGATGATGATGTTTATGATGATGTCGTCTGGGCTCGGTGGTAGCAGAGGCGATGAGGGCTCCTCTGCCCCTAGACTCCCCAAATATGGAAAATTTGGGATTACCGTCGAGAACAATTCGGAGCTATTAGCGATATCCCTCGAGCTGCTAAAGACGGTCATCGGCCCGAGGTTTATGAGTTGGAAGGAGGTGCCATATGAGCTCAAGTTAGATGTTTGGGCGGCACTACAGGTAATATATTTATATTTATATTTATATGAATATTTCAATTTCAATTTCAATTTCAATTTCAATTTCAATTTCAATTTCAATTTCAATTTCAATTTCAATTTCATATTTATATTTATATTTATATTTATATTTATATTTATATTTATATTTATATTTATTCGCAACTAACATTGTATTTGTTGGACAGGAACAATTCAACTTGGATCCAAAGCTACGCGATCTCGTCTTGGAGCAGATTAGGGAGCAACTCAAGTCATGGAAAAAAATATGCGGGCACGGTACTTTGGGAAAATAAGAGAGTCGATTATCCAATGGCGTGAATCCGTCCCCCCCAAGGAGCCGATCTCATTGGCACAATGGCAGAAGTTCATTGACAATGAGATCGAGGATCGACAATTGGCATCTCGCCAATCGGGGAGGGAAAATTGGGCAAAAAAGACGGACGTCCACTACTCCGACCGGACCTCTTACGCCGAGGTGGAGCATAGGATGCATGTAAGATTTAATTTTTCTATAACTACAGAAATATAATATTCTTCATTATTTTACTTTGCGGGGCCGATACTAATTTTACTTTACTTTATTTTATTTCAGGGGGTAGGGAGTGGGCCAGGGGGTAAGCCACATAGGCTCGATACTTATGTGGCTCTTCGGACGAAGAAGGGGAAGGACAAGGAGGTGTCCCCGAGCGTCGCGTCCATGATTGTAAGTAATCCGACAGTTTAATTTTTGTTAATTACGTTATAATTTTTTAGTTTACTTATTTTACTAATCATGTGTTTTTTGTCGTTTCAGGCAAAGCTTAAGGAAGTGCATGAGTCGCAGTCTGATGCCGATAAGGCATCTTTGTCCACAGACGCACTCAGCCAAGTGCTTGGCTCTGATCGCAAGGGGAGGAGAAGGGGAGTGAGATCGCGGGTGGCCAAATCTAGGATCATCGGATTGGAGACGAGCGACACCGGGTTGGCTCGAACGGTGGATTCACACGACGCGAAGCTGTCCCGTTTGGAGGCGACGGTCCAAGATATGTACGCATTCATGAAGCGTACGTTGGGAGGAGACCGTAAAGGGAAAGGGAAAGGGAAGGAGAAGGCGGTGGAGGAGGAGGTGCGGGAGGACGAGGCGCAGGATGACGAGTATGTGGACCTCGTTGTTTCATCACCGACACGTTCGTACTTCGATGATCCACTTCCCTATTTGGCGCCCTTCAACAGACCAATGTCGACACTTGGTTGGCCGAGCGTGTTCATATTGGACGTATTTGATGGCCAGCGGATAGGGCGGGGGTTGAGGGACCCGAATATCGTCGAGGGTGGAATAGTTCATGGACATGCGCTTCAAGAGATGGAGTCCAGGGTGCTCGTCACGCATGTCATACCCGGGAAGGAGAAATCCCTACTGTGGTTGCGCGAACAATGCGGCACGACGTATATTAGTGGGTGCGTCAATTCGTATGTCGTGTGGCCTACTCACCTCCTCAGTTTTACCCAAGACATGTAGTAACATTATTTTTAAGTTTGTCCATTTTAATTATATTTGGATTATATCGTCATGTATATTATTTCTATTTTGAATATTTGGATTATATCGTCATGAATATATATTTGCATTATCTTTAGTTTGTTTGGATATATGATGTTTGGAACAGGTACGACGTTGCTATAACAGGTACAAATATACTGTTGGGCAGTGGCAGTGGCAGTGGCCATACTGCCCAGCAGATATTTTTTAAATTCTGTCTAGAATTGTCACGGTCAATGACCGTGATAAGCCCGTGACAAAAGGTTGTCACGGACGTGTCACAGCCATTGATCGTGACAATTATTTTTTAAAAAGGGTCACGACTTTGTCACGGTTTATAACCGTGACAAACGTGTCACGGTCATTTACCGCGACACGACCGTGACACAAAACGCGAGTTTTGTGTCAAGGTCAATGACCGTGACACGATCGTGACAAAAAAAATTGTATCGCCTCGAAATGTCACGGTCATTGACCTTGACAAGTTGGATTTGTTAAGGTCAATGACCTTGAAAAATGGGTAGATTTGGTGTAGTGTAAGAGCATAAACTCATGAAAAGCTTCAGTTTCTTTCATGCTGATGGTGTCAAATTGGATTGTTAAGTTTTGAAGTTTTGAAGCTTTAACTACACTAGTTCCCTCATGAATAACTTGGAGAATATTCCAAGCCTCCTTTGACGTCTCACACATCATTATACGACGAAATTCATCGAGAGTCACAGCACTAAACAAGGCATTTAAACCTTTAGAGGTAAAGTTGCACTATTTTAATTCATCCTCACTCCAATCCTCTACGGGTTTTAAAACAGTTTCTTCTCCAATAACTATAGTATGTGGAGACCATCCGTTTTCAACAGCTACCCAAACATGTTCATCAATAGATTTTAACGAAGGTTTCATACGTAATTTCCAAAAAGTATAATTAGTTCCATCAAACATAGGTTTTCTATTCGACGAAAAACTATCCATATAACCTCTCGGATTCATCTAAATAAGTTTTAGAGACTAGCCCTGATACCAATTTGAAGTTGTAAGGTTATATGAACTAAGGCTATTTCATAGAATATACACACTACACTATAAAAAATTTGCCAAAGAAAGAAATATTCAAATTTTAATATCCTTTGCAAATTATTAAGTTAGCATGAACAGTTATCAATTAAAGTGATGGGATTGTCAACTTGATCAATAGATATAAATTTAGCCAAATTTTATCCTTTTTATCCTACAGATACATCTAGATGATTAAATGATATAAAATAAGAAATCATAACCACAAAGCGCCGACGTATGAGGAAAATGCAAATGGGAAAAATCTCGGACGGCTGGGCTAGACAAATCCACTACAAATAAAGGTTTTACAAGGGACTCAAAAGACTTACAAACTTGACTCACTAACACATGTTGATGTCGTCTCCTCTACCTCCGTTTGTAATACGCGAAGCTCTAATGCGTGGCACGACACTCCTCGTGTCTCGATATCCACTGAAGGTCAAAGTACAGTCTCTAATCAACTAGGACGCAGAAATCCACCGCATATGTCCATGATGAAATTCAGGATGAAAGCGTGGGGTTTTGGTTCAATCAAAATCAAAATTGTGTTGGACAGTTTTTTCATAAAAAGGAAGACAAAAATTCTTCTTTTGAAATGTGCAAGTTCCTTATTAAAAAATTGTATTTCCGTCCACTCTATAAAACTGGAAAATGTAGTGTACCAAAGCAGTTATGCAAAATAACGGCATAAAAGATTTAAAAAAATTCATAACTGGCAGTTTTCTAACGATAATCCAGTACAATATACGGCAAGTCGTTAGAAATCTCGTTAGAACGAATTTGTTCTAACGAACCTTCTAACGATATGTTAGTGTATACAGGCCAGGTTCGTTACACCTAGGTTGTTCGAACGACCTAGGCTGACTTCGAACGAAAATTAAACTTTCGAAAATTAAATTTTCTCCAAAAATGATTGAAAATTTTTCATAAATATTTTAAGTGAATTAAAATTAACTCAAACACGTAAATTGACTTTTGGGACATATACCTTTTGGGAAAAAAGAATGGAATGCGATTTGATGAAGCGTGAAAATCCGGATGCCCAAATCTCCATGGATGATAGATGTGTGACATGTTAAGACCCAAAAATATTTTGTCCAACGGAATAGACAATATTACAAATGACTCGATTGGAAATTTGTCATTACAACCCCCAAATGGACCCGAATCCATAACTCAACTAGCCCAAAAGTTTCTCAACCCATATACCTATGCCCGGGACCATTACTAAATATTTAAAACACTAAACCGACTCTCGAACGCTCCCCAACGGCATCCCAATTAGTTTTATTTCACTTGGACATTTTATTATGTTAAAACAACACGCACGCATAAATTTTATTTATGTGTGATTTATTTTTCACTAGCAAGTCCATTATGTCCAATTAAATTTTATTTTTATGTAATCCGGAATAAATGTTTATTTAAATTAAAAGTTTTTAAATCTTCCCAATTTAAGTTATTCTTAAAATAAATTCGAAACTATTACATTCATTTATGTCGTAAAATTTTATTATGAAAATTTACGAGGAATTACAGGTAAGTTCAATAATATCATTTTGGTTGTTTTGTAAATTAATTTTGATATTTCATTTCATTTCATTTCGATACGGTACAGTCGGTAAATCGATTTTTAAAATTTTAAAACCAAAATCAACCACAAAAATTCGATAATTTCGATTTTGATAGTTTGGGTTTCGGTAAGTAGAAAATGTAAATCATTACCACTAATTTTCAGTACAAAACATTATGGTACGGATTTCTACCGTACCGCGAATACCCCTACACAAAATATTTAATTAAAGTTTGTTCCCTAAAATTATAGAAATAGTGAGTTCAAATAAATAGCCTTTACAAATTAATCCATGCCCATCACCAAAAGTGCAAATAACATATATTCAAATAATTATGTATAAATATGTGTGTCTTTTTTTAAATGTTTCTCCAAAAAGGAATAATAATAATAATAATAATAATAATAATAATAATAATAATAATAATAATAATAATAGTAATAAATGAGTCACCTCATCGTAAAAATATACAAATAAAATCTCAAGACTCAAAAATAAAATAGGAAGTATAATCTTATAGCACGACTATATATAAAAGAAAAGATAAACATGATTAAAAAAAGTGCATGATCCTATCTACTCCGCAGGTTAGCCGTGTGTCTTTGTAGTGATATTTCAATTGTAAAAGACTTGCCTAAACTCCACTTTTCTTCACACTATACCATGATTATAATTTTAGTATTATAATCAAAACTAATTTACGTTTTATATATTGTTCAGACTTAAATCTTTATGAAACCTGTACTAGTACAGTCTTACCAATTTTTAAAATTTCTTTTGCTTAATAAAATTTGTAATTTCTCATCATTTAGTAAATAGGTTAGAGACTTCTTGAATCTATATAAAACTTATAAAATGAAAATCTGCATTTAATTCTCAAACCCATCTCACATGTTCTCGGGGCATGCTTAAATTTAATTGAGCATTAAACATTTGAAACTTTTCAATTACTTTTGCCATTTAACTTTTTTATTTTTCTTAACCGAGCCTTTACAAATTATTTTTTAATTTAACAACAATTGCTTCTTTGATTTCTATCTTTCCATCTATATACCTATATATACATATAGTTGTACAATATCTCTGAGGAGAGAGAAAGAGAAAGAGAGAAATAGATAAATTTTTTAAAAATAGTAAAAAAAAATAAGTTGATTTATTTTGTGATGTATGTAAACATTTCAGGACAGTCCAAAAAAATCAGTCTATTTTAAAAATGTTGATCAAATTTTGACATATGTTTGACAAATTATTCTAAAATAACCAAAAAAAAAATCATTTTAGGTAATTTTATGGCAGCTTCCCTAAAATGTTAAAAATAGACTACATATTTTGTATTTTTTTTAAAACAGTTCACGTATATTTATTTCTTAAATGATCTTTTTTTGTATATATTTGAAGCAAGGTAATATTTTTATGTGTCAGAGAAAAAGAGAACCGTTTAAATTTCTAAAATATAACACGTGATGCTCATATAAACATTATATGCGACACTAAAAGTGAACAATAGTTATAAATTTATGAATAATTTTGTTAAGTGTTCACGCAAATTGCATGCTAAGACAAATAATAACAATCACCATCTTGACCAGTTTTAGGTAAACATGACAATATGGCATTTATTAGTACATGTAAAAGGTCATTGTTAGGAACAAGAGGTTTTCCATAATTAGAGCAAACACATCATTTAATTTCGTGAGGATTACTTTGCCTAACTATAGCCTTTGTCACTCTCACATATCACAGTCCGATGCTTTGCTTCTGGTCTCGTAAAAATTGACCTCACCTAAGATAAGAAAGAAAAAAAAAGTAGGTTCATTTACGGTTTATGATCCTATAGTTCTTGAGGTTGGGGATTTAAAATTAATGAAAATCGACAATTGACTATTTTGATCATCCGATGACATCATTTTTCAATTAACATCTAAATATAATAATATACATTAATATATATATTGGTTCTATATATAAATCTAATATTATAAATACATTTATATGTATATTTATTTTAGGATTAAATACGAAAAAGTCTCTCAAATATTTTTTAATACACATTTAGTCCAAGTCTTTTATTTTGTATCAGAAAGTTCCTTAAATACTTATTTAACTAATATTCTCTTATTTTTAAAGGTCCGCCCCTGCGGCATGGTGAATGACTTTTTGGAGCGCAATAAAAAGTATTGGACTAAACATGTATTAAATAATGTTCAAGAGACTCTTTGATATATGCGCCTTTATTTTAATACATTTATAAATTAAATATGTTAACACGGCCGGTATAAATCTTGCGTTTATTTTCACATAAAGTTTTAATTTATCATTTTTTTTAACCCCAACTTTTATTTTTCTTTTTTTTTAAATTGGCTGTAACATATGCACCATGAGTTAAATTTTTGGGGGGTCCTTTCTTATTGGGGGGCCCTTGAACTGTGGCTAAGTTGGCAAATGGTAGAGCCTCACTGATCGTCGAAGCTCTTACATAATTTAGCTACAAAACTACTCACCTATCCTTAGAATATTCAGTTTTTTTTTCAATATTATAGGTTTATGCTTGTTTTAATCTAATTTTAAACTATAGAAAGAGGGTCCATTTCATAGTTGTTCACATTTAACTTGTTCATGTAATTGTCCAATAAATGTTATCGAATGCATAGATATTCATTGTTAGTTTGAGGCTTATTGAATTTTTGTCACTCCTTTTGTTAGTCATGTTTTATCCTTTTAAAGCATTACATTACTCTATCTAAAAATTCTCAGCTAATGTTTACATTGACAAAAATTATAGGGAGTGGCTATCCCCACTCCCAAGAAAGTCTTCCCCCACACCATTTTGGTGTCAAAGTACAATTATACCCTTATACATTTACAAAATTTAAACCTTTATTTTTTTGCTTTCAACTAAAACAAATGCCTTTGAAAAATAATTAAAAATTTGTATTTTCAATAAAAATATTTTTCTTAAAATTGTTTTTAATAAGAATCCGTTTTAAAAATAATTTTTTTTAAACTTTTCATAAATGATTTAAAAAAACATTTAAATTGTTTTAACAAATTTGTTATATGTTTTCTTAATTAAAAAATTGTTTATAACACATAAAAAACTGTTTTAAATAAAATAAAAACTGTTTTTACAAAATAGTACCTTTATTATGTACATATGGAAACTAAATAGTGCCTTTATGTAAGTGTAAAATAAAAAAAACGGAAATTATAAAGCTTTATTTAAAAATTTTAAAAATTACAAAAAAAGTAATTCTATAAAATTGAAAAATACAAAAAAAATACTCTGAAAAATACTAATAGATATTAAAAAATAATTAAGAAAATAACTGTTTTCAACCAAAAAACGAATTCTAACATAAAAATTGTTTTATATAAAATAAAAATTGCTTTTACAAAATATTACCTTTATGTACATTTGAAAAGTAAGTAGTGCCTTTAAAAAATAATGTCTAGCAGGAAAAAACATCTGCTTCTTACCAAAAAAAAATGATCTCCAATAGTAAAAAACTGTTTTTCACCCAAAAACCAAAACTGTTTTTCACCCCCAAAAAAATACTATTTTTCACCCAAAAATACTAATAGATATTAAAATTGTTTTTCACCAAAAAAAAACTCTGAAAAATACTAGTAGATATTAAAAAAAATTAAATTTTTGTTTTGAAATAATTTTTTTTAATAATTTTTAGTTCGGAAATTATTATTTTTTAAATAATTTGTGTTCATTGGAAATTATTATTTTTCTCTTGGATGCCATTTTTTGAGTGGAAAATAGTTTTTTGATTTGTTGGAATTCGTTTTTTGGTTGAAAACAATTTTTCTTTCTTTTTGAAATGCATTTTGTTACTGATTTTTTGTTGTTGTTGGAAATCATTTTTTGGGTGAGAATTTTTTTTTTCCTGACAGACATTATTTTTTTTTAAATATCTATTAGTATTTTTCAGAGTTTTTTTTTTGCGTTTTTCAATTTGTAGAATTTTTTTTGTATTTTTTTGAATTTTTAAATAAAGCTTTATAATTTTCGTTTTTTTTATTTTACACTTACATAATAGCACTATTTACATAAAGGTACTATTTTGTAAAAACATTTTTTTATTTTATATAAAACATTTTTTATGTTTTATAAACAATTTTTTAATTTAAAAAACATATAACAAATTTTTTTAAACAATATAAATGTTTTTTTAAATCATTTATGAAAAGTTAAAAAAAAAATTAAAACAGTTTCTTATTAAAAACAAATTTTTTATAAAAAAAATATTTTTTATTGAAAATACAAATTTTTAATTATTTTTGAAATGCATTTATTTTAGTTGAAACATTTAGATTTTGTAAATGTGTAAGGGTATAATTGTCTTTTGGCACCAAAATGGTGTGGTGGAAGACTTGGTTGGTGTGGGGATAGCCTAGCCCAAATTATAATTCAAGAAGATTAATTTAATTAACTATTGAAACTTCCATAATATATATATATATATATATATATATATATATATATATATATATATATATATGAGAGAGAGAGAGAGAGAGAGTTAATCTCTCATGTGGAAGCTTTACTTAAGGAACATTTACGGGATTTTTTTAAAATCCAAAAATATTTTAATTTTTTTTTTTTTTTATGGGTTTTAAACATTTCAAGAGATTCCTAAAAAAATTATTTCAAAATAATTTTTTTAGTATTTGAAAATAATAGATCAATATTTGACAATTTTTAAAGTTGACACCGGGAGCTTTACTTGGGGGACATTTACCGGATTTTTTTATAAAATCCAAAAATTTTATTATTTTTATTTTTTATATGAATTTTAAACATTTCAGGATACTCCTAAAAAATAGTTCAAAATGATTTTTTTGAGATTTTTAAAAATAAGTCAATATTTGACAAATTGACCTTTTTTTAAAATTACCAAAAGAAAATCATTTTGAGCTGATTTTTTTAGGATTTTACTAAAATATTTAAAACTGGTATAAAACAAATCCCGCATGGGGGTTCGTAGGGAGGCTCCTATATTAGAGCAACTCCGTATAGATAACTACAATAAAGAAAATACAAACAAACCACATCAAATTTAAATATTATCAATTCCAATCAATTGAATGGTGACTAAATCAGGGACGAAACTACCTTGGGGCAGAGGGGGGCCATGCCCCCCTCCAAACTTTTCATTATATTTACTCTACTGCTATACAAATTTGAAGTGGGGAGTGATTAGAGATATCATTTATCCCAATCTTTCTTGTTTCACATAATTTCCTTTAAAAACCCCATTACATTTTAAGTTAAAAACTAACTCCGCTTCTAACTTTTTTGTTATTTTTCATTCAAAATGTGTTGTTGCCTATATCATTATGGCAATATATATTAGGGTCTCTCTCCCCATGTACACACATGTATTGACAATTTCCTTCTTATATTTAGTCTAAATTAATATTTAAGTTTTGATATATTTTCAAATGAATTTTTTTCATTGATTTTGTGTTTTAATTGCATATATAATTTTTTAAACCTTAAATCCATTTTAATTGTAGATTTTTGACTTAATTGTAAATTTAAATTTTGACTCACAGTGTTTATTATAATGCATTTATAAATTTTAATGTTAAATAGATTCTAATTGCAATTTTTTACCACTTTTTTTGTTATCTTTCTCAAAGTTAATTGTCTTTTTTTTATCATGGTAAAAGTACGTTTTAATTTATTTTTGTATATCATGAATTTTTTCTTTTGTTGATGAATATATATTGTCTTATAAGTGAATTTTTCCCCTATAACTTTTGGGCCCCCCTTAAGATTAAATCCTGGCTTCGTCCCTGGACTATATAATGATAAAAAATTAAAATAAATTCAAAAATATTCCTTACTTTAGTGTACAAAGTGTAAGAGATTAAGAAAATAAATCCATTTCACATAGTTAAAGAAGATGGCATGTGATAAAGGAGCTATGAAATTCATAAGGGGAACAAATTTATATAAATGCACTTTTTTCGAGCTTCTTCAAGCGCGGCATTGTTGTTGACCACGAAGAGTTTTCCAATTCTTCGCGAGCATCTAATTGTTTTTATTTATTTTTTTATTATTATTATTTTTTTTTTGGGGGGGGAGGGGGTGGGGGGTGGGAGGAGGGGTAGGCGGCAAGAGGGATGGTATCCCCACAAGTTTTATTGAAAAATGTAAGTGAAGAAAAATCATTCATATGGCAAACAAACTAAAAAAATGCTAGAGAATCCACCTTAATCCATAGATTAGACCACTTATATTTCTATGAAATTCTGAACAAAAGGCAGATATAGGTTCCACAGCTTTACCAAAAACCCCTTTGACAAATCCTCTATCTTTTTTATACTCTGATGGGGTACATAAAGCACATACGTAGAATCTCCAAATCTTAGACAAAATTGTTCAAATGGCATTTGCAAATTCTTCCCATAAAAGAAATCCAGTTTTTTAACTGACAAATCTAGTTCCTTGTTGAGGGATATATATCTTCAAATATGGTTTGATATCTAGACCACTTTTGTTTGGTATATGATGATGATATTACAGACACTACTTCCAGAAGAGATGATGCGGATTTCACATTTCCAGAAGAGAGCTTTGATCCACATTTGTTCATTAGAGGCCAAGTTTCTTTGAAGTCATGTCTAAGGACTTGTTATGGTGCAGATCTCGGTCTATATTATTTTTTTAAAATAATAAAAAAAAAATTGATGAAACTTTATGGATATGATCTCCACGGCGGCGTGAAGATCATCTCCAATTTTTTTTATCAATAAAAAAATAAAAAAAATGTTGAGATAGGGTGATATGTAAAAAACGGTATAAATATATATTTTCAATGTTGAAATTTTGGGTCGACGCCAGTCACTTGATTGATTGAATTTTTTTATGAAATTTCATGCATACGATCTTCTCACTGTCGAAATCATATTTATGAAGTTTAATAAAAAAATTCAATCAAAAAATGAAAAAGATGATCGTCAAAATTTCAATGACGAGAAATGCATATTTATACCTATAGTTGTTGGACATCTTCCGAAAAGAGAGAGAAAGAGATTTTTTAAAAATAGTAAAAAAAAATGAGTTCTAAATGATTTCTTTGCTATTTTTTAAATGTTGGTCAAATCCTGACATTTGTTTGATATTATTTTAAAATAACAAAAAAAATCATTTTAAGTAGTTTTATGGGGGGGTTCCCTAAAATGTTAAAAACTGACTACATATTTGTATTTTTTTAACAACGGTTCACATATATTTATTTCTTAAATGATCCTTGTTTATACACATTTTTAATAAGGTAATATACTTATTTGTTAGAGAAAAAAGGAGCATCGTTCAAAATTTTCAAATATAACACGTGACGCTCATATGACCAATAATTATAAATTTACGAATAATTTTATTAAGTGCTCGCCCGAGGTGCATGCTAAGAAATATAATAACAATCACCATCTTGACCAGTTTTAGGTAAACATGAACATGTAAAAGGTCATTGTTACGTGACAAGGAACAAGAGGTTTTCCATAATTAGAGCAATCACATCATTTAATTTCGTGAGGATTACTTTTCCTAACTATAGCCCTTGTCACTCTCACATATCCGATGCTTTGCTTCTGGTCTTGTAGAAATTCACCTTACCTAAGATAAGATCCTATAGTTCTTGAGGTTGGGGTTTATTACTTTTCCTATTAATTCACCGAGATTTAAAATTAATGAAAATCACCAATCGACTATTTTGATCATAAGATGACCTCGTCTTCAACTAAAAAGATTTTTTTACCTCTAAATATAATAATATATATTAGTATATTTATTGGTTCTATATATAAATCTAATATTATAAATACATTTATATGTATACTTATTTTAATACATTTATAAACTAAATATGTCAACACAGCCAGTATAAATCTTGTGCTTATTTTCACATCAAGTTTTAATACCATTTTTTAAACCCCAACTTTTCTTTTTTCTTTTTTTTTAAACTGGCTGTAACATATGCATCATGAGTTAAATTTTTGGGGGGTCCTTTCTAATTGGGGAGCCCTAGGACTGTGACTAAGTTGGCAAATGGTAGAGCCTTACTGATCGTCGAAGCTCTTAAATAATTTAGCTACAAAACTACTCACCTATCCTTAGAATATTCATTTTTTTTTAAATATTATAGGTTTATGTTTGTTTTAGTCTAATTTTAAACTATAGAAAAAGGGTCCATTTCATAGTTGTTCACATTTAACTTGTTCATGTAATTGTCCATTAAATGTTATCGAATGAATAGATATTCATTGTTGGCTTGAGGCTTATTGAATCTTTCCCACTCCTTTTGTTAGTCATGTTTTATTCTTTTTAAGCATTACATTACACTATCTAAAAATTCTCAGCTAATGTTTATATTGACAAAAATTATAATTCAAGAAGATTAGTATAATTGATTATTGAAATTTCTATTTTATATATATATATATATATATATATACAAAGAGAGAGAGAGAGAGAGAGTTAAGCTCTCATGCGGGAGCTTTACTTCAGGAACATTTACGAGATTTTTTTATAAATTCAAAAATGTTTTTATTTTATTTTTTTGCATGGGTTTTAAACATTTCAAGATATTCCTAAAAAAATTATCTATAATTTTTTTACTATTTTAATATAACAGATCAATGTTTGACGATTTTTAAAGTTCACATCGGGAGCTTTACTTAAGGGACATTTACCGGATTTTTTTTTAAATCCAAAAATTGTATTATTTTTATTTTTATATGAATTTTAAACATTTCAAGGTACTCCCAAAAAAACAACTCAAAATGATTTTTTAGGGATTTTTAAAAAATAAGTCAATATTTGATAAATTGACCCATTTTAAAAAATTACCAAAAAAAAAAATCATTTTGAGCTGATTTTTTTAGGACTTTACTAAAATATTTAAAACCGGTATATAACAAATCCCGCATGGGGGTCCGTAGGGAGGCTCCTATATTGGAGCAGCTCCGTATATATAACCACAATAAAAAAAAATACGAACAAACCACATCAAATTAAAAGATTATCAAGTCCAATCAATTGAATAGTGGTTATATAACCAAGCCTCTTGGCTAAGTGGTATAAGGGTGTCACTGGGACAGTCTTGGGGTGAATTGGGTTTGGTCCCCAGTTCGATCCCTGGCACTGTCAAATTAATGTTTAGCCAGCGAAATTCACGAACCGCGAATGGGGATTAGTCGAGGTGCGCGTAAGCTGGCTCAGATACCTCATGGTATACTATCCAAAAAAAAAAATGGTCACTATATAATGTTAAAAAATTAAAATAAATTCAAAAATATGTCGTACTTTAGTGTACAAGTGTAAGAGATTAAGAAAATCAATCCATTTCACATAGTTAAAGAAGATGGCATGTGATAAATGCTATGGTTATGAAATTCAAATGGGGAACAAATTTATAAAAATGCACTTTTTTCGAGCTTCTTAAAGTGCATCATTGTTGTTGCTCTCCTTAACCACAAAGAGTTTTCCAATTCTTCGCAAGCATCTAATTGTTTAATTTTTATTTTTTATTTTTTTCTGGGGGGAGGGGGGCAAGAGGGACGGTATCCCCAAAAGTTTTATTGAAAAATGAAAGTGAAGAAAAATCATTCACATGGCAAACAAACTAAATAAGGGAGACATTACAATCTTACCTTCAAAGAAAGAAGAAAAGAATAAAAATAGTCTCAAGCATCTTTATAATTAAAATCAAGGGCTCACAGACCTCGAATGTGGGACTTCCAGCCCAAACTAACTCCAAAACCAAAAATTAAATTATGTAAATCTAAAGTGAGGAATATATCCCCAATCTTTATTCACCGAAGCAACAACATCGGTATGAGCAAACTACCACCAAGATACAATATGATGATTAAGGATCGAATTTGAAAGTCTATCACCAACTTGGTTTCCCTCTCTATAGATAAGAGAAAATTTAATGTTCACTTGAGACAAGTATTCCCTACAATTCACCCATCTAACCCTTAAAGACCAAAGAGTGATATAATTTGTGTTGTTCAAACAATTAAAAAAAAATGCTAGAGAATCCACCTCAATCCATATTAGACCACTTATATTTCTATGGAATCTCCACACATGTAATCAAAGCAATCAATTCTGAATAAAGGGTAGATATAGGTTCCACAGCTTTACCAAAAACTCCTTTGACGAATCCTCTATAATAGCAGCAGCATTAGATTCTCTCAAAAAGAGGCCACCGGTGTTCAATTTAGTCTAATTTAGAACATGGGATACCAAATGATTTCTTTGATTAAAGGGACCTTCCTCATTTTTCATTTGATTTTCAAAAGATGTAGAATCTCCAAATCTTAGACAAAATTGTTCATATGGCATTTGAAATTCTTCCCACATAAGAAATCCAGTTTTTTAACAGACAAATATAGTTCCTTGTTGAGGAATATTTATCTTCAAATATGGTTTGATTTCTTGCTCTCCAAATTGAATGCCATCCATCTTTTTTGTTCACTCATCATCTCCCATATGATCCAATACTAGTATAGTCTCTCTCTCATGTTCTATATGTTAGTTAAAATTATATGCTTTTGTCCTTTATCAATTTAAATATGAAATAAAAATCGTATTAGAACAATGAAAAAATAATCGATAAAACACTTACATATTAATGAAAGATCAAGTTGAACAATGGACGTTCTCTCCTTAAGATTGATTTTACCCCCATAACTAAAGACAATGGGCATCCCTGCCCTAGTATAAAATGATTTTTGAAATGTATATGAAGCACTACAATGTGCTTGTCCCTTGAACCAATTGTGTTTGATACTCTCCATGAATCAATTAGTGTGGAATATACTTTTAAACTGTTTTTTCTCATTATTAAAATGAAGACAAGTCTTATATTTATATGCAATAATATTTTTTTTTCATTTGTAAAGGAAAATATTCAATAGAGTTAATTTGTATATATTTGGCTTTATTCCGCTTGGACAAAATATTTTACTCATGGTTAGAATTTGAGTTGTCTATCCTTCAAGAATATGATGTCTGATTGAAGACAGTAGCGACCAAGTATAGCAACTACATTATTGTGATGTGTTTTCGTGTCAAATTTCGTCTTCAACGTCCATGGGATATCAAGAGGTATGATTGTATATATGTGTGATCCCTAGATATTCATTTCGGTGTTAGTTTTTAAATTTCGGCCATTTTCGTAAAAAAAATTCAAAGAAAAATATTTTTTATTTACAGTCATTCTAACGAGAATTTTAGTCCGTTCAAATGAATTTATATAAGTCATTCAAATGAGTTTTTCATTTTGATCAAACAAGAATGGGGTTTTCGTTAAGCCTAGGTTTAAATGAGGATCGAATGAGATGTATATGTTTTACAGCAAGAAGTCATTCAAAGATCATTCCAAGCACGTTCAAACAAGTTTAGCTATCTCGTTCGAATGAGATTAATTTTATTCAAACGAGATTCCATAACTTGTTCGAATGACCCTAGTGTTTTCATTTGAATGATTTTCCTTATGTTTTGTTCTGCTTCGATTTTTGTGTTTTCTATGAATACACTACACCAAAAACAACATTTTGGCACACCCTGATATTAAAATTCTGGCACAGCTTAAAACTGTGCCAGATTTTGGCACGGTTTAATAGAAATTTGGCACACTTTAAAACAGTGCCAAATTTTGGCACTGTTTAAAAGTGTGCCAAAATTAAGTACACTTCATTAAAATATAAATATCCCCCAAAAATTAGCCCCTTAATTTTTTTAAGCTCCCGCTCTCTTTTTCTCAGCCTCCCGCTCTATCTCTCGCTCCCTCTCCCTCTCACACGCTCAGTCCCTCACCTCCGTCATCCTCCACCATCCACGCACCTCTGTCTCCATCCTCCACCATCCTCGACCATCCACCCACCTGCGTAGACATCCTCCCCCACCCACGCACCTCCGTAGCCTCCACGCACCTCCGTGCGCTTCTTAATATACACATAAAATTTTGGTTTGCCCTCAAATCCAAATGCCCAAATCTCAGACCACTCTCCGATCAAATCTCAGTCCACTCCCCAAAACGATGGAATCTCCACTTTCCCAACATAAATGTTTCTTCCCTTTTCTTCAGGGAGCCCCTAGATTGGTAAATTCTTCTCTCTTTTGTCTAATCTAAATCTAATGCATGTCTTTTATTATTATTTTGATTATAAGATCTTGTTTGAAACTAGTTGAGATTGTATATTAATTTATGTTTGATACCCTCCATTTATGTTAGATGTTAAATTTAGAGTTCATATTAGGTAAATGGTTGATATTTATTAATAATATTTTATAGTTATTGTTGGTTTAATATTCAGGGTCAATTTTATGATTAATTTTAGAGATATTGTTGGTTTGAATTTGGTTTAAATTTGAGTTTGATGAATTTAATTTTTTTGTTAAAAAATTTAACTTATGGAGATTTTAAAAAAATCCATGTCTTGTTACTCTTAATCTCTAAAAATAACCTCAAAAAAATTTGGCACCAAGGGGGTGACACTCAAATTGTTTTATTGTATTTAGATTATTCATTGTAGCTTAGTATATGATGGTGCAATGAGGAGAACAGTTTAGGTCTTTATATGATTGAAATTGCATGAAACTTATCGATAGAGGGGCACGGGGATTTCACATTCTTAAAACATTTTATAAGGAAGATTGTTGAACCCATCATGAACTTCGACATGTTGTTTTCCAAAGCCCCTTATGGCATAAAACTAATCTTAGGTTTGATTGAATGTTCCACTTCAAAAGCCTAACAATGGTGCCTGGGGTTCTAGAGCTACTAATCTTCCATTTTCTCTTTTAGTTTTTGCCCCAAGATAAGTAATTTCTAACTAATTTTACATGTATTTTATTCTTTCACTTATTATTAACCTACAAGATGTTCTGTAATTTGACATGTATTTTGTTGGGACAATATTCTATTATGCATACTAGACGGATAGTAAAAAAACATTCCCAAGTATGCTCCATCACAGTTCTACATTGACAATGTGTTGCCTCGGATAAAGGAGAAAAAGATAATGTCCCTAAAACCTTTTGTTGACCGCCTTCGATAAGTTTAAGGATGTTATTCAAAATGTTATGTTTTCAATTTAGTACATTTTTTAAAAGTTCAAGTTTGTGTTAGTTTTTTAATCTATTTTTCATCTCATGGCTTGAAATCATCGTAATTACAATTGTATATCATAATGTGCCCATACATTTTTCAGATTCTTAGCTCTAGAGTGGAAATGAGAGAAGGAATAAGGTTTGCAGTTACACTACTAAATATGGTAGTTTGGTCTTTTGTAAGTTATTTCTTAAATAATCCCACAATATGATTAATAACATCTTGATCATTCTCCTAAGTATTACCCTCTTCATCTTTAATGGAGTGAATCCTAAGCTTTTAGTGCTTGGTTTTAACACTAGCCTGGACATTACCAAACTTACCTCATCTCTGTTGTTACATCAAGTTTATATTGTCCCTTATAGCCTAAGTCTGATAATCCACTATCCTCAATGGCTTGGTTAAAGAGCACATCCGACCCCAAAGATCCATTGAACCTTGATGTCAAACCTCCAAAAGATCCAAAATTAACCATTTACATTACTTGCACAACCTTGGAAACCCCACTTTCTTTGGTAATTTAATATTTACCATTTACATTACTTGCACAACCTTAGTTTATATGAGATATAATTATTGATGTCAATTTATGTAGTGATTAAGTAGTAATTGGTGTCAATTTTCTTTAGTTTGGTTTATCTGTATTTCAATATGAGTTGAAATTGTTAGATTATGTATATGAATTGACTTCTACTATGAATCGTTCATAAACCCCTTGAATATATGCGTAAATATTTAGATAATGGAATCAAATTGATTAAGATTGAATTTTTAGGGTTCTTGATAGAGAATTGGGTTTTATCAGTAAATCTTAAATTAATATTGTGTTTTTTGATGTTTTAATCATGTTTAAATCATAGTTACTTTATTTAGATGTTATATGAATGATTTATGGGAGGTTTAGGGGTCATTAATGGAGTTTTGGTTTGAGTTTTGTTGAGTTGGGTAAGATTAAGTTTAGGGTGATTCATAGGTTTATTGTATGTGATAAGTTCATTATTTACATAACTTTGTAATGATACTAGAGTGAATAATTCCTAAACTTTGTTTAGATTTCCATGTGTTGTGAGAATATTTTTTCTGTGTTACATGTGTAAAATGCACACTACATGTGTACTCGTGAATATCGTACCAAAGGGGATTTAGTTATCGGGGCACGTACAACGCAGACCGTGATGGCACCTTCGTGAGTAGATGAGTAAGACTTGGTCATATAACCCACGCGTCACATGTATAGCTACCTGTATCAGAGATGGATTGATGGGGATATTTCATCATATAGACTTGGGTATGGTAGAATATATGAGCAATGGGTATACGTGGTGATTCATCGTGTTAAGGTAGGTTTGGGATGATCTAAGATTATACTTGGTTTGCGCGAGTGATCCCAAAGGGCAATAGGGATATGCCTTTGTTAATGTCACCAATTTAAGTAAGATCCTACTTCTATGGTAACATTATAGTTCATGCTTACAGACTTGATGACTGTCTTATTTATTTTGTACACTCGTAATTATTTAGTATAATGAATAGGACCTATGGTGAGGACAATACTCAATATTTCACAATAGGACTCAGAATAAATCGACAAATTGACAGGACCCACATCGAACACATGTGCTTGGTTTGTGGCCTTTCTCAATTACTTACTCATTTTCACTAATTCTTCATGTATGCCAAAATTGAAAAACTGGTAAATAAAACAAAAAACCAAGAACATTTCACAAGTTAGAAAATTAAGTCACATGTTGTAAAATTACTACTTTCCCTACATAATGGTTAATATATCTTTTTAAAATATAATTTTGGTATTGCAGGACCTCTTTGTGTCGGGACTGATACAACATCAGCACACTGGAATGGTCTATGGCAAAGGTACTGTGCAATCAGAGACAATGGTGAAAGCCAAAGCGGAACTCGAAGAAGTGATTGGAAAAGGGAAGATCTCAAGTTGTTTGCACAAATACGCAAGGATCAAGAATGAGGGAGCTTATTCGGAGGATCTCAAGTTGCGAATAAATTTGGTAAGTATTTTATATTGATGATAGAAGATTTTATAATGTAGTGCACCTTTACTAAAGTAAATTCTTCATTTAGTTGTGTGCGCGTGTGTATGTTGTGTAAGATGTGTGTCTTAAGGCCTTAATAAGTGGTTGACATGGAGGAAGGGGCTATATGGATTTATATACTATTTTTAGATGTTAAATCGATGGAAGGGATTTATTGGTGGTTTAGATGCAGCTTTTGTGCTTATTGTTGTTGTTGGGCTTATGTTAATATTAAAATAAGTTAGATTTCATGAATAAACAAAGGAAACTCTGTCAAAATTTTAGGAAATAAGTAAGTGTTCTAAATTGATTAAGGTGAGCATACAACATTTGAAAATTGAACATTGGTGAATGGAAACGTAAAACAACTAATAAACATACCATAATGAGACACGCGTAGTCATGAACACCTCGCACGGGATCAATGCGACTCATAGGAACCAACCGCGTAGTCGCGGGGCTCCCAGTTTGAGTGTACGATGTAAATTTGCAAAATATTTAGACTTAAGCATAAAAACATGCAATCGAAGGGTGAAAACATAAAACAACACAAAATAGTCCCGTAGAGGCACAAATGCCACGCACGGGATCTCGCACGGGATCGATGTGACTCGTAGGAACCGACCGCGTAGTCACGCCGCTCCCGGTTTGAGTGTATGACGTAAATTTGCAAAAAATTAGAGTTAAGCATAAAAACATGCCTAAGTCTAAATAGGAAAGAAACTTGAATTTATTACTCTCCGCTAGATATAATAGGAAAGAAACTTGAATCTATTTTCGTACTATATATGCAATCTGCATATATATGCATATGCTGCATACATATGCAGTTGCACACACACACACACACACACACACACATATATATATATATATATATATATATATATATGTGTGTGTGTGTGTGTGTGTGTGTGTGTGTGTGTGTGTGTGCAACTGCATATGTATCCAGCATATGCATATATATGCAGATTGCATATATAGGCCACTGCATATATATGCATATATTGACTCAGATAGAATTCCAACGACTCTACTAATATATGATTTGCTTGATTGTACAAGAGGGTGGGATTATAACAAAATTAATATGTTGGTGCCTCACAATTCAATGTCTATTTGTTCTAAAGTGGAAGTGATGGGTAGTAACCATAAAGATACTCTTGTATGGACCCCAAATTCTGATGGATCTTTTAGTCTTCATTTAGCAGGGCACATGGTAAGGCATCCTAGAATTTCTTCATGGACTATTACTTTCATTTGGCATAAAAGTATTCCTATCAAAATTTCATTTTTTCTTTTAAGACTCTTAAAAGATTGTTTAACAGTAAATAAGGCTCTTAAAAGACATGGTGTGAGTGGGCATTCTAAGTGTGGATGTTGTTAATCTCCAAATATTGAATCAATAGAGAATGTTTTTGGGAACAATGAGTTTGCTTCATCAGTTTGGAGTCATTTTGAAAATCTTTGCGGGGTGCATGCTAGACTGTTCCATTAGTGGCGGGGTTAATAACTTGGTGGTCTACTCCTGATAATACTCAATGGGGAAAATACCTAAAATTGATTCTAGCTTTCATCTACTGGGGTATATGGAAGACCAAGAACAAATGGAGATCTGAAAACATCTGTATGCAAGATTCCATAACTGTAAAAGAAATTCTTTCCCTTATCTCTCTTCATATATGTATAAACTTTTGTTCTTATTTTCCTTTCAAATTTCCTAAGAAAATTCAGTCTAAGGCAATTAGATTGGTTCAATAGAGACCTCTTGAAGGAACTTTCTTAAAGCTAAATGTTGATGGCAGTTATAAAGGGAATCCAGGTCTAATGGGGGGAGGAGGTGTGTTGAGAAATTCATAAGGAAGATTTCTATAAGCTTTTGCTTATTGTTTTGGTTGTGGATTTAATAGTAAAGTATAAGCTTTAGCAATTCTTAGAGGTTTTGAAATGTGTGATTCAAGAGTTTTAGAAGGGCTACAAAATTAAATATGATTCTTTGATGGTTATCCAAAGTCTTTCTAATCAATTGAAATGTTCATGGAGTATTATGACTATTATTGCCAAGATTCAAGACAAGATTCCAAGGTTCAATATTAAGTTCTATCATATTATAAGGGAAGGAACCAAATGTGTAGATTTTCTTGCCAACTATGGTGCTTCAGCTCAAATTCAAGTTTCTTTTAATTCTTTAAATGCCTTTCCATGAGAGTTAAAATTCTTAATTTAGATGCTTGGGGTTTCCCAAATTTTAAATTTTCTAAGAAATTTTTCTTTGTCCTTGTATATGTGACTATGTTATAAAGACATCCTTCTATCTTGTAATCTTTGAGATAATTTCATTATATTAATAAAATTAGAAGCTAAGTCCATTTTTAATTATAAAAATACAGTGGGAACTCTCTCATTCTAGAATTTATACTTTGAAAGATGGGTTTGATACAACTAGGACCCATTATTAATTTGATAATAGAATAATGGAAATTTTGATCAGGCGATGTGTTTAAGGATTTTGATCAGGCGATGGAATATATATTCCAAACATTTACACAATGATGTGTATTGTACTTTAACTTTACAATCTTCTATTCCAAACATACATGAGTCCAGTCATAGTTTGTGAAAAAATGTTTCATCTATTTTTTCATTTTTTGTAGTTAGCACAGATTCAAAGGGTTTTAGAATTGTGAAATTTATATTTAGTTCATTTAAGTTTCATATGATGCTTTCCATTGTACTAGGAGGATCAACTTTACCCACACACATATTAATTAGCTCTAAGTTGTCACTCTCAATGACAAAGCTTCTGAATTGGAAGGACTGCGTCACATGGCAAGCTTCGAGCATTGCTGCAGCCTCACATGCCAGAGGAGATTAAGCCCATACTTTATGTTTAAATCCATGTTACAGTTGTCCCAAATGGTCGCGTACCACCCCAGTGCCTCTGAAAGTCCTGAACATAGTCTGGCACCTGGACCTGGACCTGATGTGGTAGGCACCTGGACCTGGACCTGATGGTTCCAGTGCTAGTGCAGCACCTGAACCTGATGGTTACCTGCCTATCCAGCTCCCCCAAAGTCTGCAGGGGTCATATCAAAACTCAGTCCCAGCTAAGGTGTGGACTAACATATATAACAGCTATATATGTTATAACATATATAACAGCAGCTGTTATATATGTTATAACATATATATAACAGTTGTTATATATGTTATAACAGTTATTATAACATATATAACAGTTATGGGATGCACATGTAGTACCAGTTATATTTGAAATGATTAAGAGCATCTCCATTCATTAATTGTGTATATTTTTTTCTAAAAAATTAATTTCTTATTGTCGAATTGGTTGGGGTTCCCAAACATATTTGGGTTTTCACCATTGAGTTCAGTTTTCACCATTTCCTTATTGCCTATACGATATGATGATGGTTGAATTTTGAAACCAGTTTTCATATTTTTTATGGGCACTACGGGAATGCTGCAGCAATCTTTTCAAGGGATCAATTGTTGAATCATGTGTGCTATTCCTGCAACAGGTATATATATCCACATTAGTTTATTTTTTACTTTTTTATTACTTGATTTGAAATACATTATATGAAAACAAGCCTTAAAAACAATCTTTTCAAGGGGTCTCCCGGTTTGAGAATATGACGATAATTTGTAAAAATCACACTTAAACTTAAAAACAAGCCGTTAAAGGGTGAAAACCCAAACCAGTCCCCAAAGAACCCCATTAGAGGCACGAAAACCTCGCACGGGACCAATGTAACTTGTAGGAACTGATCGCGTAGTCCCGGGTCTCCCTGTATGAGAATATGACGATAATTTGTAAAAATCAACACTTATACTTAAAAACAAGTCGTTAAAGGGTGAAAACCCAAACCAACCCCCAAACGATCCCGTAGGAGGCACGAACACCTCGCACGGGAACAATGTAACTTGTAGGAACTAACCGCGTAGTCCCAGGTCTCCCGATTTGAGAATATGATGATAATTTGTAAAAATCACACTTAGACTTAAAAACAAGCTGTTAAAGGGTGAAAAACCAAACCAGCCTCCAAACGACCCCGTAAGAGGCACGGACACCTCGCATGGGACCAATGTAACTTATAGGAACTGACCGCGTAGTCCCGGGTCTCCCGGTTTGAGAATATGACAATAATTTGTAAAAATCACACTAAGACTTAAAAACAAGTCGTTAAAGGGTGAAAACCCAAATCAACCCCCAAACGACCCCGTAAGAGGCACGAACACCTCGCACGGGACCAATGTAACTTATAGGAACTGACCGCGTAGTCCCGGGTCTCCCGGTTTGAGAATATGACGATAATTTGTAAAAATCAACACTTAGACTTAAAAACAAGTCGTTAAAGGATGAAAACCCAAACCAGGCCCCAAACGACCCCGTAGGAGGCACGAACACCTCGCACGGGACCAATGTAACTTGTTGGAACTGACCGCGTAGTCCCGGGTCTCCTGATTTGAGAATATGACGATAATTTACAAAAATCACACAAACAAGCCGTTAAAGGGTGAAAAACCAAACCAGCCTCCAAATGACCCCGTAAGAGGCACGAACACCTCGCACGGGACCAATGTAACTTGTCGGAACTGACCGCGTAGTCCTGGGTCTCTCGGTTTGAGAATATGACGATAATTTGTAAAAATCACACTTAGACTTAAAAACAAGCCGTTAAAGGGTGAAAACCCAAACCAACTCCCAAATGACCCCGTAAGAGGCACGAACACCTCGCACGGGACCAATATAACTTGTAGGAACTGACCGCGTAGTCCCGGGTCTCCCGATTTGAGAATATGACGATAATTTGTAAAAATCACACTAAAACTTAAAAACAAGCTGTTAAAGGGTGAAAACCCAAACCAACCCCCAAACGACCCCGTAAGAGGCACGAACACCTCGCACGGAACCAATGTAACTTGTTGGAACAGACCGCGTAGTCCCGGGTCTCCCGATTTGAGAATATGACGATAATTTGTAAAAATCACACTTAGACTTAAAAACAAGCCGTTAAAGGGTGAAAAACCAAACCAGCCTCCAAACTGACCGCGTACTCCCGGATCTCCCGGTTTGAGAATATGACGATAATTTGCAAAAATCACACTTAGACTTAAAAATAAGCCGTTAAAGGGTGAAAACCCAAAGCAGCCCCCAAACGACCCCGTAAGAGGCACGAGCACCTCGCACGGGACTAATGTAACTTGTAGGAACTGACCGCGTAGTCCTGGGTCTCTCGATTTGAGAATATGAGGATAATTTGCAAAAATCAACACTTAGACTTAAAAATAAGTCGTTAAGGGTGAAGACCCAAACCAGCCCCCAAACGACCCCGTAGGAGGCACGAAAACCTCGCACGGAACCAATATAACTTGTAGGAACTGACCGCGTAGTCCCGGGTCTCCCGATTTGAGAATATGACTATAATTTGCAAAAATCACACTTAGACTTAAAAATAAGCCGTTAAAGGGTGAAAAACCAAACCAGCCTCCAAACGAGACCGTAAGAGGCACGAACACCTCGCATGGGACCAATGTAACTTATAGGAACTGACCACATAGTCTCGAGTCTCCCGATTTGAGAATATGATGATAATTTCCACTCCTATATGTAATTTTTTTAGTTTGAGTAAATTTTTTTTGTAAATTATTGGGTTACTAATATCGTATCTTTTTTGTATCCTATTTTTTATGCAGGATAACAGTTTATCGTTGGCATTTATTCACGTGGAACACACAGAGAACTCAATGGTTTACAACAAGGGGCTTATTGATGATTCCATTTTTTTGTGTTATGTCCGTGAGGACTTTTGTAGTTTTATCGTTAACTTTTATGGTCGTGCGAGCTTTTGTAAGTTAATTGTTATATTTTGTGTCCGTGCGGGGCTTTATGTTAGGCAGATTTTGCATTAGCAGGTTTTGAAATGTCCAGAAAATAGAGGGAGCTCTGCCCAATTTTTTTTAGCCTGTGAACTATTAAAGACTTGTAATATTTTGAATTTGTATGTACATTAGTTTATCAACAACGTGCAATTTTTTTAATATGTGAATTTTAGTGCTTTGAAATAATTTTTTTTTCTTTTTATAAAAAAATTTGGCACAGTTTAAAACCGTGGCAAAAGTGTATCATATTTTGGCACGGTTTTGAACTGTGCCAAATTTTTTTAAACTGTGTTGAATCTGGCACAGTTAAAAATTGTGCCAAAAGTGTGCCAGAAATATCAAATTCTGGCACGGTTTAAAAGTGTGCCAGAAGTGTTCCTGTTTGGCCAAATCTGGCACACTTTTGAGCCGTGCCAGAAAAAAATGGCCATTTTGGAACACCTGATTCTGGCACAGTTCAAAACCGTGCCAGATTTGATCTGGCACAGATTTAAACCGTGCCAGATTCCTGTTTTTGGTGTAGTGATAGGAGTGCTAGCAACTATTTTTATCAAGAGGTCTTTGCAAAAGAAATTTCCAAGAACATGTCTTATGCCTACAAATCCTAGTTTATACCCAAACCATTTAAGATCCAAGTTTTTATTAAATATGCTAGTTTAAGATCTTTTATTTATGCACTAAAGTTTATTTACTCTACATCTTTGCTGAGTATTTTCATACGGTTAATTTCGTGTGTTGTACAGTTTGACATGGTGAACTCCGTGTTGTAGTGATAGTTTGCTAACCAAGATCGGTGGATACTGAGATGTGAGTGGAGCACGCGTTGTGAAAGTTCATAGGTGGATCATGCGTGTCGCTGTGAAGAAGATAAAAGGAACGAAGATAGCATCAAGGATTGAAGGAGTTGAGTCGATTGTTTAAGTCTTTTGTTATCCTTGTGTAATTCTTATATCATAGTGAATTTACATGGTTGATTTGTCTGAGATTTTTCACATTTGGATTTTTCTCGTACATAGGTGTGTTGAGTCATTGGTTATTTTAATCTTGCCTTTTCACCTAGATACATGCTTAAGGGAAAGATAAAATTTGGCTTATTATTTTTTACAACACAAGTGTAACTGGTGCAAAGTTAAAATCGGTTTAATTAATTTTAGTAAATTAAAA
The DNA here is from genome assembly GCA_949130495.1 of Sambucus nigra. Taxonomy (NCBI): domain Eukaryota; kingdom Viridiplantae; phylum Streptophyta; class Magnoliopsida; order Dipsacales; family Adoxaceae; genus Sambucus; species Sambucus nigra. The sequence continues at coordinate 59,504,542 of OX422209.1, read as the reverse complement.
ACTAGTTTCTGTTTGACAATCTATGTTATCCTTAGCATTGTATCACTTTCAAATTGGTATCAGATCGAGCGTCTATAAGTTATTTAGGCATGAATCTGGGAGGTTTTTATATGGAGGGTTAAATGATATCTAGACCGCTTTTTTTTAGTGAGTCGAATTATGCATACTAAAAAGTGCAGATGAAATTTGCGCTTAAGTTCCTTAACGAGCGGGTATGGTTAGTTGTAGTAAGGGGGTGGACTCCACCCACAACACCAGTAGGAGAACTTCGTGTTCTTAAACCCATTGAGATTTGGAGTGAGGGTGAACATAAGATGTGTAACCATAATTCTCGTGGTCTGAATGCTTTATTTTGTGTGGTTATACTGAAGGAGTTCCATCGTATTATGACATGTAAAATGTCTAATGAGGCGTGGGACATACTCAAAGATTTAATCCCAAAGTCACTGTTTTAAATTCTTTGAGAACTGTTGACTCAATGAAATTCGAAGAGCTTGCGGGTAACCTTCAAACCTATGAGCTTGACATGTTTCCTCCAAATAAGAAGAAAAAAGAAAAGAGCATTACTTTGAAAGCTCAGAAGGAGGAAACACATATTTCTAATGAAGATTCAGACATTGATTTCATATTTTGATTTTGATAATATTGCCATGTTTGCTAAGATGTTTAGGAAATTTCTCAAGTTTAACAAAATAGAACTCTAAATTTGATGAAAATAAATTTAAGAATAATAAGTTAAACAAGGCTAGACAATTTCCTAAGGATAGTGATTTTAAAATGAATCGAAATGAAAATATAAAAGGGATGAATAGAATAGATCATTTGGGTTATATCCATAGGATAGCCGAGTGTCCCAGTAAACTAAGGAAGAAAGGTAAGAAGTCGAATGCAAATAATATTTCCCTTAGCGATAGTGAATCAGAAGAGGATTATAATTCCTCCATTGAGCGTAACTACACCGTGTTCATGGCTAGCCATATGGGATTAAAAGAAAAAAATTATCGATGAAAATTATCATTTGTATGAGGGTTGGGTTATTATTTCCCAAATGAGTGGTGATGAGGAAGAAGAAGGGGAGGAGAGTGAGCCTCAGGTTTCCTTCCATGAGTTGTACATGTAGTCGTTAAAGTTACAAATTTCCAACTTGAAGTTACAAGCTAAGTTGAAGGAGCGTGTCATAAGTAATAATGATTCAAAGTTCAATGAGGATTTGAGTGAGCGTGAGAAAAATCTTTCGAAGAAGCTTAAGTACTTTTAGAAGAGAGAGATAATCTTCATGGTTTCTTTGATAATTTGAAGAAGGAGTCCCTTATGTTTGGGGACTCTGGAAGTTTTCTTGAGTTTATGATTGAGCAATTAGAAGATAAATTAAAAGAATCGAGTCATGTTAAATTTAATTTGAGATCCATGTCAAAAAACCTAGATAAGATTTTAAGCACCGTCCAAATCAAAAATGACAATTTTGGAATTGGCTTCAATGATAATGCTTTCGCTACTAAAGCCAAGATCAAAACTTTGAGTAGTTCAACCATATCCAAGGTCGTTAGAAAAGGTCATCCAAAGGGTAACATTCATCATTGTGTCTACACTTGCACAAATTGTAGTAGAAAAGGTCACCTTGGGAAGTTTTGTTAAAAACCTTTGAAAAGGTCCTACGAATTCTAAGTCTAGTTTCACTAAGGTTCTCTAAATCCACGATCACCATGTCACACCTATGTGGGTAAGAAAATCCTATCTAGAGGCACTTAATGTTAGACGTGTTCAGTCTTACAAGCTGGCACATGAATCTTCTTATGTTATATCTAATGGTTAATTTTGTTTGCATGTTTTCATATACTAGATTTTATGCTTCATGTTATATGTTATTGCTAGTTGTATGATGTTTGAATCTTTTTTACCTTAATTTTTTATTTATTGGGTCTTATTGAGAAAAATACAAAAAGATTTTGTTTGTCTTTTGAGTCATTTTTTTTAAACTCAAAAAGATTTTTTGGTTTTTGCAGTTTGTACGGCATGTAAGTGTGTTTGAATCCCATTCGTTCCTTATCTTCCATATGGATAGTACATTTTATTATGGTTTGTAATTCTTTGGATTATTTTTAATCATGCTTACATGGAGTTGTTCGAAATTGATTTGATTAATGTATTTACTTTGCATATACCTCCGCACACACTTGCACAAGCTATTTTATATTATAAATAATTATGACGCATGATCTAAGTTGTGACACCCCACCTATTTTAATCACGGTTGATCACTCTTTTATCAAAATAACCAGGAATCTTATATGGTTTATTCTTAGCATCATTATCGAAAAACTTTCTAATTACTAACCAACTATGTTAAAATAAGTCGGTCCCAATTTTTATCTTTCATTATTATAATAATATGCAAAAACAATAATGTAACTAAACCATCAACACAATAATAATTTGAACAATCACATGACCGATATATAAATAAATAAGACTGAATAAACCATCAGTTCCCAAAATAAATAATCCAACTAAAATCTAAAATAAATAACTGAATCTGAATACAGTCTGATAAATAAATCAAAAAACTAAATAGTCTGAGGAGCAACACGCCCAAATGAAATAATGAGAGAAATCATATCCAAAATTAATAAGCTGAAGCGTCTAAAGAAACTCCAACAAGCCTCCACAAGTGCTGCAGTTGCGCAACCCTCAATAGAATCATCACGCTTGGCGTCCCTATGATTGGACAATTAAAAGGTTTTGAAAATATTTTGACACAGATCAGATCCTAAGAAAACAGTTTGAAAATATTTTTCTAGTGTTTAAATCACAGGTTAAATCAGTTATTAGATACGCATGTTAGTTCCACATACACTCTCTTGAGATCCTCACCTCTCAACTAATGTGCACGCCTAACGTACCCTACCTAGCTATGCTACCCATCCCAACTAGATAACTTATATAACTAACCTAAATAAGCATGGCTCACTCTTATTACCCATACGACACGCTATCACAGTCTCAATAATCAATTTTTATTCACGTATTATTATTGAATCAATTAATTAAGTTTCTCTACTTAATTATTTTTAGATATACTCAATCTATCAGTTCTACTATCACACATAAGTAGATATATCGCACTTGTATATATTTAACACGCATATAATATATAAAACTATAGCATCCCCGAATGTCCCCTCTTGATGCTGGTGTATGTAACACCCCACGATTTTTGAAGACCGAGAAATTTAATTTTGGGAAATAAAATTTAATTGAATTGGAGAATTCTAAAATTGGGGATTGAAGTCCAAAAATAGAGGACGTTTCAAATTATTCCGGATGATGATTTTGAGGGTACCATTGATCCCGGAAGGGTCGAGATAGTCAAAATGACTGTCATTGGGTTTTATTTCGGCTCCGGAATATTTTAAGTTAGTTTGACTCGAATTGGAGTAAACGAGTCATTTAAAGTGTGTATTAACATTTAAAACTGGGACTTATGTTTTATAGGCTTACAGATGAAGCCTTCTCATTTGAGAAAGAGAGAAATAGAAAGAAAAGAGAAAAGAAGAAGGAAAGAAGAAGAAAGGAAGAGAGAGAAGAAGAAAAGCTTGGAGATTTTCGGCCCAATCGTTACATCGAGGACGATCCAACCTCTACAAATCTGAGGCAAGTGTTTAATCTTGCTAAATAGATACTTGTGTATTTCATTTCATAATTTGTGGGTTAAAGAAATGGATTTTTGGGCATTAATATCAAAACCTAGATTTTTGGGTTTAATCTTGAAATCAATGTTTAAACATGGATTTAATGGAATAGAAATGGTTGGGACCAACTTTAGGTTGATTTATGGTCTTAAAATCATGATTTGATGAAGGTTTGGGGGTTAGAATGAAAGATTTAGGGTTTAGAATTCGTGGGTTTTGATGAAGAAGAACCCTTCAAAATTTGCAGGTCCGAATTGATTCGCCCCCTTAAGCGAATCGATTCGGTTTAGGGAAATTGGCAGGTATGCATTAACCGAATCGATTCGGATCCAAGCCGAATCGATTCGGCCTGTGGAAGAAGCCCAGGTCTTTAGACCCGAATCGATTCTCCTTGGAGGCCGAATCAATTCGCTATGCCGAATCGATTTGGAATAGGGCCGAATCGATTCGGAAAAGGGCATTTTGAGGTATTCTCTCCATAGTGACTCCAAACCCTTTTTGGTTGGGTTTATTGATTTGGGGGACTTCTCTTATGATGTAAAAGATATGTTCTTGGAGACATATAAGTAATTTCTCACATATTAGGATTTTGAGGACTCCATAGGGTAATTTGGGAGACATTTATCCATGTATGTATTGGAGTTGCATATGGAGATTGAGGGGGAACCTCATTGAGGTTGGGAATACCAATTATAGATAAAAAGGTATAAATATGATGTGAGGTTGAGAACTCTTAGAGAGTGAGGGGTCTCATATCCTTAGAAATGTTTAGACTAAGGAACAATTGATAACTCAATAGGAGTAAGGGTTCATAAGATTTATTGAACCATAGGTGAAATTGGGAACGATTTGGATTGTATTATCGACTAGAATAAGTGGTAGCATAAATTCTAGTTAGGGTAGTTTACACGTAATTGTGGGGAAACAACCATTGAGATTCCAATACTTGAAACGAGGTTGGAATAATTTGAGGTTTTAGACTATTAAGTCATGTATGTGCCTAATGTGCCTATGGTTAAATAGTACTAAAGGTAATTATGTACTTTCGAATATGGATGAAATGTGTAGTGATGGGTTCCTACACAAAATTTTGGGTGATAACCCTTAAGGTTGAATATATATGTATATATAAATACATATGATTTTGGGAGACTATTCATCATAGGAAAAAAAATGATTGAATATGTTTCAAGTGAGGGATTGTATTCACATATCGAGGTAAATTAAAGAAAATTATGGTGACGGCTTGTATATTGAGGATTATGTATACTTATAGCCGAGTTTATATATATCTTATACATATGAACGAGAATTAGCTTGTACGTATAGATATAACGATGTGTGAATATATGTACATATATCTATATATAAATATGAATATATGGATATATTTATGATGTGTACATACATGGTATGGATATTTAAACCGTATATGATGGATTACTATTTGATCATATGATGGGATCATATGGATGTATGTATATTGCGCATGTGAGCGATATATATACTTATGTGGTTAAGCATACCCCGCTCATGCTATCATTGGGAAGTTTCCGCGCAGAGGGTGAGCATCCTGGCATATAGAGCAGGGTGTGGATATTCCCCAGGTCATAGTCGTCCCGTGTGTTATTATACGATAGATATATTTTTGGGATGAGACGTGGTGGGTATGTTTCGTCTCATTGCCAGTTGGAGCTATGACCTCTTCCCGGGACGTCGTGTGTGTGAGTTATCACGAGGTGGGTGTTGTTGATCCCCACCAGGTGATCCCCAGTTGCTACGTGATCCGGGCACTGGGAAGATGATAGCATTGATGCAGTTTTATCGGCGATATATATAGCCGGGTGGATTATGTGCATGTCCATTGTACATCAGATATGATATGTACACTTGGTCATGGGTATGGATGACTGGTATATATATATGGTGAGAATAAATGCATGTATATATATTTATATATATCCTATAGATGAAAGGATATGGTATCGTTGTGGAGTACATCTTGGATAATTATGGTGTACTAAATTGATGGGGGGGTTGATGTACGCATTTAAGGAATATTTCGGTTACATCATCCCAAGGATATTATTGGATATGTTAGTGGTAGTAGTAGTATAATATGATATGTATGGCATTATGGATCTCTAGGATCGACATTGTCAAGGAGTAGTGTAACGGGGTGGTTCCTTGTTTGGATTTCGCTTTGCGAGACACCCCACGCATGAAACGCAGTGCAGTGTTGAGATTGGAGAAAAGTTCTGCCAATTATGGTATGTACGGCATTATGGATCTCTATGATCGACATTGTCAAGGAGTAGTGTAACGGGGTGGTTCCTTGTTTGGATTTCTCTTTGCGAGACACCCCACGCACGAAACGTAGTGCATTGTTGAGATTAGAAAGAAGTTCTATCGATATTTATGTGTGGCATAATGGATCTTCAGGATCGACGTTGACAAGGAGTAGTGTAACGGGGTGGTTCCTTATTTGGATTTCTCTTTGAGAGACACCCCACGCACGAAACGCAGCGCGGCGCCGAGATTGGAGAGAAGTTTTGTCATTTATAAAATTGTATGCATGTGAATTTGCAATTTAATTATATGTTACACCCCAAGTGCATTTTGGGTAACTTATTAAGATTTATAATTAGAAATTATAAACCGGAATCCACTAAGCCTAATAAGGCACATATGATTGAAAATAAATACTTGATTGTGTTTAGAAAAGGGCTGGATTCTTGGGTTATGATAGGAAGGTAGACCTCGTCGGTATAGGCTAGGCCTATGGTAAGTTAGGTTGTCCTAATAAATGGGGGTAATTTAACTAAGAGTTGAGGACGTGAATAGGTACGCGCCTTTAGAGGAGAGGTGAGTTGGGGTTCCACGAGAGTGCGATTCCACTTTTAATTATGAAATAAGTGCACCGATATTTATTATGCACGGTTAACACACTTGCTAAATATTTTCACAACTCGGGCTCTGACCCGTTTTCTTTTCTCTCCTGCTTGTATATATATATAATACTACAGGTATCCTACCGCATGGATTCCGGATGACCTTCTATCCAGAGTCAGGGGAGCCGTGACAGGTGCGGACTGTTGCGGGACTTAGATGGTAGTCGCTTCCTACTTTTAAAAATCTAGGTAGGATTCATGTTGTATATCGGCTTTGCACCCAAGGGATATTTATATATGTCATATTTATTTCATTTCAGTCATTGTATTGGCTGTGACCCGACAGCTTATTCGGGTTTACTTCCTTGTGGTATATTCAGTGTAGTTATTTATTTCATTTTATTCTAGCATTTCATTTTTCATAGTTTTTTCATGCATCTTTCTTTCCTTTATTCGTAGTGTTATAGTGTTGTGTCATGGTATGTTGCATGTTTTAAATTATTTTAACATCTCGCTTATATGATATCGGGCAGTTAGTCCTATATTAAATAGTACCGACAGTTGATGTTGAGACTGGACCATCTGAAACTCCTGATTTAATATAGTATAGGGCTGGCCACCCATTATTATTTTAAGCGGGGTGTTACAGTGTACTCTACTATCAAGTCTATGTGCCTCTCGTTCCAAATAAATTACTATTGGTTCGGCATGTCTCCTTAAACCCAAAATCAATCAACACACGCTATGGACGAATATGGTTCTAAGGCTTTGGGATACGCACATACCTAATGTAACCAAATGAAACATCGGTCCCACTACTACACGACACATAGTGAGTCTCCCTAAGTTCCATGTTCTGGGGCACACATCCAGACCTCACTGGAATCATCAAAGTGGGATCGCCCTCTACGCGAAAAACCTTCGAATATCAAGCAGCATAGGTATATTCACACACTTAATTAAATCACAAACATAGGTGTTCATAGTACCTATATATGCATATTATTTAGTAGGTATACACACAACCCATCGTATACGTCCGTACGTAGTATATATCTCTCGCATACCCAACGTACAAATAATTACAATTATTACCTATAATTGTATAATTGAGTATCACTCACTACCCGAAGGGCCCTAGTTACCCCTTAATAAATATCAGTAGCTAATATAATCATACACTACTGGTTTAAATCATCAGTTCACTCATCTCTTCGTGATCCATTCTAGGTCTCGCAAATTTATTAAGCTTTACGTTCCACCCAATAGGTTCTAGCCTTAATTCTCCCACTTCGGCTAAGCCTAAACTTCATTATAAGTTTATTGAATCTCACTATATACCTCACTATAGATTAAGAATAATTTAAAAGTCTCTCGTTTAATTATTCGTATGTTTCGGGCATAAATAAAGGAAATTGGCCAAATCTGGGCAACCGAATCGATTCGATGAAGAGGCGGAAATCGATTCACTAATAGAATTGATTCGCTCCATGAGATGAATTAATTCGAAATACTATAGGTCGTCTTCTTCACGCTATTACATTTTTCACCATTTTTAATTCTCAAAATCTCTTCACAACAACCCCAAACTCCCTAGTAACATAACTAAGCATCACACACACACACACACACACACACACACACACACACACATATATATATATATATATATATATATATATATATATATATATATATATATATATATGTTGGGGGGTGATTTGTAATATAAATCATGTAATAAATTCATATAAATTCCATCTAATATCAGATTAAAACTCCATTAATCATTAAAACTCCATTACTCAATAAAACCCTAGATTTTGGGTTCTTCACATCTAATATCAAATTAAAACTCCTGATTTCATTTTATCTACACAAATGGATTCATTCTACATGCAATCCTACCTAAAATTATCATTTATATTCATCAAAATTTTAACAATCATCATCAATTTTCATTAAATCAAGAACCCTACACTGCATGGGTATTATAAGTTATAACTCATAAAATCAGGCAAGATAAACACTTGCCTTAATCACTAGGTCACATTTTAGTTTTTTAAATGATGAGAGTGTTCTCCCTTGCATTCGATCACGATTTCGGCAACAACTTTGAAGAAAGAAATGTTGCACCTCCAAGAACTCTCTTTTCTTCCTCTCATTTGGCCTTTCCTCTCTTATTCTTTGACTCTTAGAGTCTGAGATATGTTATGATGTTGCCCCAAATGACTAACCTTAGGTTTTAAATCCCAATTCCAGTAATTACGCCAATGGTCCAAGCCTAAATGACCTGAACACTCCCGCGCAGGCTCGATTACGACTAAAGAGGCTCCGGAACCCAATTACAAACTTCGGGAACACTATACTGACTATCTCGACCCATTCGAAGTCAACCATGACCTCAAAATCACCATCTAAGTTACTCTACATTAGAGTCTTACCCCAATCCCAATTTGTCTACACATGACTCCCGGTTGGGATAGAATAATCCCACATAACTATCACTCGCTAGGACATAAAATAATTATCTACTATTCACTTAGTAATATTGTTCCATAAATATTAACTATTATATCTCTCGATTAACATTTTTAATTCACACATAATAATTACTTCAATTAATTACGGCACACGTGTTATTTAAAAACACCCGAATTAATTTAAAAATAAATACTCAAAAATATGGGATGTTATATACTTTCCCCCTTATAAAGGAATTTCCCCCTCAAAATTAGGACATTCCTTAGGTGAATAACTCTGGATACTGCTCACGCATGTCATCCTCCCGATCCTATGTTGACTCGTCAACATTGTGGTGCCCCCACTGAACTTTAACTAAGGATACCACCTTAGAACGCATCTTACGCTCACTACGATCAAGTATCGCCATCGGTCTCTCCTCATATAAAGCATATGTATGCAAGTAGATATCGTCTAATGGAACATGCCAAAAATATTTTGCGATGACATGTGGAACACGTCGTGAATCCACTGTAAGTGCTCCGGTAGTCCTAGCTTATATGCCCCTAGTCCCACCCTCTCGATGATCAAAAACATTCCCACATATCTCGATGCTAGCTTCCCCTTCTTATCGAACATCATCACCCCCTTCATAGGGAACACTCGCACCAACACCTAGTCACCAACCTCAAGCTCTATGTGCCTCCTGTATGCATCGATGTAACTCTTCTACCAGTATTGAGCTATATCGATTCACCCTCGAATCAGCTCAATCTTGTCAATGGTGTCCTAAATCATCTCTATCCCCAATAGCTTATTGTCTCACACCTCTAACCAGCAAGCGGGCGAACGACAAGGTCGATCGTACAATACCTCAAATGGTGCCATGCCAATGGTGAACTGGCAGGACTTATTATACGCAAACTCCATCAAAGGAATATACTGCTCACAACCTCCCCCAAAGTCAAGTATGCAGATCCGCAGCACATCCTCAAGAAACTGAATAACTCTCTCCATATTCCCATGTGTCTGTGGGTAATACTTTGTACTCAATCGTAAATCCGTTCTCATCGCCTCCTGAAAGTCCTTCCAAATAAATAACACAAAGATCTTGTCTTGATCAGACACAATATTAATTGGAACCCCGTATAGCCACACTATATCTGCAATGAACAACTGTGCATATTACCTCGTCTCAAAATTCGTACGAATTGAAAGGAAATGGGCCACCTTAGTAAACCGAACAACTTTCACCTATATGGAGTCTTGACCTCGCTATGATAACGGTAACCCAGTAATAAAATCCATGGAGTTACTCTCTCACTTCCACACAGGAATCTCGAGTGGATGCAACATCCCCGTCCATCACTAGCTGGCAGGTAACACACTTTGAGACAAACTCCGCTATGTCCTGCTTCATCCCTGACCACTAATACTACTTGTTCATATCCTGGTACATCTTATCCTCATCGGGAAGCACCATAAATCTGGACCCGTGAGACTCTGACATCACTGTATGTCTCAAATCCTCATCCTCTGAAACCCCGATTCTCCCATTAAAATGTAAACCACCATCTAAACTGATCGAGTATGACTCTTCCCCATCAACTAACAACTGGAAAACTCTATCATGGAAATACTGATCCCCTGCATGTGCTCTCACCACCGTCATAACAATCTCAAGCGTAACATCTAATATGGATATGCAACTTTTGGTAACCTCATTATCGAGTCGAATCTCTCTCCACTTCTCTTTTCAAACATCCTCTATCTCTCTTGTGGGATATCGGTTCAATGCATTAGACAAAATGTTACCCTTACTATGATGATACTGAATATCAAATTGGTAATCCTTCACGAACTCCAACCACCTCCTCTGCCTCATGTTCAGATCTTTCTGTATGAAAAGATACTGGAGAGATTTAAAGTTTGTGAATAGGGTAAACTGCTCCCCCAACAGATAGTGCCACTAAATCCTCAATGTAAATACAACTACGGCTAAATCCAAGTCATATATGGGGTAATTCCTCTCATGAGGTTTAAGCTTGTGAGATGCATAATATAGCCCTCTCTTCTTACATTCTTTCATCTTTGGCCTCGTATGCTCCTAGTATCTGATTCACCATAAGTACTGAATCACTACAGACTAAGATCTGGCCAACAGTAAGAGACCTAACTAAGGAGAGGCCTGCTATCAGGGTTTCATATTCAGACTTATTGTTTGAGGCTTTGAAGTTGAACCTCATGGCGTACTCTATGTATGTGATGTGAGGTGCTGATACTATTAATCCAGCCCCACTTTCTCTCTCGCAAGAGGACCCTTCAACGAAGAGGTTCCACACAGCCTGTTCCTCTGAGAAATTTTCCTCGGTGAGGGATCCATGTCTAAAGAGATATCTTCCCTCTTCATTTTCGGCAACTTTTTCTCTAACGGTGCTTGTCTCAGCCTTATCTATGGACGGGTCAATAATTCTGCCTTGTTGGGTATCTATCTTCTCGAGGCTCTCATCTTCAGCCTCATCATCTTCCCAAGTAAATTCATCCACGAAATATGTTAATGCTTGCCCCTTAATGGCCACCCTAGGTTGATATACAATGTTAAACTCTCCCAACTCTATAGCCCAGGCCATTAGCCTCCTTGATTTTTTTGGCTTGAGTAAGACCTTCCTAAGAGGAGAGTCAGTGAGGATGACCATTGTATGGGACTGGAAGTACGGCTTCATCTTTCCTTATGCATGGATCAAGGCATAGGCTTGCTTCTCCATCCTTGGGTATCTTTGCTCTGCCCCTTGGAGCGCTTTACTATTGAAATACACAGGCTTCTGTACCCCATCCTATTCTCTCACAATGGTTACGCTGATGGATTATTCTAAGATGGCTAGGTACATATATAGTCGTTCGCCCTGCACTAGTCGTGACAACAGCAAGGGAGACCCTAGGTATGACTTTAGTTATTTGAAATCCTGGTCACACTCTTCATTCCATTCGAAGGATTTTTGGAGAATTTTGAAGAACGGTAGACACTTGTCTGTGGCTCTGGATATGAACCAATTCAAAGCAGTCACTCGCCCTGTGAGCCTATGAATGTCGTTAGTGGTCCTGGGGGTCTTCATATCTAGGAGGGCCTTTATCTTCTCAGGATTGGCCTCAATTCCTCTTTGATTAATGATGAACCACAAGAACTTCCCTGCTCCGACCCCAAAGACACATTTGGCCGGGTTGAGCTTCATCTGGTACTTGTCCATCGTGTTAAAGGTCCACTCAAGGTCAGCCACATGATCCTTGACCTTCAAACTCTTGGTCAACAAGTCATCTACATAGACCTCCATGGACTTCCTAATTTGGTCTTCGAATATTTTGTTCATAAGGCGCTGATACGTTGCCCCCGCATTTTTTAGGCCAAAGGGCATGACCCTATAACAGTACGTCCCCTTGTCGATAATGAAGGCCATTTTTTCTGAGTCCTATGGGCTCATGAAGATCTAGTTATAACATGAATAGGCATCCATGAAGCTCCTTAGCTCATGGCCTGCGGTATCGTCTACCATCTGATCAATACGGGGGAGGGGAAGTTGTCCTTGGGATAATATTTATTGAGGTCGGTGAAGTCTACGCACATCCTCCATATCCCATTGGCTTTGGGGACTATAACTGCATTGGACTGCCATTTGGGATAGATGGAATCCCTGATAAACTTTGCATCTTCTAGTTTCTTGACCTCGTCCCTTATGACTTCATATTTTTCTCAAGAATAAATTCTCCTCTTCTGCTTTACCAGCTTTGCACCCTCTACCACGTTGAGATTATGGCTCATGATTTCAGGGTCAATCCCCAGCATATCTGCATGACTCCATGTAAAGACATTTTATCTTCTTCTTAGCAGCTTGATGAGGTCTTCTTTTATGTCTGTCTTTAGAGATTTGCCTATTTAGACGGGTTTTTTTTGACTCATCCTCATTGAGGATGATGTATTCTACCTCTTTCGCGGCCTCTCCTTTCTTTAATTTTATCTCATCCCTGGGGTCGAGGGTATCGATATTGTAAGTAGTTATTTCTTTTTTTAGCGCCTCTCTTTTTTCGGTGGAGTTGAAGTAACATTCCCGTGTCGTTATCTGGTCTCCCTGAACTTCTCCTACCCCATAAGGGGTCAAGAAGTTTATCATCTGGAGAACTACGGATGGCATGGCCTCAAATTCCTTGAGGGCCACTCTCCCCATTATAATGTTTTAGGCTGAGAAGACGTGTTCATCCATCACGAAAAAGTTGACCCTCTTGGTAAGCCATCTCGGCTACTCGTCCCCCATCCTAACATCGGCCTCATACACTCCTAGAGGATGAACTTTTTCCCAACTAAAACCAATCAAGGGGTGATGGTATGGGATAAGACTGGCACGGCTGAGACCTAAGGCTTTAAATCATGGCCAAAACATTATATCTGCAGAACTACCCCCATCTACCAGGATCCTTGGCACCTCGCATCCGTGTACCCTGGTAGTGATGACGATAGGGTCATCATGTGGGGCTAAGAGGCCTTTAAAGTCCATTCTTAAGAATCCCACTATCAGAGTATTCATATCAACTTTCTTTCTCTTTTCTGACTTTGCTTCTATAGAGGTTGAATGCAAAGCTTTTGTCACTGCCTTGGCTTCAGCTACATGGGCCTTCTTGTCGGCTACCTCTGATCCTCGTCATGCTAATACCCTGGAGATCATCCCAACACCAAATGAGATCATATTAAGTCTTTTTACAGGGTCGTGGTCGTCTGTCGGTGGGAGGTCAGGGTCATCCTCATCATCCGAAGGGTCATCCCTTCTGTTTGGAGGATCTTATTTGCACGTATCACCCCTCTTCTTCCTTGGATCGTCCCCTTATACCCTCTTGAAGGCACTCTTGTTAACGTATTTCCTTAACTTCCCGTCTTTTAACATTTTTTTTATTTCATCTTTTAGAGCAAAACACTTGTCGGTCACTTGGCCATGGTCTTGGTGAAATTCACACCATAGGTTTTTGTTCCTCTTGTGAGGGGCTGCCCTCAACTTCTCAGGCCATTTCAAGGATCGGTCACTATTTATCTCATTCAAAATGTGTTCGCAGTTGACCATCAGAGGGGTATAATCAGTAAATTTGTTATCTTATAGCCTCTTCTTCCCCTCTTTACTCTTTTTCTGGTACTTACCCCCACTAGTGCCTCTTTTTTCATCTTCGTATTTTACGGCCATCGCCTCTTCGACATTCATCACCTTTTTCGCTGCTGCCAGTAATTCAGCCATCATCTTCGGGGGGTCTTCGGTAAGCTTCCATAATAACTTCCCCTTCTAGAGTCCCCCAATGAGGGTTGTCATGGCTATACTCTCCTCGTAATCCTCGACCTCTAACTTTTCTTTGTTAAATCTGGCTATGTAGTCTCTTAGGCTCTCGTTCTTCCCCTGCTTGACATAGAGCAGGTGTGTGGTCTTCTTCTGTGGCCTCACTCCAAAGAAAAAGTTATGGATAAATAGGTCTACTAACTGCTTGAAGCTTTCAATGGAGTTCTTTGGAAGAGACATATACCAGACATGAGCGGCCCCAGTCAGAGTGCCAGAAAAACCACGACACCTCATCTCATCTGAGATGGAGTATATGTCTACCATTGATTGGTACATCTCAATATGATGGACATGGTTCGTACTCCCGTTATACCTTGGAGTGACCACATGTGGCTTAAACTTGGATGGTGTTGGGAAGTTGACTATCTTCATTACAAAGGGTGAGACTATGGAGTATCCTCTTTTAAGGGGATCCCTGTTTCCCAGGATATCACCAATTTTATCCTCCAACCTTTGGATCGAGTCATTTCAGGGCCTCGTAGGGTCAGCTTGGCCGATGTTATCCCCTGCCGCCTCTTTGAGGTGAACGGAGGGTTCTACTGTGGTAGGTCTGTGTCGGCTGTTTACTTCTCCGTGACCATTGTCCCTTCCAAGGGGTCAGCCCTCGTGGGGTCGGCCATCTTCTGCCTCCCTTCTAGACCTCGCAATACTCCTCAATCTTGACAGTCTTTCCTTCAGCTCATTTACTGGGCCCAGCCTGTCAAAGGTCGGCCCTCTACTCAGATGATCAAAAGCTGAGGCTCTCGGGCGATCATCGGGATTTTTCCCCCTACACTTCCCTTTGCTTTCCTGGATAGGTCGTACAGTATCGTTGGAGACCTCGTACGGCTCCCAGCAATCTATGGGGGCCTCTTCCACCTACACATAATCATATCTGTCCTCTGGGAAAAGGTTTCCTTGCCTCCCCAGGCATAAACGTCGGGGGTCAGCAACATCCCTCTGCCGTTGTGGAGGTGGAAAGTCTTTGTGTGGTGACTGGGGTGGTTCCCTGGCCTCATGCTGCCCTGGAGTTGCTGCCGGAGTTATCATCTCCGGGGAGGCTCCGGGTGGTCTCAGTATGTTTTAGCTAAGAGTTTAAAATTGCTCCTGCATAATCTGCTGACTTACTGCTAAGGACTTCAGGGCAGCAGCCACATCTGCCATCTCAGATTGAGGTGGTATTTGACTGGAAGAAGGTCCTACTCCACTAGCTGGTGGAGGAGGTGGTAGTGGTAACTTCGGTGCCATATGTTTGAGACGTGATGATCAAAAGAGCTTGAGAACCTTAATGGATCTCTTTCAATGGTGAAACATCTCCACACAAAGGGGGAGAACTGGTTCACCACCAGAGTTTCCAGTGAGGTCAAGCTGTATAAAGGAAAAGATATCTTCTCGTTCCCACAGACGCCGCCAAACTGATGATGCTAAGATTTAGATCCACCAGATAAGAGATGATTAGCTCAAACAGTGATAACAATGGCATAAATAGAGTTATATATATGTGTATAAGTGTATAGAAGGGGATGAGAGTAAGAGGAATGAAGACAGTTATATATAGTGGTTCAGCCAATCAGGCCTACATCCACTATGAGTGTGTGATCCACTAAATATGGGCACTAATGGCCTTGGATACAATGCTCATAAGCTCACTTCCTCTCTACTGTGTGTACAAGCAGAGTTTATCTAGGGTTAAAATTATCGATCCCTTTATAAGGTTGAAGATGACAAATATATATAGGCAAGGTTCTAAAAAACGCGGGGCGTGATTGAGGCGTGGAGGCCAAGCCTTAAGCCTTAGAAGCCTAGGCGGGCCTAGGCGTAAAAAGGCGTGAAAAGGCGTTTCAGCCTTCTTTATATAATTTTATATTTTTTAACCATAACAAGGCTATTAAAATACAAAAATTGCACATATCATAAAAATATGTCTGAATATATGCAAATTAAAATACTATTTGATTATTTTGGATGAGATAATGGTCCGGTTGGTAAACAAATTCTTTAAAAGGCGACATCGTTTCACTAAAGCATTATTGTTTTTAGAAAAAAATGCGCCTCAAGGGTTTTACCAAGAATAAGGCGTGAAAATCGTAAGGCAAGGCGTTTCTCCCAAGCCTTAAGCCTAGGCGTGCCTAGGCGGAGCCTAGGCGGGTTTTTTAGAACAGTGTATATAGGGCTTGGGTGGTGTAATGTACCCCCCAAGCATGCATTGAGCATGTGAATAATGATCTAGCCAATTCCCTACTGACACCTGGGTGTGCCACTTGTGATTAATGATGACATAATATTCCCTCACGTGAGGGGATGATTCTGTTATAACGATTTAGTCCACGTGCTATATGAGTCCCATACGCACTGTTCCACGCATCTCCCAAATCACACGCTGTGATGATGTCACCCTCGGCCTATGATGTCGGGTCGAGGCTAAAGTTCATGCTGGCATTGGGTCCTGTTGGATGTGGGCCTCATACTATCGTCCCCTCTTAGGGTCATCTGACTAATGATGAAGGGTCGTCTGGCCTATGCTGAAGGGTCAGCCCATGATGTGGGGTGGGTCGGCCCCTTATAGGGTCGTTTAGCCTATGTTGGAGGGTCGGCCCATGATGTGGGGTCGGCCCCTTATAGGGTCGTCCGACCTATGCTGGAGGGTCGGCCCATGATGTGGGTTTGGCCCCATATAGGGTCGTCTGGCCTATGCTGGAGGTTCGGCCCATGATGTGGGCCCTCGTCTGAGATGAGGACACCCTCAGCCTGGCCGAGGGTGTATATTGGTATATAAGGATGCATCAGTATGGACATGGTACTCCACTCCTCCGCCTAGGCAGTGTAAGTACAAATGTTGAGGTCTATTTGTCCTTTAGCTCATTAAATGAAAACTGACAATGGTCGTCCCTAACAAACGACACCCCCTTGCGAATTAGATTCGTCATTAAATTCGCAATCTTTGAGAAACCTCGAATGAATCATCTATAGTATCTAGTTAATCCAAGAAAACTACGAACCTCGGTCGGTAACATGGGTCATCCCCACTCGCTCACCACCGATACCTTACTTGGATCAACTTATATACCCCTGCAATACATAATGTGGCTTGGAAACTGCAACACCCGAAGTCAAAACCCATGTTTCATAAATTTGGCGTACAACTAGTGATCCTGTAATGTCTGTAAAACTATCTGAAAATGCTCGACATGCTCATCCTCTGAACGAGAGTAAACCACAAAACACAATCACAATCTAGTCAAGGGATTCTCTAAAAACCCGATTCATTAATCCACGAATACTATTGGCGCATTGGTGAGCCCAAATGGCATCACCCTAAACTCGTACAACCTATACTGTGTCAGAAAAGTATTCTTAGGAATGTCCCCCTCCCTGACCCACAACTAATGATAATAGGACCTCAGATTCATCTTTGAGAAATAAGTTTCTCCCCTCAGCTAGTCGAATAGATCATCGATCTGAGGCAGTGGATACTTATTCCGAATCGTGACCTTGTTCAACTCCCTATAATCGATACACAGGCGAAGCAATCCATCACGAACAACATCGGTGCATCCCACGATGAAGTAATCCGTCTGATGATACCCTACCCAAGAACCTACTGAATCTTTTCCCTTAACTCCCTTATCTTAGATGGGGCCATGCAATAAGGTGTTCGGATATAGGTCTCATACCCGATGCTAGGTCGATGACAAACTAAATTTCTTGGCTAAGCGGTAGCCCTGGTATCTCCTGAAATACATCCTCAAACTCCCTCACCACTAGAATCAAGTCCAATGAAACAACCACCTCCTGTGAGGTCTCCTCCTTAATGTAATACAAATGGGTGCTCAACCCTCCCTTAGGGAGAAGCAGTGCCACTAAGAACATCTCCTGCCCTAAAATCGAGAACACAATAGTCCTCCTAAAATAATCCACCATCGCTTGGTATCCAGCTAACCAATCCATACCCAGAATGACGTCATTCCCCTTCATATCTAATATAAAAAGGTCGACGGCTAAACATAATCTACCTACATCGATATCCACACCCCAATAGATCGAGTGTATAAGCAACCCGCTATCCAATGGTGACTCCACACACATAAGGAGACTATCAGTTGTCTCTAATACGCTGGAATCTCATGCAAATCTAGTCACTAAGAAAGAGTGTGATGCCTCGGTATCAAAAAAAATCTTACCCTCAAGTTCATGAATAGTAAACGTACAATCTACTACTGATGGTGCATGTGGGTCCTGATGTATGATGGCATTTAAAACTTTATAAACATGTATGTACTGTAACTTCCCCTGCTACGTGGGGCGGGGGGGATGGTGCTACAGGTGACCTTTTTGCCTGCTACTGTTGTTGTGGTACTCTACCCTATTATAGGAAATCTCTCCTCTTGTGGCCCGTTTATCCACAAATGAAGCACTAGTCTGGGAACTATCTCTACCTCTGGCCCTGATGTCTTTGACAGTGTTGACCCTGATGGCCTCGGTCCTGCTGCTCCCCCATTATTCTCTTAGTCCTAATGGCCCTGAGGCCCTACTGCCTATAAACTCCATCGGGTTGATATCCCCCAAGTCTAAACCTATTAGCCTAATCCCTCTGTCGAGAATCCATCCACTGATGTCGGACTGACTATTGTTATTGTGGTTGTGCTCCACTAGTATCGTTCCCTACTACTTTGACCGGCTAGCTAGGATCACCTCCTCTCTTGCTTCCCTTTACATGGAATCATTGGTCCTAGCAGTGTAAGGGTGCAGCATTGACGACATCAATATAAGTTACCAATGCAAGGTTACCAATTAATTTTTGTCTGATCCTCCACGCTAGCCCATCCATAAACTACACCTTCTTCCTTTCCTCATTTTTCACCTCATCTGGTACAAAATTAGCCAAACAAGTGAACCCCTCCTCATACTCGGCTACCGAGTGGTCACCCTGAGTCACCTCACTGAACCTCTTTTGTATCTCTATCTCAACTACTGGCAGAAAGTATTTTTGGTCAAACCGTACCCATAACTCTATAATAGACATTGTGTCCCTCTCTTCGATGGTGGTAACTGACTCCCACCACTGTAACGTCGCTCCGACCAATATAAAAGTGAACAACATCTTCTTCTGCATGTTGCTGTAGTCTACCAGGAGCAGGTGGCGCTATATATATTTCTTCCACTGGCATGCCGCAATCACGTCTGAACTCCCCTGAAACTCTGGTGGTGGCCCTTTTGAAAAGCCTCCCTAACCCTCTACCAATCTGATGGCCCCGAGTGGGCCTAGACAACTAGCGCCACTGGTTGTGGTGGTTGCTAGCCTATGGAAAATGGACAACCATAGTAGTCATCGCCGCATTAACTGCCTGCACCACTATCACTGCCACCTTTGTTGCTGACACTGTCCCCTATGGTGGTTGTGGTTGTGGCTGCGGTTCCTGTGGCTCCTACTGAGCCTCACTCACATTATCCCGCTCGTCCTCTCTTAGATGGAATCTGAAAATATATCGAATTATATGAGTTCACCGTTAATACAAATATAACAGAAGAAGAATATAATCTCAAATGTATAATCATGAATGCAACAGTCCTAATAATATGGCTCTAGGTTAAAGAACGCTAGGCTGAAATCGTATTAAGTCGTACGGATCATACGGACACTAAAGTTGATGCTCTGATACCATCTGTGACACCCCACCTATTATAATCACGGTTGATCATCTCTTTATCAAACTAATCAGGAATCTCATATGGTTCATTCTTAGCATCACCGTCAAAAACTTTTTAATTACTAACCACCTATGTTAAAATAAGTCGGTGCCAAATTTTATCTTGCAATATTATAACAACATGCGGAAAAAATTAATTTAACCAAACCATCCACACAATAATAATATGAACAATCACACGAGGGATATATAAATAAATAAGATCGAATAAACCATCGGTTCCCAAAACAAATAATCCAACTAAAATCTTAAATAAATAACTGAATCAGAATACAGTCTAATAAATTAACAGAAAAACTAAACAATCTGAGAGGCAACACGCCCAAATGAAATACTGAGAGAAATCCTATCTAGAATGAATAAGCTGAAGCGTCTAAAGAAACTCCTACAAGCCTCCACAAGTGTTGCAGATATGCATCCCTGGATAGAATCATCAATCTTAGCATCCCGTGGCTTAACACCTAAATGGTTTTGAAAATATTTTGACACATATCAGAGCCCAAGAAAACTGTTTGAAAATATTTAGCAACTGTTTAAATCAGATACACATGTTAGTTTTGTGTACACTCTCTTTAGACCCTCACCTCTCAACTAATGTGCAGGCCTAATGTACCCTACCTAGCTATGCTACTCATCCTAACTAGATAACGTATCTAAATAACCTCAATAAGCCTAGCTCACTCGTATTACCCATTTGACACTCTATCATAATCTTAATAAGTAATTTTTATTCATGTATTACTAATTGAGTCGATTAATTAAGTTTCTCTACTTATGTACTTTTAGATATACTCAATCTATTAGTTATAATATCACACATAAGTAGATGTATCGAACTTGTATATATTTAACATACATATAATACATACAACTATAACATCCCCGAACGACCCCTCATGCTGTTGGTGCTCTGCTATCAAGTCCATGTACCTCTCGTACCAAATCAAGGACTATTAGTTCGGCATGTCTCCTCGAACCCAAAATCAATCAACACACACTAGAGGTGAACATGGTTCTAAGCCTTTGGGGAATGCACATACCTAATGTACACAAACGACACGCCAATCCCACTAATATATGACACATAGTGACCCTCCCTAAGTTCAATGTTCTAGGGAACACATCCAGACATCACTGGAATCATCAAGGCGGGATCTCCCTATGTGCGGGAACCTATGGATAGTAGGCAGCGTACGTATGTTCACACACATTATAAAATCATAAACATAGGTATTCACACAACCTATATATGCATATTATTCAGTATGTATACACACAACCCATTGTATATGTTCGTACATAGTATATATCTCATCCATACACAACGTACAAATAATTATAATTATAACCATTAATTGTATTCTTAAGATTCACTCACAATCCGAAGGGCCCTAGTTAGCCTTTAATAAATATCGATAGCTAATACATTCATGCACTACTGGTTTAAATCATAAGTTCACTCATCTTTTCGTGATCCGTTCTAAGTCTCACAAATTTATTAAGCTTCACGTTCCTCCCGATAGGTTCTATCCTTAATTCTCCCACTTTGGCTAAACCTAAACTTCATCATAAGTTTACTGAATCTCACTATATCCCTCACTATAGATTAAGAATAATTTGAAAGTCTCTCATTTAATTATTCGTAAGTTTCGGACATAAATAAAGGAAATTGGCCAAATCTGGGCAGTCGAATCGATTCGGTGAAGAGGCCGAATCAATTCGTTGACCGAATCCATTCACTCCTTGAGCCGAATCAATTCAAAAGGTTGCAGGTCGTCTTGTTCAACACGCTGTTATCTTTTTCACCATTTTTAATTCTTTAAATCTCTACACAACAGTCCCAAACTCCTAACCAATATAACTAAACATCATACATATATATATATATATATATGGGGATGATTTCTAATGTAAATCATGTATTGAATCCATACAAGATCAGATTAAAACCCCATTAATCATTAAAACCATGCATTTTGTTTTCTTCACATAAGTTAAAAAAAACTATTTCTTTCATGTTCTTATTTCCATAACTCTTGATTTTTTTTATCTATACAAATGGATTCATTCTACATACAATACTACCCAAAATTATGAGTTATATTCATCAAACTCTTAAGAGTCGTCATCAATTTTCATTAAATTAAGTTACCTACACTACATGGGTATTATGACTCATATAATCATGCAAGATAAACACTTTTGTTAATCAGTAGGTTTGATTTCATTTTTGTAAGTGATGAAAGTGTTCCTCCCTTGCTTTCGATCGGGATTCCGATAATAACTTTGAAGAAAGAGATGTTTCACCTCCAAGAACTCTCTTTTCTTTCTCTCTAATGGCCTATCCTTTCTTCTCCTTTGGTTCTTAGGGTTCTAGATATGTTATGATGTTGTCCCAAATGACTAACCTTCGGTTTTAAATCCTAATTTCCGAAATTAGGCTAATGGACCAAGCCCAAGTGACACAAACCCTCCCGTATGGGCTCGGATATGACTAAAAAAGCCTTGAAACCCAATTACAACCCCCCGAGTACACTATTCCCACTATTTCAACCCATTTCGAGTCAACCATGGCCTTAAAATCGCCACTCGAGCCACTCTATAATAAAGTATTATCCTGACCCTAATGATTATACACACAACTCTCGGTTGGGATATAATGTTGCCACATCACTATCGTTCGCTAGGACATAAAATAATTATTTATTACTCACTTAGTAATATTATTTCACAAATATTAACCATTATCTCTCGCGATTAACATTTTTAATTCACACATAATCATTAGTTCAATTAAATTACAACAGACGTATAATTTAAAAATACCCGAATTAATTTAAAAATAAATGCTCATAAATACGGGGAGTTACATAAGTGAGGTTTTCTCCTAAAAATATTATCATATAGATATCTTTTTGATTGAGGGATTTGTGTATATAATAAATATTGCCTGATAGTTTTTTTTTCAATATGAGTGTGTACTAGAAAAGGGCTACGAAGGGAGAAACTCTCTTTGCGTGAAAGGCCAACATCGGTAAGAGCCTAAAAGAAACGAGAGGCAAAAGAAAAGAAAATTTTCCAAGGACATTTTTAGAAATTAATGCTTCACAAATTGATATCTTCAAAACGTGATAGAAAAATAAAATATGTTTATTTTTAAGAATGTTTAGTTAAAGGTCAAATGGTTTTCACAATGTGTCTTAGTTAAGCTTAAATGTTTGATGTTATTGATCCTAGAATCATCAATATTTTTAAGCTAATGAGCATCGTTTATGCTTGTCCATTATGAGTTCTTTATTTATCACTTGAGTCTAAATCAAAGTTCGATAAGTTAATGTGGTCAAATAGAATTCCTTAGATATATCTTGAGTATTTGGAACATATTTCTTTTGTTTTCTAGTTCACGCCCCTTCACTTCGTACCACATTTGGATTTTTGTGTGTGTGTGTGTGTGTGTATATGGTATTTATTTTGTATTTTTGCGATTACATTTAATCCATGTTTTCCATATGCTTCAAAGTTGTATCACATTGATATCATATATGATCATATTGGTATATTTTTTCATTATTTACATTGGTATCATTTGTTCGTTATTTGTATTATTTTGTACTTGTGTGGTTGAGCTTATTTCTCGTTATGTTTCACAACACATCATTGCATGATATTGCTTATTTTTCTTTATATTTACATGTGTTACATATTAAGGAGGGAAGTTGTTTTATATTGTGCATCTTTATCTTTATCTAATCCTGAACAACAATGGGGAGAATATTTACCTTAAGGGGAGACGTCTTACCTTAGGTGGGGACAACTTAACTTTAATTTAGGATATGATTGGACGGAGGGAGATTTCTTTCATATGCAGATTTCTAATTTTTATATATTTTATTTACATTTGAAAGGTGTGTTAAGTGTGTAGGTTTAGCAATGATGTACCAAAGTTTCACAAGAGTAAAGTTACTCAAGTTTGTATCATTCAATCATATGTACTTTTTTCTTTAGTGGTTGGGATTGAGTCATTAGTGATCTTGATGACCAAATACTATTTTCATGCCAAGTTTTATCTTTAACGTCCATGGGATCTCAAGATATGTGAATGCGTGTATGTTTGATCCCTGGATATTCATTTGGGTGTTAATTTTAAATATGGGACATTTTTGGTAAACATAATTTTTAGAGAAAAAATGATTTTTATTTAAAGTCTTTTGACGAGAATCTAAGTCTATTTAAACGAATTTATATAAGTCATTAGAACAGGTTTTCAACAAGGTCCAAAAAAATGCGGGGCATGATCGGGGCGTGATCGAGGCATGGAGGCCAAGCCTTAGATGCTTAGGCGGGCCTTAGGCTTAAAAAGGCGTGAAAATGCGTTTAGGCCTTCTTAATATATATTAATATTTTTTAACCATAAGAAGGCTATTAAAATACTAAAATTGTACATATTATAAAAATATGTCTGAATATTTGCAAATTAAAATACTATTTGATTATTTTGGATGAGATAATGGTCCGGTTTATAAAAATATTCTTTAAAAGGCGATATCGTTTCACTAAAGCATTGTTGTTTTTAGAAAAAAGTGCGCTTTAAGGATTTTACCAAGAATAAGGCGTAAAAAGATTAAGGCGGACCGTGCCTCCCAAGCCTCAAGCCTAGGCGTGCCTAGGCGGATTTTTTATAACAGTGGTTTTCAATTTGTTCAAACGAGAATAGGGTTTTTGTTGAAACGAGGTTCAAACGACGATCGAACGAAATGTTTTTGTTTTAAAGTGAGAAGTCGTTCAAAGCTTGTTCGAAGCTCGTTCAATAAGTTTATCAAATAAGATTCATTCGAATGACCTTAGTGTTTTCATTCGAAAAAAATTTCTCATTTTTATGATGCCTCGATTTTTTTGTTTTCTATAAATAAGATTTCTAGAAAATATTTTTATCAAAAGGTCTTTACAAAAGTCATTTTCAAGAACATATATTGTGCCTCCAAACCCTTGTTTAAACCCAAATCGTTTAAGATCAAAATTTCAATCACATATGCTAGTTTGATATCTTGTGTTTGTGCACCAAAGTTTATTAACTCTGCACTTTTACTGAGTATAATTTCATATGCTGGATTCCGTGTATTATACGATTTGATATGGTGGACTTCATGTTTTGGTGAATACTGAGACATGTGTGGAGCAAGCATTGTGGATGTTCGTGGGTATATTCTTATGTGTCGCTATGAAGAAGGTCAAAGGAAGGAAGATATAATGAAGTCTTGAAGGAGACGTGTTTGTTGTATAAGTCATTTGTTGTCCCTATGTAATTTCTATATCATACTGAATTTACGTGGCTGGGGCATCCGAGATTTTTTTTCACTTGGTTTTTCCTCGTACATCAGCGTGTTATGTGGTTGGTTATTTTACTCTTGCTTATTCACTTAGATGCGTGCTTAGGGCAAGATAAAATTTGGTCAATTGTCTTTCGTAACATAAGTTTAATTGGTTAAAATTTAAATTAGTTTAATTAAATTTGATAAATTAAAAATTGGTGCGTGTTTGACAATTTGATAAATCAAAAATTGGTGTGTGTTTGACAATCCATATAATCCTTAGCCTTGTAGCATGTTCATCGTTAAAAGATATGTCTTTTGTAAATATCCATTTTAGGTACATTTCTCATGAACAGTCACAACTAACTAATAGTTAATAATCGCAACCTTTAGTGACGGTTATGTAAAATAGGTGTGATATATAGCGAACAATCATAACTTTTAGCAAAAGTTAGTAATAATTGTCCCACACAGTAATTTCATAAATATATAAGGCACTTTTATACCAAATCTCTCATTAATCCTTTGCTTCATTTTTCACAAATGTATATAGCACGTTACTTATCTTGATACAAGCAATGCTATGTACTTGGTCCCATTAAGTTTGATGTGTAGGTCCCATAATTGTAATAACTCATAGTTAACCAAAAATTTATTTGATCAAAATATATATTTTTGTAAAAACATATTTTTTCCAATCATTTTTCTTATGCCACTCAAGTCAGTCCCAATTGATACCTTTTTATCTTTTTCCATCCTAATAACATTTTTGTCCACCTTTTTTTGCTCCAGGGTTGCTATCTTATCCTCAAAGATGAAAACAAAATTCTTACCCAATTAATTGTATACACAAATACAAAAATACAAAGTCAAAATATACATTACAAGCACACACACACACACACACACACACACACACACACACACACACACATACACACACACACACACACACACACACACACACACACACACATATATATATATATATATATATATAGATATAGATATAGATATTGAGATCAATTTATAATGTGTTTTCGTTTGATTTTGCATCTCATTCACATCAAAGGATCAGAGAAAGATATTATCGGTAATAGGTAATAAAAAATGATGATGCTGAAATCTAGCACCACCAGGTAAGTGATGATTGAGATCCTATCGATGTTGATGCCTTGCCCACCGATGCCGCTCAGTAGGGTGGCTGTCTATAGCCAATACCCTCTTCATGTACCCCATTTTTGTACTTTACTTTTGTTGGACAAACATAACATTTGTAATATAATGCCTCTTGCTATCTTCTATGCTTGTCTCTTGTATGCCTTATCTTGTGATGTTATAAATTAATAATCTCACCAAGTTAATGATTTAAAATTTTAAGTCCCCCCTCGTATTTCTTGAGGGTAAATGAGGGGTCGTCCCCACCATTTGCCCTCATCATAGCCGAGGGTGGTTTTCCACCAACTCAATGGTTTAAAATTTTAAGTCCCCCGCGTCTTTATTGAGGATAAATGAGGGGTCGTCCCCACCATTTGCCCTCATCATAGCCGAGGGTGGTTTCCCACCAACTTAATGGTTTAAAATTTGAAGTCCCCCCTCGTCTTTCTTGAGGGTAAATGAGGGGTCGTCCCCAGCATTTGCCCTCATCATAGCCGAGGGTGGTTTCCCACAAACTAAGGGTTTAAAAATTCAAGTTCCCCTTCCTCTTTCTTGAGGATAAATGAGGGGTCATCCCCACCATTTGCCCTCATCATAGCCGAGGGTGGTTTCCCACCAAATTAATGGTTTAAAAATTCATGTCCCCCTCGTCTTTCTTGAGGTTAAATGAGGGGTCGTCCCCACCATTTGCCCTCATCATAGCCGAGGGTGGTTTCCCACCAACTTAATGGTTTAAAAATTCAAGTCCCCCCTCGTCTTTCTTGAGGGTAAATGAGGGGTCATCCACACCATTTGCCCTCATCATAGCCGAGGGTGGTTTCCCACCAACTTAATGGTTTAAAATTTTCAGTCCCCCCTCATCTTTCTTGAGGGTAAGTGAGGGGTCGTCCCCACCATTTTGCCCTCATCATAGCCGAGGGTGGTTTTAACGAGTATAACCCCAATTATACTAGAATTAATTAAACACAAAATGAGGGCCCAATGTGACATTCTCATTAACATTCTAAGTGTTTTGTTGGAGCAACACATTCATTACAACTGCGATCCGATAGGACGTTACAACAAAACTGATAGTATTTCTTCAAATGATCTACGTTCCAATGGTTGAAAAAGGGTTCCCCTTCTAGGTTTTCTAGTCTATAGGTTCCAGGTACAACTTCATCAATGACCCTATATGGGCCATGCCAATTTGGGTGGATCTTGTTAGGCTTTTGCCAAGTCTTTTTTAGGACTAAGTCCCCTACTGCGATTGGCCTTTGTCTTACCCTCTGGCTGTAGAACCTTACAGTACTCTGTTGGGTAAGCGGTTTGCCTTATCTCGGCGTCTTCCCTCCTTTCCTCGATCAGGTCCAAGTCAAGTCTCCTCTCTTCCACATTTCTCTGGGGGTCATACGTTTGGACCCTGTGAGTAGGAAACCCAATCTCGATGGGGATGATGGCTTCTAAGCCATAAGCCAACATGAACGGGGTTTCTCCGATAGAGGTCTTTGCCGTCATCCTGTAGGCCCATAGTACAGCATATAGCTCTTCAACCCATCTTCCTTTTGCCTCTTCAAGTTTCTTCCTGATCCCGTCCAGGACTGTCCTATTTGTAACTTCTGTTTGCCCATTGGCTTGAGGTCGGCCTGGGGACGAGAAGAATTGTTTGATACTCACCCTTTCACAGTACTTCTCTAGAGATGTATTCTTGAATTAAGTCCCGTTATCTGAAATGAGGGTGTTGGGGAGACCATATCTGCATATAATGGTTTTTTAGATAAACTGGAAGGCCTTCTGCTCGATGATCTTTACCATTGGCTCCCCCTCCACCCATTTTGAAAAATAGTCAATTGCTACGATGAGGAACCGATAGTTATTGATGGCCCTAGGCAAGGGCCCTACCAGGTCGATCCCCCACACTGTAAATGGACATGGGGATGTAATGGAGGTAAGAGGTTGATGGGGCTGGTGAGGGACGGTGGCAAATCTTTGACATTTATCACACTTTTTTACATATGCCGTGACATCTTTTCCCAGGTTCGGCCACCAGTACCGCTGGGTTACTACCCTCTTTGCCAAAGACATGCCCCCAATGTGGCTTGAACATGACCCCTCGTGCAAATCTTGTAAGATGTGTGGGACTTCAGACGGGTGCACACACCTAACTAATGGGAGCAAAAACCCCTTTTTGTACAAGGTGTCTCCGATGACAGTGAATTTTGCAGCTCTATATCTCAACTTTTTCTTTTCTTGTTTTGCTTCTGGCATCTCCCCCTCTTTAATGTATTTGATTAGAGGGTCCATCCACGAAGCTTCCCTGTTGATATTTAAGCAAGATCCAAGTTTTCCCTCTTCTTCATCGATCATAGGTCGAAGCAAAATTTCTACTGGGACTGTCCTCCTGATATCTGTCCTAGTTGCTGAGGCCAGCCTAGCAAGTGCATCGGCCCAGCTATTATCAAGCCTAGGTATCCTCTTCAACTTTACTTCTCTGAAGCTCTTTAATAGTGCCTTTACCCTTTCTAGATATTTGGCCATTCTCTCATCCTTAGCCTCGTAGGCTCCTAATATCTGATTCACCACTAGTCTTGAATCACTATGGACCACGATATAGTCGACACTAAGAGACTTAGCCAAGGGAGACCTGCTATCAGGGCCTCATATTCAGACTCGTTGTTGGAGGATTTAAAGTTGAACCTTAGGGCGTACTCATTGTATGTGCCATCAGGTGCTGTTATAATTAATACAACCCCACTTTCGCCTTTGCAAGAGAACCCATCAATGAAGAGGTTCCACACGATCTTTTCCTCTGAGAAATTTCCCTGGGTGAGGGACCCCTGTTTAAAGAGATATCTTCCCTCTTCGTTTTCTGCCAAATTTTCTCTAGCGGTGCTTGTCTCCGCCTTTTCTACGGATGGGTCAACAATTCTGCCTTGTCGTGTATCTCTCTCTTCGAGGCTCTCATCTTCAGCCTCATCATCTTCCCAAGTAAATTCAGCCATGAAATCTGCTAATGCTTGCACCTTAATGGACTCCCTTGGTTGATATACAATGTCAAACTCTCCCAACTCTATAGCCCAGGCCATTAGCCTCCCTAATTTTTTTAGCTTGTGTAAGATCTGCCTAAGAGGAGAGTCAGTGAGGATGATCATTGTATGGGACTGGAAGTACGGCTTCATCTTTCTTGATGCATGGATCAAGGCATAGGCTAACTTCTCCATCTTTGGGTATCTTTGCTCTTCCCCCTGGAGTGCCTTACTGTTTAAATATACGGGCTTTTGTACGCCATCCTCTTCTCTCATAATGGCTGCGCCGATGGCTGATTCTGAGACGGCTAGGTACACATATACTCGTTCACCCTGTACTGGCCATATCAACAGCAAAGGAGACCCTAAGTATGTCTTTAGCTCCTTAAAAGCCTCATCACACTCTTCTCTTCATTCAAAAGACTTTCTGAGAATTTTGAAGAATGGTAAGCACCTGTCTGTAGCTCTGAACACAAACCTATTCAAAGCAGCCACTCGCCCTGTGAGCCTTTGAACGTCTTTAATGGTCTGCGGGGTCTTCATTTCTATGCGGGCCCTTATCTTTTCAGGATTGGCCTCGATGCCTCTTTAGTTGACAATAAACCCCAAGAACTTTCCTGCTCCGACCCCAAAGACACATGTGGTCAGGTTGGGCTTCATTCGTTACTTATCTGTTGTGTTAAAGGTCCTGTCGAGGTCGGCCACATGATCCTCGGCCTTTAAAATTTTGGTCAACATGTCATCTATATAAACTTCCATAGACTTCTCAATTTAGTCTTGAAACATTTTATTCACATGGCGCTCATACGTTGCCCCCGCATTTTTTAAGCCAAAGGGCATGACCCTATAAGAGTATGTCCCCTTGTCGATAATGAAGGTTATTTTCTCTGAGTCTTTAGAGTTTATGAAGATATGGTTGTACCCTGAATAAGAATCCATGAAGCTCACGAGCTCATAGCCTACGGTAGCGTCTACCATCTAATCAATGCGGGGGAGAGGGAAGCTGTCTTTGGGACAAGTCTTATTGAGGTCTGTGAAGTTTACACACATCCTCCACTTCCCGTTGGCTTTTGGGATAATGACTGCATTGGACAGACATTTGGGATAGATGACCTCCCTGATAAACTATGCATCTTTCAGCTTCTTGACCTTATCCCTAATGACCTCATACTTCTCTCGAGAATAAATTCTCCTCTTCTTTTTCACTGGTTTTGCACCCTCTACCACGTTGAGCTTGTGGCTCATAATTTTGGGGTCGATCCCCGACATATCTGCATGACTCCATGAAAAGACACTTTGTCTTCTCCTTAACAGCTTGATGAGGTCTTCTTTTATGTCTATATTCAGAGCTTTGCCGACTTGGATGATTTTTTTCGGCTCATCCTCATTAAGGATGATGGATTCTACCTCTTTCGTGGCTTCTCCTTGCTTGAGTTTTTTCCCATCCCTGGGGTCAAGGGTGTTATTTTTCTAAGTGACTGTTGCCTTCTTGTGCGTCTCTCTTTCTTTGGTGGAGTTAAAATAACATTCCCGCGCTGTCGTCTGGTCTCCCTGGACTTCCCCTACCCCATAAGGGGTTGGAAATTTAATCATCTGATGGACTGTAGACGGAATGGCTTCAAACCCCTTGAGGGCTACTCAGCCCAGTATAATATTGTAGACTGAGAAGACATATTCATCCATCACAAAGAAACTGACCTTCTTGGTAAGCCATCTCGGCCACTCGTCTCCCATCCCAACGTCGGCCTCATACATTCCAAGGGGATGAACCTTTTCACCACTGAACCCAATCAATGGGTGATGGTATGGGATGAGTCTAGCACGGCTGAGGCCTAAGGCTTTGAAGCACGGCCAAAACATCACATCTATAGAGCTACCCCCATCTACCAAGATCCTTGGCACCTCACATCCGTGTACCCTGGTAGTGATGACGAGGGGGTCATCATGTGGGGATAAGAGGCCTTTAAAGTCCATTCTTGAGAACCCCACTATCAGAGTATCCATATCAACCTTCTTCCTCTTTTCTGACTTTGCCTCAACAGAGGTTGAGTGTACAGTTTTTGTCACTGCCTTAGCTTCAGCTACATAGGCCTTCATGTCGGCGACCTCTGACCCTCCTCTAGCTAGACCCCCGGAGATCATTCCCACACTGAGCGAGATCATATTAAGTCTCTTGACAGGGCCACGGTCATCTCTTGGAGGGAGGTCAGGGTCGTCCTCATCATCAGAAGGGTCGTCCCCTCTTTTTGGAGGACCTTCTCTACATGCATCGCCTCGCTTCTTTCTGGGGTCGTCCCCTCGGCCCCTCTTGAAGGCACCTTTGTCAACGTACTTCCTTAACTTCCCTTCTTTTAACATTTTTTCAATCTCATCTTTCAGAGCAAAGCATTTGTCTATCACGTGGCCATGGTCTTGGTGAAATTCACACCATAGGTTTTTGTTCCTCTTATGGGGGGCTGCCCTCAACTTCTCAAGCCACTTCAGGGACCGATCACTCTTTATCTCATTGAGAATATGTTCGTAGCTGACCGTCAGAGGGGTGTAATCAGCGAACTTGTCGTCTGTAGACCTCTCTTTCCCCCTCTTTGTTCTTCTTATGGTACTTACCCCCACTAGTGCCTCCTTTTTCATCTTCGTATTTTGCGGCCACCGCCTCTTCGGCATTCATTACCTTTCCTTGTGTCGACAAAAATTCATCCATTATCCTTGGAGGGTCTTCAGCAAGCTTCCATAATAGCTTCCCCTTCTGTAGTCCTCCAATGAGAGCGATCATGGCTATGCTCTCCTCATAGTCTTCAACCTCTAACTTTCTTTGTTGAATCTGGCTATGTAGTCTCTTAGGCTCTCATTCTTCCCCTGCTTAACATAGAGCAGGTGTGTGGTTTTTTTCTGTGGCCTCACCCCAAAGCAAAAGTTATGAATAAACCGGTCTACCAACTGCTTAAAGCTTTCAATGGAGTTTTTTGGAAGAGACATGTACCAGACATGTGCAGCCCCAGTCAGAGTGCCAAAAAAGGCACGACACCTCATCTCATCTGAGATAGAGTATATGTCTGTCGCTGATTGGTACATCTTAATATGGTGGACAGGGTTGGTACTCCCATCATACCGAGGGGTGACCGCTGGTGGCTTGAACTTGGATGGCGTGGGGAAATTAACTATCTTCGCCACAAAGGGTGAGCCTATGAAGTATCATCTCTGAAGAGGGTCCCGGCTCTTCAGAATATCGCCAATTTTATCCTCCAATCGCTGGATCGAGTCATTCCAGGGCCTCATAGGGTCGACATGACCGATGTTATCCCCTGCCACCTCTTTGAGGTGGACGGAGGGTTCTGCTGCTGCAGGCCTGTGTTGACTGTTTACTTACCCTTGACTGTCGTCCCGTCCTTGGGGTCGGCCCCTGGGGTCGGCCATCTGCTGCCTCCCTTCTGGATCTTGCAGCACTCCTTGATCTGGATAATTTTTCCCGCATGTCATTTACTTGGTCGAGCCTCTCAAAGGCCGACCCCCTGCTCAAATGATCAAAAGCAGAGCCCCTCAGGCAATCGTCAGGATTTTGCCTTCCACACTTCCCTCTGCTCTCCTGGAGAGGTCGCACAGTATTGTTGGAGACCTCATACGGCTCCCAGCATTCTATAGGGGCCTCCTCCCCCTCCAGATCATCATATTTGTCCTCAGGGCAAGGGTTTCCTTACCTCCCAAGGCGTAGACGCCGGGGGTCAGCAACATCCCTCCGTCGCTGTGGAGGTGGCAAGTCTTTGCGTGGCGCCTGGGGTGATCCCCTGGCTGCCCTGGAGCTGCTGCCGGAGTAATCATCTCAGGTGAAACCCCTGGTGGTCTTAGTATATTTTGGCTTAGAGCTGTAAACTTCTCCTGCATGATCCGCTGGCTTACTGCCAGAGACTTCCAAGCGGCCGCCACATCAGCCATCTCAGACTGGAACTGGAACTGGGTCCTACTCCACTATTCGGTGGAGGAAGAGGTGGTGGTGGAATCTTCAGTGCCATATGTTTGAGCTATAGAGAGCTGAATGACCAAAAGACTGAAGAGCTTGAAAACCCTAATGGGTCTCTTTCACTGGTGAAACAACTCCACAAAGGGGGAGATCTGGTTCACCACCAGAGTGCCAGGTGAGGTCAAGCTGTATAAAGAAAGAGATTTCTTCTCGTTCCCACAGACGGCGCCAAACTGATGATGTTGAAATCTAGCACCACCAGGTAAGTGATGATGAGATCAAACAGTAATAACAATGGCAGCCATGGAGATGTATATGTGTAAGTGTATAAAAGGGGGTGAGTATAAGAGGAATAAGACAATGATGTATAGTGGTTCAGCCAATTAGGCCTACATCCACTGTGAGTGTGTGATCCACTAGGTATGGGCACTAATGGCCTTGGATACAATGCACATAAGCTCCCTCTCTCTCTCTACTGTGTGTACAAGTAGAGTTTTATCTAGGGTTATAAATTATCGATCCCTTTGCAGGGTTGTAGGTGACAAGTATATATAAGTCTTGGGGGGTGTAGTGTACCCCCCAAGCATGCATGGTGCATGTGAGTTATGATTTAGCCAATACCAATTGACACCTGGAGGTGCCACCTGTGCTTAATAATGACATAATCTTCCCTCACGTGAGGGGGGATATTGTTATAACGGTCTTCCACGTGTCATATGAGCCCCATGCGCACTGTCCCACGCGTCTCCCAAATCATGCGCTGTGGTGATGTCACCCTCGGCCTATGATATGAGGCCGAGGGCATAGTTCCTGTTGGCAGTGAGCCTGGCCAAATGCAGGCCTCGTACTGTCGTACCCTCGTAGGGTCGTCCGGACCTTGATGAGGGGTTGACCCCTTGTGGGGTCATCTGAGACTGATGAGGGGTCGGCCCCTTGTGGGGTCGTCTGAGCCTGATGAGGGGTCGGCCTCTTGTAGGGTCATCTGAGCCTGATGAGGGGTCGGCCCCTTGTGGGGTCATCGGAGCCTGATGAGGGGTCGGCCCCTTGAGGGGTCGTCTGAGCCTGATGAGGGGTCGGCCCCTTGGAGGGTCGTCTGATATATGATGAGAGATCTTGGCCTCGTCCGGGTGGAGGACACCCTCGGCCTGGCCGAGGGTATATGTGGGTATATCAAAAAACATGATTCTTATAAATATATCACTTAAATCAAATGTTGGTGACTCATATTATGTGTCATGTTTTTATAAATTATTTCATGAGGTTCTTCATTATTGTTTATTTTATAGGCTTGATTTAATATTCAGTTAACTATATATGTTGCCTGCTCAATATTGAATTGACCTTGAATAAGACATCATACACTAGCCTACTTTTTGATATATTTGTAATTTGTATCTTATATTTTACTTCATTGATTGAGTTTGCACTCTTTTCTTCTTTAATTTTATTTCCCGTTTTACTTTTACTTTCCTTCTTCTATTTTCTACCCTTTAATTATTTAATTTCCTAGATTTTCTATATTTTTCTATTAAATTATTTTTCTATGAGATTTTGTTTTATTTTGCTCCCTACATTTTACTATAGAGTGAACTCATAAACAACAATTAATTATAAGGTGCTAGATCAAAAATCTCTTATATTTTGCTTGTTCATAAGATTTATGTTTTGATTTATATTTAGTTTCATGTATGACATTACTTAGTAAATGTCTTTGATAACCATCATAACTAAAAGTAACAAAGTTAAAATTTGGAAAAATACATGAAAATTTCCACCTTCACAATTTAGTGCAAATATTTCATATTATGGCTACCTTGATTAAAGAAATAGAGCTTTTCTTTCTAAAGGGAATATTATATCTATATCATAAATTGTTCTTTATTTATTTAAGTCAATTATTTGCCTGTCCAGATATAAATGGATGTTCTAATGATATGGGAAAATAACTTGAATTTATGGATCATTCACCAGAAACCTTTTTGACATAGGAAAACTAATCTTCCCTCGGTAATATTGAGCAAGGTAGCAAGTTTATCAATTTTCATATGTTCAAGGTGTAATACCCCGTACTTTTGGCTATATTTATTTTTGGGATTAATTAATTAAATGCGTATTAATTGGAAATTAATCCGGGTTATAAATACTAACGAGATGCGAGTTGGTATTTGATTATGTGCATACATGTTTTGATATATGTATTTGGTATTATGAAATTTGTCGTGAGATTTATATACGGCATTTTAGAAATTTTGTTGAGACGCGTGGGACCGCCGCGTCATGGTGTAATATTTTGATAATAAAAGTGAATTTAAAATCTATAATCCGTATGGTCGTTTTGAGTGCGCCAACGCGTCCGAAAGGGTCGAGATAGTCAGAAAACACTAGCCGGGGGTATAGTTTGGGTCCCGGGGTATTTTTAGGCCATACCGGCAACTTAAAGGATATTTTAGTAATTTTATATTTTTAGGAATTAAAAGTGACGAAAATTAAAGATGTAAATCTGAGGTGGATTTGACCCACTAAGCCCATAACCAACCCATATTAACCTAGAAGGCTACGTAGGTTATCATTTAGGTTTTCTAAGTTCCCCAAATCAAACCCTAGCCACCTTAAGCCACCATTGGAGAAGGAGCTTGAGAGAGAGGAATTTCTGCAGAAAACTTCATCAAACCTACACCAAAATCAGAAATCAAACCAAGGCAAGTGACTTTATTCCATTTAATTTCAGAGGATGTCTTTTCCATGTTAGAAATTGAGGAATTTTAATTGTTCTTGAAAGATGATAGAAAACCCATGTTAATTAAACTTAGAACTTGAAATCTTGAGGATGATTTGCATGTAGAATGATAGGTAGATGTTCCTACTGATGATATTCATGATTGGGTGAAATTTAAAACGGATTTTATTGGGTAAATTCATGATTCAAAAGTTAGGGTTCATGTTCTTGAAATAATTGGGGAAAAAGTGTAGAGATTTATATTTTGATTGATGTTAGAGAGATTTAATCCTTGAAAACATGTTAGGAGATGACTTGAATATGTTTAGGATGAATTAGAGACCCTAAAACGTTGTTGGGATGAACATTGGAAGAGATTAGAAGTGATAAAAATGGATGAAAACGAGTTGGGGAAAAATCTGGGCCGAATCTGGTAGCTCGTTAGAAGCCCCTACCCAGGTCGTTCGAACGAACTCGTTCGAACGAGCTTCTAACGAGTTAACCAATCGCTGCTAACGAGAATGGATTTCGTTCGATATCTCGTTCGAACGAGATATCGTTAGAAGGTACAGTTCGTTCGAACGAACTGGGACCTCGTTCGAACAGCCTCGTTCGAACGAGACTTCTAACGAGTTGGCAGAGGAATCTCGTTCGAACGAGACTTCTAACGAGTTGACAGTTTGGTCCTTTTTGGACTGTTTTGATTTTTGGAGTCCCGTAAGCTTGTTCGAGGACATAGATAACATTCCGATGATGATGTAAGGATAGAATTGAGACTTTTGGGTATTTACGAGGAATAAATTTATATACGAGAGATTTAATTCAATGGACGGTTTGGGTTGAGACGTGAGTGTCTACTACGAGAGTAAATTGTGGCGCGTAGGATTACAAACCGGAATAGTATAAATTGTGATAAGTATAAGTTAGTACGAGAATGCGGTATGTACTACGATTAAAATACGGTATTACTAAGACGTGTGTTTACTTAGTATTGGTATATGAATTGTGTGTATGACATACCTACCATACTTGCTATCACGGGAGGTTTGCGTTCGCTTAGGGCCCTCTAATCCTTGTGTTGCCCGGATTTAGACTGGTTACCTTGATGAACATAGGTCATAGAAAGACTTATTGGGATATTGATAAGTCCGCTGATCGTGGGAGCGTAGGTATGTGCGTGACCCATGTGATGTGACTGTGTTCGCCTCCATTGTTTGTGATGTTGTTATCTGTGTACTATTCCTGAGCGATTCGGAATATGTAATCCTTATGTACGTGATGTACCGGGATGGATTGCAGAGTATGTGTGCACCACAGCTTAGTTCTCGGGGTGCTTGTATTGTATATTTATGATGTGAATAATATACACTTAATAAATAAGAACATTCATGTTAATGTTGTATAAATAATTACGGTATTGTTTCGAGAAACATAATGAGTTAGCTGATAGAGAAATATATTGCATATTGAGCATCTGAGTTTACATTAAATCCCTATCTAATTACGAGCGTTATATGTTAATAGAACCGGGTAATAAGGGTAGGAACTATTACAGTCTAGCTAGTTATGATGTCACTTAGCTAGTGGTTTATATCGTTGTAGATGGGTACTTACGTTAGGAGTGCACAGTTAGACGAGAGGTGAGAATATCATGTGAGTGTACGTCCTAACATGTACTTTGCATTTAATGTTTTAAATGTTTTTAAAGCACTTGCAGGTTTTTAAAATATAACTCCACATTCGGGCTCTGACCCGTTTGCTTTTCAAATCTTTTTTCTTGTAAAACCATTTTAGGTGCCCAGCCACAAGGACACCAAGCATAGGATACTCATTCAGGTGACGAGCTGTAGCTGTTTGTGGAAGCTACAGGGATTTGCTTGTAGACGCTTCTATCTTTTGGATTCCAGAGTCACTATCTATCAGATGTAGGGCATGTTGCCCATTTCTATTTAGAGCATCTTTTACATTTCAGTTTTCAGACTTTAGCATTTATTGTTTCAGTATTCAGTTACTTTTCAGTTGTGGGATTTGTAGTGAGGAGTTTTCCTCCAGACTTTATTTACACTATGTGATGGTTATTCGTTTTACTTTAGTATGGTGAATGGTGTTATTTATTTCTTCATTATACTTGTTGCATGTTAATCAGACTTAAATTAAAATTTGGCAACTTACTTTTTAAATACTAGGTGGTTAGTAATCATTAAAACGTTTTCGACAGTGATGCTACTAACTGGACCAACTTGGCATTTTGAATTAATTTAATAAAGGAGTAGCTACCCGGTATTTAATTAGTCGGGGTGTCACAGGTGGTATCAGAGCATCAGGTTCTAGTGTCCTTAGGATCTGTACGGCTATTATGTTTCCGCTAAGTTTCTTTGATATAGAGCCCTATATTTTAGGACTGTTGTACTCTTTTTGTGTATGCTACGTTCTTCAGCTATATTAAGTTTATAACCGTGAACTTATAGACTTTGTTCTTATTTCAGATGCCTCCACGACGTGCACGAAGAGTTCCCAGGGATGCAATGCCCGAACCCCAGCCCGCTCCAGTTCAGGGTATAATGAACGCCGCTGAGGTTGCAGCTATAGTAGCTCAAGCGGTAAATGCCGCCATTGCCGTTGTTCAGCAGGCACCACCTCAGGCGCCGGTTGTCGCGCCAGTACAGGTTAATGCATTCCCGTCTGCTTGGGAGCGTGTACGTGACGCTTTTCAGAAAGCGCATCCGCCAGAGTTTGCAGGTAGCTCAGATGGTAGTCTCGAGCCAATGGAGGAAGGATATACAGAGGCATCTAAGGATGCATGAGTGCACTGATGTTCAGAAACAGGTGCTAGCTACTTTCAAGCTAGTTGGATCTGCACTGCAGTGGTGGGAGTCTATTACCATCGCGGAGGAGAGGGATACTCTCACGATTCAGGAGTTCTGGGTGCGTTTCGACCGCAAATACTTTCCGTCGGTTGTTCACACGGAAATGAGGAGGAAGCTGATGAGTCTGAGGCAGGAAGGCAAGACAGTGGCCGAGTATGAGGCCGAGTTCACTAATCTGTTGAACATCGTTCCAGACGAGATACCAACAGAGAAGAAGAAGATTGAGAAGTTCACCGACGGGTTGAATTGGAGGATCCGTCAGCATCTTCTAGGGAACCTATCGTTGGCCACTTATTCTGATGTGGTTAACGCTGCATTGTTACACTTCCAGGACCACCGTTTTCATATGGCCGAGGGTAAAAGGTCTGGAGAGTCTAGCCATCAGGGCAAGACTGGAGGACATGGTGCCAGCGGGGCACAATCTGGTCAGGGGCAGAGACAGAATGAGCAGGGCTCCCAGCAGGGGGATAATAAGAGGTTCCGATCAGGGAACTACAGGCAGGGACAGGGAGGTTTCCGTCAGGGCCATCAGGGTCCAAACGGCCATCAGGGCCAACAGGGACAGAATGGGCAGCAGTTTCACCAGGGCCAGCAGGGCCAAGGGAGGAATGGTAACGGCCACCAGGGCCGGGGACAGCAGGGGCAGAGAGGAGGGAACTTCCCAGGGAAGTGTTTCGTTTGTGGCAAGACTGGCCATAAGCGACAGGATTGTCCTGATAGGGGCAGGGCCCCACAGCAGCAGCAGCAAGGTGCTCGCCAGGAGCCACAGAGGCCTATGTTTCCCGCCGCTCTTCCCGCACCGCCACAGATGGCAGCACTGCCACCCATTCCAGCAGTCCCAGCTCAGCAGGGGCAGCTACAGTATGGACGTGTCTGCAACGTCCACCAGGCTACAGTTCCACAGGCACCGCCCGCGATCGAGGGTACGTTTACTATCCATGGCACTATGGGTCGGATGTTATTTGATACGGGTGCTACACACTGTTTTATAGCTACACACTTCGCAAAAGCTTTAGGATTGTTAGCTACGGCAGAGAGCACAGTGACGTGTGTCGACTCACCTTTGGGGAGTGGGTCACTTATTTTCTTTATATGCCGGGGAGTGGGGGTAGAGATTGGTGGTTTGGTATTACCTGCGGACATGTTAGTATTGGACATGCATGTTCACGATGTGATCATCGGTATGGATTGGCTCGTAGCATATAGGGCCATGATTGATTGCTTCAGCGGAAGCATTATTTTTGCCATTCCGGGGCAAGAGATATTTATAGTGGCGATGCCTCACCCAGAGGGAGGATCGACCGCTCATCTGTATTACATTAAGGAGGATACCTCTAAGGAGGTAGTGATTCCTTTAGATTCTATCCCAGTTGTCGGGGAGTATTCGAATGTGTTTCAGGAGATACTAGGCTTACCACCCAGTCGAGAGATAGATTTCGTTATAGATTTGCTACCGGGTACGAGACCTATAGCACGCGCACCGTACCGTATGGCTCCAGCTGAGATGCGAGAGTTACGGGATCAGATAGAGAAGCTGTTGGGTCAGGGCTTTATTCGCAGGAGTACCTCACCTTGGGGCGCTCCAGTTCTGTTTGTGAAAAAGAGGGACGGTTCACTGAGGTTGTGTGTGGACTATCGAGAGTTGAATAAGGTCACGATACGGAATAAGTATCCGTTGCCTCGAATCGATGACTTATTCGACCAGTTGAGAGGAGCTTCTTTCTTCTCGAAGATTGACTTGAGATCGGGATACCATCAGTTGCGTATCAGGGAGGAGGATGTCTCGAAGACTGCGTTCTTGTCGAGATATGGTTCTTACGAGTTTCGGGTTATGCCTTTCGGCTTGACCAACGCTCCAGCAGTGTTTATGGACTTGATGAACAGAGTGTTCAGGGATTTCCTAGATCAGTTTGTCATTGTCTTCATTGATGACATTCTGGTTTACTCTCAGACAGAGGAGGAGCACGCCGGACATTTGAGGCAGGTTTTGCAGACACTCCGTCAGAACGAGTTGTATGCAAAATATGAGAAGTGCGGGTTTTGGCTGAAGGAAGTCCAGTTCTTGGGTCACATTATTTTCGCCCAAGGGATATCTGTTGATCCGGGGAAGGTATCAGCGGTGAGGGAGTGGGGACAGCCCACGACACCAACAGAGATTCGTAGTTTCTTGGGATTAGCAGGATACTACAGGAGGTTTATTCGGGGTTTCTCAGAGATAGCAGGTCCTTTGACACATCTGACTCGTAAGGGTGTGCCATACATCTGGAGTGATGCCTGTCTGTTGGCATTCGATGAATTGAAGGACAAATTGACCTCAGCACCTGTGTTAGCATTGCCGAGACCGGGAGTTGAGTATTTGGTTTACACCGATGCGTCTTTGCAAGGACTGGGAGGTGTATTGCAGCAGGAGAGACAGGCCATAGCTTATGCTTCCCGTAAGCTTAAGCCTCATGAGAGGAATTACCCCACGCATGATTTGGAGTTGGCAGCAGTGGTATTTGCCCTACGGATTTGGAGGCACTATCTTTTGGGGGAGAAGTTCCAACTGTTCACGGACCAACAGTACCTATTCACGCAGAAAGAATTGAATATGCGGCAGCGTAGGTGGCTTGAATTTGTGAAAGACTACCAGTTCGACATCCAGTACCACCCGGGTAAGGCTAACGTGGTAGCAGACGCGTTGAGCCGTAGGCCAGCAGATGAGGTGGCAGAGGTGTGGAAAGCAAAGTGGAAGGAATTAGGACACCATGATGCAGTGGCCCGATCTTTCATGTCTGTGATGACCGTTACACCGCAGATTGTCACGAAGGTAGTACGGGCACAGGCTAATGACTCGTTCTGTCAGGAGCAGATAGTTCGATTACTAGTAGAGGGAGCCGAATCCTATACCGTTAGCTCAGACGGGGGATTACGCTTCAATGGGAGATTGGTAGTTTCGGAAGGGGAGGAATTACGGCACGATGTGATGGCAGAGTCGCACGGCTCACGGTTCGCGGTACATCCCGGAGGGGACAAAATGTACCAAGACATGAGACGACAGTATTGGTGGAGCGGTATGAAGAGAGATATCGCTGAGTTTGTCTCGAAATGCGCCACTTGTCAGCTTGTAAAAGTGGATCATCAGAGACCGGCAGGATTGCTACAGCCATTGGAGGTTCCGGTGTGGATGTGGGAGAGCATATCCATGGACTTTATTACGGGGTTGCCTACGTCGCAGAGGGGTCACGACTTCGTTTG
Organism: Sambucus nigra; assembly: GCA_949130495.1. Lineage (NCBI taxonomy): Eukaryota > Viridiplantae > Streptophyta > Magnoliopsida > Dipsacales > Adoxaceae > Sambucus > Sambucus nigra. The sequence goes on along the minus strand of OX422209.1, from coordinate 59,462,199 downwards.
GGTAATTGTGGACAAATTGTCCAAGGTCGCTCACTTCTTACCCGTTAGGACTGATTACACTACGGGACAGTATGCCCAGATCTTCATTTCAGAGATTGTGAGACTTCACGGTGTGCCCCTAAATATCGTGTCTGACAGAGACAAGATATTTGTTTCGCGATTTTGGGAAAGTTTCCAGGAGGCCATGGGCACGGAATTGCGGTTGAGTACGGCGTATCATCCGCAGACTGATGGGCAGACAGAGTGCACCAATAAGATGTTGCAGGACATGCTACGCATGTGCATTATTGACTTTGGGGGTGGATGGGAGCAGTACCTTCCACTGGTCGAGTTTGCTTACAACAACTCCTATCAGTTCACGATTGGCATGGCTCCGTTTGAGGCATTATACGGTAGGCCTTGTCATTCCCCTGCATGTTGGTTAGAGGTGGGGGACAACAAACTGCTTGGGCCGGAAGTAATTCAGGATACTTCGGTAAGGATTGAGTTGATTCGGAGTCGCATTCGGGTAGCTCAAGACAGGCAGAAGAGTTACGCTGATGCGAAGAGATTTTTCAGAGAGTTCCAAGTGGGGGACCAAGTTTTGCTCAGGGTATCTCCTATGAAGGGGATTATGCGTTTCGGGAAGAAGGGGAAGTTGGCACCGAGGTATGTGGGGCCGTTTCCTATTATTGAGCGGATCGGACCGGTTGCGTATAGACTTGGACTACCGGAGCATTTTCATCGGATTCACGATGTGTTCCATATCTCCTCGCTGAGGAAATACCTTAGGGATAATTTGGCTCATTCTCATATTGATGTGGAAGACATCGATCTCCAGCCGGATAGCTCCTACGAGGAAGGGCCGATTGCTATTTTGGACCGAAGCGAGAGGAAACTGCGGTCAAAGATAGTTCTGTTAGTGCGTGTTCAGTGGCGACATCACAATGTCGAGGAATCCACATGGGAGCGCGAGGATGAGATGCGCGATCGTTTTCCAGAGCTGTTTTTAGCAGGTACTTTCTAGTTTCGAATTTCGGGACGAAATTCAGTTATTAGGGGGGAAGTATGTAATACCCCGTACTTTTGGCTATATTTATTTTTGGGATTAATTAATTAAATGCGTATTAATTGGAAATTAATCCAGGTTATAAATACTAACGAGATGCGAGTTGGTATTTGATCATGTGCATACATGTTTTGATATATGTATTTGGTATTATGAAATTTGTCGTGAGATTTATATACGGCATTTTAGAAATTTTGTTGAGACGCGTGGGACCGCCGCGTCATGGTGTAATATTTTGATAATAAAAGTGAATTTAAAATCTATAACCCGTATGGTCATTTTGAGTGCGCCAACGCGTCCGAAAGGGTCGAGATAGTCAGAAAACACTAGCCGGGGGTATAGTTTGGGTCCCGGGGTATTTTTAGGCCATACCGGCAACTTAAAGGGTATTTTGGTAATTTTATATTTTTAGGAATTAAAAGTGACGAAAATTAAAGATGTAAATCTGAGGTGGATTTGACCCACTAAGCCCATAACCAACCCATATTAACCTAGAAGGCTACGTAGGTTATCATTTAGGTTTTCTAAGTTCCCCAAATCAAACCCTAGCCACCTTAAGCCACCATTGGAGAAGGAGCTTGAGAGAGAGGAATTTCTGCAGAAAACTTCATCAAACCTACACCAAAATCAGAAATCAAACCAAGGCAAGTGACTTTATTCCATTTAATTTCAGAGGATGTCTTTTCCATGTTAGAAATTGAGGAATTTTAATTGTTCTTGAAAGATGAATGAAAACCCATGTTAATTAAACTTAGAACTTGAAATCTTGAGGATGATTTGCATGTAGAATGATAGGTAGATGTTCCTACTGATGATATTCATGATTGGGTGAAATTTAAAACGGATTTTATTGGGTAAATTCATGATTCAAAAGTTAGGGTTCATGTTCTTGAAATAATTGGGGAAAAAGTGTAGAGATTTATATTTTGATTGATGTTAGAGAGATTTAATCCTTGAAAACATGTTAGGAGATGACTTGAATATGTTTAGGATGAATTAGAGACCCTAAAACGTTGTTGGGATGAACATTAGAAGAGATTAGAAGTGAAAAATGGATGAAAACGAGTTGGGGAAAAATCTGGGCCGAATCTGGTAGCTCGTTAGAAGCCCCTACCCAGGTCGTTCGAACGAACTCGTTCGAACGAGCTTCTAACGAGTTAACCAGTCGCTGCTAACGAGAATGGATTTCGTTCGATATCTCGTTCGAACGAGATATCGTTAGAAGGTACAGTTCGTTCGAACGAACTGGGACCTCGTTCGAACAGCCTCGTTCGAACGAGACTTCTAACGAGTTGGCAGAGGAATCTCGTTCGAACAGTCTCGTTCGAACGAGACTTCTAACGAGTTGACTGTTTGGTCCTTTTTGGACTGTTTTGATTTTTGGAGTCCCGTAAGCTTGTTCGAGGACATAGATAACATTCCGATGATGATGTAAGGATAGAATTGGGACTTTTGGGTTATTACGAGGAATAAATTTATACACGAGAGATTTAATTCAATGGACGGTTTGGGTTGAGACGTGAGTGTCTACTACGAGAGTAAATTGTGGCGCGTAGCATTACAAACCGGAATAGTATAAATTGTGATAAGTATAAGTTAGTACGAGAATGCGGTATGTACTACGATTAAAATACGGTATTACTAAGACGTGTGTTTACTTAGTATTGGTATATGAATTGTGTGTATGACATACCTACCATACTTGCTATCACGGGAGGTTTGCGTTCGCTTAGGGCCCTCTAATCCTTGTGTTGCCCGGATTTAGACTGGTTACCTTGATGAACATAGGTCATAGAAAGACTTATTGGGATATTGATAAGTCCGCTGATCGTGGGAGCGTAGGTATGTGCGTGACCCATGTGATGTGACTGTGTTCGCCTCCATTGTTTGTGATGTTGTTATCTGTGTACTATTCCTGAGCGATTCGGAATATGTAATCCTTATGTACGTGATGTACCGGGATGGATAGCAGAGTATGTGTGCACCACAGCTTAGTTCTCGGGGTGCTTGTATTGTATATTTATGATGTGAATAATATACACTTAATAAATAAGAACATTCATGTTAATGTTGTATAAATAATTACGGTATTGTTTCGAGAAACATAATGAGTTAGCTGATAGAGAAATATATTGCATATTGAGCATCTGAGTTTACATTAAATCCCTATCTAATTACGAGCGTTATATGTTAATAGAACCGGGTAATAAGGGTAGGAACTATTACAGTCTAGCTAGTTATGATGTCACTTAGCTAGTGGTTTATATCGTTGTAGATGGGTACTTACGTTAGGAGTGCATAGTTAGACGAGAGGTGAGAATATCATGTGAGTGTACGTCCTAACATGTACTTTGCATTTAATGTTTTAAATGTTTTTAAAGCACTTGCAGGTTTTTAAAATATAACTCCACATTCGGGCTCTGACCCGTTTGCTTTTCAAATCTTTTTTCTTGTAAAACCATTTTAGGTGCCCAGCCACAAGGACACCAAGCATAGGATACTCATTCAGGTGACGAGCTGTAGCTGTTTGTGGAAGCTACAGGGATTTGCTTGTAGACGCTTCTATCTTTTGGATTCCAGAGTCACTATCTATCAGATGTAGGGCATGTTGCCCATTTCTATTTGGAGCATCTTTTACATTTCAGTTTTCAGACTTTAGCATTTATTGTTTCAGTATTCAGTTACTTTTCAGTTGTGGGATTTGTAGTGAGGAGTTTTCCTCCAGACTTTATTTACACTATGTGATGGTTATTCGTTTTACTTTAGTATGGTGAATGGTGTTATTTATTTCTTCATTATACTTGTTGCATGTTAATCAGACTTAAATTAAAATTTGGAAACTTACTTTTTAAATACTAGGTGGTTAGTAATCATTAAAACGTTTTCGACAGTGATGCTATTAACTGGACCAACTTGGCATTTTGAATTAATTTAATATAGGAGTAGCTACCCGGTATTTAATTAGTCGGGGTGTCACACAAGGTTCCTATTATACAATATATTCCAAACTAAAGAGCCATTCTATTGCAAATATAACAAATCAACTTGTCAACTCGCAATTAAAGAGATGTGCTACAACTGATGTTTAAATGACTCCTCACTACTCCACACATCCTACCAAGATCTAATTAATGATTCATCGCTCACCTTAAAAACTATAAAATAAATAAAGGGATTGTATCAATTGCGACTGATTATTAAGTATGTAGTCGAATAGTCCTCCGGTTTCATTTTTTACAATAGATCTCATAAAAATTTACCTAAAAAGTTTCATTAGAAAACAAGTATTGTATATATATATACATGACTAATGAGGAAATATCTTACGTTTGAGTTGATGGATCAAGAATTTTAATAGTCCACATTTTTTATCGTATAGAGTAAGGCGCATTTTCAAACAACTCGTAGATGGTTTGAATAGGAGACAAATGATTTGTTTTTAAAATAAAAACACACAAACACATACCCAAAAGTTATTATATATCATTAACTTATTTCCTATACCTATTGCTCTATATGTTTTGTCATTAGAGAATTTATCCATAATGGTAAAGTGCTTTTCGTCCTTAATACCATACTAGGAAAAGTTCCCCATTTTTTACCAATTATTGTCACATATTCTGCTTTCCTAATAATATATACATAGTAAATGGATGCGCTATTTAAAACATCCCTAATGAAAGTGAGTTTTCCTCCCTCCTAGAGATAACTCTTTTTCACATTTATAAAATCTTGTTCAGGAAATCTAAGGCCAAAAATCTTAATAGAGTGGGTAAACCCTGAATAGAAGGTCAATATAGTCATTGGACAGACCCCCTGTTCACAACCAGCCATGCCTTGCCTTCCCCCGTGTGGAAGGCAATACATGTCCATGCTCAACATCAATAAGGACACGACACATTTTCACATTTAAAATTCGTATTTGTCTAGTGAGAAACATATGGGATACGTATCTCATCCTTGTCATGTCCCTATTATTTTTCATCATGGACACGTGGTGCCCTCCACACGTGGTAATATTTATCTTCAAACTAGTTGTCCTCCACATATTCCCATGCGAACACTTTTGTCCGATGAATTTTGGTTCAATTTTGTATTTTGCCTCTTATATGAGTTCAATATGATAATTCCTTAAGGAAGTTAACAATCCATATAAATTTTGATGAAACTAGACTAATGTGGTACCTTGATGTCTAGATTGATAATATTTAAGGATGAGGAACTCATTTGAAATTAGTGTGAACATCAAGAGATAGTAAAGTAACAACCCATTTTATATGTATTGTAATGAAGCATCTTGTTCATATTTAATACCTAATCCATGTATTAAACCTTATAAATGTAAGCAACCCGAATAGATAGGTACTTGTCTCATGTAGTTATATTAATAAGGTAAAACTCCAAACGACCAGTGGCAGATAGGACATAGAACAAAAAATAAAGAATCTAAATTATTTTTTTAGAATACTACATAGTGTTTCTAGGAATATGTTTGGCTTGATGAATATAAGGGGATATTGCAAGGTCTTATGGATACTTTTATGAATGTTAGTCAGGGTCGACCATATTATTTTTAGGTCCTTTGTGGATCAACCAAATGGGGGGCCTTATATATACTTTTAAATTAATCATTCCAATTACAGAAAATGTGTTCTTATCGCGTTTTTTATGCAAAACTATCAATTAAATAATCAAATTTTATTTTTTTAACAAATCTTTTTCAATTGATAACATTGTTAATACATTTAATCTTTTTTGTGGCATGGTAGAATGAAAGTAAGATCTTATTATTTTTAACTTTGAAAATACTTCTTTCAGCCGAGGCAACCATAACGGATATAGTCAAAATTATTCTATAAACAAGTCAAGCATTTGAAAAACAGAAATTCATTCTTTTAATATAGCCTAATACCTCAATTGATTTTTTAATTTCTTTTGGTAAATCCATTTTCAAAATTTGGATTGGTTAGTGAGAGAAGAAAGTTGTTGTGAGGTGGAATGAGTAAAGAAATGAGAGAGTTATAAGAGAGGAGAGCTTCGGGTTGGTTGGTGAGAGAAGAAAGTTATTGTGAGGAGGGTTTTGTTTTGACTGTAGAGGGGAGAGATAGAGAAAGAGAAGGAGTAAATAATGGAAATGTGTGGGGTGGGGTTTTACTAACTCGGTTGAGTGGGTTTTTTTTATTTGGGATTATTTTGAGTCATTGAGTGAGCCTTTAAATTGGATCATTCTTTTAGCTTATCGTAAGTGTAAATGGGTTAAATTTTTATTATTTTGGAGCCATTTATTTTGAAATTTGTTATATAAGTGGACCAAGTTTCATTGATTTTGGGACCCTTTTAAGTGGTAAAATTTGAATTGTTTTTATGCCTGAATTTATTCTATACCTTTTTTTTTCAAATTTGGGGGCCTGATGTTAGTTCAAGCTTAATGGCATATATCCGTGGTCGGAACTGATGTTAGTTCAAGCATAAAGGGACATTTTGGCAATGATAACAAGGGGGACAACATATTTAGATGATAAGAGATAATAAGTCTTAGGAAAAGTTGATCTTGTTAGTTCTAAATACAGGCATCGGATGTGAGCCATCAAATAATTGGAGAGGATTTTGGCCACGAAGGAATGGACCATATCCAATTTTGTACAAATAAATAATTGGCGATGGTAAGTTTTAAGAGAGATAAATAGTGAACATGATTCAGAGTATATATGTAGTCGGTGTGGTGTTTGGAGAGTTGTAATGGATCTAGTACCTCGACTGCAAAGAGGAAAGCATATATTTGTACACAAAATGTGATGGAGTCTATTAAGGGAGATAATTAGGATTATTGGTCGCACACATGAAATTTAAAGGACTATGGGAGGTTTAGTGGGTTAATGAGAAACTAATGTGGTTTTTAGGTGTTGTGCGGTGTCAGATGGTAGCGGTACCGGGGTCTATGAATATATGTAAGTGGGTGAGGTGTGATCCACTCCAATGAAAAACCTTTTAATAAAGAAATAATGTTTTAAGAACATGAGCATAAACAAAATAAACCTTTTCAGTATAATAATGAAATTATGATTACAAGAATGCGAAGCTAATTATTGAATATAACTTTTAAGGAATAAATATAGGAATGAAAAATCTTGATAGCAGTGATTCACTAAGAGAGAAAAAGTAAGGACCTCAATATTAAGCATCTTAATATCTAGGATAAAGTACGGAGAGAATATTCTTATGTGAGATTTTGTCCAGCATAATAGTGATTGTTATGTCATTGTCAATAGTTGTTCACATAGTGCTCTATTTATAGTAAAACATTTAGGGCATATGTGGCATTCGCGTAGGGTCGACTAAGAATGACACGTGGGGTCTTCAAATCTTCTACAGAATATGGCACAATCCAGCACCATCCACAGGAAGCGATCTTCCCCCTTGATCCACTAAATAGCCTCAGGATGTACGATCTTATCGTCTTCAACTGTAGATCCTCAGCACCATAAATCAGCAGTAGAGTAAAATTATACATGGGTTTAATATAACTCTATCGAAACATGGATTTGAACAAAATCAACAAACCATATGTGGGATGTATGATTTGGAAAAGAAAAAAAATGTAAAACACAAAGATGAGAACTTTTGATTCGAATATTGGGAGTTTGCTTTTGTCAAAAGTCTTAAGAAAAACTCATCAAAACAGGTTTATAGAGAAAAATCACGAATTTTAAGGGGGAAACTCGTTCGAACAAAAATGGCATCTCGTTCGAACGAAAACACTGATTTTATTCTAACGATATTCAGTCTCGTTCAAATGATACCCCATTCTCATTCGATTAACCTTCTAACAATCTTCCAATGATTTTGGGTCTATTAAACAGAGGATTGTCATTCGATGGTCATTCGAAAGTCGTTCCAATGAAAATGGACTTTCATTATAATGAGATAAAATCTCGTTCAAACGAGATTAAAACATATATTTTTTAAATCTATTTTAACAAAATGGCTCGATGTAAAAAAGTAAACATCCTATAGTATAATTTGTATGAGAAATAAAAGCCACAAGTTTTACACCTCCATAAAGTGTCGGTAACTAATCCAATGGCTTGAAATTCAAAAATAATTCTCGGCCACTAACATATCTTCGAATTATTGTGGAGGCAATGTGGATGTAGTGTTCGGTTTGAAACTCCAATTTGTAATGGGATATGCAAAAATACAAAAATGATTAAGATAAGAGCAATCATAAAATATTGCTCTTATATCCTATTTAAAGTTCTATAGGGCCACAAAACCATTATAAATTTTTCATCCCATGTCTTAGGGAGATCTTCTAGCATTTTCTTCAAACTACTGATCAAGATTTTATTGGTTGAATTTATATATCCATTCCCTTTCCGATAAGAAATGGTTGAGCTGGTGTGGATGATCTTATACTTATTTGTGAGCATTACCATCTCCTTGCACATAAATTACTATTCATTATCTATGAGTAATATGTTTGGGATGACAAACCTGCAAAGGATGTACTCTCGAATAAACTAGGTGACCACTTAAAAGGTTATCCTCCTTAGAGTGATTTTTTCTGCCCATTTAGTGTAGAGATCTGTAACTATTAGGATGAAAACTTTTCCATGAGAATAACAAGTGATCTTTACCATTATATCAAATTCACAAGTGTGTAACGGGTAAGTATCAACCAAACTCTATAAGTGATTAGGCATATATTCTTCACATTTATCCCCTTAATTGCGGTATTTTTATGATCCCGTGCAGTGTATTTAGCTTGGATTTGTCTCTTATTTATGCTACTAACCTTTTTTGGCAAGTATTTCCTGTTTTGTGTATTTCTCATGTGTTTTACAGGTATTTAATGCAAATAAGTGCGAAAGAGAATGCAAAACAGTGAAAGAAAGCAAGAAATGGGGAGTTCAAGGGCATTTTCGTAATTTTACAGCCATATTCCGGTGGTGAGGAAAGCTAGAGAGTTGAATAGGTCTAAATTATAAGAACATTGGAAAAAACGGCACCTCAATCCGAGCTACGATGAAGAAGTTACGAGGTTTTGAAGTTGCGAGATAATGAAGAGTCATTTTCAGAAATGAAGAGTCATTTTCAGAACTGAAGAAACAACTCTTGAAATTTCTTGTTTAATTCATTTTTATTAGTTGTAAAATGTGGAGAGGCATGGGAAGAGTCTCATTTAGGTATATTAAAAGGTCAAAACGTGGAGAGGCATGGGAAAAGTCCTTTTTGAGATCTATAAAAGGCCAATCCCTATGTCATTCCAAAGGGGAGTTGAATTCTAGAGAGAGTGGAATTCTAGAGAGAGGGAGTTGCTAGAGAGAGGCTAGGTTAGGAGTAGGTTAGAAGTGCTAGATTAAATTTTAGAGTTAGATTTTGAGAGCAAATTTTCTATTCCTTCAAGAGTTTTCATGAAGATTCCAATTCCATTTTTTGTTGCTGAATTCAAGTAATATCTTTCCATTCTCTATTTTTATTATTTGCAAATTATTTCCCATGTCTTGTAGATCCATAATTTTTTGTGTGAATTTATTCTTGAACCAAATCATGAGTAGCTAAATTCCCAAGGGTTGGGGTACATGAACTCAATCCAAGGCAAATTATTTATGTAGAAAATAGAGGTTAAATTAAAATATTGATTGAATCGTGAAAGCACCGCTTTATATTTATCTTTGATTTCGTATGGTGCGGGCTTGAACCTCATATACGTAATGCTTAGAATATATAAAGACTGGATTCATTCACCGCTTTATATCTATCTTTGATTTCATATGATGCGGGCTAGATCCCTCATATATGTAATGCTTAGAATGTATAAAGACCGGATCTTGTCAATAATTTTAATTTACAATTCTAGTATTCTATACGGTAATTTGTTAAGGATTGAGGGATTGTACCCTACCCTATTTTCTCCCATTTGTCAGATCTAATTTCTTTTGCACCTTTTAGTTTGTTTTTCTTAATTAATTTTTTAATAGAAATTTTCCCAATTTTTAATCATCTTTTCGTTTCTTTTACGAAATCATTTCAAGATTTAATAATTTTTCTTATTACTATTTGGCAATCTCGATCCCTGTGGATACGATCCCGACTTACCGGGTTTATTACTTGAGCGACAGGCTTGCACTTGAGCCTAGAGTGAACGCATTTCTGAGACAAATTCTTAGTCGCGTCAAGTTTTTTGGCGCCGTTGCCGGGGATTGAAATTGTTAAATTTTTAAGAAAGTTATTTTTATCTACAAGTGATTTCGAAAATATATATATATATATAACAAAAATTGAAAAAAAAAATGGGTGTCACGTTCTTGAATTGCCCAATTTGAAATGTCTTATTTTAACTCTTTTGGTGGGTTTAATTGTTATGCTAATAGTGAGGAAGAGGAGGCACTCAAGACTTATGACCATTGGATCAATATCACTAAAGATGATTATATTAAATACAAGCCTAGTGCTGAGAAACTCCAAATTTATCAAAATCAATTGCTTGAAGAAGAAAGACTTGAAAAAGAATATCGCGAAAAAAATCGTTATTGGGAGCAAGAGTTAGATGCATTATTTGAACCCAATGAGGATTTTTTTTCCGATAGTTTTGAAGATGGAGTAAGTTTTCAACCAAATGAGGAATTCGAGGTGCTAGAACCAAGAAAGCCTACTTTGGAAGAACTCTTACTTGATCTACAAAAGCAATCTGATGACCGTGCTGTTCTTGAGTCGAAAATTATAGCAACTTGCAAGGAGTTGAATGATTATTTGGACAACTTAGAAAAGGTCGAGACTTGCGCTTCACCTAATACTTTTGAGAATGAAATCATTGAAATTGATCCAAGTTCTTTTGAATCTCAACCAATTATAAATATTGCAAAATCTACTAAGGTTGAGGATCATTTGTCTCCTTGTGTCCCCACTATTATCGAACCATTAAATCCATCACAAGAATTGGATGAATGTCTTAAGGATGTTGATCCGCTTCTTGTATGGGAATGTTATTTTGAGATGCTTCATCTTACGGGCCACACACTTAGACGTGTCACTCCACCAGATCCAATTGAAAATTTTGAGGAAAAAAATTTTGAGGACACCAAGCAAGAGAGAGAGCTAGAGGAGTTGAGCCTAGCAGAGTTTGAGCGCGAGTTTGGACAGGTAGATGCAAGCCTTAATGATGAAGTCCAATCTTTCTGGGCCTCAATTTGTCATTTAGACGAAAGCGAGTGGGACAATATAATTGATGCATTCCTCCTTCCCAAACCTTTACCCATACCATTTGAGTCTTCGGAGGTACTTGAAAATACGGCTCAAATATCGTCCGACTTAGAGACCAACACACGTGCTACGCAACAAGAGAATCATTTTCCGATTTATGAGGACAAGCACTCTATGCTTAAATTGTTTTCTAATATGGATTGTTCCTTTTTGTGTGCCCCTCTCCCCATACTACTTGAAAAATCTTTGGAACGTGATTCTATATTTCTTGGATCCCAATGGGACTTGTCCTCTTATGCACCAAAATCCTTCATTATCCCCTTAAATTTTGTAATTGGTGATGGTTCATTTTTTAAACTTTTCACATGCCTTCCGTTTTTCAAACGGAATTCTTACTTTTCGGGAGGCATGCATCCTAATGAGGGTACACCATTAATCCCTCAAAGTCAAATTTTATTTTGGGAGGACCCTCAAATTTTTCGACTTTTAGTGTATGATTTATTAGCCGTTCCAATTTTAGGTTGTAAATAGTTAGTTTTTTTTTTCTTTTTCTTTTTCTCTTTTATTATAGTCTAGTTTTGAGAGTTAGAGTTTTTGTTATTCTTTTTGCTATGCTTGGTTCTAACATGTTTTGTAGATTCAATGAACTCGCACTCATCGGGGATCGCTCCATTTGGGTAATATCTTTATTTTCCTCTCTTTATGTTGTGTTCTTGATTTGCATTGAGGACAATGCAACATTTAAGTTAGGGGGTGTGGGATATTCTTCCCATTTATTGTTTAGATTCATTGATTCGATCACATGTTCTTTCCAAGTGTGTTTTGAAAAAGAAAAAAAAATTGAAAATTTTTGAAAAAAGCCAAAAATATTTTTGTTCAAAATAAATAAAAATTAGAATTTAAATTTTTCAAAAATATCACCTTTGTTCTATTTAAAGTCTCAAATTGTTAAATCTCAAGTGCACTAAGCCAAAATTGACCGAAGATGGAAATTGAAAGAAAATTGACGACTTTACGAATAAGTGTGGAGATTAATAAAACCCGGTGAGATTTCGAGCCTTTCAATTTTTTATGAGTTTTTAAATCAATCCGAGTTTATGATTAACTCAAAGTTCTTTTCAGCGTTTTAATAAGTCATTGATGATCTCAATCCTTTGTTTTGATTAGTTATGGGAAATGTGTGAAATGTTGTCTCGAAATTCATGCTAAATATATCTCTAAACTTAATTAATCTCGAGATGCATATGGTAATGTGATTAGCAATTTGGACGATGAAGTAGGCCATCATTTGTTACCCAAAAATATTAGCCATAAAAAGATGTGAAAAATTATCCCTTTGCAACCCACTTTGAGCCGAATAAAATTTATCCTTTCGTTTGGTAACCCGAAAAACCCAAATAGCCCGGAATTGTGAAAATTGAGAAAATTTATCAAGTAAGTCCAAATTGAGCAATAAAAAGGGGTAAGAGAAAAAAGAAGAAAAAAAAAGAAGAGAAGAAAAAGAAAAGAAAAAAGAGAAAAATAAGCAAATGCCCGAAAAAAAAGCACTAATGGACATCATAAGGAAATTTTCCAATTCCGAATAGCCCATGTATTCTCATTTTTACCCTTTACACTTTATGACCCAAGAAAGTCCTAACCGAGTCCGAATGGCGAAATTGGTTACCGCGTGGAGAGCTAAGACATGAAAAGATAATATGAGAGATTAAATGGTGTGAATTAGAGGTGATGTTCCCATTTCCAAATAACTGTATTCCGATGATGAGATCTTTTCACCATATATTTCCTTATTTTCAATTTTGTATGCATGAATTTGTGTCCATTATATTTACTCTTTATATCATGCATACCGAGAGAAAATAACCACAATCCGAGTGATTCGTTTGTGAGTGCATCCATAAGAATTTGAATCAAAACGAATTTTCGGAAAGTAACGTAATGCTCAATCGGTGGAAATTTGAGGTTTAATTTTTGGCTTTGCACACACACACACTACGGTTTGAGACATTTGAATATGAATTTATGGTGATTATTTTTTAAAAAGTTTAAATTGTACAATTTTTAAGTATTTTGATCTTTATTTGAATCAATAAAGAATTTTGTGGGTGTATTCACTGCAAACCCTCACGAGACAAAACTCGTCCTACTAGGGTAACCTAGGGGTTTAAAGGCTTGTTGCATACGCTAAATGCAATCGCTTGCCTGTGAAAGTGGAATTTTATTTTAATAAAAGAATTTTCAAGAGTAGAATTTTGGCTAATTTCATTTACATGGCTCGGGACGCGCAAAGTTCTAAGTTAGGGGGTGTGATTAGGCATATATTCTTCACATTTATCCCCTTAATTGCGGTATTTTTATGATCCCGTGCAGTGTATTTAGCTTGGATTTGTCTCTTATTTATGCTACTAACCTTTTTTGGCAAGTATTTCGTGTTTTGTGTATTTCTCATGTGTTTTACAGTTATTTAATGCAAATAAGTGCGAAAGAGAATGCAAAACAGTGAAAGAAAGCAAGAAATGGGGAGTTCAAGGGCATTTTCGTAATTTTACAGCCATATTCCGGTGGTGAGGAAAGCTAGAGAGTTGAATAGGTCTAAATTATAAGAACATTGGAAAAAACGGCACCTCAATCCGAGCTACGATGAAGAAGTTACGAGGTTTTGAAGTTGCGAGATAATGAAGAGTCATTTTCAGAAATGAAGAGTCATTTTCAGAACTGAAGAGACAACTCTTGAAATTTCTTGTTTAATTCGTTTTTATTAGTTGTAAAACGTGGAGAGGCATGGGAAGAGTCTCATTTAGGTATATTAAAAGGTCAAAACGTGGAGTGGCATGGGAAAAGTCCTTTTTGAGATCTATAAAAGGCCAATCCCTATGTCATTCCAAAGGGGAGTTGAATTCTAGAGAGAGTGGAATTCTAGAGAGAGGGAGTTGCTAGAGAGAGGCTAGGTTAGGAGTAGGTTAGAAGTGCTAGATTAAATTTTAGAGTTAGATTTTGAGAGCAAATTTTCTATTCCTTCAAGAGTTTTCATGAAGATTCCAATTCCATTTTTTGTTGCTGAATTCAAGTAATATCTTTCCATTCTCTATTTTTATTATTTGCAAATTATTTCCCATGTCTTGTAGATCCATAATTTTTTGTGTGAATTTATTCTTGAACCAAATCATGAGTAGCTAAATTCCCAAGGGTTGGGGTACATGAACTCAATCCAAGGCAAATTATTTATGTAGAAAATAGAGGTTAAATTAAAATATTGATTGAATCGTGAAAGCACCGCTTTATATTTATCTTTGATTTCGTATGGTGCGGGCTTGAACCTCATATACGTAATGCTTAGAATATATAAAGACTGGATTCATTCACCGCTTTATATCTATCTTTGATTTCATATGATGCGGGATAGATCCCTCATATATGTAATGCTTAGAATGTATAAAGACCGGATCTAGTCAATAATTTTAATTTATAATTCTAGTATTTTATACGGTAATTTGTTAAGGATTGAGGGATTGTACCCTACCCTATTTTCTCCCATTTTTCAGATCTAATTTCTTTTGCACTTTTTAGTTTGTTTTTCTTAATTAATTTTTTAATAGAAATTTTCCCAATTTTTAATCATCTTTTCGTTTCTTTTACGAAATCATTTCAAGATTTAATAATTTTTCTTATTACTATTTGGCAATCTCGATCCCTGTGGATACGATCCCGACTTACCGGGTTTATTACTTGAGCGACAGGCTTGCACTTGAGCCTAGAGTGAACGCATTTCTGAGACAAATTCTTAGTCGCGTCAATAAGCTCATTGATGGTTCATGTACCATATTCCTATTCACCTGACATGCTCTGCATCATTTCTTGAAATTAAAGGTGTATGCTTCCATTGTAGGCTAATAATACCTTAGATCATCAACTGATCATATAACTTTAATCCACCCATATGAAAGGGTTTGTGATCTCCTTTTTGTACTTTTTCTATTTCTTCCTTGGTAATACATTTCAAAGCCTTTTCATCATCACTTTCGTGTATAATTATCCTTTGACTAAGTAAAAGCAAGATACTTGTTTCTTCAGGTTAATATCATCTTCTAGCTTAATGGGAAACTCACCATCCTTTAAGAAAGCTATGTAAGGCTTCCTACAATTGTCCAACAATTCCACGAAGCGAGACTCTACTGGGTAGTCACATTAGGTCGGCATTTCAAACAGCCTTGTTGTAATCGAGAGGCGTCGGTGCTCATGTTAGTCCAGTAGTATCCTCCTTGTTATAAATGCCTATAAAGTGGAATATGTGTGTCACCACAATGCATCACATGCATTGCTTGTAGCTTCTCATGGGCCTCTTCTTCTTCCATACACTTTGCCAAGTATCCCTCGCGACTTTTAAAGTAGGTATTGTCTTGAAGAACTTAGAAGTTTGATAAATCTAATAACTTTATACTTCCTTCATGTGTTTCCATATACTTGACTATGGAAGCTCTCCAACCCTTGGGCTCGTAACATGGAAATAGATATCTCACTACTATAAGTAAAGTTCTCCTTCAAAGATTTATCGTAGCTTCTAGCTCATTCATATCCAACTTTTGATCACTTATTTGCAGAGAATCTGGATGTATATTCATTATCCTATAGTGCCTTTATATCTTAACAGCTAGAAATTGATTCAACAAACGTTGGATAATTTCTCGGGAGGGAGCAATGTTGGCATGTTTGAGAGAAAACTCTCCATTAACTTGTTTAATTACGAGGTTGGAACCTCCTCATTTACACAAAACTATAAATCATTTTCTTAAAGCTTTCAATAGCCAAGTATGAGTTCTTCATATTCTTATTCATTGTTCAAGCACTTGAAGTCTACCTTATAGGAAAGAGTGGTATTTTCTTTGTTATTTGAGACTATGATTCCAACTCCTCCAACACCGTGTGCAGATGAACCATCAAATTCCATCTTCCAATCATCCATTTCTTCCACCAAGAAAGTTTGAAAACTATCCCCTGGTAATTCCTCACTCATAAGTTCGAAAAGTTAGCTTAGGAAGTTAGCTAAAATATCATCAAAAGCTTGATTTTTGATAGATTTAGGTGTAAGACACTTCATGTCATATTTTAAGAGGATGAGAAACCCCTTATGCTCGCCCAACTAAAATGGTTCTTTCAAGAAAGTATTTGATGGGATCATATTTAGTGATAATATTCACTATTAATGAGAGAAAGTAGTGCTTTAACCTCTGCACTACAAATATAAAGACTAAGCAATGCCTTTCTACAGTCATATATGTAGACTCGGTCCCAGATATCACTCTAGACAGGTAATACAATGGCGTTTCATTATCCTTCCTTCCCTTGGGCAAGCAAAGCACTAATATACATTCCTTTAGATGCTAAATACAAGAGAAAAGGCTTATCTACTTCTGGGGGAATCATAGTTGAGGGGGATGTTAGAATCTCCTTGATCCTCTCAAATGCCTTATGTTGATCGTCTCTACCCATTTCACCTTATCTTTCATAAGTGGCAAACATGGGTGAGTAATTTCTGCTAAAGCTGGTATAAATCTGCTCAAGTAAGAAACTTTTCCTAAAAAATTTTTGAATTGCCTTCTGCTCCTCGGTGGTGTCATTCTAAGAATTAATTTTTGCTTCTCGACAACCATTTGAATCCCTTACCTGTTGACAATAAAACCTAGGAATTTACCCCAAAGTCACACTTCGAGGGGTTCATCCGCATCTTGTACTTTCAATAGCATTCAAAGACTCTTCTCAGATCCTGGATATGCATGATCTCTATTTTAGACTTCACTATCAGGTCATCCACTTAGAACTCTAATATGTCATGAAATAAATCATGAAATATGGCCATCATGGTTCCCTGATATGTTGCCCTGACATTTGTTTATCCCGAATGGCATAATTATGTAGTGGAAATTGCCAAGTGAAGTTTGGTAAATTGTTTTCTTCGCATCCACTGGATCCATTTTGATCCAGTTATATCCAACATATGCATCTATAAAATTGTACATTTCATATCCGAAGATCCCATCCATAAGCTATCAATGCTCGATAATGGAAATTTATCATTTGAACTGGTGCGGTTTAAGTCTCTAAATTCCACGCAAATTTTGAATTGTTTCTTATCGTTTTTGGCAACGGGCATAATTCTCGAGAGCCAAATAGGAATAGGTTTGATGAAACCAACTGCGAGGAATTTATATACATTTTCCTTTATCTTCATGTCTAACTCATCCTTAGAAGTGCAAGAACCTGTCTTCTAAGTAAAGCATTAGGTAAAATATTCAGCTTATGAGAACTCACGTCTAGGACTATTCCTAGAATATTTATATTTCCATGTGAACACATATAAGAATTCTTTGAGAAGACTGACATTTTTTTCTCTTTGATTTAGATTAAAACCTTTAGAGAGAAAAATGGGTTTCTCGTCACCACCCTCTTCCTCGAAGTTCAACTACTCTAGATCTTGCAATTTCTCCCTTTGCCCATTATTCATTCACTCTGGAGCTTCTTTCGGATCTTCAATATGCGCTACTATATGAGATTCATCAATGACAAAGCATTCTAATATTGGGATCTCATCCCAGAAAACTTCCCTCTCACACCATTACAAATGGTAAATAACTTTGCCATTGGGCAAAACCACTTTCTTACAAGTTCAAAGAGTGTCATTGGAGACTTGATCATTTTTTATCTTGAGTAGATAATAGCATTCCTTTATTGAGTGTTGTACCCTTTGATGCAGGTCGTAAAACTTTACATACCTTTATTTACTACTTTATGTATTTGACCATTTAAGAGGGGTAGACCTGCCACTCCCTCTCGCACTAATGTTTGATAATTATACATAGCTTTTAAAACACTATATGGAAATGGTAGAGTAACATCATTTTTAAACTTCCTTTTTCATGAAGTGCCATTCTTTGATGTTCCTTGACCATTCTTATTTCCTTTAGGACTGTTGTCCATATAGTTAACAGCTTGTCGCCAAGCGATTTTAAACCTTCCTGGTTGAGGAACGACCTAGGTCCTTCAGCTCTGGGACATAGGTTTTATGATCATTACGATGTTCCTTGCTACTCGAGTGAATTCCCGAGTGTTCCCTCTTATGTTTCATTAATCAGGTGAACCTTGTCTTCCTCGAGAAAACTTTCTACACAAATCTGTAATAACCTTTTCTGTGTGGCTTCCTCGTGGACGTATAGAGATTACTCTCTAAAACTCTTTATATATTTCATCGGCTCCTCATCGGGTTTATGCACTTCTTGAGCTAAGTGCCTCAAAGTAAACCCATCTTCTGCCATAAAGAATTTATATAGTAATTTCTTGTGCATCTCTTCATAAGTAAGGGTGTTGTTTGGTTCCAAATGGGAATACCATGAGTAGGCATTCCCCATGAGAGCTTTTGATAACTCTCTCATTCTTAGGTTCTTATCATTTTAGTGTTAGCCAAGTTACTCCATAAATCTCTTGATGAGAACTTTAGGATTCTCTACATTGTTATTTTATGAGATTTGGTGGGATAAACCCCTCTAGATATGGTATCTCATGGATACTATCTAGATCAGGATTCTTAAACTCCTCATATAAGAGAGAAGATTCGATCTACTTGGGTAAGAGTATCTTATTTACCTCCTCTAGACTGACCTCCTTGTAAGGTGACTCCTTCACCTTAGCCTTCTTTGCTCTAGGGTATGCAACGAAAGTAGGGGGAGAGCAGCCAAATGTAGGAGGGTAATGATACTGGGGTCTTTAAATATATATATAATTGGGTTATAAGTTACCTACTCCGATGGAAAACCTTCCTATAAAAATAACAATCTTTCAAAAATGATATTAGAGACAAAACAAACTTTTCAAATATAATAATGAAGTTTTGATTACAAGAATGAGTAGTTAATGATTGAATATAACTTTTCGGCAATAAATAAAGAAATGAACACTTTTAATAGCAGTGATTCTCTGAGAGAGGAGAAGTAAACTCCTCAATATTTGGGAGAGATCAGGGAGAAAATATTCTTGTGTGAGAGTTTGTTGATCGTTCGAATATTATATTTTATACCCCTTTAGTCTTGTGCAATTTAGCCCCCTCGTGTAGGTTAATTCCAATATTTATGGTCGTTAACAATACAACCTCTATTCTTTTTTTTATATGTAATGCAATGCATATTTGAGCTTTTGAAGGAATTATGGATGCATATGGTGAAGTTATATGCGTTTCGAGAAAGTTTCATCATAAGATAAAACTTCAAGGATAATTTGATCTTTTCAAACTCCATATTTTAGATGGTATAAAAGTACCAACGTCTACATCATCAAATTATATTCATCGATTGTGGGTCATTTCATTCCCGAATGAGAAAGTTATGACCGTTTTTGGAAAGTTTCGACATGTGCTTCAAATTCAAGGGTAACTTGATAATTTCATAATACATAATTTGAAGGGTTTCAAAATATTAACATATATATCATTTAATTATATTCCCATAGCTTCTAACCGTACATCATTCCAAATTCGTATGAAGATTTTATAACTATTTTTAGGTAACGAGTTAAAATTTGATTAAAGTAAGAAAGAAGACTACCTGACTAGAATTAATATGGGCCCTTTTCAAATCAAATCGGATAATGCAACGGTAGTGTTTAAAGCGATGTTGCAAAATAAATCCCTTTTTCACCATATTCAATTGAAAGTTTAATCTTTATTCTTTTATTTGATTTCTTCATGTTTGATGTTTATTAATAATTGAATATATGAAGACTTGGGAACAATCCCATAACAATTATCTCTTATCCTCACACCTTGCAGTAAAAGTTTACCGGATTGATTATGAACATTGTATTCGAATCGGTGAAACTTTATCGCAAAGTTTGCATCGGACAATTGTCTTATATTAACCAAGTTCTCTTTAACCCTTTCATGTACAACACATCATCTAGTTTAGAAAATCTGGGTATCTCAACACTGCCACATCCTAAAATCTTATATCTACTCCCATCTCTAAAGGTGACTTTACCATCCTCGCGATCCTCAAGGTGGGCAAAAAATGAGACATCAACAGTCACGTGGCTAGAATACCCACTATCAAAATATCAATGGGAAGTATTTTGAGCCTTAAGAACAACATGAACAACAAGGGCTTTGTTGTCTTGCTTAGGTACCCACATGGCGGTAACCTTTTGTTTACCCTTATTGTTATTGACTCTAGTTGGAATGTTGTAAGAGTTCTCAAATGGAAAATAAATTCGTTGAAATTCTTCCATTAAATATACAAAGTTGCAACTAGAAATTCAACTTGCTCCTTAAGACTAGCAAAGTGGAACTCTCTATTGTGGTTTGGGTCTACCTCAATTTTCTTTTTTAAGTGGAACTCTCTATTGTGGTTTAGTTTAAGGGCCATAAGGATTAACCACGAATTCAGAAACCAATTCTGGTGCGCTATTGGAAGTGGATGCACCGTCAAAACCTATTCCATGACTCTCATCGAAACCTAAAGTAGGGCCGAGGAACATCTTACCTACATTCTTCGATGTATCCTCAACAGTAGCCTTGACCTCCCAGGCACGTTCGATATCTTTCTTGAGTTGGTATATAAGGGTTTCAAGTTTCTCACTAGTCTCCGTGGATGCTTGGATATCTCTTGTAAGACTAGCCACTTTATTGGTCAAGTCTACGCTCTATCTCTCTCAACTAAACAAATTATCTCTACTAAAGCTTATCTCACCGAAGACTCACTCTCTCTCACCTCTCTCAACTATTTTTCTAGCATTAAACTCTCATAGATAACCTTTTGTTTTTTTTAGTTTTAAAGGACTCAATATAAAGATCGACGTAGGCGAGATGAAAGTCACTCTCGCTCTCACTTAAAACATTATCTCCCTTACTCTCCTCAGAATGACTAGGCTCACTGTCGTGGTGTTCATGTATAGTAGCTTCTTCATCGTCATGAGGTTCACTAGATGTACCATATAATTAACCATGAAGGCAGTGAAGTTACATCCATGTGGTGATTCTTCTCCCCAACTCACTGACTCGACCATGCTATCGCTAAACGTGACTTTTAAGGCAGTTTTACCTTTCCCTTGACGTTTCAACCTAGTCGGACACTCGTGATCTTTGTGACCCTTTTCCTCACACTCATAACATCTTTCCTCATATTTTTTTGGGAAATCTTTCTTTTCTTTTTCAAAATTTTTCTTGCATGGTTTATATTTTTTATCATTCTCAAAACATTTCTTATATTTGGAAGTATTTTTCTTTTTGAGTTAGAGAAACCTCTTGAGATTGTTAGAAAAAAAGGGCCAAATCATCTAAATCATAGTCAAACTCAGAATTAGATGATGCTTCCTCTCTCTTTTTAGATTGGGCTTTAAATGCTATCCCTTTATTCTTAGGTTTTACTATTTTAGGGAACATATCTATCTCGTATGTTTAAAGATCTCCTATAAATTCTTCTTATCTAAGAGTGTTTAGGATCCTTAATGAATTAATAACGGTAACCTTAGGAATAAAATGGGTGGGAAGTGATCTCAAAACTTTCTTAACCACACGCGTCTCGATTATTTTCTCACCTAAATGGAAACTTGAGTTAACTATGTCGGACAGTCGTGTATAAAACTCGACGAATGATTTAAATTCAATAATTGTGATTGTTTCAAATTGTGTGGTGAGATTTTGCAGTTAGGAAGCTTTAATAGCATTGGCGCCCTCGTGAATGAGCTGGAGGGTATCATAAGCTTATTTACACATGGTGCGCATCATAATGCGGTGGAACTCGAGGATGACGGCTCTCGAGATAGCACTCAAACCACGAGAATTAAAGTATCTCCATTTAAATTCATCCTTTATCCACTGAGAGACAGGTTTTGGGCCGACAACATTATCAACTGTAACAATGGGTGGTGTCCACCCTCTTTTATAGAGAATCTAGATGCTTTCATCAATAGATTTAAGAGTATACCCCATCCTAGCTTTCCATTATGCATAGTTAGTACCATCAAAGATGGGAACTTGATTATACAAATTCTCTATTAAAATTCGGATTTTCAAATATCATATTTTTTTTAAAAATAATTGATATTAAAGGAAAATTATTTTTTGCGAAAAAAGATCACATAGTATTTTTGCGTAACCGGCTCACCAATTTGAGAGTGCACTTTTGATCTTAATGGAATGATTTATATAATTAAATGTCCACCAAACACAAATCCAAATTATTACCAAATTTTAATCTTTGATTAATTTAGGTTTTCATGTGATGATTGATCCAAACACAGAAAATTAACTACATGTGAAAATGCAAACAAATATGAGGAAAAATCCCTGAAAAAGGGAAAAACCTTTTTCTTCACTTTAGATAGTTTTAAAAGACAACTTACTCACAAAACTCTTTTAAAAAAACTACTCATCTCCAAAGCAGTCCACATGTGGCGGTACACCCTCGGTATCCACCGATTAGCCTTTGATTTCCTTCAGCAGTGATGCCCTCCAGGGTTCATAAGATCAACAATGAAGATGATTTGTCCACATGGTTATATCAGGTATGAAACTACGTAGGGTTTCAAATAGATTCACAATTATATTGGGAAGGATGATTTTGTGAATCAGAAGGTTTTTAATCCCAAAAGTAATGAGGAATTTTGCAACAGGTATGCAGAAATATTTTTAACAAAAGTCTTTTTTTTAAATGTTACGAAACAGGTATTTATATGACAAGCTCAAAATTTGAGGCAACATTAGTCGTTCGAATAAAAATAAGGCTCGTTTGAACGAGAATAACATCTCATTAGAAGAAAATCTTGTTCGTTCAAAAGAAAGTTCTCTCTCATTTGAACAAGCTTCAAACAATGCAAAACAGTACGCCCTTATTAGATGCACGTTAGATATAGAGATCAAATAATGCTTCGAATAATTTTAACATCTCATTCGAACGAGAATGCCTTCTAATTTGAACGAGGTCAGTGAACTTTAAAAAAAATAACATAAAAATGCCTCGATTTTATAATAATTACATCTCCCAATATAAATGAAAATAAATTAGAACTCCTAAATTATTTATACCTTCATAATGTGGAGATCATCGTGAACTTAGAAAAGTTGGAGATTCGATCCTTCGTGACACCTTGAATCGAATTGTAACGAGATACACCAAACATACATAAAAGCCCAAGTTATGAGAATTGACAAAAAAATTGCTCTTACAGATAGCATGTTGGCCAGAACGTGAAATGAGAGAATTAAATTTAAGTACGTAAAATACTTGGCTAAAAATTAGGAAGTTGGGGTGGACTCCAGGTTTTGTGGGCTAGTGCTATGAGAGACACCATGCATGTTAGCTGATATATATATATATATATGTGTGTGTGTGTGTGTGTGTGTGTGTGTGTGTGTGTGTGTGTGTGTGTGTGTGTGTGTGTGTGTGTGTGATTTAGATGTGAACATACTTACTCTAGTTATGCTATCGTTGGAGTATGTGCATAGTGGGATGTCCACCTTGGCATGACTGGCACGTGTTGGGTCATTTCCCCAGGTATATATATACATATATATGTGTGGTTTATTTACATGTGAACATACTCTACTTATGCTATCGTTGGAGGATGTACGTAGTGGACAGTCCACCTTGGCATAACTGGCACGTGTTGGGTCATTTCCCCATGTTATAGGATTGTTGCATTATCAATGTATGTGTGAGAACCTGCCTAATTAAATACCGGGTGATCAGTCCTTTATAAAATTATATCAGAATATCCTGTTGGTTCAGATTATGCATCACTGTCGAAAGTTTTATTATTTAAAACTAACCACCTAATTGTTAGAAAGGTTGATGTCAAAATTTTATCTTATTAACGGTAATCGCCTTAAATGGAAAATAATTAACATCACCATTCAACACAAAAACGTAAGGAAAGAACTAATTGGAATAAAATGAAGAACTGGAGTAAACACATCCAGATAAAATCCCATACAATAATCCAATAATATGAAATTAAAGTCTAATGATAGAATAAAACAACTCTAAATCTCTTAATGTAAAATAGGAGGGACGAAATGTCCTACAGAAGTAGATAACTGATCGATGAGGGGAAATAGACTCAGAAGCGTCTACTAGCACAATCCTGTAGCTTCCACAACATCTACAACTCGAAAAATGAATGTAATATCCTACGCCTGGTGTCCTTGGGACTGAGCACCTAAATAATATAACAAGAAAAGAGATTTGCAGAGAAATTGGTCAGAGCCCGAGTAGAAAATAGTTTAAATATAGCAAGTGCTTAAATTAGTTAATTAACATAAATATTATTCATGTTAACTTAGCGTACTCACTTGGGATTCTCACCTCTCATCTAATGTGCACACCTAGCGAGTCTAACTACCCATTTTAGTCTCGATACTCTACCTGACTATATGTAGTATAACCACTATGCCTGATAAAGTATCTATATAACCCAAAGCCAATATATATATATATATATATATATATATTTAGGAGTAGGTTTAAAGATGTCTTATCGCATTCTCATAGCATTCTTAATTCTTAATTGGTGACCCAATATGTATACACTTTAATAAAGTAGCCAATATGAAACACAGAATAGGAACTCAGTATACATATATAAAATCTCTCTATGTATACATAAAATATATATATATATATATATATAGGCATACTCGGCTATCTAGTCCGATTGCAAACGCTCACGCATGAAGGACAATAGGTTCAATCTCTCAGGAACTAATAAAACATATACACATATTGGAGGCAAATGTAGTCCCAAGCCGATGGGCTATGCACATACCTATGCACCCATAACTTAATGGGTGAACACATATTAAGTTATATAAGTTTTATGCATGCTTGTTAATTGGAATAATATGTGTATGACATACCTAGCTACTGGTTATCGAACGGAGGTTAGCGTGTTGTGGACGATCATATCTTGTGTGCCTTTGGAGGATTTTGAGTAGTACCACTAAAGCATGGAACCTAGGTACGGGCTATCTGTCACCACTATGCACCCATACGATTGTCACCACTATTGTTCTCACAGATAGCTCGTACCTAGGTTCCATGCTTTAGTGGTACTACTCAAAATCCTCCAAAGGCACACAAGATATGATCGTCCACAACACTCTAACCTCCGTTCGATAACCAGTAGCTAGGTATGTCATACACATATTATTCCAATTAACAAGCATGCACAAAAGTTATATAACTTAATAGGTGTTCACCCATTAAGCTATGAGTGCGTAGGTATGTACGTAGCCCATCGGCTTGGGACTATATTCGCCTCCAATATGTGTATATGTTTTATTGGTTCCTGAGATATTGAACCTATTATCCTTCATGTGCGAGCATTTGTAATGGGACTAGATAGTCGAGCATGCCTAGCACCAGGGGTTTCTTAACCATGGGTGCGGTAATGATATATATATTTTTATGTATACATAGAGAGATTTTATATATGTATATTGAGTTCATATTATGTGTTTCATGTTGGCTACTATATTAAAGTGTATACGTATTGGGTCACCAGTTGAGAATTAAGAATGATATGAGAATGAGTTAAGACATCTTGAAACCTACTCCTCAATAATAGATATATATTGGCTGCGGGTTATTTATATACTTTATCAGGCATAGTGGTCATACTACATATAGTCAGGCAGAGTATCGAGAATAAATAGGTAGTTAGGCTCGCTAGGTGTGAACATTAGATGAGAGGTGAGCATCCCAAGTGAGTATGCTAAGTTAACATGATTAATATTTGTGCTAAATAACTAATTTAAGCACTTTCTATATTTAAATTGTTTTGTAATCAGGCTCTGACCCGTTTCTATGAAAATATCTTTTCTTGTTATATGATTTAGGTGCTCAGCCACAGGGACACCAGGCTTAGGATATTCCATTTATTGGTCGAGCTGTAGCTGCTGTGGAAGGTACAGGATGTTGTTAGTAGACTCTTCTGAGTCTATTTCTCCTCATTTATAAGTTATTTACTTCTGTTGGACATATCGTCCCTCCTATTTTACATTCAGAGATTTAGAGTTGTTGTATTCTATCATTAGACTTTAATTTCATATTATTGAATTATTGTATAGGATTTTATCTGGATGTGTTTACTCCAGTTCTTCATTCTATTTCAGTTAGTTCTTTCCTTACATTTTTTTGTTGAATGTTGATGTTAATTATTTTCCTTTCATGGCGATTACTGTTAATATGATAATTTTTTGACATCAACCTTTTTAAATATTAGGTGGTTAGTTTTAAATAATAAAACTTTCGACAGTGATGCATAATCTAAACCAACCGAATATTCTTATATAATTTTATAAAGGACTGATCACCCTGTATTTAATTAGGCGAGGTATCACAGTATGTGAGTTTGGAGTATGGTTAGGGTAATGTGATATTATTATGATCCATGGATGTATATCTATGACCGCCTCCAATTTATGTGCATTCGATTTAGGATCGGTGGTAAGTTTCCGACACGGTTTCCCAGGAGTGGTACGGGACATACCTAGAGCCTGATATCATATTAGGGAATGCATTAGGGAGGACAGCTAGTGGATGCTATGTACATACATATAAAAGATCATTATATGTATATATGTACTCAAATGAATGTGTGAACAATAGATTATAAATAGTGTACAGTTATGTTGATTATATAATGGTTCGAATATAATTAATAGTTTCGATGATATGACTTATGTGGTATCTAAGTGTTAAACGAAGTAAAGTAAAATACTTATAGCACAATCGGGTTATAGGTTTAGCATATTGGACTATGTTAAGATTGACTAGACTAGTTAGGCAGGGTATCATAACTAGGGAAGTAAAATACAAGCATTAGGTGCGCAACATAGACGAGGGGCGAGGATAATCTCATGCAAGTGTGACACCGGATGAACATGAGTAATTATGCTAAATATTCATTAATGCATTTTAAATACTTTCAAATATTTTTCAAATGTTTTGGGCACTGACCCATATGAAAAATATTTTTTCAAACCTTTTATGTGCTCATCCATAGGGACACCACGGTTGACTTGTCCTTCCAGTCAGACGATGCTACAGCAATTGTGGATTCCTCCAGGATTTTCTTAGACGCCTCTATTTGTTCTATCCAGTTAGGATTTTTATTTCAGTCTTTATTTCGGGTAAGTCACCCACAGTTGGACAACTTTAATTTTCAGACTTAGTTATTTTATTTCATTTATCAATTTGATAATTGTATTTGGAGATTAAGGAGAATTATTTGGTTACTTTATTTATTTATGCCATCAGTAATCATTGTTATTTTATTGTTGTGAATTTTTACATTTATGATTGAATGTTTTAATAAAGCGGGGTAATAAGTTTTAAAATTAACACCGGGCTTAATAGGTTATTAGTATTAATTTGGTTTTCGAAAGTGATGCTAAGAATGAACCAGATTGAGATTCCTATTTTTATTTTAGTTGAGGATTGGTCACTCGTTATTAGAATATACGGGGTGTCAAAGATGGTATCAGAGTATTGGGTTTTAATGTCCTTAGGTTCTATGTGACTTCATTACATTTGTAGCGTAACGTCCTTTGATATAGAGCCTTATGATTAGGACTGTTGCATTTATATTTATGCATTTACGTTCTTCTGCTATTTTGTTATATTTTAATTGTGATCTCGTACAAATTCGTCTTACTTTTAGATGCCAAATAGGATAGAGGAGAGCTCAACTGGAACCATATATGGATAAGGGACGGTGACCGCTATTGAGGTTGCCATTATAGTTGCATAGGCGGTTAATACCATAATGACTATTATGGTGCAGTAGCTTCCCCAGGTGCATCCACAGTAGCTAGTGGCACCAGTTGTCTAGGTCCACCTAGTGTCATTAGTGTGGGAAAGAGTTAGAGAGACCTTTTAGAAAATCCATCCGTTGAAGTTTCAGGGTAATGCGGATATTGTTGCTTCCACCCAATGCAAGAAAGACATCCAACAGTATCTACATATGATTGAGTGCAATGACACTCAAAAGCTAATTTTGGCAAAATTTTAAGCTTGTGGGAGCAGTGTTGGAGTGGTGGGAGTCTATCACCACGTCTGAGGAGAGAGATACTATAACTAACGGGGAGTTTGGCGTGAGGTTCAATCACAAGTTCTTTCTATTTACTATTCAGACAGAAATGCGAAAGAAATTTCTAGAGTTATCACAGAAAGGTCAGACAGTGGCTGAATATGAGGAGGAATTCACCTATTTGTCAGACTTAGTGCCAAACAAGGTGAATAGGGATGAGAAAAAAGATACTAAAGTTCACTATTAGACTCGTATAAATGATTCCACAACATCTGCTAGGTAATTCGACATTGAAGACTTATAATGATGTCATCAATGTCACACTTCTACACTGTCAGGTAATTTGGCATTAAAGACTTATAATGATGTCATCAATGTCGCACTTCTACACTGCCGGGATCATCGCTTTCATCTGAAAGGAGCAAAAAGAGTTGTGAAGTCTATCCAGCAGTGAGAGACTGGAGGTAACAGTGCTAGTATGGAACTATAGCAGTAGCAAGGAAGACAACATGAGCGGGATACAAATAGGGCCATCGAGGCCAAAAACATGTTCCTCAAGACTAGCAAGGCCAAAGGAACAATCGGGGTGGCCAATAGGGTCGAGGCCACAAGGGCCAGAGACTAGGGCAGCCCGACGCGACCAGTAGGGCCAGAGGCAGGGGGATTTCATAGGCAGGTATTTTATATGTGGATAGCATGACCACATACGATGAGTTTGATTACAGAGAACTCAAGAACTACAGTAAGGACCATAGGTGTTGTTATTACCTACAGCATCACCAATCCGCCGGTCCCAATTTAGCTAGCACAGTTACAGTATGGGCGTGTTTACAATGTCCAAAATGTTATGATTCAACAGGCGCCCCAGCTATCCGTAAGCATACTGGTCAGGTTTTATTTGACACAGGGGCATCACATTTATTAATTGCTACTAGATTTGCATGAGAGGCCGACATATTAGACACAATCGATAGTATTATTATGTGTAAGAGATGGTGCACTATGCCGTGTGATATCTATTTGAACAAATTCGCAAATTTCCAATTAAACCATATTTAATCAGTGTCAATTTTTAATTTAATTTTATTCAACCCTAAAACATGCAATTACGTGTGGAAAAAATCAAACCAATAAAAATAATTGCTAACACACACATTTCAGGAAACAAAACCTTTAGGGTAAAACCTTTATTTCACTATAATACTTACAATGAAATCTGCAATGGATTAACCTCAGAAAACCCACATAGGGAGCAACTTAAATTAGAAATGGAATTCCGCAGCAACTCCACATAAACTACAATTTAATCACCTAGGAATATCCATGAGCACTTCTTATTGACGCGCAGTCAGTCAGTCAGCCCAGTACCTCCCTCAAGTGGTACCTAGATTAGAAATAGATATCTTCTCTACAAGAGAAACTTTAACAAAGATGTGTTCTTGGTGTTGATGTAAAAAACTAGATTCGATTCTAATTATTTTAATCACAGATAAAAATGAATGAGTAAATAAGACAACAAATTTTAAAGTGGTTCAGCCTTAATAAAAAGCCCTACGTCCACTGTTTTTGTATTGTTGATTACTTACCAGGAATTCTCGATAAGAGATTTACCAAGAAATTCCGAGTCCCCCATTCATGAGGATGTTACAATGTATTTATAGCCTTGAGGTTGTACATGTGGAAGAATAATGCACTGTTTTCTGGCAGTCGTATACATATGTATGATAATAAATATACATTTAATGCGTAGTTATCTTCTGGTATACTTGACGCGTACGCCATAAGTAATTGAGTTGCTCGGACCGCCTTAGTTGCTCGGACCTGTTGAGTTGCTCGGACCTCTTGAGTTTCTCGGACCTTATTTGTCCAAAGTCTTCATATTCACCATGTAAATAGACACGTGTATTTATATGATTGATCCATGTCAGCAGATTAAATATGGTATCAACAGAAGCCCCCAATGTTTCACAGTTCGAGGTTGAGGAGGAATGTGGAACATTCTTCTTGAAATATGATGAGATTAAATAGTCATCCTGAATTGTAGGAGTGTTTTTCTTGTATTTAATTCCTTTTTAAATTCATAGAATCAGACTTCATAAATATTTTGAATTTTTCCAACTACTTTGGTTTTCGTGCCCATTTTTCTCCTTTTAGCCGCCGGTAACGCAAACGTCTTTCTCTATAATCATTACTTTTCTCCATTCCCGAGGTAAAGTATTTAAGTGCTACAAAAAATCCTATCGTCTTTCACTTTTTCAAAATTATATCCTTGGACTCTTCACCTTCTCTCTATCTTGTGCCTCCATTCTTTCCATCGTTTGTTGTCAACTGATCTCTATTTCCTCTGTAAGATTTTCTTCTTTATTCTTTAATTTCTTTATTCGTCATGGTTTATCCTGTTGAGTCATTGGACAAGTTTCGATCTGAGTTTTCAATCCCTTCATGGGTTATTTTAGAAGAATTATCTGGTCCTTCTGATTTATTTTCCTTGGCTGAGGGACACTGGTTCCCAAGTATCTATGTAGCCGAATGTGGCTTTTCTTTCCCGCCAAATCCACTGTGTTTGGAGTTTTGCAAATATTTCGATATTGTACCTGCAAAAGTAGCTCCAAATATATGGAGGGTAGTTAACGGTGTACATAGATTGAATCAAATCCATGGGACTCATTTAGGAATCCTAGAAATTATGTATTGCTATAGATGGGTCACTAGCGATAGTACTTTTTATTTAAAAACTAGATTTGTAAATAGAACTTTAGTAGTCAATCTTCCTAATACCAACAAAGACTATTTTGATCATGGGGTAGTGATGAAAAATTGGCAACACCGTCCACTTGATGGAAATGATGTGTACCAAGGTCCCAAGTGTCCACCATATGGCAATGGGATAGGTTGTTTTTATTTTTATTTTATTTTTGAAATTATGTTTCTTCGTGTTTAATAATATGCTTCACTGACATTTGATTTTGTTTGTTACAGTTGATAGTAAAAGGAAGCCCCCAAAAGATATTGACGTCAATATAAAAGACTTAAAGTTTATCTGGAGTTTGCATCAATCTGTGGCTGGGGAGCATATTAGGTCTGCATCTTATTTGTTGCAATACAGAACTTCGAGCTCATCTTTCATTGATCGTCCTGTGGTAGTTGATCTTGACCAAATACCAGCTGCTGATACTAGTGTGGAAGGTTCTTCCTCTGAGTCAAATATTCCTATTAGTGAAAAGCTTCTTCCTTTTTTGACAAGTCTGCCTCTCCTGCTGTGGAGGTAAAGAGATGTAAAAAAGATGTCCCTGAAGAGGGGATGAAAACCATTGATGTTCCCCCCTGTTGCTGCCAAGAGAGTTGTTCAAAACCCCCTGTGGTCCCGAGCAAGGTTGTTGTTGTCCTCCCTTCAAGTGATGTCGTTATTATTTCTCCAACAAAGACAGCATCATTGATTTAAGACGCTCATGCTCCTCTAAGGATATTAAATAAGGATTCATCTGAGAAACCTGATAAACCTATCCCTCAACCTTCCAATGTTGAAAGTAGTGTTCGAACCTTCATTCCTCTGAGCTCCGCTGTGGGCTTAGTAAAATCCTAGACTGTCCCAGAAGTCCATGACATTGAAAATACTCTCACTCGTGAGAGAGTTACTGCTCTGGCTGCTCAAAACATTTCCTCCATAAGTGTTATTGATCTAAGCCTTTTACTTTTTAATACTATGTTCGTATGTTGACCTAGAGTTATTTCTTTTCTCAGCTGGTAACGTGTTTCAACAGCATTGTAAAAAGGGATGAAGCCATCAGGGCCTCCAGTTTCTCGGATGGAGTAGAAAAGGCTTTTACTGGATTAACCCAGTCTTTGAAAGACTCTCATCAGAAGTATGAGGAAAATAAAGTTGCTTGGGATAAGCAGATTAAGTCCGTTGAGCAAGAGAGAGATCGAGCTGTGGATGCCTCCAAGGAATTGGAGAAGAAATTTAAAGAGTTTGAGAAGAACAATAAAGAGCTTGAGAATAAGCTCAAGAATGCTGAAGAGCTTGAGAATAAGCTCAAAATGCTGAAGAGGAAGTTGGTAGACTTCACGATGTTGATCGCCAGAATCAGGAGGTGGGAGGGAAATTGAAGGCTGCCGAGGAACTTCTTATTAAGAGGACTTCCTCGGAGAAGGCAAAAAGAAAAAATGTAATTAAAAAATCCTTCAGCGCTGGTTGGGACAAAGACTGGAACAAAGGCATGGCTGCCATGTCCTCTCAAATAGAGTATGCCAGCCTCAAATATTTTAGGGATGGATGGGTTGCAGCCCTGCAGGAGCTAAAAATTGCTGAGAATTCTGAATTGTTCCAGCGACACACTCATGGCCCTCCTCCCTCTCCTAGAGAAGAAGAAGAGGATGAAGTTGCCTCAGAGGAATATTTCATGATAATTGAAGACCAGGTCCCTGCAGTTCAACTTTGCTCTGAGCAACCCCAACCAGCAAACACTTATGTCGAGCAACTTTCCTTACCTTTCGAGCAACCAACCTCTTCGTCCAAGCCTTCCTAGGAAGTTTTAGGAAGCAAGGAGAAGGTGTAGAGTTGTTAGGATTTTTCTGTTTTGTTGAATGTAATTTTGGACTATGTACTTCTTCTTGTGATGAAATAAAATTTAAACTTTCATTGTTCGTCTTGACTTTCTCTTGTCCTTACTCTGCTTGTATCATTATTGATTCATTTTATTTCTTTCTCTTTGCTAGTTTATGGCCGGGATGGAGTTCTTATCGGCTCATGACACAGCATTAATGAAAAAATGCAACAATTATTTTAAAGCTGGTCATGCAGATCTTAGCGAAGCCCAGATAATTGACATTCTTGGATCAGGTGCTTCTGACCAAGCAATTGAAGCTTATCAGTACCTGAAGCTCTTACTTGATCGCGTTGTGTCCAATAATGTGGCCTATTATGAAATGATTGAAGAACTTAAAGAATAATTTAAAGAATCTACGATCCTTCTTCATTAAGGGTATGAAATGAAATATCAACAATTGAGCTCTGACAAAGGGTATGACCAGTTCATCTCGGCCTATGAGAAGAGGGAAAGTTTTCTAAAGCTTAAAATAAAAGAGCACAGGAATATTGCCAAGCTGTTGGAGCAAGAGAACATTCTTTTGCAAGAAGAAATAAAGCAACTCAAATCCGCTACATCTTCTTCGGGTGCATTATTCCCTGTTAACGACGAAGGTTTTTATTTCTTGGAGATAGAAAATGCCAAACTACGAGATGAGTTGGAGACTTTGAAAAGAACTGGACCTTCCACGTCTACTCGTGGTCGAGCAAAATCTTCTTCTCGTGGACGAGCAAGGGCTGTTCGAATTTCAATTGAAGAGGTGAGGACTCAATCAGCCTTGAAGAACCAGGCATTCCAGTTGATGGTGAAGAACCAAGCCCTGGAAGATATGTCTAAAGAAATTCTGAACCTCTTCGAGAAACTTTCCAATAAAGCTTCTGCTCTGGAGAGTAAAGAAATTCTGGTGAAGAAGCTCAATGAGCAACTTGAGAGATTAATTTATCAATTCCATAAGCAGCCCAGAGAATTTTGGATGGCTGGGTATAACGAAGCACTTTATCATCTTGATGCTCGTTTAAAATAGTCGAACAACGAAGGGTATATAAATAGGGATGGTTGAATGCTCTTTATGTTCTAAAATTGGAGAGAGGTCATTTCTTGTGGGATTACTATAATCCTGGAGTTCTTGATCTACTTGTACCTCCTTTCAAACTTGACCTTAGTTGGATTCCAGCTCGGGCTATTCCTCACGCTCTAATCTCCAAGTATCTTGATGATTATAGTCTTCATTCAAATTTTGAAATATCTTGCCCATAACACCTGCTTGATCGTCCATCTATAATGAACATCAGAATGCTGCAAGATCTGAACTTTATAAATTCCCCTTATAGTCTTGATGATCCTCCAGCTGGGGTAGACCCTGTGTCAAAGGTAGAGGTAAAGAAACCCATAGAGTAGAATTTGTTCAATTGATATCACATGTAATCTGTAATTTATATCATATGTAATTTTCTCTGGTTTTAATGAAGAAATTTTTAGTTTTCTTTGCAATTTAATTGTCATTTGTCTTGGAAATATCTCTTTTATTCACTGATGAACATGTATGTATATCTGTAAAAAGACAAAAATGTCATGTATTATTTTAAATTGCTAACCAACCGGAGTTGGTGGTATTTGAATTGCCGACCAACCGGAGTTGGTGGTATTTGAATTGCCGACCAACCGGAGTTGGTGGTATTAGTTTTTGGACCAACTTTAGTTGGTGGTAATTGAATTACCGACAAATCGGAGTTGGTGGTATTTGATTCCCGACCAACCTGAGTTGGTGGTAATTTGCTTCCCGACCAACTGGAGTTGGTGGTAATTTGCTTTTCGACCAACTTGAGTTGGTGGTAATTATTTTAAATTGATGACCAACCGGAGTTGGTAGTATTTGAATTGCCGACCAACCAGAGTTGGTGGTATTAGTTTCCCTACCAACTTGAGTTGGTGGTAATTATATTACCGATCAACCAGAGTTGGTCGTATTTGTTTCCCGACCAACCGGAGTTGATGGTAATTTGCTTTCCGACCAACCGGAGTTGGTGGTAATTATATTTCCGATCAACCGGAGTTGCTCGTATTTGTTTCCCGACCAATCGGAGTTGATGGTAATTTGCTTCCGGACCAACCGGAGTTGGTGGTAATTTGCTTCCCGACCAACCGGAGTTGGAGGTAATTTAATTGTATAGTGAGTAGCACTAAAAATGGGGGAAACATCACTTTATTCATATTGAAGAAATTGTATTACATATAAATTTCAACTACTGGTAATACTTTCGTAGATGCTCTTCATTCCATATATTCTTAAATTCTTCTCCTTCCAAGGTTTCAATACTGTATGTCCCTCGACGAACAACTTCTGTCACTCTGTAGGGTCCGTGCCAGTTGGCTTCCAGTTTATTATGCTTTTGGATGACTTTCTTCAACACATAATCCCCTTCCTTCAACTCACATTTTTTAACTCTTTTATTATAGAACGAAGCTGTTCGTTGTTGATATGCGGCATTCCTGATAGCTGCTTCTTCCCTGACTTCTTCTAGCATATCTAGGTCTAACATTCTCATCAAATCACTGACAGGAGAATTAAAATTAAGTACCCTATATGTAGGTAAACCTAATTCAACAGGTATGACAGCTTCACTCTCAAATGCCATCATGTATGGGGACTCTCCAGTTGCTGTTCGTGGTGTGGTGCGATAGGCCCAAAGCATAGACTGTAGCTCGTTAATCTAATTCGCCTTTGCATCGTCCAGTCATTTTTTCAAACCATTCATCAGCGTTCTGTTTGTCACCTCAGTTTTCCCCTTGCTTTGGGAATGGCCTGGTGCAGAGTGGACCTTCAGTACATTGGATTGATGACAATATGCAGCAAACTCCTCGTTGTCAAACTGGGTTCCATGGTCAGTAATGAACGCATGTGGGAGGCCGTATCTGCAAATTATATTTTTCCAAATAAATTGATAGACTTTGTTGTATGTCATATCAATGAGAGGCTCAGCTTCTACCCATTTAGTGAAATAATCCATTGCGACTACTAAGTATTTGATTCTTCCCTTAGTTGTTGGTAGTGGTCCGACCAAATCTATTCCCCATATAGCGAATGGCCAAGGTGACGTGATGGGTGTTAGCAATGCTTGGGGAGTTCTTCGGACAGAGGAAAAACGTTGACACTTATCACATTTCTTGGCATAAGCCACACAATCAGCTCTCATTATTGGCCAGTAGTACCCATATGTTGTTATTCCCTGTAGAAGCATCCTACCTTCTACATGGGCTCCACAAGACCCTCCGTGAACCTCTTCTATCAAGTCTTTCACTTCGGAGGGATGAACACATCTTTGCAGCGCTGCTGTAACTCCTCGTCTATATAAAATACCATTGGTTAATACATAACGAGCAGCTTTGAACATCAATTTCTTAGCTGTGAGTTTATCAATTGGCAAAGTTCCCTCTTCAATACAGCCCCTGATGGGATCCATCCAAGATGGTCCCAAATCAAGTGCAATGAAGTTCATGATCAGATTTTTGTCTATGCTCCGACCAGCTAGAATCTCTATTGGGATTGTTCTTCGTAGCTCGATGTGGGTGGCTGATGCTAATCGGGCTAGGGCGTCTTCCCTTGCGTTCTCCAATCTTGGTACTCTAACCAACTGAACAGCAATAAAACTGGATACCAACTCCATCGCTTTTGCATGGTACTTGATCATTAACTCTCCCTTTGCTGCATACACTCTAAGAATATGATTTACAATTAACTGCGAATCGCTGAATACAATAATCTGCTCTGCCTTCATCGTTCTGGCTAGACTTAAACCTACAATTATTGCTTCATATTCGGCCTCATTATTAGAAGATTTAAATTGAAAGCGCAGAGAGTACTCCATATCAACCTCATCTGGACTTTTCAAAACAATCCCTGTTCCACTGCCTGCAGTGCACGAAGAGCCATCTACATACATATTCCATATGGGTAACTGATCATCAAAATATTGATTCGAGAGAGTTCCTCGGTGAAATATCTGGTACTTCTTTTTATCTTCCTCCAGTACTTATCGCTGCTCGTCAGTCATCTTTCATTCCTTGTCTACAGAAGTAAGTTGGTCGGGGTTTAATTTTGATGATCCTGTAACATCTACAGGTTGGTCGGAGGCATCTTCCTGAGTAGACTCTGCGATAAAATCCGCTACTGCCTGCCCCTTGAGTGACGACCTAGGCTCATAAATTATATCATATTCACCGAGCTCCACTACCCAGTACATCAATCTTCCTGATTTCTCCGGCTTATGTAGAGCTTGCCTTAATGGAATATCGGTGTACACCACTATAGTATGGGCTTGGAAATATGGCCTCATTATTCTTCTTTCTTCAATTAGTGCTAGTGCTAATTTCTCTAGCCTTGGATATCTGAATTCTGCTCCTCGAAAAGCTTTACTGGTGTAATAGACTGGTTTTTGCACTTCATCTTCCACTTTTATCAACGCCGAGCTCACTGCGTTTTCTGAAACTGCCAAATACAAGTATAGTCTTTCTCCCATCACTGGTCTAGATAATAGTGGAGGTGTCCCGTAGATACTTCTTCAACTCTTGAAAAGCATCCTCGCATTCATCATTCCACTCAAAAGTTTTTCGGAGTGTTTTGAAGAATGTGAGGCATCTATCAGTTGCTCGTGACATAAATCTGTTAAGTGCAGCAACTCGTCCTATGAGACTTTTCACTTCCTTCTTCGTGGTTGGAGATCGTAGCTCTAATAGAGCCTTGATCTTTTCAGGGTTCGCCTCAATCCCTCGTTGATTAACAATGTATCCGAGAAACATGCCTTCTCGTACTCCGAATATGCATTTGGTGGGATTCAGCTTCATTTGATATTTCTTTAGTTGATCAAAGGTTTTACCTAAATCAACTAGATGGTCAGCAGATTTCTTGCTCTTCGTCAGCATATCATCAACGTAAACCTCCATGTTATGACTGATTTGCTCTGCAAACACCTTATTCATCGGCCGCTGATATATTGCACCTGTTTTTTTCAATCCAAAAGGCATAACATTATAACAATAAGTTCCCCTTGGGGTGATAAAAGAGGTACTCTCCCTGTCTTCGGGCTTCACTTTAATCTGGTTGTAACCAGAATAAGCATCCATGAAACTCAACAATTCGTGTCCCGAGGTAGCATCCACCAATTGATCGATTCGAGGCAGAGGGAAATGATCCTTTGGGCAAGCTTTATTAAGATCAGTGAAGTCCACACACATCCTCCACTTGTTGTTTTTCTTCTTCACCATCACCACATTATCTAGCCAATCAGGATATTTGACATTCTCAATAAAACAGGCTTTTTGAAGCTTCTCGACCTCTTCTTGTATAGCTTGGTTCTTTTCAGGGCTGAACACTCTTCTTCTTTGCTTTACTGGATTGATTTCCTTGTTTACATTAAGCTCGTGACACAGGAAGGCTGGGTCTATCCCTGGCATGTCTTCGTGGCTCCATGTAAAAGTTTGTTTTCTGCTTCTTAAGAAAGCTATCAATTCCTGTTTTAGTGAAGCATCCAATGACACACCGATTTGAGTTGTTCGTTCCAGGCGTTCATCGTCCAGAATGACATTTTCAGTTGCTTCCACCACTTGGCCTTTTATAAGCTGCGACTCGTCTCTAGGATCTAATGTTTCAATTTCTGCACCTTCATCCACTTGATAGGTAGTAGTCTTTTTCCTGGATTCCTCTAATTCTTTCTGTTCGGCAGATGACTAGTAGCATTCCCGAGCTACTTTCTGATCGCCTTTCGCAACTCCTACTCTAAAATTAATTAGAAATTTTAGGCATTGATGTACAGTAGATGGCACTGCTTCGAACTATGTAACACTTTTTCATGACTTTTCAATGACGTGCAATCCCGTTTTATATTCCATCCAAACTCCCTTATAAATAATAATGCTTTTATTTTTCTTTTGAGGTGATGAAACTAAATTCTCTCCTTAGAGAAATCCTATTAGCTCATTTTCGGCATCTTTTTTGTTGCCTTAATTTTTTTCTTTGGGCTCTTTTAAACGGTGGCTTTCACGACGAGTTAATTTTGTACTCTCGCAACCCTTTCCCGTGAACAGTCATCATTTTTTGCAATTTAATTCCTCACAGTAAATGGTTATTACATGCACTACTATCATTGTCAAGTTTTATCGCATTTGGTTCGTTTTAAAGACAGAATTGAGATGAAAACACATCAACCAACATGTGATAGACAAGAACAGTAGTCGAACAAATCCGTGCAAGTGTGCAATAAAGGAACTCATGAGTCAAACATGTAGGTAGTAACAATTAATCACATCTCAATGACTTAAAATATTGTAAAGCACATAAATGGAATGATGACGCATATCAAAACACTATCAAATTTTCACATGGATATGGAATGAAATTGTGAATCGGTCATCTTAAATGTCCATTCATATA
This sequence comes from Sambucus nigra, assembly GCA_949130495.1. Taxonomy (NCBI): domain Eukaryota; kingdom Viridiplantae; phylum Streptophyta; class Magnoliopsida; order Dipsacales; family Adoxaceae; genus Sambucus; species Sambucus nigra. Next base: position 59,422,865 of record OX422209.1, on the reverse strand, counting down.
CGATGAAAACAAAATACAAAAATCTTTTGACTTTTTCAAAAAAAATTATCAAAATAAAATCTTTTTGTATTTTTAAAAAGTCTTATAAAAAATAAAAACTAATATAAAAAATACACGTGTCATAACACTAGCAAACATATAATATGAAGCACAACTAGCGTATGACAAACAAGCAAATATAATCATCTATATGATATGGCAAGAGAAGAATCAGGTGCAAGCAACCGAGAATCAACTAGTCTAACATCTAGTGCCTCTAAAAGTGATTTCCTAACCCAAATAGGTGTGCAACTACACATGGGTGTCTTGGGAACCAAGGGAACACTAGACTTCAACTTTCTAGGACTTTTTTGAAGATCGAAACAAAAATGCCTAAGGTGACCTTTCCTACCACAACATGAACATGTGTAAACGGGTGGAACGACACCTATGGGTTGACCTTTCTAATGTCCTTGGGATAGTTTGACCCTCTAAAATAAATAATGTTCTTGGCTTTAACACTCGAAATATCATAACATGACGAGCCACTGCCATTTCTACCAACACTACTCGAGACTGTCAAATCATTTTTTATCTTCAAAATTTTTTACTCAAGTAAAGAATTAGACTCTTCTAATTTTGTGGAATCCTTCTCTAAATTTTCAATTACTCCTAGAAGTTTATCATGTCCGTTCTTTAAATATGCACACTTATCCCTAAGAGTCTCCGCACATGCCACAAACTCATCGAGTAAAATATTTTTATCCACTTTGGCACAAACACAAATCCTAGAATTTTTCAAGTCCTCCAATTCCTTTTTCTAAAATCAGGACTCTATCCTCACTCTCCTTTTTGGACAATTTTAAAGCATTAAATTCATGGTCCAAAGAAACAAATTTCTTATGATAAAAATCTCTTTGATTTTGAACCGTTTGTAAAAGATCCATTGTGGATTTAAAATAAGAATTTTCCTTTTTCAAAACTTTAATTCTTTTAGCAAGCATCAAATTCAAACGATTTAAATCATCAAAACCCTGACTCATGTCATCAAATAGGGGAATCCGATTACATAAGTGCTCCATCAAAAAAAAATTGAGATTTTTCACAAAACAGATTTTTCAAACAAAATCAATATCACATAATTTTTTGCGGAAAAAGGAATAGTCGATAAATTTGAGTAACTTGCTCTGATACCAATTTGTAAGAGATGAGGCTCTATGCCATGTGATATTGATTCGAACAAATTTTCAAATTTCCAATTAAACCTTATTTAATGAGTGTAAATTTTAATCCAATTTTATTCAGCCCAAAAACAAGCAACTACATGTGGAAAAAATCAAACCAATAAAAATATTTGTTGACACATAGATTACTGGAAAAAACTCCTTTAGGGTAAAACCTTTATTTCACTATGATACTTACGATAAAATCTGCAATGGATTAACCTAAGAAAACCCACATAGGCCGCAATCAACAATGGAATTCAGCAGTAACTCCACACGAACCGCAGTTCAATCAGCCCAAGAATACCCACGAGCACTCCCTATTGACGCGCAATCTTTTAGCCCAGTACCTCCCTCAAGTGACACCTAGATCAGTAGTAGAGATCTTCTCTACAAGAGAAACTTAAAAAAAGATGTGTTTTTGGGTTCCAAAACAATTTACATAAACTATTGGGATCTTTTGAATTGAAAACAAATGGGATTAAAGCCCTAAAAGTGAGGAGACAATGATTCTACCAAAGCAGTTTTCATTGCTGATAAAAATGCAGGTCTTCTTGAGAAAAACGGAGTTGTTTAACACGCTATATATAAAAAACTTAAGGCGGCGCGTCGCTCGAACGATATGTCAGTGTCGCATGAATGATGACATGTGTCGTTCAAACGACTTCGCGCGACATAAGGATGTCGCTCAAACGGTGTCCATCTGTCGCTCGAACGAGCTATTAATAAATTAATATTTTTGTTTCGTCAGAAAATAGTCCGTGTGACACCCCTACTAATTAAATACCGGGTAGCTACTCCTTTATTAAATTAATACAAAATGCCAAGTTGGTTCAGTTAATAGCATCACTTTCGAAAATATTTTAATAATTACTAACCACCTATTATTTAAAAAGTGAGTTGCCCAATTTTAAGTTAACTCTGATTAACATGCAATAAGTGAAATATAAAGGATAACATAACCATTCACAATAAAGTCCAACTATAGTAATCATCAAATAATAATAAGTCTGGAGGAAATACTCCTCACAACAATCCAAATACGGAACTGAAATAAGAACAATAGCATGTATCCTGAATTAATTACAAACCAAAGTCTGAATAACTGAAATGTAAAGTGTCTCTAAAAGAAATGGGCGACATGCCCTACAAATGATGAAACTGAATATAGAATCAAGACAAGAAAAGGAGGCGTCTACTGTCATGGCCATGTAACTTCCACAACAGCTACAGCTCGTCACCTGAATAGAATTCCTATGCATGGTGTCCTTGTGGCTGGGCACCTAAAATGGTTTTTACAAAAAGATAGATTTGAAAGCAAACGGGTCAGAGCCCGAATGTGGATAATATTTTAAAAACAGCAAGTGTTTTAACAACATTTAAAACAATGAATGCAAAGTACATGTTAGGACATGCTCTCACATGAAATACTCACCTCTCGGCTACTTGTGCACTCCTAACGAAACGTACCCATACAAGTGACTCTCATATCTATCTAGACCAAAACAATTATTAACCTTTCTACTCGATTCGCAATTTAATTTTTCAATATCATCAATTGAATAGAGAGTTTTACATTAAATTCCCGGATTCTCAATTATTAGAAATACAAAGCACTATAGGTTAACTCTTTTTATCTTTAATCGTGCAACACAATAATTATATTTGACTATATAAACTTGATAAGTCTTTTCATCTAACCGTATATTATTCACATCATAAATATACAATACTAGCACCCCGAGACTAAGCTACGGTGCACACATACTCTGCTATCCATCCCGGTACATCACGTACATAAGGATCACGCATTCCGAATCTCTCAAGAATCGTTCTCAGATAATAGCAAAACACAAACAATGGAGGCAAACATAGTCACATCACATGGGTCACGCACATAGCTACGCTCCCACGATCAGCAGTCTTATTAACTTCCCAATAAGTCCTTGTCTGACCTATGTTCTCGAGGTACCAATCTAAATCCGTGCACACAAAGATTAGATGGTCCTAAACGAACGTAAACCTCCCGTGATAGCAAGTATGGTAGGTATGTCATACACATAAGTCATATACTAAGCATTCACACATCTTAGATATCTCAATATTAATAAAGGTATATTCTACATCCTTATACCATTATCCCAATTTTATACATTTTAAGTCTTCCGATAATACATAATGTAGACTGTCGACACATCTCACATCATAGTTTCTTGTACTTAAGACCTATCTCAAAGGGATTATTAAGTTTCCTATTATTCCCACATGTAACAACATTATTCTTAAGGTCCTTACTTCTGCCCCAAACCTCATTTCATCACATCATTCAAATTTAATCTTTTAACCCTAATATTATCTCACTCATCGAATTTCATTAGATTTTCGAATAATTCCTCAAATTGAATTCTAATTAAGGTCCAAATTTTATAACCATACTTACTGGTCCTCCTTAAGTCTAAGGATATTCATAAAGTCTCCAAAAATAGTTTTCTAAGGGTTAACATCATTAAAATTTAACAAGGGAAAATTTTACTCATTCTGGGAAGGTCGATCGATCGACCTTGAACATCGATCGATCGATGGTGGTCGATCGATCGACTGATGAATGTCGATCGATCGATTGCACCAGATAGGCTACGGACTGCTTCGTTTTGCAGTCCTCAAATCATCCCAAAACTCCATTATAATGCATGAAACTCTAATCTAACGTTATAATATCATCATACAACCATCCTACAACATTGTTAACGTTCTAAAACCAATAAATCATCAACCAAGGGCTTTATTTGGATCAAAACTTCATCAAGAACCCTAGTTTTCTATTTCTTTCAAGAACACTAATAATACTCTTCTTAAATCCGTTTTTTAGATCATCAAGGGTTATATTTTGAATTCATAATTCGTCCAGAATATGTCTACATGCAAATCCTAACATGGTTTATAGTTTTAATCCTCAAATTCATGGTTTTGTATCAATCTTCCAAGACAAATTCGATAATTACCCTAAACATGGAAGAACATATCATTGAATCAATTGTAATTAAATCACTTGCCTTAATCGTTATTCAGATTGTTGTAGATGAAGATGGTAGAAGATGATGGTTGATATCCACTCTCTCTCTCTCTGCAGAATTCTCCTCTCTCTCTCTCTCTAAAATTTCTTCTCCAAAGATGACAAATGGAGGTGGAGGTTTATTTTTGGACTTTTAACTTCTTTTCTAAACTTCTCCCGTAGCCCACTACTTAGTTTAGTGCTGATAATGGGTTGGTGGGTTTACTGATAAATCATAATTAAACTCTAATTTTCGTGGGTTTTAATTACCAAAATTCTGAAATTACCAAATTACCCTTTTGGGTTGCCGGTATGGCCTAAAAATGCCCCGGGACCCAAACTAAACCCCCGGCTAGTGTTTTCTGACTATTTCGACCCTTACGGACGCGTTGGCGCACTCAAAATGACCATACGGTTGATGAAAATAAAATTCACTTTTTAATTAAAATAATTATATTCCTGACGCGACTGTCACGCGCGTCCCAACAAAATTTCCCAAATTGCCGTATTTCAATCTCGCGATAATTTCAATAGTTTCAATATTCATATAACATCATATGTATACACATTATAATCAAATACCAACTCACATCTCGTTAGTATTTTATCCGGATTAATTCTCAATTAATTCACATTTAATTTAATTAATCCCATAAATAAATATCGATAAAATGCGGGGTATTACAGTCCGCGTCAACACTTAGAAGAAATTCTTTGACGAAAAACTCCGCTCTAACACTTAGAAAATATTTTAGAAAAATATCCCAATACTCTAAGTTAAAGGCTAAGGTACTTTAAACACAACCTTACCAAAATATGTCTCGCACAGGCTTAAATGTTGAAGAACTTTGATATTCGGATCCTTCTCGATGTTTGAATGATCTTGAATATTTCTTCAATGGTTGTAGTGGTATAAGACATACTCAATTGATAACAAACAATAAAATAATGTCCTTACATTATGTGTGTTTATTCGTCATTAGGTTGCGGGGACCTTATCCATTCTATTTGTAGAGGAGTGGGTATAGATGTATAGAGACTATGCTTGGCCACTGATTTTCTTGTGTTTGACATGATAAGGTATAACGCCATTCTCACCATGGATTGGTTGATAGGTTATAGAGCGATGGTGGACTATTTTAGTAGGATCATCATTTTCTCCATTCTAGGGCAGGAGATTTTTTAGTGGTGATGCCTCTGTTTGAGGGAGGGTTGAGCATGCACCTTTATTATATTGAGTAAGAGACCTCGCAGGGAGTTGTTATCCCGTTAGATTCGATCCCATTGGTGAGGGATTTTACGAGTGTTTTCTAGGAGATATCGGACTTACCGTCGAGCTGATAGATTGAGTTTTGTTATTGATTTAGCGTCACGTGCTAGACTGATAGCATGTTCTCCCTATCGCATGGCCTCAGTGGAGATGTGAGAGTTGAGGGGCCATATTTAACAGCTCTTGGGGCAGGGATTTATCCGGCGGATTACATCACTGTGGGGCGCTCCCTTTTGAATGTGAAAAAGAGGGATGGATCAATGAGATTATGTGTTGACTACAGAGAGTTGTATAAGGTCGTGATCTAAAATAAATATCCTCTGCTACATATCGATGACCTATTGGACCAATTAAGAGGAGCAGCCTAATTCTTGAAGATTGACTTGAGGTCAGGGTACCATCAGCTACGTATTAACGAGCAGAATGTCCCTAAGACCACATTCTTGACGAGGTATAGGTTATAAGAGTTTTGGATTATGCCTTTAGGGCTAACCAATGCAACAGCTATATTCATGGATCTTATAAAGATGGTGCTCAGATATTTCTTAGACCAGTTCATTATTGTTTTTATATACGACATTTTAGTCTATTTTCAGACTGAGGGCGAGCACACGGAGCACTTACATACGGTCCTCTAGACTTTATGGGACCATCAGTTGTACTCTAGGTTCGATAAATATGGATTTTAGGTACGAGAGGTGCATTTCTTAGGTTACATTGTGTTAGATAGGGGCATTTCAGTGGATCCACGTAAGATAGCAATGGTAATGGAGTTGGGTCAGCCCATGAGAATAATGGACGTTCATGGCTTTTTAGGTTTGGCTCGTTACTATCACCGCTTCATAAATGGGTTTTTAAATATTACAAGCTTGTTAACAAATATAATTCGCAAAGGGGTACTATTTATTTGGGATGATCATTATCAGTTAGATTTTAATGAGCTAAAGGAAAATTTGACTTCGGCACCAGTGCTCACACTACCTAGGGGAGGAGTGGAGTACTTTGTTTTTGCATATGTGTGCTTATAAGGACTTGGGGGTTTATTATAGAAGGATGGCCGGGCTATAGTTTATGCTTATCACAAGCTTAATCCCCACAAGAGGAACTTCCCCACGCATGATCTGGGGCTTGCAACAATAGTTTTTCCTTAAGAATTTTGATGCACTACCTCATAGGGGAGAAATTCATTTTATTCACGGATCATAAGTCACTGCAATAACTATTCACTTAGAAATATCTTAACATGAGGCATATTAGGTGAATCAAGTTTATGAAAGAATATTAGTTCAACATCCAGTACCACCCGGGGAACGCCAACATGGTGGCAGACGCATTGAGCTGATGGCCTACGGGGAGTTAGCAGCAGTCTGAAAAGAAAAGTGCAGTGAACTTTGGCAAGATGACGAAAAGGCCAGGGCTTGTATGGAAATCTTGACTATCACAATTGAGATCATCATGGGGGTTATAAAGGCACAGACATGGGATCTATTTTGTCAAGACAAGGTGCACTTGTTACTAGCAGAGGGAGCTCAGTTCAAAGGGAGGCTTACGCATCAATGGGATATTGATAGTCCCATATGATGGAGACCTATGGCATGCAAGGATCATAGAGTCTTATGGGTCATAATTTTTTATACATCTCATATGTACCATGATATGAGGAGACAGTATAAGGAGACGATTTCCTATTTCTTGACACGCGGCTAGTGTCGTGTTGGCAATGAGATGGGAATTAATATCAAATAACTCTTATGGTAATTCGAGGGTGCCAATGACCCGAAATGGGTCGATATAGTTAGAAATAGGTACTCGAGGGTTATAATTGGCTTTCGAGGGCTTTTTAGGCCAAATGGGACCCATTAAAGGGTATTCGGGTCATTTTACACATAGGAGTTGACTAAATTTCAAGATTTGGAGTGTTTAGGTATATAATTATATATAAGTGGATCGTGGGGACAGCCACCCAGTCATTCTAAAGTCTAGAGCTTTGAGAGAGGAGAGAAAAGAGAAGGAGAAATTGGAAAAAAATTAAAGAGCAAGTGATTCAATTGGGAGATCGAATTATTCCGGTCTCAAGAACGTTGCCAAAAGAAGAAATCAAGGAGAGAATTTTAGAATTTCTTTAATCACAAGGCAAGTATTTAAATATCTATAATTCCTGTGTAATTTTCAATAATTCATGTAGAAATTTGGTATTGGAAGACACAAATTTAAGGTGGGAGAAACATGTAAAAATGAGGTTTTGACTAATGAGATAATCGAATAGAACTTTTATTATGATTATATATTAAATATGATTTGAATAAAATGATAAAGATTCAATCTTAAATGATATAAGCAATAAAAGATATAATCTTGATTTAAGGTTTCAAACTATGCACAATTCTTGATATAAATCGATAATCCCATGAGTTAAATATGTTTCGGGTTGATTCGTATGTAGAAATATGTAAATTTATGTTTGGGATTGATATAGTACTCATATAAGGGGTTTGGGGTGAAGATTAGATCCCCTAAGGTTGAAGGGAAAGAGATGAATCATGTCAAAATTTTGAGTTAGCATCCCAGTAGAATTGAACCGATTCACTGGGGGGAGCGAACCGGTTCGCTCATTGAATGGTTCGATCATCCACTGAATTGATTTGGTTTTGCTTTGTTGGCATCCCTTGACTTTTGTGTTTTTTATGGACTGTTTAGGGTTCGTCATGGTTTATGGAGTCCGAGATATGGAATAGGACTTTTGGAAATAAAAAGGGAAGGTTAGAAAGTAACTTAGGTTAAACGGGGGTAAATTTTGGGTAAAGGATTACGTGTGTACTAGGGTCAAAAAGTACTCAGCAAATCATTATGAAATCATTTAGGATTTCAGGAAGGATTAGTCTCAGTGCTTAAGCAGAATAGCATGTTGCGTTAATACTTGGCTAAAAACTGGGAAGTTGGGATGCACTCAAGGTTTATGGGCTAGTGCTATGAGAGACAACATGCCCGTTACAGGATATATATATATATATATATACATATATATGTGTGTGTGTGTGTGTGTGTGTGTGTGTGTGTGTGTGTCTGTGTATGTGTGTGTGCATTTGTACGGGTGCGTGTGCACACGCGCGCGTGTGTGTGTGATTGATTTACATGTGAATATACCTACTTTAGTTATGCTATCATTGGAAGTTGTACGTAGTGGATGGTCTACCCTAGCGTGACCAACCGGTGTTGGGTCATTTTCCCAATTCATAATTTTATTGCCTGATCACTGTATGTCAGTTTAGAGTCCGGTTGAGGTAATGGGGTATGATTATGACTGCCTCTAGTTTATGTGTATTTGATGCGGGATCAGTGGTTAGATTCCGACCCGGTGGTCCAAGAGTGGTACTTGACATACCTAGAGCCTGATAGCATAATAGGGAATGCATATGGGAGGACATCTCGGAGATGATATGTATATACGTATAAAAGAGCGTTATATGTATATGTGTACTTAAATGGATGTGTGAATATTAAATTATAACTAGTGTACAATTACGTTGATTATATAACTGTCCGAATATAATTGAGAATTACGATGATATAGCTTATGTGATAGCTAAGTGATAAACGAAGTAAAGTAAAATAGTTATAGCACAATTAATCTAGAGGTTTAGTGTATTGGACTATGTTAATATTGAATAGACTGGTTAGACGGGGTAGCATAACTAGGGAAGTAAAATACATGATAGATGAGAGGCGAGGATAATCTCATGCGAGTGTGACACTAGATGAACATGAATAATTCTGGTGCATATTCATTAATGCATTTTAAGTACTTGAATATTTTTAAAATGTTCTGGACGTTGAACCATATCAAAAATCTTTTTCAAAACATTTTAGGTTCTCAGCCACAGGGACACTAGGGTTAACTTGGCCTTCCATTCAGACGATGCTACAGCAATTGTGGATGCCTGCAGGATTTTCTTAGATGCCTCGATCTTTTTTATCTAGTTAGGATGTTTATTTTAGTCTTTATTTATGGAATTTCGCCGACAATTGGACAAATTTCATTTCCAGACTTAGTTATTTTATTTCATTTATCAGTTGGATGATTGCATTTGGAGATTTATCGAGAGTTATTTGGTTACCTTAATTATTTATGCCATCAGTACTCAATGCTATTTCATTGTGGTGAATGTTTAGATTTATGATTTATTGCTTTAATAAAGAAGTTTAATAAGTTTTTGAAATTGACACCGGGCTTATTTTTTTATTAGTAATTAATTTGGTTTTCAACAGTGATACTAAGAATGAACCAGACTAAGATTCTCATTTTATTTTAGTAGAGGATTGACCATCCATTATTAGAATAGGAAGGGAGCCATATTCAAGTACGTCTCGCATCGATGAGGATGTATATAAAAGTGATAACCTCGACATTAAGTCAAATCATTCCAGAGAATTTAAAGGAGATGATGAGAATTTGAGTGAGGGATAACATGGCCTCCAATACGCTTACCCCAATCTTGACATAGAGGATCCACCTTCTTGGGTTGGAAAAGGTCATGATCCTGCTGACATACTTGGTGATCCCACATTAGGTGTCAATACTCGCACTCAATTAGAGAATTTGGTTGGATAGTTTTGCTACAATTCCATAATAGAGCCCAAGAATGTGAAAGAATCACTCAAGGATGAGGATTGGGATATGTGTCATGCAAGATAAGTGGCTTCAATTTCGAAAGAACGATGTTTGGGAATTAGTCCCCACACCTAGTGAGACTAACGTGATTGGTACTAAGTGGTTGTATAAAAATAAGATGGATGATAGTGGTACCATCATTTGTAATAAGGCTAGGGTGATCACTCAAGTTTACACATAAATTGAGGGTGTAGACTTTAACGAGACATTTTCTCCTATTGCTAGGCTTGATTCCGTTCGCTTATTGCTCGCCATAACATGCCATCTACAGTTTAAGATTTACCAATTAGATGTTAATAGTTCCCTTCTTAATGACATTCTTCAGGATGAGGTTTATGTGAAATAACCAAAGGGGTTTTAAGACCCAAAGAACTCGGGACACGTATTTTACTTAAATAAGGCCTTATATGGTTTGAAGATAGTACCCCGTGATTAGTACGAAAGGCTAACTTCTTATCTCTTAGCTCGTGGATTCAAGAGAGAGGGAGTAAATATTATGCTGTTTGTTAGGACAAAGAGTGGTGATATCTTTGTTGCCCAAGTATATGTGGATGACATAGTCTTTGGATCTACGTGTTCGTAACATCCTCACACATTTTAGGAAGAGATGAAGAGTGAATATGAGATAAGAATGGTTGGTGAACTTACTTTCTTACTGGTCTCCAAGTGTGTCAACTCGATAAGGGGATATTTATATCTCAATCCAAATATTCTAGGTATCTCCTTTAATGTTGGAATTTGTGCACGTTACCAAGACTCCCCAAAAGAGTCACACTTGCTTACAGTTATAAGTATCATCAAATAAGTGAGTGGCACTCTTACTTATGGCATTTGGTATTCCTTTGATACCAATGATCATTTGTCAGTTTATTCGGATGCCTATTGGCCCGGGTATGTTAATGGTTGTAAAATCTCATCGGGTGAATGTTTTGACTTTTGGAGTGCTCTTATCTCGTGGTTAAGAAAGAAGAGAAACTCAATTTCTTTGTCCATGATGGAGGATAAGTAAATCACCGTCGCGATTTATTGCACACAAATCTTATGGATGAAGCAAATGCTGTAAGATCATGGAATTATTCAAGGCAATATTACTATTTCTTACGATAATACGAGTGCAATTCACATCTCTCATAAACCCATCTAACACTCTCATATGAATCACATTAGGATTCTTGAGCATTTTATTTATGATCTTTTTAAGAGAATATCGTTTCTTTTGAGCTTCATGAGTATCGGACATTAATTGGACGACATTTTCACTAAACCTTTAGATGCACTTAGATTTGAGGATCTTAGGAAGTCGTCAGATATTTGTTCCATTGATTAAGTGCGGGTATTGGTTCTAGCTTTTCAAAGCATTCATACGACCTAATCAAGGTGTCATGATACTTGTCTTTATTTTTATTTTATTTTTTGCTTAATTATGCATGTTTAGCATTGCGTCATTCATTGTTGATTAGTACCTTTATGCTAGACTCATTATATCGCCTTGTTTGCACACATGCACAAACTTTTTTAACATTGTACTTGTTTGTCATATGTTGAATAAGATGTTCTCATCTCAATCATGCTTAATAATGAACGAAATGTATTAGGAACTAATTATGCATGTTTATAGAGGGGTATATAAATAACCCTCCTATTAAAAAGGAGTTTTTACGAGCAGTACCCAGTCAAAGGGAGTGCCGAGCAACCCTATAATTACTGGGGCATCATGCCAGCAATTATCAATAAAGAATGTTGGGCGAGCTAGTCCAAACCACTTGTAAGTCACATGAGAAGTTATCAACAAAGAATGTTGGGTTAGCAGATCCAAACCTCTTGTAAGTCACACAAGCAGTTGTCAATAAAGAATGTTAGGCGAGCAGGTCCAACCAATTAGAAAGTTACACGAGCAGTGACTTACAATATGTATTGAATGAGCAGGTCCAAGGCACCAGCACATGAGCAGCTAACATCAAGGGTCTACATGAGCAACCATGAGTTAACAGATATTTATGCAACCAATAAAGAGGCTCTGCGAGCAAACTTAAATCATAAAGCTCTTAATCAGAAGTAAGTACACGAGCAGCCCTGCCTGTTTAGTAAAGTAAAGTTGTGAGAAGTTGCTCAAGGAACACAGAAGCATGTATTTGATAAACTCATTTATTAACACGTGTCTTATTGTTTGAACATGGGTTTACTTAGCAAGAACCCTTATCCGAGCAAGTAAGGCTCGAGCATATGGCCAGTTAGGCCCTCTTGAGAGTTTTTGGTTTAGAGGCTGAGAGGTAGTTATTTTTAGCAAGTTAAGGCTCAACCACTTCAATATCTTAGGAAATAGAGAATGCTAATGTGAAGGACCTAATAGGTCACTCACACTCACTCACATCACACAGTCCACAGTTACTACTTAGCGAGTAGTCATTAACTTTCTCCAACACATTTTATTTCAGTCAAATGGCGAGTGACCCTCATGGTGACTCGCAAATTTTCAAATTTATTCACTAAGCAATGATTTACAAACAGATAAAATAGTGTTTTGGGGCTAAAGGTCGACAACGCTACTTTTTGTCCACTATTACACCAGGTGACATTCCACAAATAGACAGATAGTGGTAGACAGTAAAAAATAGTAGTATGGATGAAAGTATTTTCAGATATCTATCATATGGGAATATTCCCATAGCACGAATGTGCCAAATCATCCCTAAGGTTTCACTATAAGTAAATCACTTAGGGTACGGTCATTACGATCCCCTGATTAGCACTATTACTCTAAACAGATCCTACACATTCTCTTCTTGCTCTCTCCTAGGTATTGAAGTGCTTATCTCTTCACTCTCAAAGAATCATTATTCTCAAGTGGTTCATTATTTTTGTTGTTATTAAAAAGTAGTATTCAATCAGTACATTCTCATCATTGTAATCATAAATCTCTCTATTGTATTAAAAAGTTAGTTTTAGCTCTTTTATATGTTCATGAAATATTATTTCCTTGAAGATAGTTTCCATTGAAGTGGGTCACACCTCACCTATTTACAGTTCCCTAGTATCATTACCCTCCTGCATTTGACGACTCCGTTGGGAACGTATTCTCATTATCGTGGGAAAAAGGTTTAAATATTTCAAAACAGTTGGTTATTGAAGATATTTTGGCCAGAAATGGACTTTAGAGTGACCA